>CM037587.1:59597228-60940353 GCA_021018995.1 Chloranthus sessilifolius
GGGCCTTTTTTTAAAAACCCCTTCGTGGGTCCACTTTCTCTTTTGACGTCTCCTCTTTATCCGACCACGATTCAAACAGGTGGATCTAAAATACGCATCACCCATCGAAGGTAACGAGTAAGAAGTAATCGCAGATCGACGCAGACTAAGGGAAGTCCCACTAGGCCCAACGGTTCACGACGAGAGGACACATGGCCAACGACCCATCGAATCCCCAATTAAGAAATCCAGGCCTAAAACCGTGAGCGGCTTTAAGAAAACCACGTTGGTAGACGAGCCAAGCTCGTCATTATCTAAGGGGTCTCCACAAAGATGAAAGGTTAGATAAGCCCCTCGTAAGGATACTGCCACCCAAGGATCAAATTTTCGGGTTTCGTTTTCAGAGGGGACCGAAATTTTGGCCGAAAACCGAAATTTTGGCCGATAATTTGACCAAAAATTTCGATCCCATATATTCTATGACCAAAATTTTGGTCCCAAATTATCATTTCGGTGGGGACCGAAACCGATAATTTCGGCCGAAATTTCAGTCATTTCGGCCGAAATTTTGATCCTTGCTGCCACCTGTAGTCCCAAAGCCAAGTGCCGCCTCCATGGTCATTAGGTCCCAATATATTGCCAGCTTGTTGTCCTTTAAGCCTCTCAACAAGGACAACTCACCATCAGCCAATTCAAAATTCGAACTAGGGCTCGTGGAGGGAGAGTGCATCTCAACCGTCCGATCAGTAGGTGGTAGGAGATCAGCCCTCACCGGATCGAGCGGCGGCAAACAAGGCGTCGACCTAGGGAGAGAAAACGCCGGCGAGGAACGAAAAGCCTCCCCAAGGTTTTTGGCCGCCGATTGCAGATCGACCCAAGACTCGATCTCCCCTTCTTCAAGCCCCTCTTCAATAGGATCATCAGGAGAATGGCCACCCAAAACGGCTCATGTATTGAATAAAAAAGTCATTCATCCTTGCCTTAAAACTGTTACAAATTACCAATTGGCAAAACTTTTTCACATCCTCGTAGCACTTTTCCCTCCTTGTTGAAGATAATGTAGGGGTTAAAAAGGAACTTGAGAAACAATCTGGTCCTCATCTTCACCCACATCCAGATCTCCTTGACTCACTCGAATTTGTCAAGGCTTCCACCACAACAAACAACTATCAAACCTTTTTTCTTCAAGAAGTTCCTTCTATGCATACAATGACTACTAAGTTGAACCAATCTATACAGTCCTCGAGCTACAATGTCATGAGGATCAACAAGCTCAGCACGACACTTTTCCAAAGACCTTCGTAATTAGTAATCAAACCGGTTTCTTCATGACACTGACATCCTTTGTGTAACCTGTCGATTTTGTCTCGAACAAAAGAGGTGAGAGATCAACAATCTTGTTTAAAACTGTGAACACTCGTGCTTTAACAAATTTGTGCTTCCCAATGCAAGACCACTTGCACTAGTTGGTCTATATGTTGTTGGTGGCTTTGAAAAGCTTATAGCCATCTTATAGGTCTCCTTCTACGCATATCACAAATGCCTTCAAATACCTCTTGTTAGTTGCTTCTATCATGCTATGTTCTTCTTCAAAAAGAACACCCAAGATTAATTTTCTCTAATTAGGAACTTTGGAAAAATGCCTTAGAATCGAGGGGTTTAAAAAATAGTAGAGCAAAGATAGCGTACATGGAATGCAAGTTTAGCAAACATGGGAGCCTGAAAGATTATTTGGTTAAAATTAGAAACCATTTAGTGTCACAATCAAGGATCAAAATTTCGATTTTCGTTTCGGTCTTGCCCGAAACCGAAATTTTGAAATTTCGGCGTAGAGCAAAGATAGCGTGCATGGAATGCAAGTTTAGCAAACACGGGAGCCTGAAAGATTATTTGGTTAAAATTAGAAACCATTTAGTGTCACAATCAAGGATCAAAATTTCGGATTTCGTTTCGGTCTTGCCCGAAACTGAAATTTTGAAATTCCGGCTGAATTTCTTTTTTTTTTTTTCGAAGCAAAATTTCGGTTTCAGGCAAATTATCGGTCAAAATTTGGGTTTCGGGCAAATTATCGGCCGATTATTTCAAAATTTCGGCCGATAATTTGCTACTTCAATAATTTTGCAGAAAATTTGGAGTTATCGTTTTCGACCCCACCGAAACCGACGCGTTTCGGCCGAAATTTTGAACCATGTTCACAATGTCATATAGTATGGTATTTTGGTGTAGAACCCAATGAAGAGTTTGAGCAGGACGTCTAAAACAAGATCAATGTAGGGTCAGTGAAGTGGAGAAAAGCAAAGAGTGTGTTGTGTGATCGATGAGGGTCAATTCGATTGAAGGGGCGTTTTTATCAAACAACAACAAAACTTACATTTCTATATGCTACAGATTTTTGGGCTACTAAAAAGCACGTGGAAGACAAAGTTTACACAATTAAGATGCATATGTTGAGGTAAGTGCACAGAATAATAAGAAAGGATAAATTTGAAACAAGCACATAAGCGGTTAAGGAGTAGCCTAATAAAAGGGAAAATTAAAAACTGCCACTTGAGATGGTTTGGGCATGTTCAATGGAAACTTGAGACAATGAAGGGGCAGGGAGGAAGACCAATAAAGAATTAGAGAAGTAATAAGAAACAACACGAAGGATTGTTGAGTAACATAGAGTTTAGCCTTGAATAAAATTGAGTAAAGAAATAAGACTCAAAGCCAACCCGAAATAGATGGGGCAAGGCACCAATGATGATGGCGCTGATGATAAAGTTATGTTTCTTAATATAAACAATATGTAGTATTAAGCTTAGACAAGATAAGTGAGGATTGGAGAGTATGGTGGAAAACTATGTAAATTCTTCTTATTTATAACCAAAGTAGATAAGGCGGTATGGTGAGGTCATGGCGAAGAGGCTCGCTATGCCATAGTGTAGCCATAGCGAAGTCATGGCGAGGTTATTTATTATTTATTTTTATTTTTTTAATTATTTTATGTATTAATTAGTAGTATTCTTATTTTTTTATATTTTTTATATAAGAAAAAAATATATATGAAGAAAAAAATTCAACTACTAAAGCATCCTACTTTGATTCTAATATTGAAGATTTCATGTTCTAGGAATAAATAAATATCAATAAATACAAATCACATATGGAACTTTAACAAATTTGCAACATGATAAGTATAAATAAATAAATATGAAATATCAACAAATATAGAACATTCAAAAATATGAAATATTAAGTACACATACGATAGTGTCGCTGACACAGTTATAATGTGGAAGCACCTCTAACTCATACTAAGACAGTAGCCCCCTCTAAGTGACAATACTAGGAATTAGCCCCCTCAAAGTGACTCAGTAAATGAGGTTTCCCCTTCAAAAAAAGTCATAGTCAATTTGTTCTTGAAGATTTACTTTGTAGGTTAGACCTTTTTTTTGCTCAGTTTCATTACAGCTGGTATTTAAGCACATTCACGGGCCTTCAATTTTAGTTGAACGATGAAGTATTGCATAAAGCATTTAAAAAAACAAGAACATGTTGGAGTAACTTTTGGAGGTTATGATGCTGCAAAATAGGAGCCACCATATACTTGCCACTTCTCAAATCATAACCTTGCATGTAAGTGCAGCTCAACATTAAGGCATTGTAATTACACATAGAATTTTTTATTATATTATAAAAAAACATAATGATAGAAAAAAATAGTTTTCTTTCCAGATACTTTTCGAAATATAGACCCTGAGAGGATTATATAGAATAGCGAGCATGGTAGAGATTATCATGTTAATTCTTGTCAGGAGCTAGTTCCTTCAAACTTGCTTATTTCCAAGAGATTAGGGTTGTGTTTAGCATAGCTCTCCGCTAGCTCCCTACTAGGCAGGGCTTACCTGCTTTAGCAGGTTCCTTTTTTCTTTGCTAAATCCCTGCTACCTGCTTTGGCAGGCCCCCCTTCTCCTTTGTAACTCCCTACAGAGCAGGGTTTACGCCCAGCAGTTCTTCCATGCTCTCTCCTTGCCAGAGCAGATTTTATTCGCTCTAATAGGGCATTAGCAGAGAACATGGAGGTAGCAATCCTGCTTTGCAGGGAGTTAGCAAGGAGAAGGGGGGTCTGTCAAAGAAAGTATATCCAGCTCTAGCCGGGAGCTGACAAAGAGCTATGACAAATGCAGCCTAGCTGATTAGATCCTTCAAAGAGGCATATTGTGAGAAGGGACCAAAATTTTGGTATCATGAGTTATCTCCATCGTTTCAGATACCAGTTTTCTACCATCCATGCCCAATACAAAGACTAGATGAAACATAATGTCCAATTTAAAAGCTACACTGGATGATACAACTGAAAAATAAGCCCTATTAAGCTTTTATCACCTGATACAAGCCTATATGTGATGTGTATTGTAATCCGAGATAAACCCTTTCATGTGTTATGTTAAACCGTGGTTGTTTACCCAGTTGAAAAACCCAAACGCATTGCCCAATACAAACTAATATTGGTTCGCATTGGATAGTTAAATAATGGTGAATGCATACTCTGATATGGATGATGCCGGTTCATATCGCCACGACTTAATCCCGAAACACATCACTATTGCAGGAGATTCTAAAACCATGGTAAAAAAGTAATCCCCTTGGAGAAATTGTAATTATTTAAAAAAATTCTAGATTTTCTGCGCTTATTTGATTTTCCTTTATTACTTAAAACACATTATATCACTATATATCAACCATGCAAAAACAATCATTAAATAATGGTAAATTTATTTAACTTAACAAAAGGAAGGAAACAATGCATACCATCGGCATCCGGCGGAGGGCGAAAAACGCCGGAGATCTTGCCTTGAGTTTCTGATGGCGGAAATGTCTGCAGATTCGAATCTGCATACAAAAAGATCATCAAATTAACGGATGCACGAATCAAATCTAGTGTTACAACAAGCAAATCCTTAAAATAAAATTCCAAAATAATAATAATAATAATAACCATTGAATTTGACGGCGACGTGGTCAGTGCCCGTAACTGCCTGGAATCAAATAGAAAATTGATGAGATCTGGGAGAAAACACATTAAAAATGAGGGAACTGAAAAATGAAAAAAGGGGATCGGGTAGTACAGGCACAGATCCAGAGGCTTTCTGGTTGTCGATGCTTGTATAGCCACCACTCGACATCATCTTTTTTTTATAATTGCAGGAATGAGGATGGAGTGAATTTAGATTTGTCGTTTTTTTTTTCTTCCAGCGGGGGATGGAGGGGGGTGGGAAGAGCAAGAAGAAGAAGAAGAAGAAGAAGAAGAAGAAGCAAGAAGAGATCTAATAACACTCAAACAGCCCCCGGCGTGTAGAAAAAGATATTGGAGGTCCGTCAAAATCCAATTTTAAGTTCAACCAACTACTCCTTTTCTCCCTTGTTTGCATTTGGAAAATCGAATAATCATAGCCATCCGATCACTAAAGGGCTGTTAACGGGTCAAACTTCAGCTCGACTATGGGTTCGGGTTGGGTTTGTGCTTAAGCCCCAACCCACTCCATTTTGTTTGTTTTTTTTTTTTTAATAGGAACTACATTTTGTATTTTTATTTTTATTTTTATTTTCTAATAGGAACTCCATTTTGTATTTGTTCATGGTTGGGTCAATGAAAACCTAGCCTCACCAAGCCCGATTATGTCCAGGGAAAGAAAGACCAAACCCCATTATATTAAGGCGAAGAAGAAGAAGAGAAAAAAAAAAAACTCTACCTCACCCAAGAACAACAGAGAAAATGTAAGGGTTTAGGATAACAAGTGAATCATCAGTCCCATCATTTCAAGCAATTATACTTAATCGTGAATCATCAATCCCATCATTTCAAACTCTTTTTTTTTTTCTCAAGTTTCGAGACAGGTATATATATAATAGCTTAAAACGATTCGAAATAGATCATGCTTTCCTAAAATTGTCTACAGTAATTTCCCCCTACGTAAATAGTAACCAACACATTCACTGTTAGTGTGAACGGGAGCTCTCATTTTTGGCAAAACCCAAAACAAAATATATTCAAAACTTGGGAAATACACAGTGATTTAGGTACATGAACAATGGTGACTTCCAAGTTTGACGATATTTTATCAACGGGTGATTGATGAGTGTTAAAGGGGGAAGGGAGTCTCCAAACAATCTACAAGGGAGTTGCTTATGTCTATCATCTTCTACCAAATAGTCAATCAATTAATGAACCTACTCTAAGGGGGGTTTTCGGAGTGGTTGAGTTGGGTAGGCTCACCAAAGTCATGGTTGACAATTTTGGTGCATAATCCATGAAATACCCATAGCATAGCATGGTGGGGGCGATGGCATCCTTAGAGACTCCAAACATGATACCATAAGTTATTTTTTAAAAATATGAGTTTTTTTTTTTTTGTATTTATGAGTCCTCGAATGAGTGGTAATTAAGGTTTTTTAATTGATTGGCCCATGCATCATGCTTAGTGTATGTGTAAGGTACCTAATTCAAACTCAATTATTAATAACAATATAACATGTGCAAATGCTTTCTATGTCAAAATCTCATAATCCCTTACCTCTATTGGATTTTAGAACCAGTTGAACTAACACTAACTTATAATTTATATTTATTAGTGGGGTGTTGTATGTCTATCGAATTCTTTATGGGTCTGTTTGGCAATTTTTCAGAAAACATAGAAAAAGGATTTTAATTTTCCTCTGAATTCTTACCAGGCCCTTCCTTTTAACTCATGTGTCACAGTACAAATCTTTGAGATGACATAATAAGCAGGGCTTGAGACCCTATCGATTAAAATTATTATTTGAGATCAACAGAGCAATCTCTTAATTAAAATTACCCTAAATCTCAATCCAGAAAATCAACTAATTAAATCTACAATCTGACAAACCCTTCATCTTCTACACCAATCAAACAAAGAAATAATTAATTATATCATTTTACAAGAATTTTCAGTGATCCGAGAATAAATTTTCAGAATCCTTTCTCCACAAACGAGCTCTCAAATCTCCTTTTGCATCGAAGCTACAACCTAAGATTGCAATACTCAAACTATATACTTGAATGAAGAGTAGATACATGAAAAATAGTTATAGCAAAGTTTAAGCTCTAAGTATTTGTTTGATATGCTAACTGCCAAAAAGTATAAGCCCTAAGCATCACTACAAAATATGTCGTTTTTAGCGGCGGTTCGAAACCGCCACTAAAGCTATAATAACCGCCGCTAAAAGTTTTAGCAGCGGTTGTCAAAACCTCCATGCTAGGACACAGTCGGAATACTTTTAGTGGCAGTTTGATGCTAACCGCCACTAAAGACTAGCGCTTTAGCGGTGGTTGATAACCGCCGATAGTACTAATATTTACCGGTGGTTATCAGAAAACCTGTCAAGTTATAGTCGCAAAGTATATCAAAATGTGCAACTTCGAGCATTTCGATATACAGAGGAAAATCACATTTATCGGAAAATTTGAACTAAAGCACAAAGTCTATGGTAAATAAATAAGTTTTTCCATCTAACATTGGAACAGAGATATTGGGGATCAACTTAAGAAGATGATATAATAATTTAAATTGAGTACATAGTAAACTGAAATCTGTGTATTGATCCTGTGAGAGCCAAAGCATGTCACACAATGTGCTAGATATTTTTGAAAGAAACTTGTCAAGGATCTTGATTGACCAACTCTAACTACAAGGCTAGCGCACACACAAGCCTTGCCCACGAGCTCAATCCCTTATTGAAATCTATTTTGAGGACCTGTGCCATGTATAAACACCATCTATTCCGTCTTATTTGTAGGCCATAGTCTAAAGATCTTTAGTGTAAAAGATTGGCACGAAAAAGGAAACTAGTCTACTGATTGAAAAAAAGGAAAATAGTTTGTACAAAAAGTGAAGGTCAAAGAAGGCGCCATCACAATACACATTGAGATTATTAATAAGAAAAGAATAAAACATGGGAGTTTGTATCAACACTTGAAGATGCCAACATATGACAAATGCAAGGAAGTTGCAATGATAATAAAGGTTAAAAATGGACCTTTAGTAGAAAGAACATAAAATTTTTATGGTTATGGCAGAGCAAACACAATTCAATTAAATAGACTGCAAAACAAAGAGATGCCCATACTTAGAAAAATTTGAGATAAGAAAAATTCAGGCAAAGGAGGCAATCTACATGGGAAACCTAATATAGCATTTAAGGTAGCTCTAAAAATTGAGCTGGAGTAGACATAGGGATAAAGTTGGAAAACCTTTTTTACAAATGCTTCATCTTCATTATTCATGAAAAAAATTTCACCAACATCCTACGTTAAAAGGCAATGAAGAATGGCACCATAATGAAACAAAGTGATGTTGGGTTGGGCTCATCGCTCAACTGGAAGGATGATAATTTTGCAACCTTGAGATCGCAGGTTCAATCCTAGGTTACCTGCATAATTAAAAGTAAAAAAAATAATACATAAGTGATGATAAATGAGCATTTCAGCATAAGAACTTTCTTTTTTGTAAAATTAGACACATATAAGGTCTTCATTGCAATTCAGCAAGTTGTTGCATAAATACCTTATTTTCCATGTTATATACACCTTGATACCCCCCCCGCATTTCAAATGGGACTATTAATTTCTGCATATTGACATGAATAATTGATTCCATCCAAATTTTGAATATAGCAGTATGGCCTCTATATTCTTAGAACTTTCTTATTTGTAAAATCTTAATTATGTTAAATATAAAAGTAACCAATACGAAATAAAAATACAAGCAATAACAACATTTCTCTCTAGTCTATGAAACAACATAATTGCATAGGTTAGAATGTTGAATCAAAAATAAAAGGAATAGATATCAGAGCCTATGACTATGCAAACCAATAGAGAAACATAGGCAACAAATTCAATAAAATAAAAATATAAAAAGACCAACAAAAGCAGCATCTTCTATTGGCCAGCTGGTTCAACATGATGTTATGGTCGAGAAGTAATGGGACCTATGGTCTTAGATGACAACGAAATATACTAATTACTCCTATGAGTATGATAACCAAAATATTAAAATCTATATTCAACAAAGGATATGGAGTTTGGACTCAATAAGCATAGTAAATTAGAAACTGAAAATTACCTATGGCTGTTCACAGAGCCAGCAAAAATCCGTTTGCCCTTCTAATCTCACCTGAAAATAAGAGTCTAAAATTATTGGATCAAAGTTGAGACATACATTGATGATGAACTACCTACACATACTAAATACAGAGGAAGGTAGAGCCTAGGCTCTTTATCCCTTCAGGTACCCCCTCCCAGCACACCAGCTATTCACATTTAACACATCCAACTACTTCAACACAACCTGTAACAAATATAAAACTTCTGCAGCTACATAAGAATATCACATATTTCTAAAGCAACATTTCTTTCCAAATAAGATGCTTGACAATAACATTGGCACAATTTCGTAGATTTAGAACGGAACTGTGGACACTTCATGAACTTATAAATTTAAACTATATAATTCCTTTTATGAACTTTGGTAGATTACCCAAGCATCAAACATCATAAGAGAAGTGCATTTGCACATTACTTTTTTAGAATCTAAACAACCAAAAGAGACTTATCCGGCAAATAGGTCCTTTACGATAAGCGGACACAGATCATGCCAACATCTTTCTCTTTAAGGCCATTTCCCGTCATATTGCGTCTGACAACACAAATTATGCCACCAACAACCTGTTGCTTTTCTCTATTACGATCTTTTGAAAATTTATTAGTCCATAACTTTAAATATTACACCAAGTTTCCACTTAATTCTCTTTTACAAAAACCCATAAAAAAATTAGATTTATGATTAATACTACTTTAAATCAGGCTCCTTAAATTTTTTAGGTCCCAATTTGGTTAAATTTTTTAGGTCCCAATTTGGTTAAATTTCCAAATGCATTTAATTTGTGACTTTAATTTATTAAAGATAAATCAATAGAGAAGCAAATGTCAAGTCATCTCAAGATCGGGCCCATCACCTCCATTTAAAACGATTTCGACTCAATCAATCAATTATGTGTAAAAAAGTGAAACCATGCCAAATCCAAAATGAAATTTAAAAAAAAAAACAAAAAGATTTCTCGTAATATCTGATCAAATGAAATCCTCATAAGTAATATAATCAATAAGATAAAACTATAGACGAAAATAAAATATAATGCATATATTTCAGAAAGTTATATGCACAGAACCATGTATATCTATCTAAATTGGGAGCGATTCTGGACAATGTGGAGTCCATTTGGATAAAAAACTAGTCCATGGATTACCAGTGTTCTAAAACCTAATTCAATCACAAACAAAAACCCCCATCAGTCATAAAAAACTACCCTAATTGTTCATAAAAAAGCCCAATCGATCATTAAAAACCCCTAGAATCGATAAAAAAAAAATCCTAATCAATCATCAAAGAGACCTAAAATCCAGCATCAAACACTATAGATTCAATAAAAAAAATAACTCAAATGAATCATTGAAAACCTAGAAACAATCATTGAAAACCCTAATCACTCAAAGACCCTAATCACTTAAAGACCCTAATCACTCATCAAAAATCCCTAATCGATCATTGAAAATCGTAATTGTAATGTCTCAAAAATTTTGAACTTTGAACAGTATGCCTCAGTGTGTGTGCCCGACTGGTCATGTACCTGACAGTGTAAAAATAGTTAAGTTATGATTGGATTGAGTCTGAAGGGAAAAGAAAAGATTTAGGATGTGTTTGAGCCATTGGATGGAGTAACATACACCTAACTATAGTGTATCGGCCAAGGATCAAAATTTCAAGTTTCGTTTCGGTTTCGGAGGGGACCAAAACCAAAAATTTGAACCGAAATTTCAGCCAAAAATTTGAACTTCGGCCGAAACTTCGACCTAATATCAATACCATACAAAAATTTGACCGAAAATTTGGTCTAAATTATCGTTTCGGTGAGGACTGAAACCGATAATTTGAACCGAAATTTCGGTCATTTTGGCCGAAATTTTGATCCTTGGTATCTTCTTAACACACATGCCTATCCTTAAAGACAAAAGAAAATTAATGCAAGAGAAGTTATTTCTCTTGCTTGATTGGTAAGAAGCTTATGAGAAGAGAGAGAAAGGAAGAGATCTTTGAATGCGTTGGGTTCATGCGTGCAAGGAGGCAAGATTTTTCATTAATTGCAGACTTGGGATCGTGAAGAATCTAAAGTTACAAATCAAGAAACCATAGTTTGAACGTGAGCACGTGGATCGAGGAATCGACCACTTAAAAGTAAATAACAATGTGTGAAATTATGAATTAGTTATTATGTTAGTTGTGTTTAAGTATGTGGGTGAGAAACTAGAAGAAAAGAAAGATAAGATTTGAAAGAAAATGGGTTGAGAAGTTCAAACCCGAGTTTGGGTGAAATCTGATAAAACCGATCGATCGATTTTGTTGAGAGAGGAATGTGAGGGTTTCTGAGGAAACCAATCGATCGAAACGAGCACAGACCGATCGATTTGGGAAAACAGTGAGTGTGTAAAATGGTTTCTGGAGAAATTAATCGATTAAAATAAATTTTGATCGATCGATTTTAGAAATCGACCGATCGATTTTGGAAATTTATCAATTGATTTGAGAACCGATCGATCAATATTTGCGTGCCAGAGATATGGTTTTCTAAAGGAAACCGACCAATCGAAAATGATTTTGATCGATCGATTTGGGAAACCGATTGATCGATTTGGGAAACTGATTGATCGGTTTGGGAATCGATTGATCGATTTTGACCGTTTCAGAGTTTTGTTTTGTTTTGTGTCGGGGACTTTGGGGAAGGCTTATATCTACCTATTTTACGTCATTTCTTACGTAAGGTTGTGAATGTATGTATGTTAGGTATGAACATAAGTTTGAGCTAGGAGAGCTAGCTTGTGATGAAGAACTTGCATGTGATTTCATGAGAGCTAGGGAAAACTCAGTAACATGTGCATTTGATTTCGTTTAGCATGACCTTTGTGATATGATAGAAATGTGTAATTGTGTGATCTTCGTAAATCATCTAACATGAATTTCGTTATGTTTTTACATGAAAAGCATATAAATATGTACACTGTGAAGAAATCATAAGTGTATGTGTGTGAGACATGATAACTTAAGCATGTGACCTCAGCAAGAGGCAAAAATATGTGTGTGTGACATCAGATATGTGTATGTATGAAATCAGCAAAATGAGATATGTGTGTGAGTGATTTCAAAAGTAAATCTAGTATAAATTATCACAAATACACGGTGAATAACTATATATAAATTTTACACTTTGATTTAAGGTTCATGTGTTGAATACCCTACCGACGCGGCGGTATTCCCCTGACCGGTACAACGGGATATCTGTACTTGTGCTCCGATACGGCGGGATATCCGTTATTTGATTTCAAATCTGTGAAAATACTTTGTTCGACACAAGTCTCCTAATTCGAAGGAGCTTGAGCAACTTTGTGTGAATTATTGATTGAACGACGATGTTTGGGGTATTACATCAGTATTATATGCGGATCTCGATGCTATATTCGCTCGAGAGATTACTTAAGTGATTTGTTTAAGTGTGTGCGTTAAGAGAATAATTTGAGTAACCATGTTTAGTGTGTTTTGAAACTTTGCATCAGATATTCGATTTCGTCAATTTAAATATTTTTAAATTGTAAATCCTTGTAAGAAATTGTGAATCTCATAAGATAAGTATGTTTCTAATTATGCCATGAAGTATATGTTTGATATCATAATATGCATATTACTTATGTTTTCTTATTGAGCTTAGATGTATCTCACCCTTCGACTATACGTCACAGGTTCAGAGTTAGCGGCGGGGACTGAGGACATAGATCCTGAGGACCCTGAGTACCCATCAAAGGAGGAGATAGAGCCCCCTCCTGAGGAGTTCTTCTAGCAGACTGTGTTGCGCTAGTTTGATTTTAAGATTATATTTGTAAGGCTTGGTACGTCCAGCCAGTTTAGTTTTGTAAGAATACTTGTATATGTCTCGTAGTATATTATTTTGCGAACCATGTGTTGGTGATGATTATTGTTGTCGCTCCAAGTGTGCCATAATTGTGTGCATTATGAATCAAAAATTAAAGAATTAAAGAATGCTAGGTTATATGGATGTTAACTTATGAAAGGGATATCAGCACATTGGGGCTAACACTGGCCTGCAAGATCAGGGCCAATTGTAGCAAGTTTTAAATGTAAGTGAGTAAAAGATCGTCCACAGGGAATTGATTTAAAATTTAAGATAAACCTTCAGATCTGAGCTACCAGATCTGGCCTCTGATCCTATCTACAAAGCACATAAGATGGGAGGTTGAATTTGTCACGTTTAACTATAAGCAAATAAAGAAAAGAACTAACTACATGATCCAGATCCGAGTTGGGGAGATGTTTAAAATAAGACAAATGCAGAAATAATAGCTTCATGTACTTTAGCCTCACGAATTTTAATGGAGAATCTGTAGTTCAACGAGCATATTCAATCTTCATCGGCTACGCAATGGATGTAAGAGAAATAAATCGAATTAAGGAATAGGTTTAGACTTATGGTCGTGATCATCACTTAAATGGTCACAGATCTGCCTATGGCCTATTCTTTAGTTCGTAACATGAACATCATCGTAAATCTTTGCTAGAATTAGGTTACCAACGCTAATTGCAGGGGTGATGAATTAAGGGAAGTTGCATGCGGATGAGTGAATCTAAAGAAGTCTAATGCACTAAGGTGAACATTCGAACCCTCGACATGACTCCAATGGAGAAG
Organism: Chloranthus sessilifolius; assembly: GCA_021018995.1. Classification (NCBI taxonomy): domain Eukaryota; kingdom Viridiplantae; phylum Streptophyta; class Magnoliopsida; order Chloranthales; family Chloranthaceae; genus Chloranthus; species Chloranthus sessilifolius. The sequence goes on from CM037587.1 coordinate 59,611,023, forward strand.
ACACAAATTACAAAGAACCTTTAAAATCCAAAATTACAATTCTGAGCACGGCTTCTTAGAGAGCCCTCGGACTTTCGGATCCCGAGCTTCTCGAGAGCCCTCGGACTTCTGATCTTGAATCCGAACTTGGAAGTACAAATCACTCACAATGGCTCTCAAAGGTAAACTACAAGAAGGGATTACGGGGGTTCGGATAAGCTATCCGGAAATGAGGGAAACAGAGATGAAAACTCTAAAATCTAGATACCCAATTTAATGGCTTCTCTATTTATACTTTTTCCTCCATCCTGCTCATGGCTGGATTGCCCAATCAGGAATGCTTTAGCTCTGGGTTGCCCAATGAGGGTTGAGCACGGGGGTCCAGATCTGTTTTGGCCAATGGAAATGCTCGATCCGGTTCGCCAATCAGTGCGAAGCATCAATTACGTTATGGGTTTGAAATTGCTTTGAGCTCCGGAAGTTCCCGCTAGGTAATTTAACTTTGGGCGCTCACAAGGGTTGGAATAAGCCTTCGGATCTTGGTTGAAACCTTCCTGGATGTTCTTGGTCTTTTGATTGCATTGGGCGTGCAAAGTTTCGAAATACCCTTGGACGAGTCAGAATCCCGAATGCCATTTCAGAGTTCAGGGCCTTTTCGCAAAAGTTCAATGACTTCAAGCTCGTAAAGTTCAATCTTCTTTTCGAGGAGTGTTTTCTTCTTTTCGCAAAGTTCAAGGTTCTTTGCGAATAGTAGAAGTTCTTTGCGAATTGAACTCTATGCTCCCATTCTTCTTTGCGAATAGTAGAAGTTCTTTGCGAATTGAACTCTAGGCTCCCATTCTTCTTTGCGAATAGTAGAAGTTCTTTGTGAATTGAACTCTCTCTTGCTTCTGGTCTTTGTCTGCTCTTTTAGACCCTCTTATGCCATTCCTGATGCTGTTTCTTCTCTCCTTCTTTAAACTTGACATGAGTATCACTTTTGATCTTTTGGGATGCTTTTGATTTGGACTGTCTCGATTGGTTAGCTGTAAAATGCACACTAAAGCACTTATTTAGTCTTCTCAAGGGTCTTTCAAGGCTCATGTTTAGGGGTGAAAAATGGTATTTTTCACTACTTAACACACTCCCAAACCTAAGCTTTGCTAGTCCCTGAGCAAAGAAACGTAAAAGCAAAATAAAGAGCCACTTTTGTAGGAAGCACAGGTGCATTTAGCATATGCAACAAGCCTTTTAAACCCCTAGGTGATCCCTAGAGGAGGAGTGAAGTCTCTGAGGGTTTGTGAAGGTACCCTAAACTTCTCCATGGGACGTTGGCATTAGTGCCCGTCATCCCATGAGCAATCAAAGATCAAAATTAGTTACTCTTGAATCAATGTTTAAAGAAATTTAGGTTTATTGTTTGCAAGGGATTTCAACATTTATAAACCTTATGAATGTTTCACTCTTTCCAATCTGTGAGCGACCATAGAAATCATGCAAATGTGTCGCTAGATAGTTCATCATTTGAATAAAAATTAGGTTATAAGTCATACTTAATGTGCTCAAGTTCCAACCCAAACACTTACGGTGTACTCTCATCAAGATTTTTGTTGAAGGGTTCATTTTCACTCAAGCTCAAGAGCGCTTACATCTCCCAAATGGATTTGTAAGCATGAGCATAGGCATGATTCTCGTGGTCATCCTTGACATCTCCTCACCATAGATTGGGAAACCGCTTATCTCCACATGACAGTTCACTCAACTTTGGATCACAAGGACTTTTAGGGTTTGTTGTATGGCTCGTGGAGTGAGGTTTCGTGGATAGGAAGGTTGAACAGTGTTTGGATTTTTGAGAAGTCGAGAATTGAAGGAGGTGGTTCATGACTCCACCTTCTTGAGTTTAGCTTCTTTTGAGATTCTCGTGTTCAAAGTACTCAGTTCTTCTTCCTTTGATCTTGAATTTTCAACATAAAGTTCCCCTTTTGCCTTTTTTTTGCTTGCTTTTTTCACATTGTTTTTCTTTTACTTTCTCGGTCACCATCTTGCCCATTTTTGAGGTATTTCTTCTTCATTTATTTTGATATTTGCCGAAATGTTCCATCTTTACTTCTTTCTCCTTTAACTCGAATTCTCAAGGTGAGGGAAGGTGAATTGGTTCCATTGGTTGGTGCAAGAAAAATGGGTGTTTTGATGAAGCATTGTAGGATTTATAGTTCAATTGGGGTACAAACAAGGCGATCTTTCTTGGTTGGTTCTGTTAAGCTCAATTTGTCCAAAGAAGGCCTTGATCTTTTCCTCGGTTTCATGAATCTGTTGCTTGTTTTGATTTGGAGTTTCCTAATTTCTAGTGGATCTAATGCCTCACCAAATTCCTTTGAATCGAAAAGGGTTGCCTCCACTCTTCAACAGAGATGTAAAACATATAGGCTCAATTCTCACCGGTTATGGTTTTTCCTTGAGCTTTTAAGTATATCTTTACCTTTTTCTCTTCCTGTGGACTTGCTATGTGCTAATACAAGTGTATTTTCCTGGTGTTAACATCATGGAAATGTGGAATATTGTAGGGTTTAGAATGTCTAAATTCTTGCAAAGGAAATTTTAAAATTTCCACATTGTCATGATTCTTAAGTAAATTGATTCATTTCCTGATTACTTTGGTGATTGTGATGCCCTTATGCTAATTATCCCATGGGCGGACTTTGCCATACCCCAAACCTAAGATGAACATTGTCCTCAATGTTCTAGACAAGGAGAGACTAGGGCAAGAGGTAAAAGAAGAAAGAAAAACTAAGAACAGAAAAATCTAAACTATATGCAGCAGTAAATAAAAATGTAAAACTGAAGATATGAGCAAGGAAATGGAAAACATGATATACAAATGCAAGAAAAATCAACAAAACAATGCTAGAACTGCTAAATAAAATCTAACAAATAGAAGGATTACTATGCAAATGAAAGGAAACTAATGCTAATAAAAGAGAAACAGAAAAGCAAGGTAAGGATGAATACAAAGTTAAAAAGAAAAGAAAAGTGTTGATACAAAAAAAAAATTTGTGCTCGAAAGATCTTTTCGCAAAGGACTTCTCCCCATTTTCTATTCGAAAAGGAAATTTTAACTATTCGAGCAGAACATGGTTCTTTTCGAGTAGTTCATTACTACTCGAATCAATTCGAATAGAACTTTGAACTTTGAAAAGTACTTTTACTTTATTGGAACTTTGAAGTGTATTTACACTATGCCAAGAAAATAGATGTAAACAAAGAAAAATCGGAAAAACAATGTTGTACAAACATATTATACACTTTTCTACCATCGATTTTGGAGATTCATGATGATAGGTGGGCGACAAGGGCTCTGGGTGTTTTCAATGCATGGTTTGAGCCTCGACCATTTACCTTGAGTATTCTTCCATCCTTGGGATCTGAATATCCACTGACTCCCGAGGGGAGGCCTTGATGACATGTGTATGGCCCTTCCCATCTCTGGATCTCAATTTGCCAGAAAGAATTTAAGTTTAGAGTTGAATAACCATACCTTGGACCCCGGATGAACTCTTTTCTCATGAGGCTCCTATCATGGAATGATTTAACCTTTTCTTTGTACAACTGGAGCTAGTGTAGGCATCCATCCTCAGTTCTTCGATTCGGTGAGTTGAAGCTTCTGTGGTTACCAAAGCAGCAGATTAGATCCATATTAAAAGTTTTGATTGCCCACAAGGCCCTATATTCTAATTCTCTTGGTAGATGGCATGCCTTGCCATAAACTGCCTCGAAAGGAGACATCCCTATAGGAGTCTTGTAGGCGCTTCACATGCCCACAAAGCATCATTAAGCAAGGACCTTTCTGTCCTTCTTCTGCTTTTTCAAAATGTGTTTGATCTCTCTATTTGAAATCTCCACCGCCCACCGGTTTGTGGATGATAGGGAGTGGCTACTCTGAGTGACATGAGTACTTTTTAATAGAGAGTCAAACTGCTGTAAAAGTGGCTTCCCCATCACTAATGATGGCTCTGGGAATCCAAATCTGGAAAAAATGTGGTCTTTGAGGAATCTTAAAACCACTTTGTGATCATTGGATTTGGTAGCTATGGCCTCAATCCACTTGGAGACATAATCCACTACCAAGATGAAATTGTTTCCATTAGAAGGAAAGGGCCCATAAAATCTATGCCCCAAACATCAAACAACTCAACTACCAGGATTGGCATAGGGCATTGAGTTTCTTTTGGAAATACTTGCCAGCTTTTGGCGTGCAAGATTTACTGATCTTGTAAGGCATCTTTAAAGATTGTGGGCCAATAGAAACCAATCGCAGAATTTTTGCATGCTTTTATTGCCAACGAAATGGCCTCCACAGTCTGCTCATGACACATTGACAATATGCCGTGGAATTCATGGTCCGGGACACACTTTCTCGATCACTTGGTTCGCATAATTCTTGAATAGATAAGGATCTTCCCAAATGAAATGTTTAACTTGTGAGAAGAAAAGATCTTTATCCATTCTATTCCAATGTTGAGGAATCTGTCCAATAGCCAAGAAGTTGACTATGTTTGCAAACCAAGGACTGTGGGTATTAATGGCAAAAAGTTGCTCATCAGGAAATGATTCATTAATGGGTAAGCTATCATCCTCGATTGAGAATTCGGATAAGTGATCACCACCACATTCTCCACTCCTTTCTTATCCTTAATCAGTAGATCAAACTCCGTAATAGGAGGATCCACGATTAATCTGGGCTTGGTATCCTTCTTAGATGAAGGTACTTTAGGGCGAGTGGTCGAAAACACCACAATTTGTGAACCTAAAACATAAGGCTGAATTTTTCCAATGCAAACACAATGGCCAAAGCAGCTCTTTCTCGCTTGTTGTGTAGTTGAGCTGGCATCTATCATGGATCTGTGGCATAAGCTATGACATGGGGAAGCTTATCCTTTCCGCCCTAGGACAGCTCCTAGGGCATAGTCCGATGCATCACACATCACTCAAAGGGCACCGAATAGTCGGGACGCAAGATGGGAGCTGAAATCAGACATTTCTTAAGGACCTCAAAGGTCATGCATTCATTAGTAAACACAAAGGAACATCTTGACATGAAATGACAGAGTGGCTCGGAAATTTTCTTTGAAATCTTTGATGAACCTCCTATAAAATCTCGCATGCCCTAAGAAACTTGATTTGCTTAACAGTTCGGGAGGAGGCAAATGTGCAATTAGATCAATTTTGCTTGGTCCACCTCTATGCCTTTATGGGAGACCACATGTCCTAGGACAATGCCTTGGTGACCATAAATGACTCTTTCCCGACTTAGAACCAAATTGGTTTCTTCACATCTTTGCAACACCAACTTGAGGTGGTGTAAGCATTGGGTCTCCATAAATTGAAAAGTCATCCATGAAGATCTCCATGAATTGATCAATCATGTCGAAAAGATGGCATACATGCATCTTTGAAAAGTAGCGAGGGCATTGCAAAGACCAAAGGGCATCCTCCTATAGGCAAAAGTGCCAAAGGCGGTGAAGGTGGTCTTTTCTTGGTCTGGGTATTGAGGATCCGGGTTGTAACCAGAGTACCCATCAAGGAAGCGATAGTAAGCTTTGCTGCGCAAGCTTATCAAGGATTTGGTCAATGAAGGGAGGGGAAATGGTCTTTCCTTGTCATGGTATTTAATTTTCGTAGTCTATGGACCCTCCATCCAGCTTGTTTGTCTGGTGGACATAAGTTTACTGATTCAAATTTGCTACAACATGATGCAGATTTCTTAGGCACCACTGTGGGTGCTACCAAGCTGAGAATCTGAAATGGGGTAAATGACTGACATCTAGCGACTTGACAACTTCCTTCATTACCACTTCTTGCATGTGAGGATTCAACCTTCTTTGCATTTCTCTAGAAGGCTTGGCATCCTCTTCCGTGGATCTTATGCATGCATCTGGGTTTATTCCTCCTAAATCAGCAATGGTCCACCAATTGCTTTCTTGGTCTTGTTTAGAACTACCAGCAGCTCCTCTTCTTCCTCCTTTGTAAGGAGGAAGAAATAATCAGTAGTGTTTGATGATCTCCCAAAACACATATTTCAGATTTTTGGGAGCCGTTTTGAGTTCCAATTCGTGGGCCGAGAAAAGAGGGCAAAGAAAGGTACCTTGGTAACTTGTGGAAGAGGGAGAGGAGCAGTCTCCAAGAGAGAGAACTTGATGTTGGTGAGTGCCTTGCACAAAGCGAGACTCGTTGAATTTGATCTCCTTTTCCTTCTTTCTCGGATCCCCAATCATGTTTAAATTACGTGGTGGAGTCTTTACCTTGCGAAATGTTTGTAAAGACTCCTCCACCATCATCAATGATGTCAACATGGAAACATTCCTCACCGAGACCCTTTATGATGAAGAAATCTCAAGGAAAATAAAATTAGTGGGTCCATTGAATATTCAAAACATTATGATTCACTACTCATTATCCTACATGATTCCTAAAAAAAAATGATCTCAAAGAGTCGGATGGGAAAAGTGGATGCAAATGGAGAAAACATTATCCTAAGATATCTATATTGTTTTTATAATTTTCTATTTTTTTATTATTATTATTATTTTTTACTTGTTTTGGATCGGCCGGGCTCAACAAGAGCCCTTATTTACTCTTCTTGAAAATAATGAGAAACAACTTCGAGATTTTCTATTTGTGTTTTAAACTTCTTTTATTTTGTATTTGGTTTTGTAAAAAAAATAAAAAATCAGCATGCCTAAAAGGCAATGAAATTATAATCAAAACAAATATTAAACACAATTAGAATTCTTTGGTTCTCAAGAATTTAAAATAGAAAATGAATACAAAGGAGAAGGATGCAAACTCAAGCAGATCTGCCCGACTTTAGTCCAGATGCTCCTTGTTGAATTTGCTCGAGATCTCGCAAACATCCAAAAATCGCATACCTTATTCAAGTATTGACAAAATAAAAGAAAAACTCAAAGACGCCCAAATTTGACAAAAGACAAAAGAGTGGCGTGAGATTTATTCAAATAACTAGAAGGCAAAGAATAAAAACTCAAAAAATAAAAAATAAAAATTTCCTGCGATAAAGCAGGTTTTCTATACAAAAGCGTCAGACATTTAATCAAGCACTTGGAATGCAAAGTGCGGGTTTAAAGCAAAAATTAAAATAAAATCAAATCTACAAAATAGAAAAACTTAGGTCTACCAATTTTAAAATCTATTCCCAAGACAGCGCCAAAAACTTGTTGTCGCTCCAAGTGTGCCATAATTGTGTGCATTATGAATCAAAATTAAAGAATTAAAGAATGCTAGGTTATATGGATGTTAACTTATGAAAGGGATATCAAGACATTGGGGCTAACAACGGCCCGCAAGATCGGGGCCAATTGTAGCAAGTTTTAAATGTAAGTGAGTAAAAGATCGTCCACGAATTGATTTAAAATTTAAGATAAACCTCAGATCGAGCTACGGATCGGCCTCGATCCTATCTACAAAGCACATAAGATGGGAGGTTGAATTTGTCACGTTTAACTATAAGCAAATAAAGAAAAGAACTAACTACATGATCCGAGATCCGAGTTGGGGAGATGTTTAAAATAAGACAAATGCGTAAATAATAGCTTCATGTACTTTAGCCTCGAATTTTAATGGAGAATCAGTAGTTCAAGAGAGCAGATTCAATCTTCATCGGCTACCGACGGATGTAAGAGAAATAAATCCGAATTAAGGAATAGGTTTAGACTTATGGTCGTGATCATCCCACTTAAATGGTCACAGATCCGACGACTAGTGTGGCCTATTCTTTAGTTCGTAACATGAACATCATTGTAAATGCCGCTAGAATTAGGTTACCAACGCTAATTCGCATAGGTGATGAATTAAGGGAAGTTGCATGCGGATGAGTGAATCTAAAGAAGTCTAATGCACTAAGGTGAACATTGGAACCCTCGACATGACTCCAATGGAGAAGACACAAATTACTGACAACCTTTTAAAATCCAAAATTACAATTCTGAGCACGGCTTAGAGAGAGCCCTCGGACTTCTGATCTGAGCTTCTAGAGAGCCCTCGGACTTCTGATCTTGATTCCGAACTTGGAAGTACAAATCACTCACAATGGCTCTCAAAGGTAAACTACAAGAAGGGATTACAGGGGGTACAGATAAGCTATCCCAGGAATGAGAAACAGTGATGAAAACTCTAAAATCTGGATACCCAATTTGGGCGAATGGCTTCTCTATTTATACTTTTTCCTCCATCCTGCGCATGGCTAGATTGACCAATCAGGAATGCTTTAGATCTGGGTTGCCCAATGAGGGTTGAGCACGAGGATCCAAATCTGTTTTGGCCAATGGAAATGCTCGATCTGGTTCGCCAATCGTGTGTCAAGCATCAATTACATGTTATGGGTTTGAAATTGTTTGAGCTTACGGAAGTTCCTTGTGTAATTTAACTGTGCCCGCTCACATGCCTTGGAATATGCCTTCCGATCTTGCTTGGAACCTTCCGCTATGTTCTTGGTCTTTTGCCTGCATTGGGGCACGTGCAAAGTTTCTGAAATACCCTTGGACGAGCAAATCCCGAATGCCATTTCGCAGAGTTAGAGGGCCTTTTCGCAAAAGTTCAATGACTTCAAGCTCGCTCGCAAAGTTCAATCTTCTTTTCGAGGAGTGTTTTCTTCTTTTCGCAAAGTTCAAGGTTCTTTGCGAATAGTAGAAGTTCTTTGCGAATTGAACTCTAGGCTCCCATTCTTCTTTGGGAATAGTAGAAGTTCTTTGCGAATTGAACTCTAGGCTCCCATTCTTCTTTGCGAATAGTAGAAGTTCTTTGCGAATTGAACTCTCTCTTGCTTCAGGTCTTTGTCTGCTCTTTTAGACCCTCTTTAGCCATTGCTGAGGCTGTTTCTTCACTCCTTCTTTAAACTTGACATGAGCTGTCAGCTTTTTGAACTTTTTGGGATGCTTTTCGGATTTGGACCTGTCTGATTGGTTAGCTGTAAAATGCACACTAAAGCACTTATTTAGTCTTCTCAAGGGTCTTTCAAGGCTCATGTTTAGGGGTAAAAAATGGTATTTTTCACTACTTAACAATTATTTGTCACTAATGGTTCGGTTTGGTTCTTTTGGCCATGTGAGTTGTATGGGAATAGAACCGTCTTTTGTTGTCTTTAAGTTGCCATTGTATAGAAATGGAGATTTATTTCTTATGATGACTCTATCTATTTATTTAGACATATGCTTTATTTCGCTTTGCGTGAAGATGTACCAAGTGTTCCCTTCGTATAAGGGAATCGACCTTAAGGGTTGATCCGATGGCGTGGGTTTTCGGGTACAGAAATTTGGGCTGTCATAGATGGTATAAAAGCTCTTTGCTTTAGAGATTTCTGACAAGTTGTAGCTTTTTGTCAGAGTATAGGGACCTTCTCCTAATGAAACTTTGGTTTCATATTGCAAAGCGTCATGTCTGCTAGTGGAAGGAGCTGACCAAGGGGCGGCCATAGTCGGAACTTGAGAAGTGGGGATGAGATTCCCACTAGTTCCAATAGGGTTCCGATTGGTAATAGAGAGGTTTCGAAAAGCAGTAATCCGAAAAATAGAAATCAGGAAAGAGACCAGGAGAGAAATGAAGAAAGAGAAGAAAGACAAAGAATGATGTATACCATGGAAACCATGACAAATGCTATGGCTCAGCAGACAACGTTGTTGGCAGTTAGTAATGCTAATAACCATCAGCAGATTTCACCTACGCCTCCAGTTACACCTACTCTACCACCTCATTCTGGATTCGTTGAGTTTAGGAAGTTGAGACCTCCTAGTTTCTATGGTAAGACAGATCCATTAGAGGCAGAGAAATGGATGAATCAAACTGAGAAGCTCTTGCAGAGACTGCCTTGTACTGAGGTAGAGAAAGTGAGTTGGGCTTCTTGTCAGTTAGAGGGAGATGATGACCCTTGGTGGAAGTCGGTGTTACTAAGGAGAGAGTAGGAGAACCGAGATGGGGAATGGACTTGGGAAGAATTTGTTGAGGTGTTCAACAAAGAGTACTTCCCAAGCCAAATAAGGAATCACATGGCAGCAAGGTTTATGACCTTGGAGCAAGGAGCGATAACTGTATGAGAATATGGCATAGAATTTATAAGGCTATCAAGATTTGCTCTTGATTATGTGGCCACTGAATTGATGATGGCCAATAAGTTTGAAAATGGGTTGAGGCCGATTCTACGTGATTGAATCGCTGTGTTAGAATTAAAGACTTACACGGTCGTGATGGGGAAGGAGCTGGTTGCCGAGAAAGCCATTGACGATATGTATAAGAGGCGAGACCAGCAGAATAAGGGTAAGACAGGTCAAGGGATGTCAGGCAACTACGAACTGGTGAACAAAAAGTCACGATTCGTAGCACCTATTTAGAGGCAGCCAATTCAGACAAGTTTTTCTAGGCCATCTTAGACCAATTACTCTAGGCTACCTATGCCTTCGTCTGTGAGACCTATTCATTATGAGAGCCCTGCTGCCACTACAAGAGTCTCAGTTACTTGGGGTTTCTCTAGGGCAACATTATCCACCCTAGCTGAGACGTGTGCCAGGTATGGAAAGTCTCACAAGACTGTAGATTGGAGGCAGGGTGCTGGCATTTCAAATGTGAGAAAATGGGCCATATGATCAAGGATTGTCCAGAGATGAGAATGGAGAGGACGACATCAACTCCTATGCCTAGACTGTTGCAGACGAAGAAACCTACAATACAAGGACGAGCATATGTCGTAATAGCCCAGGATGCTCAGAATAGTAATGACATCATACAGGGTGAGAATTCTATTAGTTAGATTATTTCATTGATTTGAATTTTAGATAGTGAAGGTGTATCAATATTAAGAATAAGTTTTTAAATCTAATTTCTTACATGCTTAACTTTAGATGCATAAGTAAATTGCTTAAATATGTGTACGATATAGGTTCCTTGCAAATGTACGGTAAAGAAGATTTTCTTTGTTATGAAGTAAGAGTGTTGATGGACCTAGGGTCTATCCACTCGTTTATTACGCCGCAGTTCGTGAAGAAAGTGAAGGTCGTTCCCGAGGCCTTGGATTTTATTTTGGCGGTATCAGTCCCGACGGAGAGTCCAGGTAGTACGGATATGGTTTGCCAATTAGTCATAGTCGCCATCAGGAATTACAACAGTCTTGAATTGGTGGAGGATTTGATCATGTTGGATATGCAAGGATTTGACGTAATCCTTGGCATGGATTGGTTATCCACGCATCACGCAAGTGTAGATTGCAGGAGAAAGGTGGTTACCTTTAGACCAAATATGAGAAGATCATTCAGGTTTCAAGGAATGCAATTGACTTTTGTACCGCTGATCTTCGCTGTCAGAGCTGAACATTTGATAAAGAAGGGATGCAGTGGTTACCTAGCTTTTTTGAAAGAGCACAAAGAGGAGAAGAACATCATAATTGAGATTTTGATTGCTTGCGAGTTTGAGGATGTTTTTCTAGATGAGTTGTCGGGGTCACCATCGGATAGGGAAGTAGAGTTTGCCATCAACTTAGCACCGGGTACGGAGCCAGTATCTAAAGTACCATATCGAATGGCTCCAGCTAAGTTGAAAGAGTGGAAGGATCAATTACAAGAACTCCTAAATAAAAGATTCGTAAGACCTAGTGTGTCTCCTTGGGTGGCACCAGTCTTGTTTGTGAAGAAGAAGGACGGGTCGATGAGACTGTGCATCAACTATCGTCAGCTGAACAAGTTAACTATTAAGAATCGATACCCTTTGCCTAGGATAGATGATTTGTTGATTAGTTGTAGGGTGCAAGATTCTTTTCCAAGATTGACCTGAGATCTAGATACCATCAGTTGAGAGTTAAGGCCGAGGACATACGGAAGACTGCATTTAGGACAAAATATGGGCACTATAAATTCTTGTTGATGTCATTTGGATTGACGAATGCACCGACATCATTCATGGACCTAATGAATCGGGTGTTTAAACCACACCTTGATACTTGTGTGGCCGTATTTGTAGATGACATCTTCATCTACTCGAAAACCAAGAAAGTGCATGAAGAGCACTTGATGATTGCTCTACAGACATTGCGTGAACACCAATTATATATAAAACTCAGTAAGTGTCAGTTTTGGTTAGAGAAAGTCAGTTTCTTGGGACAGTTAGTCTCAAAGGATGGTGTTACAGTGGATCCAGCAAAGATAGAGGCAGTAGTGGAATGGGAACAACCAAAGACTATGACTGAGATTCACAGTTTCCTTGGTCTGGCTGGGTACTACTGACAGTTTGTAGAGGGATTTTCAAACATCTTTGGACCACTCATGAAGCTTATAAGAAAAGATGTAAGGTTTGAATGTACTGAAGAGTGTGAGAAGAGTTTTCAAGAACTCAAGAAGAGACTAACTTCGGCACCAGTGTTGGCTATTCCTTCAGGTAGTGGAGGGTTTACTGTGTACAGTGACACTTCACATAGTGGTTTAGGTTGTGTGCTTAACCAAACTAAGAAAGTGATTGCTTATGGGTCGAGAGAACTTAAGGACCACGAGAGAAATTACCCAATACACGATTGAGAACTATTAGCGGTAATATTCGTGTTAAAGATTTAGGGACATTACTTGTATGGGGAGACCTTTGAGAAATTCACGGATTATAAAAGCCTCTGATACCTATTTACACAGAAAGAACTAAATATGAGGCAACAGAGACAAATGAAATTTCTCAAAGACTACGATTGCTCCATTCAGTATCATCCAGGCAAGGCAAATGTAGTAGCAGATGCATTGAGTCAGAAGAGTTCGGCTCTATTGTCTAACCTTTTTATGGGGATTAGAAGATGGAGACTGCTAGAGGATCTTTCTTTGTATCATAGAAGGATCGAAGTGCAAGCTTCAGGGGCCTTGTTGGCTAACATTACAGTACAACCAACGATCTTTGATCACACTCAAGAATTATAGATGAAAGATCCAAAGTTAGTAAAGAACAGGCAGGGTGTGATGGATGGTAGTAGACCGAATTTCTCAGTTAAGGATGATGGTTCCTTAATATTCAGGGGACGTCTATGTATACCAATTGATGCCAACCTTTGGCAAATCATCTTAGATGAAGCCCACCAGTCTAAGTATGCCATACACCCTGGTAGCACCAAGATGTATCATAATATGAGGAAGAACTACTGGTGGAGAGGTTTGAAATAGGATGTTGCTGAGTACGTGTCAAAATGTTTAGTATGTCAGCAAGTAAAGGTTGATCATAGACATTCGGTAGGTTTATTACAGCCTCTGCCAATACCAGAGTGAAAATGGGAGTCAATCTCTATGGACTTCATATTGGGATTATCATGGACAACGAAAAAACACTGCCATTTGGGTAGTCGTTGACCGATTAACCAAGTCAGCTCACTTTTTGTCATACAACATGACGTATATAGCAAGCAGACTAGTAGAGATGTACATGAAAGAGACAGTCCGATTACATGGTATTCCAGTTAGTATTATTTCGGATGGAACAATACTCTTTAGGCTAGGGATTATATTATTAAGGTTGGGATGGAAAACATACTAAAATCACTTCACGAATACTATTATCCATGTTTGGTGCACTTATTTTTCCAGAATATGTATACCAATAACAAATCAGACACCGTATATAACAAAATCGATGGTCGAAAGTATGAATTCACTCGTGAAAATGTTTGTAACGCACTTGAGTGCTATGATTCCCATGGAACCGGGATTAATTTATTACCCCCATTTCGTACACCAGTTGCCTTATGAGAAGTTAAAGAGCGGATGACCTAGGGAAAACAAGGGTCAGGAAAAGCAATCAAGAGGGTTGATTTGCCCAGTTATATGTGGATGTTCGACCCCATTTTCAAGTGCAACCTATATCACATGCGACATAAGACCGAGAGGGTCGGAGTAGTGCAACAGGCTTTGTATGCGGCATTTACGAACCGGTGGTTTAGTGCCTCAGAAGTCGTGATTGAAGGAATGAAGTACGCCAGAGGAAAACTAATGGAGGGGGGAGCGAAACTGAAAGATGAGATTCCATACGCTAGCCTCATAGCTAGTATGATTGAGGACTATCAAGGAGAGGAAGAGTATAGAGTTTTCGAGGATGAACCGAGGTGCAATGATAATGTGAAGTTGTACACTTGCAAGGATTGGAACAAAACTTATAATAAGTTAAAGTAAAGCCTTCGTCCAAGAGAGCAAGTAGTACTGCTTGCACCACCACAACACTCCTCGACTACTACTAATGATGATGTTATGGCTGAGAACAATCGTCATTTACACAGACACTTAGACTACCATGAGGAGGTGTTTACGTGGCTCTATCCAGTCGCATAGATGCTCGTGCTTCGCATCTGGCTGGTATCGGAGCCATGGTACTTTGCTGCTGGAGCGTCTACATCCGGCGGTGCTGCAGCAGATGAGGAGGCTGGACCTATAGACGAGCAGCCTGGTGGGGTGGGAGATTGAGAGAGGGCTTTAGTCTTTTGTGACCGTTGTTTTTTTTTAAATTTTGTAATTAATACAGGGAAAATGTGGTGTAATCTTTTAAACTATTGTGGCATGGTTCCCACCCTTGCATGGGCATGTTTTGGATGTGGATATTGCAGGTAGTTTTTTGATTAAATGCATTATCTGTGAAGTTTTTACTTTTGTATATGAATGGCAGTCTTTTTACTCTATATGCAATTGTGATTGCATTTTCATGTAGGGTTTGGATATGCCGAGTATGTGTGTGATCAGTTTTGTGTGGATATGTCTTGTATGATTGTTGTTAGATATGTGTGAACATGTCTGCGATATGTGGGACTCGATGTGTGGGACTCCATGGGTGTGTAATCCTTTAGGTACATTTTTGGGGACGAAAATTCCCAAGGAGGGGAGAATGTAATGTCCTAAAAATTTTGAGCTTTCAACAGTATGCTTTAGTGTGCGTGCTCAACTGGTCACGTATCTGACAGTGTAAAAATAATTAAGTTATGATTAGATTGGGTCTTAAGGGAAAAGAAAAGATTTAGGATGTGTTTGAGCCATTGGATGGAGTAGCATACACCTAACTATGGTGTATTGGCTTAACACACATGCCTATCCTTAACGACATAAAAGAAAATTTAATGCAAGAGAAGTTATTTCTCTTGCTTGGTTGTTAAGAAGATTTATGAGAAGATAGACTAAGGAAGGGAGCTTTCAATGCGTTAGGTTCATGCGTGCAAGGAGGCAAGATTTTTCATTAATTGCGGACTTGGGATTGTGAAGAATCCAAAGTTACAAATCAAGAAACCCTAGCTTGAACATGAGCACGTGGATCAGAATTGACCACTTAAAAGTAAGTAACGATGTGTGAAATTATGAATTAGTTGTTTTAGTGTTTAAGTATGTGGGTGAGAAATTAGAAGAAAGGAAAGATAAGATTTGAAAGAAAATGGGTTGAGAAGTTCAAATCAGAGTTTGGGTGAAATTTGATAAAACCGATCGGTCGATTTCATAAATCGATCGATCAATTTTGTCGAGAGAGGAATGTCAGGTTTTCTATGGAAATCAATCGATCAAAATAAAATTTGATCGATTGTTTTGTGAAATCGATCAATCGAAATGAGCACCGACAGATCAATTTGGGAAAAAAGTGAGTGTGTAAAATGGTTTCTAGAGAAATCGACCGATCGAAATAGATTTTGATTGATCGATTTTGGAAATCGACCGATTGATTTGGGAACCGATCGATTGGTATTTGAGTGCCAGAGATATGGTTTTCTAAAGGAAACCCACCGATCGAAAATGATTTTGATTGATCGATTTGGGAAACCGATTGATCGATTTGGGAATCGATTGATCGATTTTGACAGTTTCGTAGTTTTATTTTGTTTTGTTTTTGGGACTTTGGGGAAGGCTTATATCTCCTTGTTTTACGTCATTTCTGACGTATGGTTGTGAAAGTATGTATGTTAGGTATGAACATAAGTGTGAGTTAGGAGAGATAGCTTGGGATGAAGAACTTGCATGTGACTTCGTGAGAGCTAGGGAAAACTCAGTAACATGTACATTTGATTTCGTTTAGCATGACCTTTGTGATATGATAGAATTGTGTGGGATTGTGTGATCTTCGTAAATTATCTAGCATGAATTTCGCTATGTTTTTACATGAAAAACATATGAATATGTACACTGTGAAGAAACCATAAGTGTGTGTGTGAGAGACTTGATAAGTTAAGCATATGACCTAAGAAAGAAGCAAAAATATGTGTGTGTGACATCAGATATGTGTACGTATGAAATCAGCAAAATGAGATGTGTGTGTATGATTTCGAAAGAAAATCTAGTATAAATTATCACAAATACATGGTGAATAACTATATGTAAATTTTACACTTTGATTTGAGGTTCATATGTTGAATACCCTACCGACGCGGCGGTATACCCGTGACCGGTACAACGGGATATCTGTACTTGTGCTCCTGTACGACGGGATATCCGTTCTTTGATTTCCAATCTATAGAAATACTTCGTTTAACACAAGTCTCCTAATTCGAAGGAGCTTGGGCAACTTTGTGTAAATTATTCATTGAACGACGATGTTTGGGGTATTACATCGGTATTATATGTGTCTCTCGATGCTATATTTGCTCGAGAGATTACTTAAGTGATTTGCTTAAGTTTGTGCGTTAAGAGAATAATTTGAGTAACCATATTTAGTGTGTTTTGAAACTTTTCATCTGATATTCATTTTCGTCAATTTAAATACTTTTAAATTGTAAATCCTTGTAAGAAATTGTGAATCCTATTTAGCTTAGATGTGGCTCACCCTTCGACTATACATCACAGGTTCAGAGTTAGCGGCGGGGACTGGGGACGTAGATCCTGAGGACCCTAAGTATACACTAGAGGAGGAGACATAGCCCCTCCTGAGGAGTTCTTTTAGCGGGTTGTGCTGCGCTAGTTTGATTTTGAGACTATATTTGTAAGGCTTGGTATATCCAACCAGTTTAGTTTTGTTAGAATACTTGTATATGTCTCGTAGTATATTGTTTTGCGAACCATATGTTGGTGACAATTGTTTGTCACTAATGATTCGGTTCGGTTCTTTTGGCCATGTGAGTTGCATGGGATTCGAACCGTCTTTTGTTGTCTTTGAGTTGTCATTATATAGAAATGGAGATTTATTTCTTATGATGACTCTATCTGCTTATTTAGACATATGCTTAGTTCCTCTTTCCGTGTGGATGTACCACGTGTTCCGTTCGTCTAAGGGGATAGACCTTAAGAGCTGATTTGATGGCGAGGGTTTTCGGGTGTTGAAATCCAGGCTGTCACAGTTGGTATCAAAGTTCTTTACTTTAGAGATTTCTGAAAAGTCTTAGCTTTTTGTCAGAGTATAAGGACCTTCTCCTAATAAAACTTTGGTTTCATATTGCCGAGTGTCATGTCTACTAGTGGAAGGGGCCGGCCAAGGGGCGACCATAGTCGGAACTTGAGAAGTGGGGATGAGATTCCTACTAGTTCCAATAGGATTCCGATTGGTAATAGAGAGGTTCCGAAAAGCAGTAATCCGAAAAATAGAAATCAGGAAAGAGGCCAGGAGAGAAATGAAGAAAGAGAAGAAAGACAAAGAATGATGTATACCATGGAAACCATGACAAATGCTATGGCTCAGCAGGCAACGTTGTTGGCAGTTAGTAATGCTAATAACCATCAGCAGATATCACCTACGCCTCCAGTTACACCTACTCTACCACCTCATTATGGATTTATTGAGTTTAGGAAGTTGAGACCTCCTAGTTTCTATGGTAAGACAGATCCATTGGAGGCAGAGAAATGGATGAATCAAACTGAGAAGCTCTTGCAGAGACTGCCTTGTACTGAGGTAGAGAAAGTGAGTTGGGCTTCTTGTCAGTTAGAGGGAGATGATGACCCTTGGTGGAAGTCGGTGTTACTAAGGAGAGAGTAGGAGAACCGAGATGGGGAATGGACTTGGGAAGAATTTGTTGAGGTGTTCAACAAAGAGTACTTCCCAAGCCAAATAAGGAATCACATGGCAGCAAGGTTTATGACCTTGGAGCAAGGAGCGATAACTGTATGAGAATATGGCATAGAATTTATAAGGCTATCAAGATTTGCTCTTGATTATGTGGCCACTGAATTGATGATGGCCAATAAGTTTGAAAATGGGTTGAGGCCGATTCTACGTGATCGAATCGTTGTGTTAGAATTAGAGACTTACGCGGCGGTGATGGGGACGACGCTAGTTTCCGAGAAAGCCATTGACGAGATGTATAAGAGGGGGGACTAGCAGAACAAGGGTAAGACAGGTCAAGGGATGTCAGGCAACTACGAACCAGTGAACAAAAAGTCGCGATTCGTAGCACCTATTTTGAGGCAGCCGATTCAGACTAGTTCTTCTGGGCCATCTCACACGAACTACTCTAGGCTACCTATTCCTTCGCCTATGAGACCTATTTATTATGAGAGCCCTACTACCACTACAGGAGTATCTGTTACTCAGGGTTTCTCTAGGATAACATCATCCACCCCAGTTGAGGCGTGTGCCAGGTATGGCAAGTCTCACAAGACTACATGTATGGTAACTATTTTGCATGTCATATTGCCCAGAGATGAGGAGGGAGAGGACGACATCAGCTCTTATGCCTAGGCCATTGCAGACGAAGAAACCTACGGTACAAGGATGAGCATATGCCGTAACAACTCAGGATGCTCAAAATAATAATGACATCATACAAGGTAAGAATTCTTTTAATTAGATCATTTCATTGATTTAAATTTTTGATAGAGAAGGTGTATCAATATTAAGTAGTTTTTAAATCTAATTTCTTACTTGCTTAACTTTTGATGCATAAGGAAATTGCTTAAATTTGTGTATGATATAGGTACCTTGCAAATGTACGGTACAGAAGATGTTCTTTGTTATAAAGCAAGAGTGTTGACAGACCCAGGGTCTATTCACTCGTTTATTATCCAGCAGTTCGCAAAGATAGTGAAAGTCGTTCCCGAGGCCTTGGACTTTATTTTGGCGGTATCAACCCCGACAAGGAATTTAGTTAGTACTGATATGGTTTGTCGGTCAGTTATAGTCGCCATCAGGGATTACGACAGTCATGAATTGGTAGTGAATTTGATCCTATTGGATATGCAAGAATTTGACATAATCCTTGACGTGGATTGGTTATCCACGCATCTTGCCAGTGTAAATTGCAGGAGAAAGGTGGTTACCTTTAGACCGAATATGAGAAGATCATTCACATTTCTAAGAATGCGGTCGACTTTGGTACCGCTGATCTCCGCGGTTAGAGCTGAACATTTGAGATAGAAGGGATGCAGTGGTTACCTAGCTTTTCTGAAACAACACAAAGAGGAGAAGAATATCATAACCAAGATTTTGATTGCATGCGAGTTTATGGATGTTTTTCAAATGAGTTGCCGGGGTTACTGCCAGATAGGAAAGTAGAGTTTGCCATCGACTTAGCATCGGATACGGAGCTAGCATCTACAGCACCATATCTAATGGCTCCAGCTGAGTTGAAGGAATTGAATGATCAATTACAAGAACTCTTAGATAAAGGATTTGTAAGACCTAGTGTGTCTCCTTGGGTAGTACCGGTCTTGTTTGTGAAGAAGAAGGACGGGTCGATGAGACTGTGCATCGACTATCGCCAGTTGAACAAGTTAGCTATCAAGAATCAATACCCTTTGTCAATTTCAACCTGAGATCTAGATACGATCAGTTGAGAGTTAAGGCCGAGGACATACAGAAGACGACATTCAAGACAAGATATGGGCACTATAAATTCTTGGTGATGTGATTTAGATTGACGAATGCACCGGTGTCATTCATGGACCTAATGAATCGGGTGTTTAAACCACACCTTGATACTTGTGTAGTCGTATTTGTAGATGACATCCTCATCTACTCGAAAACCAAGAAAGTGCATGAAGAGCACTTGATGATTGCTCTACAGACATTGTGTGAACACCAATTATATATAAAACTCAGTAAGTGTGAGTTTTGGTTAGAGAAAGTCAGTTTCTTGGGACAGTTAGTCTCAAAGGATGGTGTTACAGTGGATCCAGCAAAGATAGAGGCAGTAGTGGAATGGGAACAACCAAAGACTATGACTGAGATTCACAGTTTCCTTGGTCTGATTGGGTACTACTGACAGTTTGTAGAGGGATTTTTAAAGATCTTTGAACCGCTCACGAAGCTTACAAGAAAAGATGTAAGGTTTGAATGGACTGAAGAGTGTGAGAAGAGTTTTTAAGAACTCAAGAAGAGACTAACTTCAATACCAGTGTTGGCTATTCCTTCAGGTAGTGGAGGATTTGCTGTGTATAGTGATGCATCACAGTGGTTTAGGTTGTGTGCTCAACCAAAATAAGAAGGTGATTGCTTATGGGTCGAGACAACTTAAGGACCACGAGAGAAATTATCCAATAGATGATTTAGAACTACCAGCGATAATTTTCGCATTGAAGATTTGGAGACATTACTTGTATGAGGAGACCTTTGAGATATTCACGGATCATAAAAGCCTCTGATATCTGTTTACACAGAAAGAACTAAATCTGAGGCAACAGAGATGAATCTAATTTCTCAAGGATTACGATTGCTCCATTTAGTATCATCCAGGTAAGGCGAATGTAGTAGCAGATGCATTGAGTCAGAAGAGTTTGACTCTATTCTCTAACCTTGTTATGGGGATTAGAAGATGGAGACTGCTAGAGGATCTTTTTTTGTATGTTACAGGGATCGAAGAGCAAGCTTCAGGGGCCTTGTTGGCTAACATTATAGTATGACCAACGATATTTGATCACATTCAGAAATTATAGATTAAAGATCCGGAGTTAGTAAAGATTAGGTATGGTGTGATGGATGGTAGTAGACCGAATTTCTCAGTTAAGGAGGATGGTTCCTTATTATTCAGGGGACGTCTATGTATACCAATTGATGTTGACCTTCGACAAATCATCTTAGTCGAAGCCCACAAGTCTAAGTATGCCATACACCCTTGTAACACCAAGATATATTAGGATATGAGGAAGAAATACTGGTGGAGAGGTTTGAAATAGGATGTTGCTGAGTACGTGTCAAAGTGTTTAGTATGTCAGCAAGTAAAGGTGGATCATATACATCCGGCAAATTTATTGCAGCCTGTGCCAATACCAGAGTGGAAATGGGAGTCAATCTCTATGGACTTTATATTGGGATTACCACGGACGGCCAAAAGGCACAATGCCATTTGGGTAGTCGTTGACCGATTAACCAAGTCTGCTTACTTTTTTCCATACAACACGATGTATTCGGCAAGCAGACTAGCAAAGATGTACATGAAAAAGATAGTCCGATTACATGGTATTCCAGTTAGTATTGTTTCGAATCATGACCCGTTATACAGTTCTAAATTTTGACAAAAGTTTCAAGAGGGAATGGGTACACGGTTAGACTTTAGTTGGGCATTCCACCCACAAACAGATGGACAAACAAAATGAGCGAATTAGATCATAGAAGATATGCTCAGAGCATATATGCTTGGTTTTTAGGGATCATGGGATCAACATTTACCATTGATCGAGTTTGCATATAATAACAGTTTTTAAACGAGTATCAGTATGGCACCTTATGAGGGAGGCACTATATGGATGGCGATGTAGATCATTGATTAATTTGGAAGAGATCGGAGAAAAGTTTGTTTTGGGTCTGAAAATAATTGAAAGCAATGCCACTATCATTCGTGTGATTAGAGAGAGAATCAAGTCAGCTCAGAGCAGGCAGAAGAGTTATGCCGATATCAAGAGGACAAGTATGGATTTTCACATGGGAGAGCACGTATTCGTTAAGATCTCACCAATGAAAGGCGTCATGAGATTTGGAAAGCTGGAAATGTTAAGCCCATGCTACTTTGGACCCTTTGAAGTTTTTGAAAGAGTTGGTGAAGTTGCTTACAGAATTGCGTTACCTCCACAACTGGATAGGGTACATAACGTGTTTCATGTATCTATGCTTCGAAAGTAAGTGAAAGATTCGACTCATGTTTTGGACGATCAATCGATCGAGCTATATGAGGATATGACAATGATAGAAGATCCAATTCAAATACTTGATCGGAAGGAACAAAGGTTGCGTACAAAGAATATTCCTCTAGTACTTGTCAAGTGGAGGAATCATTCAACTGAGGAGGCCTCTTCAGAGCACGAGGCAGAGATTAAGAACAATACCCTCACTTGTTTAATGAGAGTTGAGAGAGAGTTAGTTGTAACTTTATTTTTATTGTAACTCCGTAATGTGTAAACTCGATGTTGAGTTATTAACTGGATGATTTCAATTTTGATAAAAATAGCTTGATGAAGTTATAAGAAATAAGTGTATCAAAGTGAAGGAGTTATACTCAATCTGAAGTGACAAGTACAAATTTAGAATCTTTCTGTCCAAACCGACCGATCGAAAATCTAAATCGATCGATCGATTTGGCAGAACAGAGACACATGCCTTATTTTTTAAAACTGATCGATCGAAATATAAATCGACTGATCGATTTGTGAAATAGATCGATCAAAATGCGCATTGATCGATCAAAACCACAAAAACAGAGAGAAAATTATGAACTACCAAAAAGTTTTGAAAAACCGATCGATCGATTTTGGAAACCAACTGATCGATTTGAGAATTGATCGATCGAAATTATAAGGTAGTAGGATTGTGTATGGAAAATCGACCGATTGATTTTGAAATTAATCGATCGAAATTGTCGAGCGGGTTAGTTTAAGTGAGAAACCGACCGATCGATTTTTGCGGTATATATATAAGTTGAGTTTTTTTTTTTGATGATTCGAAAATTTCAGACTTGGGTTTATTTTCTTAGGGTTTTCTTATGTTGGTTCTTGGAGATAAGACTCAATTATTGATGGATTTTCGGTGTGGATTCTTCAAGAAATCGATTCCAAATCACTTTAAAAAGGTAAACCCTAACTTATTTAGTCTTACATTTAAGTTGAATCCTCATTTTTAAAACCCTAGTTTTTGGTTATTTAGAAAACCTAGAATGCCTCCTAAAACGAGACAATTTTCGAAAGCTTCTGCATCGAAGCTACCCACTAAGTGACCTAGTTCTTTGCAGCCACCCCCGACACCTTCACCACCTTCGTCACCATTGCAGCCTTCTTCGCCACCACCACAGGAACGACCAAATGAATGGTGGGCGGAGAAGGATTTCGAGACGGAATATATTATTGATGAGGCCCTGTTCCAAGAGCATGATGTGCAGGGAAATACTCTTTGGGCTAGGGATTATTATTGAGGCTAGGATGGAAAACATACTGAAACCGCTTCACGAATACTATTATCCACGTTTGGTGCGCTTATTTTTCCAAACTATGTATACCGGTAACAAATTAGACACTGTATACACCATAATCGATTGTCGAAAGTATGAATTCACTCGTGAAAATGTTTGTAACGCACTCGAGTGCTATGATTCCCATGGAACCGAGATTAATTTATTACCCCCATTCCGTACACCAGTTGCCTTGCAAGAAGTTAAAGAGCGGATGACCCATGGAAGACAAGGGTTGGGCAAAGCAATCAAGAGGGTTGATTTGCGTAGTTATATGTGGATGTTGGACACCATTTTCAAGTGCAACCTATATCCCATGCGACATAAGACCAAGAGGGTTGGAGTAGTGCAACAGGCTTTGTATGCGGCATTTACGGACCGGTGGTTTAGTGTCTTAAAGGTCGTGATTGAAGGAATGAAGTATGCCAGAGGAAAACTAATGGAGGGGCGAGCGAACCCGGAAGATAAGATTCCATACGCTAGCCTCATATCCAGTATGATTGAGGACTTTCAAGAAGAGGAAGAGTATAGAGTTTTCGAGGATGGACCAAGGTGCAATAATAATGTGAAGTTTTGCACTCACAAGGATTAGAACAAAACTTTTAATCAGTTAAAGAAAAGCCTTCGTCCAGGAGAGCAAGTAGTACTGCCTGCACCTCACTCTCCTCAAGGCCAAGAACAACCTACACAGGATATATTAGCTCAAGATCAGCCTGAACATGCTCCACCAGATTAGGAACCGCCAGTAGTTGAAGTTTCACCTCAGCAACGTGCTCAGATTCATATGCCTCCACCACTACAACACTCCTCGACTACTACTAATGATGGTGTTATGGCTGAGAACAATCGTCATTTACATAGACGCTTAGACTACAATGAGGAGGTATTTACGCGTGTGATGCGGTAGCTCTATTCGACGGACTACGAGTCGCAGCTCGCAAATGCTCGTACTTCGGTACCGGACCCATGGTAATATGCCCCTGGAGTGTCTACATCAGGCGATGATGATGGAGATGCTGCAGCAGAGGAGGAAGCTAGACCTATAGACGAGCAGCCTAGTGGGGCAGCAGATTGAGAGAGGCCTTTAGTCTTTTATGACTATTGTTTTTTTTGAAATTTTGTAATTAATATAGGGAAAATGTGGTGTAATCTTTTAAACTATTGTGGCATGGTTGCCACCCTTGCATGGGACTGTTTTGGATGTGGATATTGTAGGTAGTTTTTTGATTAAATGCATTATCTGTGAAGCTTTTACTTTTGTATATGAATGGCAAACTTTTTACTCTATATGCAATTGTGATTGCATTTTCATGTTGGGTGTGGATATGCCGAGTATGTGTGTGATCAATTATGTGTGGATATGTCTTATATGTATGTTGTTAGATATGTGTGAACATGTCTTCGATATGTGGGACTCGATGAGTGGGACTCTATGGGTGTGCAATCCTTTTAGTACATTTTTGGGGGTGAAAATTCCCAAGGAGGGGAGAATGTAATGTCCCAAAAATTTTGAGCTTTGAACAGTATGTATCGGTGTGCATGCTCGACTGGTCACGCACCCGACAATGTTAAAATAATTAAGGAAGTTATGATTGGATTGAGTCTTAAGGGAAAAGAAAAGATTTAGGATGTGTTTGAGCCATTGGATGGAGTAACATACACCTAACTATGGTGTATCGGCTTAACACACATGCCTACCCTTGAAGATATAAAAGAAAATTTAATGCAAGAGAAGTTATTTCTCTTGCTTGGTTGTTAATAAGATTTATGAGAAGAGAGAGAACTGAAGGGAGCTTTGAATGCGTTGGGTTCATGCGTGCAAGGAGGCAAGATTTTTCATTAATTGCGGACTTGGGATCGTGAAGAATCTAAAGCTACAAATCAAGAAACCCTAGCTTGAATGTGAGCACATGGATTGAGGAATCAACCACTTAAAAGTAAGTAACGATGTGTGAAATTATGAATTAGTTGTTATGTTAGTTGTGTTTAAGTATGTGGGTGAGAAATTAGAAGAAAAGAAAGATAGGATTTAAAAGAAAATGGGTTGAGAAGTTCAAACCCGAGTTTGGGTGAAATCTGATAAAACCGATCGATCGATTTCATAAATCGATCGATCAATTTTTTCGAGAGAGGAATGTGTGGGTTTTTGAGGAAACCGATCGATCAAAATAAAATTTGATCGATTGATTTGTGAAATCGATCGATCGAAATGAGCACCGACCGATCGATTTGGGAAAATAGTGAGTGTGAAAAATGGTTTCTGGAGAAATCGACCAATCGATCGGTATTTGCGTGCAGAGATATGGTTTTCTAAAGGAAACCGACTGATCGAAAATGATTTTGATCGATCAATTTGGGAAACTGATTGATCGATTTGGGAATCAATCGATCGATTTTGACAATTTCAGAGTTTTGTTTTGTTTTGTTTCAAAGACTTTGGGGAAGGCTTATATCTGGTTGTGAAAGTATGTATGTTAGGTATGAACATAAGTGTGAGCTAGGAATGCTAGCTTGGGATGAAGAACTTGCATGTGACTTCGTGAGAGGTAGGGAAAACTCAATAACATGTGCATTTGATTTTGTTTAGCATGACCTTTGTAATATTTTTACATGAAAAGCATATGAATATGTACGCTGTAAAGAAACCATAAGTGTGTGTGTGTGAAACCTGATAAGTTAAGCATGTGACCTCAGCAAGAAGCAAAAATATGTGTGTGTGACATCAGATATGTGTACGTATGAAGTCAGCAAAATGAGATATGTGGGTGTGATTTTTAAAGAAATTCTAGTATAAATGATCACAAATACACGGTGGATAACTATATGTAAATTTTACACTTTGATTTAAGGTTCATATGTTGAACACCCTACCGACGCGACAGTATACCCATGATCGGTACAATGGGATATTTGTACTTGTGCTCTGGTACGGCGGGATATCCGTTCTTTGATTTCTAATTTATGGAAATACTTCGTTCGACATAAGTTTCCTAATTTGAAGGAGCTTGGGCAACTTTATGTGAATTGTTCATTGAATGACGATGTTTGGGTATTACATGGGTATTATATACAGCTCTCGATACTATATTTGCTCGAGAGATTACTTAAGTGATTTGTTTAAGTGTGTGCGTTAGGAGAACAATTTGAGTAACCATGTGTAGTGTGTTTTGAAACTTTGCATCAGATATTCGTTTTCGTTAATTTAAATACTTTTAAATTGTAAATCCGAAATTGTGAATCTCGTAAGATAAGCATGTTTCCGATTATGCCTTGAAGTCTATGTTTGATATCATAATATGCATGTTACTTATGTTTCCCTATTAAGCTTAGATGTGGCTCACCCTTCGATTATATGTCACAGGTTCAGAGTTAGCGGCGGGGACTGAGGACGTAGATCTGAGGACCCTAAGTACACACCAGAGGAGGAGACCGAGCCCCCTCCTGATGAGTTCTTCTAGCGGATTGTGCTACGCTATAAGATTATATTTGTTAGGCTTGGTACGTCCAGCCAGTTTAGTTTTGTAAGAATACTTGTATATGTCTCGTAGTATGTTGTTTTGCAAACCATGTATTGGTGACGATTGTTTGTCACTAAAGGTTCGGTTTGGTTCTTTTGGCCACGTGAGTTGCATGAGATTAGAACCATCTTTTGTTGTCTTTGAATTGTCATTATATAGAAATGAAGATTTATTTCTTATGAAGACTCTATTTGCTTATTTAGACATATAATTTGTTCCGCTTTGCGTACGAATGTACCAAGTGTTCCATTCGTATAAGGAGATCTGCCTTAAGGGCTGATCCGATGGTGCAGGTTTTCGAGTGCGAAAATCCGGCCCGTCACAGTAATCGATCATCAGAACACCATAATCGATCATTGAAAAACCTTAGATCGACCATAAAAACCCTAGATCGACCATAATCAATCATTGAAAAACCTTAATCAAGGAGAAATGTGAGGGAGAGAGATTGAGATTTTGCAGGAAGAGAACACTTACCGAAGTTATAAAATGAAGTAGCTTGCAAGGTGCCCGATTCTCTCGACCAACATGTAGGAGGCCGACGTTCTTTTCTGAGTCGTAGGAAAAGAAGAAATCCTTCTATTTTAAACGGATTTTGTAGTTTCCGAGGCGGTGGAAAATATGTTTATTTTCCGCCCATTTCCGACGCCTTATTTTCGTTGCCAAACATTGGATTCTACCTCATTTCCTTTCCTTTCCTCTCGAATCCTTTTCTTTCCCCCTATCCAAACAGACCCTAAGGAAAAAACAAAAGCATCAATAGGATGCACTTACGATAGCGAAAGATGCATGAGGAAAAAGAGCGAAGGTTAGAGTTTGGAAAGAGAATAAAGGAGAGAGAAAGTAAGAGAGAGAGAGAGACTATATAAAGAACATTTCGGTATAGATATTTAGAGAGGTATGCGTATGCGTATGCGTAACAAAACTTTCTTCTTTTTTGTATTTAATGTTTTTTCTAAAATAGTTTTTGAGTTTACACCAAAAAGTAGATCGAAAGAGGCATGAGCCATTGAGGCTTTGATACCATGTATTTAATATAGAGAAGAAGAAAGAATATGACAGACTACATTGTGAAAATCTTAACTTATTTGCATTAATCTTTGTGTATCTATAAATAGACTTTTGTTTACACATATAGAGAAGATAAGCATAATCCCTATCTGAAGAAAGTTATCTTAAGATCTTAATAATGATCTTAAACTTCCTTTATGCATATGCGTACCTCTCTAAATATCTAAACCTAAATGTTCTCTATTAGTAAGCATGTGAGAGAGATTTTAAAGATTAGAATGATTAGAGGGAGAGATTAGAATGCCCTTATGCCTTCAAGATATTTTTTATTTTGTAATTTTTAAAAAATTTTAAAAATCCTATCTAAGGGCCTTCAATATTATAAAAAGAAAGGAAAATATTATAAAAAATTAATAATTTTTGTCTCTAGTCTCAAGTGAGCTTCTCCCCTTATAAAGTAGAAATGATGAATTTTCACTTCTTATACTATAAAAATTGCTAAATATATGTTAACCTCTAAGGATTATTTGGTCCCTAAAAATTATATCATCATAAGTTTATCATGATATTAAAAGATGAGTATCAAATAAAGGCTTTTTAATCTATTAAAGGGCTTTTTTAAACCTTTCACTAAGGGATTTCAAAGCTCAAATACCTAGTATCAACTCAAATCTTTGATAATTTATTTGGCCCCTAAGGATTATTTTGTACACCAACTTATAGTCAATGCTATACAGTTTGTACACACATCTCTGCAACTAAACAAAGAATAGGTTGAAAACTATACAGTTTGTACACCAAACATTTGTTTTTCTACTTGTACACTCATCTCTGCAACTAAACAAATGTTGGCCCAATGTCCTACATAAAAGGAAAATCTGTTTCTTTGTGACTTGGAGGCTTATAGAACATGCTATAATTCTTGTTAGTTTCCTTTCTGTTTATGGTCAAGGTGAGGGGAAACACGTGAACCAAAGAGAAAATGTCAACTTTTACCCTCCCTTCATTAAATTTAAGGCAGCACAGTCAGCTCCAGTCAGAAGTGAGCCAATATAGAGAACCGAAAAGGGATAAGGGGCACAAATGACCTAGGAACAGAGAAGGGCTCATTTCGATCAGGTCTTCACCCCTTTAGGACAGTCTTTGAACATCTTATTTCCCTTGTTAATTGAGAAAGGTTTAGTCACCGCACTCCAGTCACGACCTTCGCCGAATCCTATTCCAAGGAATTATGACCCAAATACCCATTGTAATTTTCATCAAGGACCAGGACACCCAACCGATCGCTACTTTCCTTTAAAGCATGCTATACAAGACTTACTAGAGACCGGTAAGATCATCCCTACAGCACTTCCCCAGGCCAACTAGCATGCCAACATACACTAAGTACCATTACTGCCACATCCACCTGGTGGAGCGGGCCCTAGGCCAACTGCCAGCATGATAGAGGAAGATGACGAGGAGTTTAACCTGTCAGATTACATTCACGCCCGGGAAAAGTTCATAACACCAAGGCGGAGAGACCGTGAAGATAGAAGCATCAAAGTGATTAAGCCCCTGAATCTAGCTGATTTCTTTCCTAATCCTGTCCCACCAACAGAACCCTTAGACCTAACGGTATATTTTCCATCACCAGCTCCCATAAGTTATGTCCAAAACAACTAGTATCAACCATACACGGCAGCAGCCTCTACCAGTTACTAGATGACTGATTTTTCCCTATACCCCTCTCAGGCACCGATTAACTATTAATGGCCTACCCCCATCGCACCACCCTCAGTACAACCATTCACGATCCCCACTAACCCCACATCGCCCATTTTCACCACTCCTCTGATCTAGCCGACAGAAGTCAACCAAGTGTTATCTACCCATCCCAATATGCCAACTCAAGCACCTTTGGGGCCCATGTCCACTCCATTTCAAATTTCGGGGCTAACCTACAATCCCCATAAATTCCCCTTAGTTATGAAAAGACATATATCAATGCAGGCAGTAGCAGAGAGGGGTCGGTAGATTTTATCACTTGATCAAGAAAAATCTCCAGGCAAGCAGAGGTACTGACATCGACCTGGACAAAAGAAAAGAAGGAATCTACAACTATAAACCCCTTTAAGAAGGTGGACCGAAAACACATACTGGAAATTCAACTGAAGAGAATGCCGACCCACATCACAGTATGAGATTTGTTAATGACGTCTGTTGTCTTATTTCCCTAGACTGCTGAAGTTATTTAAAATGATGAGATGGTAAAAATTAGAACACAAGTGTGGAGTGAAATGGCTATGAAATCAGCAACCTAAAGTAATACATAGCCTTCAAGATACAAGGCTATTGTAGCAAGTTTTGATAAGTAAGAGTTTGTCCCACAGAGAAATTGATATAGAACCCAAAATGGGCTATAATAGTAGGCCTCCAGATCTGGCTACAGATCTGACAATCCTAAAGAAAGGGAGTTGGATGTCACAACTACACTACATTACCTATTAAAAAGAAAAGAAATAAAGTGCAGTCCTATCCTAAGAAAGGGTTATGAAGAAGGTGGTGATTGTGTGTTAAAATAAAGATAAAAGGATAGGAAGTAAGCAGTGTAGGTTAAAGTTCATTCAGTTATGTAACTCAGATTTAGGGCAGTCTCCGCAACAAATCCTTACTGAAGTGTTATTAATAACCTCAGCAAGGTAGAAGAATCCAACTTAAACGATGCCATTTAGACTGCTCTTAAGGCTATAATCTGTCCACTTAAATGGCCACAGACTATCCAATAAAGTCTGTCAAATCCCATTAATTGAGTCAGAAGAGCTAATCTAATCCAAAGGAGTGGGCCGATCTCACCCAATCCAATGAATCAAATCAGGCCATGAATACTATTGTAGACACTATGTTTGTTAGGCTACAAGTTTCCTAGATCTGCTTATAGATCTAACAAACATTCATAGGAGTTCCAACCCATAAAATCCTATGTGTATTGTCAAAGGCCATCAGCATAGTGAGCTAACACATAGGAAAAGCAACATGCTGAATAAGGACTTAGACACAACTGATCATTGCTAGAAAAGGGTGCAATCACTACAGAGAAGCCAGATCTAACATCTGATAGTGGTCAAGTAAGAAAAAGGGGAGCCTGTTCCTGCATAATCTCTCACTAGGCTACAAGCACAAGTATAGAGAAAAAGAATCCATCTCAGATCTGTGACCAAGATTACCCTAGGGCTATAATCTGTCCACTCTTATGGTCATAGGCTATCCACAGAGGCTCCCTTACCCATAAATGATGAGATAAAACATATAAACTGCTGCTGCCACTATGGTCCTAGGGCTATAAGCTTAAGCTTCCATGGGCCTTTCAAAAAGCTCAAATCCTAAATGCATGCTTTAGTCTGAACAAATCTACGGGCAAATAGGAAAATAACAAATTAAATAAATATTTAAAGCATAAATTTCATTGATCTAACTTACTAATAATGAAATTTCTCAAGCCAGCAACCTTGTGCACAACAGCTCTTCACAAAAATCCCAATGTTTAAATGACCTATTACAAAACTTAAATGAACTATACCTAAATGCTTACCAAAGATTTGGCCAGCAAGTGCTGGGCTAAGAGAGAAGAAAAAATAGAAAAAGAAGTAATCAAACCCTAACCCTAACCCTATTTTGCTTGAACTCTTAGCCGACAGAGGTTGAAGGAGAGAGTGATTGATAGTTTCTAAGTTACAAGCACAGCTTATATACTTAGTCCTAATGATGCGGCTGAGAGAAGAGTAAACCCTATTTTTCTAAGAAGATGTGGCACTGTTACAACCCTTGAATGTCTTAGGATGCATGCATTAGGATCCGTGCCTCAGGATGTATGCTCTAGACCTGGGAAAATCCCCAAAAGGTCCTTGAGTTAAGATTGAGAAGTGGAGAGCTCGAGCTTCGCGAGGCTGGCTCCTACATATCACTTCTGTAGCACAGCTGCAGAGTGTTTGTGGGGTAGAGTTTGGCTTTGAATATTGCTGTCTTGCATAGTAGGACTTTGGATGATCGCGCAGCTGCTTTAGCTTTGAATGCACTTGCGCAGTAGAGCTTCAGAAGTTTTCTTTCACGAGGTACTCGCATAGATGCCTTTGCATCTCGCTCGATTCAGGGTTAAGCTTCTAGGCCCGTGAGAGCTGCGCGAGAGAACTTCTAGGCGTCTCTCTCTTCCAGAGCCATGCGAGAACTTTGCGAGGTCTTTATTATTGTTTACGCCAATTGGTCTCGCGGGGTGGTGTGCATGGCTGCATTAAGGCTTGATCCTCGTGAGAACTTCACGAGTTGTATTTCTGGGGGCTTAGTGCGTGAGAGCTCTGTGAGTTTCTTCACATGTTGATTGCAGCTGAAGTGCGCGACTGCTGCGCGAGAGGTTGCTTTGTGATAACCCCTTCATTGAGCTATGCAACTTCTTCGCGAACCCGAATATGCTACATGTCTTAATTGAATGGCACAAGGCAATACCTCAACTGTGCGAGATAGGACATTGGCTCCTTTGCTGCTATGCACATGCTTCAGTTGTAGCTTTCTCCACTCTCACCTATAATTCTTTCATCTGTTGGACTTTCTTGGTCCATTATGACATGCAAAATAGTTACCATGGTGTGTATCACCATGGTGTTCCATCACTTTCTGGTTCAGCTGTCAGCTTTTGCTTGAATTCTCTCTCTTCTTGGCACTAAAGGTAAGGACTTTGTGTTAAGCTGCATAATTTATTACTAACTACAAAACAAGCTAAAAAAGAGTTATTAGTCAGCTTCAAGGTTCAGCAAAGGCTAGGTTAAGAGGTGAAAAGTAGTACTTTTCAGTGAATAACAACCTTCCCTCTCCATTTTAAAGTTTTGATGAGGGCGTTAAAAAATGCACATGTATCTATCCAAATAAGCCCTGATGAAGTAGGACAGATAATTGGGCAGGTGCTGGCTCCCAACGCCATTTCTTTTTCAGATGTCGACCTGCCAGAGGAAGGAAATAATAATTCCAAACCCCTCAACATCACTATAGGACCTAAAAATATGATGATCCCATTGGTATTAATAGACAATAGATCAGCTCTGAATGTATGCCCTTTGAGAACTGCAACCAAGACAGGGGTGAATCCCTCCGCTTTTAGGCCAGTGAGAACAAGCGCCAGAGGATTTGATAACACAAGAAGAGAAATAATTGGGAAAGTTGATCTTGAGCTCATGATTGGGCCAATGACCTTTTCCATACCATTCCAGGTGATGGACGTCAAATCCACATTCAATATGCTTTTAGGGCACCCATGCTTACAAGGTCGGGGCAATACCTTCAACTTTACACCAAAAGCTTAGGTTCGTATTTGAAAAGATGATCATCACCATTATGGGTGAGGGACAGGATGAGAGAGAGAAGCTATCGACAACATAGAGAAACCTAAAGTATCGGATGTGCCACACACAATCGAAGACATAAATCTTCATAGCTTTGAGTATGATGTGTCGTTAGTAATCTTGGAGCCTCTTGAGAGGATTACTATGAAAATCGGTGACAGAATGGTCACAGCTGTAGCCATGCTCCAGAAATGGGGCTATCAATCGGACAGCGGGTCAGATTCGGCCTAGGCTACAGGCCTATCGAGGAAGAGGTCCGAGAGGCCAAGGAAAAGGCCTGAACTATTGCCATTGCAAAAGCTCAAGGAATAGACTTGGAGGATGAACCTCGCCCTAGAACTCACATCCGGGATACCTTCATAAGTACGAGGGCTATAAAGATTGATCAGAATGGGGAAACATAGTTAACCCCGCACAAATCGGCAGCCCTGATCCACCCAACCAATCCCCAAACCTTCCCTCCCAATTTTAAAATAGACTTGGCCCCCTTATCCCTTTTTGAAGAGGATTGTCCTATACCTACACAATCTCACCCTGGGGTAAACCACCATAGGACCCTGCTGACATTTGAGGATAGAGTCCCGGACAAGCCCAGGATAAACATTATGGAGGCTGACTCTCAAAAGCCATATCAATTAGCATCCTC
Source organism: Chloranthus sessilifolius (assembly GCA_021018995.1). Taxonomy (NCBI): domain Eukaryota; kingdom Viridiplantae; phylum Streptophyta; class Magnoliopsida; order Chloranthales; family Chloranthaceae; genus Chloranthus; species Chloranthus sessilifolius. The sequence goes on from CM037587.1 coordinate 59,644,869, forward strand.
CATCCGAGTAGGTAAAGGGACAACACCACAGGTAAGGAATTGGGTGTCCATGCCCCTAACTCTGGATGCTTCGAGTGGCCTGAAATTCAACACCCACTTTCTGAAAAAAAATCCTATAAAAAGTGAGGTGAGCCCTTGGCAGGCGATACCATGTGTATATAGGAACCCGCCTTGCCAATGACCCATTTTTGAAGAAAAAGAAAAATCCAAAAAAATAAAAGAAATAAAAAATAATCCAAAAAAATTATCTTTCAAAATTCTCGAGAAAATTAAAGAAAAAGGTTCCTTAATAGTAAAGCCCATCCCACGTGAAGTAGACCCCTTTCCTGTAGAAATACAAGATGAGGTAGGAGTCACAAGTCTGGATGAGGAAACCCCTTTTGAGGAGCTGCTGGTCTTCTTTTCAAAACTCTTACTACTATTTTATTAAGAACAGTGGAGAGAATAAATCAAGAGTGGGGAATTGAAGATGGGTTAGCACAGCAAGTCTGAAATAAACACAGTCCTGCAAGATACAAGGTCCATTGTAGTAAGTTTTGATAAGTAAGAGTTTATCCCACAGAGAAATTGATCTAGAACCCAAAATGGGCTATAATAGTAGGCCTCCAGATCTGGCTATAGATCTGACAATCCTAAAGAAAGGGAGTTGGGTGTCACGACTACACTAAATTAATCCTAAAAATAGAGAAATAAAATATAGCCATATTCTAAAGAAAGGGTTAAGAGGAAGATGGTGGTAGTGTGTGCTAAAATAAAATATAAAAATTATGAGACGTAAGTAGGTTAAGCTAGAGTTAAAGCAGTGATGTAACTCAGATTTAGTCTGTCTCTGTAGTGTTCCTTGCTGTGATGCCATTTGGGGCACTCTTAGGGCTATACTCTGTCCACTCTAATGGTCACAGGGTATCCGATAGAGTCTATCAAATCTCATTGGTTAAAACAGACATTGCCAATCTAACCCAGGGGAGTGGACTGATCATTCCCCCAGCCATTGGGCCAGATCAAGCCATGAATACTATTACAACAATATGTAATGCCAGTGTTGCAAGCTCCCTAGATCTGCGCACAGACTTGATTGACATCCATAGGTATTCCAACCCATATGATCCTAAGTGTTTTGCTAAGGCCAACTGCTCACTAGTGCCCACAAAAAGGATAATGGAACAGATTGAAAAAGGCTTTAGATTCAACTTGTCATTGCTATAAACGGCTTGCAATGACTTAGCCTCAAGCTGCAATTACTACAAAGAGATCAGATTTAACATCTAATATTGGCTAGGTAAAACAAAGGGGAGTCAGTTCCTGTACAAACCTCCTCACAAGGTTCTAAAAGCTCATGTGCAGGGGAGAAAAATCCTTCTCAAACATATGAATGGATATAACCTTAGGGCTATACTCTGTCCACTTGAATGGTCACAAGATATCCCATTGGTCTGTCCATACCACAGAGGCCTGAGAAAGAACATGAAAACTGCTGCAACCACCATGGTCCACAGGCCTCCGAGCTCCTTGGATCTCGCTACAGATCCAGCATTGCTTTCCATGGGGCTATCAAACCAAGGGAAATTAGATGGTAAGAAATAGATCTACTAGAAACTTAATGGGCTAGTCACAAATACATGGATCCTATAGACATCTAAATAAATAACAAGATCTTTAGATTTAATTAAGCATTAAAATGGCAATCCATTGATGAATACAAAACTTACAATGAACTATCTTCAGGCTGCAGCCTGTACACAACTGCTCTTCCGAATCCCAATGTATACTAAAAACCTATTACAAACTGTAATGAAATGAAACCTAGCTGCTTACAAGGGGGTTAGCCAGCAAGTGCTGGGCTAAGAGAGAAGAAAAATAAGAAAAAGAGATGATCAAACCCTAACCCTAGCCTGCTGGAGTTCTCCGCCGACAGAGGATGAAGGAAAGATGAAAATAATAAACTCTAAGTACAACTTATATACTCTGTCAAAACGGCCTTGGCTCTAAAGAGATTAACCCTAATTTTCTAGTAGACGTGGCACTGTTACAATCCTTGAATGACTCAAGATGTGCGCCTCAAAATCTGTACCTCGAGAAGTGTGCCTAGCCTTGGGAAATTCCTAAAAAGTCATTGAGTTAAAATTGAGAAGTGGAGAGCCCGAGCTTCGCGGGGCTGGTATCTGCTTTTAGCTCATTCGCGCAGCTAGTTTGCCTTCGCGGAGTTACCTTTGGCTTGTGGGAAGTGCTTGCTCATGTGTTAGCTCTTCATTTGATCGTGCAGTTCGCTGGCACTGTAATGCTGTCGCGAAGATGATCTGAGCACCAGGATTTCTCGCTCAGTTGAGCTTCAGAAACTCTCTCTCGCTAAGTACTCGCGCAGTTATGCTTCTGCGCTCGCATAGTCAATGGTAAGGCTTCAGAGTACGCGAGATCTGCGCGAAGAGAATTCTGGGTGTCTCTCTCTTCCAGGGCTACGCGAGAACTCCATGAGGTGACATTTTGTTCAGTGTACATATGGACTCGCTGTGTTCTTCGCACGACTGCTTTGAGGCTTGATCTCTGCGAGAGCTTCGCGACCACAAATTCTGGGGACTTTAACCTGTGAGATCTTCATGAGGTAATTTCAGTTGTTGTTCTGACTGCACGACGTATCTGTGCTAGAGCCTCTTCCACTACATCTTTAGCTTTGCGAGGAAGCTCCTCAACTCTGCGAGGTCTATCTTTTGCTGCTCTGGTGCATTGCACTTGCTGCTATCGCAGTCTCCTCCCTTCTTAGTTAACTTCATTCATCTGCTAGACTTTGGTCAATGGTGATCAGCAACAATGAGTCACCATGGTGAGCACTACCAAGGTGTTCCATTAGGCTTTGTCTCAGCTGTCATCTTTAAGTGTATTCTCTCTCTTTTGGGCCAAAAAGCAAGGAGTTTGTATTAAGCTACACATTTTATTTCTAACTATAAAACACACTTAACAAATGGTTATAAGTCCACTTCAAGGTCCAGCAAAGGCTAAGTTAAGAGGTGAAAAGTGGTACTTTTCAGTGAATAACACACCCCCAAACCTAATCTTTGCTAGTCCCTGAGCAAAGAAAAAATTAAAACAACTACTCTAAGAATTGAAATGCCACTTTCGTAGGGAGCACAGATACATTTAACATATGTACCAAGCCTTTTAAACCCCTAAGTGATGCTTAGTGGAGGAGTGAAGTCTCCTGAGGGTTTTCAGTGAAGATACCCACAAACTTCTCAATAAAACATTTAACAAATGTGCAACATTATCAAGTCAGCTGTCAAGAAACAGAGCATCAATTCACCTTTGATTTAATAAAAATGTGAGGAATTTGGAAATGAAAAGCACATATATTTAATCATCACAACCTCTACATGAGTGCACAACATTTCCAATTAGTTCACAACAAGGGGGACAACACATGTATGACAACACTGAGCTCATCATTAATTTAAAAATCAGGTTAAAGGCCATGCCCAATACATTCAACATCAGACCCAATGCTCACTAGGGCATACTCTCACAAGGGACCTTGAGGGTTTCATTTTCTCTCAAGCTTAAGAGCAGTTACAACCCCTAAATGGGTCTGTAAGCATGAGCATATGCAAAACACCTACGTCCTGGCATCATTGGAAACTAACTTGTACCTGTTTGCACTTCGTTTAATCATGATCATATGGAAGTTTGTGGGTAACTTCACTAAAAACCCTCAGGAGACTTCACTCCTCCACTAGGGATCACCTAGGGGTTTAAACGGCTTGATGCATATGCTAAATGCATCTGTGCTCCCTACAAAAGTGGCATTTTCTATTTTCAATAATTGTTTTTAATTTTTCCGTTGCTCAAGGACTATCAAAGCTTAGGTTTGGGGGTGTGTTAATCAGTGAAAAATACCATTTTTCACCTCCTAACCTGACCTTTGCTGGAGCTTTGAGTTGACTAATAATGTGTTTTGAGTGTGTTTTATAGTTAAGTAATAAAATGCAATCATATCCATGTAAAAATGCCAAAGAAGAGACTTGTTGCCTCAACATGTGCTCATGCAGCCTAAAAAGCCAGCCATCAAACAGTTCACAGAGCCTCAGAAGTTCATGGGAGTGGCATGTATCCAACTGGGTATACTTGGGACCAAGAGCAGCTGCAGTTGATGAAGACTGAACCCCTCAATAGGTGCTGAGTGCTGGACAGAAGAACTGCACTCCAAAATTGTGTGTCAGCTGTGGAAGAAAAGGATAGGACCTGTCGAGAGGTTAATTCAACCTGTCGATAGGTTTGCATGCTTAAATATGAAGCTCTCAAGAGGTTCCTTCAACCTGTCGAAAGGATTTGAAGGTATACTTGAACCTATCGAGAGGTTTACAGAACCTATCGAAGGGTTGTAGTAGAGAAAGAGTGACTTGTCGAACAATGCAGAACAACCTGTCGATAGGTCAACTGATGTAGTGTTTCTCGTGAGGTTCAAAAGGCTGGAATTGAACCTGTTGAGAGGTTCCCCTAAACCTATCGAGCAGTCAGAGGCAATTTGTCGAAGACTTACCTGAAGCTGCATTCATTCTTGCGAAGATGTCTTCAACTTGTCGAGAGGATACCATGAGCTGTATAAGATGTCGAGAGGTTGGATTATAACCTGTAGAGAGGATGCCTGGGGCTAGGACAACAGTTAGGTATTGTCTTCATCCGGTCGAGCAATTCAACAGATCCTCTCGAGAAGTCATCCAACCTGTCGAAAGCTTACTCCAACTTGTCGAATAGAGCATCAATGATACTCAGAACCAGCCGAGAGGATCCCTGAACCTCTTGAAACACGATTTAGGAACTTCTCAAACTCAGCCACATCAGTTGCTCACTTCAATGCTCTGTGCACAAGTGTCCCAAGGCTATTTAGCTACTTTGAGTGTATTTTTAGAATACATATGGGCACAAATTGGAACCCTCCAACCACCTCACATGTATTTTTCTAGTTTGAACCACTTGGTGAAGAGTTTTTAGAAGTAAAATCAACCACATCAGTAGCTCAGAATAACAGAATTATTCCCTTGAGCTCTGATTGGCTGAAACAGATCTGAGGATAGAGGGGAAGTCATGGAAGCGAAAGTTCATAGAAGAACCATTCAGAAATTTAGAGAGCTCAAACCAAATTCGAAATTCCCCTTTCCCTCCAAAATCTCTTCCTTCTTCCTTCTTCCCCATTCACTCTTTAGAGCAACCATGGTTGGCTAAATACTTTTAGTAGCTAGGGTGAGGTTGAGAGCTGTAAATTCAGAGGTTCAAGGATTTGTATAAGGATTAGATGCTGTACAGATTGCAGATCTGAGAACAATTGTACTGTAAGTTGTATTGAATCAGTAATTATTGATTGAAAAGTTAATTTGAATCTGTAGATCTCTTTATTGCCATTTGATTTCCCTAGATCTAATATCCCTATGGATGCCTGAGCTTATTGCCTTGCATCTACAGCATCTGCAATGATTTAATTGGTCTAATTAAAACCCTTGAATTGGAGAAAATCCCTAGGATGATCTGTGACCATTAAAGTGGACAAATCATAGCCTTAAGATCTACCTAATTCTCTGGTCCAGATTGGATTCTTATTCCTTGCATCTGAGCTTGTAGCTAGATGAAGGAATGTTGCAAATTAATCTCTTGCATTGTCCCTGAACCAATAAATTCTCAGTGAAGACCAAAATCCCCAGCTATTATTCTCCCCCTTTTAATTTTAATCCTTTTCTCCATCTCTTTAAAACTGTGTTTTAATCAGTTCTGGATCATTTGCAATTTACATTGTATTTTTGTAGTTTTTAGTAAAGTGACAATCCCTAAAACCTCTCCTCTTTCCTCTCTTGCCTTAGTTTAAATCAGGATAGGATAGAGTGCAGATCTGTTCTAGATCTGGAGATTTACCACATTTTGAACCACATTTCCCTGTGGACATACCCTTACTTACCCCTTTAAAGCTTGCTGCAACAGCCTTGGTTCTTGCAGGCTTAATTGCTTTACCTTGGTCCCATTTCTGCTATGATTATTCCTCTAGGTAGTTTGTTGTTTTTAACCCTTTAATAGTTACAAGGTAAGCAATACAACAGCTACTGCTCCCGCCCCCTCACGAAGACGCAAGGCATCCCAACAGAATAACAAGTTAGTGATCATACCCGACGAGATACTCTGTGACTTTGTGAGAAGAATGAATAGCCTTAACCTTCACCTTACTACAGATGTCGCAATTATCGACTGCACCGATGAAGGGTTACCTCTCGCAAAATTAACCCCCAGTGTAATGATTTTACAGTATATGAGCTTACAGTTGATGAGGAAGGAGCACTAGCCGCTGAGGAGACACAAGACTTCCAACGGGTCATCAAACGCTTCGATGAGCAAACTCAATCCATCGCAGAACCTACTGAGGAAATAAATTTTGGCACTGAGGAAAAGCCCAAGAAGCTACTAATCAGCGCAACACTTAGCCCCAAGGAATGACAACAGATTATCCAAGTTCTCCAATATCACCTCAGCTCTTTCGCATGGTTCTATGAGGATATGCCTGGATTGGACCCGAGCTTAGTAGAACATTGGTTAGTCTTGTATCCCGATGTGAAACCCATCAAGCAGAAGCTCAGAAGAATGCACCCCCAAATAGCGTTACAAGTCAAAGAGGAAGTTAACAAACTACTCAAAGCTAAATTCATTTGAGTCATCCTCTACCCTAAATGGATTGCAAACATTGTAACTGTCACCAAGAAAGATGACAGGGTACTGGTATGCATCGATTTTCAAAATATCAATAAGGCATGCACAAAAGATGACTTCCCGCTACCACACATTGACACCCTAGTCAACAACACTGTTGGACATGAGATGTTATCCTTTATGGATGGTTTCTCCGGATATAATCAGATTAGACTAGTAGAATCAAATCAAGAGAAGACTTCATTCACCGTGCCATGGGGAACCTATTGCTACGTCGTCATGCCATTCGACCTTAAGAGCGCAGGAGCCACATACCAACGCACTATGATGGCTAACATTCACGATATGATGCATAAATGTGTCGAAGTCTACGTCGATGACATACTAGTGAAGTCTCAGACATGAGCAAGACATGCCGAAGCACTACGACTGGTGCTACAAAGGTTCGAGGAGTATCAATTGAAGATGAATCCAAAGATACCTGTATTCGGAGTAACCTCCAGAAAATTACTGGGATTCATGGTTAGCAAGCGAGGAATCGAAGTCGACCCAATAAAGGTCAGAGCCATCCTCGAGATGCCACCTCCCAGCAACATCAAGGAACTACGAGGTTTGATAGGAAGACTACAGTTTATCAGGAGATTTATCTCCCAACACTCAGATCGATGTGACCCTTTCTACAAGCTACTTAAAGGAGGAGCCGAGTACAAATTGGATGACCAGTGTCAGCGGGCCTTCGACAACATTAAGAAGTATCTCCTCAACTCGTTGATATTATCACCACCAGTTCTCGGAAGGCCCCTAATCCTCTACGTGTTAGCAAACGACAAGGCGATGGGGGTAATTCTTGGACAATATAAAGAAGATGGCAAGAGAGAGAAGGCTATCTACTACCTTAATAGGACGATGGTCGAGTACGAAAAAAAATACACGCCTATGGAGAAGACTTGCCTCACACAAGTGTAGGCCTCAACAAAGTTACGACACTACTTCAGAGCACACAAAATATTGGTGTTAACATGCATGGACCCTCTGAAGTGCATCTTTGAGAAGCCCGCTATCTCCAGAAAGATAGCCCAATGGCATATGCTACTACAAGAGTTCGACATTACTTATGTCACACAAAAATCAGTCAAAGGATAAGTGATTGCCGATTACCTCACCGACTTACTGCTCCCAGATGACGAACCCGTGAATGCAGACTTTCCTAACGAAGACCTACTCTCGATTCACAATGAAGAACCCAACAAGACCTCATGGACTCTCTACTTTGACGATGCTCTTAACCACAAAGGGAAAGGTATCAGGATAGTCCTACTAAGCCCAGAAGGAGTTGTCATACTAAAGGCTTCCAACTCGACTTTCCAGTCACCAACAATATTGCGAAATATGAAGCTTTCATTGCCGGACTATGAGCAGCGCTACAACTGGGTGTCAAGCAATTGAAGACAATCGGCGACTCCAAACTTGTGATATCGCAAGTTATTGGGGAGTGGAAGACCAAAGAAAGAAGATTGATGGCCTACCTAGAAACAGCTCAGATCTTGATAAAGAAATTTGAAAGGATCTCCTTTACACATTCCCAGATTAGAGAATAAGCTTGCAGATTCCCTCACCACATTAGCCTTAGTCATACAGATACCGATCGGACAAAACACAAAATCCTTTTTTATCGAGAGGTTGACAATGCCAGCGCATGAAGGTGCTTAGCAAGTGAAACCAGAACTACCAATTGGACCAGAAGCTTGCATGAACGAAGGGCAGCGAGGCCCAAGTATTCCCACTGAGAAAGAAGTCACCGTCACCACTTTCAAATTTGAGAGATCGCCAACCAATGACGGACATCCATGGTACTTCGACATCTGGAATTTTCTAAGGCATCAACATATCCCCCCTTATGCTAAAAAGATCGAATGGAAGACCATAAGGAACCGATACGTAGGGTTCTGCATACTCGGCAAAATCCTATATAAAGAAGCCTTCACTAAGGGAGTACTGCTACGGTGCGTCACAACAGCCGAATGACAATATATCATTCGGGAAGCACACACCAGTACCTATAGTGTGCATGCAGTAGACAGAGACTCGTGGGTCAGATCTTACGATAAGGCTACTTCTGGCCAATAATGATAAGGGATTGTCACCTCTACGTCCAATGCTGCAAATAATGCTAAGAACACACTGCGCTCACAAAAGCCCCATCAGTTGCGTTGAACCCTATAACGTTGCCATTGCCATTCTTGATGTGGGCCTTCAATATCATCAGACCCTTCACAGACATGGTTGGGAACACTCACAAGCACATGTTCATACTCACTGTGACCGAATACTACACCAAATGGGCAGAAGTTGAATCGTATGTCAGAATCACTGCTTCAATGCTCGTGAAGTTTATCATTCAAAACATCATCACCCAGTTTGGAGTACCCAGAATGTTCGTCACTGACAATGGACCACAATTCATCACAGAGAAGATGAAGAAGCTATGCAAGAAATTCGACATTAACCTACACCACTCATCCTTGTTCTATCCTCAGGGAAATGAACAAGCAGAACCTACGACTAAAACACTGATTCGAATTCTTAAATGAATAGTAGAGATGAGAAATGGAGTCGACTGGCCTGAACAATTACCAGAAGCACTCTGAGCCTATAGGACTTCTATACGTACAACCACTGGCCAAACTCCCTACCTCCTTACGTACTGGATGGAAGCAGTCCAACCTTACGAGATACATGTACCATCATTACGAATCCAACCCGATTATGAGCTATCCTTAGATGAGAGGAGAATTGCTCTACTTGCTGAGCTAGAACAACTCGATGAGACAAGTCTAAGAGCAGCTGATCACGCTCAGGTATATCAGAGGAGAATGGTCAAGGCTTACGATAAGAAAGTCCTCAAGCGAACTTTTGATATTGGAGAATTAGTCTCGAAGAAAATCATGCCTTCCAAACATGCCCATCCAAAAGGAAAACTGAAACCGAACTGGGAAGGCCAAACATACCCAAGGAATGCATACAAGCTGGTGAACCAGGACGGGGAAGAACTCCCCAGCCCTTGGAATGCCATGTACCTCAAAAAATACTACCCCGGACCCTATGATCGTCATATCCTGTAGTCAAAATACATATAGTTATCACCCTCGTAGACCTCACGACTCATTCAGTGGTCGTATGCCTTCAATTCTCAAAATATCCTAAAGCTTTCCGACTTATTGCCCACCTTCTTCTTCAGGCAATTTGATCAAAGGACTAGTGACATACCTGACCTCTTTCAAAATTATGGGTAACACCTGATTCTCATCCCATTGGAGGAGATGTTAGAGCGTAGAAAATAAAGATGTTAGGCTCAATCAAAACTCACCATTCTTGCGTTAGCAAGTTGCTTTAAAAAAAATTTATATATATATATATACAAACAAAATTCAAGAGAGAGAAATATGATGAATGAACTAGTCAATGAGCTTTGGGAAGCATAAGCAGATCATGAGGATGTCCCTGGTATCTTTACTATAAACATATAAGCAAGTTGGGAGGACATCCCTGGTATCCCCATACCACTAGATGTCGTCGTAAGATGGCAGGAGGAGGACAAACTCCTCCTAACCATAGAATGTGAGACTTTGATGGTAGCGAAACATGATGGAGAGCTCAATCATGGCACCCCATATCCCCCTTCGAGAAAAAGATTGTTACTCACCCATTTTAGAAAGCATCAGATACAAACTATTCCCCACATCACTGAGCCTTATCCCTCTTTCACCCTTAATTTCTTTCTTTGGATGATAAATCGAAAGCCTCTCAGGATATTCCAAGAACTGAAACCGAAAACTAGTGAATGATGACTGATGCAATCACTTATCATACACCGCACACCCTCCATAATAATGACCACAGGATAGGATGACCGCTGTCAAAAGGTAGACCCCTAATATACGACTGATATGATTAAATGATCTCCTCTGGTTTGATGATAGTATTCAAGCAACTTTTTCTTCAAAACCAACTCACCAAATACCCATGGCCCCTTATAGGCCCAAAGTACTCATCGAAAACCCAGAGAAGCTCCATCGCACCTTGACACTGGGGCATTTTTTTTAGGAGGAATCACCTTAAAAGCTCCTGCTTGCCCATGAAGAAGATGTAAAACAAGGAAGTTAGCACCCGAGGAATACTACCAAAGACACTACAACGCCGACTCTACTACGCTCCTACACTGGGGCATTTATTTAAAATTTTAGATTTTCTTTTAGTTATTTGCTTTCCCTTTTACACTATTTCCCTTTCACACTATTTCCCTTTCCTTTGTAATAGTATTAAAAAAAGAAAAGAGAAAAAAAAGAAAAGAGACAAAATATATCAGTCTTTTGCTACCAGACTCTAGTCTGAGACACCTCCCCCCTTGACAACCAGCTACTCACATGTGCAGATGTAGAGCAACCTTCAACTATTATTGGGTCAACTCTAGGAGCTTCCAAGTCCTAATAATAGGCGATGGTACCAAAAATAAGCGACCAAAACATAAAAGGTAACAAGAAAAGATATATATATATATATATATATATATCAAAATCTATTTTACATCTGTCACTGGGGGCATAGCCCCTCTATACACAATAAGTGCAAATGAAAAAATAAATGCCCTACTCCCTCCACTGCATCTACGAGCGACGTTAATCACCGTCTCTCATACCCTCAGCCCTCGAATTTGGAGTTTGATTCATCAACAAATTGATCTCAGCACCAGGAGTCAAAGGACACTCCCTACGAGGAGAAGGTCTAGCTACAGAACCACCCTCACTCGCAGGGCTGGAGACCAGCTGAGAATGTGAACGTAGAAGACCAAAAGTAAGTATAGGCCCGTGAGTCGAATCGGCCTGAGCATAAGCCCTCATACACTCACGGGTCTCTCGACGGATCTCTGCTAGTGAAGGAGAAGTCCTCAATCCTAACCTAGGAAGGTGATCGAACAGCCCTTGCACACTCCCCCCAACTCTCATCAAATCATGTCGTAAAAGATCTATCATCGACTGCATCTCAGCATGAGCCATAGCCCAAGCACTCTCTAACTCTGCTGCCTGAGTCCCCCGCTCGACCAGTAGATCTACGGTCATCTCCTAGAATTGGCGTTCCGTGATATCGAAAGGAATCTCACGAATCTCCTAGTGAGCCAAGGCGCGCTGCGTCTCCAAACGCGACTGCTTCAGCTCACGTACTTGCATAAGGAAAGAGTTAAGAAGATGAATATGTATAACAAGATAAAGAGCTATGACGATGAGAACATACTAGCTCAACATGCTCCTCCAGAAGATGCTCTACCATAGCAGCGGTGATCGGATCAGTCGGAGGTGTCGGCGGCATAGGAACCGAAACCTCAGGCATAAATGGCTACAAAATAGAAGAAGAACATCAAAAAATAATATGACCGCAACATCAAAAGAGAAATATAATTACGCCAACAACAACATACCTGCGTGGGAGTAAGAGTTGACTCTTGAGGAGGAACCTCGGGAGCAGAGTTAGGAATAACCTGCACATGAACGAAACACACACAAAACTTGTTAGATAAAACTGATTAACAAACAAGATAGAATCCAAACAGACCAACACACATAAAAAAGTATATCATACCTGACTCTCTGGGCGTAGAGGCGGTCGTCACCTCCCTCGTCTGGGGGTCCTCAGCTAGTTGATGCTGAAAAGGCATAACATGACATCAACAATTCGTCAGACAAAACATAATCTAATGACTTAGAAGATCCAAGGAACTTTCCCAGTGCTCCAGCTCGGCCCGGAGCTAAGCCATTGCTAGGTCCTCCAAACTGGAGGAAGCAACAGAAGATGAATCGAACGCCAGAGCAGGCACTCCAGCAGTGGAAAGCTCCACTCTCTACAAATATTGATAAACACATCAGACCTAATGAAGCCAACAGACACTAATGATTAATCAAACAAAACAAACACTCACCAGGTGATCAATCTTAGAATGTACGCTAGCCTCGAGCTCCATCAGCCATACCGACTTTAAACAACACGAGCAATGTCACCTGGCGATCTCGCTCTCTCTCACCGATAAATGTAAACCAAATAAAACCTTTAAATAAAGACGACTAGAATAGGGATGAGTAAAATTTACAATAAAATAAGTAAACTCACTAGAGATCATTGGTTCTCCGTAAGATGACACCTCAGCTCATCCTCCGAGGTCTTAGCCTAGAAGACAGATTCTGTCAAGGACCGCATCATCTCCTCAACTAGATGAGGAGCACTGCCTGTCTACTCCATCCCCCTGTGGAGAGCGTCAAGCTCTTCGCGGACTCCCGCACCCAACTGGCCCTACTCTAATGCAGCCAATATCTCCTGCAAACTCAAGGTGGACTCAGGACTGCCGACAACAAAGGAACCGATCCCATGACAAGGGCGAGTTAAGAGCCGACCACCACTCAAGTCATGGAACCATCTCAAGAACTCTCGGGCATCCGCCTCATCAGGTACCCCGATGCTGGTGCCCCCCGGATCTGAAGTCCTCAATCTTAGCCGTCATCCTCGATAAAAATATTTGATCGGAGGGACCAATCATCCTCTTCGCCACACGGTGGCGAGTCTCTGAGGGGACTCCCTGACAAAGCCCCAACTGTCGTCCCACTCGGGAGAGGTGGATCCGCTCCACCTTCTCGAAGTAATGGACCCAAATGTCCACATTGCAAAAGGGTCGGTCGGACTGAATCACCGGCTGCCCGTCATCCTCTCAAACACCATAGGGCCTCCAAATCACTTGTGATCAAGAAAATAGAATGACCCTTAATCAGAACAATCTACAACCTAAAACACCATGACAACACCAACAACACATACCTACCCTGCATGCATGTCCTCAAATAGACCTCGCGCAGTCTGAAGATCTGAAGAATGGTGATGGCATCCCAGCGCCCTCCTCCACACGTGCATCCGTGGGAATGTAAAAGTAATCTCCCTCGGGACCCACAGGCATAAGAAGGAGAAGTGGTCATATGCCTAGAACTAAGCACACGACAGCAGAAACTGTCACTAAAACAAACACTAAGATTGCTAAAATACTATAAAAAAAGACTAACAACTAATTAAAACTCACCTGGAGAAAAGTAAGAAAACCTCTAATAGTGGCAAAGCCCCTCCCCCTATAGTATAACTGCTCATAGAGGTGCACCAACGCTACTGCAACCCAAGCATAGGTGGGCAACTGATCAAGATCTCTCAACAAGGTCAAGAATAGACCCGTCACACATCCACAGGTCAAGGATGAGAAGGGGATCGCCCCGAAGAAATGCATCAAGAACACCCAGAGTACTTGATCTGCTTCTACTCCTAACTCCGTCACTCGCGCTCGGTACCCCATCGCATCACTGCATGCCCGGAACACCGCCCTCTTCTCCGAGTAACGCCTCGGAGGATCAAACCCACTCGCAAAAGTATCGAAGAATCAGGTAACTCAGACCACTGTTGATCACTAAAATATACCACTTTCCACCTCCTACCCTAGCCTTTAATGGACCTTTGAGCTGGTTAATAATGAGTTTTTAAGTGTATTTTTGTAGATGATAAGAAACTACAACTTAGTACAGTAATCCATCATTTTTGAGACAAGAAGAAAGAGTTTTGAGCCAAGCTGTAGAGCTGATGGATTTATAGAAAATGCACCATGGTGGTTCACACCATTAGGGCTATTTAGCATGCCTTGGGACCCTAGAAGTCCCACAGAGAGAGAAATGGAGCCCAAGCATAGTGGAGAGTTGCTACAATGGATTATAGAGAGCAGCTGTTGAGCACATAGCAGCTCTGCACCTTTAGCAAACATTCCCTCGAGTAGCTCTGTGCCTCTAAGAGTGAACCTATCAGTAGCTCGAGCACATCATGTGTGGAACAATGCAATAGTTTGAGTGGAACAACAACTACAACACTTCCATTACAAGCAGCTCGAACACTTTAAAATTACAGTAAGAGCCTCTCGAGTATGCATAGCAGCTTCTGTAATAAAGCTCGAGTGAATCTCGAGCAGTTCTGAGTCTTCAGCATATACCTGTCAAGTAGCTCGAGTAGGAATCGCAGCTTTAGACTCCAAACTCGAGTGGATCTCGACTAGATCAACATCTTCAGCAGTTAAACTCGAGTGGATCTCTAGTACTTCAGCGGCTGAAACATCAGCTACTTGAGTTGCAAATCTGAAACCAGGCACTCGAGCACTTTAACTACCTTAAAACCAACCACTCGAGCAGTTATTCTTGCTGGAAACTGAACCCCACAAGCAGCACAGCTGCTGCCACGAAGTACTCGAGCAGTTTAATGCCTTAAAGCATCCACTCGACCAGCCTCTTGAATTGTAAATCTGAAGCCAGCACCACTTAAGCAGTTCTGGCACTTAAACCCAACCTATCGAGCTATTTTGCTAGGGCTTTTTATCCTGTCGAGTTGTAATACCTAAAGCCATTATCCTCTCGAGAGCCTCTTGATATGTAAATTTTGAACCTCTATCTACTCGAGTGTAGACACCCAAATTTAGCCCAAGGCCTGATCGAAACACCTTTCAAGAGAAGTGCAATTCTTAGCTTTTGATGACATGTATGGAACCTTTAGGAACTCCCCTAGAACCATTAGAAACCTTTCCAAACCTTAGGAATCACCCTAGATCCCTTCGGAACCAACCCGAACCTTTAGAAATCAATCTCGACCCTTAGAACCTGTTCTGAACCTAAACCTAACCTTATCAAGCAAATGGTTGAGGAGGGGTGTACTGGAACCAGCTACAGCCCTCTACTATGATCAAATATTATACCATTGAAAAGTAGAGGTCATCAGCTTTCCAATGGTCCAAAAATTGCCTCGATTGGAGGTATACATCAAAAGATACGGCAAATCGAGCCCGGAGGGCATAAGAGTAAAATCAAGTGGGCCCCCTAGGGATTTGGCGCAACTAATAGTTGTGCCAGTGATAATTTTGCCTGGCGCAACTATTAGCTACGCTAGGCCACTTCTCCTAGAATTTAAGCCTGGCACAACTAATAGTTGCGCCAGTATTATTTGTGGACCCCACCCTCGCGAGCTAACTTTCAGTCACTGTTTAAACACTATTTTACTGTACATTTTCCTGGCACAACTATTAGTTGTGCCAGGCATATGAATAGTAATTTTTAGATTTTCCCTCAAAAATCATGATTGGGGTTTGACTTATTGACCACCTTGACCTTTGGGGTGTGTTTTGCTAGTTCTGTTGCACCCATTCCCTACCTATTTACAGCCCTTCAGGTGGCTTAAGGCCTCACCCCATCATCCATCATTGGAGGATCCTTCCACTCATTTCAAGGCTCCAAAAACCCTAGGAAACCTTAGATTTGAGATTACCTAATTGCTAAATTCATTTAGCTCTTAAGTGATCTCCCAATCCACCCATTTCCTATAAATAGAGACCCCCACCCCTTGGTTTAGGGGTGGAGAATTTTGCTTAAGAGAGAAAGAACTCAAAGTGAGAAGTTCTTCCTCCCTTTTGTACACCATTTTTCACCTAAATTTCAGAATTCTAAAACCTCTTTCCAAGTTTGTTCTTACATCAAAAACCCTTAGCCTAGGTGTGTGTGATCCTCTAGCCTCCCTTCTCCACCTCTTAGCTTTTAAGTCTTAGGATTTAGAACCCTATTCCACACCATACAAAGCCTTCAAGAGCTCATCAAAGCAAGCCATGCAAGGCTCTCCTATAGTGCTACAAGGGCCCAAGGGCTCTGACTCTCCCCTTTCTTCTCCTATCTCTTTCTAGCTCCCTCCACCCTCCCATTTGTGTCGTCATGCCGCCGACTTTTCGGTAGGAACGAAGGGGCACAAAAAGGATTCTAAGCCCTTTTGGGCAAGAGGAAGCTATTTTATTTTCTTTTGCTTTATTTTATTTTTGGCCATTAGTAGAGACCGTGTTAAGCGGGTTGATCGAGTGCCTAACACGTTCCTGATCGATAACCAAAGCCCCTACCCAAGAGCCTTTGGTGTGGACAGGATTCAGAGTCATATTTTTAGCACTTCGGTGCTCATAAAAATGAACTAGGTTTCCCGGGGACACCGAAAACTCCGGGTGGCAACTCAATATTTTTTCGATAGAGAGCGCATCATCGCGATGAGACCGTCACGAATCCCACGGTTGCATAGATGGCAACTCTGCAGGAGATAGCTTGTAGAGTTTCTCCTTGAAATTTGGCCTTTATATTTTTTATTTTACTAACCATTTTACTATTTTTTTACTATTTATTTTATTTTATTTTTGTTTTACTCACCCCTACTCTTCTGTCATTTACATGCCTTAGCCGATCGACGGGCTTACTTGTGTATTGTCTTTATTTTTTCCTTACATTTCCATCATTTTTGGTGCCTTAGCCGATTGACAGGCCTACTTGTACAGACATATTTCGACAGTGGACGCCGGCTTGTAGTGGCGTCACGGGATCATCACCCCTGGTCTTTGAACTAAAGAAAATTTCTAAAAAAAAAGAAGAAAAGCTTTGAAAAAAATTAAAATTGAACCAAGTTAGGGAGCTTAATTAATTTGCTTTAACGGGATAGATTTTAAAGGGGTTGGGATTAAGCAAACACACAACCACCCAAGTCTTAGTATGGTGACAACCCTTAATGGTGATGATCCAGAAAAGTCCCAGCCCACCTAGTATCTAAGAAGGCGCTCGCGCCGGAGGTATATCGGGTGGGTTCCCATTCCAAAGCTTAAAAACCTTGGGCAGCACGCTAGCGACTTATACCGGATTCAAACCCTTTAGGTGCGGTGAGGAGAGAATTGATCACCAAAAAATAGCTCAATTCCTGGAAGCCTAGCTTCCACAAAAACCAAAAAAAGAGATTCATTTTGGGCTGATGTCTCTGCTGTTATATATTCTGGAACACCATTATTTTGTCTGGCGCAAGTATTAGTTGCGCCAGTACAAAAAACTAAAATTTATAACTGGTGCAACTATTGCTGTTATACATTCTAGAACACCATTTTTTTGTCTGGCGCAAGTATTAGTTGCGCCAGTATAAAAAACTGGAATTTATAACTGGCACAACTAATAGTTGTGCCAGCTTTAAAATCTAAAGTTTTACCTTGGCGCAACTAATAATTGCGCTAGTGTAAAAAGGTGTCCTGCAAACTGGGTGCATGTATTAATTGCGCCAGGTCTGTTTAACACCACACCAGCCCGAATCTATGGCCTTTTTCACCTCCCGAGTCCCCCGAACAGTGTGCTTAGTGCCTTGTTTGGGCTCCGCCATATCCAACACCCAATACGCTCCCATCGGTCAAAAGAGGGCAACTTCTTTTTAGCCCATTCTGGGGGATCAGGTTATTTGCCTCGATTTTCATGTCTTCAATAGATTGAAGGTTCTCCGTCAATTCTTTCGAAGCACGTCGGAATCATAGCTGTAGGACTTGAATTAGGGTACGAGTGCCACTCGGGAAGAGAATTCTAAGGCCTCGAAACCTTTATTTTTCAAAAACTTTTTCCAAAAAAAATATATATAGTTTGTGGTGCCGGCACAACGACATCATCTTTCCCTACGCCGTCCCGTAGGGGAAGAAGGAGGATTTTTGGGCTTTATTTGAGGCACCCATACCTAACCCGATACCGAGACATGTCGTGGGTAGTTGACCCGGCTTACGCCGATCCCGACTCATCCTCGCCACATTCTCCAACCCTCTCCCATTCGGGAGAAGTTTTTTCCACCATCCCCCTCACCCAATCACCCTTCGCCGTTACCGGCCCGTTTGGCACCCCCATTTTCCCAATCACTACCTCCCAAAATATCCAAAGTCCAACCCCCCATTCTCCATCTTTTGCCCAAACCATACCCATGCCAAATCCAACCCATTTCCCATCTACATCCATACAAAAACCCAAACCCATTCTCCCAATCCACATCCATACCCCATTTCCCATCTTCCCCCTATAGGCCCGATCCACCCACATTCATATACACCACTTCCTCCCTATCCAACCCCCCACAAATCCCCCCATCTACCTGGGTCATGCCTACTTTTACTGGGGCCATGCTCGATTTTTTTCAAGCATCCACCCCTAACATCCCTAATCCTTCCACATCCTTTGCCCCACCTCAACTCTCCAATCCACCCCATACCCTACCTCTTACCATGGCCATGCCCGATCATACCAGGGCCATGCCCAATTTCCCCTCCATCCCATCTCCACCACCCACATCCAATCCTCCCTCCATTACCATGATGGAGGAGATGTTCCAAGCCTACTATATATGGAAGGCTTCTCAAAACACCTCCCCTCCTCCACACCCCATGTCCCTAAACCCATCTCACACCCTTGCCAATCTCCATGCCTCACTCCTCAATGACCCCCATCAACACCCCATAATCCATACCATCCAAACTCCCATTACCCACATTGCCCCAAGGCCCCATGGCCCAACCTCCCACTACTCATACACCCCAAGGCCAAATGGCCCAATTTCCAACCTCCCACATACCCCAAGGCCCATTGGCCCAAACCCCCTTTTCCCACATATTCCAGGGCCTCATGACCCAATACCCCACCACCCAAACCGACCCAGGGCCCATGGCCCAGACCTATCAAGGCCCCTTGGGCCAAACCCACCAAGGGCCCATGGCCTATACCCACTAAGGCCCATTGGCCCAAACTCATCAAGGGCCCATGACCCAGACCCACCAAGGGCCCATGGCCTAGACCCACCAAGGGCCCATGGACCATACCCACCAAGGCCCATTGGTCCAAAACCATCAAGGGCCCATGGCCCAAACCTACGAAGGCCCCCTGGCCCAAACACATCAGTGGCCCATAGCCCAAAATGACCAAGGCTTCATGGCCCAAACCCAAACCCCACACTGATACCTTCCACAATACCCCCAACATTTCACCCAACCTTCACAACCAGGTTAAACCCATGCCATACCCCAAACCTAATTTTCCCATGGCCCCACACCCCAAGGCCATCTCCAAACCTTCCCCCATACCCAATGGCCCCATCAAGCCCCACCTTTAAACCAAAATCCCACCACCCAACAAACCTTTCCTCACCCCCAATGGGCTCACCCCACCCCCACTCATGCCATTCCTGTCCAACTCGGGCAACAACAACAAGAAAATCTCGCCCTCATTGCACATTATGCTGACCAGCAGTATGAGGAGGACGAGATTAGGAATAGCGGAGCCTCCGCTGGGGCATTAACCAACCTTAACCCTACTCCCATAATTGCCCACCCCTTGGTGGCCCAGAGTGAAGTCCAACTAACGGCCGAGAAAGTTGCCCCTGTATCAAAAGAGTCAGAGCAGCTGAAAGAACAGTTGAACAAAATACAGAAGCAGCTGATGAAAATGGGTGGTGCCGAAATCTACGCCACGGACTTCATAGATTTATGCTTGTTCGCTGAGGTCCCCCTACCCCCTAAATTTAAAATGCCAGCCTTCGACAAATATAATGGCACGGGCAATCCTATTGCGCACTTGAAGTCCTACTGTGGGGGCATGTGCCAATACGGAGGGGATGAAAGACTACTAATAAAAATCTTTCAGAAGAGTCTGACCGGGCCGGCTTTGAGATGGTTCTCATCTTTAGAACCATCCATGATAAAAATGTGGAGGGACTTGACACACCTCTTTCCAGAACAATATGCCTATAATATAGACATTGAGTCGTGAAAGTCAGACTTGGCCCGCTTGAGACAGAACCAGAATGAGACCTTCAGCGACTACTTGGGATGCTGGAGAGCCCTGGCAGCTCAGGTAAAAATTAGAATACCAGATGATGAGCAGATTAAGATGATCTCAAAGAATACTCTGCCAGTGATCTCAGACTTTTTCGTGTACCAGCAGCAGTCCACCTTTGCTGATCTGGTGAGAAATGCTAATCGATGTGAGGATGCCATCAGGGAGGGCCGTATGAGTAAGAACATGCCAAGTGGACCCAGAGGAGTTAGGAGGTTTTCAGAGCAAAGGAACGATAAGAGAACAGGGGCGATGTCCAGAACATAGCCAATACCAGGCCCAATAACAATACTACCCCATTTCAATTTCAGGCATCCCCACTAGCACCCATTAGGCCTGAACAGATACAGAGAATAGGGAATGGGCAAGGAATGCAAATGACTCCGGAGCAGAGGAGAGCCTGCTACGACCGAGTTTTCACACCGCTGGGGCAATCATTGAGTGTACTTCTACCTTTGTTACTGGAAAAAGGATTAGTCACTATTCGTCAATTGCAACCTCCTCCTCACCCGATCCCAAAGAAATATGACTCAAATACCCACTACAATTTTCATCAGGGTCCAGGTCACCCAACTGATCACTGCTTCCCATTGAAGCACGTAATCTAAGATTTGATCGACACCGGGAAAATCATTCCCCTTGCACCTTCTCAGTATGCTAATATTCATCAAGTGCCACTACCCCCACATCCTACCGGAGGAGCAGGTCCTAGACCCACCGTCAGAATGATAGAAGATGAGTTTGAATTTGACCTATCCGACTATATCAGTGGTCGGGAGAGTTATGTAACACCATCGTCAAGAAACATGGAAGAGAGGAACATAGGGGTAATTGAACCCCTAAATTTGTCAGAATATTTCCCCAACCCGACCTCATAAATTGAACCCTTGGATCTCAGGGTATACTTTCCATCCACCACACCCGTCAATTATGTACATATCAATGCATACCAACCATACACCACCACCCCCAGCAATTACCTGATGAGCCAACAGGCCCCCAATTATCAATGGCCCGTGCCCACCCCATTTTCTCTAGTTCAACTACTGGCAAACTCCACCGCCCCCATCAATTATCCAATAAGCCATCAGGCCCCCAATCCCACACCTGCACCCGTTAGTTATCAATGGCATGTGCCCATCCCATCACCCCAAGTTCTGCCTACGAACTCCACCACCCCAGTCAATTACCTAACGGCCCATCAGACCCCCCATCTCTCACCAGTGCCCACCAGCTATCAGTGGCCTACTTTTACCTCATTCCCTCTAATGCCACCACCCTCAAGCTTCACCACCCCTATCTGGCTCAATTATTCCACCCAACCTGCTACCATCGAAATAAATCAGGTATTGCCCACACCTCCTGAGCCGACAGTGCAAGTGCCTCAAGTACCGGTAGCCATACCTTTCCAACTCGAGACTAACCTATGACCCTGATCAGGTCTTGCTAAGCTACGAGCAAATAGATGTCAATACTGACATCAATAGTAGAGAAGGGGCAGTAGACTTTGTCACACGGTATGGGATGATATCGAAGCAGCCAGAAGCGCCAGCAGCAGCACAGGCCCAACCAGAGGGGAAGAAAGACAACACTGTGAACCCCTTCGAAAAAATGAGTCGGGAACATATACTAGAGACTCAACTGAGAAGAATGCTCACCCATATAACCATCTGGGATCTGTTGATGACATCCCCACTCCATTTTCAAGCATTAATGTGGGCGTTAAAAAATGCCCATGTATCACCTGTTAGTCCGGATGAAGTTGGGCAGATAATTGGGCAAGTGATGGCTCCGAATGCCATTTCATTCTCTGATGCTGATTTACCTGAAGAAGGGTGTAGCCACTCCAAGTCATTAAATTTAACTGTTGAGTCTGGAAATATGGTTATTCCCCTAGTTTTAATTGATAATGGGTTCGCATTGAACATATGCCCGTTAAGAACCGTCACTAAGATCGGGGTCGATCCATGCATGCTGAGGGCCACCAGAACCAGCGCAAGAGGGTTTGACAATACCAGGAGAGAAATAATGGGAGAAGTTGATCTGGAGCTGTTGATAGGGCCAATGACCTTTTCCATCTTGTTTCAAGTCATGGATATCAAATCTTCATTTAATCTATTGTTGGGGTGCCCGTGGCTGCACGAGGTCAGAATCATACCTTCCACTTTGCACCAGAAACTCAAGTTTGCATTTGGGCACAAAATTATTGCAATCATTGGTGAGGGGCATAGCGAGAAAGAAAAAGCCATCAATAGCATTGAAAACCCCAATGTGTTGGATATACCGCACACCGCTGATGATGTAGACCTCCACAGTTTTGAATATGAGGTGTCAGCGATACTCCCGGAGCCCATTGAGGGCATCATACCTAAAACAGGAGGCAGTAAGGTAGTGGCGGTGGCTATGCTCCAAAAATGGGGCTATCAGAAAGGCAGAGGGCTCGGGCCTAGATTGCAAGGTAGAAGAGAGCAAGTTGTTGCCGAGGGGCAGAAAGTTTGATTCGGGTTAGGTTACAAGCCCATAGAGGAAGAGGTCCGAGAGGCTAAAGAGAAAGCCAAGGTTGTTGCAGTTGCAAGAGCTCGAGGAATCAACATAGAAGAGAAACCTTGCCCTAGGCCGCACATCATGGAATCCTTTGTCAGTGCTGGGGTTGTAAAGATGGATCGAAATGGGGTAACCCATTTGACCCCATAAAAACACACAGCCCCAATACATCCCACCAATCCCTAGATCTCCCTTCCCAGTTTGGAAATAGATTTGGTTGTGTTGTCCTGCTTTGAGGAACGACGGCCAGTACCTGAACAAACTCCCCCTGTGGTAAATCACCATAAAACTGAGTTATCATTTGAGGACATCATCTCAGACGAAATAGGGATCAACATGATGGAAGCTGACTCCAATAAGTCATATAAGTCAGCACCCTCCATCCCAACAGGTAAAGGAGAGGCCCCTCAGGTACGCATTGGGTATCTTTACCCCAAACCCTAGAAGCAAGGAGTGGCCTAACATTTGGCACCCATTTCCCTAAAAAAACAACCTATAAAAATTGAGATAAGCCCTTGGCTGGCAATACCTTGTATATATAGCAACCCGCCTTGCCCAAGGGTCCGTTTTCAAAGAAAACAAAAATCTCAAAAACATGAAAAAAATATAAAATCCCAAAAACATTTAAAAAATCCAAAGTATAAAAATATCATCATTTAAAATATCATTTTTTTAAAAACATTAAAAAAATCTCAAGATGATGCCTTAACCGAAATACCCGTCCCATGTAAAACCGACCCCTTCCTTGTAGAAATATAAGAAGAGGTAGGAGTTACGAGTTTGGACAAGGATATCACCTTGGAGGAGCTCCCCAATAAGCTCCTTGATCTATTTGTTGAATTTGAGCATGGCCCTACCCCGATCGTCGAAGAAATAGAAGATATCAATTTAGGGACTGAGGAGATTCCCAGAATGACCAAGATCGAAATGTCACTGTCTCCTGAGGAAAGAATAAGCATGATCGACTTCCTTTGGTCACACTAAGACGTTTTCGCCTGGTTGTACGCGAACGTGCCTAGTCTGGACATAGATTTGGTAGAACATGAGTTGCCTCTCTACCCTGATATAAAGTCGGTTAAGCAGAAGCTGAGATGTCTCCGACCCGAGTGGATGCTGAAAGTCAAAGATGAGGTCATTAAGCAATATGATGCAGGGTTTCTCATGGTATCCAAATACCTGTAGTGGCTAGCCAATATCGTGCCTGTACCGAAGAAAGATGGAAAGGTTCTCATGTGCATAGATTATCGCAATTTCAACAGAGCGAGCCCAAAAGACGATTTCCCAATGCCACACAGCGACATCTTGGTCGATAACACTGCTAAGCACGGGATGCTCTCTTTCATGGATGGATTTTTGGGATACAATCAGATAAAGATGGCCGAGGTTGATCGCAGAAAGACAGTGTTCATTACCCCCTGGGGAACCTTTTGCTATCGGGTCATGTCGTTTAGGCTGAAGAATGCCGGTGTAACATACCAGAGAGCTATGACTGCGCGATTCCATGACATGATGCATCGAGAGATTGAGGTGTATGTTGATGATATGATTGCCAAGTCACTGGAGCAAAGCGACCATCTAGTAAACCTTCAGAGGTTGTTTAAGAGGCTGAGAAAGTACAAGCTACGTATAAATCCACAGAAGTGTGCTTTTGGTGCTATGTCCGAAAAATTGTTAGGATTTATCATCAACGGGAGAGGGATCGAGGTCGACCCAGTCAAAGTCAAAGCCATCACTGAAATGCCACCACCGTCTACTGAGAAGGAAGTTAGAGGGTTCTTGGGTAGAATACAATATATCAGTCGCTTCATTGCATAGCTAACTCCAATCTGCACACAGATCTTCAAACTACTAAGGAGGAACTTGAATGGAAACGGTAATCGTCAGAAGCATTCGATAAAATTAAAGGCTACCTCCTTAACCCACCTGTGTTGGTACCACCCAAGCCAGGGAGACCACTCTTGATGTATCTCTCCACGACGTAAATTTTGATGGGATGTGTCTTAGGGTAGCATGACGAGACAAGAAGAAGAGAGCAGGTCATTTACTATCTAAGCAAGAAGTTTACTGATTATGAAACACGTTATTCTCATCTGGAGAAAGCATGCCTGACTCTTGTATGGGCTACTCAGAGGCTCCACCATTACTTGCTATCTCAGGCCGTTCTACTCTTAGCCTGAATGGATCAAGTGAAATACTTGTTTGAGAAGCCTGCCCTCACTAGATGAATCGTGTGATGGCAACTTCTATTATCTGAGTTTGACATCACGTATGTCACTCCGAAGTCGATTAAGGGGCAGGCACTCACCGATCATCTTGCCAACAATCCTTTGCCATATTATGAACCTTTCAGGGTATACTTTCCATCCACCACACCCGTCAATTATGTACATATCAATGCATACCAACCATACACCACCACCCCCAGCAATTACCTGATGAGCCAACAGGCCCCCAATTATCAATGGCCCGTGCCCACCCCATTTTCTCTAGTTCAACTACTAGCAAACTCCACCGCCCCCATCAATTATCCAATAAGCCATCAGGCCCCCAATCCCACACCTGCACCCGTTAGTTATCAATGGCATGTGCCCATCCCATCACCCCAAGTTCGCCACTTAACTCCACCACCCTACCAATTACCTAACGCCCATCGACTTCATCTCTCACCAGTGCCCACCAGCTATCAGTGGCCTACTTTTACCTCATTCCCTCTAATGCCACCACCCTCAAGCTTCACCACCCCTATCTGGCTCAATTATTCCACCCAACCTGCTACCATTGAAATAAATCAGGTATTGCCCACACCTCCTGAGCCGACAGTGCAAGTGCCTCAAGTACCGGTAGCCATACCTTTCCAACTCGAGACTAACCTATGACCCTGATCAGGTCTTGCTAAGCTACGAGCAAATAGATGTCAATACTGACATCAATAGTAGAGAAGGGGCAGTAGACTTTGTCACACGGTATGGGATGATATCGAAGCAGCCAGAAGTGCCAGCAGCAGCACAGGCCCAACCAGAGGGGAAGAAAGACAACACTGTGAACCCCTTCGAAAAAATGAGTCGGGAACATATACTAGAGACTCAACTGAGAAGAATGCTCACCCATATAACCATCTGGGATCTGTTGATGACATCCCCACTCCATTTTCAAGCATTAATGGGGGCGTTAAAAAATGCCCATGTATCACTCCAAGTTAGTCCGGATGAAGTTGGGCAGATAATTGGGCAAGTGATGGCTCCGAATGCCATTTCATTCTCTGATGCTGATTTACCTGAAGAAGGGTGTAGCCACTCCAAGTCATTAAATTTAACTGTTGAGTCTGGAAATATGGTTATTCCCCTAGTTTTAATTGATAATGGGTTCGCATTGAACATATGCCCGTTAAGAACCGTCACTAAGATCGGGGTCGATCCATGCATGCTGAGGGCCACCAGAACCAGCGCAAGAGGGTTTGACAATACCAGGAGAGAAATAATGGGAGAAGTTGATCCGAGTCTGATAGGGCCAATGACCTTTTCCATCTTGTTTCAAGTCATGGATATCAAATCTTCATTTAATCTATTGTTGGCCTGAGGTCGAATCATACCTTCCACTTTGCACCAGAAACTCAAGTTTGCATTTGGGCACAAAATTATTGCAATCATTGGTGAGGGGCATAGCGAGAAAGAAAAAGCCATCAATAGCATTGAAAACCCCAATGTGTTGGATATACCGCACACCGCTGATGATGTAGACCTCCACAGTTTTGAATATGAGGTGTCAGCGATACTCCCGGAGCCCATTGAGGGCATCATACCTAAAACAGGAGGCAGTAAGGTAGTGGCGGTGGCTATGCTCCAAAAATGGGGCTATCAGAAAGGCAGAGGGCTCGGGCCTAGATTGCAAGGTAGAAGAGAGCAAGTTGTTGCCGAGGGGCAGAAAGTTTGATTCGGGTTAGGTTACAAGCCCATAGAGGAAGAGGTCCGAGAGGCTAAAGAGAAAGCCAAGGTTGTTGCAGTTGCAAGAGCTCGAGGAATCAACATAGAAGAGAAACCTTGCCCTAGGCCGCACATCATGGAATCCTTTGTCAGTGCTGGGGTTGTAAAGATGGATCGAAATGGGGTAACCCATTTGACCCCATAAAAACACACAGCCCCAATACATCCCACCAATCCCTAGATCTCCCTTCCCAGTTTGGAAATAGATTTGGTTGTGTTGTCCTGCTTTGAGGAACGACGGCCAGTACCTGAACAAACTCCCCCTGTGGTAAATCACCATAAAACTGAGTTATCATTTGAGGACATCATCTCAGACGAAATAGGGATCAACATGATGGAAGCTGACTCCAATAAGTCATATAAGTCAGCACCCTCCATCCCAACAGGTAAAGGAGAGGCCCCTCAGGTACGCATTGGGTATCTTTACCCCAAACCCTAGAAGCAAGGAGTGGCCTAACATTTGGCACCCATTTCCCTAAAAAAACAACCTATAAAAATTGAGATAAGCCCTTGGCTGGCAATACCTTGTATATATAGCAACCCGCCTTGCCCAAGGGTCCGTTTTCAAAGAAAACAAAAATCTCAAAAACATGAAAAAAATATAAAATCCCAAAAACATTTAAAAAATCCAAAGTATAAAAATATCATCATTTAAAATATCATTTTTTTAAAAACATTAAAAAAATCTCAAGATGATGCCTTAACCGAAATACCCGTCCCATGTAAAACCGACCCCTTCCTTGTAGAAATATAAGAAGAGGTAGGAGTTACGAGTTTGGACAAGGATATCACCTTGGAGGAGCTCCCCAATAAGCTCCTTGATCTATTTGTTGAATTTGAGCATGGCCCTACCCCGATCGTCGAAGAAATAGAAGATATCAATTTAGGGACTGAGGAGATTCCCAGAATGACCAAGATCGAAATGTCACTGTCTCCTGAGGAAAGAATAAGCATGATCGACTTCCTTTGGTCACACTAAGACGTTTTCGCCTGGTTGTACGCGAATGTGCCTAGTCTGGACATAGATTTGGTAGAACATGAGTTGCCTCTCTACCCTGATATAAAGTCGGTTAAGCAGAAGCTGAGATGTCTCCGACCCGAGTGGATGCTGAAAGTCAAAGATGAGGTCATTAAGCAATATGATGCAGGGTTTCTCATGGTATCCAAATACCTGTAGTGGCTAGCCAATATCGTGCCTGTACCGAAGAAAGATGGAAAGGTTCTCATGTGCATAGATTTTCGCAATTTCAACAGAGCGAGCCCAAAAGACGATTTCCCAATGCCACACAGCGACATCTTGGTCGATAACACTGCTAAGCACGGGATGCTCTCTTTCATGGATGGATTTTTGGGATACAATCAGATAAAGATGGCCGAGGTTGATCGCAGAAAGACAATGTTCATTACCCCCTGGGGAACCTTTTGCTATCGGGTCATGTCGTTTAGGCTGAAGAATGCCGGTGTAACATACCAGAGAGCTATGACTGCGCGATTCCATGACATGATGCATCGAGAGATTGAGGTGTATGTTGATGATATGATTGCCAAGTCACTGGAGCAAAGCGACCATCTAGTAAACCTTCAGAGGTTGTTTAAGAGGCTGAGAAAGTACAAGCTACGTATAAATCCACAGAAGTGTGCTTTTGGTGCTATGTCCGAAAAATTGTTAGGATTTATCATCAACGGGAGAGGGATCGAGGTTGACCCAGTCAAAGTCAAAGCCATCACTGAAATGCCACCACCGTCTACTGAGAAGGAAGTTAGAGGGTTCTTGGGTAGAATACAATATATCAGTCGCTTCATTGCATAGCTAACTCCAATCTGCACACAGATCTTCAAACTACTAAGGAGGAACTCGCCCGTTGAATGGAACGACGACTGTCAGGAAGCATTCGATAAAATTAAAGGCTACCTCCTTAACCCACCTGTGTTGGTACCACCCAAGCCAGGGAGACCACTCTTGATGTATCTCTCCACGACGTAAATTTTGATGGGATGTGTCTTAGGGTAGCATGACGAGACAAGAAGAAGAGAGCAGGTCATTTACTATCTAAGCAAGAAGTTTACTGATTATGAAACACGTTATTCTCATCTGGAGAAAGCATGCCTGACTCTTGTATGGGCTACTCAGAGGCTCCACCATTACTTGCTATCTCAGGCCGTTCTACTCTTAGCCTGAATGGATCAAGTGAAATACTTGTTTGAGAAGCCTGCCCTCACTAGATGAATCGTGTGATGGCAACTTTTATTATCTGAGTTTGACATCACGTATGTCACTCCGAAGTCGATTAAGGGGCAGGCACTCACCGATCATCTTGCCAACAATCGTTTGCCATATTATGAACCTTTAAGGTCCGAGTTCCCAGAATAAGATATCTTATTCATGACAGAAGACGATACTGAGGAGGCAGAAGAGTCATGGGTAATGCACTTTGACGGGGCAGCAAATGCTGAGGGCCAAGGAGTTGGCGCCATCCTGATTTCACCAAAAGGATCCCATGTACCAGTCTTTATCAAGCTCAACTTCCCTTGTACTAACAACGTGGCTGAGTACAAAGCTTGTGCCGCTGGTCTGCAGGCGGCTCTCGATCTGAATGTAACTCACCTCTGAGTTTTTGGTGATTCATAGTTAATCATATGCTAGAAGAGTGGTGACTGGAAGATGAAAGATGAGAAACTGATCCCTTATCATGAGCACCTGGATGATCTGATAGCTTGTTTCCAAGATGTGACATTCTCTTATGTCCCACGGATAAGAAACCATTTTTTCGATGCACTAGCAACTTTGGCGTCAATGATAGAAATCCCGTATGGTGCTGAGATGAAGCCGATCATGATCGAGCAGAGAAGCGAGCCGGCCTTCTGCTTCCAGATTGAGGAACCTATGAAGCCTGATGATGAGACACCTTGGTTCTTAGATATCAAGAATTTCCTCGAGACCCTAACTTTCCCTGAGGGTACATCCAAGATAGACTGACGAACCATTCAACGTCTAGTGGTAGGCTATGTCATTTGTGGGGAATGCTTGTATAAGCGGTCATACAATAACATCTTACTTTGGTACCTTACAGAAAGTGAAGCAGTCAATATTATGAAGGAGATCCATGAGGGGGTATGTAGAGCCCATGTCAGCGGTCACATGCTTGCTAAGAAGATTCTGCGATAGGGATACTTATCGACCACTATGGAATCGAATTGCTGCAAATATGTTCAGAAATGCTACAAGTGTCAGGAACACTCCAGTCTGATACATGCTCCTGCCATTGATCTACACTTCATGACCACTCCTTGGCCATTTACTACCTGGGGCCTTGACACCGTCGGAATGATTCATCCGAAAGCATCGAACGGGCATCGGTTCATCCTTGTCGCCATTAAATACTTCACTAAGTGGGTTGAAGTAGTGTCATACACTAACATCACGGCCAGTCACATCGAGAAGTTTCTCAAGAATAATATTGTGTACCGATTTGGAGTACCCAAAGATATCATCACGAGCAATGGTACAAATTTGACAAATAAGTGCATCTGAGCTTTCTGTGAGCAATACAAAATCAAGCACCATCGCTCGTCACCTTACCGGCCTCAAACTAATGGAGCCGTGGAAGCTACTAACAAGACGGCCGTTCGCATCCTAGAGAAGATGGTCGTCACTTACCCAGATTGGAGCGAAAAGCTACCGTTTGCTTTGTGGGCCAACAGAATGTCAATTCGTACCGCTACAGGGGCAACACCATTCTCCCTTGTGTATGGAACTGAGGTTGTCCTCCCAGTAGAGGTTGAAGTACCCTCGCTTCTAATCCTCATGGAATCAGGCTTACCTGAAGCGGAGAGAGAAAGATCATGCTTTGAACAGTTGAACTTATTAGACGAGAAGAGACTCCTAGCCTCATGTCACACTCAAGTTTACCAGGGACGAATCACACACGCTTATAATAAACGTGTTTGCGATCGAGATCTAAAGATAGGAGACACTGTGTTGAAGAAGATCTTCCCATCCCCCCACACTGATCCGAGAGAAAAGTTTAAGCTAAACTGGGAAGGACCTTACATCGTTCGAGAGGTGCTTCCTGAGCCCATCAACGCTGGATACGTCTGACGGTTCTGCTCTTAGTCTATCACGTCAAGGTAAGTATTGGTGAAACAGATGCGTGACTACTTAAGAATCACCCAAAAGAGGCCATCATTTCAAACACAGTAGCCAAAAAGTATCCCTAAAATAGATGATATCCTTTGCTACCCCATTTTGAGCCTGGGCCTTTCTTTCAATAACCCCCTCTCCCAAAACAAAATGTATGTATGTACATACACAAAAAAAGAAAGAAGTGAAATTACCATCAAAATCCAAAAAATTAGAAAAGCAAAACCTCAAAAAGAGATTGCCTGAAATAAAATGATAAGAATAAAGACATGTACAGTAGAACCCCCAAGGAAGAAAGTATGTTGAGAAAACTGAAGTTGTATCAAGGAAACCCTTTTAGCCTAGCATACCTTCAAATCCTAACCTAACCCATGGCCAAGCTACACCCTGAAGGAAGCCCTCTCTGTAGGTTCACAAGCAGTCATAGCATCTGTTAAGTCAACACAAGCCGAGTTGTGAGACGACACCAGAACTCCATCCAGTCGGCTATGATGGAATCAACGTCTATGTCGTGGCTATTTTTTTTTAAATAAAAAAGAAGAAAGGAGAAATAAAAAGAAAAATAAAATAAAAATACAAGCTCAAAGCAAGATGGATGTAGTGAAAACCCGAAAGGGCGCTTGGGGTAAGAAAGATAAACCCATGAACATGGTGAAAACCTGAAAGGGCGCCACAGGTAAAAAAGGGAGATAAATAAAAAAAAAAGAGAGAAAGTAAAAGCAAAGAGGGGTTTGGAATGTGTGAATGTTTAAGGAGCCCTTTTATTACTCTTCCTGTACCCTCTTGTCCGATGGGGCCGCTCATGTTAGTTCGAATCGAGTCCCGACCAGAATTGTTTTCATAAAATTGCTTTGTCAAACGTATGACTCAAGGTAGGGAGAAAGGTTTGACTCGACCCCAGGGGATGGACGTTCCGGCCTTCGTAAGACTGTTGAAACTCTTTTAGAATCAACCAGTCAAAGAGGGGTTTGACCATGCTCAAAAGAGGACCCAAGGTTTCACAAGGTGATTAAGGCACCGCACAACAAAATATATATATATGCACAAAACAAAAAGACCAAAAAGTCTATGTAGATGTATATAATAAACTACCTTTCATTTACAAAATGCACCGCTTACACCACATCCTAAAAAATAGCTGGTGTGATGACTAGCATGCTTTCCCTTTTTACAAATAACAACAAAAACAAAAACATAAAGAAAATATGTATACTAAAAATATGTGTATCTGTAAAGGGGTTTTACGCCCCTTTTTTCTGTGTATCTGATCTGTGAAAAAAGACACGTGTGCAAGAAGGAGTTAACGGCCCAGCTAGCGATTCAATGCACTATTCTCAGCATGAAGATCATCTTCCCGGACATTCTGCTCAGTCAGCCAACGACCATGCAGGCTCTTTTACCTCTTCCGAAAAGAGTCCGCGGCTCCAAAAGCGACGCTCAATGATCCCTTTAAATGGAGGACCTCGCTCTCTGCTGTGTCCGCTCTAACTTTTTCTTGTACTAAAAGTTCTTGCAGGACCCTCTTCTCATCCACAAGTAGCTCGATACGGGCTCTGAGTGCCGTCTCCTTCTTTGGCCAGGGGCCTCTAGTGTCAATGATCTCTGATGAATCTAGACCATCAACAGTAAGCCACTTAGTCAACAGCCAGGCCTCGTACTCAGGAGAAGCCTGAACCGAATCTCCCTGCTCGATATCACACATCAGTGTCAATTGGCGCGTCTCCCAAAGAGCAGCAATCTGATCTATGTATTCAGAGGACCCCCTATAAAAGATCAAATCACATAAAGGGGGTCTGGCCTCACAAGGCACTTGCTGAGGGCAGCCGAATTGACGCAACACTCGGAATGGGAAGTAAAAGGTGTTTCCAGTCAATCCTAGGAGGGTGATGCCCTAATGGTCTCTAGAGCGAACTATCGGGAAGGTCCGGTCTAACCAGGGAAGCCTCCATGTCAGCTCGGCACCGGTCAACCAAAGTTTCAGAGCTGATGCATCGCCCTGTGGAAGCAAGTGGCATCTACCCAGAAAGCACAGAACCACCTCACCTTGGGCAATATAAAAGCGGGGCATAGGCCCCAAGACAGCGAGGTGCTCACCCAATCAGACCTGAAGCAACAAGGGGCACTCCCGAAGGCCCTCCACCTTGCCCAAAGCAAATGAATCAAGGCTTCGATACAGCTTGGCGAGCACCAAATGCATCATGGATCGGCCCACCTCCAGCTCCGTCAAAATGTCAGAAATTGCTAATGAGAAGCTCTCCCCCCTAGTAAAGAAGAGGATTTTATAGATGAGACCGAGTGCTAGAGCTTTCACGTTGAAAATGTTCCTAACCGACAATTTTCAGAGACTTTCGTCACCGAAAAGTTCTTTGAGGAATTTTAGCGAACACCTTGTGGGCCCCCCGATGAGACTTTTCTCATACTCAAGATTCTTCAAACCGAGAGTAAGGTGGATGGATTTGGAGTAGCCCGGCCGAGGCGTGACTCTTACAAGACCCCTATGAAGCTTTAGGCCAGACAGATTGGATAGCTCCTCAAGGGTTGGGGTTAGCTCCCTCTTTCCAAAACGGAATATATGGGAATTCACATCCCAAAATGAAGGGGCAGCGAAAAGGAGTTCCCACCATGGAGGAACCTCTAGAAAGGAAGGAAGGCGAGATAGCCCAAGGCGCTCCAAGTCGGTGAGCTCACTCTCATTCAAGCTCCCAAACCAGGCTGTTAGAAATTTGGGCCCCAGGCCCAAGGAAGGGGGTGAATTAGCTCCAAGCCCTCCACATAAGGGAGGGTTAGAAAGCGGGTCCATGAATGTACAAAGATCTTCTGAGAAGAAAAAAATTGATGTATGGTGATGAACCCTCCTTGGAAAAGCAAGATAAAAAAGAACCGGTCAAAAGGGCCAAGTCAAACAAAAAAGAAGTGATTTTTAGACTAACTCGGGTATATAAGGACCCACTGCTCCCGAGGTTAAACAGGGCACAACTATTAGTTGCGCCAGTGCTTTTCTCCCCCAGGTTGAGCTTGGTGCAACTATTAGTTGCTCCAGCACATTTTGGTCCCCATTTATGCCTGGCGTAACTAATAGTTGTGCCAGTACATATTTTCTGGGATTTCAACCTAGCGCAACTAATAGTTGCGCCACACTATAGTGACCCCTCTTAAGCCATCCTGGGACCCAGCTGTGGGGACTTACACCCCTTTTATTTTTTCACACACCTCCTTTCACTAACAGTTTGGCAATTATTTTGTTTATTCATATGCAGGACTGATCCTACATCAAAGCATACGCCCAAGGAGTCACTTTATGAGAACATTTTGGGCAAACACATCCTGCAGAGAAACAGGTCCGATGCAAGGAGATCATGGCATAAAATCAAAGCAAAAATACTAAAAATATTTTCCAAAAATATGATCCAAAGTATCACATCAACCATCCCCAAAATGATTAAATAAATCCAAATCAAATTCCAAAGAGTACTGAGTTTTCAAAACAAAAACTAAAAGCCTATTCCTTTCTCGCGCCCTTTGATTTCTTGCGATGGCGAGAGGAGCTCTGAAAGGTCCGAATGTCCCCCACCCTAGACCACGCCTGCGAGATCCTACTAAGCAAAGAATGAGACTCCTTAGCATGGGCACGCTGCAAGGCACAGTCAAAGTCAAGAGTCAGGATCAGTTAAGGGACAAATGATAATGAAATGAATGAGAAGAGTAGAGCAGCAAGGTACTCACCGTCTCCACCTCCCTAAGCTCTGCAAGGTGACGATGATACTCTGCATATTCCATGGCCGAGTTGAAGTCCTACGTTCAGAACGATACAATATCAGTTATCAAGACAATCTTAAAGGCATGTGTAGAAGGAGGTCGAAATAGAGAGAGATTGAGCCGTCAGCAGACTTACCCCTGGAACCACCTCAGGAGGAGGGACACGGGCCGCCTCAGTAGAAAGTTGCGCTTGTTTATCCACATCAGCACAGAGGCTCGAAAGGAAGCTATCATCCAGGCGCCGGAAGGTCCCATTGACCATGAGCGGATCGCCACTAGGGATACCAGCATGAGAGGTACCTAACGGACCAGCACCCGAAGAGCCCTCGCCCGAGGGGCCCACACCAGAAGGGCTAGCACTAGAGGGATCTTCCCCTGATATATCAGCTGCACTCGGCCTACCTTCCCCATTCGAATCATCCCCTAGAGCAAACTGTGAACAGAATGAAGATTTGCTTTGAAGGAAAGAGGTATCGAACTAAAGCATAAAGGGAACTAATCCAAGCTAAGAAAAATTACCTGACCAAGTGGGCCGTCGAATGTAAAAAAATTGGCGCTAGGTACAAAGCGCGACAAGATAAACTGATACGGCAGGCACTCGTACCAAAGATGATAGTCCCCGGGCACATGGAGAGCATGGATGGGAAGCCCATTGTTGAAGAAGGCCGGGGTAAGCTCCTCGATACTGCCAATGGGATACCAAACTTCCGCCGGAGGGTCCACACGTATGGCATAATAACCCTGGAATTGGTGCACCACTCGCTCTCCCAGATAATAGAATTTGGCCCATGCTCCATAGAAGAAAATGACACGGTGATTGTTAAATAGGCGGGAAGCGCCTACAGCTGTTCGGTCCCAGAAGGGGCATGCAAGGTACAGGTCAGGGAGGATCTGCCCAAGTCAAAAAAAAAGAATCCAAGTAATTAGCACATCAATAAAAGGAGATTTCCAAGCTAAGAACAAACAAAGTTGAAAGAGAGTTTTACCTACTCAGG
The DNA here is from genome assembly GCA_021018995.1 of Chloranthus sessilifolius. NCBI lineage: Eukaryota > Viridiplantae > Streptophyta > Magnoliopsida > Chloranthales > Chloranthaceae > Chloranthus > Chloranthus sessilifolius. The sequence goes on from CM037587.1 coordinate 59,680,717, forward strand.
AACCATCAAATCGAGTTGGGATCTCAGACCCATCTCCATGTGCTTTAAACCTACATCGCGGCACAGAGCCTGATTCCAGTTGCTGAGGAGGGGATAGGTGAGCACCTCCGAGAAAAGAAGCAGGCGCCTAAGGTGAAAGTGATGATATCCCCATACCTGAAAAGGGGGCATTGCACAAGAGCGGGTCAGTGGCATAAATGGATCATTTAAAAAAAATGGCAAAGGCAAAGGAATGAGGAATTACCTCCAGGGCGGCCCAAAATCCAACAACAGACTTTGAATCCCCGGTCGTGACCCGAGACAAATTGTACATCAGCCATGCATACCCTGCCCCTCCCCAGTCATACCTGTGGACGTCACCCTAGTTGTCCATCACACTCAGCAAGGCTAGGCTGACTCGGCCACCGCTCGCATTGGTAAAAAGGGTCTTACCGAGTAGGACCAGGAGAGTGATGCAGGCTAGGACGATCGCCCGCTCCGGCGTGATGTAAAGCACCCTGTCCGGCTGACCTAGAACCACTAACTAATCAGGTGTATAAAGTGAGGTTAGGCAAGACATCTTGACCTCGGTGCCATGTGTTTGCCCGCGAAGAGGATAGGCCCCAATCAATCGAATGATGTCCTCTCGACTCGACACCGCGAGATCGGATATCAGTATCCCCCTATCCTGATGCCGATAATCATGGCCCATTCGACAGGCGTCAAAGTCATCTCTGCATATGGCATGTGAAAGGTCATCTTCTCGGGGCAAAATCGTTCAATCAGGGCTTTCAGATAGGCATCGTCGACCCTCATGGCGGGGCAAGATAGAAATTCTCTGAAGCCCGCCTGTGCCAGAAGGACCTTTACTATAGGAGGAGGGACGTAGAGGTAGAAATCTTGGAAGGCAAGCCACACGCCACGGAATATAATGTTGGGCAGGTCCTACACCCAAGAAAATGTGCATCAGATCACAGGGGCAAAACAAAACTGCATAATGGAAATGAATTGAACCTCTCTTTTACCTTGCCCGCTATCCCGAAATTTGAAATGTGGGTATGCTGTTGGTGAAGGAGGCCGACTCGGGTGGCCTCGCCTTGCATCTCGAGCCATGGGCTCGCATTCCGATCTACCTAGATGAACTGCTCCCCCTGCGGGCCGTATACAATCTCGAGCCCCTCCTCGTGGCCCTCCTCGAGAATATGCTCACCCTCACTCGACATTCTAGGGCAACAAAAAGCAATCACGTTAGAGCAGATCAATGATAAAGAGTCATGATATTCTATGCTGCAAAAGGGAGGTAAGTATGCTCATCCTTCCCCTTTCTTTTCACATATTTTCAGAAATGAGAGATGCACATGCCTAAACAAAAAAAGAGATCCCTTTTAGGTTGAAAATGCAAAAAAAAAATCTTTTCTTCAGAAAATGACAAAAAAATAAAATTTCCCCTTCCTATCTTTGAAAATAAAGCAAGTTAGAATCAAATAAAATCATTCTTTTATGTTTCTAAAAAATAATAAAAAAGGCCCTTCTTTTACACTTAGAAAAATAAAAAAATCCTCCCTTTATGTCTAAGAAAATTAAAGCAAAAAAAAAAGGGAGAGAAAGAAATCATCATCACGCTTCTAAACAAAAAAATCTTTCTCTTATCCTTAGGTCCCAAGGAAAAAACAAACATCCATTTCTTCGTGTTCCTAAAAACAAAAAAACCAAAAACGAAAAAATTTCTTTCCTTTACCTTATTAACAAAAGTAAAAAGAAAAAAATAAATTAATAATAATCCTTTACTTTGTTTGTCAAAATAAAAACTAAAAACCAAAAACAAAAAATTCTCTTCACTTTACATTGCAAATATAAAAACAAAAACAAAAAAAAATCCTTTACTTACAAAAATAAAAAAAATCAACCAAAAAAATCAAACAAAAAAAAATCCTTTGCTTTATTTTAATAAAAACAAAAACAAAAAAATTTCTTTGCAAAAAATATAAACCAAAAAATCCCTTTCCATATACATATATAAAAACAACAAAAAAAAAATATATTAGGCACCAATAAATCTATGAAATAACAAAATAGGGCATTGTTCATGAAGAATCATCCACACTTCATCAATAAACATACACACTATATAAATAAACCATTACTCATCAAAGAATACAAGATCATGATCAAATCTACAAGAAAAAGCAAGAAAAATAAAAGAAAATGGGTTTTAATGGTTACCTTTAGAGAGAAAAGGGGTCTTTGGTCTAGCGTGAGCCGACGATCGATCCACACAAGCAAAGCAATGGCAATGGGGCTAGCGTAGAGGCAATGTAAAGGAACCCTAGGAGGGGGGCGGTTTTCAGTTTCAAAGAGGAAGGAGGGGGAGAAAATTTTGAAATAAAGCCCCCAAGCCGAACTCGGGCTATTTAAATTCCCCCCAGTCAAGCCTGGCGCAAATAATAGTTGCACCAGGCACTTGGGCCGGGTCTTGGGCCTAGTACGGGCCAGATGGGAAGACCAGTCCCCCCAATCTTTTTGTTTGTTCTGTCGCTCCCGGCAGATGCATGCGTTCCCAAGGCGGCATTTCAATCATCCTTCGACTTGCCAAGAGAGCCGTGCTAAAATAAAAGCAGATCGAGATCAATGAGCACCCCAGTCCTACACAGGAAAATATAAAGAAAATCCAACAAAAAAAAAAAAAAAATCCCCACAGAGAAGCCGGAAGTATTCACAAGAAAGATCCATATAAAATAATAGCTTCAAAATTCTAAAAAATCACATAAAATAATAACTTCAAAACTCCAAAAAAATCACATAAAATAACAATTCAAAAAATTGCGTAAAATGATAGAAAAATAAAAAATAGTTTGTATTCCCCACGGAGACGCACAAGCATATGGCGGTAAAATGTCAATATTTTATCCGCAATGCAGTTGTGCCATACTAAAGTCCTGAGTCGGAGGTTCGGCTCAGATATTTGGATCCTACTTTAAGGAAGGAGTAACAATGTCAATCCCGATCAAACAGTCAATGTTTCGATCGAGTCGACTCCATGGCTAAATCTTTGCGACAAGCATTCTGTTTTGGATTCATGTGAACTTAAGTGTCTTAAGCTTCAGATTCTCCATTCGAAAAGGTCAATCATTGGTTGAGACCAACCTATTGAGAATGAGATTACGTGTCAATCAAACTATGTGCAACCATGCATTCAGAAGGGTTTATTTCCCTTTTTGTTTTCTGCAGGCTTAAAACCTGTATGGGCAACTGTATCCTTGTAAAGTGTACGGCATGTGTCTGGGTATTCGTATGATGGTCATTTGTCCCTATAAATTGTACCCGGGTTTGTCCGGGTCGGGGCTTCCATCGCCTTTGTTGTTGCTTATTGCCCCTGATGGGTGCATGATTATGCATAGTTAATTAATGTTTATGATCATTGTCAGCAGAGACCAAGATTGGATGCTCCTTCATGGAGATACCCCAATATTTGGTTGGATTTGTTCAAGGTAATCAAAGCTGGATGCTCTAGGCCATGTTAATCTAAGGCATTCTTTCGAAAATGGCATGCACTCCCAAAAAGCATTGTGATATCTATTCACTTCACTCAGGTAGTCATGCTAAATAAACTTCGGGGTCGATGGGTTCGCCCAAAGACCTCGAACCCTGCTTTCAGCAGGGGCACCCGTGAATAGTCAGATGGGGCCATCAAATGCCTCGTAGGATTGAACACAAACTATGGAGCCTTGTGTATGCTTACTTCGTGCCTATCTTTGAATGTGAGTCGATCCCCCCCCTTTTACTCACGAAGTTGTTGCATTTAGAATAAATTTTAAACATCAGATACCTTCAAAATCATCCTGAGAAGCGAATATCTTTCCCGACTATAGGGAGTTCGCAACTCATTTTACCTCGGTTATGCCTAGTAATGTCGTTAAGCGCTTGGGAACCGATTACCTCGAGAAACGAATGTTTAGCCTGGCGTCCCAGGGCTTCTATTTTCTCACCGTGTTACTCATTTTATGTTTAAAGATTCGTTTTTAATGCAGCGGACCCGTCAATAATGCCTTGGGCCTCTTCGGATGTCTCTTTTTCTTTGGCATTCGATCATTAGTGATCGAATACTGTTGTTGCTTCTTAGTGTGTTTGATTTATGTGTATTTTGAAAATAGATTTATAGCTGCTAAATTACAGTGGCTCTAGACGATATAAAAAAAATAAAGAAATATCAGCACAGTTAGAAGAGAATTAGCCTGCAAGATCAGGGCCAATTGTAGCAAGTTTTAAAAGTAGGTGAGTGAAAGATCGTCCACAGAGAATTTGTCTAAAATGTAAGATAAACCTCCAGATCTGAGCTACCAGATCTGGCTTCTTATCCTATCTAGAAAACTGATAAGATGAGAAGTTTGAATTTGTCATGTTTAACTAACTAAAAACAAAGAAAAATTTAAACTAAATGATCCAGATCCGAGTTGGGGGAGTGATTGAAACAAAGATGGAGAAGTAATATCTAAATCTGATTTGGTCTTTGAAATCTAATGAGAATAACTGCAGCTCAACAGAGGTGATCCAATCTTCATCTGGCTACAAGCACAGATGTAAGAGAGATAAATCTAATTCAAGGATTAGGCTTACACTTATGGCTATGGTTGTCCACTTTAATGGCCACAAACCATCCAATAGTCTTTAATCCAAATCCTCAATTCAGAACAAGAAACATCACTACAAATGCTGTAAGAGACTAGGTTACAAACACTAATTCTCACAGGATTCATGAATCAAGGGAAATTGCATGCAAAACAATGAATCTAAAGGAGTCTAATGTACTGAGGAGATCAGAGGGAACCCTTGACATGAGTCCAATGGAGAATGCATAGTTTACAGCAACCTTTTAAAATTCATCCTTACAATTTACAGAGCACGGCTTAATGACTCTTTTTGCGGTCTTGGATGCAAACTCTCCTTTGAGTTACGATCTCACTGACTCTTAAATGCAAGTACAAAGTAGGCTATTACAAGGATTGCAGACAAGCTGTCTGGCTGGGAAATGGGGGATTAGAGATGAAACTCAAAATCTGGATGCCTCAATTGGGCAAATGCTTTGTCTATTTATAGCTTTCCCCAGGTCCAGCTTAGATGTGTATCAACCAATCAGAGGTTCTCAGATCTGTATTGACCAATGGTAGTAGAGCACGAGGATCCAGATCTGTTCTGGCCAATCAGAATTCCTCGATCTGGTTCAGCCAATCAGGTGAAAAGGGCATCAATTCTGTTATGCATTTTGAAAGTTTGTTAGAGTTTCTAAAAGTTCCCGCCAAGTTATTCCCTCTCTAGGTGCTCACGTGGGGTGGAATATTCCTTCGCTTCATGCTTAGAACCCTCTGGAATGTACCTAGGTTTTAAAATGCATTGGGATGCGTGTAATAGATTACTGAATTGCCCTTGTTAAAGCTGCGAATCTCCAGAATACCTTTTCGCAGAGCTTAGGGGTCTTTTCGCAAAGTGCTGTGACTTCTGAGGCTCTTTTCGCAATGTTCAATCTTCTCATCGAATTGTGTTTTCTCCTTTTCGCAAAGTTCAATCTTCTCTTCGAAAAGTTCAGATGCTCTTCGAAAGCTAAGCCTGGAGTTTTAGTCCTTTTCACAGAGTTCCAAGTTCTTTACGAAAAGTGCAGGTTCTTTGCGAAAAGAACTCTGTAGTGCATTTCTCTGTTCGAATTGTTCCCTGCTTCTCTTACAGGTCTTTGCCTCTTTGATTTAGACCTTTCAACAGCTGATGAGGTTGTTCCTTGACTTCCTTCCTTTGAATTGACATGGATTGTCATCTTTTTGGCACTTTTAAGCTGCTTTTATGGTTAAGCCTGTCTTTATTGTTAGCTGCAACATAGGCACTTAAAACACTTATTTAGTTCTCTCAAAGGTCTATCAAGACTTAAGTTTAGGGGTGAAAAATGGTATTTTTCACTTGTCAACACACCCTCAAACCTAAGCTTTGCTAGTCCCTGAGCAAAGAAAAAAAATAAAATAAACAAAGTAAAGAGCCACTTTTGTAGGGAGCACAGTTGCATTTAGCATATGCAACAAGCCTTTTAAACCCCTAGGTGATCCCTAGTGGAGGAGTGAAGTCTCCTGAGGGTTTTCAGTGAAGGTACCCACAAACTTCTTCAATAAGTTAGTTAAGATCACTGCAGTTCTGTTACAGCCACATTCCTCAATTGATTATTCACACCTGCATCAGTTATTTTGTAAGAAGGTTTTTTCAAGAAAGATATCGATTTAAAACTAAAATTCTGCAATAATTCTTGTTACTATTCAGTCGATTTATGTCAGAGGCCATTTACAAGGAAAATTAACAAACAGCAAGCCTTTGATTTAGGAATCCAACTTTGATGTTGCCCTAATCAGTTGATTTTAAACCCAATTCTCACCAGGATTTTCACTCAAAAAGCAAATGAGAGGGTTGTACTATTTCACACAGCTCAAGAGCAATTACAGTCCTCAAATAGGACTGTAAGCAGGAGCATAGGCATTGCTTTTAGTAATAAATTCACTGCTCCTTTCACCGTAGATTACACAAATTCTTATCTCCATGTGATAGCTCAATCCATCATTGATCAGTAAGGACTTTTACTTGCATTTTATTGTAGCTTATGGGTGAAATTTCTAAAAAGGGTTGGAATGGTGTTCATATTTGAGAAGACAGTCAAGGTCAGGAGGTTATATACAAACCCATTTTTCTTCAGCATAGTTTCATCTTCCTCTTTTGAATTTCCAGAGCCAAAGTGGCCATCTTTTTCTCTTTCTTATTCAAACTTCCAATGAAAATGCCTTCTTTCTTTTGTTTTGCTCAAATATTTTTCTTGTCTTTTTCGAATTAGCACTGACTGCATGCCACATTCCCACTGCTGTTTCATCATTGCCTTCAACTTTTACCCTTCTTTTGCTATTAAATTGTTACTCAATTCTCCTTCCCTCAGCTGTCTTCCCTTTCTCTTCTGACTTCTCGGGGTAGGGTTACGCTAAATGAAATTGATGAGGTTTATTGGATGAGATTTCAAAGGATTCATCGATTTATACAGCTCAACTGGTGTGTATCAAGGGCAGTTTCAGGCTCCAAAAGCAGAAAAGATTGCCAAAGCATACCTCCAAAGAATACATTTCAGGCTCAAACCTCGCTGGGTGTGGTTTTATATCAACTTCTTGAGGTATATCTTCACTGTTTTCCTTCATTTTAGGTTTACTAAAACATCAATTTTCTTTTGGAAATTTCCTGACATTTACTTCATGAAAGTTTTAGAATTACACTAGAAATTAATTTCAAAAAGTTTTTAACTTCTTCATATTTTTAAAACAACAGGTGTAAAAAATATATAAAAAAAAATTACTGATCCAAAAACTGTACTGATGTTAACTCCTTTATTGATTATTGCTATTTCTGTCACACCCCCAAACCAAAGGGTAACAGGGTCCACACTGGTCCAAAACAGAGGAAAAATATATGCAAGAAAGAAAAACAACAAAAGTAATGATGGCAAGAAGACAGACAGAAATGCACAGTAGTATACACAAAACAGAATTTTCTATTACAACTTTATAACACAAAAAGTACAATGAGAGCTAATAACTGGGGTCAAAATCTGTATCATAGGTTGGTTCAGGTGGTTCTTAACTGAGTCACCGCTGTAATCAGAGCTAGAGTCAGTGTTGGAGTCTGAACTTGATTGAGCTTTCTCCGGAATGGTGTTTTGTAGCTCAGTATACTCCTCAGATTTGATCTTTTTGGTGAGGCCAAGGTGTTTGCTGAGGCTAGTGGTCTTCAATTTTTCTTGATCCAGTTGGGCTTGCAACATGGACACCTTGTGTTGCTCAGTCCTCACCAGCTGAAATGTTTGACCCAGCAGGTCCCTCATTTTATCTCTTTCAAATTTCATAAAGATCTCTAACTTCCAGATTTGGTGTTCATAGGGGGTGCGGATGTAAGCTTGCAAATCAGCTAGCCCCTTTTGAACATGTCTGGGGATTTAGGGGTTATTTCCGATGGCTTGGATGAGGGTGGCATAGGGGGGGGGGGGAATGGAATGGTAGGGGACAAAAGGTGGCCCAGCTGTGGTGGGGGGGGGAGAAGTGGCTAGAAGGGGACAATGCAGGTCTGCTGAGTGGCTTGCCTGTAAAAAATGGGAGTGGTGGAGGGATGGAACCAAAGGGACTTCAGCTTTGAGTATGTGTTGCATGGGTAGTAGTGGTGGGGTGGGCGAGATCAACCAATATTACCTCTAGATCTGCTTTGGGTGGCCTGGGAAGAAAAAATAGGTACAGGGGTAATGGTGGTTGTTTGGGATGTGGAAGCTAAGGTATGGAGCTGTTCCATGGTTACAGATTGATTGTCTGTGTTGATTTGAAGTTGGGCTTGGATGGATTGGAGGTAGGTAAGGATTTGGGTAATGGATGCGTGTGGGAGAGGTGGGCATAGTAGAGATGGGGACAACCGAGGTGGAGGTGGAGGTGCAATGGTCAGAAGGGAGAGGTTGGAAAGTGGGTGAAGGGAGGAGGAGCAGGTATAGGGGTGGGGTCCAGCCCATGGTTTCCAAAATAGAACCCAATAAAGAACAGTAGGCCTCAGAGTGAAGGGCTCAGTGTCTGTGTATGTGAGACCTGTGTGTGGGCTGAATTAGTAGGGGAATGTGAGGGGCTTCGGAGCAGAGGAGAGCAGGAATATGGAGCAATAAAATCTGAAGCTAATTCCTCTAAAACGTGGGCATTGGTGGGAGAAATTGGTGCTGAGAGTATGGTTGGTGTAGAGGGGGAATCCACAATTGGAATGATGGAAGGTGTGGGAGATGGGACCGGGACAGTGAAAGTAGGGCTTGAGTAGGGGAGTAGGGTGCAAGGAAACTTCCTCCAAGGTAAGAGCTGGTCACCAAAGGTTCCGCGAGATGTTTCAAGAAGTGGGGCAGCTAAAGAGCTGGTCACCACAGAGTTGGTAAACTGGATCCGCAGCTTGATTCTGCAAAATTGAAGGGCGTGCTCAGTGCTCTCTTTCAATTGTAGGGATGGGTTCAGGTGCAGGCTCATCTGTAGGGATGGGTTCTGGCTCACTCACAGCTGCAGGTTCAGGTGCAGGTTCACCTGCCTCTCTTATCCTTCTTAGCATAGCCTGGCTTGTAGTCCATGCCTTTTCCCCAAAATTGTGAGGGGTAATGACTTCAAATGGCTCCTCACTATCAATGTCGAATTTGGCTCTGAGGAGGGCTATGATCAATCTGCCAAATGGTAGGCCAGCTATCTTCTGCTCTTTCTTGACAATCGACATCAGCCATGGCTTCAAAAATTAACATAGGGGCATTGAAAAACTACCCCTTGGAGAAATGAAAGAGGGCCTCTAAAATTGGTGTTCTCCTCTCTTGGCTATGCCCAGTGACATAAAAGCTGCCCCTTAAAATGGAATCTATCAATAGAAATTGGGGGGCAAGGTCTCTTCTTGCCCACAATACCTTGGGTTAAATGGGCAGCCATATCTCTAAAAGTGGCTGTTTCTGGAGCAGTCAAAGGACCAGAGGGATCAAATTGGAATGGTATCCCTAAAGCATTCCCTATGTCTTCAAATGTCACAGTAAGATCGCAATCATCAATAAAAATGACAAGGGTAGGGACATCTGCATCTTTTTCAGTGACCTTGACTAGGTTTTGGTACCATAATTTCACCATTCTTGGGTAAATTTTCTCTGGCAAGGGGGTAAGGATATTGCTTAGTGAAGCCTCTCTAAGGTATCTTAAGGATGGCAAGACTCGTTTGGTGACGAAAAAGTTTCACAACCATCATTGTATTAGCTTCTGAGCTTCAATGAAGGGATTTGGTAGGACCAAATGAATGGGCAGAGGAGTAAGCTCAGGCTCAGGGCTAGTAGCAGCAGGGGTGGGTTCCTCATGTCTAATTTTCTTTCCTTTCTCCACCTTGTCTGCCTTATCCATTGAAAGTTTCCGTTTAGCTGAAGTTTTGGCTTTTCCTTTTGCTTTTGGGGTCGATTTGCTCACTTTCCTAGCAGAGGATTTGGGGAACATTTACCAATGATTTCTCCGCTTTTCCCATTCTAGATTGATGTATAAAATGCCCAAAATAGATCTTACAGTAATCAAATTACTAAATGATAACCAGAGAGAATGGGTAGAGAATACCGAGATCTAGGGTTTATGTTTGAAAGTTGTTTGCTTTGCAAAATCCCCATTACAAGTGAAATCCTTCTCAAAATGCAAATGATCTACACAATCGATTACAAAAGGGTAGTAAACTTGTTAACTCGCAAGGAGAGAGCGAAGTAGTGGCAAAGTGAAGAGTCGCTCTGCAGAAAGAATTTGAAATGAAACCCCAACTTTGAAAGGGGTTAAATATACTCAAAGTTAATATCGCAAAGCGCCTTTAAGTTTTCGAAAAGTTCCAAAAGAGACCTTTTAACAATTGTGAATGGCATCAGTACCATTCGACAAGTTAACAGCTTCAGAAACATTATTTTGCAAAGGAATTAGCTTCAGAACTGTCTTTTCGTAAAGAAAATGTTTCCAAAACAACTATTAAAAAGCACATCTTTGCTTCGAGCGTTCATTCTGACTCGAGTCTATTCAAAAAGCAAATTGGACTTTGGAAAAGCTTAATTATTACTTGTTGAACTTTAAGCATGTTTAAACTATGCGAAAAGAGATAAAAGCATAAACAGAGAAAATAAGCAAAAACTATGATATACAAACATAATGTACAGTTTTCTACCATCAGATTTTTGGAGATTCGTGATGATAGATGGGCAGCACAGGCTCCTGGGTATTTTCAATGTATGGTTTGAGCCTCTGACCATTTACCTTTATGATTCTTCCATTACTTGGATCAATGATGTCAACAGCTCCTGAAGGGGCTGCCTTAATGACAGTGTATGGCCCTTCCCATCTGGATCTCAGTTTTCCTGGGAAAAACTTAAGCTTTGAGTTAAATAACCATACCTTAGAACCAGCTGTGAACTCTTTTCTCAATAAAATTTTATCATGAAAAGTTTTGACTTTCTCTTTATACAATCTTGAATTTGTGTATGCATCCATTATGACTCTTCTAACTCAAAAGTTGCAGTTTCTCGTGATTACCAAAGCAGAGTTAGATCCATGTTCAATGTTTTAATGGCCCAAAAAGCTTTATATTCTAACTCTACTGGTAAATGGCATGCTTTGCCATAGACCAACCTAAATGGGGACATACCAATTGGGGTTTTATAGGCTGTCCTATATGCCCACAATGCATCATTCAGCTTAAAGGACCAATCCTTTCTGTCCTTCTTCACAGTCTTTTCTAAAATATGTTTGATTTCTCTATTGAAATCTTCACTTGTCCACGGTTTGTGGATGATATGGAGTGGCTACTCTATGAGTCACAGTAGTATTTCTTCAACAAAGTTTCAAAATGTCTATTATAAAATGGCTTCCCCATCACCGATAATGGCTCGGGAAAACCAAACACGGAAAAATGTGATCCTTAAGAAATTCCAGAACTGCTTTGTGATCATTTGTTTTAGTAGCTGTGGCTTCAATCCATTTGGATACATAATCCACAGCTACTAGAATGAAGTTATTCCCATTGGAAGGAGGAAAGGGACCCATGAAATCTATCCCCCAAACATCAAACAACTCGACTACCAAAATAGGCTGTAAAGGCATTGAGTTTCTCTTGGAAATGCCTAATTTACGCTTTTAGCAGACTTACAATGCTGCAGAGCATCTTTGAAAAGTGTAGGCCAATAAAATCCGCACTGCAAAACCTTTGCAGCAGTTTTGTTTCCACTAAAATGACCTCCACAAGCTTGTTCATGGCACATAGAAAGTATTCTATGAAATTCTTGGTCAGGGACACATTTTCTTATAATTTGGTCTGCACAACTCTTAAACAGATGAGGATCTTCCCAGATGAAATGTTTAACCTTTGTGAAGAAAAGATCTTTATCCATTTTATTCCAATGTTGAGGAATTCTTCCAGTAGCCAAAAAGTTGACTATGTTTGCAAACCAAGGAGTGTGTACACTAATGGCAAAAAGTTGCTCATCAGGGAAAGATTCATTGATAGGCAACCTATCAATCTCAGTAGTTAAAATTCTGGAGAGATGATCAGCCACCACATTTTCCACCCCCTTTTTATCTTTAATCTGTAGATCAAATTCCTGTAATAGGAGAATCCACCTGATTAATCTTGGTTTGGTGTCCTTCTTAGACAGAAGGTATTTCAAAGCAGAGTGGTCAGTGAACACCACTATTTGTGAACCCAAGACATATGACCTGAATTTTTCTAAAGCAAAAACAATTGCCAGCAGCTCCTTCTCAGTTGTTGTGTAATTGAGTTGTGCATCAATCATTGATCTACTGGCATAAGCTATGACATGAGGCAGCTTATCTTTTCTCTGTCCAAGGACAGCTCCCAAAGCATAATCTGATGCATCACACATCAGTTCAAAAGGTAATGAATAACTGAGACGCAATATTGAGCCGAAATCAAGCTTCTTTAAGAATTCAAAAGCCTTCATGCATTCATTATTGAAAACAAAAGGGACATCTTGGCACAAAGAATGACAAAGAGGTTTGGTTATTTTATCAAGTCCTTGATGAACCTTCCAGAAATCCAAAGATGTCCTAAAAACTTTTGATTTGTTTAACAGCTTTTGGGAGGTGGTAAATGTAATTAACTCAATTTTTGCTTTGTCCACCTCAATGCCCTTGTGGGAAACAACATGGCCAAGGACAATGCACTGGGTGACCATGAAATGGCTCTTTTCGACTCAAAACCAGATTGGTTTCCTCACATCTTTGTAGTACTAATTTGAGATGGTGTAAACACTGGAAAAACCGCCATAGATTGAGAAATCATCCATAAAAATCTCCATAAATTGGTCAATCATATCGTAAAAATGGCATACATGCATCTTTGAAGGTAGGTAGCAGGAGCATTACAAAGACCAAAAGGCATTCTCCTATAGGCAAAAGTGCCAAAAGGGCAAGTGAATGTGGTCTTTTCCTGATCTTGTGGGTACACAGGAATCTGGTTGTAACCAGAGTAACCATCAAGAAAACAATAATAAGCTTTTCCTGCTAGCTTATCTAAGATCTGATCAATGAATGGGAGGGGGAAATGGTCTTTTCTGGTCATTGCATTTAATTTTCAGTAATCAATACAGACTCTCCATCCAGCTTGTTTGTCCGGGTTGACATAAGCTCACCAGAATCGGAGGTTACAACAGTGATTCCAGATTTCTTAGGTACCACCTGTGTAGGTGCCACCCAAGTTGAATCTGAAATGGGGTAAATGACCCCTGCATCCAACAACTTAACAACCTCTTTCATGACCACTTCTTGCATATGAGGGTTCAACCTCCTTTGCATTTCCCTAGAAGGCTTTGCATCTTCTTCCAAGTGGATTTTGTGCATGCAAACAGCTGGACTGATTCCTCCTAAATCAGCAATAGTCCAGCCAATTTCCCTTTTATGTTCTTTCAAGACTATCAACAACTCTTCCTCTTGCTCCTTTGTGAGAGAGGAAGAAATAATGGCAGGCAATGATTTATGATTACCTAAGAACACATACTTCAAATTTTCTGGCAGCTGCTTTAGTTCTAAATCAGGTGGGCTGAGAAAAGAAGGTAACAAAGGTACCTTAGACGTTTGTGGAAGGGGGAGAGTAGCAGGTTTCCAAGAAGAGAAACTTGCTGATTGATTAAGAGTTCCTTGCACAACATTTATTTCCTCAGAATTTGAGATACAACTTGCTTCTTTTTCAAAGATATCCCCAAGCATCTTTAACCGTGGTGAAGTCTTCACCGCAGAAATTGTTGTAAAGTCCCTTCCACAAGTACATCCAATAGAACAACATGAAAACATTCTTGAGTTGAATTGAGGTGTGTGATCGCATTATAAACATTTAATTTTACCTTCATGTTTCCAAATGAGATTTCCATAATACTGCACTGCATTGAATGCAAGCATTTGTCAGAGCTGTGAATGGTCTTCCCAAAATGATGTGGATGGAAGTTTTGCTTTTGGTTGGTTTCATATCCAAAACTAAAAATCAGCAGGATAGAAGAATTTATCTACTCCCACCAATACATCTTCAATCATCCCATCGGCTTTCTTTCGATCTGCTCGCTAGTTGTAACACCACATGAGTGGGTTTTAATTCTCCCAAACCTAGTTTCTCATATACAGAATATGGAAGTAGGTTGACACTAGCACCCAGATCTAATAAAGCCTTTTCAATGGTGTGTTCCCCAATAATGCAAGGGATTGTGGGGATTCCAGGATCTTGAAGTTTAGGAGGTGTAGCAATGGATAACACCTGGTTAATTCTTTCCACAGCAAAGACCTTCTTGGATAACTGTATCCTAGACTATCTTTTGTGAGTGCAAACATCTTTCAAAAATTTTGCATATGCTGGAATTTGTTTGATTGCCTCAAGCAAAGGTAAATTTATCTTGACTTGCTTGAAAGTCTCCATCATGTCATCTATTTTTGTGTTCCCTTTATCAAAAGGGGATACAGATTTCATTGCATGAGGAAATGGTAAATGAGGAACTAATCTTTCATCTACAACTTTAGAAGTATTTTCAGAAATTTTTTGAATTTTCTGTTTTTCATTTTTTTAGTTTTTCTGAGGTACATCAGCAACCCCACTGCTATCACTATGCTGCTCTTGCTGCATATCTTTATCCTCTTCCTCATTTCTTTCTTCTTCAGTACCCACTTTGTTATCTATCATTTTTCCACTTCTCAAAGTGGTGACAGTTTTTACTTCTTCATGTGAATTAGAAGCTTCTCCAACCATGAACTGTCCTTTAGGATTGTTCAAAGGTTGGCTGGGTAACTTTCCTTCCTCTCTTTTTGCCAAGGCATTTGAAAGTTTTCCCAATGTTTCTTCAATCTTCGAAAGTTCATTCCTGATTGAAGTTAATGATCCTAAATTCAAGTGAATTTAGGACTTGATCTTCAAAAGAAAGGGACCTGGAGGGGTTTGAATGGCGAGTAATCGCATGTGTTGTTGTGGAATGGGCTGCTGAAAGTTTGGTTTGACATAAAAATTCTGCTGATAAGGCTGTGCAGTTTTGAAAGGCATTTGATTCTTTGGTTGTTGCTATTGTTGGGATTGGTAATTCCCTTGGTTCCACCTCAAATTGGGGTGTGCTCTCCATGGATATTCATTTGACTGCATCTGTCTAAATGATTGAGCAGCATGAGCTTGTTCCACCATTAAATCTGGGAACTGTGATGCAGCAGGACATTGGTCAAGTGAATGAGTAGGGGACTGACATATCAGACATGCCTCCTCTACTCCTGAAACATTTGGATTTTTAAGTGAGTCCATCAATCTATCAAACTTTGTGGTTAGATTGTTCATCTTTCTTTCTAACTCATTCACCTCATAGATCTTCCCTTTGGTGGGTTGGTGATTGTTCAACCTAGCAGGATTTTCAATTTCTCTTGACAGAGATTCCTGCTGAGTTGAATTTTCACCAATCACTTCAAATAAGTCCCAAACCTCTTCAACTATTTTTTGCAAGTGCCTCCACAGGAGGCATCCTCCATATTTTTGCCTTTTTGATCAAATAAGCTTTGAACTAGCTGCCATCTAGGAATTTGATGATGAGGACATTGCCTTAAAAGTTCCTTAAATCTTTCCCATGCTTCATGAAAAGTTTCAGTTGGGTTTTGGGAGAATGAAATGATACTTTGCCTCAATTGGCTTGTTTTAGACATTGGGAAATATTTGGCTAAAAATTGACACTGCAAATCATTCCAAGAAGTGATACTGTTTGGTGCTAACATGGATAACCATGCTCTAGCTTTATCCTTTAATGAAAAAGGAAAGAGCCTAAGCTTGGTTGCTTCTGGACCAAGTTCAGCTATGTTGAATGTGGTGCAAAGAGCCAAGAATTCATCCACATGTTTGTATGGATCTTCCTTAGTCAACCCATGGAAGGAAGGAAGCATTTGGATAGTTGATGATTTGATCTCATAATTTCCTTCAACAGTAGGAAATTGAATGCAAAAGGGAGAATTATAAGCACCAAGTGCAAAGTAATCCCTCAAAAGTCGAGGTTCTTCACCCATAGTAGCAGAATTCTGTGTTGTTTGTTTGGTTCGTAGTAGCCTTTCAACTTCTAAATTCAATGGGAGAATGTCAGGGCTGAGGGTCCTCCTACCAAACATACAACTCAGAAAAAAAAAAATCTGATTATTCACAGCAAACCTTCAGAATTTCTATTTAAGTAGTTTCCCTTCTTCAAAAATTGGACATGAATAACTGCACAGGTATAAACAATAGAATAGTTTAGTAATGATATAAAAAATAAAGGTAAAAACTTAGGTCTACCTATTTTAGAACAATCTCCCCGGCACTAGCGCCAAAAACTTGTTGCTTCTTAGTGTGCTTGATTTATGTGTATTTTGAAAACAGATTTATAGCTGCTAAATTACAGTGGCTCTAGACGATATGAAAAAAATAAAGAAATATCAGCACAGTTAGAAGAGAATTAGCCTGCAAGATCAGGGCCAATTGTAGCAAGTTTTAAAAGTAGGTGAGTGAAAGATCGTCCACACAGAATTTGTCTAAAATGTAAGATAAACCTCCAGATCTGAGCTACCAGATCTGGCTTCTTATCCTATCTAGAAAACTGATAAGATGAGAGGTTTAAATTTATCACATTTAACTAACTAAAAACAAAGAAAAATTTAAACTAAATGATCCAGATCCGAGTTGGGGGAATGATTGAAACAAAGATGGAGAAGTAATATCTAAATCTGATTTGGTCTTTGAAATCTAATGAGAATAACTGCAGCTCAACAGAGGTGATCCAATCTTCATCTGGCTACAAGCACAGATGTAAGAGAGATAAATCTAATTCAAGGATTAGGCTTACACTTATGGCTATGGTCTGTCCACTTTAATGGCCACAAACCATCCAATAGTCTTTAATCCAAATCCTCAATTCAGAACAAGAAACATCACTACAAATGCTATAAGAGACTAGGTTACAAACACTAATTCTCACAGGATTAATGAATCAAGGGAAATTGCATGCAAAACAATGAATCTAAAGGAGTCTAATGTACTGAGGAGATCAGAGGGAACCCTTGACATGAGTCCAATGGAGAATGCATAGTTTACAGCAACCTTTTAAAATTCATCCTTACAATTTACAGAGCACGGCTTAACAGCTTCTCGATTTGCCTTGGATGCAAACTCTCCTTGTTACAACAAGATCTCACAGCCTCAAATGCAAGTACAAAGTAGGCTATTATAAGGATTACATAAGTCCGTCTGGCTGGGAAATGGGGGATTAGAGATGAAACTCAAAATCTGGATGCCTCAATTGGGCAAATGCTTCGTCTATTTATAGCTTTCCTGTGTTCAAATTTTTAGATGTGTATCAACCAATCAGAGGTTCTCAGATCTGTATTGACCAATGGTAGTCGAGCACGGGGATCCAGATCTGTTCTGGCCAATCAGAATTTCTCGATCTGGTTCAGCCAATCAGGAGAAAAGGGCATCAATTCTGTTATGCATTTTAAAAGTTTGTTAGAGTTTTTAGAAGTTCCCGCCAAGTTATTCCCTCTCTAGGTGCTCACGTGGGGTGGAATATTCCTTCGCTTCATGCTTAGAATCCTTTGAAATGTCCCTAGGTTTTAAAATGCATTGGGACACGTGTAATAGATTACTGAATTGCCCTTGTTAAAGCTGCGAATCTCCAGAATACCTTTTCGCAGAGCTTAGGGGTCTTTTCGCAAAGTGCTGTGACTTCTGAGGCTCTTTTCGCAATGTTCAATCTTCTCTTTGAATTGTGTTTTCTCCTTTTCGCAAAGTTTAATCTTCTATTCGAAGAGTTCAGATGCTCTTCGAAAGCTAAGCCTGGAGTTTTAATCCTTTTCGCAGAGTTCCAGGTTCTTTACGAAAAGTGCAGGTTCTTTGCGAAAAGAACTCTGTAGTGCATTTCTCTGTTCGAATTGTTCCCTGCTTCTCTTACAGGTCTTTGCCTCTTTGATTTAGACCTTTCAACAGCTGATGAGGTTGTTCCTTGACTTCCTTCCTTTGAATTGACATGGATTGTCATCTTTTTGGCACTTTTAAGCTTCTTTTATGGTTAAGCCTATCTTTATTGTTAGCTGCAACATAGGCACTTAAAACACTTATTTAGTTTTCTCAAAGGTCTATCAAGACTTAAGTTTAGGGGTGAAAAATGGAATTTTTCACTTGTCAACAAATACCAAAGAGGGGCATTTGTAGACACCCAAATTTGGCCGAAGGCCCGATCGAAACACCTTTCGAGAGAGGTGCAATTCTGAGCTTTTGATGACATGTATGGAACCTTTAGGAACCCCCCAGAACCATTAGGAACCATTCTAAACCCTTAAGAATCACCCTAGATCCCTTTGGAACCTGACCCGAACCTTTAGAAATCAATCCCGAACCACCGTTCTGAACCTAAACCTAACCTTATCAAGCAAATGGTTGGGGAGGGGTACACCAGAACCAGCTATGGCCCTCTACTATGATCAAATCTCATACCATTAAAAAGTAAAGATCGTTAGCTTTCAACGGTCTAAGAATCACCCCAATCGAAGGTATACATCAAAAGATACGACAAACCGAGCCCGGAGGGCATAAGAGTAAAATCAAGTGGGCTCCCATAGGTATTTGGTGCAACTAATAGTTGCGCTAGTGATAATTTTGCTTGGCGCAACTATTAGTTGCGCCAGGCCACTTCTCTCAGGATTTAAGTCTGGCACAACTATTAGTTGCGCTAGTATTAATTGTGGACCCCACCCTCGCGAGCTAACTTCCAGGCACTATTTAAACATGTTTTATTGTACATTTGTCAGGTGCAACTATTAGTTGCACCAGGCATATGAACAGTAATCTCTAGATTTTGCCCCAAAAATTGTAATTGGGGTTTGACTTGTTGACCACCTTGACCTTTAGGGTGTGTTTTGCTAGTTCTGCTGCACCCATTCCCTACCTATTTGCAACCCTTCAAGTTGCTTAAGGCCTCACCCCATCATCCACCATTGGAGGATCCTTCCACACATTTCAAGGCTTCAAAAACCCTAGGAAAACTTAGATTTGAGATTACCTAATTGCTAAACCCATTTATCCCCTAAGTGATCTCCTAATCCACTCATTTCCTATAAATAGAGACCACCACCCCTTGGTTTAGGGGTTGAGAATTTTGCTTAAGAGAGAAAGAGCTCAAAGTGAGAAGTTCTTCCTTCACCTAAATTCCAGAATTCCAAAACCTCTTTCTAAGCTTGTTCTTAAATCCAAACCCTTTGCCTAGATGTGTGTGATCCTCTAGCCTCCCTTCTCCACCTCTTAGCTTTAAGTCTTAGGATTTAGAACCCTATTCCACACCATACAAAGCCTTCAAGAGCTCATCAAAGCAAGCTACGCAAGGCTCTCCTACAATGCTATAAGGGCCCGAGGGCTCCGACTCTCCCCTTTCTTCTCCTATCTCTTTCTAGCTCTCTCCATCCTCCCATTTGTGTCGTTACGCCGCCGACTTTTCGGTAGGAAAGGAGGGGCACAAATAGGATTCTAAGCCCTTTTGGGCAA
Source organism: Chloranthus sessilifolius (assembly GCA_021018995.1). Lineage (NCBI taxonomy): Eukaryota > Viridiplantae > Streptophyta > Magnoliopsida > Chloranthales > Chloranthaceae > Chloranthus > Chloranthus sessilifolius. The sequence goes on from CM037587.1 coordinate 59,700,292, forward strand.
GAGAAAGCTATTTATTTTTTTTTACTTCATTTTATTTTTGGCCATTAGTAGAGACCGCATTAAGTGGGTTGATCGGGTGCCTAAGACCTTCTCGATCGATAATCGAAGCCCCTACCCAAGAGCCTTTGGTGTGGACCAGATTCAGAGCCATATTTTTAGCACTTTGGTGCTCATAAAAATGAACTAGGTTTCTCAGGACACCGAAAGCTCCGGGTGGCGACTCTATATTTTTTCGATAAAGAGCGCATCGTCGCAATGGGACCGTCATGGATCCCACGGTTACACATCGAGGCACAGGTTCCAGCTACTGTATTCAAACTCTAGGGATATTTTTAGGATTCTACAGCATCTAGGGCACAAATCCCAAGAACTGCATTTTAACATGTCTAGAGGTTTGAATTAATTGTCGACAGGTATTGAAGGTGTAAAAGTGATCATCGAAAGCTTCTGACGCTGATCGGTGAAGTTCTCGATAGGTTCGGGATACATGTCGAGAGGATATTCAAACCTCTCGAAGCATTTATGTCTCTGGAACTTGGAACCTATTGAGAATATGTCGCACTGAGCTGAAACAGTTGTTGAGAGGATCTCTAATCCTCTCGAAGGGTCCTGTTTAATTTTAGAACCTATCGACAAGATTAAAATCGAACCGCTCGAGAGGAATGGCTACTTTTCACCCGTCGACAAGTAGGAACTACTTGTCGACACCTTCCCCAATCCTATCGAAAATCGATTCTTTCTTGTTAAAACCTAACGACAGCTTCATTTTCCACCATTCGACACCTCTTTGTGTTAAGAGTTACTCTGGCAATTTTTCTCGTTTTTACTTTCTCCCTCTCCACCTCACTGGCTGTTATTGCAACCTCCTAGCAAATTTCCACATTGTTTCAATCCATCAAAAGCTACATTTTGTACCTGGTTCGAGCTATTTTGGTCTCGCGCCCATCAAGATATCACAAACCCTAGATTTCTGTCGGTAAGCTTTCCTTTTGCTTCACTCCGTTGTTTCAAGTTTGGGAGTTTATATTGTGAATCTCGGGGAATAATTTGAGCATCGTCAGAAGCTTGTGTGGTGATTAATTGTGAATTTGAAGTGTTTGAGTAATCAATGGATTAGCAAGAGGACGTCTTAGCAAATCTTTTCAAAATGCCTTCTAAATCTGCCACCAAAGCCACTAGGACATCTGTTAGGCAACCTGCAAAGCCTAAGGAGACCCCCCCTGCAAAAAGGAAACTTGCCATGGATGAAACTGGGCAGACTACACAACACAAGAAGACCAAAAAGGCTAAAAAGGTCCAAATTAGTGTAGAAGTGGTTGAGAAAGCCCCTGAGACAGTATCAGCCACTGAGCCTGAAATCCCTGAGCTGGAGGTCAATGTCAACTTGTCCACACCCAATGAATTCGTGGATGAATTAAATCTGATCTCGGAAACCATTTTTGACACCCCCTATTTTTCTAAGCTAGGGGAGTGTCAGGATACTTTAAGTATCTGGTGAAGGCAGGCCTGACACCCATGACGAGCCCATTGAATGAAAAACCTTACCCACGGTTGATCAAGTTGTGGTATCAAAATCTTGAGAAGAAAACCAACCCAAATTCTCTTGAGCCCTGCCTGGTAATCCTGATTGATCAAATGAAAATGGTGGTGGATTACAGAGATATAGGGATAGCATTAGGATCCCTTCTGTTTATGACCTAGTTTATGGCCTGGCTGCATCTAAGAATGTCTCTTTCAAATCAATGGCCAGACAGCTGACTCAAGGCATTGTAGGGTCTGGGGACTCAATTAGGAGAAGAGATTTATCCCCTAGTTTGTGGTTTTTTTATTCAATTTTGTGAAAGAATATCTTTGCTAGTGGACATCAACAAGAAAGAACACCGATAATGGATGCTGTGTACTTCTTCGCTAAAGGCCAATTTGTTAATGATGCCTGGTTGGTGTTTGAAGCAATGATGGAGGTGAATGAAAAATATAAGAAAGCTTAAGCCCTACCAGGGCTCCCCTACAGCAAGCTCATCACTACTTTGCTTAGGAGAAAGAGATTTGTGTTTAAAGAAGATGAGGAAGTGGAGAAGGTGAAGCCCACAGTGTTTAGAAAAAGGGCTTGGTCTGCAAGTGGGACCCTCATTGGTAAAGGCACCCACAGGTCAACTGAAGAGATGGAGGAAGAAACTCCTAACACCTCTATTGCCCCTAGCTCAGCACCCCTCCTGCGGTCTCTACCTCAGTCACCCATGAGCTTTTTCACACATCTGTTGCCCCTGGCTTGGGGCCTCCACTCATATCCTCTGCACCCTCATTCACCCCGACCATTGATCTGCATTTCTCTGTGGCTAGTTCCATTGCTACAAGCTTCACCACCCCTCCATCTCTCACACCAATCATATCCCCTTCTTTTCCTTCCTTGCCAGTTCCCACTCCCCAAAATAGCCTAGTCTCCCTTTCCACAACCATTTCCACCTCCACCCCAGTTTTCTCTTCTCCACTCACTAACCCCATCCCTACTTTACCTTCACTTATCATTCCATCCAACCCACCCATATCACCCACTTCAGCTTCATCAGTTGAACCTGCCACTTCTACCCCTCCATCCACCTCCTTTGATACTGACCCCACCTTGTCCATCTCACCTCCACACACCCAGGACCTATCAACCACTGAAGGATTTTCATCCCTAATGACATCCATAGTGGAGGACATTGGGCATGACTATAATCCACTACCTAACTCTCCACAGCCCACATTCCCCCATTTTTCTCATTATCAACCTCTGACCAGCATGACCACACTTCCTCATTTCCACTACCCCCTCTCTTCCAACACCCACCTACTATCAAACCTGACCCCTTACTCCAAATCCTGGATCTCTTCCAATCAAGATAATCCCATGTCATAGCCAATACCACTACCCAATCTTCCATTGAGGCCACACTCTTATCCATAACTTCCACCCTTCTCAACCAGGCCCTCATCTCCCAAACCTTAGCAGCCATCCAATCTTCATTGACCAATTTAGCCCAACCAGCTCTATAGCCACCTACTCATGTACATACCCCACCTACTTCTTCCCCACACCGTATTGCAGAGGTCACTCCACCTGCCTTCACAAATGCCTCCATCCAAACTGACCCTAAATCTCCTCCACCTCATTTCCCACTTAGCCCTGTCATTTTACCTTCCCCTAAGGAATTGACACTCTACATTTCCTCATCTTCCTCCACTCCACTCCCTTCCCTCCTCATTGTTCCCCGCCATTCCTTCTACATTCCCCCTTACCTTACTCTTTTGTATGCAATGCGGGATAATCCCTATATCCATAGGGATGTCCTTAGAGGGATGGCTGCTCTCCGCGCTTCCCTTGAAGCCACCTATGAGGAGAGGATTGCTGGCATGGAGCTGGAGCATAGAATCCTGCTCCGGGATATCTCACAAGGTTGGGAGAAAATACAGGTTCGTTATGAGTCAGCAAAACTACTTGCTGATGCTGAGCGTCTCATTGCCAAAGCCGATAAGAAGCAAGTTGAATTCCTCCAAAAAAAATTGAACAATGCCCAGGAGATAAATAAAGCCACCCAAGAACTCGTTGAGTCTAATCTCCTTTATGCACAGAAGAAAATTGAAATTCTGGAGAGAAGGATTGTTGCGCTGACCTCTCAACCATTTCAGCCAACCCCCCTAGCTACTGCTCCTCCTTCCAATCCCATTTCCACTCAACCTACTCCTACTCCTACTCCACCTGTGGATGTTGCTCCTCCTCCAGTCCATGCCCCTCCCCACACTGAGCATGCCCCTCTAGAGCCTAAGCGAACTTCTTCAAGGAGAAAAGTCACTGTAAAAAGATTTGTCCCCTCTGGTGCTAATCTGAAGAAAGACAAAGGACCTGCTGCCTAGTCTGAGGAGGCACCAAGCCAGCCAGCCCAGAAGTCCATACCCAAGAAAAAACAACCTCTCTCCAATGAAGAATTGAGGAAACTAGCGGATCTCTATGAATGGCCTGATGATGCTTGCAAATAATTGTAGCATGCTTTAGTTTTCTTCCTGTAGATTTACTTTTTGGTGCTGCATACTCCCTGTAGATATTTTACTACAATTTCTTTTTTACGTTGATTAGTTTCTTTAATGTTTATGCCATTTGTTTGTTGTCTTTCTCTGTGTATTTATGTTGTTGCGGGCTGCACTACACCCTTCTCTCTGAATAGTGAGGACACTGCTCCTCTTAGGTTTGGGGGTGTGACAAAGTATGCCTTGCCAATAGGATAGTTAATGTTAGTACAACCAGAATTGAACAAACATCTGTGAAAAATGAAAGGAATCCCCACCTGATTTTTTTTTTATATAAGAGGAAATGGAAAACTTTTTAAACTAAAGGTGTTGGAGTTCCAACATGTCCAGAAAGTAAATGTCAAGAAATTTTCGAAAATTAGTGCTTTGTGAACTTGAAAAAGAGAGAAAATTGTGAGGTCATACCCAAGAAATCTGATGGAAGACCACATCCAGTGAGGTTTGGGCCTAAAAAGAACAAAAAAAAAGAAAAAAAAAATTTCTTTGAAGAGTGTCTTCGCAACATTTCTTTCTGCTCCAAGGACTGATTAGACCTGGCTCTGATCACTAGAAGTTAGGCAATTCCAAGTTGAAATAGCTTGACAGCACTCATGACATTGAGGACATGAAGTAAGGCCATCCCTTGGATAGTTTGAGCTTAAAATGCCCCACCTTTGAACTGCCCTTGACACACACCTTTTGAGCTTTAAAATTCCCAATTTTCTTTGATAAAAACTAGAAAATTTGAACCCAAAGACCTCTCGACCTGTTTCAGTTCACCATCATTCTGAAGAGTCAGGAAATAGAAGGAGAAGTGAGGTTAGAGGTGCAAGGTTCGATGTTTGGTTAAATGAAGAAGAAAGTACATTTGAAGGGGTAGTGTGATGTATATTTGTGGCATTCCAACCCATAAAAAGAAGAAAATGGAGAAAAATACAAAAGCAAAAGCATACAAAAAAAAAAGAATAGAAAAGCAAAATAAAAATGAAAGGAATGAGAAAGAGAAGTCATTTCATTGAAAGACTGAAAAGAGGATTAGAAACTGATCACTTCAAATTCGAAAATTCAAGAAATAGATGGAATTGTGTTGAAATGAAGAAGGTGTTATCTAGACCACCTCCTTACCTTTACTGAGTTCTCAATTTAAATCCTTTTTGCCCCTTTATTCTTTTACAAATTTCACCCATAAGCCACATTACAACCCAATAAAAAGACCTTACTGATCTGAAACTAATTGAGCTGTCATATGGAGATGAGGAATTATTTAATCTATGGTAAAAAGAGTTAGGGAATTTCAGAAATTAGAGCAATGCCTATGCCCATGCTTGCAGTCCTATTTGAGGGTTGTAACTGTTCTTCGGCTGTGTGAAGTGATGCACCCTTCTATTTTTGATTAAGAGTGCCTACCCAGTGAGATTTGGGTTCGAAGTCAAGTTTGTTGGGGGCATAATCAGCACATGATTCTCAATTTAATGGTAAACATTGCACTATTTTTCACACAAATTACCTGGACATGAGCTGAGTGACTATGAAGGAGCCACAACAGTACTTTGGTTTAAACTGCCATATTTTTGCTGAGAATCCTCTAAAAACTGATTGGACAAAGGTGTGGATTGAAGTTTATGATTGCTTACTGCTTACTTCAATATTCTGCACTAATAGTAACTGACCTTATTGGAGAAGTTTGTGGGTAACTTCACTATAAACCATTAGGAGACTTCACTCCTCCACTAGGGATCACCTAGGGGTTTAAAAGGCTTGATGCATATGCTAAATGCATCTGTGTTCCCTACAAAAGTGGCATTTTTTATTTTCAATAATTGTTTTCACTTTCTCCTTTGCTCAGGGACTAGCAAAGCTTAGGTTTGGGGGTATGTTAAATAGTGAAAAATACCATTTTTCACCTCTTAACCTGACCTTTGGAAGACCCTTGAGGTGTCTAATAATGTGTTTTAAGTATGTTTTGTAGATAAGTAATAAATTACAGCCTTAGCACAAACAGCCAACAAAAAGGGCCAAATAAGCAATATGCAGCCTCAGCCCGTGCTCAATCTCCAACAATCCACAAAGCCTTAGAAACTCATTGAAGGCCATGAACCCAAATGGGTGCACCTGAGACCAAGTACAATGCCAAGGGATGAAGATTGAATCCACCCAGAGATGGCTGAGGGCGACGCAGATGAAAGATAGCACATTAGAAGTGCGTGCTAGCCAAGGAAGCATAGAAATAAAGTTGTCAAGAGGTTCTCTTGAGCTGCCGAGAGGATCTGGTGCCTAAATTAGAAGATACCGAGAGGATCCGGATTCTGTCGAGAGGATACCTGGAGGTACAAGGGAAGCCTAGAGGATCGACTTACATGTTGAGAGGTTCAACTAAACCTATCGTGTAGTGCACCCAATCCTGTCGACAACTGCTAGGTGTAGTCCTCGAGAGGATGAAAAGAAGCTGTCGATAGGATTTGTGCAACTAATCGACGAGTCGACCACAACCTGTCGATGGGATGAATGAGATGATCATCAATCCTATTGACAAGTGCCGTCAATCCTCTCGATAGGTCTATAAACCTGTCGATTTGCATGCAAAGCCAAACAGAACCTGCCGAGAGGATCTCAGAACCTCACGACACTCAATCTAGGGAACTTCTTAGTTCTCTCTTCAGCAGTTGTCCATGCTAGAAGCCTATGCACATGTTCCAAAGCATGTCAGCGACCCCTGAGGGTATTTTTGGCACACAATGGGCCACGCACAGAAACCCTAATGGTATCGCATGTACTTGTCAGATAAGAACCAATGGGAGAAGAGCTTCTAGAAGAGAAATTGGCCACATCAGCATAACAGAATTATCTCCTTGCATTCTGATTGGCTGAAACGGATCTGAGGATAGAGGAGGAGAGTATAAAAGCTTGGAGAAGATACAGAAGAAACGATCTAGAAATTAAGAAAAACCAGAGCTTAGGGAGAAATCCATTCTTCCAAAAATTCTCCCTTCTTCTTCCTCCTTTCCCCCTTCTCTCTTTGCCCAATCATGAGTGGCTAAACTCTTCTTAGTAGTTAGGGTGAGGTCTTAAGCTATAAATTGAGAGATTCAAAGGCATTGTATGGAACTGTAAGATGCACAGATTGCAGATCTTAGCACAATCATGTTATAATTATGCAATATAATTGTGGATTTTAAAGGTGATTTTAATCTATATTTCACTTTTTCGTATTTGTTTTTCCTGGGTTTGATATTCTTGTAGATGTTAGCCTATGAGGGTCTCATATCCTGTCATTTATAGCATCTATAATGGTTTTCCTACTCTAATCAAGATCTTTGAAGCGAAACAATCTCTAGGATGGTCTGTGACCATTAAAGTGGATAAATCATAGCCTTAGGATTGCTTCAATTCTCTAATTGAGATTGAATCCTTATACCTCACCTCTGTCAGGGTAACCTGGGAAGTTGGGAGCCAGAAAAGAGGATTGTAGCAGATCAGCTCTTAGCATTTCCATTGATTCCTTTGATTTTCAGTGAGAGACCAATACCCCTAGCTGTTGTTCTCATCTTTTGATTTTCATCTCTTCTATATCTCCCCTTACCTCTGTGTTGGATTAGATCTGGATCAGTAGCACTTAATTATGTAGTTTATAGTTAAAGTGACAAAACTCCAAAACCTCACCTCTTTCTTAGATTAGAATAGAGTGTCAGATTCACTCTGGATCTGGAGATTTATTGAAAGTTAGATCACATTTCCCTGTGGGCATACCCTTACTTACCCTTTTTAAAACTTGCTACAATAGCCCTGAATACTTGCAGGTCTGTGAGTCAGTTTGCCTTGGTGTGTGTGCAATCCATAAATTCTATAATTGTTTGATTTTAAACCCCTTTTTGAGCACAAGGTAAACGGCCCAACAACTAGTTCTCCCAATATCTCAACAGGTACACAGATCCTATCGAATTGCTCACATACAGCTTCAGTACTTGTCGAGAATCAACTTGAACCTCTCGACAAGTCACAATACCTGTTGAAATGCACAATGGGAGGCCTCAGTACCTGTCGACATGCTCTCTACACCTCTCGAAAGGTCTATTTTGCATTCTAAACTTATTTCGCAGTAGTTCCCTTGTCTCCATTCACATAGATTTTTCAATTCTGCTATGTTCCCATTGGATTTCTCATTGAATGAGGGAATTTCTAACTTAAACAAGGTTGCCTCAGTAACCTACATGAAATACTTAAACAAAATGGCAACCTATGTATAATGCCAAACAGAGTTGAAAACAGAAACAGCAACAAAACTGACAAAGACAACAGTTATGATACATAGTATACATTGTTAAAAATCAATCACACTTAGGGGGTTCTTGAAGGTGAATGGTCACCACAGGCTGTACTACATTTTCAAAAAAGAGTTTTAGCATTTGACCATTAACTTTCATATTCCTACCATCCTTTGGATCCATAATTTCACTAGCTCTAGATGGGGATACATGCATTACAATGTAAGGTCCCTCCTATCTAGATCTCAACTTACCTGGAAAAATTTTCAATTTAAAATTGAATAGCCATACCTTGTTGCCAGCAATGAACTCCTTTCTCAGCAAATGCTTATTATAAAAATCTTTGGTTTTGTCCTTGTAGATTCTGGCATTAGAGTAGGCTTCCAATCTCAGTTCTTCCAGCTCTGACAGCTGGAACCTCCTGTGCATGCCAGCAGAAGTTAGATCAACATTCAATGATTTAATGGCCCAATAGGCTTTATGCTCTAACTCCACTGGTAAATGACATGCTTTGCCATACACCAGCCTAAAGGGAGACATCCCTATTAGGATCTTATAAGCAATTCTATAAGCCTAAAGAGCATCAGATAACCTCAGGGACCAATCCTTCCTATCTCCTCTCACAGTTTTCTCTAAAATGTGTTAGATTTCTCTATTAGAAATTTCCACCTGCCCACTGGTCTGTGGGTGGATTGGGGTTACAACTCTGTATATCACAGATTACTTTCTAAGCAAGTTATCAAACTGCCTATTACAGAAATGGCTGTCCCCATCACTAATGACAGCTCTGGGGGTGCCAAACCTAGAGAAAATGTTGTCCTTCAAGAAGTTGAGGACAACTTTGTGATCATTGATTCTTGTGGCTATGGCCTCAACCCATTTGGACACATAGTCCACAACCACAAGAATAAAATTGTATCCATAGGAAGGAGGAAAAGGTCTCATGAAGTCAATCCCCCAAAGGTCAAAGAGTTCAACAACAAGTATAGGTTGTAAAGGCATGGAGTTTCTTTTAGAGATACTTCCCATTTTTTAGAATCTTTCACAACCTTTACAATGCTGCCATGCATCCTTGAAGATAGTGGGCCAATAAAATCCACTTTGAAGTATCTTGACAGCAGTTTTGTTCCCACTGAAATGACCTCCACAAGCCTGTTCATGACACATGATTAGCATGTTATGGAATTCATCATCAGGGACACACCTCCTCACCACTTGGTCTGCACAATGCTTGAACAGGTATGGATCCTCCCACATGTAATGTTTGATCTAGGAAAAGAACAGCTCCCTATCCATTTTGTTCCAATGTGGGGGAATCCTACCCACAGCCAAATAGTTCACTATGTTTACAAACCAAGGTGCAAAAGTGCTGACAGTAAACAATTGTTCATCAGGAAAAAAATCATTGATAGGCAACCTATCAAACTCAGCAGCTAGGATCCTGGATAGGTGGTCTGCAACCACATTTTTAACCCCTTTCTTGTCCTTAATCTCAAGATCAAACTCCTGTACTAGGAGGATCCATCTGATTAATCTTGGCTTGGCATCCTTTTTTGACAAAAGGTACTTCATGGCTGAGGGGTCTGTGAACACCACTATCCTAGATCCCAACACATAAGACCTGAATTTTTCCAAAGCATAGACAATGGCCAATAATTCTTTCTCAGTTGTGGTGTAATTTAGCTGAACATCAATCATTGTCTTGCTTGCATAAGCAATCACACAAGGTGCTTTGTCCTTTCTTTGCCCCAAAACTGCACCAAAAGCAAAATTTGATGCATCACACATAAGCTCAAATGGCAAAGAAAAATTAGGTGCTTGAAGGATAGGTGCAGAGGTCAAACAGCCTTTCAAAAGCTCAAAAGCAATGAGACATTCATCATTAAATTCAAAAGGAACCTCTTGGCACAACAGGTGACAAAGGGGTTTTGAGACTTTTCTAAAATCTTTGATGAATCTCCTATAAAAACCAGCAATACCCAAGAAAGATCTGACTTGTTTCATAGTTTTAGGTGGGGGCAAATGTGCAATCAAATCAATTTTAGCCTGGTCTACGTCAATGCCTCTGTTGGAAACAACATGGCCAAGGACAATTCCTTGATTGACCATAAAATAATTATTTTCATAACTCAAAAATAAGTTGGTTTCCTCACATCTCTGCAACACAAGGCTGAGATGATGTACACATTGGCTAAAACTATCCCCAAATATAGAAAAAGCATCCATGAATATCTCTAAAAATTGATCAATCATGTCAGAGAAGATGGCATACATGCACCTTTGAAAAGTTACAGGGGCATTGCACAATCCAAATAACATCCTTCTATAGGCAAAGGTGTCAAATGTACATGTGAAAGTTATCTTTTCTTGGTCTTGCGGATACACAGGGATTTTGTTATACCCAAAATATCCATCAAGAAAGCAATAGAAAGCCTTTCCTGCCAACTTGTCTAAAATCTGGTCTATGAAGGGCAAAGGAAAGTGGTCTTTTCTAATTTTTAAATTGAGCTTTCAATAATCAATGCATACCCTCTAACCTGTGGTTTCCCTAGTTGGAATTAGCTCACCAGAATCAATTTTAATCATAGTGATTCCAGATTTCTTAGGTACCACCTGAGTAGGTGCCACCCATTCAAAATCTGAAATGGGATAGATGACTCTAGCATCTAACAATTTGACCACCTCCTTCATCACCACTTCTTGCATGTGGGGGTTTAATTTTCTCTACATCTCTCTAGAGGGTTTGAAACCCTCTTCCAAGTGGATCTTATACATACAAACAGCAGGGCTGATGCCCCCAAAATCAGAAATAGTCCAACCTATTGCTCTCTTGTGCTTTTTCAACACACTCAATAGTTCCTCTTCTTGCTCATTAGTGAGGGAGGAAGAAATGATCACTGAAAACTTCTGGTTTGCCCCCAAAAAAGCATATTTCAAGGTCTTAGGCAGCTGTTTCAACTCCACATCAGGTAGACTTATGAGTGAAGGTAACAAAGGTGCCTTTGATGGTGGTGGAAGAGGCAACACAACTAGTTTCCAAGGAGGATACTTTGTTGCTGGCCCCACTTTAGAATTTAAGGCGTTCACCTCTTGAATCAAAGGTGTAGGGGCCTTCTCTTCCACAATTTCACTCCACACATGTTCAAAAACATCACACAGATTATCACCAGGCAGCAGCTTGGGCAAAGTCTCTTCCACAAGCTCATCCAATACATCAATCAGAAAGCAATCCTCACTATCCAAGTGAGGCTGACTTGCTGCATTATAAACATTCAATTTTACTTTCATGTTGCCAAAAGACACCTCCATTACACCTAATCTACATTGTATATAAGCATTGACAGTGGCCAAAAAAGGCCTGTCCAAAATTACAAGAATGGAGGTAGTGCACTTGCTTGGCTCCATGTCAAGAACCAAAAAATTTGCTAGATAGAAAAACTTGTCAACCCCAACTAACAAATCTTCTATCATTCCCACAGGCCTCCTTTCAGATCTGTCAGCCAGCTGTAGCACCACATGTGTGGGCTTCAATTCTTCCAAACCTAACTTCTCATAAACTAAATATGAAAGTAAGTTTACACTAGTTCCCAAATCTAACAAGGCTTTCTCAATGGTGTGATCCCCAATGATGCATGGGATTGTGACAACTCCAGGATCTTGGAGCTTTGTTGGGGTTGTAATGGACAGCACTTGGTTCACTTTCTCAGTACAAAATACTTTCTTGGATTGGTATATCCTAGATTGTCTTTTGTGTATACACAAATCTTTCAAAAACCTTTGCATAGGTGGAACTTGCTTGATTGTATCAAGTAAAGGCAAGCTGATCTTCACTTGTTTAAATGTCTCCATCATTTCCTCAACTTTAGCATTCCCCTTATCAAAAGGAGAAGGTGCTTAAAGTGCATTGGGAAATGATAAATGGGGAACTGATCTCCCATTTGCTGCCTTAGCAAGCTCATCGGATTTTTCTTTATTTTTGTTTTATGTTTGCTATTGGGACACATCAACACCCCCCTTATTTCTTATATGCTGCTCCTGTTGCATATCAACATGGGTTGTTCTTTCATTTTTTGCACTTTTCTTATCAGGCTCAACACCAACTTTGTTGTCAATCAGTCTTCCACTCCTCAAGGTGGTGACAGATTTGGCTTCTTCATGGGAAGAATTCTCACCCACCATGTACTGCCCTTTTGGGTTGTTCATGGGCTGACTAGGCAGTCTTTCCTCCTCTCTCATAGTCAAAGTATTAGATAGCTGACCAAGGTGGTCCTCTATCTTCTTAATACTTTGGCTATGGCAGTTAATAGTTTGAGACAAAGAGCCCAAATTCTACAGTGAAGCTAGAGCTTGCTCTTTATATGTGAGGAATCTAGAGTTAGGGCTGGTGCACTTTGATGCACAGGTTGTGCCATTGGCTGGGCCATAGGCTACTGGTATTGGGGGGCCTTTGAAAGTAATTATGCTGGTAGGGTTGAGCACTTCTAAAGGGCATGGACTGTTGTTGTGGTTGTTGTTGCTGCTAAATTTGGAAGGTATCTTGTCTCCACCTCAAGTTAGGGTGGTTTCTCCAATGATAACCAGCAGTTGGTTGTTGTCCAAAGGACTGAGCAGCATTCACATGTTTCATAACAAGGTCTGAAAATTATGCAGTAGAGGGACATTCCTCAAGGGAGTGAGTGGGGGACTGGCATATCACACATGTCTCCTCCACTTTAGCAGCCATTGGAGACTGCATTGCTCCTATGAGCTTATCAAATTTTTGAGTCAAGCTATCCACCTTCCTTTCCAACTCATTGTAACTACTAACCTCATACATTTTCTCTCTTGTAGTGTTCTCTCTCACCAATCTAACAGGGGTCTCAATGTCCCTTGACAAAGTCTCCCTTTACATTGAATTTTCACTAATAATATCAAACAACTCCCAAGCCTCATTAGTTGTCTTGTGGAGGTAAGTACCACCACATGAGGCATCAACCATGTCCCTAATCTTGGGATCAATTCCTTGATAGAAACTTTAAACAAGTTGCCACTCAGGAATTTAGTGATGGGGACATTGCTTTAAGAACTCCTTAAATCTCTCCCAAGCTTGGTGAAAGTCTTTAGTTGGGGCTTGAGCAAATGAAATTATGCTCTTCCTCAGCTGACTTGTTTTGGACATGATGAAAAACTTGGCCAAAAATTGGCATTGAAGGTCATTCCAGGACTGAATACTATTGGTTGGGAGCATGGATAGCCAAGTTCCGACTCTATCCTTTAATAAAAAAGGAAAGAGTCTCAACCCGGTTGCTTCCTTCCCGAACCTAGCAATATTGAAAGTAGTGCGCAGTCCTAGAAATTCATCAATGTGCTTGTATGAGTCTTCCTTACTCAGGCCATGATAAGAGAGTAGCATCTGTATGATGAAAGATTTAATCTCATAGTTTCCTTGGATAGCAGGAAATTGAATATAAAAGGGAGAGTTATACACCCCTGGTGCATTAAATTCTTTCAATGTCCTAGGTTGCTCACCCATTGCAGAAATCTCAAAATTAACCACAGGTGTGTGTAGGGACTGCTTAGCTCTGAGAAGCCTCTTAACTTCAAGATCTAAAGGAATAATCTCAGGATTGAAAGATCTTCTACCAAGCATACACACAACAAAAACCATGTACAACACAGAAAATTATAGTATAAAATTCAGTAAAATAATCACAAAAACACACAACTATTACTGCAGATCTAAAAATGTGGAGATCTAGAAATGTAAAGGAGTTAGGAAATGCAAACTTTAGGCACAGCTTGCTCCTCCAATTAGCACAATGTTCCTCTCAGGACCACAGATTCAAATCTGAAACATAAAATTAAACTGCACAAAACTATAGCAGCAATTAGTCAATTACAAAATAGGCAATTATAAATCTAAATCTAAAATGAGAAAAACTTAGATCTACCAATTTAAAAACACAGATCCCCGACAGTGGCGCCAAAAACTTGTTGATTTGCTTACCTTACAATTATTAAAGGGTTGAAATAGTAAATTAAAAGAATAAAGTACAGCAAAATGGAATCAAGGTAAGCGACCTGTCCTGTAAGAACCAGGGCTATTGCAATAAGCTTTAAGGGATAAGTCAAGGTATGTCCACAGGGAAATGTGATTTAAACTATGGTAAATCTCCAGATCTATACTAGATCTGGCACTCTATCCTAAACTAATGCAAGGAAAGGAAAGAGTAGAGGTTTCAAGGGTTGTCACTTCACTAAAAACTATTGAAATCAAATGCAAATGATCCAGAATTGATTGAAACTCAAATTTAAGGAAATGAAGAAAAGGATTAAAATCAAAAGGGAGAGAATAGCAGTTAGGGATTTTGGTCTATGCTGAAAATCAATTTGGTTCAAAGGTAATGCATAGAACTGATTTGCAACAATCTTTCATCTGGCTACAAGCTCAGATACAAGGTATAAGAATCTAATCTAGACCAAAGAATTAGAGTAATCCTAAGGCTATATCTGTCCACTTGAATGGTCACAGATCATCCCAAAGATTCCTCTACTTCAAGGAACTTAATTAGAACAAGTAAACTATTACAAATGTTGTGGATGCAAGGCTACAAGCTCAGGCATCCACAGGGATATTAGATCTAGAGAAATCAAATGAAAATCAAGAGATTTATGGATCCAAATTAGCTTTACATTCAACAATTACTGAATCAATACAACTTACAGTCCAATTATTCTCATATCTAAAATCTATGCAACATCTAATCCATATACAAAGCCTTGGACCTCTCAATTTACAGCTCTCAACCTCACCCTAGCTACTGAAGGGGCTTTAGCCAACCATGGTTGCTCTAAAGAGAGAATGGGGAAGAAGGAAGAGGGAAGGAATTTTAGAGGAAAGAAGAAATTTGAATTTGGCTCTAGTTCTCTCAATTTATGGATAGTTCATCTGTGCAACTTCTCAGCCATTTATACTCTTCCCTTCTGTCCTCAAATCTATTTCAACCAATTAGAGCTCAAGGGAATATTTTAGTTATTCTGAGCTATTGATGTGGCTTATTCTTGCTTCTAGAAACTCTCCATTGATTGGTCCAAATTAGATAAGCACATGTGAAGTGGTTAGAGTTCCTATTCGTGCCCATATGCCTTCCAAAAATACCCTCAAGGGTTATTAAAGTGCCTTAGAACGTTTGCACAAAGTACTGAAGTGAGAAGCAGCTGTGGTTGGAACTGAGAAGTTCCCAAATCGAGTGTCGAGAGGTTCAGGGAACCTTTCAACAGGTTCTGAGTCCATTTGGTGTTCACATCAACAGGTTGAAGTAGGCTTTCAATAGGTTCCTTGACTTCTCGACAGGTTCAGTTGAACTAGTTGACAGGATTTGACAATAATTATTAACTTCTGTTCGAGCTCCCTATATCCTCTCGACATGTTATAGAACAACTTGTCGACTTATTATACAGTCTCTAGGCATCCTCTCGACAACTTGAAAGTTGTGCTCGACTAGTTGCCTCAACCTGACGAGAATAAGTGCAGCTTTAGGTAAGGCTTCGATAGGATGACTCTGACTTCTCGCTAGGTTCTAAGGAACCTCTCGAGATGTGGTTGGAACCTCTCGAGCTCCCTTGCATCTCCAAGTAATCTCTCGATAGGTTATTCTGCTACAGCTTTAATTCACTCGACAAGTTGAATCAACCTATCGATCTCTTCACTTCTTCACCTCAGGACCTCTCGACAGGTTGGAATGCACCTTCTAAACCTTTCGACAGCATAACTTCTTCAGCTTTAACTCCTCGATAGGTTCAAGTACACCCTCAGATTCTCTCGATAGATTCATGGAACCTCTCGACAACTTCATATCTAAGCATCCCAACCTCTCGAAAGGTGGCTTTCTCTCATCAGGATCACTTGACATGTTGGATTAACCTCTCGACAGGTCCTCTCCTTTGCTTCCACAGCTGGCACACAATTCTTGGTTGTTGTTCTTCATCTATCCACTCAACACCTCTTGAGGGGTTCAACCTTCATTGAATGCACCTGGTCTTGCTCCCATGTTTGCCCATGTGGACACATGTCATTGCCATGGAGCTCTGAGGCTCTGTGAACTGCTTAATGGCTAAACTTTTTGGGCTGCATGAGCACTTGTTGAGGCAGTAGGTCTATTCTTTGGAACTTTTAGGTGGATGTCTGCACTAAGACTGTAATTTATTGCTTATCTATAAGACATACCCAAAACACATCATTAGTCAACTCAAAGGTCCATCAAAGGTCAAGTTAGGAGGTGAAAAATGGTATTTTTCACTCCTCAATAGTTCGCTCAAGTACTTTCTTGTTGTAAGCTTTGACCATTCTCCTTTGGTACACTTGCGCGTGATCAGCTGCCCTGATGCATGTCCCATCGAGTTGCTCTAGCTTAGTGAGTAGAGGAACTCTCCTCTCGTCTAAGGATAGCTCATCATCAAGTTGGATTCCTAGTGATGGTACCTATATCTCATATGGTAGGATTGCCTCCATCCCGTAGGTAAGGAGATAAGGAGTTTGGCCAGTGGTCATACGAATAGAAGTTCAATAGGCCCAGAGTGCTTCTGGTAGTCGTTCAAGCTAGTCAGCTCTATTGGTCGTCTATGTTATTCATTTTAGAATTCAGATCAGCATTTTATTTATAGCCTCTATTTATCCGTTGCCTTAAGGGTAGAACGGTGAGGAGCGGTGTAGGTCGATGCCGAATTTCTTGCATAGCTTCTTCATCTTCTCTATAATAAATTAGGGTCCGTTGTCAGTAACAAATATCATGGTTACTCCAAATCTGGTGATGATGTTCTGAATGATAAACCTCATGAGTGTTGAAGTGATGATTCTGACATAAGATTTAACTTCTGCCCATTTGGTATAGTATTCGGTCGCAGTGAGTATGAACGCATGCTTATGAGTGTTCCCAATGGTGTCCGTGAAGGGTCCGATGATATCGAAGGCCCACATCGAGAACGGCCATGGTGAGGTTATAGGGTTTAATGCAACTGATAGAGATTTGATAAGCGTGACGTGTTCTTGGCATTGTCTATAGCATTAGACATAGAGGTGACAATCTCTTATCATTGTCGGCCCGAAATAGTCTTATCATATGATTTGATCTGTGAGTCTCTAACTACCAGCGTGGGCATCGCAGGCACTCTTGTGTGCTTCTCTGATGATGTATTATCTTTCGGCTGTCATAACACATAGGAGCAGTACTCCTTTGGTGAAGGCTTCCATGTATAGTATCTCCCCTAAGATGCAGAATCTGGCACATTGATTTCTTATAGTCTTTTGCTCGATCTTCGTGGCGTATGGAGGGACATGTTGATGCTTCAGGAAGTTTCATATGTCAAAGTACCATAGTTGTCCATCGTCAGTCGGTGATTTCTCGAATCTAATAGTTATGATGGTGGCCTCTGTTTTGGCAGGGCTTCTTGGAGTGATTGTTTCATTTTGTTCTTAGGCCGTGGGGAGGACTAGTAGTTCTTGCTTAACTGTCCATGCTATCTCGTGTGCGGGCACTGTCAGCTTTTTGATGAAAAAGGTCTTTGCACTCTATCTGACGGGTATCTAGATGATTGAAGTTACTGTGGCAAGGGAATCCGCAAGCTCATTTTCTAATCCAGGGATGTGTGTGAAAAAAATTCTCTTAAACTTCTTTATCAAGTATTGAGTTGTCTCTAGATACGCCATCAGTCTTCTCTCCTTGGTCTTTATTAAGACCTGAAAAGTACAACTTTTCACCCCTTAATTTAGCCTTTGATTAGACCCTTAGCCAGCTAATAAAGGTTTGTTAAGTATTTTCTGTAGATAATAAACAGCAGTGCAATAAGGCCATAAATCATGTTAAGGAGCCTCTATTGGCACCAGAAGTCCCTCAGAAGAATGAGCCATGAATCCAGACCTAAGGCAAGCCTCGCGCAGCTGACAAAGCTCCAGAGGATTCAGAAAAATATGCTTCGCGCAGTCCTCTCGAAGTCCCAAGACTTCACAACAACTTCTCGTGCAGTTGAGTGACAGACTAGCTTCAGAATCCTGCCTCACGCAGCTGTCGCGCAGTAGCCGCGGGATGCAAATGTCACAAGGAGCTATTGCACAGTTCAGAAAAGCCTCAAAGCTATCATGAGGATCCTTGTGAAGTTCCATTAAGAAGTGAACTTCTCGCGCTGTTCAGGAAGAAAGCAGCCTCGCGAAGCCAAAGTTAGCCTTGCAAAGATCTATTGTGAAATGGAATGCTCATGCAGTTCTCGTGCTATTCACAAGTAGCAATCCAACCTCGTGAAGCTCAATCCAGCGAGAGCTTAACTATCTACCTCGCAACTGCACAAAGCATCAAGAAGCTGCAACCCCGTGACGTCTGAAGTTTTAATGCTAACTCATCCTCGCGAAGTCAGTGCTACCACGCGACAAGTCTGGGAATCGACTGCAACCTGGCGAAGCTCTAAACTCCAACTTCCATCATTCTGTAGAGGACATTTTGGGAATTTCCAGTGATTAGGGCACGCACTCCCATGCTTAAATCTCTGTGCACGCGCCCTGAGGCATCCAAGGATCATTAATAGGCCATGTGGCATTGCTAAAATTAGGGTTTCCTAACCCTAATGCACTGCCACACCCACTACTATATAAACCTAAGCCTAGTTTAGGTTTAGGGACACCTTTTTAGACTTAGACCCCTGGAAGAGCTCAGAGATCGTTTTCTTTTCTGTTCTTCTGTAGTTGTAAGTAGTTTTCCTTTTTCTTTTTCTTCTCTCCATCGCTCGACACTTGTTGGCCATGCCTATGTATGTTTATTGAGATTAGATTAATGGAATTTATGATTGGGTGTTGTACTTTTATGGGATTCGTGTGTTTGTGAGCTGTTCTGTGCAAGGCTGCTGCCTTGTGATCCACCATTGCTTTGATTGTGATTCAAAGCAATGGAGGGCTGATTCTAAGGATGTGTCTGGGCTATCATGGTCCGATACAGCCTTAGCCCCACCACAGGACCCACTAGATCTGAAATCCCCATGGAAGCCTGAGCTGGTAGCCTTGTGACCATGGTGGTGGTAGCAATATTCTTGTTTTGTTTTGGGCTCCGTGAGGAGGATAGCCTCTGAGATAGTCTGTGACCATTCAAGTGGACAGGTTATAGCCTTAGGCTGAATCCAATCTGCCGATCCAAAATGGATCCTTCTTCTTCGAGCCTGAGCTTGTAGCCTGGTAGGAGATTGTACAGAGGTAGACTCCCCTATATTAGCATAGACCCGCCATCAGATGGCAGATCTGATCTGGGTATGGAGATTGTAGGCTTGTGACTGGACCATTGTAGTCCCACTCAAGCAATGGACAGCTAGATCTAAGGTGGTACTCAATCTCTTGCTGGTTCTATGTGTCTAGGATATCATGGTCCTATACAGCCTTAGCCCTATACATAGAGCTTTAGAGGTTGAGGTTCCCTATGGATTCCTGAGCTTGTAGCCTGGATGAAGTAGTGCCTACAATGATAAACTTGTTTTGACCAATTTTTGGATTGTGGTTCCCCTATGGGATAGTCTGTGACCATTTAAGTGGACAGGTTATAACCTTAAGGGATTGGATCATGGCACAGGGATGAGTTGGATTCTTTCTCCTCTTTGGTGATAATATAGCCATTGGGCAGGATTTCTATAACAGCAGACCTGGATCTGAGTCATAAATTCCAGCAGATCTGAACTCAATAGCATACTTCTCACCCTTTTATATTTATTTTCCCACACTCCATCCATCTTCTCAACCCTTTTTGTAGTTAATTTATTAGGCTACCTTAGGATACTTAGAATAAGTGACCCTAAACTCCCTTCCTTTTAGGACTGCCAGATCTGTAGTCAGATCTGGAGGGACTACTAGAGATGCCTCCCTTGGAGCCGTAGATCACTTTTCCCTATGGGACAAACTCTTACTTATCAAAACTTGCTACAATGGACCCTGTATCTTGCAGGTCTAGGATTTCTCAGTTGTGCTAATTCCATCCCCTATTTTACTTTGATTTTAAATTACTTTTACCACCAACAAATAAAGTAAGCACATCTGGGGTCGCAACAAGTTTTTTGCACCGCTGCCGGGGACAAGATGATCTATTAGTAGACCCTTAGTTTTTGTATTTTTAATATTCTTTGTAGTTGTGAATAATTGATAGTGCTGATGTAATTTTGAATCTTTCTTACTGATCTAGACAGCAGCAGAGTAGGACAAGTGGACTGCATTTGGAGATTAGCTACCCCTGTTTGCAATTCTCTAACCTTTAAAACTTAGTCTAGTTTCTTTGAAAATTCCGTAGCAGTTATTTAGTATAATTGTAAATTTATGTTTTCTTAAATAGCTGTAAATTTGTTAGATAAATTCTTTGAGTCAAGTGCAATGTGCCTGCAAGGAGTTGTCCCTGCTGGTGATGTGTTTGTATGCTAGGTAAGAGATCTCATAGTCCTACTTTAGGGCCTTTCAACCCTGAGCTAGAAAGGGGTAGCAGACTTAGAAGAAACAGGCACACCACAGTTGAGCCCCCTATTGAATCTGAGACAGTAGCAATGGGTGAAGAACAACCCAAAACTCTCAAGGAGTTGAATGCTCTGGATGACTATAACTCTCCCTTTAGCATTCAATTCCCTGATGTTCAAGGGAATTATGAAATTAAAACTTCTATCATCCAGATGCTGCCCTCTTTCCATGGGCTTAGCAAGGAGGACCCTTACAAGCATATTGACCAATTTTTGGCCTTGTGCACCACATTCAATATCGCTGGTTTGGGACCTGAGGCCACTAGACTCAGGCTCTTTCCCTTTTCTCTGAAGGATAGAGCTAGTACCTGGTTGGCCACTCTTCCCAACAATGGCATCACATCTTGGAAAGACCTACAGACCAAGTTCCTGACAAAGTTCTTCCTTGAGACCAAAACTAGCCACTTGAGGATGGAAATTCTTGCTTTTGCCCAATCCCCAACTGAGGATTTTAATCAAGCTTGGGATAGGTTTAAGGAAATGCTCAAACAATGCCCCCACCACAAGATCCCAGACTGGCAGCTTGTACAAAGCTTCTACAATGGGATTGATGAGAAAAATAGAGATATGGTTGATGCCTCTTGTGGTGGAACCTACATGCACAAGACTACTGATGAGGCATGGGAATTGTTTGAAGTAATCAGTGAAAATGCTTTTCAAAAGCTATCCCTGGCAAGAACTAGTCAGGAGTCTGTGTCAAAAGTGGAGCGTGCTGCATTAACAAGAGGAAAAGTTTATGAGGTGTCTGGGAACAATGATCTGCAGCTGCAGATGGCAAACCTCTCTTTGAAGTTTGACAAATTACTAACTGTGATGCAACCCAGAAGGGCTGCTCAAGTGGTGGCGGCATGTCTGATATGCCAGTCCCCATAGCACACAGTAGAGGAATGTCCATCTGCAGGGCAATATCCTGAATTGGTATTGGAACATGCTGCTCCTGCATAATCTTTTGGCCAGCAACAATCTGGTGGCTACAACAGACAGCCATTTGGATACCAGCACCAAAATGCTGGTTACCAATGGAGAGACCACCCAAATCTGAGGTGGAGGCAAGACAATTATATGCAGCCCCAGCAATTGTTGGCCTCACCCCAAAGGCCACAGCAGCAGTTCAATCAGGGATATGCCCCTAGGTCTAATTTCCAACACCAGCAGCAGCCCCATCAGCAATAAAATCAATTGGTCTTACCCCAACCTCAGCCCAGAAATACTTCTTTTGAGGACTGTGTCTTGACCTCGCAAAACACAGGGTCCGTGGCTCAGACTGTGAATTCTCATGGTCAGAGCATAAAGAAGATGGAAGAATAGATTGGCCAACTAGAGAATGCCTTAGCTAAAAGAGAGGAGGGGAGGTTGCCCAGTCAGCCAGTGGGTAATCCCAAGGGCCAATTTTTGATTGGTGAAGGATCCTCAAACCTTGAGGGGCAGGGGGAACTTTCATTGAATTGATTCACAGAACTGTGTATTGTGTATGTTATGTATTTTAGTATGGTTCATTTTTTTTCTGTTTATAGGAATTTCTAGTGATCTTGTCGGAGTCTGAATGTATATGACCTGAAAATTCTTCTGCCTGCTTTGGTTCTTATTCCCTTTGACTTGTTGATTGTGATTGAACAAAGGATGGTGGTACTATTTTGACAATGCGAATGTTGTTTGAATTTGATGTTTTGATTAAATGCTTTTTGAGTAATTGCATGATTAATTGTTGGGAAAGCATGGAGAGTCCTGTTTAGAATGACTAAAGGTGTCCCTGGAAAAGAGAATGTGAGAGAATCCTCCCATAAAACAAAGGAAAATGGCAGACTAATGGGTGTGTGATCCTTGACACTATTTTAGCTATCGCGAGCTTCTGAAAAATAGGTGTGGTTTCTTCTCGCGCAGTTCATAAGATGTTATCCTGCTAAGCTGTCGCGAGATTCAATACAATTGTGTGGACTCTCTCGCGTGATCCAAATGAAAGTCCAATCTCGCGACCCACTTCTTCCCATCTAGCGAGCAGACATTTTCAAAGCGCGCCAAGCCTCGCGATTTATATAATCCAACCTCCCGCTGCTTTCTTTTCTGTTTTCTCTTTCTTCTCCAGCCAGCGAAACCCTAGCTCTAACTCCCATTAATCTCTCTCCTCCAGCATCCATTTTACAGTCCATCATTCACCTTCTAATTCTGGGGATTTGCTCCTACATCCTCCATCACCAGTTGCCCCCTGCTAGGAGCTCTCGCGGTCTTTCGTGCATCATATTGAACAGAACCCTAAGTTTTAGGGTAAGACTCAGCTCTCAACCTTTGCTTTTCATTTTTCAAACTACACATTCACAGAGGAGAAGTTCAATAGCCCCTAAGGGCGGACCTGTGAAAAGAGCAAGGGATAAGGCTCCCATGGAGCCCACTCCTAAGAAGGCCAAGTCCTCAACGGCGCCGCAAAAAGGGAAAGAAATGGTTCAGGAAGTGGCTGAACTAACACCTGATTACTGTACACCCTTTGAGCTCCTAACTCCCATTCCCTTAGAGCCTGAAGTTGTTTTTGACCTAGCTTTCTTTGAAACTGAACCTCTGTTAGCCCCTACCATTGAGTTCATGCGCAAGGCTGGATTGACCCCCCTGCTGCAAGCTATCCCTGCACTAGCCTACCCTAGACTAGTGCAACACTTTTACCAGCACATTAGGGCTAGACCAGACCAACGTGGGCAGCCAGGCCTCCTTGTGTTAGTTGACAATTTTGAAATGTTCGAGTTGATTCTTTGAAGTGATGGGCATCCCTGCTATCTTTGACCCCAACTGTGGATATGGCCCCCCTGTGTGTGCCCCCATTGATACCATTGCACAGGCCCTTACCAGAGGATTGAAGGCCACCGGGGATTCCATCAGGAGAAGAGACCTGGACCCTAAACTTCTATTCATTGATCAAGTTCTGCAAAAGAACATTTATTGTGTCGGCCATCAGCAGGAGAGGAGGACCCCAATTGTTGATGTTGTTTATTCCTTTTCTCTGGGCCACAGTTTTCATGCTGCAAGGTTGATTTTTGAGGCCATGAAGGATGTAATGGTGAAGCTAGGGCAGAAAAAGAAGCCCTACACTCTCCCCTATGCAAGACTCATTACCAAATTCTTTTGAGGGGAGGGTACAAGATACCAGTAGGGGAGTTAACCATTGACCTCACCCCTACAACTTTTGTAAAGAGGCAATGGGGGATCAATAGGAGTCTAATGGATCCCCAAAAGAAGAAGAAGAAGGTTGAGGCCCAGGTTGCTACAGAGCAAGGAGAGGGGACTGCTGTTGCTAAATCTCCTGCTCCCAAAAAGGTGGCTAAAACTCCTGCTCCCAAGAAGGTGGTGCAACCTCCTGCCACTACTAATTCTGCAGCAATACCTCCATCCACCACACCTGCCCCTCCATCAGTTTCTTTGCCTATTCCATCTCTCCCTTTCCCTCTTTTATCTCCCTTATCCATACCCTCATGTTTCCCGGTGATTAATTCTGTTGAGGACATTGATCCCCATGACACCACCACACCTTCACCTACATTACCTCAGTACACACCCCCAATTCTCCCATCATCTGAACTGAACCCTGACAGTCCTCCCCTAATATCCTACATTAAAAAGAAAACCTCTCACACAACCCCTGCCATATCCTTACCTAAACCAACCACCCCTATCATTCCCACAGAAACCCCACATATTGACCAAGACACAGTCCAGACCATCCCTACTCACCTCCACTCACAAACCTTGACTTTAACCTCGCCACTACTTCCGGATATCAGGCCTTCATGACTACATTGCTTGACACCATGCCAACCCATGATATCCCTCTCCTAGATTCCCCACTTCCTTCCCCACATCACTCACCAGAACCTCCATCTCCTCCTCCTACAACCTTCCACCATGCCCCTACTTCCCCTTTCCAACCTGTTCCTTCTTCTTCTCAAACTCAGACACACTTACCCATATCCTTTCCCCAATACATGACATTCAGGCCCAACTATCAACCACAACACATACCCAAGACCAAATGCAGACTGACATCACCAACATCAAATCCACCCTTCAAACATTGACAAAACCACCCATCTCTGCACAAGCACCTCCTACCCCACAAATCCAGTCCCCTTCCACCTCTAACTCCACAGTGCAACCAGATCTTCCCCCCATTGACTTAACTACAACCCTCACCCTCCAAGACACCATACCCCACCACTCTTTCCCCCACTCATTTTACCCCCACCACAATTTACCAACCAATCAACCCAAACAGACCCCATTCCTTTCCCATCCACATTTTCCATCCACCCACACACACTTTTGGCCCCACCATTACCATTCAGACCCTTCACCATTCCATTTTACTCTTACCCAGCACCACCCTCCTTCAGTGACCCCATTTCATTTTCTTTTCCACCCATGCCCTCCATTCCACCTCTCATATTACCTCCTCCTAGATTCTCTGACAACTCGACTCAAACAGACCCAGAACATTTTGCCCAGCCCTCACATGTGAATGTCCTCCCTGCCACTTTATCCCCACAGGACCAATCACCTTCTATTTCTTCCACTCCCTTTCTACCTATCCTACCAAGACATTCCTATTACACCCCTCCTTACTTCACCCTCCTCCATGCCATGAGGGACAATGCCTACATCAAGGGGGATGTTCTTAGGGGAATGGCCCAACTTCGACAATCCATTGAGTACCCTTTGCTGCAGAAGTTGAGTGACCTGAAGCTTGCTCACAGGCAGAATCTGAGAGATATTTCAAAGGGGTGGGAGACAATTTTGGAGACCCTCAATGACACAAAAGCTGACGCAACTTACTATAAACTGAATGCGGAGATGGAGAAAGCCAATGCCCAGCAGGAGCAAACAAGAGCCCGGATGTATGAAAAGAAACTTAACAATGCTCAGGAGATCCACAGGATCACTAAGGGGCTTTCTGATGCCAAACTCCTTTATGCTGAGAAGCATATTGAAATTTTGCAAAAAAGGATTGCATCGCTGTTAGGCCAACCAATTCAGGCCACCCCTCTTGCTACCGAACCCCCTGAGGCCCCACCTTCCACACACCCCGAGCCATCTTCTCCCATTCCTCCTGCCCCTACATCTACATCTCCTCCTCTTCCACCTCCTACTCAAGTACCTCCTCCACCTCCTACTCAAGTCCCTCCACCACCTCTTGCTCCAGTGCCTCCCCCTGCTAAATCTCCTGCACCCAAGAGAAAAAGGGCTACTCCCAAGAAACCTTCTCCCTCCAAAAGAGCCACTGCTGCCCAAAAAGGAAAAAAGCCTGCACCGCCATCCCCACCCCCAAAGGCCACCTGAGCTTCTACTCAGGATGACCCTCATGGTCGGTTGCTTTCCAAAGATGAATGCAGACAGGCTGCTGCAGCCCTTGGATTGGACCCCACTGCTCTCTTTCCCTCTGATTCCGATTTTGACTCTGCACCACCTGAGGATCCAAGTGCTCAAAGTCCTGTTGCTCCTCCTTCATCAGACCCTACTGAGCAAACTTATCCTCAGAGAAGGAAAGTTACAACTAAGAGAACTACTCACACAGTTGCCTCTCTAAAAATTGGAAGAGAACAATCTGCCCAGTCTGAGGAGGCACCACCACTGAACAAGAAAGATAAAGGCAAGAGCCCGACTGTCCCTCCTGCGCCAGACAAAGCAAAATCTCCTCTTATTCCCCCTCAGACTCAGCAAGGGAAAGGCTCAAAAGGGAAGGGCCCCAAAGGGAAGAGTCCCAAAGGAAAAAGTCCTATCAAATCACCTGAGTAAACCAAAGATAAATCCCCAGTGATCCCCCCTGCACCAAAGGCCCCCAAAATGAGGGTGAGGGCACCAAAAGCTCCAACCATGCCCAAAACTGCAGCCCAAAAGAAGGAAGAGAGGGAAAGAAAGAAAAAAGAGGAAGAGGCTCTCCTTCGAGAGCAGGCCAAGAAGATGGGTTGGGACTGGTTTTGATTCAGGCTCCGATTAGCTTGTACCTACGATTTTTCTGTTTCTGCATTTTCTTTTTCTCCTGTTGTTTTTCATTTTGTACATTTCTCTCTTATAATAGATGTTCTTCTTTTGTCATTACTATTTGTCTTTGTCGTGTGTCTGTTTTGCTCCATGTTATTTCCTTTTTTTTTTTTTTTTGCCATAAATAAATCTGCTACACACCCCACCTTTGAATCAGTGGGGACACTACTCCTCATAGGTTTGGGGGAGTAGTGTCCCCACTGATCCTGCCAATAGAATAGTTAACCTAAGTGCAGCATAATCATGTGAGTAAGATGGAAATGGGTCATGTTCACTGGAGAATCAGAAAAATAATGAAATTCAAAATTTTTTCCAGACTTTAGGCATTACAAACTTTTAAATTTTCACATTTTCATGATGAGATCACCAAGGAAACTCACTTGTATCAGCACTTAGTGAATCATTAGAGAGAGAAAAAGGTAAGGACATACTTAAAAATTCAAAGGAAGACCATAACCAGTGAGATTTGGGCCTATACAAAAAAAATTTCTTTGAGTGACTAAGGCAATTTCTTCTAGCTCTAAAGACTGGCTGAGTCACTGTGCTCACTAGAAGTTAGGCAACTCCAAATTGAAACAACTGATAGCACTCATGAGACTTAGGAAAGGATCAAGGCCTTCTCTTGGACAGTTTGAGCCTAAACAGACCAACCTTAAGCAACTGCCCTTGTCCATACCCCCTTAGAGCTTTAAATCCTAAATTTCTTCAAAATGCTCCTGAGTACTTGTACCTGAACCTATGAATCTGATTCAACCTACCCTCACTCTGAGAATTCAGAAGGTAAAGGAGAAAGAGTTGAAGATGGACTAGCTATGGTCAATATTAGGTGAATAAAGAAGAAGTACCTCAAATTCTGGCGGTATGGCAACTGAGAAAATGGTGGCATTTCAGAAAAGCAAAAAAAACAAAATAAAAAGAAGAAAAATGCATAAAAAAGAAACAAAAACAATAATGAAAAGGAGTAAGAGAGGAGTCAAGAGAGAACTTTCATTGGAAAAATTGAAATCAAGAAGAAAAACTGATCACTTCAAATCTGAAAACCTCAAAGAAGATGAAAGGAGCTGAATTAAAGAAGGTGAAGTCATGAATCACCTCCTTCACCTACTAATTTCTCAATTTTGAACCCCTTTTCAACCTTCCATTCTTTTTAACCCCACTCCATAAGCCACATTACAGCCCAGTTAAAGCCCTTGTGATCCAAAGTTGAGTGAGCTGTCATATGGAGATAAAGAGTTCTCCAATCTATGGTGAGAATCTGTCAATGATGCCAGAACTTCAGAGCTATGCCTATGCTCATGCTTACAAACCCATTTGGGGGATGTAACTGCTCTTGAGCTTGAGAGAAAATAAAACCCTCAACAGTTTTTTATGAGAGTATGCCCTGGAGAGTTTTGGGTCTGATCTTGAATGCATTAAGTATGGTTTACAACCTAATTTTTGATCCAGTGATAAGCTCAATGTTGACACACCTGTGTAGTGTCTCTGGTGTAAACTGATTGGAAATGTTGTGCTTTCATGAGAAGCTTATACTGCTTAAATTTCTGTGCAGCCAATGTGTTTGAATTTCTTATATTTTTTACTGATTCAAGGGTGACCTAACTCTGTTTCTTGACTGCTCACTTGATAATAATGCACTTTTGTTAACTGTCTCATTGAGAAGTTTGTGGGTGTCTTCACTAAAAACCCTCAGGAGACTCCACTCCTCCACTAGGGATCACCTAGGGGTTTAAAAGGCTTGGTACATATGCTAAATGTATCCGTGCTCCCTACGAAAGTGGCATTTAATTTTTGTAGTTGATATAATGTAGCTTTGCTAAGGGACTAGCAAAGATTAGGTTTGAGGGTGTGTTAAGACCTGAAAAGTACCACTTTTTATCCCTTAACTTAGCCTTTGATTAGACCCTTAGCCATCTAATAAAGGTTTGTTAAGTGTTTTTCGTAGATAAAAAACAACAGTGCAATAAGGCCATAAATCATGTTAAGGCAAGCCTCGCGCAGCTAACAAAGCTCCAGAGGATTCAGAAAAATATGCTTTGCGCAGTCCTCGCGAAGTCCCAAGACTTCACAACAACTTCTCGCGCAGTTGAGTGACAGACTAGCTTAAGAATCCTATCTCGCACAGCTGTCGCATAGTAGCCGCGGGATGCAAATGTCAAGAGGAGCTGTCGCGCAGTTCAGAAAAGCCTTGAAGCTATCGTGAGGATCCTCGCGAAGTTCCATTAAGAAGTGAACTTCTCGCGTAGTTCTCACGATGTTCAAGAAGAAAGCAACCTCGCAAAGCCAAAGTTAGCCTCGCGAAGATCTATTATGAAATGGAATGCTCGCGTCTCGCTCTATTCACAAGTAGCAATCCAACCATGCGAAGCTCAATCCAGCGAGAGCTTCACTATCTACCTCACGACTGCTCAAAGCATCAAGAAGCTGCAACCCGGCGACGTCTGAAGTTTTAATGCTAACTCATCCTCGGGAAGTCAGTGCTACCACGTGACAAGTCTGGGAATCGACTACAACCTGGCGAAGCTCTGAACTCCAACTTCCATCATTCTGTAGAGGACATTCTGAGGATTTTTAGCGATTAGGGCACGCACTCCCATGCTCAAATCTCCATGCACGCACCCCAAGGCATCCAAGGATCATTAATAGGCCACGTGGCATCATTAAAATTAGGGTTTCCTAACCCTAATGCGCCGCCACACCCACTGCTATATAAACCTAAGCCTGGTTTAGGTTTAAGGACACCTTTTTAGACTTAGACCCCCGAAAGAGCTCAGACCTTATCACTGATAAGAGATCTGAGATCGTTTTCTTTTCTGTTCTTCTGTAGTTGTAAGTAGTTTTCCTTTTTCTTTTTCTTCTCTCCATGGCCCGACACTTGTTGACCATGCCTATGTATGTTTATTGAGATTAGATTAATGGAATTTGTGATTGGGTGTTGTACTTTTATGGGATTCGTGTGTTTGTGAGTTGTTATGTGCAAGGCTGCTGCCTTGTGATCCGCCAATCCTTTGGCTGTGATTCAAAGCAATGGAGGACTGATTCTAAGGACCCATTCAGATCCAAGTGACCTGTGTGTGTCTGTGCTATCATGGTCCGATACAGCCTTAGCCCCACCACAGGACCCACTAGATCTGAAATCCCCATGGAAGCCTGAGCTGGTAGCCTTGTGACCATGGTGGTGGCAGCAATATTCTTATTTTATTTTGGGCTTCGTGAGGAGGATAGCCTCTGGGATAGTCTGTGACCATTCAAGTGGACCGGTTATAGCCTTAGGGTGAATCCAATCCGCCGATCCAAAATGGATCCTTCTTCTCCGAGCCTGAGCTTGTAGCCTGGTAGGAGATTGTACAGAGGTAGACTCCCCTATATTAGCGTAGACTCCCCTATATTAGCATAGACTCGCCATCAGATGGTAGATCTAATCTAGGTATGGAGATTGTAGGCTTGTGACTGGACCATTGTAGTCCCACTCAAGCAATGGACAGCTAGATCTAAGGTGGTACTCAATCTCTTACTGGTTCTATGTGTCTGGGCTTTCATGGTCCTATACAGCCTTAGCCCCACACATAGAGCTTTAGAGGTTGAGGTTTCCTATGGATTCCTGAGCTTGTAGCCTGGATGAAGTAGTGCCTGTAATGATAAACTTGTTTTGACCCATCTCTGGATTGTGGTTCCCCTATGGGATAGTCTGTGACCATTTAAGTGGACAGGTTATAACCTTAAGGGATTGGATCATGGCACAGGGATGAGTTGGATTCTTTCTCCTCTTTGGTGATAATGTAGTCATTGGATAAGATTTCTATAACAGCAGACCTGGATCTGAGTCATAAATTCCAGCAGATCTGAACTCAATAGCATACTTCTTACCCTTTTATATTTATTTTCCCACACTCCATCCATCTTCTCAACCCTTTCTGTAGTTAATTCATTAGGCTACCTTAGGATACTTAGAATAAGTGACCCTAAACTCCCTTCCTTTTAGGACTGCCAGATCTGTAGTCAGATCTGGAGGGACTACTAGAGATGCCTCCCTTGGAGCCGTAGATCACTTTTCCCTATGGGACAAACTCTTATCAAAAGTTGGTACAATGGACCCTGTATCTTGCAGGTCTAGGATTTCTCAGTTGTGCTTATTCCATCCCCTATTTTACTTTGATTTTAAGTTGCTTTTAGCACCAACAAATAAAGTAAGCACATCTGGGGTCGCAACAGTCTTCCATTCTCTGATGACTTGGGATATTACAAGCTTGGAGTCACCGATGGTTTTCAACTATTTGACGCCCAATTGCAACGCTGCTCGTAGTCTAGCTATGAAGGCTTCATACTCTACAGTGTTGTTAGTGACGGGGAAGTCTAGTTGAAAGGCTTTAGGTATGACAACTCCTTCCGAGCTTAGCAGGACTATCCTAATGCTTTTTCCTTTATGGTTGCGAGTGTTGTCGAAGTAGATGGTCCACGATGTCTTGTCGGGCTCTTCGTTGTGGATCGTCAGTAGGTCTTCATCAGGGAAGTCAGCATGTACGGGCTCGTTGCTTGGAAGTGGGAGATCTATAAGGTATTCTGTGATTGCCTATCCTTTAATTTATTTTTATGTGACATAGGTGATGTCAAACTCTTGTAGTAGCATATGCTAGCAAGCGATCTTTCCAGATGTAGCGGGCTTCTCGAAGATGTACTTCAGAGGGTCCATGAGTGCTAGTACTAATATCTTGTGTGTTCTGAAGTAGTGCTGTAATTTTATCAAGGCCCACACTAGTGTGAGGCATGTTTTCTCCATCGATGTATATTTCTACTCATACTCAACCATCGTCCTACTGAGATAGTAGATAACCTTCTCTCTCTTATCGTCTTCTTCATATTGTCCTAGAATTACTCCCATCACTTTATCGTTTGCTGAGAGATAGAGGATTAGGGGTCTTTCAGGAATTGGTGGTGATAGTGCTTGCAGATTGAGGAGGTACTTCTTAATACTGTCAAAGGCTTGCTGACACTGGTCATCCAATGTGTATTCGGTTCCTCCTTTAAGTAGTCTATAGAAAGGGTCGCATCTGTCTGAGTGCTGGGAGGTAAATCTCCTTATAAATTGCAATCTTCCTATTAGGCCTCATAATTCTTTGATGTTACAAGGTCGAATTCGATTCCTTGCTTGTTGATTATGAAGCCAAGTAGTTTTTTGGAAGTGACTTCGAACATACATTTCTTTGGTTTCATTTTCAGCTGATATTTCTCGAATCTTTGTAATACCAATCGGAGTGCTTCAGCATGTCTTGCTCGCGTTTGAGACTTCACTAATATGTCATCGACGTAGACTTCTACACACTTGTGCATCATGTCGTCAAAGATAGCCATCATGACGCGTTATTACGTGGCTCTTGCATTCTTAAGGCCGAAAGGTATGATGACGTAGGAATAAGTACCCCATGGCATGGTGAAAGAATTCTTGATCAAATTTTGCTAATCTAATCTGATAGAACCCAAAGAAATTATCCATAAAGGATAGCATCTCATGTCCAGCAGTGTTGTCGACCAGAGTGTCAATGTGTGGGAGTGGGAAGTCGTCTTTTGGGCATGCCTGATTGAGGTTCTGGAAGTCGATGCACACCCCGTACTCTACCGTTTTTCTTAGTGACAGGTACTATATTGGTGACACACTTGGGATAGAGGATGACTCGGATGAATTTGGCTTTATGTAGCTTGTCTACTTCCTCTTTGACTTGGAGTGCTATTTGTGGGTGCATCCTTCTGAGTTTCTGCATAACAGGTTTTGCATCGGGTTCTAGGACCAAGCGATATTCTACTAGGCTCGGGTCTAGACCAGTCATGTCTTCATAGGACCATGTGAAAGAGTTGAGGTGATCCTACAGGACTTGGATGTTCTATTTTCATTCCTTGGGGTTGAGCATTGCGCTAATTAATAGCTTCTTAGGCTTTTCTTCGGTGTCGAAGTTGATTTCTTCAGTGGATTCTACAGCCGCTTGATGACCCGTTGGAAGTCCTTGTCTCCTTAGCGGCTGGTGTGCCTTCTTCATCATCTGTGAGCTTGTATACTACAAAATGGCTACACTAGAGGGTTAATTTTATGAGAGGTAGCCCTTCATCGATACAATTAATAACTGCAACGTCCTTAGTGAGATATAAGTTGAGGCTGCTCATTCTCCTCTCAAAGTCGCAGAGTATATCGTCAGGTATAATGGCTAGCTTGTTATTGCATCGGGATGCTTTACGTCCTTGCGAGAAGGAATTAGTAGAGTTTCGTCGAGTGGGCTTGAGATGTGACTGAGCGACGTCAAAGGCGTCGATGTGTCTGGGTAGATCAGTTGGTTCTTCTTTGGCTCCATCGACGTAACCACTACTCGTAGCCTTAGGGGAAAGGTTACCCTGTTGGTCGCTGAATGGGTCTGGGATGAAGGGATCCCTCTCTTTCATGTGGTCTTCTAACTTTTTTGGGTTTTCCATTTTTATATTTTTAGGGATTTTGGGATTTTCTATTTTTTTATTTTTGATAATAAATATGGGACAAGGTCTATTTCCTGAGGTGGAACCGACAAGGTTGCTTCTCCTCGTTGGGGAAGTACGACGGTTGCTGAAGCCGTTCGGGTGAGTCTTCGGATGATGTGAACTCGATTTGAATTTGGCATTTTTTTTGTATGATCTTCATCTGAAGTGATCCTCCTGATGAGTGAGGCGGGTGATGGTCTGTTAGATGATTCTTTTTCCTCCTCTACTATGTGAAGTGCTTCGTCGCTGAAGAGGATCGGGAGATAATAGTTGTCCAAGTTTTCATCTTCAGAATCGGACTGGAGGTTCGCCTATTGTTGATGCTCTTCCTCATATGAGTTTAACTGAGATTCTTCTCTTTGAATTAATCGGAGAAATGGTTCAATGAATTTGACCACTAAGTCTGCGTTGCTTTCAATCATCCTCCACAGTACAGGAAGGGGATTGACTCGACCTTCTTGTTCAAAGTCTTCTATTATCACAGTGTAGGTCCGGCAATAAGGCTGATATGGTCGAATACTACATGGGAACTCCTGCGGGCACTCCCATGTGGTGGAGAAACACTCAAAAGCATCATCATAGTTAGAATCTAAGAACTCCATCCTTTGGGTCTCATAATATGTAGTCAGAAGTATACAGGCCCGACAGCGTGGCTGGTATGGGTGAGAGATGCAGGGATATTCCCTGGGGCATTCCCATCCTTCGTGATCGGAGTCGCTTTCGTCATGATCGAGATTATCTTCTTCATCCAACTGTTCATGGAAGCCTTGTTCCAGCTGTTCTGCTAACTCGAGTGCAAGGAGATCTATCCAATAGTCCTCATCGTAGCTTGGTTGTGATTTCCACTCTACCTTGAGGGATCTCCAGAATATCTGAAGTTGTGGTGCATCCGGGGATCGGGGAGTACGTAGTTCGAGTTCCTCCTCAAATTCTATGAGGGTGATATGAGTGTCCTCTGCCGTTATCTGTCAAATTTCTTGTAGGATAGCCTGCTCGCACCGCATCAAGGTGGCTACACATAACTTACAGTAGGGTGAGTCTGGGTAGGGGCACCAGCATGGGCATCGCCCATTGTCAAGTATATCTTGATAGTCTAATTTGTTGTAGGAGTCTGACTCTTGATGCTAGGAGTGGTTTCTTTCTTCGAATAACTTCAGACGTTCCATTCTCAAATGGTCTCCGAGTTCTATGTCGGTAAGATTCATCAAGTAGTCTTCTTCGCTCAACATTGAGGAACTGTACCCTTCTATGGATTCTTGAACTTGTAGAGATTGGGAGGTATGCAACTATGGTTCTCCCTCATTCTCTAGTGTGGAGATGTGGAAGTCTTCCTCATCGGTTGACTCTCAGTCCTCTACATGTGGCTCAGGCTTTGGAGATTCTTCCCTTTTCTCCTTTGTAAATTCCATAGTGTCGAACAGGGGTTCGATTCCCTCCAGCGGTTATCGATGTTGTCATTTAGATTCGTTAGATTGGCGAATGCTCTAGCCAGCTGTTCAATCTCAGTTTCTTGCGATTTGGTGAGGGGCACTTCTTTCCGCTTTGGCACATTAGCTTTCTCAGTGGTCTCGTAGACGAAGTGGTCATATAGAGACCATTTTGGTGAGGTAGGCAGTATGTCATCTTGCTAGTCGTCTGATTGGAAACCTAATCCTGTATGCTTATGAGCTTAATTTGGAACGATAGGCCTTATAAAGCCTTGCTTGTTCTTGTCAAGTCTAGTCGGGGGATGTATCCTAGTTGGTACATAAGGTCCCACCCTGTTGTCGCGGTTGGATTGATGTCGTAGAGCCTGGCGAGGTCGTGGTCGGCCTCTCTTCTTGTTAATTTCAGTTGGTATGTTGTAGGAGGGTTGGGATGGCTAATTTCTATGATGGTCGCCTCGTTGGAGACTCACGTCCTCTTGATGTGGCCTGTGTTCAATACGGAGTCGTGGGTCGTCAGGATGCTCATCGTGTAATCAGTATCTATCTCCTGGAGGGGTGCATTGGCGTATATTCAGACGATGGAATCTTCATACAAGAACTTGATACACTGATGGTATGTAGACGGAACAGCCTTCATAGACTCTAACCATTTCCTGCCTAGGATGAGATTGTAAGTACTAGAGGAGTCAGAAACATGGAAGGTGACGCCCTTTATTATGGGTCCGAGGCGGACCTGAAGCTTGATAGTTCCCTTAACAAAATGATGCAAGCTGTCATAAGCTATGAGGGATAGTGCTGAGGGCCTGATGTCTTGCTCCGTGTACTTGAGCATCTTTAATGTCATGATAGGGAAAATATTGAGTCCTACTCCAGTATCAACTAGCGCATGGGGCACCGAGAATCCCCTAATTATAACTGTCAGATATATGGGAGCTGAACTTTCTCGGAGTGACTCTTTAGGCATGTCTGTGTCTGTGAAGGTGATCACCAGAGGTTGCACCATGACTGAGACGATTTGATGCAGCTCATCCAACATGGTGTCCTCATCCACCTGTGTGTCTTCCAGTGTCCTTATTAGTAGCTGATGATGGTGTGGCAATTTCTTAATGAGCTTCAGTATTGATATCTAGGCTAAGATCTTCTGGAGATGTCGCAGGAGATCATAATCCTGTCCTGCTTCAAGCACACTTTCTTTGCCTAGCCGATGCGCCTTGTGTATGGGTGGTTGAAGTGGTTGAGGTGTAAGAATTGGTGGAGGAAAGATGTGAGTCAGATGAGGGAGGTGGTAATGGTGTTGGCTCAGGATTTGGAGGGTTGAAGATTCTGATGGGTGACTATGAAGAAATGGTCTTCGAGCCCTGAAGGATTAGACTCGTACCTGAGTGAATTTTGAATAAGGAGGTGGATTCAGAGGGATGATCTGAGTGATCACTGTTGAGGGATGCGGAGGACCGAGGAATTCCTACTAGGTTAGTGGGGGCACTAGAAGGTTGGAGGCAGGTGATCAATGCAAAAGGTTGGAAAGAGGGTCGACCGGGGAGGTCCACCGTAGTGACGTGGGTTAGTCCCCCTTGGTTGTGGTTCGGCATGGGATTGTTTATAATTTCTAGGTTTTGTTGTGGTTGGTTATTATTGGAGCGAGAATTCTTGATTTCTTCCTAGTCAATCTAGTTTCAATCATTCATATTGTAGATTACAGCTCAGAGGACCTAACAGTCTCCCAGATTGTGTCTCGCGTACAGATGGAATGCATAGAACTTGTTATAGTCTAGATTTGCTAGCCAGGGTTGGAGTCGCTCCTGTGGAAATCTAAGGAGGTTTTGGGTACTGATGAGACGAAAAATGTTGGGAATGGTATCAAGCAAGGGGGGATAGTATTCCTTTCTTGGCTGATAGGGGCTTCTGATTTGTTGGTTAAAATTTTATGGCAGAGGCACATTGTTGTAGTTCTAGGTGTTGGCCGGCCAATTCTACGTTGCATTCTGGTTTTGGTAAGTGTTGGGATATTGGTTTCTATTCTAATATTGCCCTTGATTTTGGTTTTGTCCTTGATTTTGATTCGGATACCTCTGTTGATTTGGGCCCTAATTCTGGTTCGCGTATTGTTGCTAGCCCTGGCTGAAAGTTTCCATTTATGAAATTCTGCCCTTGATTGGCGATGGAATTAACCTGTTTGGTTCCTGACCCTTTTCTGTTATTCTTTGACTTTGATTCACTTGAAGAGCCTGCTCTCGATGTAACTATAGATAGGGCAAGGTCTTCACCCTTAATGTGTCTTGCTAAACGAGAGGCTCGAGAGGAGCGCAGCGAAGTCAGGGCAGTCACTTATAACGAGTGCGCTCTTCATGGGTTCTCTAGTGTTGTCGATGATTATGTCGACTGAGTCTTTCTCCTTCATTGAGGTACTAGTCCTAGCAGCAAGTTTCCTCCATCTTGCAATGAAATCAGTGAACTCTTCATCAGATTCTTGCTTTACGGCCATGAGATCGCTAAGGCTGACCATTTTCTAGATCAGGTATTTGTATTGGTTGAAAAATTGACTGGCTAGATCGTCGAATGTATCTATCTTATGTAGCGATAGTCCTGCGAACCAACCGAGAGCTTCTCCTTCTAATGATCGCTAGAAATAGTGGATAAGGAGTCTTTGATTATCACGTATGGGCCGATAGTCGTTGCAGAAGAGGGCCAAATGATGATTCAAATTCCTAGTACCGTTGTACTTGTTGAATTTCGACGGCTTGAATCCTGCTAGCAAGCTGAATTCGAGATCTCGACAAAACTTGTCGAACCCGAATGAGTGGCCAGGGCATTCCCTCTTAGCCATGTATTTGCCAAGCATCTTAGGAAGATCTTCGACTCTTATAGTGGCATCTCTTTGGGTAGTTCGTGAGAGAGCTGTCTTGAGAATTGTTGTCGAAGAGGGTGTGAATAGCTTGTCTCAATGGTGAGGTGTAGGCTGATACCGTGCTTGGTGTAGGTGGCGGTTTCTCCTTCTCTTGTCATTCTCGATCCTCCAAGTCTTGTCGTTGCCTGACTGTCTCATATGCAGCGGCCAGTCCTCGGAGTAGTTCTTTAGCATCATCATCTCCATTTTATATTCTTTGAATACTGAGCTCTACAATTTATCTGGCAGTGAGGTTCTGTCTAATACTGCTATCTCTCCCGCTATGGTTATTGCTAGTGTTCGAGGTAGTAAAGGGGTCTCCCAACTTTAGTCTTCATATTCCAAACATCTCGAGTCTTTGGCGGCGGTTCATGTACTCTTGGAGGAATTCTCGTGAGTGACGATGAAAAAGAAAATAGGCAAGAATAAAAAAAAACAACTATCTAAACAAAGGCAACTTTGGCAATAAGAGGTCCCATCGCGATCGCCAGTTTGTTGGTGTGTGCTTTTTTCTGGGTCCCTTTCGGTCCTCGGAATTAGTGGCCCAATTCAGTCCCAAGTGAACTCTGGCGAAAGGCGGTGGAGTAATAGATTAGAAAATAATGAGTGCTAAAATTAAAGAGGTAAATTCAAAGCGAAAATACCTAGTTCATTGCAATCACCAGCTGCAGATATTTAACGACACTGCAACACGTCACTGATCACGTGTGTGAGGTGGTGTGGGACCCTTCTTTACTCAATCATCAGCCTGCCAATGTCAACAACACTGGGTCGCCTGGGAGTTTAGAGAGTGGAGCTTTCCTACCGTTACTCTAATTCTGATTAATTTAAGTTTCCCAATTCTACTAGAAGTCTAATTATATTAATCTTCTATTGTGAATCTAATTAATCTAGTATCTTAATTCTATTAAAAGTCTAATTAACTTAAGTGACCTAATTCTGTTATAAATCTAACTATTGCTAATGTCTTACTTCTATTAAAAATCTAATTATTTTAAGTATCTTAATTCTATTAGAAATCTAATTAATCCAAATATCCTAATTCTATTAGGACTCTAATTAATTTCAAGCTACCTACTTCTATTTGAAGTCTAGTCAATTTAAATATCCTAAATCTATTAGAAATCTACTTATTTTAAGTATCCTAGTTCTACTAAAAATTTAAAAAATGGGGGGTTTGGCCCGCTATGCTAAGGAGGATCGGCCCCTTTCTTGGGTACCCTCCATAAGCTCCCTTGGACAAATCGGGTGGCTAGGATTGAAAGGAACCAAATTTGAATTATAAAACAATATTTTTTATGGATTGAAAGCTAGATGATGGATAATTACCGGGTAAAATTTTAGAACTAAAAATTAAGAACTTTAAAGATTAAGATTAAAAGCTAAAATCTAAAGACTGAAATCGGGATCGAAATCCAAAAAATCAGACTGTAGGATTAAGGACTGGTTCTAGAAAACTAAGAACTAGAACCAGATATTAATGTGAGGACTGAAAATTAAGGTGTCGGGATAAAACTAAGATTTAAGACTGAAAATTTGATAATAGAATCAAGGACTGACCCTAAAAACTAAGAACTAGAACCAGAGATTAAAAACTACGGATTAAAAGGGAGGTATTACAGTCTAGGACTGAAAATCAGAACTAATAATTAAAACTTAAAATCTAAACCTAAGAAATAAAGACTAAAAATTAAAGACTAACCTTTAGAACTAGGGACTAGAAATGAGGATCTAGAACTAGAAACAAGAAACTAAAACTTGAGAAGGATTACCTGAACCTCAACGCCGAAGGATGGGAAATCTCGAAGTCCTGAGCCTGGAGGTGAATAACTCGAAACTTGAATCTCAAGGTTGTGTGTTGTGGATCGAGGTAAAGGGGTCTATTTATAGGTATTTTGCTAATTACGCACCCTTGCTAATTACGCGCCCTTGCTAATTACGCGCCCTGTGGGGTGCGCTTAATTAGCCGGCCAACTTAAATTGCGCACACTATATGGTGCGTTTAATTGAATTACATGTCCTGTACTAGACGCTTAATCACTTTGAGTCGATCACAGACTCAGTGAGTGAGTGGCTGTTGAGCACTGAAATATACCACTTTCTACCCCTTAACCTAACCTATGATGGACCTTTGAGCATGTTAATAATGTCTTTTAAGTGTGTTTTTATAGATAACAACAAAATAAGAGCTTAATGCTGCAATCCATGCTTTTGAAGCCAAGAAGAAGGAATTTTGTGTTTAGCAGTGGAGCTGATGGATTTATTGAAAAGGCACCATAGTGGTTCACACCATTGGATCTTTTTAGCATGCGTTGGGAACCTTGAAGACCTGCTGAGAGAGAGAGTGGTGAAGCCCAAAGGTTAACAAGGTGCTATGCAGTAATACAACATTTTGTGTTTGTAGCAAGGCAGCACCTTGGATGGAAGACAGTAGCAAATTAGCACCTCAAGGCATTCTATGCGAACAGCTGCAGAGCAATTCAAGTGGCATATTATAGCTACAACATTAATGCACTCGAGTACTTTAAGTGTTGAAGATCATCTACTCGAGCTGATGATGGAAACCCATGAGCAGCATAGCTGCAAACTTGAAGAATTTGAGCAGTTTAGAGGACTGGTGCAGCCACTCGAGGTGTTTAAATGCAGCTTAAAATGAACTACACGAGCTATTCTTTGTTGGAACTAAAGCACTTGAATGGTTGTTTGAACCTGTCGAGAGGTTCTGATGCTAAAATTGAACCTAACGAGCAACCTATCAAATGGTTGTTTGAACCTGTCGAGAACCTGTCGAGAGGTTCTGATGCTAAAAACGAACCTAACGAGCATCCTGTCAAATGGTTGAATGAACCTGTTGAGCTCCTGTTAGAATTTGTCGAGAACTTGTTGAATGCATACTTAAAGCCCATTCAACCTATCGAACAGTTGCCTGAACCTCTCGAGATTGAAGTTCTAAAGCTCCAACCTATCAAGGCATGGGTTCCAGCCATCTATTTCACACTTTAAGGACATTTTGGGGATTCCAATGCTTCTAGGGCACATATCTCAATGTCCCACACATCTCAGAAATTTATCTCGAGTTTCATTAGCAAATATCAGTGGCCGGCAGGGGCATTTTTAAGAGCTGCAAGAACACATCAACTGGACCCAAAACTCTGTACATGGGACAGCAGTCCACATGCAATTTTCCTTGGCCGAAATAAAGACACCCCAATTATGCATAACAGAACTGAGTCCTCTGCTCTCTGATTGGTTGTAATCCAAAGCACACGGATCACTACAGATGTATAAATAGAACTCTTTTCTGCTGTTTTTCTTCAGCAAGGAAAGTAGGAACAAAGGAATAGCCTGAGTTCTCCTTATCTCATTTAGGTTTAGTTTTAGGTTTTATTTTCCCCTTTTTTCTTCCCCCTTCTCTCTCTAATCCAGCCTGTGGGATTTGATTTAGGTAGCAGCTCAGATCTAGTTTTTTATTGTAATTTGGGATGAAGGTCTTGTGGATTGATGCACAGACTACAGATCAAAGTACAAGGTCATTGTAAGTCATTTTGATTCAATGAATTGTTGATTTTATTGCTTAATTAGAACCATAGATCATCTAGTTTCACTTGGTTCTCGATCAGATTTGTGTAGATGGGACCAGCCCACCCACTTAATTGGTAGATCTCTTGAATAGCATTTGTTCTTTCTAGATCTGATATCCCTGTGGATGCCTGAGCTTGTAGCCTTGCATCCATAGCATCTATAGTGATTTTAATGTTCTAATTGGAACCTTTGATTTGGGGGAAATCCCTAGGATGATATGTGACCATTAAAGTGGACAGATCATAGCCTTAAGATCAATTCAAACCCCTGGTCTAGATTGGATTCTCCTACCTTAAACCTTTGATTTGAATGAAATCCCTAGGATGATCTATGACCATTAAAGTGAATAGATCATACCCTTAAGATCAATCCAAGCCTTTGGTTTAGAGTAGATTCTTCTACCTTGCAGTTGAGCTTGTAGCTAAGTGAAGGACAGCTGCAAATTTACATACCTTGATCTGTTTTGCAATAACAACCAGGCCCTAGCTGTCTATTTCTCCCCATTTTATATTTTATTTTACCATCCATCTTCCTCACTCTTTTAGATTTAGTTTTATATTTCAGCTTTATAAATTAGATCTAGTGACACCCGAAAAGCTCTCTTTCTTCTTAGAATTGTCAGATCTGTAGCCAGATCTGGAGGTCTACTAAACACCTTTTAGATTTAGATCACTACTCCCTGTGGGACAAACTCTTATTTATCAAAACTTGCTACAATGGACCATGTATCTTACAGGTCTAGGATATCTTAGATGTGCTGAATCCATCCTCTCTTTTACTTTATTTTTATTTTGCTTTTATCATTACACAATAATCAGCACACTAAAATTCCCCAACACCGGCTGACTGGCTCAGCCGAGGTGTCCTAGTCCTAGTCTAATTTAGACTAATTGCGTGCCCAGTTTGGTGCATACAATCCGATTAAGCGCATTACGCATAGTGCTTAATCGTGGAGTTTTGGCGGTCACAGGACTTAGAGACCAGGTCCGAAACAGACTAATTACGCGCCGATGATTGATCACTTAATCTATTGTGTGCGATGGTTAGGGCGCGGAATCAAGTCTAAGGGAGGGGGAGTTCGGTCTAAAGGGGACCAATTGCGCGCTGGTGGTGTGGTGCACAATCGAATTGCGTACGCGGTTCGGTGCGCGTAATTCGAGATTGTCCCAGGTCTGAGTCGTGTAAGAAGCACAAGGCGATTGTTTCATCCTTTGTCTCAACTATATACTCTTGTTTTAGTATACGGTCTGTCATGGGATCTGAGCCACATAGTTATTGTTTCAGCCTGTGTTCATCCATATACTATTATTTCAGTACATGGCTCCCATATTAGGGTAAGGGGATCTGAGCTATAGAGCTATTGTTTCAGCCTGTGTTCAACCATATACTATTGTTTCAGTATATGGTCCCCGTATTTGGGTCATGGGATCTGAGCCACAGAGCTATTGTTTCATCCTGTGTTCAGTCATATAGTATTGTTTCTGTACATGGTCCCCACATTAGGGTTTAAAAGCTTTTAGAGATGGTAATTCCTTTTCGAGAGTCAAGGGCTAGGTTAAAGCTTGATCGAACAGATCTGTATACTCCGAGAGGGCAAAATGGGGGTGTCTACAGAGCGGTTTTGGCCCGAGCCCAAAATAGCCTGGAGTTCCTGCTCGAGCGTACTCCTTCAGGTTGATACCCGCCCGAGCGGCTCAAATCACGCTCGAGCATACTTCCAAGATAAACTCTCAACTCACTCTTGAGCAATTTCTTCCCGAGTGTTTCAAGCCTATAGCTCCGCTCGAGCGGGGCGATTCACGCTCGAGCGTACC
Source organism: Chloranthus sessilifolius (assembly GCA_021018995.1). NCBI lineage: Eukaryota > Viridiplantae > Streptophyta > Magnoliopsida > Chloranthales > Chloranthaceae > Chloranthus > Chloranthus sessilifolius. Next base: position 59,743,325 of record CM037587.1, read on the forward strand.
ATGCAGAGTTGTTGTCTTTAACCGCACACATGGTTGTAGGATAGAACCATATGAAGTACTTAGCTCTATATAGAGTCTCTTTGTTTTGGATATTTGATTTGAGGTCATCTCTTTGTTTTTAGTGCAAGCTATCATATGGGATATTTGATTTGAAGTCTTTTGTCTCTATTTGCTGTGTATTGAGATGTGCCTTTCCTTGTGTTGTAGTTCTTCTAACCATAATAGATCAACCAGTCACATTTTAGGGATCTTTGTACAATAGAATTTTCAGTCTATATATCAAGAAAATTGTTCAAATCATATGAGAAATGTTACCATATTTGTACTTTTGTTCTGATTCATCTTAACAGCAATCATTAATACACTACGGATCAAAATTAGTATGGTACCCAAGACACTCCATAATGGGAGCTGTATCCATGCCCGATATTTATGTGTGCCATACTGATCCGGCAACGAAAAAGGCAAGAAGAAAGAGGAACAAGAAGATTAGAGGAAGGAAGAAGTGATGTGATTTGGTATTTTAAGAAGAGTGAATATGAACTGAAGGGCAGTAAAAAGAAGGGACTCGTACAAAGGTTGAAGATGGTTTATGAAGACTTCTCAAGGGGCTGGTGAGATGTTGTAAAAAGGCTGAATCATAGCCCAGAAAAGTGAGGAGAAGAAGATTGTTGAAGGCGTTGTTGAAGGTGCAAGAGGCCCATAAAACATAATCGAAAGGGACCCATTAACAGGCCCAATACGTTGCAAAAGAGTTACTGGCTACTGGTCATAAAAGGGCTTGCTAACAGGCCCTATAAATAATCTGAAATGGCTTTATTAAAACCCAAACATGCCCACATTACAGGCCCCGCCCCAAATTAATATATGAGGGGTGCCCTCACTTGACACTTTGAGTGCCATAAGTGCCACATAATGCTAAGTGTTCATGTGATTTCTTATGTGTTACATGGGGTCCAACTTTCGAGATTCCTTTAAGAAATTTGTTAATTTGTCAATTACTTTATTAAGACAATCCATCATTTTTTAAATACTTCAGTCCATGTGCGGCATTTATGATATATAAGACAATTCATCAGTCCACGTGCGTGCTAAAAAAAATATTTACTGCTATTTATGCCTTAGATGTTTTGTAGCTGAATAATTTTTTGGAAGACCAGACTAACAGTTGATGGTTAATAGTCTTTTTTGGATACATATGTTTCTTGCTTGAGGCTGCGAGTTAAATTTTCTTTCTGGTTGAGGATTTTATGTTGTTTATCGCTGTCAGGGTGCATGTGGTAGCTGATTGATAGACTCATTTGAATGCTTATGCTTCTCTCCATCGTGAATTATCATCATCAGCTTAGAATCTCTATTGGTTCATATTCACTATGGGAATAGTGGACATGGCATTCATCTCTGTTGTGGTCTTAGAGTATCCAGATAGCTTACAGAGTGATTCATCGGCTTATATTGTTGCAGCTTGTATGACTTGTCGAATTTTTAGTAGGTAATTTATGAGTGGCTTGTTGAATTTTTGAATATATGCCTTCTCTATGGCTTATAGAATTTTTGGTTTTTGTGCCTTGTAGAATCGTCCGCATCATCCCTGCCTTTTAAAAGGCAAAAAAAGGAACTAAGCGACTAATCAGAGCTCAAGTGCAAGAGTTGAATCCTAGCACTCTTGTCAAGTGATTATTGTCCATATTACTACTGTAATTATTATTATTACCACTCCTTCATGGTCTCATTTTTGTAAAATCTTTCTCTTGTGTAGCAAAACAAAGAATCAAGTGGGCTCATCTCCCTCGAATTCAACATAAAGGAGATGGAGAGAACTACAGCAGAAAGGTGACAACAAGGGCTAAAGATGTTGATGAGGTAATGATTTGGAAAATATGAGAATCTGCTTCTATTTCATACTCTATAGGGGAACCGATAAAAAAAAACTATCACAAATTTAATAAAAAAGTACATCACATGGAATCCTTTGAAAACAACTTATATGCCATTTCAACTGTTTATTTGGACAGCAGTTCTCAGACACATATGTATTGAAAGCTAAACTATCAAGCTACCATTGTCGATAAGGCCTTGTGTAGCACCATGAAGCCTTTATTCTTAATGTTGTTGTGATTACCATTGTTGTATTACTACTAATGGTGATGATGGAATGTGCAGGAAAGGAAATACTAATGTCGTCTTTCCATGTGATTCAGATGACTTGCAGTAGTAATGACTGCAAGTAATTTTTTAATTTTTTTTGCTTCCCTGATTAAGGGGAATTGGTTTTTTTAATCCAACACCTTAGGTCATTAGTTGGTTAGGTTCTTCTAATCATGTAATGTTGAGTTAATTTTCTGCACAAGCCACTAAAGTTAGGGTGGAGTTACCCCATTAGACAATGCAATAAATTCTTGAAAACTTATTGGTAGGGTTAAAATATTCATTACATTCAGTATTCTATGAATATGATTTACCAAGTTCCTTTAGCGGAAGTTTGGACAACCACTCCCTCAAAAAATAGATTCTCACGAACAATTGAAAAAAAGAAATCTTAGCTGTGATGATGCTATTCACATTTTAGTGTAAGAACTTCTACAACAAAATCTGCAATTGATGTTTTGTAGTAGTAAAAAGGATACTAAAAAAATGTGGATTGGCCCATTTAAATTATGGCGCTGATCTACATTTTGGATTTGACCTGTCACGATCCGAAATTCTATCCCATCCTGAAGGCCTAGAATTCCGAGTTATGACCCACACATATCCCGGATATGCTAAGCGGACATACACTTAATCAGAGTTCTCGCGCACATCTAATTCCACGAAATCCATGAAAGCTAACATACCATGGTGGAATATAAAGCAATCATAAATGCTGAATAAATCTGATAAAATGCGATAAAATACTATAAATCCACAAATAACATATAAATCAAATTGAAGACAAATCTGATAAAATGAAAGCATAGAATCAATGATAATGATATAAGGCAAAATCTAATACCGAGTCTACTAAATCAATATCCGGCGCTCGGATCAAAATCAACATTGTAGTCCTCCTGATAATCGGCAACGTCACCCCCCAAAGGCTCCTGATAATCAACGTCCACTGGGTCGACGTTCTCAGCACCAATCGAATCAGAGAAACTCACGTCCACACCGTCGGTATAATCACCTGCAACTGTTAATTTATCATGGGATGAGCTTACTTAGTCACGTAAACTCAGTGGATACACCACCAATCCACCTATACTACTCAGGTGCATTGTGGGTGCATCAAGTGAGCGATAACATAGTATATCAAAAGAATCATAACAAAATAATGAAATTAAGTGCATATTGTAAGCTCATATCCTAATCCTTAATGTGAGATCATGATCTAGACACTTACATCCTAACGTACCTTACCATATCTCATATCATATCATACCGTATTTTATTATTCTCGCACATACGTCTGTACGTCGCATGAGCGTAACTAACATACTCATAAAATCCTAAATGACCTGTGCCAGAGTCGCTACTCGAGCTACCATGTGAGGGTCACCATAGTATCATACCACCATATCATAACGCCCTCCATATCATATCATATCATACACCCCATTCAGTCACAGGGGCGGCCGGCGACTCATAACTCATAATGTCTCCTAGAGACATCCGTCTTGACTGAAAGATGTTGTTGCCCTTACGGTGGCGACACAAGGAACGGTACGTACAGAGACTTAAGTTGCTAATCTTTTGCTGGCCTATACAGCGGTGTCTTATTATCGTAACATCTATTATCATAGTGACTCATATCTTATCCTACCAACTCATATTTTATCCTATCATATTAGAACTCGGGGTGATAGGGTCACCTTTTATGCCACCGTATACGAGGTTACACTGAATTCGCACTCACCCTACTCGTCATGGGGTCTGATACCACCATGAGTTGTAAGGCATGTGAATACGATGTATTTCCCGCTTCGATACCATCTCAGTGAATCACCACACCCAAGCATAGGCATGATCTCATACACTCTCGCGTCATCTGACCTAACATGACCTTAACTCATATCATGATCAAAGTAAAGATACAGAATCATCACACACACAAAAAGGTTTTCATTTAGATTATTGTTATATTTATTTACATAACACACCAGTAAATATAGAGTATGGGAGTAATTATGTGTTTTCGATAACTCAAGGGTCAAAGTTTGATTTTCACGAGGTGTCGAAGTTCTAACATTTCGTGTTATCGAATAGGTCGTGTTGAAGCGATAAAAGTGATATTTAAAATATATTATTATTTATTATTATAGAATATTTAAATTAAATATTATTATTTTAAAAATTAAGTGCATCACGACCATCGATCGAAAAGTGCAAGTGATTAATGTGCACTAAGTTTTTGGTCGTGCAACGGTGAGATTTTAGTGTGAATCAGGTCGTCAGTTCGGACAACAATCGACTGATCAGTTTTGGAAACAATCATTCAGTCTTAATTATATTATATAAAGTATTTATTTTGGGTACAAATCGATCGATCAATTTTTGGTAATCAATCGGTTAGATTTAAAGTGATTTGAGTACACTCTTATTCGATTCCGATCAGAATTGATCAATCGGACAATAGGGTCGATCGGGCGAAAAGAAAAAAAATATAATAATAATAATAACAATAATAAATAAATAAATAAATAAAATAAAAAAGAAAACAAATAGATTCTGACAACGTTTATAAACCCAATCTTAGCAACGATTTATACTATTATAATAAGGTACTCAAGTGCCTTGTTTTATATATAATATAATATATAATATTTGGATAGTGTAAATTATATAGCTATGATAACCCACCACTTAAATGTATAAACTATCATTAAGGTGTTAGTGTACTTAAGTACCTTAATTATATACTAATATAACACTGTTATAATATAAATTACATTAACGCATCGCTGGAGTAATTGATATAAAATATAAGCTATGAACTGTTTTAAAGAGTAATTTAGAATTCATATGAATATAATAATCTAAACCATCGGTCTTCGTTGATATTTTAAGTACTTTAACAGATTGGTTGGTGGAATTAAAAGGAAACAATAGGTTTGAGGCGAGGAGCCAATTGGTTGCTTCAGTCAAATTTGATTAATAAAATATTCTGTACCCATATATATATATATATATATATATATATATATATATATATATATGAAGTTTTATTAGGAAGTAAATATAAAAATATAATAGCATTATATTAAAAGTTATATAATAGATTTTATTAATATAACATAAAAGTAATTAATTACTTTTGTCTCATATAAAAGTATAATGATATTATATTAAAAGTTATCTAAAGTTTTAATAATTTAATATTACCAACCCGTTTTGCATCATTTAAATATAACCCCATAATTCCACATGTGTCCATTAGGCAGGCATGCACTCAAGTGCCGTGCGGGGTCGAGTTGGTGAACAAGCCTCCTCATTCCATTAACTGGGAGTTGAATAGTAAGAAAAATTATACTTTGGGTTTTTCGTTTAGGGACATTCATGGGTTGGGTCCGGGTAGGAGTGTTTACCGGTTGGGCCCGAGTCATGGGTTCCCCAAGCCCAACCTATTAATATATTGAGTCTGAATTCTAGACCCGACCCGACCCGTTCTAAAATCAGGTCTGATTTGGGTGTGGTGTGCCTAAAACTACATGCTTATATCTCATCTAAAATAGAGAAAGAAAATTTTAGTTCTATCTTAGATTGGGGTTCCTGAAACTAACTAATGAAATAATTAAAATTTAGCAAGATTCCTTGATTTTAATAAAAGTTGTTGTGTCAAGAATCCTAATTTACCAAGTATTCTCTACGATCAGGTAAATTTCTTAACTCACTCTCAATTAGAAGAAAGATAAATTGTGTATAATTGTATATATATATATATATATATATATATATATATATATATATATATATATAAAAATAAAATATGGTTCATTTATCTAGTCCGTCAATACGCGATCGAACGTACCCTATGCGACGGGATCTGAAAAGTATGAGATGGATGAATGGGTACCCACCTCTTGAAGCGTAATCTGCGGATCGATGGCGGTTAGGACGATAGAGACGGCGAAAAGAGATTTGGGTGTTTTTAGAAAAGGGTAGATATAGAAGAAGATTGAGTGACGGCTAGGGTTAGGGTTTTCCGTAACTTTCTTATTTATAATATATGAGCATTAATTCGTTTAAGACCTCTTGTCTATAACTAAAGACTTTCAACCACTAGGCCACCACACAACTTATGTCAAATAAAGATAATTTCAAATATAAAACCTTTTGAAAAATCAAAATGTGTATTTTTCTCAACTAGGGTAGGTTACGGTGTGGAGCACTAACACCATGCTTGGTGCAAAGCACCATTTAATACCAATAAAAGAAAGTCAAAAATTCCGAGTCGTTACATGACCAAACTGGGTACTTAAGTTACTAGATTCGTGATTTATACCATGTCATGAATGTTTTATTGTTATGCCATTTCTTCCCTATTACTAGCTGTTGTTCTTCGGATATAATGTTTTATTGTTATGCCATTTCTTCCCTATTACTAGATGTTGTTCTTCGGATATTGTCCACAAGGCTATAAAAGGAAACCAAAAGGCCTATTACCATGTTTATAAGAGGATGTGAGAGAAAATCTACGAACCCATCACCTATTGACCATTTATTGAATGCTTTCGTCATGTCCTTACCCTTTCTTCCATTCATTTGTCCTTGCACTTTATTCCATCCTTGTCCTTGCTATTATATCTGTGGCTGGTGGATTCCCTTATGGCCAATTAGAAATAACAAAAACAGAACTTTTTCAGAGTTCAACTATAGGCATGTTGAATGTGACACTCCGAATTTTTTTCAATACTATTTTTTTTTTTTTTTACAACTCGAAAAAATCCATACCGTCGGATCGTAGATCACGCTCCATTACAGAAATAGAGTATTACAAAACTAGAAATAAATAGGCAGCTATTACAAAAAATAATACTAAAAGTAATATCCATAGCTGGAATAGAGAATCTATTCTTAAATAATACACAGTCCAACAACCTAAACTAATAGTGGTGTACAAGAGGAGAAAATATAGTTCTAATGTCTACAATGTTCCATAATTATACCAAAACTTGAGATGAACACGAAAGCTTCTGAGTTAAAATCCAACGAAATCTCCAAGTCCCGTTTACAGCTTGTACCTGTGACATATAGTCGAGGGGTGAGCTTTATCCAAGCTCAATAGAGAAAAATAATACCAATATACATCTTGTCATGCAAGAACACAGATTTGATTGATTTAAACCCAATCGGCAAAATCAACTTCAATTTCATTTTTCAGTACAAGAGAAAATCAAATTCGAGGCAAAATCAAATTATAGAAAAACATCATCCCGTATTTCACAGTCGAGTTTCGATCAAAACATTATTATGTATTTCAAAGATCAACGTGTACATACGAAATTCTCAAGTTCTAGTTCACTTGGACACAGATTCAGTCAGTATTCATTTTACTTTCATTTCAGTCAGTATCTTTCGTATACAATGTAACCCGACGTGTCGGTCCAGTATCGATTTCCAGTGTCAAATGCCATGTCAGTCAGTACAGTATACAATACATGATGTATGGTTTAACCCGCCGTACCAGTCCAGTAATGCAGTATGCAGTGCAATGTGTACGGTTTAACCCGTCGTACCGGTACAGTAATGCAGTATGCTTAATGTCCAGTATTAAGTGTCTAGTATTCAGTGTTCAAATGATTCATGTTTCAGTCCAATTTCACATACTTATTCACAGTTCAAATTTCTATTTACATTCAAGACACGAGGTTTCATATATACAAAACATGCTTCGGATTTCAAGTTCAATTTCGGAGTCTTAATTAGATCTTCATGTTCAAATGCCACATTCCGGTTCATATTCTTATACAAACTTACGCTCTTAGATTCTTATTGGAAATCGATTTCAAAAACAAGGTTCACTTCTAGTTTTCAGGTCTATCATCCATCGCCAAAATCACGTTTTCATGTACGAAATTCAAATCAGAAGTCATGGTTCATATGCTGAACTCAAATCACAAAATCACATTTCATCACTACAAAAAAATGAACTTTTAACGGCACACTTTTTGAGGCATTTGACAAAAAATGCCGCGAAAAATATTTATTAGCATCATTTTATGATAAAGCGTCGCAAAATATGTGAAATAGTTAGATCCCGCCTAATATTGGCGCTTGTTTCCCAAACAATTTGCGGCATATCACTCTCTATCTAAATACATATAAACACGGAATATATTCCCTCATAAAACCCCTCACTCTTTCTCTCTCGACCCGACGCCAAACGCGGGATATATTTCCCACTGACGCCAAATGCATGATATATTCCCTCATAAAACCCCTCACTCTTTCTCTCTCCATCGACGACAGACACAAAGACCCTATTTCCCACCCAAACCCACTCTCTCTCTCTCCAAAACCACACTCTCTCTTTCTCCACCGAAACCCTATTTCCCACCCAAACCCTTCTCTCCATCGATCCATTGGCGCTGCATGCAATCAGATTCCATAGTTCCTTTACTGTTGTTCGCGATCTGATTCCAATGATCAATTGCTGCTGTTCCAGATCGGATTCCTTCGTTTCATTGTTGCTGTTCGAGATCGGATTCCATCGCTTCATTGTCGCTGTTCGAGATCGGATTCCATCTTTCCATTGCCACTGTTCGATATCAGATTCCATCATTCCATTTCCGCTGTTCGAAATCAGACTCCATCCATCAATTGCCGTTGTTCGAAAAGGATTGCCGCTGAATCAAAACATCAAAGGTAGATTGTCGATCTCGGAACACCGTGCAGACATCTCGGAACGTCGTGCGTAGATCTCGGAATGATGGAATCTGATATCGACAATCTACCTTTGATATATTAAATACGCCTGACAACAAATCCCCAGAAATACTCAGGTGTATATAATATATACGCCCAGCCAAAATCCCCAGATTTAAGCCTGGCGTATATAATACATAGTCCCAGCCAAATCTGCTAGTTTTGGTCAGGCATATATAATACATACGCGCAGTATAAACTGGGTTCAGGCAGCCCGATCTGAGGCCCAATCAACCACCCAAGTTCCCTGATTAGCGGTATTAGTGCCCACAGTAGCCTCCCGCATTCTCTAACGCCCAATATGCCCCCGCCCAGTCAAAAGAAGGCGACTTCTCATTGATTTGCTCCGAGGGATTGGGTCGTTTGCATGGATTCCCTCACCTTCAATAGAACAAAAGGGTTCCCTTTTGCTTCTTCCGAAGTGTGTCGGATCCCGCCGTGAGACCTACTAAAGGTGCATATATCACCCGAGACGGGAGTTTTTCTATGGCACCAGATCATCATTCATTTAAATAGGGGAGATAATTTTCGTTTGAAATTTTTTTAAAAATATATATATAGATGTATTTGTCTACTGAGACCTCAAACCCAACCTGTAGAAATAGAACTAGGAAGGTATACAACCCTTACCCAAGACATCGATACTACACTCGTCAGCAGATCATGTCGAGCGCCGATACATCCCCACCATCATCCCCATCCCATTCCCATATAGGAGAAGACCCGATCTCCAACACCTTCACCCAAACCCAGTTCGATGTCACGGGTCCATTTGGGGCACCCGCGTTCGCATCCACCCCATCCCCCGCCCTTACATTTTCCCAACATACCCCCATCTCATCCCCTATTGAAACCCCTCATTTTCCAACCGACCCATACATCCCCATCTCCCATCCATCCACCCTTACCGCACCGCCCTACTCCCAAAGACCCCATCGAGAGCCCCATCCCCTGCCTACCTCCCACGTCCCATCCACCTCATCATCCATGCCCCCTACATCCTATATCCCATCCACCTCATCTCACATGCCTTCCACATCACATGGCCCATCCACATCCCAGCATACCCCCCTATTTACCCAGGTCATGCCCAACTTTTCCCAGGATATGACCAGTAACCCACCATCTTCCATAGCCATACATCCATACCCCCCATACCCGGGTCATGCCCAATTTCACCCAACCACCTCCGTCCTTGAATGGGCCATCACCCTCCAATCTCACACCTGAATCCATGCCCTCAATGGAGGACATGAGAATGATGTATGCCCTGTGGGCTACCTCTCGGAGCCCTACATTCCAAACCCCACATCTAGGTCTCCAAAACCTCCATACCCCATTCCCCCATGAACATGCCCAACCACCCATCATTCATACCATCCAAGATCCCCCACCTCAATTCCAGGCCTAGGCCCAAGCCCAACAGACCCAAGCCCACTCATCTCAGGCCCAAAACAACACAAATCCATGGGCCCAAGCCCAAATATCTTTAGAACCATGGGCTCAAGCCCAAGCCCACCGAACCCATCAGACCCAGGCCCAAAATCCTCAAGGCCCATGGGCCCAAGCCCAAACCCATCAGACTCAAGCCCAGGCCCAAATTCCTTAAGGCCAATGGGCCCAAGCCCATCAGACTCAGGTCCAGACCCAAAACCCTCAAGGCCCATGGATCCAGGCCCAAACCCACCAGACCCAGGCCCAAAACTCTCAAGGCCCATGAGCCCAAGCCAAAACCCACCAGACTCTGGCCCAGGCCCAAGCCCATCAGACCCAGGCCTAGTTCCAAGCCCCCAAGGGCCCTTGGGCCCAAACCTATCAAACCTAGGCCCAAGGTCCATCACCCCACACTCAATACCAACATGGCCCATCAGGCCAAACCCAACAGGGCCCATTGGCCTAAAATCATGCCAACACCCACACCCAGGCCCAAGGCCCATCAACCCAAGCCTTCCAAAACCATCAAGCCCAATTCCATCAAACCCAAGGCCCGTCCACCAATACTCATCAAGGCCCGTTCACGAACCCCTTACCCCTTCACCAGTATCCTTCATTCACCTATACCCCTTATGCCCCCATCCCGCCTCCAACGGAAAATCCAATCCACTCCATTCCTCAAAACCACGCCTATAGCATCCCGCCACATCAACCACACCCCCATCACTCCCAGAATGTGCACCCAGCTCAGCACATCATTCATCCACAATCCACTCATCCATTCACTCCTTCCCATCCCCTACAAGCCTTGTGGTCCCACCAGGTCATCCAACCCATCACCCCCCAGGTCTAAATAGCGGACCTAGCCCCTCACCAGTACAATGACCAACAGTATGAGGAGGACAAGATCCGCAATAGTGGAGGAGCTGCCAGCTTCGGCCCCTCCATCGTCACACCCAGGGCCAAACAAAATTAGGGAGAGCGGTCCAACTCTGACCTCAAAAGAATGAGCGGTGAAAGAACAGATAGATGAGAATCTGATGGTAGCGAAGATGGGAGGGCTAGAACTGCATTCGACAAACTTTTCTGACATATGTCTGTTCTCGGATGTTGTGACGACTCGACTTTTCCAATCCCTAAGGTATAGGAAAGGCCGGTTCATCAACTTATTGATTTCTCAATAAGCCGTAACAAACAGAAGCCGGCAACATAACAAAGGTCTAAAGAACAGAGGCATCATATCATAATTCAAAAAGAACCAAAAGACTACAGATAGCAAAAGAATATATCACTGTGAGGAACCAAAAGGAACCACCGGTGATGGCCAATCCAATCACCTAAAATAGAGGTTCACGATAATGGTTCCTCTAGTGATATCAAAAGGACAAAATAATAACCTAGGGCTCAATATTCCAAAATTAATATCCAGACAAAATACCAAAAAAAATAAGGATCCAAAGATCAGGGGAAGAACTCGTCCCCTGGTATATCCAAATCCTCCTACGAATATAATCGAGTCCTCGGATCCTCGACCCAATGTCGGCCTCAAAGACTGTGACGTATAGTCGAGGTGAGCTAAGTACCAAGCTCAATAGAAGAAGCGGATCTATTTGCAGTTTATTATAAGTACTGGTTTTAAAAAGACGGAATCGGATCAGATATGATTTTTCAAAAGATGCTTTCAAATTTAAATCTCCAGTTCTAATCCTGAGTCAAAACTGATAGTAAGTTCAAAGTGTTCAAAAATGTTCTGATTTAGCATGCTTCTTGTCTTAAATTTATAACTTAATTATATCTCTCAAATTTCCTATAGCGTGAGAGCGGACTAAGTGACCGATGGGAAGACCCTCACCATAACCATGGTTCATCATGAACCCATTTCGAAAAATGCAACAAGCCCCTGCGCTATGAGGGAAACTTGTGCCAAAGTTTTTACCGTCAACACGGTTGGTAGAATCTAGGGCATCGTACTTATGAACCCTAAATCAAATGCAAATGCTAATACATATCAAAGCTTATTAATTATAACATATACTGAATTGTCAAAGTTCTGATTCGAAATTCTGATTCGAAAATTAACTGAGATTCTGATTCAAAAAGGTTTAGCTGAGGTTCTGATTCACAAAGATTCTTATTTCTAACAATGTTTACAATTTTCTGATGTTGTCGTATATTCACGCTTTGTTTATACTATGTGCACAGATTATCATCAACTTAACGCATTTCAAGTAATTTATCTATCATAGTTTGTGCTTATAACTTATGCAAATGAAGATTAGGGTTCCCCTACCTTAACCAAGCGGTTTCAAAAGCATGCAAAAACGGTCCTCTCCAAGGACTTCCGACAGACAAAACCTACATATATTAACACCCTTAGTGTTAATATAAAGCTACAAAATTTAACCCGAAAGCTTGCAAGAAGAAAAATCCAACAAATTTTCGAACCCAAAAATCAGGGCAGAATTCGATCATCGATTTCCAATTCGATGGTCGAATTTGAAATTCGATGGTCGAATCCAAAATCGACCATCGAATTTCCAAATTCTGCATCAGGCCTAAATTCTGCAATTCGACGATTGAATTTCACGTGATACGTGGTCATGCAATTTGACATGCCCGGATCTTTTTCCAATCCTTTTCACAGCTAAACCATCTTCTTTATTGAACATATATTTTTAATTCTAACAATTCTCAACAGATTTTCATACAGAGGTTTTCAATACATACCTCTTTTTGGCTTTAAACGGTAGATCCCTTCGTACCGATTCATGCACCGGAACCAGTTTCTAAACTCATAGGTTTAATGGCATCAGTTCTGTCCATTATAACCCTTCTTCCATGGCACAGATCTGTAGACACAGGGATGTCCTCTCCTCTAACCTTCTCTTTTAATAGCTCAAACTGATCCAAAGATCATCACCAATCTAATCAATGGTCAAGATGGAAAGAGGAGCTCTCTTTCTTCCTAGATCTGGAAATCAAATGGGACCTTGAATGGTTAGGTCCTTAGAGCTTTTCCAACGAGAGAGAAAACAAAGCTTCTCTTGCACTCTCTCTTATAACCAAGTTAAGTAACCACAAATATCTAGATATTTACAATTGTAACTTATCTACTTAAGTTGGAATTTATTCCTTGCTAACCACTAACACATCTTTATTGTGTATGCCATTGTGTACATGACTTGTACACCTTTCTAGGCTAATTCCTCTGGCCATTAGTCTTATCATAGCCCTGGTTCATCAAAAACCAAAATTATTCCACAATATTTTTTGACACGCTTACTGAGGTAAACGAAAAAATATGTCAAAATATTAGGGATATTACATTCACCCCTCCTTAGGAATTTTCGTCCGCGAAAATTGGATGCAAAACAGGGCACATGGGCCACCGTGTTTCGATCCCACAGGGCACGCAAGCCAAGGGATGGGATCCGTAGTAACATGGATGTACTGCATGTGGCATCGAAGGCCATAGTGGATTGCATCCGTACATGGATGCCCATTATTCTAAGTGTCACGTGTCGGAGACCGATGCACGCGACGATGAAGCCATAACGAGATCAAAATTTATCAAAACCAACATGTAGAATCAGAGTGACAGAAGCAAACCCACACAAGTATCTAAAAGAAACAGTTACCAAAATATAAGCAAAAGCAAACTCATGCTGAATGATCCATATATACAAACAAGGCTAAACCAGGTATCTAAAACCACGCAAAGACATAAAAATAAAGGATAACAAAGAAGGACCACTGTGTCCTAATAATCCATAGTGTAAGGTGATAAAAGAAGGACCACTGTGTCCTAATAATCCCAGCTGTAAAATAAGTACAGACCGATAGCATCAAAAGTAAATGAGTAACCCTCTCTCACAAATATACTAAAAATCCCCAGCCGCAGATGGGTCCGCCTGATCTGCAACACCATCGCCACAAAGATCATCAAGACCGTATCGGCCGTGGGTCAAGGAGGCATACTAGTACCAATACCGATGTCGAAGGGCGAGATCTCAAGCTCGGATCTTAGCCATATCGATGTGTAGTCATCGGAAATGCATGTCGCATGAGGTAAGAGAGCGCCGCTGGAAATCTAGCTCTGACGATCGAGCTAGTATGGTGTGTGAGCTCGTGATCCGTGGCTCAGGGCGGTCACCTGCCTAGCAAACTCTGTTAATGTGAGGCCATCACCCGACGGGGGCTGGGTAGGGGCAGGAGTAGCAGGGGCTGCACGAGTAGGGTCCTCATCGTCCTCGCTATCGGTCCTCCCAGTGCCGCAAGATCCTTAGGAGCCTTTACCAATCGACCATAATGCTTTGACCCCAATTGACCGTGGTGTATAGTTTCACCTGGTGGATTTGGGCTCAGAGAAGAAGGTCATAAGGTGGCCTGCCGATAATTCTCAATCATGATGTAAATCACACGTGCATAGGGCATATTTTTCATGGGCTTCTTTCTATGTTCTCCCATTTTTCGCGGCTTTAGGATCCCCTTGAAAAGAATGTCCTGCAATCAACCATCTTTCCTTATAGGCCGCAAATAAAATTTGTTGAAGGCTCCGATTGGTGACCAAAAGGATACAAGGTGGTCTTGAAAATTTTATCTAAAATCCACATGGTCTCCCAGATCCGGACTGTGGACTATAGATTTATCGGATCCATGACGGCCTCAAGGCCATTTGTGTAGTGACGCCCTCAAACGAGCCGGTTTTGGGAAAGGGGACCTAAACCCACGATCGGGAGTGATTTAACGGAGCACGCAATGCCACGGCCATATCCTCTAGGTCAAATGTGTAATCCCGACCATCAATTTCCGTGTAAATTCTTTTACCGTCTTCGCGGCTCATGTGCTGATAAAATAAGCGCACGAGTCGCGGGTAGAAGTGGTCGCTAAAGGAAGTACATAACGAGGTCAATTTGTCTTTTTCCAAATACTCTCCATTTATTGCGTGTCGCTTGTTGATCAAACAACTGGGTGGAAGACGTAATCGTAGCGAAGCCTTTATGCTCCGTAAATCTCGTGGTTGTTCGGGCAAAAGGGGAACAGGTAATGTGGAGCCAATTTGAGTGTCCCACGGCATTTGGATCTAGAAGTGGACGCAGCGCGAGTGGCTGGTCGTTTGGAGGTAGGGTTTCGAATGGGTGTCTGTTTCTTAGGCCCCATCACAAGAAATCAACAGAAATGCTACCAAAAACCACAGAACAGAAGCAAAAATCCAAGAAATTAGAGGTGTGGGAGGGATTTACCTTGTGGAATGCCCCAAATCGGGTTTGGAAGGTATAAATTCGAATCCCCTTGACAATGTAGTGCATTCCCCCTTGGATTTGCAGCCCAAAATACACAGAGAAGTCCCAAATCGCCAAATCGCTCCAAACCCTAGCTCAAAAACCCTCCAAAAGATAAAACCCGAAATGACAACAGAGGGTTTGAACCCTCACTTAAGTCGAGAAATTCGACCATCGAATTCCAAATCGATGGTCGATTTTGCAATTCGATGGTCGATTTGAAAATCGACTATCGATTTCGCCAGACAGCCCTCTGTCCTGTTTTGGGCTTTAATTTGTTTATAAGCTTATAATTTTTCGATGGTCGATTATCAAAATCGACAGTCGAATTTTCTGGCAACAAAATTTGCTTAAAATTTTGCAAATTTTTGGAATCTAGACCTTACCATTAGATCTAATTTGACCGTTATCGAAGCCTTTTCCATCCGCTTTACATGTTGGACTCCGACCCGAATTATCGCTGCCGTAAAGGCACAAAATTATAAAATAGGTGTAACTTTTAGCGAATTACTCACATTTTTAATTGAAAAAAGAGTAGTCCGTATTCGGTCGGGCTCGCAAAATTTATCAAGGTTTCCACAGCAGTACGTAATTAATTTGCGGTCAAATGTGGACAAAAATAGGTTTAAGCATTGGATCATGGTAACCCCTTTTGTCAAAATTAATCATTTAATTTGTTCGTTGCCAGTCGTGTTTTAAAATATATGAGGTCTTCAAGGACTTTCCAAAATTTTTGAAATTCCTAACCTTTCAATCACCAATATTGATCACGAAAGCAATATCTAGTCCAGTTTGCTTATGAAATAAGGAGCATACTTACTGTTTATTGGCCCGCCAAAATTTCTCGGCAAAATATATTTATATAATCAATAATTACATAAAATCGCAAGCATCTTACAGTCAACATATAAAAGCTCATAAATTTACACGAAAAGGCTTGGAAACTGGTCTCGGATCGCAGCTTCACGCTCCCAAGTGGCTTCCTCTGGTGTATGATTCCGCCATTGCACGAGAACCAAAGGAATGCTTTTAGTGCGTAGGATCTGCTCCTTGCGATCCAAAATACGAATCGGGTCCTCGACCACCTTCAAACCATCCTGAAGTTCGATGGGTTGGAAATCAAGTACATGAGTCGGGTCACGGATGTATCGTCGCAGCATTGACACATGAAAGACATCGTGCATGCTAGATAATTGCGGCGGTAACGCCACACGATATGCAACCTCTCCGACTCGGCCTAGTATCTCAAAAGGCCCAACGTACCGAGGACTCCGCCTCGCTTTCCCGAATCAAGATAACGCCTTGGTAGGCTAAATCCGAACGAAAACATTCTCGCCACAAAGGAATCGAGTATTATTGCTATTTTCAAATGGAATTTGTACCAAGAAAATATACTCATTGACATGATAAATCTACCTGAAAGTCCACGTGTCTCCGTTTGAGATCGGCGTAGCTCTTCTGACGACTCTGAGCTACTCGTAGTCGCTCGCGTATCAACCGAACTGTCTCGGTAGTGCGCTCAACTATCTCAGGTCCAATAATGAGCTTCTCACCCACTTCTTCCCAGTTCAACGGTGATCGGCACCGTCGTCCATATAACGCCTCGAATGGAGCCATACCAATACTAGCCTGAAGCTATTGTTGTAGGCGAACTCAATCGAGGCAAGTGTTGGTCCCATGACCCGTGAAAATCCAAAGATACATGCTCTCAACATGTCCTCAATGATCCGGTTCACGCTTTCGTCCGCCATCCGTCTGGGTGAAACGCCGAACTAAAATCAAGACGAGAACCCATGCCTTCTCGAAATCTTTGCCAAAATGTGAAGTAAACACGGGTCTCGATCAGACACAATCGGCGGTATCCCATGCGTCTAACAATCTCCTTGTGTATAACTCGCAAGTTCATCGGGTCAGATAGGTGGTATTGTATGGCAAGAAATGAGCAGACTTGGTTAGTCGATCTACAATAACCCAGATGGCATTGTTCTTCCTCAGTGTCTTCGGCAACCCGAGTATGAAATCCATCGAAATGGCTTCCCATTTCCACTCAGGCACAGGTAAAGGCTGCAATAGGCCTGCAGGATTCTGATGATCAACCTTAACCTGTTGACAAACCAAGCACCGCGATACGTACTCAGCGACGTCGCGTTTCAAACCTCGCCACCAGAAACTCTTCATCAAGTCCTGATACATCTTGGTGCTACCAGGATGTATGGCATACATGGATTTGTGAGCCTCTTCTAGAATGGTGTCCCGAAGCTCGATACTCGACGGTACGCATACCCGGTCGTGAAATAGCAAGGTCCCATCTGCTCGAATGGAGAAATCCTTCTTACTGCCATTCTCGACATCTCGTCTGATTGCCATCAGCTCATCATCGGTCATCTGAAGCTTTCGAATGTTCTCGAAGAGCGTAGGACGTAATACAAGCGTAGCCATCAATGCCCCCGAGCCTTTTACATCAAACCTTGAGCTGCCCAAAGCCATATCCTCCAAAAGCTTTCATCTTTGAATCCGGCTAACAAGATGTGACAACTGTGCTGAAGACCTCCTACTAAGTGCATCAGCAACGACATTTGCCTTTCCCGGATGGTATTGAATCGAGCAATCGTAGTCCTTCAAGAACTCCATCCATCGTCGCTGTCGCATATTCAAGTCCTTTTGAGTGAAGAGGTACTTGAGACTCTTGTGATCGGTGAATATATCAAAGATTTCACCGTAGAGGTAATGTCGCCAGATCTTCAAGGCGAATATAACTGCTGCTAGCTCTAAGTCATGCGTCGGATAGTTTCTTTCATGGTCCTTCAACTGCCTAGAACCATATGCAATGACCCGCTCGTTTTGATTAAGCACACTTAATCCGCCATAGGAAGTATACGCAAAACCTCCGCCGGAAGGTATAGCAAGCATCTGTCAGAGTCAAGCGGCGCTTTAGCTCAAAGCTCGCTTACACGATCCGGCCCAAATAACTTAGCATTCTTTCTTGTGAGCTGTGTAAGTGGACCTGATATCTTCGAGAAACCCTCGACAAATCGCCGATAGTACCCTGCCAAACCAAGGAAACTTCGGACCTCTGTAACTGTTGTAGGTTGTTCCCATGTCACCACAGAATCTATCTTTGTAGGATCCACTGAGATACCCGCTTCAGAGACTACGTGGCCTAAGAAACTAACCTGCTCAAGCCAAAACTCACACTTACTGAGTTTGGCATACAACTGATGGTCCCTGTCCAAACCTATTTTTATTACCCTGCTCTCGCCTCAAGTACTGTTTTTGAATATCTTCCTCAGCAATGAGGGCCTTGGACATCACGCCAGCATACGTCTCCATTTCCCACATCGACACCCTCTCTTGAATGTTCGGCCTCAAACCTCTCTGAAATTTCTGAGCTCTCATCACCAAGGGCCACATGTAGGTGCAAATCGAAAGTCTATCAAATTTCGCGCCATACTCACAGATCGACATCTCATTCGCTTCAATTCAATAAATTGACCTCCCAATCGACACGTGACGATCCTTGAAAGTATCGATCGTTGAACGCTCCACAAACTCGCCCAAGTCCATGGAGTGTTGGGGTAGTCCCGCTTCTCATCCCGAAACAGACTTCCACCACGGGCTAGCCTCACCCAAAAGTTTGAAAGATGCCCAACAGACTTTCTCAATATCGCACATCAGAACACTTCAAATATCTTCTCGATCTCATCCACCATGCCTCGGCTTCCATAGGATCCGTCGCCTCGAGAATGTAGGAGGTCTCATCCTCCTAAACTCGCTAATCCTCCCGGCGATGTCTAGTCACAAGATCTCACCTCTATCAATGGCTGCAGTCTGTTGGGGCATGTTAGTAGCCAAGGCTGCCAATACCTCGCTACATTCCTCTGTCTTGCCTAGCGTTCCCAAAGGCTCAGATTAGGGCCAAGCAACCGCCTTCACCATAAGAGGTGCCTACGCCTCACCTATCCCATCAATGCGAAATGACGAGGTCCCTCTATACCTCGGCCTCGCCTAAACTGGTGGAGGCATGCTGATCTGTCATTGTTAAACAAACAATAACAATTGATCAGTAATAAATTTTTTTGAAAATAATCTAACCCCTAGTCCTAAGACTATGAACCTAGAGCCTTTGCTCTGATACCAACTGTGACGACCCGACTTTTCCAATCCCTAAGGTATAGGAAAGGCCGGTTCATCAACTTATTGATTTCTCAATAAGCCGTAACAAACAGAAGCCGGCAACATAACAAAGGTCTAAAGAACAGAGGCATCATATCATAATTCAAAAAGAACCAAAAGACTACAGATAGCAAAAGAATATATCACTGTGAGGAACCAAAAGGAACCACCGGTGATGGCCAATCCAATCACCTAAAATAGAGGTTCACGATAATGGTTCCTCTAGTGATATCAAAAGGACAAAATAATAACCTAGGGCTCAATATTCCAAAATTAATATCCAGACAAAATACCAAAAAAAATAAGGATCCAAAGATCAGGGGAAGAACTCCTCCGCTGGTATATCCAAATCCTCCTCTGGAATATAATCGGAGTCCTCCGGATCCTCTGACCCAATGTCAGTCTCAGCACCTGTGACGTATAGTCGAGGGTGAGCTAACAGCCAAGCTCAATAGAAGAAGCCAGATCTATTTGCAGTTTATTATAAGTACTGGTTTTAAAAAGACGGAATCGGATCAGATATGATTTTTCAAAAGATGCTTTCAAATTTAAATCTCCAGTTCTAATCCTGAGTCAAAACTGATAGTAAGTTCAAAGTGTTCAAAAATGTTCTGATTTAGCATGCTTCTTGTCTTAAATTTATAACTTAATTATATCTCTCAAATTTCCTATAGCATGAGAGCGGACTAAGTGACCGATGGGAAGACCCTACTGACCATCGTCGTTCATGAACCCATTTCGAAAAATGCAACAAGCCCCTGCGCTATGAGGGAAACTTGTGCCAAAGTTTTTACCGTCAACACGGTTGGTAGAATCTAGGGCATCGTACGTATGAACCCTAAATCAAATGCAAATGCTAATACATATCAAAGCTTATTAATTATAACATATACTGAATTGTCAAAGTTCTGATTCAAAATTCTGATTCGAAAATTAACTGAGATTCTGATTCAAAAAGGTTTAGCTGAGGTTCTGATTCACAAAGATTCTTATTTCTAACAATGTTTACAATTTTCTGATGTTGTCGTATATTCGCGCTTTGTTTATACTATGTGCACAGATTATCATCAACTTAACGCATTTCAAGTAATTTATCTATCATAGTTTGTGCTTATAACTTATGCAAATGAAGATTAGGGTTCCCCTACCTTAACCAAGCGGTTTCAAAAGCATGCAAAAACGGTCCTCTCCAAGGACTTCCGACAGACAAAACCTACATATATTAACACCCTTAGTGTTAATATAAAGCTACAAAATTTAACCCGAAAGCTTGCAAGAAGAAAAATCCAACAAATTTTCGAACCCAAAAATCAGGGCAGAATTCGATCATCGATTTCCAATTCGATGGTCGAATTTGAAATTCGATGGTCGAATCCAAAATCGACCATCGAATTTCCAAATTCTGCATCAGGCCTAAATTCTGCAATTCGACAGTCGATTTTCGAAATCGACAGTCGAATTTCCTGTATTCTGTGGCTGTGCAATTTGACATGCCCGGATCTTTTTCCAATCCTTTTCACAGCTAAACCATCTTCTTTATTGAACATATATTTTTAATTCTAACAATTCTCAACAGATTTTCATACAGAGGTTTTCAATACATACCTCTTTTTGGCTTTAAACGGTAGATCCCTTCGTACCGATTCATGCACCGGAACCAGTTTCTAAACTCATAGGTTTAATGGCATCAGTTCTGTCCATTATAACCCTTCTTCCATGGCACAGATCTGTAGACACAGGGATGTCCTCTCCTCTAACCTTCTCTTTTAATAGCTCAAACTGATCCAAAGATCATCACCAATCTAATCAATGGTCAAGATGGAAAGAGGAGCTCTCTTTCTTCCTAGATCTGGAAATCAAATGGGACCTTGAATGGTTAGGTCCTTAGAGCTTTTCCAACGAGAGAGAAAACAAAGCTTCTCTTGCACTCTCTCTTATAACCAAGTTAAGTAACCACAAATATCTAGATATTTACAATTGTAACTTATCTACTTAAGTTGGAATTTATTCCTTGCTAACCACTAACACATCTTTATTGTGTATGCCATTGTGTACATGACTTGTACACCTTTCTAGGCTAATTCCTCTGGCCATTAGTCTTATCATAGCCCTGGTTCATCAAAAACCAAAATTATTCCACAATATTTTCTGACACGCTTACCGAGGTAAACGAAAAAATATGTCAAAATATCAGGGATATTACAGATGTCCCCCTACCATAAAAATTTAAGATGCCATCATTCGACAAATATAATGGCACAGGCAACCCCATCACCCACTTAAAATCTTACTGTGAGGATATGTGCCAGTACGGCGGAGATGAACGACTCCTCGTCAAAGTGTTCCAAAAGAGTTTAATGAGTCCAATACTGAGATGGTTCACATCCCTAGAACCATCCATGTTAAAAACTTGGAAAGATCTGACACACTTATTCCAAGAACAGTATGTCTATAACATGGACATAGAGCCAAAAAAGTTAGATCTGGCCCGTTTGAAGTAAAGGCATGATGAAACTTTCAGTGCCTACTTAGGAAGGTGGAGGGCATTGGCCGCCCAGGTGACCCACCGGACTCCTGATGATGAGCTGATTGAATTGATAACCAAGGGAGCTCTCCCAGTCATCGCGGATTTTTTGGTATATCAGCAATAGCCCAATTTTGCTGATTTGGTTTGAAATGCCAACCGTTGCGAAGACGCCGTTAGAGAGGGTAGGTTGGGAAAGAGCGTGGCCAACGGGGCCACCAGGGTTCAAAAGGCTGTCGAACCAAGAATCGAAAGAAGACCAGGGACAGAGGTACAAAACATCGTTTACCCCCAGGCCAATACCAATCCCCCCTCGATACAGCTCTAGGCCTGTTGAGAACTGGAAAACACCATTTTCCACCCCTTAATCTGGGCCTTGATAGACCTTGAGAGAACTAAATAAGTGTTTTAGGTGCTTGTTTTATAGCTAACAACAAAGGCAGGCTTAACTCTGAAAGTAGCTTAAAAGTACCAAAATTATGATGACCCATCTTGATCTGGAGGAAGAAGGAGAAGGGACAACCTCACTGGCCATTCGGAAAGAAGAATGCACTACAGAAATCTATTCAAAAAGAACCTGATCTATTCGAAAAGAACTAAAGCTCCAGGCTTGGTTTTCGAAGAGCACCTGATCTATTCAAAAAGAACTAAAGCTCCAGGCTTGGTTTTCGAAGTGCACCTGATCTATTCGAAAGGAACCAAACTCACTGATGATCTATTCGAAAAGAAGAAAACTCCTTGCGAACAGCACCAGATCTGTGCGAATAGAGCTCCAGAAGTCATATTTCCCTTCGAAAAGGTCCTCAATTTGTACGAATAGAGCTCCAGAAGTCATATTTCCCTTCAAAAAGGTCCTCAATCTGTGCGAATAAAGCTCCAGAAGTTACAGTACCTTTCGAAAAGGTCCCCAAACTGTGTGAAATCGTATTCTGAAGATTCCCAGCATCTGTAAGGGCAATTCAGTAATCTCTGCACGTGCCCCAATGTATTTAAAAACCCAGGGGGCACTCTGGAAGATTTTGAGCACGAATCAGAGGCATATTCCACTCCATGTGAACACCCAAAGATGAAATTACTTGGCGGGAACTTTTAGAAGCTCAAACAGATTTTTGAATTACATAACAGAATTGATGCCTTTGTCTCCTGATTGGCTGAACCAGATCAAGCAGTTCTGATTGGCTAGAACAGATCGGGATCCTTGTGCTCGACTCCTATTAGCTGATATAGATCTAACCAATTCTGATTGGTTGATGCACATCTGAGCTGGACTTGGGGAAAACTATAAATAGACGAACTATTTGCCCAATTTGGGCATCCAGAATTTGAGTTTCATTCCTACTGCCCTATTTCCAATTCAGATTAAGATAGCTTGTCTGAAACTTCTGTAATAGCCTAGCTTTTGTCTGTAACTGATAACTGTGAGATACTTATATAATTCAAGTGAGAATTGTATTCAAGACTACAAATCCGAGGCATTTTGGTGGATTTGAAAAGGTTACTTTCATTAGTACGTTCTCAATCGGATTCATGTTGAGGGTTCATTGTGATCTCCTCACTCATTAGACTCCTTTAGATTTACTACTTTTAAGTAATTTCCCTTAATTCACTATCCCTGTGAGAATCTGTGTTTGTAACCTGGTTCTTACAGCATTTGTAGTGGTGATTATGTTCTGAATCAAGACTTTAGATTGAAAACTATTGGATGATCTGTGTCCATGACAGTGGACAGATCATAGCCATAAGTTCAACTCAATTCTAATCCTTGAATTGGATTATTTTCTCTTACATCTGAGCTAGTAGCCAGATGAAGATTTGATACTTTCTCAACTGTATTACACTATTTCTCACTCTGCAATCAATTACTAAGCTTAAGTAGCTGTTATTCCTCCATTCTTATTAATTTTGCATCCAATTCCCCCAACTCGGATCTGGATCACTTGTTTTACAACTAAATAAGATCTGGAGGTTTATCATACATTTTAAATCAATTCCCTGTGGACGATCTTTTACTCACATTTAAAACTTGCTACAATTGGCCCTGATCTTGCAGGCTAATTAACTTCTCTCTGTGCTAATATTTCTTTATTCTTTTTAGTTTTTCAATTTCAGTATAATTCATCCTTTGCAAATCTATTTTCAAAATACAAATAAATCATGCACACTTAGGACAACAAGTTTTTGGCGCCGTTGCCGGGGAATAGATTTTAAAATAGGTAGATCTAAGTTTTTTTTTAATTTTACATCAGTGCTAACTGTTCTATTATTTAAATCTATGCAGTTATTCCTATACATTTGAGCTTGGAATCTACTCAGTAAGGAGTATTGAAGGTTTGCTTTGCATAATTTTTCTCTCTATTTCTATGTTGTATGTTTGGTAGGAGGACTCTCAATCCTGAGATTGTCCCTCTAAATTTAGAAGTTGAAAGGCTACTAAGAACCAGACAAACATCATAGAATTTTACTAAGACTGCTAATATGGGTGAGCAACCTAGACTCTTGAGGGATTACTTTGCACCTGGTGCGTATAATTCCCCATTTTGCATTCAATTTCTTACTATTGAAGGAAATTATGAAATCAAATCATCAACTATCCAGATGCTTCCTTCCTTCCATGGTTTGAGTAAGGAGGATCCATACAAGCATGTGGATGAATTTTTGTCTCTTTGTACCACATTCAACATAGCTGGACTAGGTCCAGAGGCAACCAAGCTTAGGCTCTTTCCTTTTTCATTAAAGGACAAAGCTAGAGCATGGCTGTCCATGTTGCCACCAAATAGTATTACTTCTTGGAATGATTTGCAGTGTCAATTTTTAGCCAAATACTTCCCTATGTCTAAGACCAGCCAGTTGAGATAAAACATTGTTACTTTCTCGCAACACTCAACTAAAACTTTCCATGAAGTATGGGAAAGGTTTAAGGAACTTTTAAGGCAATGTCCTCATCATCAAGTTCCTCAATGGCAGCTTGTTCAAAGCTTCTATCAGGGAATTGATTAAAAGGGTAAGAATATGGTAGATGCTTCCTGTGGAGGCACCTATTTACAAAAAACAGTTGAGGAGGTCTAGAACCTATTTGAAGTTATTGGTGAAAATTTAACCCAACAAGAATCTCTGTCAAGAGACATTGAGAATCCTGCTCGGTTGAATAAAGAGCAGACTACCAAGGCAAAGATTTTCAGCAGCCCATTCCACAACCGATGGCACAACCTATGCATCAAATTGTCCCATCTCAGCCTCCTTCCAGATCTCCTTTTGAAGACCAAGTTCTAACCTCACTCCAGAATTTAGGGTTTTTAACTCAGACTGTAAACTTTCACAGTCAGAGTATTAAGAAAATTGAAGATACATTGGGTCAAATTTCAAATACATTGGCTAGAAGAGAGGAAGACAGGTTACCCAGTCAACCCTTGAACAATTCTAAAGGACAGTTCATGGTTGGAGATGCCTCTGTTTCACATGAAGAAGTAAAAGCTATCACTACTTTGAGAAGTGCAAGAGTTATAAATAACAATGTGGATACAGAAAAAGAAGAAGGAAAAAATGAGAAAACTGCTAGGAACATGCAGCAGGAGCAGCATGATATTAGCATTGGGGATGCTGATGTACCTCAGAAAAATCAAAAAAATAAAAAACAGAAAAATCAAAAAAAATTTGGTGATGATGCTAAGGTTGTAAATGAAGGACTAGTTCCTCATTTACCATTTCCCCATGTCATGAAATCTGCATCCTCTTTTGATAAAGGGAATACAAAAATAGATGGAACGATGGAGACTTTCAAGCAAGTCAAGATAAATCTTCCTTTGCTTGATGCAATCAAGCAAGTCCCAGCTTATGCAAAGTTTTTGAAGGACATTTACACACACAAAAGACAATCTAGGATCCAGTTATCCAAGAAGGTCTTTGCTGTGGAGAAAGTTAAACAGGTTTTGTCCATTGCCACACCTCCTAAACTCCAAGATCCTGGAATCCCCACAATCCCTTGCATTATTGGGGAACATACCATTGAAAAGGCTTTATTAGATTTGGGTGCTAGTGTCAACCTGCTTCCATATTCTCTATATGAGAAACTAGGTTTGGGAGAGTTAAAACTCACTCATGTGGTGTTACAACTAGCAGATAGATCTGAAAGAAAGCCAGTTGGGGTGATTGAGGATGTGTTGGTAGGAGTAGATAAGTTTTTCTACCCTGCTGATTTTCTGGTATTGGATATGGAACCTACAAAAAGCAGAACTTCCATCCCTATCATTTTGGGGAGACCATTCCTGGCTATAGCCAATGCTTGTATTCAATGCAGGTCTGGTATTATGGAAGTATCTTTCAGAAATATGAAGGTGAAGTTAAATGTTTACAATGCAGTTACCCAGCCTCTGTTCAATTCTGAAGAGTGCTTTCTTATTGATTTGTTGGATGAACTGGTAGAGGAAACTCTACCATAGTTTTTGTAGTGTAAGGATTTAACCACATATTTTGAAGATGTTTGGAGAAATGTTATGGAAGATACAGCTTGTGCTTCAAAGATTGAAGAGGTCAAAGCTGTGCAAGAAACTCATGTCCAAATAGCAAGGTTTTCTTCATGGAAACCTACTATCTTTCCCCTTCCATAAACAGCCAAGGTACCTTTGTTACCTTCTCTTCTCAGCCCACCTAATTTAGAGTTGAAACAGTTTCCAGAAAATTTGAAATATGTGCTTTTAGGAGACCATAAAATATTGCCTGTGATTATTTCTTCCTCCCTCACTGAGGAGCAGGAGGAAGAGTTGTTGATTGTATTGAAACAGCATAAGAGGGCAATTGGCTGGACTATTTCTGATTTAGGAGGAATCAGTCCAGCTGTTTGCATACATAAAATTCACTTGGAAGAAGGTGCAAAGCCTTCTAGAGAAATATAGAGGAGGCTGAATCCTCATATGCAAGAAGTGGTCATGAAGGAGGTTGTTAAGTTGTTGGATGCAGGGGTCATTTACCCCATCTCAGATTCAGCTTGGGTGGCACCTGCACAGGTGGTACCTAAGAAATCTAGGATTACTGTTGTAACCACAGATTCTGGTGAGATCATTTCAACCAGACAAACAACTGGTTGGAGGGTTTGTATTGATTACTGAAAGCTCAACACAATGACCAGAAAAGACCATTTCCCTCTTCCATTCATTGATCAGATTTTAGATAAGCTCGCAGGAAAAGCTTATTACTATTTTCTTAATGGTTACTCTGGTTACAACCAGATTCCTGTGTATCAACAAGATCAGGAAAAGACCACATTCACTTGCCCCTTTGGCACTTTTGCTTATAGGAGGATGCCTTTTGGTCTTTGTAATGCCCCTGCTACCTTTCAAAGATGTATGTACTCCATTTTCTCTGATATGATTGACCAATTTATGGAGATTTTTATGGATGAATTTTCAATATATGGAGACAGTTTTGCCCAGTGTTTACATCATCTCAGCCTGGTGTTACAGAGATGTGAGGAAACTAATTTAGTTTTGAGCTGGGAGAAGAGCCATTTCATGGTCACCCAAGGCATTGTCCTTGGCCATGTTGTCTCCCATAAGGGCATTGAGGTGGACAGAGCAAAAATAGATTTAATTGCACATTTGTCTCCTCCCAAAATTGTTAAGCAAATCAGAAGTTTCTTGGGGCATGCTGGATTTTACAGGAGGTTCATTAAGGACTTCAGTAAAATTTCCAAGCCTCTTTGCCATTTATTGTGCCAAGATGTCTCTTTTGTTTTCAATGATGAATGCCTTAGGGCATTTGAATTCTTAAAAAACTATTTGATTTTAGCTCCAATACTACAGTCTCCAAACTATTCCCTGCCCTTTGAGCTGATGTGTGATGCATCAGATTATGCTTTGGGGGCTATTCTTGGGCAGAGAAAGGATAAGCTGCCTCATGTCATAGCTTATGCTAGTAGATCAATGATTGATGCACAGCTTAATTACACAACAACTGAGAAAGAGCTGCTGGCAGTTATTTTTGCTTTGGAGAAATTCAGGTCATATGTTTTGGGTTCACAAATTGTGGTGTTCACTGACCACTCAGCCATGAAATACCTTCTGTCTAAGAAGGATACCAAACCAAGATTAATTAGGTGGATCCTCCTATTGCAAGAGTTTGATTTGCAGATTAAAGACAAAAAGGGTGTGAAAAATGTGGTGGCTGATCACCTGTCTTGAATTCTAACTGCTGAGATTGATAGGTTGCCTATCAATGACTCTTTTCCTGATGAGCAACTTTTTGCTATCAGTGTGCATACCCCTTGGTTTATAAATATAGTCAACTTTTTGGCTACTGGAAGGACCACCCAACACTGGAATAAAATGGATAAAGATCTCTTATTTTCAAAGGCTAAACATTTTATTTGGGAGGATCCTTACCTGTTCAAGATTTGTGCAGACCAAATCATTAGAAGATGTGTCCATGAAGAAGACTTCCACAGCATACTTTCCATGTGTCATGAGCAGGCCTGTGGATGTCATTTTAGTTGAAATAAAACTGCTGCAAAGGTTTTGCAGTGTGGATTTTATTGGCCCACACTCTTCAAAGATGCACTGTAGCACTGTAAATCTTGTCAGAACTGCCAGAGATTGGGCAGCATTTTCAAGAAAAATTCAATGCCTTTATAGCCCATTTTGGTAGTTGAATTGTTTGATATTTGGGGGATAGATTTTATGGGACCTTTTCCTCCTTCAAATGATTTTAATTTCATCTTAGTAGCTATGGATTATGTATCCAAATGGGTTGAAGCCACAGCCACTTAAACCAATGACCACAGAGTTGTCCTTAAATTCTTAAAGGATAATATCTTTTCCAGGTTTGGTTCCCCCAGAGCCATTATCAGTGATGGGGGAAGCCATTTTTGTAACAAGCATTTTGAGGCTCTATTGAAAAAGTATTCTGTGACTCACAGAGAAGCTACTCCATATCATCCACAGACCAGTGGACAAGTGGAGATTTCCAATAGAAAAATCAAACATATACTGGAAAAGACTGTGAGGAAGGACAGAAAGGATTGGTCCTTTAAGCTGAATGATGCATTGTGGGCATATAGGGAAGCCTATAAAACCCCAATTGGTATGTCCCCATTCAGATTGGTCTATGGTAAAGCATGCCATTTACCAGTGGAGTTAGAATATAAGGCCTTTTGGGCCATTAAAACTTTAAACATGGATCTTACTACTGCTGGTAATCACAGGAAACTGCAGCTCTCTAAGTTGGAAGAGCTGAGGATGGATGCATACACCAATGCAAGATTTTACAAAGAAAAAGTTAAGGCTTTCTCTGACAAAAATCTGCTGAGAAAAGAGTTCACAGCTGGCTCTAAGGTATGGTTATTCAACTCAAAACTCAAGTTTTTTCCTGGAAAGCTGAGATCTAGATGGGAAGGGCCATATACTGTCATTCAAGCATCTCCATCCGAAGCTATTGAAATTATGAACCCAAGTGATGGGAAAACCTTGAAAGTAAATGGTCAGAGGCTCAAACCATGCATTGAAAATATCCTAGAGCCTGTGATGACCATCTATCATCAAGAACCTCCACAAATCTAATGTCACACAACTGTATCATATGTATTTTAATTGTGTCTGTTCTGTGTTTGTTTGCATAGTTTTGTGTCTCTCTGTTTTAGTCATGGTTTAGTTAAATGTTTGAGATAAGAAATTCCAATGATTATAATGTGGAGAATTTGTTAAAAAAAAAAAAATCAGTTCTGTACTTCAGAGCATTTGTTCAAAAGTAAATTAATACTTTTCGAAAAGTTTTACAGTCAATTCGAAAAGTTTTACTCAATTCGAAAAGTTTTACAGTCTATGTGAAGAATCAATTCGCAAAGAAAAATTCATTTCGAAAAGTATAATCTCCTTTTCGAAAAGGATTTGAACCTGTAACTACAACAGCTCGAAAAGAATGATAAACTTTATGAATAGATGCAGATCTTTTCAAATAGATGTTTCTGAAGCCATTTGCTTTTCGAATAGATGTTTCTGAAGCCATTTGCTTTTCGAATAGCTGTTTCTGAAGCCATTTGCTTTTCGAATAGATGTTTCTGAAGTCATTTGCTTTTCGAATAGCTGTTTCTAAAGCCATTTACTTTTCGAATAGCTGTTTCTGAAGTCATTTTCTTTGCGAAAGGTATTGATGCCATTCTCCTTTTTGAAAAGGACTTTTTTTGAACTTTTCGAAGACTTCAATACTGCTTTGCGAAATCGATTTAAACATATTTAAACCCATTCGAATCGAGGGTTTCATAATCGAAAGCACTTTCAGCTTGTACTATTTCGCAGAAAACCCTTTTTTTTTCATCTCTGCGTTCTTTTGGAGCTCAGATCCAATTTCCTTCATTTCTTTTTTGCTGATTAAGCTTGAAGAGAAGAATCTTTTGCCTCAGATTCTAGTGGATTTGATCAAGCGGTCAGAGATTTTGAGCAAACCCTAGGTTTTGGTAATTTTCTCTCCATATACTCTGTTTGTGCTTTACAAATTTGATTTCTGTGTAAGCATACATTGTCTGAGATTCAAGAGAGTTGTCTGTTCATTGTTGTTAGAAGGAGGAATTATTTGAAGAAGTTTTTAAAAATTGTTAAAATGGGGAAAGCTGAGAAATCGTTGTCTAAGATGTTCCCTAGGTCTTCGGCTAAGAAAGTTAGCAAACCCTCCACCAAAGGAAAAGCTAAAACCTCAGCCAAGAGGAAATTATCGATGGATAAGGCTGATAAGATTGAGAAAGGAAAGAAGGTTAGAATTGAGGAACCCATCCCAGAAACTGACCCTATTCCTGAGACTGAGCTTCCTCCTCTTCCTAAACATTTGATACTGCCAAACCCTTTCATTGAAGCTCAGAAGCTGATTCCAGAGCTTAATGTGGATGAGAATTTTTTCTTGAACAAACCTAAATGTAAGTTATCCTTCAACTACATCAGGGATGCTTCACTGAGTAATATCTTAACCCCTCTTCCAGAGAAAATTTATCCAAGGATAGTGAGATTATGGTACCAGAACATGGTGAAAGTGACTGAGAAGGATACTGATGCCCCAACTCTGGTAATTTTTATTGATGATTGTGATTTAACCATCACTTATGAAGACATTGGAAATGCCCTGGGGATACCATTTCAGTATGATCCTGCTGGCCCTTTGGCTGCACCAGAGATAGCCTCTTTTAGAGATATGGCTGCCCATCTAACCCAAGGCATAGTTGGAACTGGGCAGTCCATCATGAGGAGAGACTTAGCACCCCAATTTTTACTGATGAATTCCATTTTGAGAGGGTGTTTGTATGTCACTGGACATAGTCAGGAAAGAAGGACACCCATTTTGGAGGCCCTCTTTCACTTTTCTAAAGGGCAATTGTTCAATGCCCCTATGCTAATTTTTGAAGCGATGGCTGACATCAGTGCCAAAATGAAGAAGGAACAGAAAATAGCTAGAATACCATTTGGAAGGTTGATCACAGCCCTACTAAGGGCTAAATTTGACATTGATGAGCAAGAGCCATTTGAGATTGTAACACCTCATGCCTTTGGGAAGAACGCTTGGACTACAAGCCAAACCATGTTGAATAGAATGAGGGAAGAGGCTGAGCCAGCCCAGGAGGCTGCTATACCTGAAACTGAGGTGACAAGCTCTTTAGCTGCACCCATTGCACCTGCAGCTACCATTGAACCTACTACCATTGTTGAGGAGACCACCATCTTGCCCACCTCACCTATCACAGCACCTATCCCAGTAGTTCCATCACTCATCACCACCACAATCCCAATTGCAGATTCTCCCCCAACACCAACCATTCCAGCCATACTTACACCACCAATTTCACCTAACGATTTCCCAGATATACCCACAGATTTTGTTGAAAACTCACCTAGCACTCCTCTCCTACAAAGCTTCTCAGGTTCAACCCATTCAGTTCATACACCTGAAATCACCCATACTCTTGAACCTGAGATATTCACCACTGAAGCTTATTCATCTTTGATGGGATATATCTTGGAGAATATTGGGCATGAATCTATCCCAGTACTTGATACCCCCAATTCACTCATTTGGCTACTTCCCCCTTTACAGTTATCCCACCTATTGCTCCTCCTCAACCACCTACATCAATCATACCAGTCACTACTCTGCCTACCACACACACACCTGACACAATTAGCCAAATCTTCACCTTTCTCCAATCTATCCAAGCCCAGCTACAGATCAACACAGACAACCAGTCTGTGATAAATTCCATTCTCCAAACCTTGGCCTCCACATCCCAACCAACTACCTTAGTCACAATACCCTCTACTTCTGACCATGCTACCCAAACAGAACCTGAGGTAGTACTTTTGGATTCACCTCCACCCATCCCCACTGTCTCTGACCTTGCTACCCAAATAGAACCTAAGATAGCACTTTTAGATTCTCTGTCCCCCACTGCTGGGATACATATGGTCCCCTACCACTCCATTCCTATTCCACGTTTTGCCACTCTTAAAAGGGCTATGGAAGAGAACCCTTACATCTTTCGCGATGTCCTTAAGGGGATTGCAGATCTTCAAGCTTACATTAAGACTCCTTATGAAGACCAGATTCGGAAGCTGGAGCTGTTTATGCAATTTGAGAGAGATAAGATGCAGGACCTGCTGAGCCAAACATATCAGATGGTTAGGAGTGAGAAGCACAAAGTTTCCATTTTACAAGAGAAGCTTGAACAAGAAAAATTGAGGGCTGATAGACTTGAAAAATATATTGGCCTCACCAAAAAGATCAAGTCTGAGGAGTACACCGAACTTCAAGCCACAATCCAAGAGAAAGCTAAATCAAGTTCAGACTCCACTATTGCCTTAAGTTCAGACTCCAACACTGATTCCAGTTCTGACTACATTGAACCAACTTATGATAGAGATTTTGACCCTAGTTATTAGACTACCTTGTAAATTTTTTATCTTTTTGTTGTTTGTGTAGAGTTTAATTAATGTTTACTGTTTACTTTTGCTGATTTGTCCATTACTGTGCATTTTTTTTTTCCTCTCCGTCATTGTGCTTATTGTTTTTTTTTTTTTTTTTTCTTTTTACTTATCCACTTCTGGACCAGTGAGGACACTGCTCCTCATAGGGTTGGGGGTGTGACAGAGATGCCAATAATTTAGTTAACATTGATGCAGCTTATGATCAGCAGAATTTTTGAAAATGAAGTGATTTCACACCTATTTTTTTGAAAAATGAGGAAGTTAAAACTTTTCAAAATTGATTTCTAGTGTAATTCTAATACTTTCATGAAGTGAATGTCAGAAAATTCCCAAAAGAAATTTGATGTTCTAGTAAACCTAAAAGAGAGAAAACAGTGATGATATACCTCAGGAATTTGATAGAAAACCACACCCAGTGAGATTTGGGCCTGAAATGAATTCTTTGGAGGTATGAATTGGCAATTTTTTTCTACTATAGGGACTGTTTGAACCTGCTTGTTATCATAGAAGTTACACATATCCAAATTAAAATAGCTTGACAGCAATCATGATATTAAAGACATGATGTAAAGTCTCCTTTTGGACAGTTTGAACTTCGAAAAGC
Organism: Chloranthus sessilifolius; assembly: GCA_021018995.1. NCBI lineage: Eukaryota > Viridiplantae > Streptophyta > Magnoliopsida > Chloranthales > Chloranthaceae > Chloranthus > Chloranthus sessilifolius. Next base: position 59,777,192 of record CM037587.1, read on the forward strand.
CTCACCTTTTGAAACTGCCCTTGATACACACCAGTTGAGCTTTATAAATCCAAGATTTCTTTGAAACCTCATCATCCTCATTTAGCCTAACCCTCACTCTGAGAATTCAGAAGGTAAAGGAAAGAAAGCTGAAGAAAGATGTGTTGGGTAACAGTTTGGTAAAAGTAAAAGAAAAATAATTGAAGGCAATAATGTATCAACAGAAGAAATGTGGCATTCCAGTCAATATTGCTTTGTTAAAAAAAAAAAAAAGAAAAAAAGAAAAAGAAAAAGGAAAAGTCATTTCATTGGAAGTTTGAAAAAGGAAGAGAAAAAGATGACCACTTTGGCTCTGAAAATTCAAAGAAGAAGATGAAATTGTGCTAAATTGAAGAAGGTGTATCTATCACCTCCTTACCTTGACTGACTTCTCAATTTTGAACTCCATTCCACCCCTTTATTCTTGATAAATTTCACCCATAAGCCACATTACAACCCAAGTTAAAGTCCTTACTGATCAAAGATGGATTGAGCTGTCACATGGAGATAAGGATTTGTGTAATTTATGGTGAAAAGAGCAGTGAATTCAGAACTAAAAAGCAATGCCTATACTCCTGCTTACAGTCCTATTTGAGGGCTATAACTGCTCCTGAGCTGTGTGAAATAGTACAACCCTCCTACTTGCATGTTGAGTGAAAACCTGGTCAGAGTTGGGTTTGAAATCAACTTATTTGGGATAACATCATACAGGATTCTCAAATAGAAGGCAAGCTTTTCATTACTTTTTCTTTTAAAAACTTTTTGACACAAACTGAGTGAATGGTAAAAGGAATTACAGCAGAATTTTAGTTTTGAACTGATGTTTTCTTGAGAATCCTCTTACAGCTTGATTGATGTAGGTGTGAATAAGCTGATTGGATGAAAGTCTGTTTTAACAGAACTGCATTGATATTAACTGATTTATTGGAGAAGTTTGTGGGTACCTTCACTGAAAACCCTCAGGAGACTTCACTCCTCCACTAGGGATCACCTAGGGGTTTAAAAGGCTTGTTGCATATGCTAAATGCAACTGTGTTCCCTACAAAAGTGGCTTTTCATTCTGTTTTTAAGTTTGTCTTTGCTCAGGGACTAGCAAAGCTTAAGTTTGGAGGTGTGTTGAGAACTGGAAAATACCATTTTCCACCCCTTAATCTGGGCCTTGATAGACCCTTGAGAGAACTAAATAAGTGTTTTAGGTGCTTGTTTTACAGCGAATAACAAAGGAAAATACCTATCGTCTGGGGGGGGAGAGAATTTTTTTTGAAATAATGCCCTTTTGGCTCAGACTCGGGTGTTTAAAACCCCTCTCCAGGGGCCTGGCGCATCTATTACACGGGCTAGGCTATTTTTTGGCTCGATTTGGTCTAGCGTGTGTAATACACATGCCAAGCCATTGCTGGCCAAGATTTGGCTTGGTGTGTGTATTAAACAAGCCGAGCCTGGCCCCACTTTTGACTCTATTGTGCACACCCCCCCCAGACGATAGGTCGATCTCCATTCGATCTACCTGGGAGGCTGTGCTAGAATAAGTGCCTCAGGATCAATAAGCATCCCGAGCACACATGAAATAACAGTAAAAAAGTCCAAAAAAATTCACATAAAAAAGTCTAAAAAATTTCACATGAAATAATAGAAAAAAAATTCATATAAAAAATCAAAAAATCCACATAAAATGATAGAAAATTCTTCATAAAATAACAAAAAAATTTACAAAAATAATTTATTTAAAAAAAAGCGGCATGTACTCATAAAAAGCGTTGCGTCATCAATTTGCTCGGCTCAGGTGGTCATGCTAAATCAATTTCGAGATCGATTTCGCCCAAAGACCTTGAACCCTGCTTCATGCAAGGGCACCCTTGGCCAGTCAAATGGGGCAATCAATGCCTCACATGATCGGACACAAACTGTGGACCTTTACGTGTTTGCTTCGCGCTTATCTCTAATTATGGGTCGGTCACCCCCCACTTACGGGGCTGCTTTATTCAGAATGAGACTTGAACATCAAACACCTTCAATCATCTCAAGAAGCAGACATTTTTTCTAATATATTGGGCTTTCGCAACTCTCCCTATCTCGATTATGCCCAGTAATGTCGCTACGCACTTGGGGACTGAAAGGCTTGAGGAACGAACATTTTTCCTGTCATACAGGGCTTCCGTTTGCTTTCCATATTACCCACCTGATGTTTGAGATTCGTTTTTGAATACGACGGACCTGTCAGTGATGCCTTGGGCCTTTTCAGATGTCTCTTTCTTTGGCATGCGATCATTAGTTATATGATATTAAAGAGGGGATATTAAAGAGGGGCATCTGTAAACACCCAAATTTGACCCAAGGCCCGATCGAAACATACTTCAAGAGAGGCGCACCCCCAAACTTTTGATAACTTCTCCCATACCCTTAGGAATCTTCCTAAACCCCTAGGAACTTGCCCAAAACCCTTAGGAATCTTCCCAAACCCTTAGGAACTTGTGCATACCCTTAGGAATTACCCTTGACCTCTCCAGACCCGTACTTAACCCTCTCAGACAATGATCAGAGAGAGATATGCCATGGCTGGTTGAAACCTCTACTAAGACTTAATCTTATACCATTGAAAAGTAGAGGTTCTTAGCTTTCCAACAAACTAAGAATCACCTCAATTCGAGTTGTACATCGAAAGTTACTAAGAACCCGGCGGCCTGTGAGTTGCACTTGATTAGGGCATATATGGTACATGTATTACATGCGCCAAGCCATTTTTTTTCAAAACTTGTTTGCCGCATCTAATACACACGCAAAGTATAGGTGGGACCCACCTCGGGCTCTGAACTTTCGGACATTGTAGCTATGCTTGGCGTGTGTAATACATGCGCCAGGTTTAGCTACAGTAACCATGGTTTTTTACTCGAAATACACTTTTGGGGTTTAACTTGTTGACCATCTCAATATTTATGATGGTTTTCATTAGGACTGCTTGTTAAGACCTAAAAAGTACAACTTTTCACCCCTTAACTTAATCTCTGTTAGACCCTTAGTCATTTAATAAATGTGTGTTATGCAAGTTTTTTAGGTAATAAGCAGCAGCTGTAGATAAGGCCCTAACCATGCCAAGAAGCTTACTTTTGCCCCAGAAGTTCCTCAAGAGAAAGGAGGTTAGACCCAGACAGAGAATTGGCTGTAGCATAGGCACAACAAAGCAAAAAAATGTTAAGAAGTGAGCCTCGCGCAGATGTCGCAGGGTTCAATTATTTCAGAGAAAAAGGCTTCGCACAGTTATCGCGAGTTTCTGAAGGCAATACACCAACTGGTCGCACTATTCCCACGCAGATGAATGACAGAAGAGTCCAGAAAGTAGAGTTCACGCAGTTCTCGTGAGGCTCAGTCATAAGCTCTCACACAGTCTCGCGCAGCTCAAGAAAGGTGCCTTTAATCTTCGCATGATTCACTGAGGAGAGAGAGCTCCAGGCATTCCTGTGAGCAGCTGTCGCGCAGTGGCCGTGGGATACAAACCTTCAGGGAACTGCTCGCGCGATCCAGAAGCCCATGCACATTGCTTCTTCGTGAGGATCTCTGTGAGATTCACTAAGGAACGAACCGTGCGCGCAATTCTCGTGCCATTCAAATAGAAAGCTCAATCCCGCGATGACCAAAGCATTCCTGCGATGACCAAAGTATCAATCTCGCGACTGCAAGAGCTTCAAGTCAATTCAATCCCGCGATGCCAATTCTATCATGTGATAAAACTTGGAAATCCTTGCTACCTAGCGAGGCTCGGGATCTTAACTTCTCCCCACTTCTATAAGGGCAATCTGGGAACTTCCAGCAACTAGGGCACGCACTCCAATGCTCCAATCTTCATGCACATGCCTCGAGGCATCCAAGGAACATAAATGGGCCACGATTGCATTGATAAAATTAGGGTTTTCCTAACCCTAATGCTCTGATAGATGACTGCTATATAAGCCTAAGCCTAGTTTAGGTTTAAGGGACTTCTATACTCCTTGAATCAGCTATAGAATTCTAATAGGCTAAGGTTAGGGTTTAGGCAGCTTCTTTTTCCCTTTTCTTCTCTCTATAGTCCAGCACTTGCTGGCTATACCTTTGTATGATTATTTGGAATAGTTTTTATGGAGTTTTTATAATAGGAGCTTATGCATGTATGGGATTGAATTTTGAGGGTTGTTCTATACAAGGCTGCTGCCTTGAGATCCTCCATTGCTATGTTGCATTGTAAGCAATGGAGGATTATTTTTAAAGGATTTATTTAGATCCAAGTGCCCTATATGTCCAGGTTAGGCACATTGCAGGCCTATGCCCCACCACAGGATCCACTAAATCTGAATCCCCATGGGAGCCTGTGCTAGTAGCCTTGTGAACATAGTGGTGGCAACAATCTTCTTGTTCTGTCTCAGACCTCTGTGAGGAGGATAACCTCTGTGGATAGTCTGTGACCATTCCAGTGTACAGGTTATAGCCCTAGGGTGAGGCCAATCCACAGATCTAAGACAGATTCTTCTTCTCTGCGCTTGTGCTTGTAGCCTTGTGAGAGATTGTGCGCAGATAAACTCCCCTATATTTGTAAAGACCCACCATCAGATGGCAGATCTGATCTAGCTGTAGAGATTGTAGGCTTGTGACTGGATCACTGCTGTCTTTCTAAACCAGTGAATAGCTAGGCCTAAAATCTAGTACTCAAACTCTTGCTGGTCCTATGTGTCCAGGCTAGTGCACATTGCAGACCTAGCCCCACACACAGAACTTTAAAGGTTGAGGTTCCTATGGATTCTTGAGCTGGTAGCCTGGAAGAAGTAGTGCCTACAATGATAAACTTGTTCTGACCCATCTCTGGATTGTGGTTCCCCTATTGGATAGTCTGTGACCATTTAAGTGGATAGGGTATAACCATAACGGATTGGATCATGGCACAGGGGTGAGTTAGATCCTTTCTCCTCTTTGGTGATAATGTAGCCATTGGACAGGATTTCTATAGTAGCAGATCTGAGTCTGAGTTATAAGACCCATCAGATCTGTACCTAATAGCTTACTTCTCACCCTTTTATATTTATTTTTTCACACTCCATCATTCTTCTCAACCATTTCTGTAGTACAGACATTAGGTTACCTTAGGATTTAAACATTAGTGACCTTAAATCCCCTTCCATTTAGGATTGTCAGATCTGTAGTCAGATCTGGAAGGCCTACTAAAGATAGCTCCCTTGGAGCTTTAGATCAACTTTCCCTGTGGGACAAACTCTTACTTATTAAAACTTGCTACAACAGGCCCTGTATCTTGCGTGTCTCAGATATTTTAGACTTGCTACTCTGTAGTTTTCAATCAACCTTTGATTCAGTTTCACTAACACATTCTTATCACTGTTTCCAATAAAGTCAGCAACAAGCACTTAAAATAGCCTAACACTGTTGCACCTTTGATTACCCTATTTGCAACCCTTTAGTTATTTGAAACCTCACCCTATCATCCACCATTGAAGTCCATTGCCCACATTTCCAAGCTCTCTAAATCCTAGGAATCCTTAGATTAGGAGATTACCTAATTGCTAACCCTAATTAGCACTTAAGCTCCTAACCTCACTTTTTCCTATAAATAGCGGCACCCCTCCCTTTACAAAGGCTTGAAAAATTTTTAAAGAGAGAAAACGATTAAGAGAAAAGCTTTTCCTCCCTTTGGTGCACCCATTCCATACCAATTCCAGAATTCAAAAGCCCCCTTTAGACCTCATCTTCCACCCAAAAACCTTGAGTTAGGAAAGAACCACCCCCTAGCCTTCTTCCTCTACCCCTTAGCTATCAAGCCTTAGAGGTAGAACCCTTTCTCCAACCATTCAAGCCATCGGAAGCTCGTCAAGTGCACCTACGTGAAGGTCAACACGCATGCTACAAGGGGTTAAGAGCTCCGGCTCTCCCCTCTATTCCTCTACCTTCTTAGATTTTGCTCTACCCTTAAATTTGTGCCGTTATGCCGTCGAAATCTCGATAGTGACGGAGGGGTACAAATAGGATCAAGGTGCCTTAGGGCAAGAGGAAGTGCTCTTTTCTTTCTTATTTTTCTAGGTTATTTTGGCCACAAGTAGAGACTGCTTTTAAGTGGGTTGGTCGGGTGCCTAACACCTTCCCAATTGATAACCGAAGCCCCTACCCAAGAGCCTTTGGCGTAGCCCGGTGAATTAGAGTCACATTTTTGATACTTTGGTGCTTATAAAATTGATTTAGGTTTCCCGGGACACCAAAACCTCTGGGTGGCGACTCTATACTTTTTTTGAGAGTGCGCATTGTCGCGACGGGATAGTAAAAAATCACACGACCGCATAGATGGCGACTCTATCGGGGAGTAGCTAGTAGAGCTTCCCCTTAAAACTTGGCCTTTTTCTTTATTTTACTAACATTTGCTTATTTTTCACTCAACCCTATGATTTCATCAATTTTCTCACCCCTAATTTTTCGTCATTTTACGTGTTTTAGCCGATCGGTGGGCCTACTTGCGCATTATCTTTACAATTCCTCTATTTTCCATCATTTACATGCCTTAGCCAATTGGCCGGCCTACTTACGCATTGTCTTTATGATTCATTTACTTTCCGTCATTTATGTGCCTTAGCCGATTGGCAGGTCTACTTGCGCATTACTTTACGTTTGATCATATCTCATCAGTGGACGACGGCCCATAGAGGCAGCACGGGACCATCACCCTCTGTTTTTGGACTTTAAAGAAAACTCCCCTAAAATATGAAATTAAAACTAAACCAAGAGGGGACTTAATTGAATTTTTACGGGGGTAGATTTTCATGGGTTGGGAATTTTAGGCAAAGATATAAACGTCCTGATTCTTGGTATGACGACAACCCCTAGTCGTGATGATCCGCAAAAGAACCACCCCACCTAGTATCTGAGAAGGCGCTTGTACCGGAGGTATATCAGCTGGCTAACCTATCCAGTTATGAAGCCTAAAACCCTTGGAGGAGAGAGTTAGTAGTCTCGAATCGGCCTTGTATCCCAAGGTTCGGTGAGGAGAGACCCGGTGCAACGAAGAAATCAGTCCCTGAAAGCATTGCTTTCAGAAAGCCAAAAAAGGAGCCCAATTTCGGGCTACTGTTCTGCTGTCAAAAATATTTGACCCCACTGTTTGTGCCTGGCGCATGTAAAATATGCGCCAAGCCAGCTTTCCCTAGGTTTACTTTGGCACATATAATACATGTGCCAAGCTTGGAAAGACCAAGATTTGCTTTGGCGCATGTAATACACGCGCCAACCTTAGTCGAACCAAATTTGACCTGGCGCATGAAATAATCACGCCAAGCCTGACCTGAGCAGTGCAGCCCGAGTCTGAGGCCTTTTTCACATCCTCGAGTTCCCCGCTTAGTGGTTTAGCACCTCCGATAGGTCCTGCACTCTCCAACACCCAATACGCCCCTGTCGGTCAAAAGAGGGTAACTTCTTATTGACTCGCTCCGGGGGATCGGGTTGCTTGTGTTGATTCCCGTGCCTTCAATATATCAAAGGGCTCCCCTTTGATTCTTCTGAAGTACATCGGGATCTCGCTGCAAGATTTATTTAGGGTACAAACACCACCCAAAACGAGAATTCAAGGGCCCCAAAGTTGTTCATCATTAAAATCCATTTAGAAAATTTCAAAAAATTAAATAAACTAAAAAACCTAAAAAAGAAGAAACCATCATGGTGCCGGCACAATGGCATCACCTTATCCTCCGTCATCCTGTAGGGGAAGAAGGAGAAAGCTTTACAGGCCCCATCTGAGGCACCCGTACCCCACTCGTCACCAAGCCATGTCGTGGGCAGTGGATCCGACAAACGCTGATCCCGACTAATCCCCACCATGTTCTCCAACTCACTCCCATGTGAAAGAGATGTTCACATCCATCCCCCTCACCCAACCTCTCTTTATCGTCACCGGCCCCTTCGGTGCCCCTATCTTCCCATCCACCACCTCTTAAAACACCCAAAATCTGACACCCCATTCCCCATCATTTTACCAAAACATGCCCATTCCCCCCCTGATGTACATGCCAAATCAATTCCCTACCTTTACCACCATACCCCATCCTTCATCTTCCCAACATATACCCGATCCACTCGCCTTCCCCTATACCACACCCAGTTTCTCCGATCCACCACATGCCCTCCTATCTACTCAGGTCATGCCCAATTTTACCGGGGCCATGCCCAATTTTTCCCACACATCCACTTCACCCCACATTCCCTCAAATGAACCATTTCCATCCACCCCCTCTCCAATGGCCATGATGGATGAGATGGTACGGGCTTACACCAATTGGAATGCCTTCCAAAACATCCCCCCTCATTCTAACCACACATCTTCCAACCCATCGTACACACTCCCAAGTCTCCATGCTTCATTAACTAAAACCCACAAAGGCCCAATAGTCCAAACCGCTATCATCCACACCCTTCAGGGTCCACTGAGCCAGACCCACCAAGGCTCAATGGGCCAGACCAACCAAGGCCTAATGGGTCAAACCCATTGGGGCCCAATGGGCCCAATGGGCCAAATTTCTCAAGGCCTTCTGGCCCAGACCCCTCCAAGTTCCTTATCCTATACCCAAAGTCCAGCAAGGCCCAAACCTTGGGTCCACATACCCATACCGTCCACAATTCCCTCAATATCTCCCTCACACACAAACCTCCCACCCGACCCAAGGCGGAAGCCTGACACCTATCCTCCATCAACCCCAATTCACCATGTCCCTACACCCCAAAGTGATCTCCAAGCTTTCCCCCAAACATAGTGGCCCAATCAGGACCCAACCCAAAAACTAAATTCCACTCATCCTATCAATCCACAGAACTTCCCTCACCTCCAATGGTCCCACCCGACACCTATCCAGCCCAGCCAGCACCAACAAGAAAATATCACCATCATTACACCATATGTAGACCCACAATATGAGGAAGATGAGATCAAGAATAACAAGGCTTACGTTGGGGCATTTGCCAACATCAATCCTCCACTCATAATCACCAACCCCCCGGTAATACAAAGTGAATCAAGGTCGACCGTTGGAAAAATAACCCCACTGTCTAAAGAGTCTGAGTAGTTGAAAGAACAATTGGATAAAATCCAGAAGCAAATGTTGAAGATGGATGGAGCCAAAATCCATGCCATGGATTTCTAGGACTTATGTTTATTTGCAGAAGTCCCCTTGCCCCCAAAATTCAAAATGTCGGTCTTTGATAATTATAATGGCATGGGCAACCCCATCGCACACCTCAAGTCCTATTGTGGGGACATGTGCCAATTGGGGGGACAAGCTTATGCTTATAAAAGTCTTTCAGAAAAGTCTGACGGGCCTGACCTTGAGGTGGTTCACGTCCCTATAACCATCCATGATAAAATATGGAAAGATCTGACACATTTATTCAAAGAGTAGTATGTCTACAACATAGACATCGAACCTCGCCAGTCCGATCTGGTCGAGTTAAAGTAGAACTCTAATGAGATCTTCAGCGATTACCTTGGGCATTGGAGAGCACTGGCAGCTCAGGTAAGAAATAGAATACCTGACAATGAGCAGATTGAGATGATCTCAAAAAATACCTTGTCAGTCATCTCAGACTTCCTTGTTTACCAATAGCAGTCCAGCTTTACAGATTTGGTGAGGAACGCCAATCGTTGTAAGGATGCTATCAGGGCGTTTAAGCAAGAATGTTTCTGGTGGGGCCGGCGGGGTCAGGAGATTCTCTGAGCAGAGGAATGATAAAAGAACTAGGATAGATGTGCAGAATGTCACGAATGTTAGGCCTAACACTCGTATAATCCCATTCCAATTTAAACTCACACAACCAGCTCCAGTCAGAAGTGAGCCGATACAGAGAACCGAGAATGGATAGGGGGCACAGATGACCCTGAAATAGAGAAATGCCCACTTTGACCGAGTGTTCACACCTTTGGGGCAATCACTGAATGTTTTGTTGCCCTTACTAATAGAAAAAGGGTTGGTCACAGCATTCCAATCGCGGCCTCCACCAAATCCCATCCTAAGGAACTATGATCCCAACACCCATTGCAACTTCCTCCAAGGGCTTGGTCACCCAACTGATCGCTGCTGCCCATTAAAGTATGCAATACAGGATCTGATTGAGGTCGAGAAAATCATTCCCCCTGCACCTCCCCATGCTAACCAGCATGCAAACATATATCAGGTGCCACTGACACCACATCCACCTGGTGGAATGGGCCCAAGACTCACTATTGGCATGCGAGCAGAGGATGATGAAGAATTTGACCCATCGGATTACATTTGCGACTAGGAAAATTTTGTGGCACCACTGCAAAGAGACTAAGAAGATAGAAGTATTGGGCTAATTGAACCTCTGAACTTGGCGGATTATTTTCCCAACCCCACTCCATAAATAGAACCCTCAGATCTTAGGGCATATTTCCCAGCACCAACTCCCATTAACTACATCCAAATAAACTCCTATCAACTGTACACTGCATTCTCTACCAGTTACCCCATGGCTGATTATCTCCCCCATCCCCCTCCATCACCTATCAGTCATCAATGGCCCACCCTTGCCATATCGCCCCTGATACGATCACCCGCAATCTTAGCCAATCCCGCTTTTTCCACCTACCTGTCTCTTACTGAGGTTAACCAGGTATGGCCCACCCATCCCCGTCCATCAACACTGGTATCTCCAGCACCCCTTGTTATCCTGTTCTAGATCACAGGACCAACATACAGTCCTCATCAGGTCCCACTCAGTTATGATCAAACGGGCATTAATATAAGCAACAGCAGGGAAGGGGCAGTTGATTTTATCACCAGGTTTGGGAAGATCTCTAAACAGCCAGAAGCACCAACACTAGCGCCAGCCCGACCAGAGGGATAGAAGGATACCACTGTAGTAAACCCGTTTGAAAAAATGAGCTGAGAACACAAACTTGAAACTCAGTTAAGGAGAATGCCGACCTATATCTCGGTCTGAGATCTATTAATGATGTCCCCACTCCATTTCCAAGCTCTAATGGGGGCGCTAAAAAATGAACATGTGTCTCTTCAAGTAAGCCCAGATGAGGTTGGGCAGATAAACAGGTAGCTGATGGGTCCCAATGCCATTTCTTTTTCAGATACGGATTTTCCAGAGGAGGGAAATAGTCATGCTAAATCCCTCAACATCACTGTAGAGGCTGGAAACATGGTAATTCCACTGGTGTTGATTGATAATGGGTCCGCTTTGAATGTGTGCCCTCTAAGAACTGCCACAAAAATAGGTGTGGACCCTTGTATGTTGAGACCAACAAAAACTAGCGCTAGTGGGTTTGATAATACAATAAGGGAAATAATTGGGGAAGTTGATCTTGAGCTCGTGATCGGACCAATGACCTTTTCCATACCTTTTCAAGTGACGGATATCAAACCCACAAAAGAAGAGGTCTAAGAGGCCAGAGAGACACCCTAAGGCACAACAGCTGCTAGAGCCCAGGGGATCAATTTAAAAGAGGAGTCCCATCCTAGGCCTCACATTCAGAATACTTTTGTGAGTGTCAGGATTATAAAGATTTATTAGAATGGGGCAACACAATTAATCTCACACAAACCTGTAGCCCTTGTCCACCCCACCAATCCCAAAATTCTTCCTCCCCATCTAATCACCCCCTATGGTAAAACATCATAGGACCTTACTGATGTTTGATGACAATATCTCAGACAAACCCACAACATGATGGAGGCTGGCTCCAAAGAATCATATCAGTCCCCCCCTCCATCCAAATAGGTAAAGGAGTAGCACCACAGGTATGGAATTAGGAGTCTATGCTCCAAACTCTGGAAGCGGTAAGTGGCCTGAAATTTGGCACCTATTTCCCAAAAAGAAACAACCTATAAAAAGTAAGACAAGCCCTTGGCAGGCAATACCGTGTATATATTGGGACATGCTTTGCCAAGAGCCCATTTTCAAAGAAAACAAAAATCCCAAAAACATAGAAAAAATATAAAATCTAAAAATATTGCCTTTTAAAATTCTAAACAAAGTTAAAGAAAATGATGCCTTAATAGAAAAGCCCGTCCCATGTAAAATCGACCCTTTTCCTGTAGAAATACAGGAATAGGTAGGAGTGACGAGTCTGGATGAAGAAAACCCTACTGAGGAGCTCCCCAATGAACTCCTTGAGCAGTTTGCCGACTTTGAGCATGGCCCTACCCCCATTGTTGAGGAAACTAAGGATGTCAACCTAGGGACCGAGGAGGCTCCTAAAATTATAAAGATTGAAACGTCGCTGTCTCCTGAGGAAAGAAAAGGCATGATTGATTTTCTTAGGTCATACCTAGACGTATTCGCATGGTCGTACAAGGACATGCCTAGTCTAGACCCCGATTTGGTCGAGCATGAGTTGCCACTCTACCTTGATATCAAGCTAGTCAAACAGAAGTTGAGGTGACTCTGACCCGAGTGGATGCTGAAACTAAAAATGAGGTAAGCAAGCAATATGATGCAGAATTTCTCATGGTCTCCAAGCACCCTCAGTGGGTAGCCAATATCGTTCCAGTGCTAAAGAAGGATGGAAAGGTTTGCATATGCATTGATTTTAGAAACCTCAACAGGGCGAGCCCTAAGGATGACTTCCCTTTGCAACACATCAACTCTTGGTCGATAACACTGCTAAGCACAGGATGCTCTCGTTCATGGACGGATTCTCTGGATACAATTAGATCAAGATGGTGGTGGCAGATCGAGAGAAGACAACATTTATCACCCCCTAGGAAACTTTCTGCTATCGAGTCATGCCATTCGGGTTGAAAAATGTTGGGCCAACGTACCAAAGAGCTATGACGGCGCTCTTCCAAAGCATGACGCATCGAGAAATTGAGGTGTACGTCAACGACATGATCGCCAAGTCACCAGAACGAAGTGACCATCTGATAAACCTCTAAAAGTTGTCTGAGAGACTGAGAAAATATAAGTTATGTCTGAATCCTCAGATTGGTGCCATGTCAGGAAAGTTACTAGGATTCATTGTCAGTAGAAGAGGTATCACGGTTGACCCAGTCAAGGTAAAGGCCATCACGTAAATGCCACCACCGTCTACCAAAAAAGAGGTAAAAGGTTTCTTGGGCAGGATACAGTACATCAGCCAGTTTATTATACAACTCACTCCTAGCTGCACGTCTATCTTCAAGCTGCTAAGGAAAGATTCTCTCATTGAATGGAACGATGACTGTCAAGCAGCATTCGATAAAATCAAGGGCTACCTTCTCAACCCTTAGTATTAGTACTGCTTGAGCCAGGGAGACCACTCTTAATGTATCTCTCCATGATGGAAGTTTCAATGGGATGTGTCCTAGGGCAGCCTGACGAGACAGGAAGAAGAGAGCATGCCATCTACTACTTGAGCAAGAAGTTCATCGACTATGAGACGTGCTATTCTCAACTGGAGAAAGCATGCTTGGCTCTCATGTGGGCTAGATAGACGCTTTGCCACTACTTGTTATCCCAAGCCGTTCTACTCCTAGCACGCATGATTCTATTTAAGTACCTGTTCAAAAAGCCGGCCCTCACTAGGCAAACAGCACGCTGACATCTTCTCTTATCAAAATTTGTCATCACCTATGTCACTCATAAGTCAATCAAGGGGTAGGCACTCGCTGATCATCTTACCAAAAATCCCTTACCCGATTATGAACCTCTGAGGATAAAATTCCCAGACAAGGACATCTTGTTCATGATAGAGGATGATATAGTAGAGACAGTGGAGTCCTGGGTGATGCACTTCGACGAGGTAGCAAATGTCAAGGGCCAGGGAGTCGGCGCTATTCTGATTTTATCGAAAGGATCACACATACCAGTCTTCATTAAGCTCAACTTGCCATACACAAATAACATGGTCTAGTATAAAGCCTGTGCAGTTGGACTGTATGCGGCACTTGACTTGAAAGTAACCCACCTCAGGGTATTTGGTGATTCACAGCTGATCATATGCCAGATAAATAGAGATTGGATGATGAAAGATGAGAAGTTGATCCCATACCATGAACAAGTTGAAGATCTGATAGTGTGCTTTGATGATGTTACTTTCTCCTATGTCCCACGGATAAGGAATCCCTTCTTCGACGCGTTAGCAACTTTGGCATCGATGGTAGAAATCTGGTATGGTACCGAGATGAAGCCAATCATGATTGAATATAGGAATGAGCCGGCCTTCTGCCTCCAGATCGAGGAACCCACTGGGCCTAATGATGAGTCTCCATGGTTCTCAGATATCAAGAATTTCCTTGAAACTCGCACCTTCCCGTAGGGGACATCTAGAGAGGACCGACAAACCATCCAGTGATTAGTCATTAGTTACTTCATTGTGGCGAGTGCCTTTACAAGTGATCCTATAACAACATCTTGCTCAGATGCCTTACTGAGGGCGTAGTAGCCGACATCATGAAGGAGGTCCACGAGGGAGTATGTGGTGCCCACGTCAATGGCTACATGCTCACTAAAAAGATTTTACGCCAAGGATACTTCTGGACCCCTATGGAATTTGATTGTTGCAAACACGTTCGGAAGTGCTACAAATGTCAAGAGCACTCCAGTTTGATACACGCCCCACCCATTGATCTTCACAGCATGACCACTCCTTGGGCATTCGCTACTTGGGGCCTCAACGTCATCAAAAAGGTTGATCTGAAAGCTTCCAATGGACATCAGTTTATCCTTGTCGCCATCGAGTACTTCACCAAATGGGTAGAGGCAACTTATACAAATATCACCCCCACCCATGTCGAGAAGTTCATCAGGAACAATATCGTTTGTCAGTTTGGTGTGCTCAAACACACCATCATAGATAATGACACTAACTTTGCGAACAAGCGCATCAAGGACTTCTGCGAGCAGTATAAAATCAAGCACCATCGCTCGTCGCCATAACGACCATAAACCATTGGGGCCGTGGAAGCTGCTAACAAAATGGTCGTCCACATCCTAGAGAAAATGGTCATCACCTATCGAGATTGGAGTGAAATGTTATCATTTGCACTATGGGCCTACCGAACATCGATCCGTACTGCTACAAGGGCAACACCATTCTCCCCTGTGTATGGAACTGAGGTCGTCCTACCAGTCGAGGTTGAGGTACCTTTGCTCCATATCCTCATGGAATTAGGCCTACCCGAAGCGGAAGGGAGAGATCCTGCTTTGAGCAGTTGAACCTGTTGGACGAGAAAAGGCTCCTAGCCTTGTGTCATACCCAAGTGTACTAAGGGCGAATGGCACGCACTTACGAAAAATGTGTTCACGGTCGAGATCTGAAGGTAGGAGACATCGTACTCAAGAAAATCTTCCCATCCCTCCACGCCGATTCGAGAGGGAATTCAGGCCTAACTGGGAAGGACCTTACATCATCCGAGAGGTGCTCCCGGGATACGCTATCCGCCTTGCCACCATGGACGGAGATCACTTTCCTGAGCCCATCAACGCACTTTCCCAAGCCCATCAACGCTAGATACATCTGACGATTCTATTCCTAAGTCTCCGCGACAAGGTCCGTATTGACAAAAATGGATACATGACTACTTAAGGATAGTTTAAAAAGAGGCTATCACTTCAAAGCCTAGTAGCCAAAAAGCGTCCCTGAATACTCATACCCCTTGCTACACCAGTTGAGCCGTTAGCCTTTCTATCATCAACCCTTCCCAAAAAATGTGTGTATATACCAAACAAAAAAAATGAAAAAAAGTTACTATTAAAATCCAAAAAAATATAAAAAAGCAAAATCTCAAAAAGAGGAAGTCTAGAAAAAAGAAGCGAAAAGAATAAAAAAAAATAGAAAAGAAAAAGTAGGGCATGTGCAGTCAAAACTCCCAAGGAAGAAGTGTATTATGACAGCTGGAACCAAATCAAGGAAACCTTTTTGAAAACCCAGAATACCTTCAAAATTCCTAACCTATCCCATGGCCACGATACATTCAAAGAAAAAGTCCTCTTTAAGGTCTACAAGCAGTCATAGTATCCAGTGAGTTAGCGCAAGCCAGGCTGAGAGACAACAAAAGAATTCCATCTAGCTAGCCATGACGGAGTCGACATCCATGTCTTGGTCTTTGATAAGATAAGAAAATAATAATAATAATAATAAAATAAATCCAAGCCCAAAGCAAAGAGGACATGGTGAAAACTCGAAAGAGCTCCATGGATAAAAATAATGAGCTTGTTCGAACCAGGTGAAAACCTGAAAAGGCGCCTAGGATAAAAATGCAAACCCATGGACGTAGTAAAAATTCGAGAGGGTGCTATGGGTAAAAATAGGGAAACAACGGGCATGACGGAAACCCACCTTGGGCATTGTGAGTAAGAAAGTTGAAAAGGAGAAAAAAAAAAAAAAAAAAAAAAAAGATCCCCTCGGTTCCCCTCCTGCATTACCCGATTCTCAATGGGGCCGCTCATGTTAGCTCAAATTCGGGTCTCGACCAAGAATGTTTTCGTAACTGCACAGTCAAATGTATGACCCAGGGTAAGGAGAAAAAGCTCGATTCGATCCAAAGGAATAAATCTTTCAGCCTTGGTAAAAATTATTGAACTTCACTCAGGACCAACCATGAAAGGGGGTTCGACCATTCTCAAAAGGGGACCCGTCATCTCCCCGATTATTAAGGCATTGAGCCAAAACAAAAACAAAAAAGAGGGCAAGGAGACCATTTTTTTCAAAGATAATAGATTTCCCTTCCCCATTTTCACTCCCACACTATGTGCACTACCAAAGGGCAAGGAGCTCCTTTTTGCAAAAGATAATAGACTTTATTTTTTGTACCTATACTATGCACTTTCCATCTCAAAAGAGGTCCATCAATCAAAGAAGGAGAAATAACATTATTTTATAAGATAATAGATTTACCTTTCTCATGTAGAAACCTGTATACAGCTGACACCACATCCCAAAAAGTAATATGTGAGATGTTTAACTTCTTTCTTTCTTCCCTTCTTTCTCTTTATAAACGGGCAAAAATAATAAAAACATAAAGAAAATATGTATACCAAAAAGATGTATCTAATTAGGGGTTCTTATGCCCCTTTCAATCATTTTGATCTATGCAAAAAGGTATGTGCAAGATGGAATCAACGACCCAACTCACGCTTCAAGGCACGAATCTCTGCACGTAAAGAATCCTCCCGTACATCCCGCTCCATCATCCAGTGGCCATGAAGACTCCTATACCATTTTTGGGAGGCATCAGTAGCACCAAGAGCATCACTCAATGACCCTTCCAGATGAAGGATCTCACACTTAGCTACATCGGCTCTAGCTTCTGCCACATCTACTCTAGCCATCTGTTCTCTAAATTCTCATGCAGGATTTGCTTCTCGTCCATTAGTAGCTCAATATGGCTCTGAAGCATCGACTCCTTCCTTGGCCAAGACCCCGCCGTATCACTGCTCTCTGCCTGATCTGAGTGACCAATAGCAGACTTCTCAGATAGTATCCAAGCCTATACTTCGGGGAGGACAAAACCGAATCCCCCTGCTCTAGATCACACATGAGCGTCGACTGACGCGTCTCCTAGAGAACAACTATCCTATCCATGTCCCCAGAGGACCCCCGAGAGAAAATCAAGTCACATAGGAGAGGTTTCACCGCTTTGGGTACCTACAAAGAGCAACCAAACTGACGCAACACCCGAAATGGGAAGTAGTAGGTATTGTCAATCAAGCCAAGGAGGGTGATTCCCTCGTAATATCTGGAACAGACCACCGGGAAGGTCCGGTCTAACCAAGGAAGCCTCCACACCAACTCAGCTTCGACCAGCCAAAGGTTCAACCCCAGCATCTCTCCCTGTTGAAGCATATGGCATTTGCCCAAAATGAAGCGGGTCACCTCACCACGGACAATATAGAAAAGAGGCATGAGTCCCAAAATAACTAGGTGCTCCCCTAGCCAAACCTGAAATAGAAGTGGGCATCCCCTAAGGTATGCCACCTTGGCCAAAGAAAAAGCATCAAGGCAACGATAAAGCTTCGTCAGGATCAGATGCATCACAGAATGGCCTCCCTCTAATTCGGCCAAGACATCGCAGAGTGCAAGTGAGAAATATTCTCCCCCAGTGAAGAAAAGAACCTCAGAGATGAGACCAAGAGTAAAAGCCTTCACGTTATAAACATTTCTAATCGGCAACTTTCGCAAGCTCTTGTCGCCAAAAAGTTCTCTCAGGAATTTCATCGAACACTTGGTAGGCCCTCCCATGAAATTTTTCCCATAATCGAATTTCTTCATACCCAAAGACTTGTGGACGGCTTTGGCGTAACACGGCTTCAGCATCACACTCGTAAGACTTCTTTGTAGCTTCATACCCGATAGGCTAGCGAGTTCTTCAATTGTGGGAGACAACTCATGATTCCCAAAATGGAAGACATGGGTATCCACTTCCCAAAAAGAGGTCATCGCATGAAGGTCCCACCGTGGAGGAATCTCCAAAAAAGATGAGAGGCGGGCCAATCCGAGCCCATTCAGACCCACAAGCTCCCTCTTATTCAAACTCTCTAACCACTTCTTTAAGAAACTGGGCCCCGTGCCCAATAAGGGTCCTATAGTGGTCCTGGATCCCCCATGAGAGGTGGGGTAGGAAAGTGGGTCCACTGACATACAAAGATGTTCCCCAGGATACAAATGCAGGATGATGGACCCACCCTCGAGAAAGCTAGGAGAAAAGCAGCAGCAAAAAGTACCAAACCTAAGTCAAAAGAGAAGGAAAAGAGGGCATTATCGTGCTTAAAAAGCCCCACTTTCCTTAGGAAGCCCTAAAACAAAAAAAGAAGCAAGAACAAAATTCTTTATGTGCACGCACAAAAAAAAAAGAAAGAACAAAAAGAAGAAAAGAAAATTTTTATGTGCCCGAACCTAGATCCAAGGAAAAAGAAAAAAAAAATGCCCTAATCAAAAAATTACTCAAGAAAAAAAAATAGGGCATCATTTGAGCCTATTTACATGAAATATAATCAAACCAAGCATTGATAACCATGCTTACAAGAGAAATCATCCATATGTCATCTAAAGAAGCAGAGAATCATAACCACATTGCAAAAGAATTGAAGAAAGATCAAATAAAATGGGATTAAACAATGATTACCTTCAAGAAAATGGGTCCTTGATTTGACGTTGAGTGGGAGTTTAATCAGCACAAGCAAGCACCGACAATGAAGCGCGATTCGAATCGATCCAAGGGAGTCCTAGGAAGAGGTCTCGTTTTACTTTAGGAAAAGGGGGGAGAGAATTTATTTTAAAATAATGCCCTTTTGACTCGGACTTGTTCCTAAGGTTCTAGTGCATGTATTACACGCGCCAGGCTATTTTTTGGCTCAATTTGGTATGGCGTGTGTAATACACGCGCCAAGCCATTGCTGACTAAGATTTGTCTTGGTTCATGTATTTAACATGCCGAGCCTAGCCTGACTTTTGACTCTATTGTGCACACCCCCAGACGATAAGTCGATCTCCATTTGATCTGCCTCAGAGGTTGTGCTAGAATAAGTGCCTCGAGATTAATAAGCATCCTGAGCACAAATGAAATAACAGTTAAAAAGTAAAAAAAAAATTCACATAAAAGAGTTTTAAAAATTCCACATGAAATAATAGAAAAAAATTCACATAAAAAGTCATATAATTCCACATAAAATGATAGAAAATTCCGCTTAAAATAACAAAAAAATCTACAAAAATAATGTATTTTAGAAAAAGTGGCATGTACTCCCAAAAAGCATTGCGACATCAATTCGCTCTGCTCGGGTAGTCATGCTAAATCAATTTCGAGACTGATGGGTTTGCCCAAAGACCTCGAACCCTGCTTCATGCAGGGGCACCCATGGCTAGTCAAATGGGGCAATCAATGCCTCACATGATCGGACACAAACTATGGACCTTTGCGTATTTGCTTCGCACCCATATCTCAGAATGGGTCGGTCACCCCCCAACTTACGGGGCTATTTTCTTTAGAATGAGACTTGAACATCAAACACCTCCAATCATCTTGAGAAGCGGATGTTTTTCCCAACATATTGGGCTTTCGTAACACTCTCCATCTTGGTTATGCCTTGTAATGTCACTAAGCACTTGGGGACTGATAGCCTTGAGGAATGGACATTTTTCCCAACATACAGGGTTTCCGTTTAATCACCATGTTACCCACCTAATATTTGAGGTTCATTTTTAAATATGAAAAACCCGTCAGTGATGCCTTGGGCCTCTTTAGATGTCTCTTTCTTTGGCATGCGATCGTTAGTTATCGGATACGAATGAGGGGCATCTGTAGACACCCAAATTTGGCTCAAGGCCCAATCGAAACATACTTCGAGAGAGGTCCCTCGAGCTTCCGATAGCTTCTCCCATACCCTTAGGAATCTTCCCAAACCCATAGGAACTTACCCAAAACCATTAGGAATCTTCCCAAACCCTTAGGAACTTGCCCATACCCTTAGGAATTACCCCCAACCTCTCCAGACTCATAGTTAACCCTCCCGAGCAATGGTCGGAGAGAGATGTGTCAGGGCTGGTAGGGACCACTACTAAGACTGAATGTTATACCATTGAAATATAGAGGTTCTCAGCTTTCCAAAAAGCCAAGAATTACCTCAATCCGAGTTGTACGTCGAAAGTTACGGCGACCCAAGCTGTGCCCAGGAGTTGCACTTGGTTAGGGCATACATCGCGCATGTATTACATGCACCAAACCATTTTTTTCCAAAAATGGCTTGCTGCATCTAATACACACACCAAGTATAGGTGGGACCCACCTCGGGCTCTGAACTTTCGGACACTGTAGCTATGTTTGGCGTGTGTAATACATGCGCCAGGTTTAGCTACAGAAACCATGATTTTTTACTCGAAATCTACTTTTGGGGTTAGACTTGTTGACCATCTCAATGTTTAGGATGAGTTTTATTAGGACTATTGCACCCCTGATTACCCTATTTGCAACCCTTTAGTCATTTTAAACCTTACCCTATCATCCACCATTGAAGTCCATTGCCCACATTTCCAAGCTCTCAAAATCTTAGGAAACCTTAGATTAGGAGATCACCTAATTGCCAACCCTAATTAGCACTTAAGCACCCTCCAAACCTCCCTTTTTCCTATAAATAGAGGCACCCCTCCCTTTATAAAGGCTTGAAAAATTTTAAAAGAGGGAAAAAGATTAAGAGAGAAGCTTTTCCTCCCTTCGGTGCACCCATTCCATACCAATTCCAGAATTCAAAACCCCTCTTTAGACCTCATCTTCCACCAAAAAACCTTGAGTTAAGAGAGAACCACCCCCTAGCCTTCTTCCTCTACCCCTTAGCTATCAAGCCGTAGAGGTCAGAACCCATTCTCCAACCATTTAAGCTATCGGAAGCTCGTCAAGTGCACCTACGCGAAGGTCCTCACGCGTGCTACAAGGGCCCGAGAGCTCCGGCTCTCCCCTCTATTCCTCTACCTTCTTAGCTTTTGCTCTACCCTTAAATTTGTGCCATTATGTCGTCAAATTTTTTATAGTGGCAGAGGGGCACAAATAGGGTAACGGTGCCTTAGGGCAAGAGAAAGTGCTCTTTTTTTTCTTTTTTTTCTAGTTTATTTTGGCCACAAGTAGAGACTGCTTTTAAGTGGGTTGGTCGGGTGCCTAACACTTTCCCGATCGATAACCAAAGCCCCTAACCAAGAGCCTTTGTCATAGACCGGTGAATCAGACTCACATTTTTGGCACTTCGGTGCATAGAAAATTAATTTAGGTTTCTCGGGACACCAAAAACTCCAGGTGGCAACTCTATATTTTTTTCGAGAGTGCGATCGCTATGCGGCGAAAATCTCATGGTTGCACACATACATAATTAAACAATTACATATGCACTAAGAGCTACGTTATGTTATGTGAACAGTAGGGTTTAAAAGACTGCTTCTAGAATTGATGCACAAAATTTCAAATCAATGATATATCTTAAATTTTAAAAGGAAATTTCACCTTGTCTGATATCATTATTGTTATGGGCATCCTGAGCCGTAACGGCATATGTATGCCCTTATACAGTAGGTCTCATTTTCCTTATAGGCCTCGGAGTAGCAGCTGATGTCGTTCTCTCTTTTCTCAGCTCTAGGTAATCTTTGATCATATGCCCCATCTTTTTTCACTAAAAGCATCCGCCCGTACCCCGTCTACAATCTGAGGTCTTATGAGCCTTGCAACGTCGGGCACACATCTCAGTTGAAGTGGATGATGCTGCCCTAGAGAAACCCTGGGTAACTAATACTCTGGTAGTGGTAGCAGAGCTCTCATAACGGAAAGGTCCCCTAGATGTAGGCATAGGTGGCCTAGAGTAGCTTGTCTAAGCAGGTTGTCTCAGGACTAGTGCTACGAATAATGGCTTTTTATTCATCGGCTCGTAGTTGCTTGATCTCTCTTGACCTAACTTGCCCTTGTTCTATTGGTCCCGTCTCTTATATATATCATCGATATCCTTCTCAGTTATTAACGCCTTTCCCATATCCGCTCCATAGGTCTCCAACTCCAATACAGAGATCCTATCATGTATGATCGACCTTAAGCCGCTTTCAAATTTGTTGGCCTTCATTAATTTCATGGTCACATACTGAGGAGCAAACCTAGATAGCCTCGTGAACTCCGTACCATATTCTCGTACGGTCATCCCTCCTTGCTCCAATGTCAAAAACATTGCTACCATATGGTTCCTTACTTTCTTTGGGAAATACTCCTTGTTGAACACCTCAACAAACTCTTCCCAAGTCCACAATCCGTCTGAATTGTCTTGTTCTCTCATCCTTAAAACCGACTTCCACCACGCATCAGCTTCTCTCTCCAATTAAAATGAGGCCCAAGTTGCTTTCTCCTCTTATGTACACAGTAATCTCTGGAGGAGCTTCTCAATCTGATTTAGCCATTTTTTCGCCTTAAGCAGATCCGTCTGCCTATAGAAACTAGGAGGTCTTAATCTCATAAACTCAACAAATGTCGATGGTGTCTGTGGAATCAGAGGTGTAGGTGACTGTTGACGGTGACTGGCATTATTCATAGCCATCAATTTCATCTGTTTAGCCATGGCATTAGCCACATCTTCCATGGCTTGCGTCATTCTCTGCTGGTCCTCTCTCTCTTGATCTCTTTCTTCACCTGTTTCTTGATTCCTTTCTTCTGGAATACTTTCTTCCGGAACCTCTCTATCACCCAATGGAACTCTATTGGAACTCGTGGGAATATCATCTACACGTCTCCAGTTCTGTCCACGACCGCCTCTTGGTCATACTCTACCTCTAGTGAACATGACGTTCTGCAAACATGAAACCAAGGTTTCATTAGCAGAAGGTCCCTATATTCTGACAAAAATTTTAACACAAAAATCTCATCTAAGGCTCGTCTGAAATATCTAAAGCATAGCTTTAATACCAACTGTAACAACCCGAATTTCCACACCGAGAAACCCGTGCTGTCAGGACCGCCCATAAGGCGATCCCCGAACGAATTGAACACTTCGTACATCCACACACAAAGCAGAAACAAAGCACATATTTTAACTAAATGGATAGTGTCATCATCAGGAATTAAATCTCCAATTCTATATAATGACAACATTCGTATTATAACAAAAGACGGTTCTAACCCCATGCAAATCACATGGACAAAAGAACCAAACTGAATCACCAGGGACGAACAACTGTCACCAAAACATGGTTCGCAAAATAATACAGTACAACATAATTACATGAGTTTTAACTAAACTGGCGGGACATACTGTTGGAGTGTTTGCCTTCCCTTAAATGAGGGTCTAAAATCATCAATAAAACTAGGCAGACACACTCGCATGCACTGCAAGTAGTCGTGGTCTGCTGTCGTAGCATGTTTTACAAAAATGGTGAATAAGGGAATGTCCACAGGGAGGTTAGTTTAAAAATATGATAAATCTCCATATCTAAATTAGATCTGGCACCCTAACTATTACTAATTTAGCTAAAAGACAAGGGAGAGGTTTGATATGAATTGTAAGTTAAGCTAAGCTAAATTTAAACATAAACTAACTTGGATCGAGTTTAGGATCTTAGATCTTACAAGGGAAAGAGGTAAAAAGAATAGAAAATGGAGAAGAGTAGCTTAGAGGTCGGTTTTCACTGATGTCAGATTCGATTAATCATGCTGCAGAGGTTCAGAGCACACAATTCCCTCAACTGGCTATAAGCACAGCTGCAGGGTATAAATTCCACTCCAAATCACAGGATTCACCTGGTCTTAAGGCTATGATCTGTTCACTTTAATGGTCACAGACCATCCTATAGACTTTATCGAATCCATGGATTGTAGCAGATGAATCCAATTGGAGCCTGAGCTTAGATTCATCTTAAGGTTATGATCTGTCCACTTTAATGGTCACAGACCATCCTTGGGATCTCCATCAAAGTTAGAGCATCAATTAGAACAATTAAAACCACTACAGATGATGCAATTCCCAGGTCACAGACTCAAGGAATCACAGGAGCATTAGATCCAAGGAGATCAGATGGTATCCAAGAGGTCTACCAGTTAAGTGGGTGAGCTAATATACAAACTCCCCTACACAGATCCGATTGATCACTAAATTGAACCAAAGGAACTTTAGATCTAATTAAAACATTAAAATTAGCATTAACATTGCAAACAAGGTCACTCTACAGTGGAAATACCCTCAGATCTGTAGTTTGTGCAGCTAGGAACTTACAATAGCACTCTTAACCTTACCTAATTACAGATCTAACTTCTCTCTTCGCTATTCCAGGGGAATTAGCCAACCATGGTTGGTCTAAAGGAGGCAACTAGAATTTCTCTGCAAGCTCTAATCTCCAGAATTTGGCTAAGATCTCGATTGGGGGTCATTATATATAGCTTTCTCCTCTATTTTTCCCACCAAAAATCCCTTCTAAAAGGTCCTTAGAGTTTGTTACAGTTCTATTAGAGCATGTGGGTCGGTTAGGGTTTCCTAGGGCATCTTCTGGAACCGTCGTGCCGGTCACCAAGTGCCTCGAGTTGTGTATAGCAGGTCATCAAATCACAACGTATGCATAGCTGAATTTCTGAGAAGTTCTGCACACGATTTCGACAGGTTTAGGAAGCTTTCGACAGGTCCTAATAGAGCTTTTTAGTCCTTTTGCTAGGTTCTCAAACCTGTTTGATAGGTTCCGATAGGATGAGTCTTTGCTTAGAGTTCCAACATTCTCAGTCCTTAGTCTTGAGTATTCGACAAGTTGGAGGGACTCTTCGACAGGTTGGAGACCCATTTCGACAAGTTTCGCTTTACATGCCATCATTTCGATAGGGTTGTTTTCACTCCTATCGAAAGGCTCAAGTACTCGTCAATAGGTTCTGTTCTAGCATCTTCATCTCGATAGGTTCAGGAAACCATTTGACAGGTTCCCTTGATGCCTCAGGTAGGCTTTCGATAGGATGGTTTCTTCCTTCTTCTCGATAGGTTCTTGGATCCTATTGAACTTCTCTATCCACACGAATCCATCCTTCTTCTGCCTTCAAATCTTGTCGAAATCTCTTCAACTACACGAATTCTCCCTTTCTTTGCTTTCAGCTCCTATCGAAGTGTTTGGGTGACCAATCGATAAGATGTTCTTAGCCTGTTCTCACTTTCTTCACCTTGCCCTACTGTAGTCACGCGCTTCAAGGGTACAGTGATGTGCTACCCTCTAGTGTGTTGTTGCTGGGTTTGTCCTGTGTTGAGAGATAGCCCCTTGGTGGGCATTCTTGAGTAGTTTTCTGCATTAATGTCCTCTTTTATTTATGTCTACAAAATGCACTTGACAGAGACTTATTAGTGTGCTCACATGTCTATCAATGGTCAGGTTAAAGGGTGAAAAGTGGCATTTTTCACCACTTAACACATACCAAGCCTTACAATCAAATCTCAAAACTAAACACGCAGCGCTCTACCCACTAGAAGAACTCGTTAGGAGGGGGCTCAGTCTCCTCCTCTGGTATGTACTTTGGGTCCTCAGGATAATTAACCTCAGTACCCGTGTCCACACCTATACCTGTGACGTATAGTCGAGGGGTGAGCTAACATCAAAGCTCAGTAGGAATACATAACTAGCATGCATATTTTCACATCAGACATATATCTCATGACATAATTAAAAACATGCTTTTCTTACTAAGAATTTCAATTTAAAAGTATTTAAATTGACACAAAAATAAATATCTGATGCATATTTCAAAACACACTAATCATGCTTGCTAAAACTTGTTCTTACAATACAGAAACTTAAATCAATTACTTAAATACAATCTCAAGCATATATAGCATCGACAACCACACATATACTGATGGGAACCCAAACTATCGTCGTTCAATGAACAATTTACACAATGCCCAAGCCCCTTCGAACAAGGTGACTTGTGCCGAACGAAGTATTACCGCAGAATGATAATCAAAGAACGAATATCCCGTCGTACAAGAGCACAAAGGATCGTTCTGCATAAATTTTTAAATCAAAGTGCAAAATTTAACTTATAGCTTATCATCATGAATTGTGGTAATTTATACTAGGTTTGAAGTTTAAATCTCAAAACTCACACACACACATAGCTGATTCTTTCTTATGTCACACACACACAACTGATTTTCACACACACACACACACAGGCACTTAATCTTTCTAAGTGCACAAACACTCACACATTTCAAATTTAAAACCATAAATGGAGTTTATGCATATCATTTACAAAATTCATAAAACACACACTTTCATCACCACACAAAATCCATGATAGTTGTAATCGAATGCACATGTTACAAACTTTTCCCTACCTCAACGCAAAGCCAAAATGAATGCTTCTTATTTCGAGCTAGCTCCTCTCACACATATTCATTCTCATATTTAGAATACATGAATTCACAAACCATATGTCAAAAATGACATAAAACGGGAAGGTATAAGGTCTCCCCCAAGTCCCCTTAACACAACTAACCAAAATCCTGAATCTGCCCAAATCAATAGATCAATTCCCAAATCGATCGATCGATTTCCATATAGATCGATTGAAATACATTTCGATTGGTCAGTTTCATAAAAAAACTAACACATTTCTCATGTCACAATCCGATCGATCGGTTCCTAAAATCGATCGATCGAATTTCAAATCGATCTATTGAATTCCATTTCGATAGATCGGTTCCTTTAGAAAACCACACACTTCTGGTGCCATAATCTAATCGATCGGTTCCCAAATCGATCGATCGAATTTGAAGTCGAACGATTGAATTCCATTTCGATCGATCGGTTTCTTTAGAAACCCTCTAACATGCTCACTATTTTTTCAAATCGATCGATCAGTGTTCAAACAGATCGATCGAATTTCATTTTGATCGATTGGTTTCTCCAGAAACTTTCATACTTTTTCTCTGACAAAATCGATCGATCGGATACTTATTTTGATCGATTGGTTTTGTCAGATTTCTCACATACACGGGTTTCAACTTCCCAAACTTATTTTTCTTCAAATTTAACTTCTTTTCTTCTAATTTTTCACCCACATCGTACATAAAGTCAACTATAACTAAAAATCACAATTTCACATAAGTTTCGTCACCTTTAATTGATCAATTCCTCGATCCATAAGCTCGCATCCAAGTGAGGGTTTCAGAGTTGAAATTTTTGGGATTCCCTTCGATCCTCCATCCCCGAACTCCACGCACAGTTCCAATCTTGCACCCACACACACTAATTTATGGTTCTCCTTTCTTTTCTCTCTCTTCTCAATAAATTTTCACCAACCAAAGCAAGAGAAATGAATTCTCTTATCCAATTGGCTTTTATACTTGAAAGCATAGTGTTAGGGTGTTAAGCCGATACACCGTACTTCGGTGTATGTTATCTCATCAAATGGTTCGTACACTTCCTAAGTCTTTCTTTGTCACTCAAGATTTACTCTAACTGATCAAATCACTTTAATATTTTTATATCCTCAGGTGCGTGATCAGTAGGGCACGCACATTGAGATGAACTATTCAAACTTAAAATTTTCGGGACATCACATTCTCCCCTCAGGAATTTTCGTCCTCGAAAATGAACCTAAGGAACTCAGTTGCTAAATGCGATCCAAAAGCTTACGTCAACGAATCTATTCACACATAGTAAAGGCAATATCAACACACACTTAACCACACACATTCTAGACATGTCCACACAAATCTAATCATACACATTGAAGACATATCCAAGCCCTACACAAAAACGTATCTACAATTGCGTATAATCAAAATAAAACTCCCATTCATAGGCAAAAATGAACATTCCCATAGAAAATTTTAAAATTTACAAACTATCTAAAATATATACCATCCAAAAGTGGCAACCATGCCATGATAGTTAAAAAAATTTCATATAATTTTCCAAAATTAATTACATATAATTCCAAAAAAAATACTTTGAATATAAAAATAATACTCCTGCAGTCTCTGCTTAATTTTTCGTATCACCTGGCTGCTCATCCTCCTCGTCATGTGGCTGCTTAGCCTCATAGTCATGTCTGCTAGCGCCAAAACTAGAAGCCTCAAGAATATAGGCACGTGCCACTGCCATGCATTGCTAATAGTCTGATGAGTACATGAAGCGCATAGTCTTAGCCATTTACGCCTCATGGAAGTCCAGGCGTCGGCTCAACTAATGATTGTTCTCAGCCATGAGAGCGATAACGTCATCAATAGTAGCAGTAGATGCACGAGGTGGTGGGGCACTCTTTGAGGTGGCGCCACTGACAGATGCTTCTTGGTCTTGAGGAGCATCGGGTGCAGCACCTTGTATAGGTGGTACTTGTTCATCGGCTCAGAGACTCTTCTTCAATTAATTATAAGTTTTGTTCCAATCCTTGAGAGAGTATAGGTTAGCATTATCAGTTAGTATCGGCTCATCACCGAGAACAATATACTTCTCACCTCCCGAATAATCCTCAATCATACTGGATATGAGGCGAGCGTATGGAATCTCATCTACCGGTTTCGCTCCCTCCTCCATCATCTTTCCTCTTGAATATTTCATCCCCTCAAATACATCCTTTTGGGGCACTAAACCACTAGCCCATATATGCTGAAAATAAGGTTTGTTGCACTTCCCCGACCCCCTCGGTCTTCTATCTCATAAGGTATAGGTTGCATTTGAAAATTGTATCTAACATCCACAAATGACTAGGCAAATCGACCCTCTTGATTGCCATGCACGAACCTTGCCTGCCTTGGGTCATTTTTTCTATAACAATGTGAAAATCTACTAGCTCTTTACTCGGTGCCCGCAAATAGATTCCGTTACCATAATCGGCATAGCACTCGAGTGCATTGCCACCATGGTCATGAGTGAACTCATACACTCTTCCATCTATTTTGGTACAAATGGCGTTTGGTTTATCACTGACGTACCTATTTTGGTAAAACATTTTTAACAAACGGGGATAATAATAGTCGTGAAGTGGGTTTAGTAGGTTTTCTAACCCGGCCTTTATAAGGTAATCACGGGCCCAATGGGTTATACCTTGTACACCAAGCTCTTGAAAAAGCGCCGGATCAATGATATACTCCGTCTCAAAACCCTTCTTCGCCCACCACGCATTAGGACGTTCTCGTGGTGGTGGTGGTGGTGGCTGCTAAGAAGGTGGTGGTGTGGTTGGTGGCTGCGAAGAACCCGATCGTGTAGTGGGTTGCTTCGACGCTGAGGGTTTCGATGACTACCTTGTCTTAGGTGCCATACTAGATTTCTAAAAAGAAACTAAAAACTAGGGCTTAAAAATGTAGATTTGAACTTGAATTCAAAAGCTCAAGGAAGTTAGGGTTTTACCTTTCAAAGAGATTTGGATTCAATCTCTTGGAGAAGAAATGCTTGAAAGATGGTTGAAAATCCAATGAATGGTCTCCAAGAACAAGCAAAAGAAAAACCCCAAGGAACCCTCTAAAAATTTCTGAAATTTTCGAATCAGGAAAACCCGATTCCCTTATATATCGTCCAAATCGATCGATAAATTTTCAAAATCGATCAATCGATTTTCACTTAAACTAAGCCGGTCGAAAATTTTGATCGATCGATTTTCAAATCGATCGGTCAGTTTTTAGATTAACCTTGCCGCTTGGAAATATCAATCGATCGGTTTCAATTTCTATCAATAGGTTTCCATTTCGATTGATCGTCCACAGGGAATTGTTTTAGGTGTGAATGAGAGGGGATGTGATGGGAGGCCTTCCACTTGTTATATGTTTGGAACATCTCCTCCATCATGGCCATGGAAGGGGGATCTGATGGAGATGGGTTATTTGATAGTTTGAGGGGTATGGATGGTGTGTGAAGAGGAAAAATTGGGCATGGCCCCGATAAAATTGGGCTTGAACGAATGGGGTGGGGCAATGGTGGATGGAATGGGCATAAATGGGGAAGATGTATGGGGCATGAATGTGGAAAATGAG
Source organism: Chloranthus sessilifolius (assembly GCA_021018995.1). Lineage (NCBI taxonomy): Eukaryota > Viridiplantae > Streptophyta > Magnoliopsida > Chloranthales > Chloranthaceae > Chloranthus > Chloranthus sessilifolius. Next base: position 59,807,627 of record CM037587.1, read on the forward strand.
AGAGGGGAATTGGCCATGGTTTTGGAAAAGATGGGCATGACTTGGGTAAATGGACGGATGTGTGGAGGACTATATATGGTATGGATAGATGTGGGTGGATTGGGTTGGGTGGATGAAAAATAGGGTATGTGGCTTAAGGTAGAGGGTGGGTTTTGAACGGGTGTGGAAGAGAGGTGAGATGGATTGGAGATAGCCATGGATGAAGGCATGGCTTGGGAAAATGATGAAAAATTTTGATTTTGGGTATTTTGGAAAGTGGTGGAAGGGAAAATAGGGGCACCGAAAGGGCCGGTTATGGTGAGGGTTGAATAGGTGCCGGGGGGGGGGGGGGGGGGTGGAAGTAAAGGCTTTTTAGGTATGGGAATGGGTTGGAGAATGTGGCGGGGATGAATCGAGATCGTCGTAAGCCGGGTCCACAGCCCATAACATATCTCGGTATCGGGTCGGGTACGGGTGCCTCGAGTGGGGCCCGTAAAGTTTCCTCCTTCCCCTAAGGGATGACGGAGGGCACGATGATGTCGCTGTGCTGGCACCAATCAAGACTCTATTTTGGGTTTTTTATATTTAATTTTTTTGGATTTTTACAAGTGAAAATGAGGATTTCGGGGCCTTTTGAATTCCCTTCTCGGGTGGCTCTCGTATCCTAAATAGGTCCAGTGACAAAGGTTCGAAGCACTTCGGAAGACTCAAAGGGAAACCCCTTGATCTATTGAAGGCACAGAAACCAATGCAAATAGCCTGATCCCCTGAAACGAATTAAAAAGAAGTCACCTTCTTTTGACCGACGAGGGAGTATTGGGTGTCGAAAGTTGTAGGGCCTAAACAGAGGCACTAAACACACTGATCGAAGAGTCCAAGATGTGAAGTAGGCCACCAGATTCAGGCTGATGCTCAATAGAACCAACCTAGCACAACTTGTAGTGGCGCCAGAGCAAAAAGTCCCAGATTAAAGTTGGCGCAACTAATAGTTGCGCCAGTGTTCTTTTGGAACATTTTGCATTGGCGCAACTAATAGTTGCGCCAGGTTAAAAGGGATCTCCAGATTCTTTGACAGCAGCAACCTCAGTCCGAAATAGGTCTCCAAACTGGCTTTTTGTGGAAGCTAGGCTTCCGGGGACTGACTGTTTATATGACCCGTCTCTTTTCTTACCGATCCTAAGGGTTTAGAGGCTAAATCGGGTTCACTATCGCTCTCTTTTTCTCAGGTTTTAAGTTTGGTAACGAGAAGGTTACCCACCCAATATACCTTAAGTGCAAGTACTTTTCTAAGGTACTAGGTGGGTTGAGACTTTTTCGGATCATCACCACTAGGGGCTGCCACCGTACTAAGACCCGAGAGTTTGTATGTGTGCCCAAATAATCCAACCCTTGAAAATCTACCTCGCAAAAATCAAGTTAAATCCCCTTTGTTGGTTCAATTTTATTTTTCACTTTTAAGATAATTTTCTTCAGTTTAAAGACCGGAGGTGATGATCCTATGCCGCCTCTACTGGCCGACGTTCACTAGCGAAATATGATTGCAGAATTAAAAGTGCAAGTAGGCCTGCCAAACGGCTAAGACACTTGAAATGACGGAAATATAAGGAATTTAAATGACAACGCATAAGTAGACCTGCCGATCACCTAAAGTGCTTAAAATGACATAATCGTAAAGAAATTGAATGCGGTGAGCAAGTAGGCCCGCCAATCGGCTAAGTCTTATAAATGACGTAAAGTAGGGGTAAGTAAAATGACTTAATCGGAGGGAATGAGTAAAAAAAAATAAAAATAAAATAAAAAATAATAATAAAAGGTTAGTAAATCAAAAATAAAGAGGCCAAGTTCAAGGGGAAGCTCTACTAGCTACTCCCCAGCAGAGTCGCCATTTGTGCAACCGTGGGATTTTTTACGATCCCGTCGCGACAATGCACTCACTAATGAAATATTTAGAGTCGCCACCTAGAGCTTTTGGTGTCCCGGGAAATCTAGATCATTTTTATAAGTACCAAAGTACTACAAATATGACTCTGAATCCGGTCCACACCAAAGGCTCTTGGGTAGGGGCTTCAGTTATCGATTGGGAAGGTGTTAGGCACCCAATCAACCCGCTAAATGCGGTCTCTACTTATGGCCAAAAGAAGAGTAATAAAAAAGAAATGAAAAAGGCTTCCTCTTGCCCAAAGGGTCTTAAAATCCTATTTGTGCCCTTCCGTTCCTACTGAAAATTCGACGGCGTAACGGCACAAATGGGAGGATAGAAGAATAACCGAGAAGGTAGAGGAATAGAAGGGAGAGCCGGAGCTCTCGGGCCCTTGTTGCACCGTTGTGGAGCCTTTCATTGACTTGCTTCGGTGAGCTTTTGAAGGCTTGTATGATTGGAAATTAGGTTCTAACTCCTAGGGCTTGATAGCTAAGAGGTAGAGAGAGAAGGCCAGAGGTAACACACACCTAACCAAGAGCTTTTGGGTCAAATGCTAAAGTCTAAAGGGAGTTTTAAAGTTCTGGAATTTGTATGGGAATGGTGCACTAGAGGAGAGAGAGATAAGGGATTCCTTAATCTCCTAATTGCAAATTTTTTCAAGCCTTTGTAAAGGGAGGGGTGTCTCTCTATTTATGGGAAAAAGAGAGGTTAGGAGGGTGCTTAGAGGCTAATTGGAATTAGCAATTAGGTAATGGGCCATCTAAGGTTTCTTAGGATTTTTAGAGCCTTGAAAAATATGAGAAGGTGCTCCAATGGTGGATGATAGGGTGGGGCTTTAAACCACTTAAGAGGTTGCACATAAATAGTAAATGGCTGTAACAGAACTATCAAAATACACCACAAAGGTCAAGATGGTCAACAAGTAGGTTTATTGTTCATATGCCTAGCGCAACTATTAGTTGCGCTAAGCATATGTACAATAAAATAGTGCTTGAACAGTGGTCTGGAAGTTGGTTGTCCGCAGGGGACCCACCTTATAACTGGCGTAACTAATACCCACCTTATAATTGGTGCAACTATTTGTTACGCCAAGCCATTTCTGGGGAGAATTGGCTTGGCACAAGTAATACTTGCACCAAATCACTAGGGGGATCCATAGTGTATTTACCATTTTGCCCCTGAGCTTCGGAACACGATATCTTTGTGTATACAGCTCCGATTGGGGTGATTCTTGGCTTGTTGGAAAGCTGAGGACTTTTAATTTTCAATGGTATAAGATTCAATCATAGTAGAAAGTCACAGCTAGTCTTAGTGCACCACTCTTCATCCAATGCTCGGGAAAGCTAGGTGTAGGTCCGAAATGGTTTCTAATGGTCGGGATGGGTTTCTAAGGATTCGAGATGGGTTTCTAAGGGTTTGGGAAGGTTCCTAAGTGATCTAGGGTGATTCCTAAGGGTTTGGAATGGCTCCTAAGGTTTTGAAAAGGTTCCTAAGGGTTCCATACATGCCATCAAAAGTTTAGTGGTGTGCCTCTCTCAAAATGCGTCACGATCGGGCCTTAGGCCAAATTTGGGTGTCTACATCGACAAGATGATCGGTGAGTGATTGCCCCTTTATTAACTTCTGAGTTACATATGTGATATTGAACTCAGATAGAAGGAGTTGCTAGCATGCAGTTCGTCCAGTGAGAGCTTGCTTCTCGAACAGATACTTCCACGGGTCCATTCGGGCTAAGAGTAGAACAGCTTGGGATAGCAAGTAATGGTGGAGCCTCTGTGTAGCCCATACAAGAGCTAAACATGATTTCTTCATATGAGAATAGCGTGTCTCGTAGTCGGTAAACTTCTTGCTTAGATAGTAGATAGTCTGTTTTCTTCTTCCTTTCTCATCATGCTGCCCTAGGACGCATCCCATTAAAACCTCGGTTGTGGAGAGATACATTAAGAGTGGTCTCCCTGACTCGAGTGGTACTAGCACCGATGGGGTGATTCTTGGCTTGTTGGAAAGCTGGAGACTTCTATTTTTCAATGCTATATGATTCGATCATGGCAAAAGATCTTAGCTAGTCCTGGTGCACTATTCTTTATCCATTACTCGGGAAGGTTAGGTTTAGGGTTTGGTAGAGGTTCTAAGGGTCGGGATTGGTTTCTAAAGGTATGGGGGGCTTCTAAGGGATCTGGGGTGATTCCTAAGGGTTTGGGATGACTCCTAAGGTTTTACGAAGGTTCCTAAGAGTACCATACATGTCATCAGAAGCTCGAAAGTGTCTCCCTCGAAATGTGTTCCGATCAGGCATTGGGCCAAATTTGGGTGTCTACAAACCGATAGTGTTTGACTCAAAAAAATTTCTCATACCTTGATACATTTAACATCTATTTTAGTAATCGTAATTTAATCATTTCCACAATTAAATGTATTTCTACAAAAAAACAAAGTGGAAAAATATATGGAAAAAGATAAGGACATGAATATAGTTATGAAAGGAAATGTGAACGGCTAGCGTCGATGCCGCCTCTCATCGGACTCGCTGATGGACTGTGGTGCCGGGTGCGAGGGGCGTGACACAAGTCCCAGCATACACACATTTTTTGAAAGAGATGTACATTCTGAAGTGAAAGCGGTAGAACAATGTCTCGCAAAAGGTCTTCTTAACCGAGTAAGTGAGCTCAGTTTTGCAAGCTAAAACTCCACCTAAGCTCAAAGGTCCCGGAGTGCCCACAATTTTGTGCATTATTGGTGACCATGCCATTAATAAGGCACTTCTGGATCTAGGAGCCGGTGTGAATCTATTGCCATACTCCATATATGAGAAACTCGGACTTGGTAATATGAGGCCTACATCAATAACTCTTCAGTTGGCCGATAGATCAGAAAGAAGGCCGATAGAAATCATTGAAGATGTCATGGTTGGGGTTGATAAGTTTGTTTTCACTGTCGATTTCTTGGTATTAGACATGGAACCAAGTTCAAAATCTCCAACACAAATTTCCGTTATACACAGTAGGGCATTCTTGCCCACGGCCAATGCTTGCATAAACTGTAAAACCGATGTGAAAGAATCTTTTGGGGATATGCGGATTCAGTTAAATGTCTTCTCAGTAGCCAATCAGATGGCTTCAATCAATGATGAGGAATGCTTCAGTATAGATGAAATTGAAGAATTTGTAGAAGAACCACTGCCTCTAGTCTTATCCAAGGATGCGCTTTAAACTATACTATGGTATACGAATTTAGGGGAACCTGAACAACTATTTATTGGACACTACATCCCGTGATTCCCAATCAAGAACTTGGAAGCCATGGATAGAACCCCTACCCATCACTTCCAATGACCCGCTGCTACCATCCATTAAAAAAGCACCATCCTTAGATCTGAAACCACTTCCCGACACCCTTAAGTACGTTTTTCTTGGGCCCAACGAAACTCTCTTGGTAATCATTTCTTCTGTTCTCACTGTAGATTAGGAGAGTAAGTTGTTGGCCATACTTACGAATCGCAAGCATGTCGCTGAATTTAAAGTGCTTGATCCGTCAATATGTATGCATCGAATTTATTTGGAGGACAATGCCAACAGTTAATGAGAAAGTCAGCGATGACAAAATCCAAATATGAAGGAAGTAGTACAAAAAGAAATCGCGAAACTATTAGACGTTGGTATCATCTATCCGATTTCTGATAGTGAGTGGGTGAGCCCCATTCAAGTAGTCCCAAGGAAATCTGGAATTACGGTTAAAGAAAATGTTGCCATTGAGTTAGTACCATTACGCGAAATCACAAGTTGGCACGTATGTATTGACTACCAGAAGATGAATTCAATGACTCGCAAGGATCACTTCCCATTGCCATTTATTGACCAAATTTTGGAAAAAACTACGGGTCAGGAATATTTCTACTTTCTAGATGGATATTCAAGGTACAATCAAGTTCTAGTATACCTGAAAGATCAAGAAAAGACTACCTTCACATGTCCGTTTGGAAAGTTTGCGTATCACCGCATGCCATTTGGGTTATGCAATGCTTCGACAACATTCCAACGATGCATGATGACTATCTTTTCCGACATGATAGACAAGTTCCTTGAGGTGTCCATGGATGATTTTTGATATTTGACTGAATTTTTTATTCTTGTCTTCATCGTCTTGCCCTCATTCTAGAAAGATGTGAGGAAATGAAATTTGGTGTTAAGTTGGTAGAAGAGCCATTTCATGGTTCAAGAAGGCATAGTCCTAGGGCATATCGGTTTTAGGAGAGGAATAGAAATTGACAGAGCCAAAATTGATAATAATAGCAAATCTACCACCACCAATGTCAATACGGAAAATTTGATCTTTCCTTGGCCATGTTGGCTTCTATCGCCACTTCATTAAAGATTTCTCAAAAATCTCGAAACCTCTGTGTCACCAGTTAGCGAATGATGTACCTTTTGACTTTGATGATGCCTGCCTTGATGCATTCAATAAGCTTCGAGCAATTCTTTCATCATCACCAATTATTCAACTCCTACACTACTCCCTACCCTTTGAAGTGAAGTGTGATGCTTCTGTGTATCTAATTAAGTCTTAACCTATTGCAAGCACACAATAGAAATTATACCACTAGTGATAGGATCGTTCCCATGAAGATAGATATCTTTCTTCATTTGTTATTTTAAAAAACTTATATTTATCTTTTATATTCCTAAACTACTGGATAAATATGAATAAAAAATTATTTTTAATCTAAATGCATAAAAGTAAATCCTAATCCTCAAACTTTAGATTATGGTCGTCAATAACAATCTTCAGTTAACGAATATTTATGAAATTAAATAGTACCGTTACACTATATATCAATTCTCCTATCATTGGGCGTCAATCAATACTAAAATCCTATCAATATAGATTTAATCTAATCAACAATCAACCAGAAATTTGAGCGTCAGTCAAACTCTAGAAAATTGAAGATAGAAAAATAAAATAGTTACACTAATTTGTAAATTCCAACCTGAGTCATCAATTCAAATCAAAACTTGAAGATGTTTACAAAGCAAGAAATTTTACACTAGAAAGTAATAAAAATTATATCTTTCACCCCTCAGCCGTAGTCATCAATTGCTTCTGAGAAACTACAGATATCTACTCTAATCTTCAACTCTCAATCACAGGCGTCAATTGTTCTTGAGAAACCTTGGATATCTAATCTACTTTAACTATTTTACGCTATTGATCGAAAGAAAATTCAACCTTAGTTGTCAATTGATGCTGAAATTCTTCAATGCTTATACCTATACCAAGCCCTCTTATTTATAGATCATAAGGGGTCGGTTTACAACAGTTCTAATCCTAATAAAAGAAACTACTAATAATACAAAGTATCTTAATATAACTCTAATTCCTAATTTTATTCTTTCTTGCTTTCTTTAGTTGATGCACTTCTAGAACATTCTTTAATCTTCAGCAGTAGGGTCCTTCCAAAAATCTTCTACGTCAATCTCTCAAATTCGTGGTTAGTAGAACTTCTAATTACAGAATTCTTCTAAAATATGCATGGCGATGTTCAGCAGTGTAGAGAAGTTTCCATTCACAGATAATCATGATTATCCTCTTTATATGTAGCTTTCTCTAGAAAATCGTAAATCAAGATTTTATGTCTTCTCATAGTTTTTATTTTCAAGACAATTCTTTAGTATGATTCCTCGCTTCTTTTGTATCGTTTCAACCTCTTGAACATATATTCCTCTAGAGAATTGTAAATTACGATTTTTCATTTTCTTTTAGTATCCTGCTCAATCATCTTTTGCGATTTTCTATCTTTAAACTCTTAGCAAATCATCTTTAATGCTCAATCATCTTTCTTACTACTGTTTGAGTTCATTTTGATGAATATTAATACTTTAGCTCCATTTTACTGCTTTTCCTTAATATCTATATATTAACAACTTATTAGTAGCAAACCATGGCCTAGAATCACTAAGTTAAGGGTGCTAATTGGTAAATTATGTGACTGATCACACCCCCAAACTTAAGCTTTGCTAATCCCTAGCAAACAAGGAAAAATAACTATCTTATTCTAAAATTTAAATTACCACTTTCGTAGGGAACACTAGTAGAGGAAACTTTTTAGCAAATGCAACAAGCCTTTAAACCCCTAGGTGATCCCTAGTAGAGGAGTTGTAGTCTCCGAAAGGTTTTCAGTGAAGTTACCTATAAGCTTCAAATATTTTTAGATTTTTCAAAACTTTTTAAAAATAAAAAAGAACTTAAAATTCTATTCTAAGTTAACTAATTTAATCATCATACAATTATTACGATTTTCAAAAAATTTCAAATCTTTTTACTTTACTTCCCATTATAACAGTTATCCTTGATTAGAACTCCAATAATTTCAATTCATAATAACCAGGAGTATATACATTAGTGAATAATTTATTCTTCATAAATTTTTCTAAACTGCAGTTTTGAGAAAATATTTTCATTCAAAAGATCACTACCGGCATACTCTCAAAAAAAAATATATGGGTTCTCTCAGTAGTATTTCAGAAGAATTCAGTCAAAGATAATTACAAAAAAATCTATCTCATAGAGAAGGATAATCTTTTATATTTATATGAATCCATGTACAATCCATAGTATCTACGATTCATATCTCTACTAGATTCAAACTATTATAAATAATAAATCAGAAAGGACTTTCCTTCAGCTTGTAATGGGGCTTTGGGCTTCAGAAGGTGTCAAAGAAAGGTAGATAAGATTCAAAAGTTTCTTTTCTGAGAAATTAGCTCCTCGTTCTCTTTCTTCTTTTCCTTTCAGTATCAGTAAGTATCCCAAAAAGTTGGATAACTTCTTCCCATATATTTTTTCTGTAAATCTCATTTTCTCTTTTCTGGAAGCTTTTTTATTCTCTTTTCTATAGAATAGTATTTTATGTTTTTTCATTCCTTTTTGTTCCCATTTTCTTTTGATAATTTCTTCTCTTATACCCTTTTTAGCATATCCCTTGTCTTTTTTTTTTCTCATACTCCCTTCACTCCCTCTTTCTCCCTTCTTTTACTTCATTCTAAACTTTTAGAAAATTGTAAGGGCTAAAAGTTGAAAGCTTTAGGTAGCACATATGGTTAAGGGTTTATAAAATTATGGCACAAAGAAATTTGGTTTAAGCTTCTAATATGGGTTCAAAGGATAAAACTTTTTTGGGATTTTGGCTCTTTGGCTTTGATTTATACAAAAGATGGCCTTAAATAATTGTTACAATTTTGCTAGCACAGATGCCTTATTGCTTTGATATATTGAATAGATAATTCTAAATAAAAAAAATCAAGTTATCCTATTCATAGAATATTTTGATTCTAGATTCAACAGTATGAGATTTTATACAAGTATAAAAGTTCAAAAAAATTTAAGCATGAATAAGACAGTTTCTCTCTCTGAATGAACGGAAAATATGTTTCTAGATCTCGCAGATTTATATCATTTTAAAACTATAATCTAAAATATTACAGTTTAGACCAATCTATTGATTCAAACATCCATTATAATACAGTGTTCTAGAGATTATTCATGAATAAAAACTATTTTTTATTTTGATTATTGAACTCCTACCATAATGGATCATAAGTTTTCTTAATTTGAAATTTTTTTGATCATAACTCATAGATGAGGATTAACTAAAAAAAAATTAATTTTTACGAAAATTCTAAAAAAACCTAAACTTTTAGTAGAAACAGAGAAAAAAATTCTCTGCAAAAATACTATCAAGAGAAAATTATTCACTAAAAAAAATCATTCTATATATATTTATAACCCCCCCCCCCCAAACTTAAATCTAACAATGCCCTCATTGGCACAAAAATAGGGGTAAAAAAAAAAAAACAAAAAAAAACAAAAAAAAAAACCCGGTTATACTTTTGACATTACTGAACCTTTACGATATATGAAAAAAATTCGTTGAAATGAATTGCTTTTTTCCCCCAAACTGGAGAGGAAAACACATCTTATGTATTATCAGTGGTTAAAAGAAAAAGTTAGTAACGAAACAAAAAATTGTAATTACTTACACCTGTTGTTATTGCGCCGGTTGGAAAAAAATTTCTTACCAATATCCCCCCAAACTTGAGAGGAAAAATCATTCGGTTTAATCACAGATTATAAGCAACGAAAATTAAAAAGATAAAAGTTAGTAAAAAGAAAAGTTAGTAACATCAGTTAGTCAAAAAGAAAAAAAATTTATATAAGGCCTAAATATTTACAATGAAATGGAAAAAGAAAGTATTTACATAAAAGAAACATAGGAAAAATCTAAACACACACTAAGACAGTGGCAGCAACGTCCGAAAGAGAGGTTCTTCGATAAATATCGATCCTTAGTTTTTATCTACCTATAATCAGAGTCTCATCATCCTCACAGCAACAGGAGCTCCAACCTTTGGAGGGTTGCTACTCCAAAAGCTCTCGAAACATTCCCCACTGCCCTATAAAATCCCTCCCCCGAACAAAGCACATCACAGAGCTTCTTTTGGAAGAAACGCAATGGTATTGGAGTGGTTCAATGAAGCGTGAGGAAGTGAACACATCTCACCACATCATCCTCCACCTATACTACTCCCTTGCAAAGACTATGTAAAGAGAACGTATACAGTTGGCAGGAAAAGTATGAGCAATAGATATGGGTGGCGGGGAGATCAAGGATGGGATGGGAGATGACAATGGAAATAATAACCCATCCTTGTTTAAAAAGGAATGTGCATTCTAGGTGGATGGTGAGGTTATAAAGGTTAGGAAGTGGGGGAAAATGGGGTCTTCGAATATGGGTTAGGTTTAGAGTCAAGGGTAGTCTCAATGGATGATTTAGCATCAGGGGCGGGTCACTAGCGATTTAATTTTTCTACTTTCTCTATTGCAGCCAGGAGCTCGGCTCTGTGTTTTTCAAGAATTCTATCTAATCTTTTGCTAGAATCACTTGAGTTACGGTCTTCCGTCAAGGGGTTTTAGGGGTTAAAGACGGAGGAAGAAGAAAGGTTATGGTCTGGTTTTGGTTTATGGATGAGTATGGGTTTATAGGAAAAGGCTTTGTTTTGAACCGCTACTTCGAGTTAACTGCAGAGGTGTAGGTTCCTAGTCTTGGGTAGTTGGCAAGTGGTGAAATTTAATGCATTGCATGTCTGTTTCTTCTACAAATTTAAATGGGTTTGAATACCAATGTAACCGTTGAGAATGATCACTGGTTTCTCCTGTTTCCAAGAAATTTCGTTTGCCATTCTGGACAGCAATCACAAGACTCTGTGACATTCTAAATCATACTCGCTACGACTAGACTCTAAATCCACAAGAAATCGTAAATCCATATACTCCAAGTGATTTAAAATAAAGAAAAGAGTTTGTACAATTCAATTTAATTTTATTAATCATAGAGGATGCTTTTCAATACTACTTATGTACATATGTTACACGTGTTTGCTACGGGTGAGTCGATAGCTCGACGGGTTCATGAGGAACTCAATCTTGGTTTCGGGGAGTTGATGTGCCTCCCATAAAAATATGACCTCCTAGGGTACCAACTGCATGTGAAGGAGATATGTTACCGTCTATCTCAAAATGGATTAGTGGCTCAATTTGAGTTTCTAACCTAACAACAGATTGTCAAAGATGGTTGAGTAACTGAGTCTGGATGTGACTATGTTGCATCCAATTGTCGGATATTTGCAATCAGGCATCCTCTTTAACAGTGTGGTTATTAGCTATAGTGGGGCAAGGAGAAACAGTTGGAGGCCAGGAAATTGCTTGAGTTGGGTCATGGTTAGGACCACAGGCTTCTCCTTTTTGAGATGTTGGGTATGAATTTATACCCACCAGAGATTGAACTTTTGTTTTCTAATGTGTCTGTTTCGGAAGAGTTTTCATCATTGACATTAATTTATAAAATCTTTCTTACTTAGGAAGTGTATTTGTTAAGGTCTTCAAATCAATCTCACTCAATGCGTGGTGTTGCATTGGTTCCTCACTAAGGGTCTCAAAGAGTTTCCAAGCTTCTTCTGCTATCAATTTTCAAAACATATTGTCACAAGCTTCATCAATCTTATGCCGGGTTGCATTATCAAGGCCTTCATAGAAAGTAAGTACAAGTTGCCAGTGTGCAATCCCATGTTCAAGGCACTTGTGCAAAAGATCCTTGAGACGATTCCAACACTCCTGAAGAGATTCATCAGGGAATTGATGAAATGTTACGATAAGATCTCGGATTTTACTCGACCTACAGATGGGAAAGAATTTTATAAGAAACATACATTCCAGCCCTTCCCAATCAATAATCAAATTATGAGGCAAAGAGTTTATCCACTACTTTGCTTCATCTCTAAGGGAATATGCAAACAGTCTCAACCGAATGGATTCTGTTAAGTTCTTTTTTTGGATAATGGTGAATACTTTTATGAACTTAGTTAAATGCAAATAGGGGTCTTCATCCATTAACCCATAAAAAGTTGGAAGTATCTAAAGCTTATTGGGCGTAATTTCAAAAGTTCTATTACTGGCTGTAGGGTGTATTTGGATACACGGGAGAGGTGTAAGGGGTGTTAGAGCATAATATTCCCCCATTGTTTTTGTCATACACTGGTCTTTTCCTGCCATAATAAAGTTAGGACATAGTAAAGAGGTTAAAACCGTTATGTCTATTTGGTTTTCAATTTTATTTGATTTGTATTCTAGAAGAGCAGGAAGAGAACAAATCTTAAGCTTTGAACTTTGCTGATCAGGGAAGTTGAAACTCTGAATCGTCACTCCGAATAAACCTGCAAAAGATTCAAGAAGTGATCAAAGGAAAATGAAAATATAAAGAAATATAAAAAGAGAAAGATAAATACTTGTTGTCCTAAATTAACAAAATAATATAGAACTCTCCCCGACAACGGCGTCAAAAACTTGATCGGCTTACTATGCGTCTCTAATTAAGTCTTAACCTATTGCAAGCGCACAATGAAAATTATAGCACTAATGATAGGATCGTTCCTACGAAGATAGATACCTTTCTTAATTTGTTATTTCAGAAAATTTATATTTATCTTTTAGATTCCTAAACTACTAGAGAAATATGAATAAAGAATTATTTTTAATCTAAAATACATAAAAGTAAATCCTAATCCTCAAACTTCAGATTATGGTCGTCAATCACAATCTTCAGTTATCGGATATTTATGAAATTAAATAATACCATTACACCATATATCAATTCTCCTAGCATTGGGCGTCAATCAATACTAAAATTTTATCAATATAGATTTAATCTAATCAACAATCAACCAGAAATTTGGGCGTCAATCAAACTCTAGAAAATTGAAGATGGAAAAATAAAACAATTACACTAATTTACAACTTCCCACCTGAGTCTTCAATTCAAATCAAAACTTAAAGATGTTTACAAAGCAAGATATTCTAAACTTGAGAGTAAGAAAAATTATTTCTTTCACCCCTTAGCCGCAATCATCAATTGCTTCTGAAAAACTACAGATGTCTACTCTAATCTTCAGCTTTTAATCACAGGCGTTAATTGCTTTTGAGAAATCTTAGATATCTAATCTACTTTAACTACTTTACACTATTGATTGGAAAAAAATCTAACCTTAGTCGTCTATTGATGCTGAAATTCTTCGATGCTTATATCTATACCAAGCCCTCTTATTTATAGATCATAAGGGGTCGGTTTTCAACAGTTCTAATCATAATAAAAGAAACTACTAATAATACAAAGTATCCTAATATAACTCTAATTCCTAATTTTATTCTTCCTTGCTTTCCTTAGTTGATGCACTTCTAGAACGTTCTTTAATCTTCAGCAGTAGAGTTCTTCTAAAAATCTTCTTCGTCAATCTCTCAGATCTGTGGTTAGTAGAACTTCTAATAACAGAATTCTTCTAGAAATATGCATGGCGGAGTTCAGTAGTGTAGAGAAGTTTCCATTCACAGATAATCACGATTATCCTCTTTATATGTAGCTTTCTCTAGAAAATCGTAAATCACGATTTTCTATCTTCTTAGTCTTTATTTTTAGGACGATTCTTTAGTACGATTCCTCGCTTCTTTTGTATCATTTCAGCCTCTTGAACATATATTCCTCTGGAGAATCATAAATTATGATTTTCCATTTTCTTTTAGTATCCTGCTCAATCATCTTTTACAATTTTCTGCCTTTAAACTCTTAGTAAATCGTCTTTAACGCTCAATTGTCTTTCTTATTATTGTTTAAGTTCATTTTGATGAATATTAATACTTTAGCTCTATTTTACTGTTTTTCCTTAATATCTGTATATCAACAATTTATTAGTAACAAACTATGACCTAGTATCAGTAGTTAAGGGTGATAATTGGTAAATTATGTGACTAATCACACCCCCGAACTTAAGCTTTGCTAGTCCCTAGCAAACAAGGAAAAATAACTATCTTATTCTAAAAATTAAATTTTCACTTTCGTAGGGAGCACGATTGTATTTAGAAGATGCAACAAGCCTTTAAAGCCCCCTAAGTGATCCCTAGTGCAGGAGTTGTAGTCTCCAAAAGGTTTTCAGTGAAGTTACCTACAAACTTCAAATATTTTTAGATTTTTCAAAACTTTTTCAAAATAAAAAAGAATATAAAATTCTATTTTAAGTTAACTAATTTAATCATCATACAGTTATTATGATTTTCAACAAATTTCAAATCTTCTTACTTTACTTCCCATTATAACAGTTATCCTTGGTTAGAACTCCAACAATTTCAATTCATAATAAATAGGAGTATATGCATTAGTGAATAATTTATTCTTTATAAATATTTCTAAACTGCAGTTTTTAGAGAATATTTTCATTCTAAAGCTCACTAATGGCATACTCTAAAAAAAAATATAGAAACTTCTTGGGTTCTCTCAGTAGTATTTCAGAAGAATTCAGTCAAAGATAATTGCAAAAAAATCTATCTCATAGAGAAGGAAAATCTATTCTATTTCTAAGAATCCCTGTACAATCTATAGAATCTATTATTCATATCTCTACTAGACTCAAACTTCTGCAAATCGTAAATCAGAAAGGACTTTCCTTCAGCTTGTAATGGAGCTTTGGGTGGGTTTTTAAAGGTGTCAAAGAATGGTGGATAGGATTCAAAAGTTTCTTTTCGGAGAATTTTACACCTCATTCTCTATCTTCTTCTTTTCTTTTCAGTATCAGTAAGTATCTGTGATAGCCCGATTTTCCCCAAGGCACAAAAACTTGTACAATATTTTTTTTTCTTCCTTATATCATAAACTCAGGGAAAATCGGACCGTCGGATTGCATATATCACGATTCGAATACAGAATTTACTTGGTATGCCAACAAAGGTAGAGTCAAAGCAAAAATATAGCAATAATAAAGGTTTTTCTATACATAAAGACTGAATAAAAAGGGCCCACAAGAAAACCACCGGTGATGGCCGACCATTACCTAAACAGTGGCCTACAAATATACTTACAAGATAAATTTTAATACAGTAATAATTTCCCGGACATACCAAGTCCATAATCCAAAAGACCTCAAAACCTCCATTATACAAACCCAAAATATACCCATGTCCAAACCTCACCTAAGATAGAATTCCCCAAATGGGAGATCCCGAGCCTTCTCCGTAGCCAAATCCCGATCTGTACTTGTACCTGTGATGTATAGTCGAGGGATACGCTACATCATAGCTCAATAGGAAAATATCTGAACATGTAAAGCTATCTTACTCATACATATTTCATGACATAAGCTAAGCATAATCTCAAAAACTGAAAACAGTTTAAAAGCATTTAAATTACTAAAAGCATGAACTGAATGCACATATCACATCATATCTTTTCACACTACACATCATATCTTTTACTTAACTTTTTCTCGTATCACACAAAGATTTGTGTCACAAACTTAAATCAATAACTTAAATAATTCCCGAGCAATATAGCATCGAGCCCTGATGGAATACCCTCCATCGTCGTCCAATCAGATTATTTTTCATGTAAACCAAGTCCCTTTCACAGAGGCGACGGGGCACAAAACTCGCATACATCCCTGGGATGCCACACTGGTGTACGGATTGGCCGCCGTACTGGTCACGGATATCCTGTCGTGTCTGTTGCGGGTATTCCGCCGCGTCGGTGGGGTATTCTCTGAACCTCAAATCAATTGTGTAACATACATATAATTATTCACCGTGTAATTGTGCTAAATATAATATTCAAAGTTTGTTCAAGTCTCATTCACATGGCTTCACATCACCTGGATGTTAACATTAACTATACATCCCTGGGATGTCACATACTCATATGCATCACCTAGATTCTCACTTCCCATATAATTTCTAGGATGTCACATACTCATATGCTTACTGGTTTCTTACTCAGTGTACACACACACACACACACACCTTAAATTCATATACTCAACCTTAATTTTGAAATACAAGTACAAAACTATGCACTCAACACACGCACATACATATCACATCACTACATACACGCTTTTATGATAAAGTGTACATGTTCAGAGTATTTCCTACCTCACGCTCGGAGCCATTCAAAGCGACACCAAAGTCCTTATCGATGCCTTCCCGCCCTCAATCTACATCACAAACATACCATGATGCATTAAGGATCAACTCTAATCACTAACAACTTACACTTATTTAAGTATTTTCTCAAAATAAGGCAGAATAGGGCAAGTTCATGCTAATATAGATTTGACGCAACCGTCCCCCTAAAATTTTGACCTTAAAAAATTTGGATTCATGAGTTATTCAAAACACAAAAGGTATAGAGTTCGTTATCCTCTTTTAAATGTCATGTGAATTGCATCAATCAGAATTTGGAGTAAAAAGTTACGACCAAAATTCCGACACAGTGTCGGCAAGCTCAGTCAAAATCGATCGAACGGTTTCAAACCGATCGAACGGTTACTTATTTCGATTGAACAGTTTTTAAAACTGATCGAATGGTTTTCAAATTGACCAAAAACATTCAGATTTCACTCCTGACAAATTATTTGATTGGTTACTAATTTCGATCGAACGGTTTCGTCAGATTTCACCCAAACTCGAGTTCTAACTTCCCCAACTCATTTTTCATCAAATCTAACTCATTCTTCTAATTTTTTCCACCCACAAGCTAACTAAAGACTAATCAACAAACAAATCATAACTTAAATCAAAATTCTTACCCTTAATCCAACAATTTACTCCCCGATCGGAACGTCTTCTTTGTTGCACAAAAGGGTTTCCAAAACCCACATCAATCTCTTACGAGCTCCACAATCACAACCAAGCCAACATAATCGTAGACGATCCTTCCACACATACTTCACACAATTCTTGCTATGATTAGCAGCTCAAAAAACCCGAATCTCTTGCCAAGAATAATGAGTTCTCAAAACCCCATTTGGTTTCAAATCACATTCTATAACTCATCAATCGTCGAAATCAACGGCAAATCTTCCACCTTACATACGCACGCATATCTTTACGAGATCCCAAAGCTTCGGAGCACACGATCCCAACGAGTTCCTCTTCTCCTTATTTCTCTCTTCCTTCTCTCTCAAACCTACACCCTCAAAATTTCAACCGGTTATGGCTTTTAAAAGAAGTCTTGCATTATTTTAACTCAAAGGGGCCGGTTCCCATACAAAATGCGTACACACCCCTTGGGTGTTATTTCTTAATCACATAAGGTGTTTGGCTCCGGTGTGAAGCACATACAATCGTATGTTCTACTTCTTATCCAAGGACATAGGTTTGGTGTTAAACCGAAACTCCGTACCTCGGTATATGCTATCACATCAACTGGTCACTTATCATACTTTAAATCTCTTTTTTCTTATCTACCACAAGTTAACTGAACTCACACACTAATATTTTATTATTTTATCCTATTCGGCGTGCGACCCGTCAGGCACGCACATCGAGACGTACTGTTCAAAGGACCAAAATTTTGGAATGTTACATTCTTCTCACCTTATAAAATTTTCGTCCTTGAAAATTATCGTAAGTAGTAACATGTTGATCAAACCTAATCATACACTAATTAGAAGATGTCCATATCTCGATCTGAAAACCACTCAAAGCAATAGTTTCAATACTCACATCCTACATGAACACACATATACATCTGCACGAGTAATATTCACATTCACACATACACACATCCATAGCCTACAAATCTACATGCGTACCTACATAAAATCCATACATTTTCACGTTGTTGAGACCCACGTTGCACAAATCTACTTAAGTGAGTATGATTTCTATTCTATAATGACCCAAAGTCCTTCACATTCCATCATTTCGAATTATTTAAGACCAGCCATATTTAAAATTTTAACCATCCACCTATTTACGTGTTAGTTCAAAACCATATACCCCCAAAAGTTACCCTTTTCCAAAAGTTTCTATTATTCTAAAATTACCATTATTCAAAAATGATAATCATCTAACATTTGAATCTCCTCAATTATCTCAAACTCAATCTAAGGTCTGCAGCTATCTCTCGGCACTACCCATATGGGTATCCTCTTCAAGATTCAACGTCTCTATTTCAGGGTTATCACAATCTCCTCACCTTTAAAGGAATTTTCGTCATCGAAAATGCACGATAAGGTAATCTGAGTAACAACTCAATTATCAATAATGTATGAAAGTATACGCAACTACAAAACCTCAATTCAGACGCTCTTATCCCCCTCGTAGTCCACACATCGACCCAAGTCACTTGACACAATCACACACTCACAGTCATAGTCAAATTAGCTACGCCCAAAATTAGTATATCCACACGTGTTCACACCGACAATCCGCCCTTCAAAATCTAAAAAGAGAAGAAGGTACTCCACTACCCCTCCGTAAGGAATTTTCTCCCTCGAAAGTGAATGACGTGATGCTTGGATAGTCAATATAGTAATCATTTGTTAAACTCAAATCACACACAGCGAATGCTACAATGAAGTGAAATTACATACATTGCGACGAATTGGAATTACACACGGCTAAAGTCGCAGAGTTGAATGGATATTTGCTACAACACATAATCTAAAGATCGACCACACACTGGTAAAAATCTATATGCAGAGCTTCACACAAGGATGTCCATCTGTCACTAACCGAACCGGTGCTCACTCAAGAGTCAGAGTGATAGATCAATTAACTCGTGCACAGGTAATTACAAAACCTCACTTCCACTACTTAATGAAGTATCTTTATAAATAGTTGGCAATAATATATCCACAAAGAAAGAGATATTGACCTTGAGATTAAAACCATTAACCCAGAAACTGTAAATCATATTCAATACCCTCCCACCATTAAACATTTTCCAGTTTACGCCTAACACAACATATCATCGAATTATCCCTTAATGACTGCATCACTTCAATAACCATGTTGAAAATTTTCAATAGACACCTCCAAATCTCGGATAATACTTATCTAGCATAGTGGCCTACTTATGAAACTTACACTCTCAACCTGAGAAAGGTTTGATTCTCAATCAGGGAAAAGTCTAATCTATCGATTAATAGAATTCTACCTTGCTCCAACTAGCCATTACCATAGATAAATTTGAAACCATTAACTTATTTTGACCACAAAAATATTCATAATTATCAATCAGATACTCCATTTTGATCCAGTAAAATTGTTTTAACCACCAACTAGGAATAATCTTAACCCCTAGCCTTAATATGCGACTTCCTCCATGATTTAAATAACCATCACCGCAAGCATACCATAATAAATACCATTGTTAGCCATAACGTATATCCACAAAGGTATGAAGTCATTACAAAATGAACTTATTATAAACTGGCAATAATGATCTTAAAATCTCAAGTTTATGCCTCGAATCATTCTTATCACACTCAATTACCACTCAGATTATAAAAGAAAAGATACTCGGTCACAATATATCCAATCATTCAAACAAGGAGATAATTCTAGATGGCAATTCCAAAGAACACCCCCTCGATGCGTAATATTAAGGTCTTACGTACATGTCAGCTTAAGATGAAATGTCTCTTCATGTGCACAGACCTCAACACAATCAATAGAGTCACTAATTGTTCTTGTCATCCTTATTGATCCACCATCGTCAGTATGAATTTAAAGTGTTTGTAATTGTGCGATCATAACGGTAAGACAAAGTCTAAGGTTATAGTAGTGATAGCTAATCCAACAGTGAATTGAGAAGTCACTATGAATTCTATCTTTCCTCAATTAACTTTTTTCAAGCTAAGGGTCAAGTCCCTAATGTGGGCCATCAAAATCTATGTCAACTACCATCAGTATTTCCTTAATGTTCCAAATCCTAAAGAGTTCTTTAATGTCCCAGCTCCCTAAGAATGTAACTCCCTAAGGGTCAAATCCCTAATGCGCGCATTGTGATGCTTCCCACAATGCGCGCATATACCAATCGGTATAGATGTCGTCGCCTTCTTCCTCAATGCAGGGCAATGTCGTATCTAGTGTCCCATTTGCCCACACTTGAAACAAACTCATGTGCCTCGCCTATAGTCTTACATTTTGTGCCGCTTTCCACACCTTGTACATGACTCAAACGGTGTCAATGAAGAGGTGTGAGCCATGTCTCTTAACATGGCAGTGAGTAATGCGATTTGCTGAGCCATCTGCTAAGCCATTGTATTGATCATCATCTCCAGCAACTGCCTATTCTGCTCATTTTCTTTCGGTGCGTCCAGTTCTTGCTCTTTTGCGTGGTGCCATTGCGATTTGTCAAAATGAAACAAAGATTTCAATTAACAACGATCATGATCATTATGGCTCTATGTTTTGACCAAACATCTAAAACTTAATATGTATTTTATTACCGCACTTCTATCATGATCATCAATTATCTCCACTATAAGAGATCATGAAGATCCACAACCCAAGTTCTAAACAGAACCTACTGCCATGACTTGAGCCTTCAAGAATCTAGCTAAAGCCTAAGGTTTCTACCAACTGTGATAGAGTCTTAATTGGATCTCTTATACCCTAACAGAATCTACTGCATAATCTTGGGTCCCAACAAGTCCTAAGCCAAGACCTAATGCTTAAGCTCTACTGCCAAAACGTCTTTAGAAGACCTAATGCCTAAGCTTTGATACCAACTGTGACAGCTCGATTTTTCCCAAGGCACAAAACCTGCACAATATTTTTTTTTCTTCCTTACATCATAAAATCGAGAAAAATTAGACCATCGAGTCGCACATATCATGATCCGAATATAAAATTTACTTGGTATGCCAATAAAGATAGAGTCAAAGCAAAAATATAGCAACAATAAAGGTTCTGCTATACATAAAGACTGAATAAAAAGGGCCCACAAGAAAACCACCGGTGACGGCCGACTATCTCCTAAATAGTGGTCTATAAACATACTTACAAAATAAATCTTAATACAGTAATAATTCCCCGGATATACCAAGTCCATAATCCAAAAGACCTCAAAACCTCCATTATATAAACCCAAAACATACCCATGTCCAAACCTCACCTAAGGTAGAATTCTCCAAACAGGAGATCCCAAGCCTTCTCCGCAGCCAGATCCCGATCTATACTTGTACCTGTGATGTATAGTCGAGGGATGAGCTACATCATAGCTCAATAGGGAAATATATGAACATGTAAAGCTATCTTATTCACACATATTTTATGACATAAGCGAAGCATGATCTCATAAGTTGAAAATAGTTTTAAAGTATTTAAATTATGAAAAGCATGAACTGAATGCACATATCACATCCTATCTTTTTACACTACTCATTTTATCTTTTACTTAACTTGTTCTCATATCACACAAAGACTTGTGTCACAAACTTAAATCAATAACTTAAATAATCCCCGAGTAATATAGCATCAAGCCCCAATAGAATACCCTCCATCATCGTCCAATCAGACTATTTTTCATGTAAAACAACCCAAGTCCCTTTCCCAGAGGCGACTGGGCACAAAACTCGCATACATCCCTAAGATGTCACACTGGTGTACGGATTGGCCGCCGTACCGTTCACTGATATCCTGCCGAGGCAGTCGCTGGTATTCTGCCGCGTCGGTGGGGTATTCTCCGAACCTCAAATCAATTGTGTAATATACATATAGTTATTCACTGTGTAATTGTGCTAAATATAATATTCAAAGTTTGTTCAAGTCTCATTCACATGGCTTCACATCACCTGGATGTTAACATTGACTATACATCCCTGGGATGTCACATACTCATATGCATCACCTAGATTCTCACTTCACATATACATCCCTGGGATGTCACATACTCATATGCTTACTGGTTTCTTACTCAGTGTACACACACACACACACACCTTAAATTCATATACTCAAACTCAATTTCGAAATACAAGTACATACACACATACGTATCACATCACTACATACACGCTCTCATAATTAAGTGTACATGTTCAGAGTATTCCCTACCTCACGCTCGGAGTCGTTCAAAGCGACACCACTGTCCTTATCGGCAGCTTCCCTCCCTCAATCTACATGCATAAAGGATCAACTATAATCACTAACAACTTACACTTATTTAAGTGTTTTATCAAAACAAGGTAGAAAAGGGCAAGTTCATGCTAATATAGAATTTGACGCAACCTTTCCCCCTAAATTTTGACCTTAAAAACTTTGGATTCATGAGTTGGTTAAAACATAAAAGTTGTAGAGTTCGTTATCCTCTTTCTAACGGAGTGAGAATCGTATTAATCAAAGTTTAGAGCAAAAACTTACAGCCAAAATACCGACATAGTATCGGCAAACTCAGTCAAAATCGACTGAACGATTTCAAACTGATCGAACGGTTACTTATTTCGATCAAACGGTTTTTAAAACCGATCAAACAATTTTCAAACTGACCAGAAACCTTTAAATTTCACTCCTGACAAATCGTTCAATCAGTTACTAATTTTGATCGAACGGTTTCGACAGATTTCACCCAAACTTGAGTTCTAACTTCCCCATCTCATTTTTCTTCAAATCTAACTCATATTCTTCTAGTTTTTTCCACCCACAAGCTAACTAAGACTAATCTACATATAAATCACAACTTAAATAAAATTTTTTACCTTTAATCTAATGATTTACTCCCCGATCGGATCGTCTTCTTTGTTACACAAAAGGGTTTTCAAAACCCACATCGATCTCTTACGAGCTCCGCGATCACAACCAAGCCAGCGATATCGTAAACGATCCTTCCACACAAACTTCACACAATTCTCGCTATGATTAGCGGCTCAAAATACTCAAATCTCTTGCCAAGAACAATGGGTTCTCAAAACCCCATTTGATTTCAAATCACATTCTACAATTCATCAATCGTCAAAATTGACGGCAAATCTTCCATCTTACACACGCTCACAAATCTTTACGAGATCCCAGAGCTTCAGAGCACACGATCCCAACGAGTTCCCCTTCTCCTTCTTTCTCTCTTCCTTCTCTCTCAAACCTACACCCTCAAAATTGCAACCGATTATGGCTTCTAAAAGAAGTCTTGCATTCTTTTAACTCAAAGGGGTCGGTTCCCATACAAAACGCATACACACCCCTTGAGTGTTATTTCTTAATCACATAAGGAGTTTTGCTCCGGTGTGAAGCACATACACATTTCACTCGTATGTTCTACTTCTTATCCAAGGACTTAGGCCGATATGCCGTACCTCGGTGTATGCCATCACATCAACTGGTCACTTATCATACTTTAAATCTCTTCTTTCTTATCCACCACAAGTTAACTGAACTCATATAGTAATATTTTATTATTTTATCCTATTCGACGTGCGACCCATCGAGCACGTACATTGCGACGTACTGTTCAAAGGGCCAAATTTTTGGGATGTTACAGTATCCCCAAAAGTTGGATAACTTCTTCCCATATATTTTTTCTGTAAATCCCATTTTCTCTTTTCTGGAAGCTTTTTGCTTCTCTTTTCTGTAGAATCGTATTTTATGATTTCTCATTCCTTTTTGTTCCCATTTTCTTTTGATAATTTCTTCTCTTGTACCCTTTTTAGCATATCCCTTATCTTTTTTTTTCTCATACTCCCTTCACTCCCTCTTTCTCCCTTCTTTTACTTCATTCTAAACTCTCAAAAATTTGTAAGGGCTAAAGGTTGAAAGCTTTAGGTAGCACATATGGTTAAGGTTTTATAAAATTATGGTACAAAAAATTTTTGTTTAAGCTTCTAATGTAGGCTCAAAGGATAAAACTTCTCTGGGATTTTGGCTTTTTGGCTCTGATTTATACAAAATATGACCTTAAATCATCTTCACGATTTTGCTAGCATAGATGTCTTATTACTTTGATATATTTAATAGATAGTTCTAGATTAAAAAAATAATGTTATCATATTCATAGAATATTTAGATTCTAGATTCAGTAATATAAGATTTTATACAAGTATAGAAATTCAAATAATTTAAGCATGAATAAGACAGTTTCTCTCTCTGAAAGAAAGGAAAATATGGCTCTAGATCTCACTGGTTTATATCATTTTGAAACTATAATCCAAAATATTGCAGTTTAAATCAATCTATTATTTCAAACATCCATTCTAATATAGTGTTTCAGATATTATTCATGAATAAAAACTATTTTATATCCTGATTATTAAACTCCTACCAAAATTGATCGTAAGTTTTCTAAATTTGAAAAATTTTCTATCATAACTCCTAGATGAGGATTAACTAAAAAAAATTAATTTTTATGAAAATTCTAAAAAAAACTAAACTTGTAGTAGAAATAGAGAAAAAATTCCCTACAAAAATACTATCGAGAGAAAATTATTCACTAAAAAAAATTATTCTATATATATTTCTATCCCCCCAACCTTAAATCTGGCATTGCCCTCATTGGCACAAAAATAGGGGTACAAAAAAAAATAATTATAAATAAATAAATAAACGGTTATACTTTTGACATTACTGAACCTTTATGATATATGAAAAAAAATCATTGAAAGGAATTGCTTTTTTCCCCCAAACTGGAGAGAAAAACACATCTTATGTATTATCAGTGCTCAAAAGAAAAAGTTAGTAACGAAACAAAAATTGTAACTACTTACACCTGTTGTTATTGCACCGGTTGAAAAAAAAAACTCTTGCAAATATCCCCCCAAACTGGAGAGGAAAAACTATTTGGTTTAATCACAGATTATAAGCAACAAAAATTAAAAAGATAAAAGTTAGTAAAAAGAAAAGTTAGTAACATCAGTTAGTCAAAAAGAAAAAAAATTTATATAAGGACTGAATATTTACAATGAAATAGAAAAAGAAAGTATTTACTTAAAAGAAACTTAGGAAAAATCTAGAAACACACTAAGACATTAGCAGCAACGTCCGAGAGAAAGGTTCTTCGATAAAGATCGATCATTGGCTTACATCTACCTATAATCAGAGTCTCATCATCTTTGCAGCAGTAGGAGCTCTAACCTTTGGAGGGTTACTACTCCAAGAGCTGTCGGAACATTCCCCACTGCCCTTCAAAATTCCTCCCCTAAACAGAGTACATCATAGAGTTTCTTTTGGAAGAAATGCAATGGTACTAACTTGGTTCACTGAAGCGTGAGGAAGTGAACACATCTCGCCGCGTCATCCTCCACCTATACTGCTTCCTTGCGAAGACTATGTGAAGAGAACATATACAGTTGGTAAGGAAAGTATGAGCAATAGAGATGGATGGTGGGGAGATCAAGGATTGAATGGGAGATGACAATGGAAATTATAACCCATCCTTGTTTAAACAGGAACATGCATTCTGGGTGGATGGTGAGGTTATAAAGGTGAGGAAGTGGGGGAAAATGGGGTCTTCAAATATGGGTTCTAATTTGGGTTAGGTTTAGGGTCAAGGGTAGTCACAGTGGATGATTCAACATCAGGGACGGGTCATTCACTAACGCTTTAATTTTCTATTTTCGTTATTGCAGAGCTTGGCTCTGTGTTTTTTAAGAATTCTATCTAATCTTTTGCTGGAATCACTTGGGCTATGGTCTTTCGTCATGGGCTTTTAGGGTTAAAGACGGAGGAAGAAGAAAGGTTATGGTCTGGTTTTGGTTTACGAATGAGTATGGATTTATTAGGAAAGACTTTATTTTGAACCGTCACTTCGAGTTAAATGCTGAGGTGTAGGTTCCTAGGCTTGGATAGTTGGCAAGTGGTGAAATTGAATGCATTACATGTTCGTTTCTTCTACAAATTTAAATAGGTTCGAATTCCAATATAACTTATCAGACTGATCACCAGTTTCTCCTGTTCCTCAGAATTGTCATTTGCAATTCTGGACAACAATCACGAGACTCTGTGACATTCTAAATCATACTCACTACAACTCTAAACTCACAAGAAATCGTAAATCCATACATTCCAAGTGATTTAAAATAAAGAAAAGAGTTTGTATGATTCAATTTAATTTTATTAATCGTAGAGGATGCTTTTTAATACTACTTGTGTACATATGTTACACGTGTTTGCTACGGGTGAGTTAGTAGCTCGACGGGTCCATGAGGAACTCAATCTTAGTTTCGGGGAGTTGATGTGCCTCCCATAAAAATATGTCCTCTGGGGGTACCAACTGCATGTGAAGGAGATACATTTCCCTCTATCTCAAAACGGGTTAGTTGCTCAATTTGAGTTTCTAACCTGACAACTGATTATCGAAGATCGTTGAATAACTGAGTTTGGATGTGACTATGTTGCATCCAACTATCGGTTATTTGCAACAAGGCATCCTCATTAGTAGTGTGGTTATTAGCTATAGTGGGGCAAGGAGACACAGTTGGAGGTCAGGAAACTGCTTGAGTTGGGCCATGGTTAGGACCACAAGCTTCTCCTTTTTGAGATATTGGGTACGATTTTATACCCACCAGAGATTGAACTTTTGTTTTCGAATGCGTCTGCTTCGGAAGACTTTTCATCATTGACATTAATTTATAAAATCTTCCTTGCTTAGGAAGTATATTTGTTAAGGTCTCCGAATCAATCTCACCCGATGCATGGTGTTGCACCGGTTCCTCGCCAAGGGTATCAAAGAGTTCCCAAGCTTCTTCTGCTATCAATTTCTGAAACATACTACCACAAGCTTCATCAATCTTATGTTGGGTTGCATCATCAAGGCCTTCAAAGAAAGTAAGCACAAGTTGCTAGTGTACAATCCCATGTTGAGGGCACTTGTGCATAAGATCCTTAAGACGTTGACGAGATTCATTCTAGAATTGATGAAATGTTATGATATGATCCCGGATTTTACTCAATCTACAGATGGGAAAGAATTTTGTAACATACATTTCAGCCCTTCTCAATCAGTAATTGAATTATGAGGCAAATAGTTTATCCACTGCCTTGCTTCATCTCTAAGGGAATATGCGAACAGTATCAACCAAATGGATAATTTTGTTAAGTTCTTTATTCGGATAATAGTGCATATTTTTGTGAACTTAGTTAAATGCAAATAGGGGTCTTCATCCATTAACCCATGAAAAGTTGAAAGTATTTGGAGCTTATTGGGCATAATTTCAAATTTCCTATTACCGGTTGTAGGGTGTAATTGGATACATGGGGGAGGTGTAAGAGGTGTTAGAGCATAATATTCCCCCATTGTTTTAGCCATACACTGATCTTTTCCTGCCATAATAAAGTTAGGAAAGAGTAAGGAGGCTAAAACTGTTATGTCTATTTGGTTTTCGATTTTATTTGATTTATATTCTAGAAGAGCAAGGAGAGAACAAATCTTAAGCTTTAAACTTCGTTGATCACGGAAAGTTGAAACTCTGAATCGTCAC
Organism: Chloranthus sessilifolius; assembly: GCA_021018995.1. Classification (NCBI taxonomy): domain Eukaryota; kingdom Viridiplantae; phylum Streptophyta; class Magnoliopsida; order Chloranthales; family Chloranthaceae; genus Chloranthus; species Chloranthus sessilifolius. The sequence goes on from CM037587.1 coordinate 59,835,311, forward strand.
TCCGAATAAACCTGCAAAAGATTCAAGAAGTGATCAAAGGAAAATGAAAATATAAAGAAATATAAAAAGAGAAAGATAAATACTTATTGTCCTAAATTAACAAAATAATATAGAACTCTCCCCGACAACGGCGCCAAAAACTTGATCGGCTTACTATACGTCTCTAATTAAGTCTTAACCTATTGCAAGCACACAATGAAAATTATAGCACTAGTGATAGGATCTTTCCCATGAAGATAGATATCTTTCTTAATTTGCTATTTTAGAAAGCTTATATTTATCTTTTAGATTCCTAAACTACTGGAAAAATATGAATAGAGAATTATTTTTAATCTAAAATGCATAAAAGTAAATCCTAATCCTCAAACTTTAGATTATGGTCATCAATCACAATCTTTAGTTATTGGATATTTAAGAAATTAAATAATACCGTTACACCATATATCAATTCTCCTACCATTGGGCGTCAATCAATACTAAAATCCTATCAATATAGATTTAATCTAATAAATAATCAACCAAAAATTTGGGCGTCAATCAAACTTTAGAAAATTGAAGATGGAAAAATAAAACAGTTACACTAATCTGTAAATTCCAACCTGAGTCGTCAATTCAAATGAAAACTTGAAGATGTTTACAATATAATAAATTCTAAACAAGAAAGCAATAAAAATTATATCTTTCACCCCTCAGCCGTAGTCGTCAATTACTTCTGAGAAATTACAGATATCTACTCTAATCTTTAGCTCCCAACCACAGGCATCAATTTCTCTTGAGAAACCTAGGATATCTAATCTACTTTAACTATTTTACACTACTGATCGGAAGAAAATCCAACCCCAATCATCAATTGATGCTAAAATTCTTCGATGCTTATTCCTATACCAAGCCCTCTTATTTATAGAACGTAAGGGGTCGGTTTACAATAATTCTAATCCTAATAAAAGAAACTACTAATAATACAAAGTATCCTAATATGACTCTAATTTTTAATTTTATTCTTCCTCGCGTTCTTTAGTTGATGCACTTTTAGAACGTTCTTTAATCTTCAGCAGCAGAGTCCTAAAAATCTTCTTCGTCAATCTATCAGATCTATGGTTAGTAGAACTTCTAATTACAGAAATCTTCTAAAAATATGCATGACGGTGTTCAGCAATGTAGAGAAGTTTTCATTCATAGATAATCCTGATTATCCTCTTTATATGTAGCTTTCTCTAGAAAATCGTAAATCATGATTTTCTATCTTCTCATAGTCTTTATTTTCAAGACGATTCTTTAATATGATTCCTCGCTTCTTTTGTATCATTTCAGCCTCTTGAACATATATTCCTCTAAAGAATTGTAAATTACAATTTTCCATTTTCTTTTAGTATCTTGCTCAATCGTCTTTTGCGATTTTCTGTCTTTAAACTCTTAGCAAATCGTCTTTAATGCTTACTCATCTTTCTTACTATTGTTTTAGTTTATTTTGACGAATATTAATAATTTAGCTCTATTTTACTCATTTTCTTTAATATCTGCACATCAACAACTTATTATTAACAAACTATGGCCTAGCATTACTAAGTTAAGGGTGATAAATTGATAAATTATGTGACTGATCATACAGTGTAGATAAGTTTCCATTCACAGATAATCACGATTATCCTCTTTATATGGAGCTTTCTCTAGAAAATCATAAATCACAATTTTCTATCTTCTCATAGTCTTTATTTTCAAGACGATTCTTTAGTACGATTCCGCACTTCTTTTGTATCGCTTCAGATTCTTGAATATATATTTCTATGGAGAATCATAAATTATAATTTTCCATTTTCTTTAGTATCCTACTTAATTGTCTTTTGCGATTTTTTGTCTTTAAACACTGAGCAAATCATCTTTAACGCTCAATCATCTTTCTTACTGCTGTTTGAGTTCATTTTGACAAATATTAATACTTTAGCCCTATTTTACTACTTTTCCTTAATATCTGTACATCAACAACTTATTAGTAGCAAACTATAGCCTAGCATCACTAAGTTAAGGGTGATAAATTAGTAAATTATGTGATTGATCAGTTATGCTTGTGGGGGACCACTTCGGTGGAAAGAAAACGGCTGCAAAGGTACTATAATCGGGGTTTTAGTGGTCATCATTATTCAAAGATGCCCAGAACTTTTGTCTGGCCTATGACCGATGTCAAAAGACAAGGGCCATGTCCGGAAGGAACATAATGCCTCTCCAACCGTTCTTAGTCATACAGCCCTTTGACTTATGGGACATAGATTTCATAAGTCCCTTTCTACCTTCCTTTGAATATATATATATATATATATATATATATATATATATATATATATATATATCCTTGTGGCTATCGACTATCTTTCAAAATGGGTCGAAGCAGCAGCTACAAAGACTAATGATCTTAAGGTGGTAATCTCTTTTATTAGGGAGAATATATTCTCACGGTTTGGAACTCCACAAGCCATCATAAGGGATGGGGGAAGCTATTTCTGTAATAGATAATTCGACATCTTACTCAAGAAATATTTTGTTACTCACAAAATCACAGCCCCCTGTCACCCGCCAACTAGTGGGCAAGTGGAGGCTCTAATCGGGAAATAAAGAAGATACTGGAGAGAACCATTCGCACCGATAGAAAAGATTGGCCCATGAGATTACATGATGCCCTGTGGGTGTATAGAACGGCTTATAAAATGCCCATTGACATCTTTCCTTACCGCCTGGTATACGAGAGAGCTTGCCACCTACCTGTGGCATTAGAACACAGCGCTCTATGGGCTATCAAAGCACTAAATTTTGAGTTGTTCGCGTCTGGTAAATAACGAAAACTCAAACTCAATGAGTTAGAGGAAATTCGTAATGATGCCTACAAGAACATTCAGATTTATAAGGCCAAAACAAAGGCATTCCATGATAAACAAATTCTATGAACAAGTTTTAAGTCTGGCCAACAAGTTTGGCTATTTAATTCGAGGTTAAAGCTATTCCCAGAGAAACTACGAAGTCGTTAGGATGGACCCTATAATGTTGTGGAAGTATTCCCTCACAGGGCTGTATCAATCCTGGATCCCAAAGATGGACATACCTTTAAGGTTAATGGGCAGAGACTAGAGCTAATGATATCACAAGAAGAAAAAGGGATAGTGATCACGATGTCCTTAAAAGACCTAGAGTATGGCTGATATGATCATGGGCGTCGTCGAGCTACCGACTCATCCGTTTCAAATATGTGTAAAATATTTCTTTCGTAATGTTATTTCCTTTCAAATATTTCATAATAGTTGGATTGATGGGTTTCGATCGCACGTAATGCATTACGTACGCCCGTGATATCATTAACTGTGTATTCATTTCGTTTCTAGGAACATCATAGTAATTACGACTTCTCATAAATTGTGATTTCTCTCACATCCCATCGTAGTGATTACGACTAACAAAGAGAATGTTCTATCCAGCTAGGCCTGCGCACTTTGCAATCTTGAGGATACGATTTTCTTGTAACTTCACAAGCAGCTGATGCAACGCCTCGACTAACACAAGCGGCCATGTTTAACCGTTCAAAATTTATTGTCGCCACCAAACGGTTCGTATTTTCAACGCTTATTCATATCAAGCATTGATAGCGACCCTTCACATCCCCGCCTCTGTTGATTATAAATACACATCTAAGCCTCCACCCATTCCAATCATTTTGTTTTCTTCTACCACCAACACTCTTGTTATGGCAAAACAACCAAGTTGGTCCAAGATCATTGATGCCTTCAAACAGCTCCTCTAATGTAGCCATGTTTAACCGTTCAAAATTTATTGTCGCCACCAAGCGGTTCGTATTTTCAACGCTTATTCATATCAAGCATTGATCGCGACCCTTCACATCCCCGCCTCTGTTGATTATAAATACACATCTAAGCCTCCACCCTGGTCATTCCAATCATTTTGTTTTCTTCTACCACCAACACTCTTGTTATGGCAAAACAACCAAGTTGGTCCAAGATCATTGATGCCTTCAAACAGCTCCTCTAATGTAGCCATGTTTAACCGTTCAAAATTTATTGTCGCCACCAAGCGGTTCGTATTTTCAACGCTTATTCATATCAAGCATTGATGGCGACCCTTCACATCCCCGCCTCTGTTGATTATAAATACACATCTAAACCTCCACCCCGGTCATTCCAATCATTCTATTTTCTTCTGCCACCAATACTCTCGTTATGGCAAAACAACCGAGTTGGACTGAGATCATTGATGCCTTCGAACGGCTCCTTCGACGCGAGGCGGAGGAAATCTCCACACTCTCGGAAGAGCAAGCGCGCCTGATCAATGAAATTCTCTCCCTCTTCCCCGCTCCAGACCCCTCTAATGCGCCACCCATGCCACCACATTCAATACCACCGCCCCCTCCTCCATCTTCTTGATCCCTACTATTCCCCTTCCCGACTTCCAGTTCCTCTTCCAAGAATGGCAAGTTGAGGACATCCCGGAGTCGAGAGGACGAATCATCTTTTTGGCGAGATAATTTTGAAGACCACCAAGGACCGTTCTTTATCGATTTCATCTTTACGCCTCCGACAATTGCTGCCAGTGTCGTAGTTAGTCTATGTCTAGATTTTTCCTAGGATTTCTTTTATGTAATTAGTTTTCTTTTTAGTACAATCTCTGTAAATATTTCGTTCTATATATAGAAATCTCTTTTGTTTCTTTTATTATTTTTATTGTTTCTAATTTTTCTTTATGCTATTGTTTCTGTGTGATCACGTCGGATGTAATTTCTCCTATGTTTGGGGGATATTTTCGAATAATTTTTGCAGATCCTATGCCTGATACACGCAGCGATGTCGGTAATTTTTTTTTGTATCTCCTGTTTTGTGAACAATGAGGACATTGTCTTATTTATGTATGGGGGTACACACTCTGTGTATATTAGTTTGAAAAAATAAAAAATAAACCTATAATTCTAGTTTTAGTTCGGTTTTTAGATGTAAATTCTTAGTTTTATTTTTTTAAAATTTTTTTTCCTTATTGGCTAATCATTATATGAGAGATATGATAAATAGAATACGATTCCAAAAGCCTTAATCATCATCTTAGTAGAAGTTCAAACATCTATGATAGGAAACATCTACGATTCATGTTGAGATCATTGTACACTGTATTAAAATTGAATGCTTGAAATTATATTTTGCTTCAAACTGTAATATTTAGACTATAGTTTCAAAATTGTATAGCCAGTGAGCATTTGATCTTATTTCCTTGCCTTTGAGAGAGACTATTACCTATCTGAATTCTAATTTCTTGAACTTCTTGACTGTCTTTAATGAAATCTCATTTTACTGAAAATTTGAATCAAATATTTTATAATTATGTTGATTGTTTCTCTAGAACTGTTTTGTTTTATCAAATATCAATATAATAACCCAACAAACACTAATATCCATAATTTTACAACCTAGAATCGAAACTAAGTATGAATATTTAAAATGCCTAAACCAATAACCTTCTTGGACAATTTTTAAAACTCTCATTAAAAAAGATGAAAACAATTTTCCAAAATTAAACAAAACTAAAAAGAAAAGAAATCCAGCTTTTATAAAACAAATATGTTGTCCCTCCATATGACTGCATGTGACATCTACTGCAAACAGGGTTGGGTCACTGTCAGCTTCATAGCCAATCCACCTATGTTTCTGATTTCCTTTCTGAATTAGCTCTGGCTAGACTTTGTTGTCCCTGCCTCTAAAATTTTGGGTCATGGCACTACAAAAAATAAAACTATTAGTCCTGTCGCTACCAAAACCTGCTACTATTGGTCCTGTAGCTACCAAAAACTGCCTTAACAGTAAGTGCCGCTGAAACACCTTATTTTTGTAGTGTGGTCACTTTTCCTGAGTGAGAGGAACTGTATAATAGGCTTCTTGAGTGACAATAGTTCTGTAACATATATCATAAGTAAGGATGGTTGCATAACATATGTCATTCAAGTGAGAATGGTTGCATATGCCTCCGAAGTGAGGATGGTTGCATAACATATGCCTCTTAAGTGGAGATAGTTGTTTAATATATGCCTCTTTGATAGGGATGTGTGCATCATATTTGTTTGTTAAAGCAAGTGCATCATGAGCTTCCCTTCGATGTATTCACTGTGTGAATAATGTAACAAGAGGCCTTTTTAAATAAGGATGGATGCATCATGTTTGCCTATTAGAGCAAGTTTGTCATGCCCATCCTATGCATATGGATATAAAGAGACATGATGGGTATTTTCGTTTTGAAAAAGAAATGTCCCCTATTCATAATTTTAAAGGTCATAAATATACGAGAATAACTTGTAATTGAGTTTAATCCTTTGGCTGTGATCATGGCCTTCATAGATTATGTTTTACGTTGCGCGTTATGTTTTGGGTATAACGTGAGTCCTTTGATGACTTATATATATATATATATATATATATATATATATATATATATATATATATGAATGTATGATTAAATGAAGGAAATGTGAATACTCGATCTCATAATGAGTTCAAAAAATCAAGCATTCACATTCATGAGTTGGCATCAGAACGAGCGGCATATATGCCACTTTCCAAATCAACAAGTGTCACAAATTTGCAAGTTTCCGAGAAAATTTTGGAAGTATTTAAACCCAAAGCTCATCAAATAAAGGCTTCGAAATTCCAAAGTATTCAGACTTGAAATTCAACAAAATAGGGTGCCTTTACCGGCCATTTACGAGACAGATTTGGCAAGGCAAATCAAGTGCAATGAATTTTATCCTCCCAGGATCATGGTATAATAAATGTATAAAAATGAAGAAAGAACATGGGAGAGAGATCTGTTAAGGGGATCCCTAGGCTTCTTTTTCTCCATTAGATACCTTCTCGAGAACTGAAGGTTTATTTTAGAATTGGTGGTTTCGAATTTTCTTCTTCTAAATATTCTGACTCTACTTGTGTCTATCTCGGTGTATCTGTGTTCAATGCCTCTCTCTTAATATATAACCTTATTGCTCGAAAACTGCTCATGATCTCGGGATCTGAGCAGTTTTAACACCATAAGTAACCACTTTAGGCCACGGCCACCTTCAAGCTTTGAGCCACAACTGACTGCAGGCTTACTTGGGCTTACCAACATAGGAGACCGCGAGTGGGCTGTGGTTAAGGTTATGTGAAACCGTGAGTGGGTTGGAGCCTAAGTGTAACGACCTGGATCTTTCACCTAAGTTGAATCATTTGACTTTTGACGAGAATGCGATCTTTTGACTAATTTGGCATTTGTCAACCCGATCTTCGAATTATTAGGTACGTAATTTTCGGGAACAAAAATTTATTTTAGGGGGTGATAATGTTATGACCCGAGTTTTCGATAACCCATCTAACGGTAATAGATGGGGTGGAGCACCGATTATATGGGTACTCCATAACCTTAACTTTCTTCAAAGAAAAGAGAAATAATTTTAAATATAGGACTTAGTGTTGCTAGCACCGATTTTCCTTCTTGTCTCTGTCTTTCTCTACTTAGTAGGTAAACTCTATTTAGGATTCTAATTTGTGGCAAGATTTTCTCGCCATTTCAAACTCTTTCTCTCTCTAGCCACTTTCTCACTCTAAATGGAAAGACCCAATTATTTAGGATTGATTAAAATGTGTCATGGGGCGCACTCGATCTGATATGATCTCTTGAGACCTTATCTAATGGTGATAGATGGGGTGGAGCACCAAGTTCAACAAGAGTGCTCCACACTCTAACCTGCATTTTGTGCCAATATAACATCCCATTAATTTTGGAAGGAATCTCCAAGTAAACTTGCCCAATTCGTTTGGGCTCTACAAACACCTCTATCTCCCATCTCTCTCTTTCTATTTCATTCTCTCTTAAAAGATCTCTCTCTCTCTCTCTCTCTCTCTCTCTCTCTCTCTCTCTCTCAAACGACTCTTTCTTGATTAACCTTACATTGAACTCCAAATTCAATGTAAGGGAATTTTTAATATGAGAAGAAAATTTTGTACACGATTTTTAGGAGTCCAATTTTATGTAAAATCTAATAAATTATGTATGTCCACTTATCGTCTTAACAAACTTGCGATATCATAACATAAAATTTTAGTCTCTTGAGATTGACTAGGATTCTAGGTCGTAAGACTGAACCTATAATAGGCTGCTGGTGAAATAAAGTTTGGACAATTGGACTCATAAGAGACCACGCGAGGGAATTTGGACATGGAATATTATGGCCCGTGAGTGAATGGAGTTGAGGCCAGGATTGACTGCGAGTGCATTTAGGCTTTAAACTAGAAGTTTTGGTGAGTGACCGATGGAAGCCATTGCCTTTTGCTATAATCATCACTGTGACCCTTTTTATTTATTTATTTATTTTTAATAATTCACTGTGACCTATTGTAAGTGCTGATATGAGAATGTGACGTGGCGCCAACTTGTATATTCCTTTTGAAATTTTAGGTGCGAACAATTACGAGTCTTATATCAAAGTAAACTTGCATCTTCATTTACTCTCTTTAAGGAAAAGATGTTAAAATTGCTTCCTCTGACAACATATGAATCTTTTAAATAAAATTACGTATTTTCTCTAGCACTTTGACAAGATAAATTAACATTGAATCATTACAAACTTGAATTTACCTGCCACGTGCACCGGTCCACGATTCGTTACACTAGACGATTGCCACGTACGCCGGTCCACGAATCGTTACACTAAGACCTGAATCGTTACGACATGATAAGCCAATCATCTCAAAATCTTTTGCTCTCTAGATTGGAACAAGAAAGGATCTCCAATGCCATAATTGCTACTAATGAAATCTGTACAATGCAATAATTGCTACTAATGCAATCTTTTGCTCTAAGCATGGTAAGGCAATTTGTACAAAGCAATAATTGCTACTAATTAGACATTTGAACGCTAAAATTGTGTTTACAAGATTTTACGGCATATTTATACTTTCCTATGCAGATTATGACCGCATATTTTAAGGTCATGGACAAACGAGAAGATATTGAGAATAAGAGGAGGACTTTCTGGATGGCCTCCGTTGCACTCAACTATATGAGCACAAATTTTAAAGATTTTAACAATTATATTAGAGAGAGTGGTCAACACGCGCTCCCCAACATGGAGGGACGGAGCAGAGACTACTCCGAATCGATTTTTGCGCAGCAGAACGCAATGCCATTGCAGTGTTTCGTCATAAATAAAAGTCGCGCCTTGACTGCGATGGACTGTGATAAAAATTTTATTCCGATTCACATCGAGAAGCTAAGACACTGAGCGCTTGTTGCGGCAACCCCCTTAGCACATAAAATCGATGTCCTTGACCCCCTCCTAGATCGTTCTTTGAGAGATAAATTTACCGAGGCAATAAGTACACTGGTAAGTTACACTAGAATACTCTCAAAAGTAACGTCGGATCACTTATCGCTCTTAGCAAAAGCATTGGCATGATTAATATGGGGCATAATCGCTTTGATAATTGAGCATCACCGCATTGACAATGGAGCATCAACGCTTTTAAAATGGGGCGTTAGCACTTCCAAAATGGGTCGTCAGTGCTTTGATATTTTGCTGTTAGCACTTTCACAATGAGGCGTCAGCGCTCCATTGTATGTCAACAAATGTGTAACTGATATTTTGATTTTTTTTTATTGACAGACGCATTACCTCCCAACCCTGTTTCATATGCACGACGCCCCGATTTTCATTTTTTCTAAATGGGCTTGGGACAATAAGGCTGTCGACGCGCCGATCTAAAAAAATAATATTGACTGTGGGATTTTCGTGATGAAATATGTAGATTATTTAAGCAAGGAACTCCAGCCATATTTCAAGTAGGAAGACAACGAAACTTTTACGACGGAGATTGAGCATACCATCGGTACACACAAGGAAGATAATTGGGATGCCAGTGACGATATGGATTTTCTTTTATAAATTTTTTATTTTACATAAATGAACATCACATTTGTTGATAGACATAGCATTGTACTGAAGATTATATGTACATAGGAGTACTTATGTAGGATAAATATACAATGTACACTAATCATATTACACGAGAATTTTTTAATATACACCCTTAATTGAAGCGTCTGCGCCCTTAATTGAAGCGACGACGCTTCGACCATCGTCTATTTGGGTAACATCAAACAGTGGCCTGCTTCTTATCGGTATTCGAGAGAGCTTTGGGGAATGTTTCAGGGAATACGCTACCTGCTATTAACCATCGAAATTTATTTCAAAGTGACGTTTTAAACCCTAGCCTTTTTCCCTATAAAGTTATGGCTCATCACAAACCCTTCCCATTTCAAACTCATCATCTTTCTCTGTCTTCAACCCTAACCCTAACCCTAACCCCATGGTGGAAGTACCAGACCATGACGAGCTAAGCAGAAGGCTTGATCAAATCCTTGAAATGCAAAGGGCTAAGCCTTAGAAAAGTTAAAGCACAGATAGCCATTCCAGACGTTGGATTGTCTACCAAGACCCCCCAACCCTTTTTTTCAACTTCTAACCTTCCCCCACTTTTTAGTAATTTCACCATCAAATTCCTTCCTCAGTGCGAGTTCCTCTACGAAATTTCTTCCTTAGTGCAAGTTCCTCTACGAGGACGGTGGGTTAAAAATTTTCACGCCACCCCTTTCCCTTGGCTGTAAATTTCTAATCAGGCTCCCAGCTAGAGGGAGTCATCTCTCTCGATGGAGCCAAAAATTTGAAACCCTAAGACCGATCCCCATTGTTTGTCCTACCTTGGGTCTCTTTCCTTCCTCCGCCTCGGCCTCAACCTCCTCATCTCCACTATCTCGGCATATCTTTCATTGTATTTAAAAGTGAAGATAACCATTCTTTCCAAAATCTTTGCTCTCTACAGCAAAATTTTCAAAAGCTCGAGCTCGTCTTCAGAGTTTCCAAAGTCTCGGGGTCTTCACTTTCTTTTGGTGGTTCAACGGATTTATCTTTAATGTAATCAGTTTATTGGTTAATCTCTGTAAATATTTCTTTCAATATTAATAGAAATTTTTTTTTTATGTATATTAGTTTCTTTTCTATATTATTTTCTTATATCTGGTGCACTCGTTACTATGATATATTTTGAGGTATCCCCTTGTTTTTTTATTTTCTGAGTATTACAAACGTAGCTTCATAGTCAATGAAGCGATAGTGCCCTTACTATTAGGGTCAGCTCTTTGACCAAGCGACATGAACATTAGGGCTAGTGGAGGCACTGTCCCTTCTAACGACGCTTCGATTTGGTTTGGGCACAAAAAATAAAAGAAAGGATATGATCAAAAGATTAAACTAACGGAAGACTAAAAGGTGTTTTCATATTTTCTGAGAAAAAAGGCATTTTTATTATGATACGAGCAATAATTAATATTAGATAACACTGTGCAAAAATACAACACAATCCGCCTCAAATTAGAAGTGATGACGCTTCGAATTAGAAGTGATGATGTGTCGAATTTGCAGTGATGATGCTTCGAATTAGAAGCGATGACGCTTCAAATTAGAAGTGAAGATGCTTCCTATATGAAGTAATGACACTTGTAATTTGAGCTAGTGCTTCAACCTAGAGGCATTATTATTACCAGAAGGCTAAAAGGCATTTTCATATTTTATGAGAAAAAAGGCATTTTTATTGTGATAAAAGCAATAATTAATGTTAGATAAGACGACGCGAAAATACAACATAATCTGCTTCAAATTTTGAAGCGATGACGCATCAAATTTGCAGTAATGGCACTTCGAACTTCAAGTGATGACGCTGCAAATTAGAAACGAAGACCCTTACATAAGAAGCAATAACGCTTGTAATTAGAGCAAGTGCTTCAACCTAGAGGTATTGTATTATCGGCATGATTATTAGGGCTATCAACACATCGAAAAGACATTTTTACTGGGATACGAAAAGCCGCTACAATAAATAATATTTTAAAAAATTGAGCGAAAATTTAACACACTCCACAATTTCAAACTCCTCAAGATTCGTAATAAATAAAATGCCGCCTAAATTTAAGCACTGATGCTTCAATTTAGAAGCGATGACACTTCAATTTAAAAGCGATGATGGTTCGACTCATGAGCGTTAACGCTTCAATTTAGAAGAGTTGATGCTTTAATAAACTCTTATTTGAGCACTGATGCTTGTAACTTGAAGCACAGTCGCTCTTTGTGGCTACGTCAGCGCTTCATTATGAGTAAGTTTTTATTAGATAACTGAGACGAAAGTCTAAACGGTGCTTTGTATTGGAATACGAATAACACAGGGAGATGACATGTCGAACCGAAGTCCGCGGGAAAAGACACCGAAGACCGAATCCATAAGGAGATTTTTCCCCCCTCAGATGCCGCATCATAAATGATCCAACACTTTCTAATGCTGCATTTAGTCGTTGGGGTCTTGAAAATCATTTTCAAAATATGTGAAACAGGAAAAGGAAAAGTTTAGAGAAAAATATACTAATAATAGGAGAGGCGTCACTTCCATGTATAGGCCCAAGTGCCTCAAATGTTAGAGCGTCGACGCTCCAAGCGGTGAGGAACCCTGCCCATATATGAGGCGCAAGCGGCTCAAATGTTAGAGCACCGACGTTCCATGAGGTGAGGCACCCCCGCCCATATATGAGGCGCAAACGCTTCATCTATGGAAGGGATTGCGTTTCTAGTCATTTTTAAAACGGGACAAAAATAAAATAACATTCACCTTGTTACTAGAAATAGAAATAGGGTTTCGTCGCTTTGATATTTCTTACTGTGCTCTTAGAAGATGAAGAATGGGAGGGAAAAGTTGAAAAGTAATTTGTGAATTTATAATTCACAGAATTCCCGCCTGAAATATTTTTTTAGAACGGGAATGATGGCTATTGCACAATATGATGTCAGGCGTCGTAATCCCGTCCGCATTCCCCAGCTCGTCATTTAATGTTCTGACAAAGTTAATAAATGAAATACATTCGGGCGTTGCTTCCCACAAAATGGTGCCACGTGTCAAAATTTAGGGCGCTTTATACCATTCTACGGAACACTAATGCTTCCTTCTCGTCGTTGTGGTGCTAAAAGAAGATAATGCCAACGCTTCTCTGACAAAAGTGTCATTAATGTTCAACATTTGAGTAATAAATGCTAAACATTCCGCCAATTAATGGACTCCCCAAAGGGATGCCTAAAGGAGTCTCTCAAATAGTCAATTCAAATGGTAATGATTACCATTGATAACCCCGAAGTCATTCGCCACTTTTAATTAATGATATTACATCAAACATCGCGATAGCGCATCGTATAGAAAGCGCGATCGCCTCCTTCATAGAAGTGTAAAAGCTTCGAATCAGGTGGTCTTCTCATATGTCTTTTCAAATATAATCATGAAAAAATTACGATGTCAGGCACGGACTCTCAATGCCTCTCCACTCTTTGCCTTTCTGATTCTATCAGTTTTAGTAGGAATCATGATTAAAGCGCGGTGAAATTGGAAAAAAGAGGGACTGTCGCATCAGCGATACTGGTGCTACGTGTCGAGCTTCTATCAATATGCGCAAAGATTACTTTACACCCGAGTGCATATCCCTGAGCCTCATATATATATATATATATATATATATATATATATATATATATATATATATATATATGAAAATTGAGAGTCTAAGTTTGGTCCGCCATTTCTCCTTAATTGGAGAAAGACCGTTTTCTCTCCTTGAGTTAATATTAGGTGTCAGACATATGCAACAAGATCAGTGCACAGGTCAACCTTCCTTTCTCAAACCCTCCCATCCGAAAGGTATAAATAGGGCACTTCTATGCGCACAACGATTTTTTCTCAGCACACACCACAACATATGAAACATCATCTAAGCCATCTGATTTGAAGGTCATGTGTTAAAGATCTTTAACACAAAATTGGCACGAAATATGATCTCTATCATATGATTTAATGCAGTCAAAGGCCATCGTCTGATTTAACAATTGACTGCATGGAATGAGATGATAAAGAATGTGTTTCATGTCGATCATTTGAATGAAAGTTCTTTAGGTCATGACCTTTAAATAATACGATTAAGATGAGGTTTTCACGTGACACATCCCCAAAATACAAAGTCCTTTCATTAAGTGCCTAAGTGGTTTTAAGTGGTGTGCGGGAAGAAAAAATAGGTGTGCAAGTAGCAGGACCCTATAAATATCAATATTTTTTATATAAATTCGCAAGATACAAATATTTGTGAAGAAATGAATCAGAAACCTTTTTCACATCTGCCTTGGTGTGCTTAGAAATCTATCAGGCTTAGTAGGAGAGATTGAAGATCTGTTTGGCAACGCTCCCGCTCATTCCACATTGCACCGGAGAGTGGCGCGGGTCTGTAGCATGCTTAGTAAGCTACTCTGGCGCTGGCAGGGAGTGGGCCCTAAAATGAATCATTTCGGTTTTAATTCAGTTCTTTTTTTTCCAAAACTTATCTGAAACTTGAAACTTTTGATTTTTTTTCGATTCCAATTTTTTATTATGTAAAAATATTCTTATTGTATTTTTTGATTTTTTTAGTTTTGGCCACCGAAAATTGAAATCAAACCAAATCGGAATTGGCCGAGTTTGGCTCGGTCCAAAACTATTTTTGTGTCGGTTCAAATTGGTTCAGTTCACTTGGTTATTGGTTTGGGTGCAGGATTCAGGTCAAAAGTTGCACCCCCTACCCCCTCCAAACCACTCATGAATTATCAATATATGTAATTTTTTAATCGCCATATATCACGAGTGATTGTTATTCATGGTTTGAAATCTCGCCTCGCGTCTTGGTCCTCAGCGAGACAAGATTGAGGTGTGAATTGTTCCAAGATGCAATATTAATAATATTATAATTTATATAAGTTGTTAGGCTTGTATTCTATTTAAAGTATACTACTCTCTCTGTATAGACCTATCTATGCGATGATTTGGTGCAATATGAATGTCACTTGCATAATTGCGGTGGAAAAATCCATTCGCCATATTCTTGTGATTTTGTCACTTTTATGCAAAATGCATAAAATCTTACACCCATTTTCTATCAAAAAGTTGTTTTATAACATATTGGTTATATGAGAAAATTTATTTTTAAGTCACAATTTTCTTTGTTTGTAAGTTATAGAGAAAGTGATGTCATCACTAAGATTCCAGAATCGAGGAGTGGGAGGAGCGTGAGGGAACACCAATTACAGTGGTGAGAGTTAACTAACAAAACCCAACCCACACCTTATAAAGACAAGAGTGAAAAACAACGTGAAAGACGAGTATCAAACCCACGACCTCCTCCCTCACAATGGAGGGAAGTTACCAAGTGGGCTAATGCCTCTTTGGTATTTATAGTTTATACGTTATAGTTTATAAAGAGTATTTTTATTTTTATTTTTAATAGTAAAGTTTATAGATAATACTAATGATATAAATGTGGTACTCTTCTTTAATTTCCAGTGATTAAGTAAAAACTGTCCTTTAGATTATTAATAATAATGTTTTCCATTCATTATCGTAGAGATTAGCATCTTCGTAAAAGAAGGAAAAATGCTTCTGTGTTCGATACCCATACTGATACTAATGATAACCCGATACAGGTATCGAGGTGGTATCAATATCGGTTTTTGAATAATAAATTGCAAAACAAATATGCCGATTCAGATGGTTGTAATTTTCACTGGTAGCATAAAAAATTAAGGAAAACAAAGGACGCCTTTCACTAGTGTGTATATATATATATATATATATATATAAACGAACCATTTCCCTCCTTTGCAGACTGAAAAACAAGAAAAAACGAATTTAGACTTAAGAGAGACCACAGCCAAGAACCAAGAACATAGAAGAAAGAATTGCTTCGAGGAGCCATGCTCATCGATGCGTACGTTAGCACACACCTCACCTACTTCCTCCTCATTTTCAGTCCTCCGTCACACCATTGATTACAAAACCCTCATCTTTATCTCTTACATCGAAGACGTCGATTCCAACTAATCTACGGTCGATGAAATGACCCATATGACCAATATGCGTCAACCCCTCAAAGTTTCTGAAATCAAAGGCTGTATATCTTGGAAAGAAATCTCTACCCAGGCCACCAAATTCGGGTTTCTCAGAGATCAAGATTATGGAGGAGATCAACCGCTGAGAATGCATGACCCCCTCAATAATTCTGCTGTCAGGGGCAGTTCTTTAAATCGTAGAAAATTTTCTACCTGGGCCAAGAAATTTGGGTTTCTTGAAGATCAAGAATGTGGAGGTGATCAACGGTTGAGTTTTAGTTTCTGTTTCTATCTGGACAAGTGGTTGAGATCTTTCCTTCCGCTGGTTATTGTGTATGTGCTCGAATATTCCTCCATGTTCGGCATCGTATTCGTCGCTTATTTTAATCAGATTAACGGGGACCGTTCGTTCCTAGAGGTGTTATTCTACGGAGTTGGATTGGGTGTCCGAAAGCCTTGGTTTCTTATGACCGTTAGATTTATCATGAGATGGGTTTCGATCAACTTCATCGGATCAGAGCGTTACACGGCCGTGGCAGAAAATGACGGTAGCAGAGCACTCTTGGAATTGATCGTACAGTCAAACTCCATTTTGTTATCCTCAAATTTCGATTGGAACTTGAGGTTGGTTTTGATCCCGTGGATACTCTCGGACACTTATATGTGGTTTGAATTTGAGATGAATTGTTGGATCAAGTATTGAATTTCACAGATTTATGTGGCCCTTAAATCATACGTCATGATCAAAGTCAAATAGTCCAAGTTGTTAACTTAGAAAGATGATAAAATACTAGTTGTAGTCAAACTAAAAGTTTCTAATTAAATTAAGGGTTGTGATTTTACTCTAATTTAAGTGTGGTAATTCTAATCGTTAGATTTCCTTATGAGCAAATTTCTAACTTATTTAAAGGGATATAGAATATCTCTTTTTACATACAATATATGTATCAATTGAAGTAGAAGAATTTAAAGAAAACCCATCTTCTCTACTGTATGTAAAAAAATAAAAGACTCTATCAAATCATCGTCCGATTATTACTTGGATAGTTCAAGACTAAATTCTCGCGTGAAAAACTCTACGATATAAGATATGCTAAAATTTAATTTAATTCCGCTTTTGATTACAGAAAGAACTTAATAATTTTCAACATCAAGATCATAAATTGCAAAGACAATAAGTAGGTGATTATAAGCAGATGATGCTATTTCAATCCGTCGCTTTTTTATTGGGCTGTAGGGATTCTTCTATTTGAATTTGGGTTTTTTGGTATGATTGCCAAACGCCTCCGGGAAGTAATATTTAGAAGTGAGTATAAAATGGTGTGGACGTGGACGTGTGGTGGTTATGGTTGTACGAATGGTAAGTGACGACTGAAATTGACGGTGGTGGAGATGAGGTGGATTAAATTGATAAAATCACATTATGAGATTGATTGGCGGATCAGATGGATGCAATAACTGTAAAATATGATGAAAATAATCTTCAATAATTTTTTGCTGTTTCTTATTATTTTTCTTGTATACATCTAGCAAGCACGTGGCAGAATCTGATCACACTTTTATAACGAGGTAGTTATTTTATATCACGGTCACATGGAATAGTAAGTAATACAGCGGCCCGGGCCGGTTCCTGCAAGGATTTAAACAGGCAAAAGTTTGAAGATGCTGAAATGGTCGGGCCAGTCTCGGCCGTTGATTTGTCAAGCTGGACCAACTACGGTCGATCTCAACTATTTTTTTGAAGCTCGAATCCAATCCATACACAAATTCAGAGCCAGGGCAGCTCGGGCTAAAGTCCGAACCCGACTATTTGATAGCAAGGTATCAAATATCGGCTGATACCGACAGACATCGGTATCGGTGATATGTATCGATTTTTCGGCATACCAATACGTATCAGGTATTAACTCGGGTATTAATATCTATATCGGCTGATGTAGACCCGTATCGGCCGATACCTCCCATTTTTATTATTATTCTTAAAGACGCTGGTACAACTTGGTATAAGCCGATTCGTATCTGTCATCCATCATCCATGGAGTGATACTCGACACTGGTACCGGTGTTGACAGCTCTCCACTCAAGGTATTTGCTTGAGCCCATATATGGTCAGAGCTATGTGAAAAGGTTTTATAAAAGATAGAAAACAAGACAATTTTTTTTGGTCCTAAAATAAGACGGTGTATAATCATCTTAAATTTAGAAATGACACGTTCACGTACTAACCGATGGCAGGGAAATAAAAGATGGTTAATAAGACTGTATAAGTCATTATATAATCTCGATGGTATACCTTTCAGTAAGTTCCGATAGGGTCTCCCTCTCTCTCATCCCGTCTCTACAAATTAAAAAAAAAAAAACTATCTATCTAGCTCCTCTCTCTTTCTATAGCACTTCTGGTTTCGAACCATGGGACGTCACGATGTCGGATCTTCTTTTCGGGCGTGTCTCTCTTCACGAGTATGGTGGGGTAGTACTCTTACAAGGTTTCAGCTACGCAGATGTGCTAGATTCTGCAAAAGGTTGGTCGGTAGCCAGCCGTTTCAACAGCTTCAGTTAATACAATTTCAAGATTTTTATAATGGGCTAGACATTTTTAGCCTTAGGGTTTGCAATGGGTGCCAGCTCATGGCTTTATTGGGATGGGTGCCGGGAGCCCAAATTGGGTGCCCTTTGTGCTGGTATGGATGTTTCATACCCAAGGTTTGTCCATAATGAATCTGACCGCTTGATGATACTGGGAGTATAACAGAGGTCTACCCTTTCCATCCCAATGGCTCACCATTGGGTGTTGCTACCCTATGTTCGCCAGATGGAAGACACCTTTCCATGATGCCTCATCCTGGGCGTTGCTTCATGATGTTGCAGTTCCCATGGTATCCAAAGGAATGGGAAGTTGAGAAGAAACGTCCAGTGTGTTCCTTATTCATTTTTTATGCAAATCTTATATGTGCTCATAAATTTTTGTACACACTACCTCAAAATGATAAGAAAATCACTTTCGCAATATAATAAAGAACCACTGCTTGAAAACTACTTTCGCAATATAAAAAAGAACCACTGCCCAAGCAGTGATGTAATAATCCACTCCCAAAATTCATTGTTTATTAAGTTAAAACAGTGGTTTAATTCTTAAGTCTCATATCACATGCAATCCTTCCTATTGTCACGTGCAAAACTCTCGGGACCCCAAAACCCAAAAATTCTATTTATCTAGAACTCTAGTCTGTAGCTACAAAACTACCGGCTCCCCCTCTCTCTCACCCCATCTCCCTCTCACTCCATCTTCCTCTTCGAGACTCCATTGAAGGGGATTTGTTTTGAAGGTTAGAGACGATGTTGAAGCAATTTCTAAATCTCCATTCAGATCACCTTCCCAGCTGATCAGATTCAGATTGGCTCAAAAGAGTATACCCTAACTCTCCAGATTCAGGTCATCTCCCTCTTCATAAAACCCTAACTCTCCAGATTCAGGTCATCTCCCTCCTCCTCAAACCCTAACTCTCCAGATTCAGAGTCTTCTAGATTACAGATCCTTCTTTGATATATTACAGATCTATGTCGTCCAATTTAAATGCCATAATATAAAGATCGATATATTATGGGGATCTGTTGAGACATTTATAGGGAATATAAAGATCGATATATTACAGATCCTTCTTCGATAGCCTGAAAGTTCTCCAACAACTGTGCACCTCCTTCTTCGAAGTAGAGGTACTTATTCATGTATTTTTTTATTTTGGATTTAGACAAATCATCAATCTGTAATCTCCAATGTTTGTTTGTTTTTTAGATCCAATGTTCATATTCGTTTAACGTTCATCTAATTTTTGGGGATTTTAGACAAATTATAGAGATTATTATATGCTTTTGTGGTGGAATATTTGATGTAAATCTAATTTATAATTAGATTAAATACCTATTTACATGTATTTTTCTCTAATTTCGACATAGGCGACATAGGTGGGATTTGAGATAATCTTTGGTATAATCAAGTCACACGTTCATTGATGTTGATGACTTGTATCGTTTGGTTAGGTCAAAGGAGGTCTGTTCTAAGAAGTGCAAGTGCTTTTGTACAGAGTAGGGATCAACTGATTTAGGAATTCCTCTTCGTAGATCCTAAGAGGAAATTGTGAATTATGTGACTTCTATTGAAAAAATTAGAGATCTATTTTCTTAGGTTGGGTCAGGATCGTAGTGCTTCTATGTAAAAAATCAGATGTCAATTTATGTGACGACTTTGTACCAGCAACTTTGGAGATATTTTCAGCCGTTAGGAATGTTGGGGTTGTCTTGGTCACCAAAAGTGCCCAGCCTTTAGTTGTATGGTGGTACGTGACAAAATTTTAACTATCAGATCACTAATTTGTCAATAACCTTTTCGTCAATTTGGTAGCTAATCAATATGGCATTGCACTCTTGATCTGTTGGGTGTGGATGGGACATTCACAATGCCTATGAAAAGTTTCTAGTGGCATGGACTTACAACCTTCGGATACAATCCAACATTTTAATCTACTGGAAGTCCAAAAAAATATACGCGAAACTGAGAAGAAAAAGGAATTAATGGATCAGATCAAGAAGAGAGGATTCCAAATTAATAATAGGCATGAAATCATTAGATCCATAAAACAATCTTTATTACACCCCTATTTCATATGGAAATTAGGATTTAGGCTTCTAATAAATTTAATTTAGAAAAGACGGTAATTTAGAAAGTACCATTAGTTAGTATTTATTTATTTGTGGAAGACTTGTAAAAGAAGTTTGTCCCTTAACTTTAAGGTAGGGGTAGACAAGGATTTACATTTATTATGCATTGTAAAAGATGATTTATAAGGCTGTTGGGCTGTAAATTAATTAGATTTGTTTATTTTGTTTAAAGTTGTTGAAATCCAGTACTAGCTGTGGTTAGTAGTAGGTGGTCCCATGGATTCAATCTAATGAAAACTCATTAAACCACCCCCAACCCTCTCCCTTTTCTTCATCTTGTTTTGCTTAGTTACTTAATAAAATTTCTCCCTCCATCTGAGTTCGCTTCCCCAAGGGAAAATACAACAACATACTTGAGCAGCATACACTCAAGTCACTTACCAGCCTTTTCCCATTAACTACAGCGTTCCAAGTTAAACCATGTGTAGCACTTTTGACCGATGCATCTCTGAAAACAGAGAAGTGGAATAGGGAGATGAAGAGACCACCTCTAAGATTGCCTAGATCATGCTTTTCACACTCACAAACAGAAGAGAATATATGTTGTGAGACACCCTCAAGTATGTTTTTTCGCTTCTGAAGATAATTATTCTTATGTGTGTAGCACTATACCTCATCAAATAATTCACGCAGCAACTACTACAGCCAAACTTATCAAAGTTCAGTTTGTGTGCCTAGCTCTGTTGCCTTCCATTTCCCATACACTGTTCTCATGTAACTAGCACGTAAGGACCGTCTTCTAATCTCTTTTCAAGTCAACGGAAGGGATTCTTTTGCTTTGACCCAATTGATGATGTCATATTGAGTCTTGTGCGCAACCTTCTTCAGTGATTGAGCTTTACAAACATAATTCATATTTTATTGCTGATCTATATCTCGCGATTGTATAATTTATAAATCTCATATTTTTTCTTGAGGATTGAAATATCTTTATTACATGTCAACTTGTGTAGTTGAAGAACTGATATATATATATATATATATATATATATATATATATATGTCTTATACAAAATTGTATCAGTGGTATCAGATAAACTGACATTTTCATCCTTGTAATTATGCTTCCATATTTTCCATCTTGCTTCTCAATCTCGATGGATGATCCTGTATATGATAGGGCTGTAATTTCTGCTATTTAACACAAAGAATTAATTCGTTAAGCTAATGTACATGATATGGAATTGCTCACATGATAGATACGTTTGCTCATCATTGAGCCATGTTCTTCTAAATGTCACATTCAGATTTCAAATCCTAGTATCTATATTAGTCTTTGAACAATGTGGTTGTTACTTTCCCTTGATATAGAAGGTTTTCGTAGTTTGGTATCCAGTATTGTTTACTTGTCTAAATTTGTGGATGTTGCAGCTTCTTGAACTTGGAAGACACACGTGGTTACTGAAGTCCTTATATGTTCTCCTGATGTTGCTGCCTCAGGTATGTGTGAAGAGCTAGCTAATCTTTTCATATACACATATATATTTGCGTGTGTGTGTGTTCCATTGTGTACGGAAGATAGGTACTCCAAAATCATGTGGAAAAACATTGTTTTTGCGCAAGGTGGAGCTCCAGCAGAACAAAGATAAAATTGAAATAGACTGAAGTCACATTTTAACTTGATGCAACGTTCCAAATTTTAAACCTCAAAAAATGCATGTGGAGATGATTTTTTGATAAATGATGTAAACAATAGGTCCTTGCTCTTCGTGCCACCCAAAACATGTTTTGGGCACCATTCTGAACTCCATGTGGACCTCGGAGTAGGCTAACGGTACTCCATTGGAGTATCTTCCCCCGGGTCCTATATATATTCACTACTTTGTGTCATATCCATTAGAAAGGAGAACACCAAGAAGCTAGGGTTACAGAATTTTAAACTCTATAATAAAGATAATATTATAAATGGAATTCAATACTGTAATGACCCGAAAAATCTGAACCCGAACCCGACTGAAATAGTGTGCGTATCCGGCACGGAAAACAAGGTCACCTTAAAAATATTAAATAAATAATGTAAGCATGTCTGAGATACTGTGTGTGTAAAAGAATCAAGTTAAAAGATTTAATTTAGGCCTTTAGTAGATGAGTCGTGCACCGACGCATCGTGTGCCGCTCAACACCGAAACCAAACTCTATTTCAAGTGGATAAGCCTAACACACTTTTGCAGTGTTATCGCTTCGCACCGAAACCAAACCCTTTAGCTAATTAAAAGGCAAAGCTTCTCAAAGAAGCTTCACCCGGTTGCAAGCCTTGCAAATTTGAAAGCTAGAGAGAGAGAGAGAGAGCTCCCGTCAACCTTCAAACCCCTTCTCGTGAGATTTCGATTGCGAGATCGCCATCGCGCAGAGGACTCCGCACTCGTCGCAAGGCTCGTGACGTCGGTATCGATGGTGTTCCGCCGTTTATAAATCTGGACCGTTCAAGCCCCTTTCGTTAGAAACCCCTATTTCTTTTAAGGAAAAAGAACCCCATTTTCAAAGAGCCGATCACTTTGGAATCGTCTCCCGTGCTTGGAAGAGGTTAAGATCGACGCGTAAGGATGAACGGCATCATCTTCAAGTCCTTGTGATCGATCTCTGTGGATTCATCGTGGAAATCCGAAAGTTTCGCTTCAAACCCCTTTTGGACAACGATCCTTAAAGGCGCGAAATCGATCGAAGAAAGGTTAGTTTTCTTTGATTTTAATGGTTTAGATTAGAGAACAAACCCTTGTTTTAGTTTAGTGTGTATTTATGAAGTATTAATGGTGATTGAACAACCATTAGTGGAAGGAGATCAAAAAAAATGGAAGGGAGGTGAACTCCATTAATGTGACTTTTGGATCACCAAAGGGTGGTGATCGATCTCTGAAGGTTGGTGATCGGTCACCAAGGACTGGTGATCGATCAATCAAGATAAGCCTTATGGGAATAGGACCCTGAACTAGAAGTTCATGCCCGAGTTGGTGATCTATCACCAAGGTGGTGATCGATCTACAAGGGAGTTGGTGATCGATCACCAAGGTGGTGATCGATCTACAAGGGAGTTGGTGATCTATCACCAAGGTGGTGATCGATCTACAAGGAAGTTGGTGATCTATCACCAAGGTGGGGAACGATCAACCTAGATCGACACTGCTTCAGTGTTTTGGTCATAACTTTTTACTCCGAACTCCGATTGATGCGATTCTTGCGGCATTGGAAAAAAGACAACTAAATCTACAACTTTCATGAATTAAATAACTAATGAATAAATTGTTTTGATGATCAAAATTGAGCTTGAAGTTTGGCCAAGTTCTAAGTTAGCACGTGTTAACTGAAGTATCGGTATTGCTTCGGTATTTTGGCCATAACTCCTTGTCCCGAACTCCGATTGACGCGATTCTTGATGCGTTGGAAAGAGTACGACGAGATCTAACTCTTTCATGAATTAGCCAAATCTTAAATCAAATGTTTTAATAGTCAAAACGAAGTGGGAAGTTGGGTTAAGTTTTGAATCAACATGAAATTACCCATTTCCGTCTCTTTGAGAAAATACTTAAATACGTCAATATTATTAATATTTAGGATCAATTTTTATACATCATCATGTGTGTGATGTAGACAAAAGAGTGGAGGCCGTAGATAATAACTTTTGGACTGCTTTAGAACGGCGTTGGATTTGCTTAGAAAGAGGTCTGACCTGAGGTAGGGGAAAATTCAACTTAAAGTGTATCTAAATTTAATTGCATGATATCTTAACATTGTATTCTATCTCTGATTTTCGAAAGCATGCCTGCATATGCATTAAACTCTGATTCCCGTATTCTGATATCTGTTTCTGTTCTTTGCATATGCTCTGATAATCTGCTCTGATAATCTGCTCTGATAATCTGATTCATGAGGTAATAAGTATGTATTTGATTTGAGGTTTAATATTCAGACGATCCCCACCTCGGCGGTATATCCGTTTCTTGCACAATGTGCAGTTGCTTGAAAATCCTCGGCAAAATATGCACTCCATGTGTGGGGCATTATTGCATTCCTGAAAATTGTTCATTGAACGACGATTGGTTGGGGTTTCCTATCGGCACAAATCTGGCTACCACGTGATATATATACATGGGAGTTACTTAAGTTAGAGATATGCATGATTTAAGTCATTTAAATATAATAAGCATAGCATTTTGCAAATTCTGAAGTTCTGTTTGCTATTACCAGTTATGCATTCTGATCTCCTGCATGTTTGAGCATCAATCCATACTGCTGTTGATTTTGTTTCACTTATCGATTTAAGATATGTTACTGCAATCATGTTTAATAAATTAGATGCAAATTAATCGAACTTCTTCTCGAGCTAGGATGTAGCTCACCACCTTTTAAAACACTTTAGGTTACGAGGCTGCGGTGCACCGCAGAGTGACCGGATTATCGGCGGATCCCAGGCGGCGGAGGGGCGAGAGGCAGACGTCGAGCGACGAGTTTTATCCGTAACTTTGGTATTGATGCCCGACATTTTGTATTTTTGATCTTTTGGATTCTTGTGTGCTGGTGGCCACATTTGTATAAACGTATATAGTTACGCATTTACTTATTTTATGTTAGTCCACATTCCATTTGAACCACTATCGGAACCATTGTTTGGGTGATGTCGTCCATCACCGATGGTTCTTCTTGGTTCCTTTGGGAATGTGTGTGTTTTCTTTCCATTTACTATTATTGATGTGTGTTTAGCATAGAAATTGTTTGACTCGAGAATCTTTGCTCGGATGTGTCCACCTAGCTTCCGCTATATGCGGACACGTGTGATCGATCAGGATCATCGAGTATGATCCTACGCACGGATTTACGGAGGCGGAATTCGAAATTACGGTTGAGTATCGAGCCTAGGCTTTAGGTCGTGTTAGGACTTGGACTAGGCTATGGATGTAGGTATGATTGGGAAGTGAGTTTTCTATGACCCAATTAGGACTTTAGCAAGTTAGTGGAGTTTTGGTTTTAGCTTCTATAGGGAACTCGCAGCTATGGCTGGAGATTTAGAACTTGAGATTTGATTTCAGACTTAGATGGTGGACCTCATAATCACTTTTAAGGAAAATATTAGATGACTTGATAAATGTACGGCTATTAGATAAAATATGTTTTAAGATGGTGGAACTTAGGCCATTGTGACTATGACAATTATTGATAGGAATTTCGTGTCATGCTAACAGATCGAAATGGCACCACGAAGAAGGCTAAGATTGTACACCGGAGGAGGTGAACCGATAGGCAGTTGCTTGAAGCGATGCTTAGCACTATGACTCAGCAGGCTGCACTACTTACGGCAATGTTGAGAAGGACGACTCACACCTCTCCATCGACGTTAAATGGATTATGTTCTAGGTGTGACGGGCGACACCTAGCGAGAGACTGTAGGAGATCTACTGGGGCTTGTTTTAGGTGTGGACGAATGGGACACTTGATAAGACATTGGCCTGGTTTGAAAAAGGAAGCGGTGGCCTCGACAACCACTCAAGGTAGTTCTCGCTCTTTACATCCGGCGACGACTAGAGTTACTTCGGTACGGCAGGCCTTACCTGTTTCCTCATCTACACCATTTGTGACATGTGCGTGGTGCGGGAAATATCATAGAACGGAGGCTTGTAGGTTTCTCTCGGGTGCTTGTTTTAGATGTGGTGAGCAAGGACACCGAGTCAAGAACTGCCGCGTCTACTTCTAAGCCGATTCTTCCTGCGACTCAAGATGCCCAAGGTGTGAGTTCAATATCAATTGTCAAGATTTTGTTTTAATGTTCAGATGATTTAGGAATTTTATTGGTTTTGACACGTGCGAAATATCATAGCATTATCACTTGTGTATCGACTTAAATCACTTGCATGACATAAACGAATTCTAAATTCAGAAGATTAACTACGTAAGTGATAGTTATATTGGCAGACTTAATAAATCTTGATAGTTGCAATAAATATTTTTTAAGGAGAATTGTTTAGTGAATTTGAAATTTCCTTAATACTTATGAGAAATGAAGTTGAATTAGCAGACTTAATCCTAGTATTCTTCTTCCTAACTAATGAGTCATGATTATGGTGTATTTAAATACGTTCCTTCTAAACGTGAGTTCGGTTGTTAATTGCTGTAGTTTACTCTGGAAGTTTTCTGAGAATTGAAAAAGTCTAAGACAATCATGTCGGTAATTGATAGAGGATAGGAAAAATTTAATTATGGATATCATGAGAGAGCATAATTGGATGTCGCTTTGGTGGATTCCGTTGTTTTCACCTGAGCCATGATGAATGACTATAGATTTTCAAGGAATATATGGAGATTTAGTTAGTATAGGGAGTGTGTTGAGAGTTGTACATGAAAGGACAATTAATCATGCCTAAGTATTTATGTATGACATTGAGAGCAATCATTTGCAATCATCTCCTTGATTTGAAAGGCTAGATGTGTCACACTCTTTTGCCCTTCCTGTATGATCGAAATTCTATTTGCGTATCATAAGATTGGATAAGGGCATAAAGTTTGAAGATTTTACGATCGTTGTGGTAAATTTTAGAGGTTCTCATATTGGTGATAGCTTTATCTCATTTTGCTGATGGCTTTATCTCATGTTGGCGATGGCTTTATCTCATTTCTTGATGGCTTTACCTCATTTTGGTAATGGCTTTATCTCATTTTGGTGATGGTACCTCATGTTGGTGATGGCTTTATCTCATCTTGGTGATGGCTTTATATCATTTTGGTGATATCTCTTACCACCGCTATGTCGAGAAAGTGGGTGAGTGTGAATATTTGTTCGTAGACAGATGAGACCTATTCCGAGTTATGAGTTGATTTATTCTGATAACGATAACATCAATGTGGTGAATCAGATTTTTCGGATGAATGGTATGTTTCAAAATTGGTCTACTGTGCTCCATGAGTATTTTTACAATCGTAAGGGGTCACTGTGATTAATACAATGGAAATGATACATGATCACTAATGATCAACATCGTTGAAGTGAAGATCTGCTGAATGGACAACACATTATATTTCTTTCAAGGTTTGGTTGATCCTATTTATAGATACATTCTGGTTAAGTAGTCTTAATCTCATGATCAATATACAATTCTTTGTGGAATGAACACCAGTCAAGTAAATAAGGGGGACATCCTTAATAAAAAGCCCAACAACTAGTTTTTGCCTATGTATGAATTTTGTGGGTATTATGGTCATTTTCTTTTGACTAATGGTTAACGTGATGGTGACATACTACTGTATGTAATTGCTTATGGAGGTGTGATATTAGATACCTGGTGCATGAGAAGACTGTCACACTTTTTCAGTAGATTTGGGATGAGTCTAGCGACTAGTACATTAACTTGACAATTTCACCTATAGGGGTCGTGTGGATACACTGATTTTGGGGGAAACTATTTCGACTCTGGATGCGTGTGAGTCCATTGTGGATGTGTGGACTCAGAGAGAGAGGTTGCGCATATATGAGTGGCGACTGTATGGTTGTGACTATTTCACGCATAATACCTTCGTGCACGTGTATTGACGCTATGAACAATTGAGTTTTAGTCGAGATATCTTTAAGATATTTTTTGAGGATGAAATTCCTTCCAGATGGGGAGATTATGATAACCCTAATTTGGAGGACGTTGAATTTATGATGGAGACTTCTAAATTGTATGGCTTCCTGCAAGAAGATTGCCAATCTGCGGATTATAGATGTGCGTATGTATGGATGGTGGAAGGCCTCTTGATGTGTCTTCTTTACCCACATGTCGCTACTTAGGGAGACGTGCTCGTCTGATAATTGGTTCGGCTATGTGGAAGTCAAATGTGAGGAGGTGCGTTAGATTACGTATGGGTGTATGGTGCACATGTGTGTACGGTGTAGACCATTGATGTGATCTTGCACACCTAAGGGGGGTGTGTATGCTTTACATACTAGCGGTTAGAAGTTTAAAGGCTTGGCTAGGAATGGAGATTATTCCTTTTGCTTTAACTCTTACAATTATGATAAGTGGTGGAATTTAAGATGAAGAGAAAGAGATTTAGTGAGGGCGTTATTGCTCGTGAATGTGGAGCATGGACGCCATGCGATTGTGTCGAAGCTAGCAAGGATCGCCACTAGTTTTTGAGATTGTTAAACCATTGGAACCACGAGCTAGTCGAGCTTGTGGGCTACGAAATCGGCCGACCCAAGGTACGATACCTTAGCAGTATGTTCCTTATGTTATTGGTCTTCAATGGTGTGATAGTCATGGGGCGGGATGGAGGATAGGACCCTAAACCATAGAATTCGCGAGTAAATCACTTTCGATCGAGGCAAACCGGGAACGTGAAACCAAAATTCATGAGTCATACACCTTTTGTTCACCTAATGCGAGAGGAAATTTTATGATTTTAATTCTAACCCATTATTCCTTTATATACGCGGCAATTACAATTCCATACAGTTGGAGTTGTCTAGATAGCATATACTGATACCCTATATGTAGTGAAATAGCGACTAGGTAATGCCTCAATTAATGAGGTGTGTTTAAGGAAATAGTTTGACTATAATGATTGATCGATCAATTTGGTGAATTGATTGATCAACTACACATCAGATCGATCAAATAAGAAGGTTGATCGATCAAACCAGTTTATACTATGTTCTGAGAGTTTGATCGATCAATTTAATCGGGTTCTATTCTGGGTTATTTATTTATTTATTTATTTTCACTCGGACGATTAAGATCTTCAATCGTTCGAGAGAGTTTGATTCCTTTGCATGCAAGGGATATTTCCGACTATCGGAATTTCTTGCTTTGATTCATTGGATCGCTTTTTGCTCGGCTATTATGATAAACTCTAATCTTTTCCTTGTTTAGGGGGTTTTTGTGCATTTTTGTACATTTTAGACTATGGGACCGCGAACGAAGATTTCGTCGTATAAAATCCCTACATCTCGGGCTCGTACATCGGTGCCAATCGTGAAATCGGTCGCACAACCCTTGTGCAACCTGTGACACCAATCGAATAAGATGTGCTACCCGTTCAAAACCCATAGCCACCACTAATTCAACAAGAACTTCCAAAAGAATGGTGGGCTTCTAAAACATTGTTGCCTGAATGTGCTTTCGACCCTAAACTATTCGAGGATTGGCTCGAAATGGAATGGGCGATCGACTATGTTGCTAAGCTAGGGTTGAGAACATTGCATGAGTCATTTTACGTCCATTTTTGTCCTCATATAGTGAGGCTCTTTTATCAACATCTTTGCCGGGGTGACACTCATCACCAATTGATCACCAACATTGACGGTTGTGACTATAAATTTAACCAATTTGATGTCGCCGCCGCTTTACTATATTCTTCACGGTATGTGGAGACTTGTTGTTGCCACCATATGTCAAAGATGTCTCATACCATGATAGACTAGTGGTCAGTATAGTTCAAGTCAAGCCCTTACTGAGCCCAACTCCCTGATAGACTATGGATGCTTGATACTTTTATCAAGTGTGCCATAACCCCGTTTTTGTACAAGTTCGCGAGATCAATGATAGAGATTTAC
Source organism: Chloranthus sessilifolius (assembly GCA_021018995.1). Taxonomy (NCBI): domain Eukaryota; kingdom Viridiplantae; phylum Streptophyta; class Magnoliopsida; order Chloranthales; family Chloranthaceae; genus Chloranthus; species Chloranthus sessilifolius. Next base: position 59,865,553 of record CM037587.1, read on the forward strand.
TGTTTGAGAAGCAGAAGACTGCTTCAACGAAAGAGCTGTCATAGGCTCAAATGATAACAAGAATGGTCGAGCAGTATGTCGCATTGACAGAGGAGTATAGCCTGGCTCCTGGCGAGCCTCGCTTGACCAAGAACATTAAAGTTTTCAAGCTTAAGGATTAGACCAAGAGCTATAATCTATTGGTCAAGAGTTTACTCGAGGAGGGGTTATACCACCGGCTCTGAGGAGGTGCACGATGGGCCACTAGATGATGGGGGGGCATAACCTTCGTTGCACTTGAGGGGATGCATCTGCTCATCCCTCAGAACCAAATATTCATTTTGAGGTTCTGTGCACGTTTGCTAGGGTTCAAACTGTTAGTATCTGTTAGACATTTTCGGGGACGAAAATTTCTATGGGGGGGATAATGTAATGACCCTAAAATTCTAAACAGAACTCGACTGCTTTGATATACGTGCCTGGCACGAAAATCAAAATAAATTAAAATTTATGAAAATATTATTGGCAAAAATAATTTAGAACTTAGTTATTCTATCTTAATCTATTACTATAATATAATGAAATTTTGTAACATAATTATCACTGCCTTGGTTAAACTTGTAGGGATAGTAGACCTGTTTAGGTATGCTTTGCAGTTTCGAGGGCGAAAATTCCTTGAGGAAGGGTAAATATCATGACCCTAATTTTTTGGGCATATTGAATTATACTCATACCTTTTTGAAACTGGCATGTCGATTTTCGAGGACGAAAATTCTTTAAGGTGGGAAGAATGTAATGACCCGAAAAATCTGAACCCGAACCCGACTGAAATAGTGTGCGTATCCGGCACGGAAAACAAGGTCACCTTAAAAATATTAAATAAATAATGTAAGCATGTCTGAGATACTGTGTGTGTAAAAGAATCAAGTTAAAAGATTTAATTTAGGCCTTTAGTAGATGAGTCGCAGCAATCGACGCATCGTGTGCCGCTCAACACCGAAACCAAACTCTATTTCAAGTGGATAAGCCTAACACACTTTTGCAGTGTTATCGCTTCGCACCGAAACCAAACCCTTTAGCTAATTAAAAGGCAAAGCTTCTCAAAGAAGCTTCACCCGTTCAAGCCTTGCAAATTTGAAAGCTAGAGAGAGAGAGAGAGCTCCGTCAACCTTCAAACCCCTTCTCGTGAGATTTCGATTGTAGATCGCCATCGCAGAGGACTCCGCATCGTCAGAAGGCTCGTGGCGCCGGTATCGATGGTGTTCCCTGGACCGTTCAAGCCCCTTTAGAAACCCTATTTCTTTTAAGGAAAAAGAACCCCATTTTCAAAGAGCCGATCACTTTGGAATCGTCTCCGTGCTTGGAAGAGGTTAAGATCGACGTAAGGATGAACGGCATCATCTTCAAGTCCTTGTGATCGATCTCCGTGGATTCATCGTGGAAATCCGAAGTTTCGTTTGAAACCCCTTTTGGACAACGATCCTTAAAGGCGAAATCGATCGAAGAAAGGTTAGTTTTCTTTGATTTTAATGGTTTAGATTAGAGAACAAACCCTTGTTTTAGTTTAGTGTGTATTTATGAAGTATTAATGGTGATTGAACAACCATTAGTGGAAGGAGATCAAAAATGGAAGGAGGTGAACTCCATTAATGACTTTTACGTCATTGGTGATCGATCACCAAGGTGGTGATCGATCTCTACGAGGGAAGGTGATCGATCACCAAGGTGGTGATCGATCAATCAAGATAGCCTATGGGGAACAAGACCCCGCAGTTGAGTTCATGCTCGAGTTGGTGATCTATCACCAAGGTGGTGATCGATCTACAGGAGTTGGTGATCGATCACCAAGGTGGTGATCGATCTACAAGGAGTTGGTGATCTATCACCAAGGTGGTGATCGATCTACAGGAGTTGGTGATCTATCACCAAGGTGGTGATCGATCAACCTAGACTGCCGACAACCTTTGCTTGTTGTTTTGGTCATAACTTTTACTCCGAACTCCGATTGATGCGATTCTTGCATTGGAAAAAGACAACTAAATCTACAACTTTCATGAATTAAATAACTAATGAATAAATTGTTTTGATGATCAAAATTGAGCTTGAAGTTTGGCCAAGTTCTAAGTTAGCACGTGTTAACTGAAGTATCGGTATTGCTTCGGTATTTTGGCCATAACTCCTTGTCCCGAACTCCGATTGACGCGATTCTTGATGCGTTGGAAAGAGTACGACGAGATCTAACTCTTTTATGAATTAGCCAAATCTTAAATCAAGTGTTTTAATAGTCAAAACGAAGTGGAAGTTGGGTTAAGTTTTGAATCAACATGAAATTACCCATTTCCGCCTCTGTTTTGAGAAAATACTTAAATACGTCAATATTATTAATATTTAGGATCAATTTTTATACATCATCATGTGTGTGATGTAGACAAAAGAGTGGAGGCCGTAGATAATAACTTTTGGACTGCTTGAACGGCGTTGGATTTGCTTAGAAAGAGGTCCGACTGAGGTAGGGAAAATTCAACTTAAAGTGTATCTAAATTTAATTGCATGATATCTTAACATTGTATTCTATCTCGATTTTCGAAAGCATGCCCGCATATGCATTAAACTCGATTCCGTATTCTCGATATCTCTTCTTTGCATATGCTCGATAATCAGCTCGATAATCGCTTCGATAATCGATTCATGAGGTAATAAGTATGTATTTGATTTGAGGTTTAATATTCGACGATCCCCACCGACTCGGGCGGTATATCCGCTTTCTTGCACAATGTGCGCTTGCTTGAAAATCCTCGGCAAAATATGCACTCCATGTGTGGGGCATTATTGCATTCAAAAATTGTTCATTGAACGACGATTGGTTGGGGTTTCCTATCGGCAAATCGGCTACCACGTGATATATATACACGGAGTTACTTAAGTTAGAGATATGCATGATTTAAGTCATTTAAATATAATAAGCATAGCATTTTGCAAATTCAAGTTCTGCTTTGCTATTACCGATTATGCATTACGATCTCCTGCATGTTTGAGCATCAATCCATACTGCTCGCTTTTGTTTCACTTATCGATTTAAGATATGTTCGCAATCATGTTTAATAAATTAGATGCAAATTAATCGAACTTCTTCTCGAGCTAGGATGTAGCTCACCCCGCTTTTAAAACACTTTTAGGTTCGAGGTTGCTGCACCGAGTGACCCGGATTATCAGCCGGATCCCGAGGCCGAGGCAGACGACGAGGTGACGTCGCGGACGAGTTTTATCCGTAGCCTGGGTATTGATGCCCGACATTTTGTATTTTTGATCTTTTGATTAGTGCCCGTGGCCACCTTTGTATAAACGTATATAGTTCGCATTTACTTATTTTATGTTAGTCCACATTCCATTTGAACCACTATCGGGAACCATTGTTTGGGTGATGTACGTCCATCACCGATGGTTCTTCTTGGTTCCTTTTTGGGAATGTGTGTGTTTTCTTTCCATTTACTATTATTGATGTGTGTTTAGCATAGAAATTGTTTGACTCAGAATACCACTGCTCGGATGTGTCCACCTAGCTTCCGCTATATGCGGACACGCAGGATCGATCCGGGATCATCCAGAGTATGATCCTAACGGCACGGATTTCTGGAGACGAAAATTCGGGCTGTTACAGTTGGTATCAAAGCCTAGGCTTTAGGTCGTGTTAGGACTTCAGACTAGGCTATGGATGTAGGTATGATTGGGAAGTGAGTTTTCTATGACCCAATTAGGACTTTAGCAAGTTAGTGGAGTTTTGGTTTTAGCTTCTATAGGGAACTTCACTATGGTCGGAGATTTAGAACTTGAGATTTGATTTCAGACTTAGATGGTGGACCTCATAATCACTTTTAAGGAAAATATTGGATGACTTGATAAATGTACGGCTATTAGATAAAATATGTTTTAAGATGCTACCGAACTTAGGCCATTGTGACTATGACAATTATTGATAGGAATTTCGTGTCATGCTAATGCATCGAAATGGCACCACGAAAGAAGGCTAAGATTGTACACACGGAGGAGGTGAACCGGATAGGCGCGCTTGAAGCGATGCTTAGCACTATGACTCAAGAAATGCACTACTTACGCAATGTTGAGAAGGACGACTCACACCTCTCCATCGACGTTAAATGGATTATGTTCTAGGTGTGACCAAGCACACCTAGCGAGAGACTGTAGGAGATCTACTGGCGCTTGTTTTAGGTGTGGACGAATGGGACACTTGATAAGACATTGTCCTGCTTTGAAAAAGGAAGCGGTGGCCTCGGCAACCACTCAAGGTAGTTCTCGCTCTTTACATCCGGCGACGACTAGAGTTACTTGATGCAGCGGGCCTTACTGCTTCCTCATCTACACCATTTGTGACATGTGCGTGCGGGGAAATATCATAGAACGGAGGCTTGTAGGTTTCTCTCGGGTGCTTGTTTTAGATGTGGTGAGCAAGGACACCGAGATCAAGCGGCGATAAGCGGGGAGACCTCGACGTCTACTTCTAAGCCGATTCTTCCTGTGACTCAAGATGCCCAAGGTGTGAGTTCAATATCAATTGTCAAGATTTTGTTTTAATGTTCAGATGATTTAGGAATTTTATTGGTTTTGACACGTGCGAAATATCATAGCATTATCACTTGTGTATCGACTTAAATCACTTGCATGACATAAACGAATTCTAAATTCAGAAGATTAACTACGTAAGTGATAGTTATATTGGCAGACTTAATAAATCTTGATAGTTGCAATAAATATTTTTTAAGGAGAATTGTTTAGTGAATTTGAAATTTCCTTAATACTTATGAGAAATGAAGTTGAATTAGCAGACTTAATCCTAGTATTCTTCTTCCTAACTAATGAGTCATGATTATGGTGTATTTAAATACGTTCCTTCTAAACGTGAGTTCGGTTGTTAATTGCTGTAGTTTACTCTGGAAGTTTTCTGAGAATTGAAAAAGTCTAAGACAATCATGTCGGTAATTGATAGAGGATAGGAAAAATTTAATTATGGATATCATGAGAGAGCATAATTGCGCTTTGGTGGATTCCGTTGTTTTCACCTGAGCCATGATGAATGACTATAGATTTTCAAGGAATATATGGAGATTTAGTTAGTATAGGGAGTGTGTTGAGAGTTGTACACATGAAAGGTCGATTAATCATGCCTAAGTATTTATGTATGACATTGAGAGCAATCATTTGCAATCATCTCCTTGATTTGAAAGGCTAGATGTGTCACACTCTTTTGCCCTTCCTGTATGATCGAAATTCTATTTGCGTATCATAAGATTGGATAAGGGCATAAAGTTTGAAGATTTTACGATCGTTGTGGTAAATTTTAGAGGTTCTCATATTGGTGATAGCTTTATCTCATTTTGCTGATGGCTTTATCTCATGTTGGCGATGGCTTTATCTCATTTCTTGATGGCTTTACCTCATTTTGGTAATGGCTTTATCTCATTTTGGTGATGGCTGTACCTCATGTTGGTGATGGCTTTATCTCATCTTGGTGATGGCTTTATATCATTTTGGTGATATCTCTTACCACCGTTGCGTATCAGAAAGTGGGTGAGTGTGAATATTTGTTCGTGAGCGATGATGAGACCTATTCGAGTTATGAGTTGATTTATTCGATAACGATAGCATCAATGTGGTGAATCGGATTTTCGGATGAATGGTATGTTTCAAAATTGGTCTACTGTGCTCCATGAGTATTTTTACAATCGTAAGGGGTCACTGTGATTAATACAATGGAAATGATACATGATCACTAATGATCAACATCGTTGAAGTGAAGATCTGCTGAATGGACAACACATTATATTTCTTTCAAGGTTTGGTTGATCCTATTTATAGATACATTCTGGTTAAGTAGTCTTAATCTCATGATCAATATACAATTCTTTGTGGAATGAACACCAGTCAAGTAAATAAGGGGGACATCCTTAATAAAAAGCCCAGCAACTAGTTTTTGCCTATGTATGAATTTTGTGGGCATTATAGTCATTTTCTTTTGACTAATGGTTAACGTGATGGTGACATACTCGTATGTAATTGCTTATGGAGGTGTGATATGAGATACCTGGTGCATGAGAAGACTGTCACACTTTTTCAGTAGATTTGGGATGAGTCTAGCGACTAGTACATTAACTTGACAATTTCACCTATAGGGGTCGTGTGGATACACTGATTTTGGGGGAAACTATATCGACTCTGGATGCGTGTGAGTCCATTGTGGATGTGTGGACTCAGAGAGAGGTTGATATATGAGTGGCATAATCAGATGGTTGTGACTATTTCACGATAATACCTTCGCACGTGTATGTATTGACGCTTATGAACAATTGAGTTTTAGTCGAGATATCTTTAAGATATTTTTGAGGATGAAATTCCTTCCGGATGGGGAGATTATGATAACCCTAATTTGGAGGTTGAATTTATGATGGAGACTTCTAAATTGTATGGCTTCCTCGCAAGAAGATTGCCAATCATGGATTATAGATGTGCGATATGTATGGATGGTGGAAGGCCTCTTGATGTGTCTTCTTTACCCACATGTCGCTACTTAGGGAGACGTGCTTTCGATAATTGGTTCGGCTATGTGGAAGTCAAATGTGAGGAGGTGCGTTAGATTACGATGGGTGTATGGTGCACATGTGTGTACGTAGACCATTGATGTGATCTTGCACACCTAAGTGTGTATGCTTTACATACTAGCGGTTAGAAGTTTAAAGGCTTGGCTAGGAATGGAGATTATTCCTTTGCTTTAACTCTTACAATTATGATAAGTGGTGGAATTTAAGATGAAGAGAAAGAGATTTAGTGAGGGCGTTATTGCTCGTGAATGTGGAGCATGGACGCCATGCGATTGTGTCGAAGCTAGCAAGGATCGCCACTAGTTTTTGAGATTGTTAAACCATTGGAACCCTGGAGCTTGTCGAGCTTGTGGGCTACGAAATCGGCCGACCCAAGGTACGATACCTTAGCAGTATGTTCCTTATGTTATTGGTGTTCAATGGTGTGAAAGTCATGGGGCGGGATGGAGGATAGCACCCTAAACCATAGAATTCGCGAGTAAATCACTCAGCTACTGAGGCAAACTGGGAACGTGAAACCAAAATTCGCGAGTCATACCTGCTTTTGTTCACCTAATGCGAGAGGAAATTTTTATGATTTTAATTCTAACCCATTATTGCTTTATGCACGTGGCAATTACAATTCCATACAGTTGGAGTTGTCTAGATAGCATATACTGATACCCTATATGTAGTGAAATAGCGACTAGGTAATGCCTCAATTAATGAGGTGTGTTTAAGGAAATAGTTTGACTATAATGATTGATCGATCAATTTGGTGAATTGATTGATCAACTACACATCAGATCGATCAAATAAGAAGGTTGATCGATCAAACCAGTTTATACTATGTTCTGAGAGTTTGATCGATCAATTTAATCGTTATATTCTGGGTTATTTATTTATTTATTTATTTTCACTCGGACGATTAAGATCTTCAATCGTTCGAGAGAGTTTGATTCCTTTGCATGCAAGGGATATTTCCGACTATCGGAATTTCTTGCTTTGATTCATTGGATCGCTTTTTGCTCGGCTATTATGATAAACTCTAATCTTTTCCTTGTTTAGGGGGTTTTTGTGCATTTTTGTACATTTTAGACTATGGGACCGCGAACGAAGACTTCGTCGTATAAAATCCCTACATCTCGGGCTCGTACATCGGTGCCAATCGTGAAATCGGTCGCACAACCCTTGTGCAACCTGTGACACCAATCGAATAAGATGTGCTACCCGTTCAAAACCCATAGCCACCACTAATTCAACAAGAACTTCCAAAAGAATGGTGGGCTTCTAAAACATTGTTGCCTGAATGTGCTTTCGACCCTAAACTATTCGAGGATTGGCTCGAAATGGAATGGGCGATCGACTATGTTGCTAAGCTAGGGTTGAGAACATTGCATGAGTCATTTTACGTCCATTTTTGTCCTCATATAGTGAGGCTCTTTTATCAACATCTTTACCGGGGTGACACTCGTCACCAATTGGTCACCAACATTGACGGTTGTGACTATAAATTTAACTAATTTGATGTCGCCGCTTTACTATTTTCCTCAGGGTATGTGGAGACTTGTTGTTGCCACCATATGTCAAAGATGTCTCATACCATGATAGACTAGTGGTCAGTATAGTTCAAGTCAAGCCCTTACTGAGCCCAACTCCCTGATAGACTATGGATGCTTGATACTTTTATCAAGTGTGCCATAACCCCGCTTTTTGTACAAGTTCGCGAGATCAATGATAGAGATTTATCGTTGAGAAGCGTAAGACGCTTCAACGAAAGAGTCATAGGCTCAAATGATAACAAGAATGGTCGAGCAAGATGTCGATTGACAGAGGAGTATAGCCTGCTCTGTAGCCTCGCTTGACCAAGAACATTAAAGTTTTCAAGCTTAAGGATTAGACCAAGAGCTATAATCTATTGGTCAAGAGTTTACTCGAGGAGGGGTTATACCACCTCCAGTTGAGGAGGTGCACGATGGCGGGCGTGCACTAGATGATGGGGGCATAACCTTACGTTGCACTTGAGGGGGATGCATCCGTCTCGTAGAACCAAATATTCATTTTGAGGTTCTGTGCACGTTTGCTAGGGTTCAAACTGTTAGTATCTGTTAGACATTTTCGGGGACGAAAATTTCTATGGGGGGGATAATGTAATGACCCTAAAATTCTAAACAGAACTCGACTGCTTTGATATACGTGCCTGGCACGAAAATCAAAATAAATTAAAATTTATGAAAATATTATTGGCAAAAATAATTTAGAACTTAGTTATTCTATCTTAATCTATTACTATAATATAATGAAATTTTGTAACATAATTATCACTGCCTTGGTTAAACTTGTAGGGATAGTAGACCTGTTTAGGTATGCTTTGCGCTCGAGGCTTAAAATTCCTTGAGGAAGGGTAAATATCATGACCCTAATTTTTGGGCATATTGAATTATACTCATACCTTTTTGAAACTGGCATGTCGATTTTCGAGGACGAAAATTCTTTAAGGTGGGAAGAATGTAATGACCCGAAAAATCTGAACCCGAACCCGACTGAAATAGTAAAATGCGATCCCAGACGGAAAACAAGGTCACCTTAAAAAAAATATTAAATAAATAATGTAAGCATGTCTGAGATACTGTGTGTGTAAAAGAATCAAGTTAAAAGATTTAATTTAGGCCTTTAGTAGATGAGTCGTGTAATCGACGCATCGTGCCGCCAACACCGAAACCAAACTCTATTTCAAGTGGATAAGCCTAACACACTTTTGCGGTTATCGCTTCGACCGAAAACCAAACCCTTTAGCTAATTAAAAGGCAAAGCTTCTCAAAGAAGCTTCACCCTTGCAAGCCTTGCAAATTTGAAAGCTAGAGAGAGAGAGAGAGCTCTCAACCTTCAAACCCCTTCTCGTGAGAGATTTCGATTGCGAGATCGCCATCGCAAGAGGACTCCGACGTCAAGAAGGCTCGTGACGCGGTATCGATGGTGTTCCGCCGTTTATAAATCTGGACCGTTCAAGCCCCTTCGTTAGAAACCCTATTTCTTTTAAGGAAAAAGAACCCCATTTTCAAAGAGCCGATCACTTTGGAATCGTCTCCGTGCTTGGAAGAGGTTAAGATCGACGCGTAAGGATGAACGGCATCATCTTCAAGTCCTTGTGATCGATCTCTGTGGATTCATCGTGGAAATCCGAAAGTTTCGTTTCGAAACCCCTTTTGGACAACGATCCTTAAAGGCGCGAAATCGATCGAAGAAAGGTTAGTTTTCTTTGATTTTAATGGTTTAGATTAGAGAACAAACCCTTGTTTTAGTTTAGTGTGTATTTATGAAGTATTAATGGTGATTGAACAACCATTAGTGGAAGGAGATCAAAAAAAATGGAAGGGAGGTGAACTCCATTAATGGCAAGCTTTTTTCATTGGTGATCGATCACCAAGGTGGTGATCGATCTACAGGAGGGTTGGTGATCGATCACCAAGGTGGTGATCGATCAATCAGTATAAGCCTTATGGGGAACAGTGACCCCAGAAGCTAGAAGTTCATGCCCGAGTTGGTGATCTATCACCAAGGTGGTGATCGATCTACAAGGGAGTTGGTGATCGATCACCAAGGTGGTGATCGATCTACAAGGGAGTTGGTGATCTATCACCAAGGTGGTGATCGATCTACAAGGGAGTTGGTGATCTATCACCAAGGTGGTGATCGATCAACCTAGACTGTGCTGACATCGCTTGATGTTTTGGTCATAACTTTTTACTCCGAACTCCGATTGATGCGATTCTTGCGGCATTGGAAAAAGGACAACTAAATCTACAACTTTCATGAATTAAATAACTAATGAATAAATTGTTTTGATGATCAAAATTGAGCTTGAAGTTTGGCCAAGTTCTAAGTTAGCACGTGTTAACTGAAGTATCGGTATTGCTTCGGTATTTTGGCCATAACTCCTTGTCCCGAACTCCGATTGACGCGATTCTTGATGCGTTGGAAAGAGTACGACGAGATCTAACTCTTTCATGAATTAGCCAAATCTTAAATCAAATGTTTTAATAGTCAAAACGAAGTGGGAAGTTGGGTTAAGTTTTGAATCAACATGAAATTACCCATTTCCGTCTCTGTTTTGAGAAAATACTTAAATACGTCAATATTATTAATATTTAGGATCAATTTTTATACATCATCATGTGTGTGATGTAGACAAAAGAGTGGAGGCCGTAGATAATAACTTTTGGACTGCTTTAGAACGGCGTTGGATTTGCTTAGAAAGAGGTCTGACCTGAGGTAGGGGAAAATTCAACTTAAAGTGTATCTAAATTTAATTGCATGATATCTTAACATTGTATTCTATCTCTGATTTTCGAAAGCATGCCTGCATATGCATTAAACTCTGATTCCCGTATTCTGATATCTGTTTCTGTTCTTTGCATATGCTCTGATAATCTGCTCTGATAATCTGCTCTGATAATCTGATTCATGAGGTAATAAGTATGTATTTGATTTGAGGTTTAATATTCAGACGATCCCCACCGACTCGGCGGTATATCCGTTTCTTGCACAATGTGCAGTTGCTTGAAAATCCTCGGCAAAATATGCACTCCATGTGTGGGGCATTATTGCATTCCTGAAAATTGTTCATTGAACGATTTATTGGTTGGGGTTTCCTATCGGCACAAATCTGGCTACCACGTGATATATATATACACGGGAGTTACTTAAGTTAGAGATATGCATGATTTAAGTCATTTAAATATAATAAGCATAGCATTTTGCAAATTCTGAAGTTCTGTTTGCTATTACCAGTTATGCATTCTGATCTCCTGCATGTTTGAGCATCAATCCATACTCTGTTCAGTTTTGTTTCACTTATCGATTTAAGATATGTTCTGCAATCATGTTTAATAAATTAGATGCAAATTAATCGAACTTCTTCTACTGAGCTAGGATGTAGCTCACCCTGCTTTTTAAAACACTTTTAGGTTCTGAGTCGCAGCGTTGCAAAGTGCAAGACCGAGAGTGACCCGGATTATCAGCCGGATCCCGAGGCCGAGGCAGAGGACGAGGAGACGGACGTCCAGGCGGACGAGTTTTATCCGTAGCCTGGGTATTGATGCCCGACATTTTGTATTTTTGATCTTTTGGATTACTGTGTGCCTGGTGGCCACCTTTGTATAAACGTATATAGTTCTGCATTTACTTATTTTATGTTAGTCCACATTCCATTTCGGAACCACTATCGGGAACCATTGTTTGGGTGATGTACGTCCATCACCGATGGTTCTTCTTGGTTCCTTTTTGGGAATGTGTGTGTTTTCTTTCCATTTACTATTATTGATGTGTGTTTAGCATAGAAATTGTTTGACTCAGAATACCGCTGCTCGGATGTGTCCACCTAGCTTCCGCTATATGCGCGGACACGTGTGATCGATCCGGGATCATCCAGAGTATGATCCTAACGGCACGGATTTCTGGAGACGGAAATTCGGGCTGTTACAAATACTCACTCAATTATGCCTGAGGTTCCATTGGCATATGAATTGAACAGGTGATCAATCCGTTCCAGCTCCTTTATATTAGCTTTACTTGTGGCTGGACATTGAAGTTGAACGATTATAAGCATTAAGTTAATGTAGTCACAGTAATTTCTGTTCCTGTTGATAGCAGAACTTTAAGCCAGGGGGAAAATACAAGAAGTCAAGCATAATCGAGTGAGAAGCTTATCGTCAAATGGATAAAAAGGACCAGATGAATGTGTGTAGATGCACTAATGAAGGATAATATTAAATAAGGCGAAAGAGAATTAATAGAGCTACCAACAACTTCCAAGGGATTTTCTTTAACCAGCATTCATATTTTATTTATAATCTATTTTCAAACTACGGTGCTTAGATAGTTGTATATGCTAGCTAGATACGCTACCATTTCTTTAATCGGTAAAATCTAGAGTTTGTATTAAATAAAATAAGGTACAAAAAATAGAAACAAAAAATTAAAGGTCTTGAGATAGAAAGTTAACTGAGCAACCCTGGTTATACAACAGATTCAAGACCAATCGCAAACCACAGTCCTAATATTCAAGGGTTGAGTTTCAATCTTGACTCTTTCCAATTCCGCTTCTTTGCTAAGTGGTCTGCCTCCTCATTTGCTTCTATTAGTATACGACAAAATGTAAAAAAACAAAACTCAAAGTGCAAAGTTGCCAATGTTTTTGAATATATTAGCAAGCCTCCATGGGGTGATTCTTCCTTCACTAGCCCATCAATTATCTGACTTGAGTTGCTCTCTACTATTGTTGGCACATTTGAGAGTGACTTTAGACTTTAGAGTCTTCAACCTTTCTAGTAACTTCATTGGTTCCACCTTGGTAGAATCCACTCAACCAATTGGCCCAAAAAACTCTTACTAAGCCACCAAAATCGCTTGGTTCCGAACTAATTAAAGCACAACATTGTGATCTCTTACTAAGGCTGTGTTTGGGATAGCTCTTTGGAGGCAAAAAGCAGCCCACTTAAAGAACAAGTTTAAATTGCTGTTTTAAAGAGACCCAAATTCAGCTCTTTCACTCTCCAAAAGAGCTAAGAGCCCAACCAAACAGTCCCATGCTAAAGTACTCCGCACCAGAGCAGAGAGCTGCTCTTTGCCTCCAAAGAGCAATCCCAAATACAACCTAAGCCACCAAACCACTTGCTTCTGAATTAACTAAAGAACAAAATCAAAGTTTACTTTTAAGCGGCCCTTCAGTGGTGGTTTCCATCTCATACTCTACATCCCATTATTAATACTTAATATCGTATGCTAAGCATTTAGTCCATTTTCTTCTTATGTCAATGAATTTTAATACATAGTGCCAACAGCCAACAGAAGACCATTATCTTTAACACAATCAATTAATATGCTACTCGGTCTCCTCATCATTAAATGTTCTTTCATTTCTTATTTTATTTTATTTTTATTTGATCATCAAGGTTCTTTCATTTCTTTCCAACCAAATTCTCATGTTCTAAGTTATAATTTGGAAATTTACTTATGGGTGGGCATATCTATAAAGTACTTTTTCCATAATTCTATTCCTGACATTTTTTTTCTACATTGCAGGGCTTGGATTTGTCAAGAGAATGCCCTTTGTAAAGCACATATATTAGCCTCTAAGCAAATTAGTACTGCCATTTCACTAGGTACTCTCCTAATTGTCATTGAAACACCATATTAGTGTTTAAATGATTTTGCACCATTAATGGTGTAAGATGTGAATAATCAGAATTGTCGAAGTGGTAGGTAATATATTGAATGATAGCGGGTTCATAACGCACATGTTTTAGGAGATTGAATTGTAAAGTCTGCTGCACTCTAATATCAACTGTCGTTATTATTTTTAGTAGTCCATATTATTTTTCACCAATCGAATGGTTCTTATCGTCTTATAGGAGTATTTTTTGGCTGAGACATTTTTCCAATGATCAACTACCTCTTGGACTGTTTAGATTGATCGCAGATGTGTGCCATATAGCGTAACTGTAAAATGGGCTGGCGTTGATCAATATGACATTCCAAGGTTTAATGGTTCAAAGTATGTTAGCTTGAGAGAGAGACATATATATATATAGCGCAACAGACAGGAGTCCATGATTTTATTATGAAGCACACTGATAAAGGCGCAACAGACTCCTGAGTTCATGATTTTATTATGAAGCACACTGATAAAGGCGCAACAAATAGGAGTCCATAAAATAGTTGAGTTAGTGTACTTGGTATTTGTGTTATACCTATATAACTAAAAGAATGTTTAGGTATTTTAAGACAGCTAATCTATATAAATAAAATAGCAGATAGCCAGATTGAAATGTTATTAACAGATTTTCAGATTGAAATGTTTAGGTATTTGTGTTATGTCTATATAACCATTCCTCAATCTGAATATTTTCTCGTTTTTGTTTTCTTATTTTATTTGGATGGTAGTGTAGTTGTTTGCTCCCTACTCCCATGTAGTAGTTTAGGCTGTTCTTCAATTATAATATATATATAAGTTTCTTTTTCTTAGTTTTTTTTTTGATGATGTGTTTTATTAAGTTCTTCATATCTTTTTTTCATATATGTTTTATTAAGTTCTTTTTTATGAATAATGAGGAATATATAAAAGGAAAGAGAAATACAGAGCAGTAGATCACTGGATGAGCAAGGAGCTCATCAGATATATAACAACGAGCCTCTAAAAACAGTAGCCAGACTCAAACAAAACAGAAAGAAAAAAAAGACAGAACTAGGCTACAACGCTATATCTGGCTATCTGCTCATAAGTAGAGTTCACTTTATACTTTCTTCTTCTTTCTTCTAAGGGAAGGGGAGACTTTTGTTTACAAAGATCTAAAGGATTTATACCTTGATCACCTACATGGCTACAACTCATAAGAAGCTGGTAGAATTATACTTTTACTTCTTTTTTTCGGAAAAGTTGGGTACTACCGTGCACCATACTTGGTCCTAGCTTGGAAAAGGGTTATAGTCCGCAATCCACGTCACATGGCCAAACATCAAGAAGTCAGTGGTAATCCGGAAAGTTACATTCTGCTACAGGTGCAAGAAAAAAACCGAAAACCTACGTTAAACTGAACCGAGAACCGGCCAAACCGAAATAGCCCAAACTGCTTCTAAACTGGTTTGAAGCCTAGCCTAACAGAACTGATCTCAATATTGTATGATGAAAACCGAAAACCAATTTGGTAGGATTAGAAAGAAAACCCAATTTTGATTTGGTTAGTCTATAAAAAGAAAAAGAAACAAAAAAGACTGAAACCAATACGAAAACCAAGACTGAAACCAATTCCTTTTAGTTCAGGGAAAACCAATACAAAATCTTGGGTTCCAATTGGTTAACCGAAACTGCAACCCTACATTCTGGGATGTGTCTGGGCACTGTGAGTCAAAATTAGGTTTGTTCATGGGTGCATATTTATGAAATGATATTTAAGAAAGCCATTGCTGAAAAGATGGAGAAATTTTTTATTTATATATATTTTTTGAATCCATCATGACCACAACTATAAGCACCGTAACAGTGAGAGATCCGGATCCTTTTTGAAATTGTACAAAAAGTTTTAGAAACTATATATAAACTATATCTAACCCGACTTTTAGAAATTTGGAAACCTTGCAAGCCTAATTACTATGTTCAAGACTTCACAACTTGTGGAATCCCATTTGACAGCAGTTGTCCATTCAACAAACTGATCTCTGATGCATATTTTACCACATACCTCACATGGTTTTGCAAATTTGGGAGAGTCCTCTCATACCTTTCAATCCGATTTGAGCGTCAGGATACTTAGTATTGAGATTCTCCCATTATTCAAATAGTTCACATTCCTCATTTACAGTGCTTGACATTTACCAATATAGTTCACATTCTTGTTTTTCGTTGAATGTCCATTCACTAATTAATGCATTATTAGGTTGCATGCTTTCATTTATGTGACCCTTGATCTTAACAGGTATTTGC
Source organism: Chloranthus sessilifolius (assembly GCA_021018995.1). NCBI lineage: Eukaryota > Viridiplantae > Streptophyta > Magnoliopsida > Chloranthales > Chloranthaceae > Chloranthus > Chloranthus sessilifolius. The sequence continues at coordinate 59,881,603 of CM037587.1, forward strand.
AAAACAACAAGTTGATTTGCTTATGGCTCAAGCATGGTTTTCTGAAAGCAGACAGCTGGAGGAGAAGGTTAGACTCTGGCTTAGTTGTGCTAATTGTATTATTTTATATGATGCACAATTCAGAAATCATAGATATGATAGGCATGGTTGGCTGAGTTTGTTCATTTGTGTAAATTTCAGAAATAGCTGTCACAAAACATGCTGATAATCAAATGCCTTTTCCTTCAATTGATAAATATTTCAGAAGTGTATACAGGCTTTTCAGAAATTGAGTAAATACTCTTGGGTTCTATAAAGAGGGTCAAACTTTTATAAATGGTTGGCTGAGTTTATTAATGCTTTTTTATTATTATTGTAAATACTAGTATTGCATGAATTTGTAACATTTGAGTGAACTTTCTAAGATTTTCCAAATTTGCAGTCTCGTACCTATATATTCTCTAACAGCCAGTCCAAAACACAAATTCACCGTCTTACGAGTTTAATGGATCTATTCACACCGTTGGATTATGGATACCAACCATCCCTTGTATGTACTTCATGCAAAATCTTCAATTTGTACTTCACTAGAAAGTCTCTCTCCTCTAAAAAAACAAACCTCTCTCCTATGGAACATATGTAGATATAACTGAATCTACTACTAGCATAGCAATCAGTTGGAAGATAGAATAGCTATTAACTAATCTAACAGCTCATTCGCTTGGATGTTATTCACTTATTTTATATGTTTTTCATTGCTTATGTTTACCATCATTTGTAAGTTCTTGGTTAAACTTTATAGTGTGGCTTCTGCAGTCTGTTTAGCAGATGTGCTGTATTATTTTTTTCTTTACTGAAGAATTCATCACTCTGACGCTGTGTTCATTCTACTTTGCAGCAATATTTCTTACAACAATTTTAGAGGACCTTCAAATATAATTTCTTGTGATCGGAGGAATTCGTAAGATCACTTGTTTTCCCTGATATGCTACTTTTAGGCCTCCAGCTTGGTTTTTGTCTTTATTTTCTGTTATCGCTTGCAAGAATATGGTTGCCAGTTTATTCAAATTTAGAAAACAGCACGTAAGCTCCTTTCATCCCTTCTACTAATATGTGTTCTACAAGTCTCGAGACTTACTTTATGTTACTGCTGGAAAATAAATGAACAAGTTATTCTAAAATTTCCTATCCCTTTTGTAGAATTCCTTCATGCTTAAGGAGGAATTACCCTTGCAATGTACCAAATAGATGTAAGTAAAGAAACTAGCCACTGTTAATTCTCTATGAGATTCATGGACCTATAATTTTAACTCAGGATCATCAATAGAGGGGTCACGAGGACATTATTATGTTGTATGACCATATAAGAATTCTGTGATATTTTCAGACACTTCCTTCTTCATAAACTGCGGAGGTACTAGGTTTGACAAATATGAAAGCGACGTATCAGATGGCAGCACCCCAACATTCCATTATACTGAGAGATGGGCATATAGTAGTATAGGGGACTTCACAGGAAACAACGACCTAAGCCGTTTCATGGCATCAACCACTACTCCAATGAACATAACCGTCAAAGTAGGAATCACTTTATATATACCGAAATCAATATCTCAGTTTAATGATGTTTTCCTTTTGATTTCAGGCGAAGCTTTTTTATTTGAAGCTCACCTCAAACGGATCACTAGGGGACGGGGGCACTTGGCAGGAGAGGCGAAGCAATTTTTTTGTTTCTTTTATTTTAAAAATTGGCCATGGGGTCAGATTGTTAACTCTCTTTCTTTTGTTCTTCTTTTTGTTTGAATAAAAGGATTGGGCATATAGAGTGTAAAATGTTTGGTTGATTTGAAAGGTTGGATCATAGGTTGAGATGCAACCTTTTGTTTGAATAAAAGAATTGGGCATCTATTTTTTTATTAATGGAATGATTTGCATTTGAGTTGAATGGATGTGTTTAAATATGAGATTAATAGCTCTTTTTCTTTGTATAATTTTTTTTAAAGCATTAAAAAAAAGCATTAAAAAAAACATTAAAAAAAAGCATTAAAAAAAGTATTAAAAAAAAGTATAAAAAAATATTATTTTAAAAAAAATTGCATAAAAACTCGACGTAATTTGAAAAAAAAAAAAAAAATTTGCATAAAAAAATCATTGTCTTTAGCAGTGATTTTTTCTTGACTGTTAAGAGCAGTCGTTGTTGAAGTTCATAAATCACTGTCATGTATAGTGGTAAAAAAAAACCACTGCTTTTTTTACAAATGATTAGGGCAGTGGTTTTTTTGGAAAAAGCCACTGTCAAAGACAGTGGTTTTTTCCAAAAACCACTGTTTAAGGCAGTGATTTTTTTGGTTTTTTCACGTAGTGACAGTTTGCTTATGCATATACATGCAATTTCTCTATATTTTCCTGTTAGGTTATCATTTTCTTTATTTTTGTGTAGCTTATTTGTGCTCAGTAATTCATGAATATTTTCTTGTCTTGGTTTACTATTCATTGTTATTTTTTTTTCTGTTTAATTGATATCCATCTATTTGGTATTGGTAGCCGATGCGTATTAGTCCAAAGTTCTAACCAGTACCCGATACCGATAGCGAGTTATATACCTTATTCTTTATACATTGTTTGAGCTTTTGGGTACCCACTGCGCATGCTAAAGCATGACTACTGCTTATATCAGACCAAAGCATTTTCTTGTTGTCGAAATTAAGGTAACAAAATCAGACTCGGTATCGGGTATCGGTCCTTGGAGGACCGATACAACTCGGCCGATATTGAGTTTTTCACCATCGTTTCTTTTTGGGCCTAAAAGAAAAGAAATAGAGGCTCAATCACATGATCAAAACAATGTTCTAAGAGCATCTCACTACAAAAAATAAGACTATTAGCGGCAGTTTTTAGTTGTAAAAAACTGTCGCTATTAACAAATATGCTATTAAGACTATTAGCGGCAAGAGTATTAGCGGTAGGTTTTTGTTAATTATTTGTAGTGTCTCCAACAAGGAGAACCAAATTTTAGTAGCTAAACACTAATGTAATTACTGTTACAGTATTTTAGCTACTGCTACAGTAAAAATCACTCCAGCAAACACTATATTTTAGCTATTCTATTCTTTAAAATATTATTTTCATTCTCATTTAAATTTAAATTTATTTACGAAGGATCTAAACAAGGAGACAAGAAAACAAGTAAATTAAAGCAATCTCTCAAGGATCCAAACTAGATAATATATCTATTTACCAAGGAACCAATGATTATCAATCTATTTTGCCAATAATCAATTGCCAAAAAAGGAACCAAAAAGAACAAAAACCCATCCACCCAAATTCACAAGAATACCAACAAAACCAATTCATGCCCAATCAATTCACTCACTCATGCCAACTGCAAAAAAATTGGAGCCTATAAAATTTAATCCTTCTTAAAGTAGAATCATTCACACAAATTCAAGAAAACCGCCAAAGAGAACCCAATGATTATCAATCCATTCATATATGTATTTGATTGTAAAAAAGGAACAAAAAACATACAACTAGCAAACTTTAATATCAACCATTAATATAAGCACAACGTAGAGTGCTCAAATCGGATGGTTCAAAATTCTCAAATGAGATTTTTGGCCCCATTGCCTTTCAATCTATGCCCTATAACTTTAACAATGTGGATTACCCACATATTAAACCATTTCCATTTAGATATCATGATTGGCCGAGTCAATTCTGTCACTAATTTTCCAACCTTGCTCCATAATACCTAAGCACATTATGGCGCTATTATGCATGATTGGAGGATATTCCAAAAACATCCACTCACTTTGCTTATGTGAATGGGTGCTACTATCAAATCCTACCATTCAAAGTCAAATGAACAGGACACAGGATGGGGAATATATCTTGTTATCCAGTTATTCAAAGATCCAAGCCTACAGTAGAGAAAAGCGCTGAATAATATTGGATTGATTTTGATTGCTTAGTCCTACTCCTACTTTAGTTGTTGATATCACTATGAAAGGATGTCCAATTCATGTATTATCCACTTACGTTTCCGCGCAACAAACAATCAAATAGATCAATAAAGTGGGAGAAGTCTTTGTTGAAGAAACCATGCTCATATACCTTCCTACAAATTCTTTACTTGCTAATGTCTTGGTGAATGCTCTTTTCAAAGAAGGATCATGTAGTTATTAAACTTTTGATCCATCAACTTGGCTCTCAACTTGATGGAGACGCTCAAATTATTTTTCTCTTGTCTGGATCATTAATTTATGTTCCGGTGTTATTGAGCGAATTTTTACAAAACATGTTCTTATTTGTTGGGAGAAACTTTTTCAGTGGAAAATGGATTGTGATTGAAATGATGTAGAATAGCTGAAATACAAATAGAAACATGGTAATGACAAGTGCCATGCCTTTTGTGGTAAAAGTGAAAGGTGACGAGATTCAGTGTTTATTTTTGTGACTGCTCCATTCAATTGTGCATCATTCCAGTTATCCATTTGTATGAAACAATTTAACTCTACTAACTACAGTGTTACTGCGATGCTTTGCACGAACAAAACAGTTGACCACTCTACAATGGAGAGACTTTTTGTTCTCTGTTCCATGACTCCATCAGTTATATTTTCTTGTCTCAGTTCTCGTCCCCGGTCCTGCCCCTACCAATTGATTTGGCTCCAAGATGATGGCTCTGACTAGGAGTGAGTTCAATGCTTATCTTTAGGCATCCTAGGAGTGCTACTATTTGGGTTTTTTGGGATTTCTTACGCAACTGCGTGGTCAACTAGGCCCAGAAGACTGCCACTATCATATAAGGACTTGTTTGGGACAGCACACCATTTGCAATTTTGATTCCCCGTCAAATTCAAATTAGCTATAAGAGAATTCACTATAAAAAACTATAGATTATCTGTCATAACACCAACCAAAAGCCTTTGAACCATTTTCAACATAACTATAAAATGGAACCCAGTGATTATCAATCTATATTGCCAATAATCAATTGCCAAAAAGGGAAACAAAAAGAACAAAAACCCATCCACCCAAATTCACAAAATACCAACAAAACCAATCCATACCCAATCAATTCACTCACTCATGGCAGCTACAATAAAACAAGAGCCCATAAAATTTAATTCTTCTTAAAGCAGAATCATTCACACAAATCAAGAAAACCGCGAAAGAGAACCCAATGATTATCAATCCATTCATATATATTTGATTATAAAAAAGGAACAAAAAACATACAAAACCCGTCACAAACCCAAGAGAACCAATTCATACTAAATCAATTTAGTATTTGACACAAACTGCATTAAAAAGAATGAAAGAACCATAAACTGAATCCATCTTTAAAGCAAAAGTCTTTAACCGAATCAATGTTTTAAATATCAGATATCGGTCCGTATCGGGTTGGAGAATCTGTTGGAGCGACTTCTCTGGCTCTCACTCACTAAAATAGCGTTTTTTCAGGTTTGGCGATGCTGTAGGAGATCCATCAACGTAGCATATCTTAGCCTCAAAAAGTATGCCTATAAGCCAATATAGACCAGCCGATTGATGAACTTTGATATCATCCATTCAAACTTAAAAAAAATAGTTGGTATGATAGTCATAAACAGATCGTATGATTTGAATCACTCAAAAAGCTTGATATAGGGCCAAAATCGAGAGGAAAACATGGATAAACACACATTCTAAACAAGAAACATATTGAAATTGAATTTAAAAGAAAAATGGCAACTAATTAATAGGACCACACAGATCCATCATCCATCAAGAATATATCACATAAATCAGAAATTCACACCGACCTAACAAACCAGACAAATAAAATACTAATCAAACTCATGAGATTAAAGATTCAAACTGTCAAACAAACAATTGTTACAAAGTGGAGACCCTAACTTTATGATCAATCTTGCTAGTTTTCACAAAATGATAAACAAAAACCTTGATGTAGAAATAAAATGAAAACCACAAAAGATGAATGGATCTGAAAATCAACTTCTACAGAAGAGGAGAAAAAATACTCACCGATTTAAGGCTGCATAGCTTCAGTAATTTGGAGAGATGTGGAGGAGAGAGGAAACAAAAGAGGCAGAAGAGGGAGAGAAAAACTTTATACCGGAAATAATAGTTTATTACTTTAGCTCTTGCTACAGTAATAGCTAAATTTAGCTATTACTGTAGCAAAATGCTATTTTGGCTACTCGGATAGCGCTCTTGCTGGAGCTGGATTTCTTCAAATTGGATCGCTATAATAGCTATAGAGGTGTTTAGTGTCTTGGATAGCTCCCCTACTGGAGATGCTCTAATAAGCAATATCAATGATTTACTTATAGGAGCTTTTCACCATTGTTTCTAAGACAATGTTTTATACATCCAAATGAAATCAAATTAGTCTAAGACAATGGGAGTCTGACTTAGAAGTTGTGGGCGACTCAAGGACAATTCCTATGGTGGTTTCCAATAATCTATAATCTGCATTGGTGCTTCTTTTGACTCTTTTATTGAGTCACACATATCTTCCCAAGATATTATCGGTGTACCGCATTTTATACTAAATTTTCATCCTCGCAATTCATTCACATCGGCAAAAGATCAATCTACAGTTCCAATATTATATTTGACATCATATGACTTTCAGGGCACTAGTTTACTATCATTGCACCTCACACATGGATTGAACTTTGAAAACTGAAGTATGGACCTATTCTAGAAATGAAGTGCGGAAAGAAAAGGGGGAAACACATTAAATAGACACAGATTGAATCAAGTAATTATTTGAAATAATCATTCTTGTCGACAATTTCAGGTACTTTTATTGTATTATATAACTAATTGATTTATATAATTGGCTATGCCTTCTCATAATTATGTTTAATTGCAGGAATATTTTTAGATTTTCTGTTTTCTTATTTAAATTCTAATTGGCTGGAGCACTGATTCTGAAAAGTCTACGATTGGATTTTTAATTTTTGACTAATGTTATCTCTTGGAGGAGCAAATCATACAATTAAGTAGTAAAATCTATCATTGAAAGTAAAATGTTGAATAGTAGCAGGGCATGGTGTTATATATAGTTCAATTATTGATCATTTTTTGTTTAGTAGTAGCAGGGCATGCTGTTATACACACACACACACACACACACTCTCTCTCTCTCTCTCTCTCTCTCTCTCTCTCTCTCTTTCTTTTAGTTAATTCAATGGGTTAGGTTCTGGCACGATGTTTCAAGTGTGCCACCGAAGGTAGCATATTCACGCACGCTAGTAAAAATATGTTGTCTGAAATGCCAAAGCAAACTTTCAATTCCATTTATTGGATGCAGTGAAGAAATAGAGGATGCATTCATTGCAAACCTTTCAGTTATTGTAAGCTGTTGGTTAATCTGTTAAATAAGTTTTTGCCTTTGGGTAATTGGGTGATCTAAAGCCAATTTTGTAACGTCAATTTTCTGATTTCCTTTCGATTGTAGTGTTGTTTGCATGAGCTGGGAAACAAGAGAAGGATTTCAGTTACATGTGCTTCAAAGCTATTAGCCAATATTCTCTATTCATATCGTGGGATGGGCCTTTCAGTTGGTACCATGATTGCTGGATGGAATGAAATAGTATGTATTTTTTGTTTTGGTGCTATTTAAGATTTCTTTATGTTAATTTGACCATCTACCTAATAGGTGATGATATGATCTCATGTAAATGCTTAACTAATTGGGCTGCCTCTGATCATAGGTAACTGTTATCATTCTTCTTAGATTTTTCTGAATAGTTGCAACTCTGTACTTATACCATTGTTGTTTTGGTTTGGGTACTAGAAGAAGCTTGGGAATATAATTAATTCTGATAGACGGTTATGTTGTTTGTTTAGCATAAAAAAAAAAAAATTGACCATAGCTATGGTCTAGAAATTTGGTGATATCAATCCCTATAATCTTTGCCTATATCTTTTATTGCAAGACCTCAAGCAATGAATCAAGCAGAGAGTAGTATGAGAATTGCAAACAAATGGTGCCATCAACTTTATGCTATTAAACTGCAATTAAAAAAAATAAAATTATTTCTTGTGAAATTTTAGGTTTTTCTTTATTAATATGCTTAATAAGTATATTGCTTAATTCTAATTCTTTGCAATGTGTAGTTTAGTGAAGAGATGGAATAGGGACCTAGTGCTCTGCATCCCATGGCCAACATTGAAAATTCAAATTAGTAAAGTTATTTAAATGTTCTATTAATAAGAAAATAGTTTTGATATTCGCCTCTTTGAACAATTCAATTCAAGCATGGTCCTTGTAGGCAAATTATCCCTAACTGAGGTAGGTTAGCTGTTTTGGTAGGTTACCAATAAGAATTTCATGAAGTTGAACTAAAATAGGAATCGTAGAAACATGAGTGCTTACTTTGTACTTTTGTTGCTTATAATTGCCATGTAAGTTGTTTACTCTCAGTTTTATATCTTATTCATCTCTTTACTGAAAATCATCAACATCATGGCATTGTTCATTGGAACTTGTCCAGATACATGCTTACAAAAACACTAGAGACATTTTAACTTGCCAAATTTGGGGAATAACCCAAATTTTGTCTTTAGCATGTAGATCCCAAGTCACCATCCATATTTGATGATTTATAATATTTTATCTCCAATCCTCTTTTCATGATACAGAAAAAAGGTGATAAAATTATCTGAAAGTCGCCTTCCATTGCTGCTAATGGAACATCTCGGGTTCAATTCCATAATTGCTAAATAAACCTCAAATCATACATCAAGACGACCTTCGAGGTCGTGCCCCTGGTTCCTTACAAAATATTGATATATATACAAACCAAAACTTTAATTGAGACATGCGTAGCTACTCTAAATAAAACCTCAACACCATCAAGGTATCACAAGGCAGTCCTTGTCCCATGCCAATTCATGGGCATAAGAACTTACCCAAAAGTTTAGTGATGACAGCTCATCCTATACGTTTTGTCAAGAAACGGTATTTAAACATTCGAAATAAAGAGGCTTGATATACCAAGCCATACATAATACTCTCAACTCACTCTCAAAGTATGCGTGGTTTCTAGAAGAATTCCTCGAGGAGGTTCTCGACTCTTCGGGGCACGAAACAAAACCCTTGGATCAGCCTTCTCCGTAAGTCTTCTTTGCTAGTCCTGGACCTGCGACGTATAGTCTAAGGGGGTGAGCTACATCCTAGCTCCGTAGGGAAACAAAAGAATATATAGATTGACCTTCACACATATGTCAGCAATTTAACAAGCATAGAATTATTGAGTAATCACTTATGGACAACAACTTGAGTAACTGGAATTAAACCCATGATTTTGATCGTTACTTAGCATGGTTTCGTTAAATCTCTTTATTTGTTTAGTTGTGAATTTGGCCTAACCACTTAAATCTTAACTTAAGTAGTCCCCGAGCAATATAGCATCGAGCCCCGATGGAATACCCACCATCGTCGTCTAACTAGACAGTTATTATACGTATCCCCTGGGGATACTGCCCAAGCCCCTTTCTCATAGGTGGCGGGTCTATTTTTAGATCTACATCCCTGGGATGTACTATGAATGTACGGATTGGCCGCCGTACCGGTCACGGATATCCTGCCGAGTCAGTCGTGGGTATCCTGCCACGTCGGTGGGGTATTCTAATCAACCTTAAATAATAAAAATATCAGTGTGTTTTACATATAGTTATTCACCGTGATTGTGTTAATTATATTACATCAGGCCTTATCACATTACTTCCGTTTCTCTGTTAGTTTTCATCTGCATCCCTGGGATGCCCCATATTTCTGTCGCACCCTTCTTTGTTTGAACTATATGATTTTTCGTCCCCTGGGGACCTCAAGACTTTCACGTTGCAACTCACTCACACACCCTTATCATGAGGATTCATGCAAGATGTGACTATTTAAATAGATTATACTACGCATATGAGTTCACGGGATAATGCACATGTTTCAAGAATATTCCCTACCTCGACGAATCTCAAGGCACGCCTGCTCATAGAGGGTTATAATGCATCAAACCTACATTTCAAAAATAGGTTTAGAACAATCACTAGAATCATTGGGGTGTATGACCCCCAAGTTTCTTGTATTCGAAAAACCAAGATCTGAGTGGTCACTAGACCTTGCTCGAGTGGCCACTTGACCTCGCTCGAGCGGTCACTTGACCCCGCTCGAGCGGTCACTAGACCTCGCTCGAGCGGTTAAATCGAGGTCGCTCGAGCGGTTAAATCGAGCCATCGAAGTATTACTGGGGACCCTCGCTCGAGCGAGCTTCCCTTTAGTTTTGGGGATCGCTCGAGCGAGCCCAGAGTTATATTTTTTTTTTTCCTGTTCATCCTCGCTCGAGCGATCCTTTTAGACCGCTCGAGCGAGGAACGATGATTTTGCTCCTTGATCAGATCTAGAACATGCTTCCTCCCATCATTTAACCTTAATCTCATAAAAAGAAACATTCAGCCAACATTCTTCCTACTATTTAAAACATTCCTAGGCATCTATCATGTCTTTAACGTACCTCTGACGATGAGTCACGCACAAGTTCGATTTACGATTCGAAATTCTACTAGGCTAACAGGCCTCCAAGGTTCTTCCTCCAGTCTTTTCCTCTAATCTCCTTTGCCGACATAAGTCCCAACAAACCCTAGTTCTCTACTAGGCTCTTCTCTTCTTTCTCTCTATATTCTCTTTCTCTTTATTTAGGTTAGAATAGAGTTACGTAAGGGTTCCTCTCTCTCTCTCTTTCACTTTTATATCTATAAGTTAGGGATATACTACTGTGTTTCCCACGTACACACTTAGTGTCTTTGGTTCGTTTTGGTCTCCTTGTGAAACACATATATCTATGTGTAATGCATGACGTGCACTTATCTAAAAAATCTGAGGTTGTGACAATCACCCCAACTTATAAGATTTTCGTCCTCGAAAATCGATGTTATTCTCTTAAATAGGTATCACTTCTGTTATCCTACTCGCATATCCAAAACAGTGATTAACCGGTTTGCCGCATTTCGCAGCAACAAGCGTTGGCCATGCCAACAAATTTTTTCACATAAATGAAAGGGATCATTATCGCTATACTCATTCCATATATATTTATCATTCACAAAAACTTTGTGACATTCATGTCACGATAGTTTGAAAATTTTTGACCAAGAACCCACCTCCTTACAAAATGTCTCAAAATATTACATACAATGTGTTCAAAATTTACGTTACTATCTAGTCCTCATCCTCCTCATAGTCGTCGTAGTCCTCGCCATCCCCATCCTCATCGTCCACCGTGACGGCTGTGGTACCCGCTGTGGCACTCCTCGTAGCCGGGCCGGAGCTTGACGCTCCAAAAATAGCATCCCTCATGGCACCGACGCGCTGCATGTAAGACTGCGGGTATGCCTGGCCCATGAGGTCGATAAGTAGTGCCTCCTGGAACCTCTGATGCAACCTGATCTCCCGCCCTTGCTGAAGGATCTCCCGCATCATGCCCGTGTCGGTAGTGGGTATGGGCTGTGGAACTGAGGTAGAGGGAGTGGTCGGTCCTGCCGGTGCTTGATGGGTGGTTGGTCGGGAGACCTGACGGTCTCTCTTCTTGTTGACGCTGGTTTGCAGGCTCTTAAGGTTTCGGCTCCAGTCTTGGGCGAGGTAGGGGACGACGTTATCAGTGAGGAACAACTCGTCCTCTCGGATCTTAAATCCTCCCTTCCCATTCCATGAGTCTAAGAGTCGGGAAATCAACCGAGCATACGGTAATCGGTTGATGGGTGGAGGAACAGCACCCCTTACATTTCTTTTGTAGGCATGCGCCATGCCTTTTATGATGACCATAGGTGCGTTGATCCACCTATTATGAAATGCGGTGTGTAGGGCACGCAGAAACGCATCTCGGCGTTCTTGATCATGGCCGGTTGGGTGTAGATTCTTTTTAAAGATGATATCTAAAAGCCACATACGCGGCGGTAGTTGTGATCGGGTAATAGATTGTCCCGAGGCGGACATGCCGCCAGTGATGTCGGAGATGATCGTTGGGAAATCTACGTTTCCAGAAAAAGGTGGTAGGATGAGTGGGCTAGGGGTGTAGATGTGGGGACATTTCATGATCGAGGAAATGTCGGCACATCTGAAGATTAGCTCATTACCATCGATTTTGATGAGTATAGCGTCCTCGTCGACGTTCAAGTTTAGGGTTTGGTAAAATAACTTCACCAGCCTCGGGTAATACCGATACCCGAACGGCGTAAGCAGGGTCTTGAGATGGTTGTTAGTGAGAAAGTCCGATGTCCACTGGGTGGACGCGTGGATCCTCAAACATGAGGGATGTATATCCCATTCGCTTCAAAGTCTTGGCTCCCCACCAATCATCCAAAGGTGATTGGAGTGGAGGGCGGGTTTGACGATGGTTGCAGGTTTGTGGCGCTTTGTTGCGCTGGCCGGCATGGATCAATCGCCATCCGCTTTCTTTAGGTTGGGGGTTTGGGCTTGAAGCCATTTAGTATTTAAAGGGTTTAAATGAAAAGAAAGATTTCGTGGATAGGTAGATTTTACCTAGAGAGTAGTCTTAACGGATCGGATTGTCCAAATCCGCCGAATCGGACGGAAAATATTGGAAATCGCTGCCCTAACCCTCGCTCCTCCTCTCCTTTCGCTTGAAGATGAACAGCGCCTTGCCTCCGCCATATATATATATAGTTCCTCGCCGAAGGGTCATTAGTTCTCGCTCGAGCGAGAACAGGAAGATTTTTTTTTATTATATAATATAGCCTTGCTCGAGCGGTTATAATGCCTCGCTCGAGCAGTCAAAATGCCTCGCTCGAGCGAGGAATAGTTATCGCTCGAGCGAGAGGAAGTTGTGATTTTATGTAGTTCGCTCGAGCGAACATAAGTGGTCGCTCGAGCGAGACCAGAAACATTTCTCTGGTACCTTTTTGCTCGTTTTCGATTTCAATTCTCATCACTAGTTTCATTAAATAAGAGTTCAACGAAAAGTGGTTCAATCATTGTTTGGAGTCAATATATCTTAAAAAAAAATATATATATATATCTATATATATAGCCTTCATAGTACCCGCAAATCACATATTCTCAAAAGAATAAAACCATTCAGTTGGCAATTTCGAACAATTTGGGATATTGTTCTCTAACATCCGCCTCATGTTCCCATGTTGCCTCTTCGACCGGATGGTTCTTCCATCGGACAAGCACTAAGGGAATAACTTTTGTTCGCAACACCTGTTCCTTTCGATCTAAAATTTCTACCGGCTCTTCAATCATGGTCATATCTTCATGCATTTGTCAAAGACGTGATCAGGGTCATTGAGATATTTCCTGAGCATCGACACGTGGAATACATTGTGTACCTGATCAAACAATGGTGGCAAACCAATGCAGTAGGCTACTTCTCCCACTCGACCCAAAACTTCAAACGGTCTAAGATAGCGGGGACTTAGTTTCCCTCTCTTCCCAAATCTCATCACTCCCTTCATCGGTGATACTTTCACGAACGCATGTTCACCCACTTTAAAGTCTACACTAGTCCGCTTGATGTCAGCATCGCTTTTCTGTCTACTTTGAGCTACCTTTAGTCTTTCCCTGATCATGAGGACAATAGCCACGTTATCTTCAAGTAGCTCGGGTCCCAAAACAAATTTCTAGCCAATTTCCTCCCAATTGATTGGCGACTTACATCGTCTTCCGTACAAGGCTTCATACGGTGCCATTCCGATGCTTGTCTGAAAACTATTATTATAAGCGAACTCAATCAATGGTAGATGTTGATCCCATGATCCTTGCAATTCTAACATACATGCCCTAAGCATGTCTTCAATGACTTGGTTGACCCTCTCAGTCTGTCCGTCGGTTTGTGGGTGAAACGCCGTACTAAAATCTAACCTAGTTCCCATTCCTTCTTGGAATTTCCTCCAAAACTTTGATGTATATAATGGGTCCCGGTCTGAAACAATGCTACTTGGAATCCCATGTAAACAGACGATCTCTTTCATATAGAGTTCTGCTAATCTTCCCGCCGTGTACATCGTATTGTACGGCAAGAAGTGTGCCGACTTAGTCAATCGATCGACTACCACCCAAATGGCGTTATGCCTCCTTGCAGTTCGCGGTAGACCGACTATGAAATCCATTGAGATAGATTCCCACTTCCATTCCGGTATGGGTAAAGGCTGTAATAGGCCTGCGGGGTGTCTATGATCGATTTTCACTTGTTGGCACGTCAAACATCGTGACACGTACTCTGCCACATATTGTTTCAAACCTCTCCACCAAGAATTCTTTTCGATCCTCGATACATCTTCGTGCTTCCGTGGATAGCATAGCTTGACTTGTGAGATTCATCAAGAATCGTCACGCAATTTGGCATTGTCCTAATGCAAAGTCGCCTTGAATATTAAGGAACCGTCTTCCTTGATTGAAAACTCGATGTAATACCTTGATTACATTTTGATGTATCTTTGTTAGAATCGGTCTTTCATCTAGTTCTCGTGATATGTTCGAATATCACCGGTTTCACCGATATGTTGGCTAAGAAGGCTCTCGTGGCTTGTGGTTGTATGTCCGCGCCACATAACGCTAGATCCTCCAACAACTTCCATCGATGTATACCGAAATTAGACTAGCTAACTTTTCCGACTCAAGGCGCTTACCACTACGTTAGCTTTGCTCGGATGGTACCGTATGGAATGTAATCTTTGAGGAATTCCATCCACCCACGCCGCCTCATATTCGCCTTCCTTCGTAAACAGTATCTGAGGCTCTTATGGTCAGTGAAAATTTCAAATGTTTCTCCGTATAAATAATGTCGCCATATCTTTAATGCGAATATGACTGCTGGTAGTTCCAGATCGTGTGTTGGGTAGTTCTTTTCGTGCTCTTTCAACTGTCTAGAGTCGTAAGCTATTACCTTTTTAGATTGATTTAGTACACAACCCAACCCATTATACGAAGCATCACTATAAACTGCGAATCCTCCACTGCCTGATGGAATGGCTAACACTGGAGCTGAGGTGAGTCTCTTCTTGAGTTCTTAAAAACTCTTCTCACACGCCTCACTCCACTCAAATCTTGAGTCCTTTCTTGTAAGCCTCGTAAGAGGTCCTGATATTTTTGAAAACCCCTCTACGAAACGTCGATAATAACCTCGCCACAGGAAACTTGGATGTCATCCACGGTTTTTGGTTGTTCCCAGTTCACTACTGCCTCGATCTTAGCGGGATCTACAGTGACACCATGCTTGGAGACAACATGTCCCAAAAAGCTAACCTCTTCTAGCCAAAACTCACATTTGCTGAGTTTGGCGTACAGTTGGTGTTCACGCAAGGTTCGTAGAGCGACTCGTAAGTGTTCTTCATGCTCCGTTTTCGATTTTGAGTAGATTAGGATGTCATCAACAAACACTACAACGCAGGAGTCTAGGTGTGGTTTAAACACTCGATTCATCAAGTCCATAAACGACGCCGGTGCATTCGTCAGTCCGAATGGCATCACTAAAAATTCATAGTGTCCATACCGTGTTCTAAAAGCCATTTTCTGAATGTCCTCGGCCCTGACTCTTAACTGATGGTAACCAGATCTTAGGTCGATCTTGGAAAAATGTTTTGCTCCCTGCAACTGGTCGAATAAGTCATCTATTCTTGGCAACGGATATCGATTCTTCACCGTGACTTTGTTCAATTGGCGGTAGTCGATGCACAACCGCATCGACCCATCTTTCTTTTTCACGAATAACACTGGTGCTCCCCATGGAGACACGCTTGGTCGTATGAATCCCTTGTCCATGAGCTCTTGCAATTGTTCTTTCAACTCTGCAGGGGCCATCCTATAAGGTGCCTTTGAAACAGGTTCCGTTCCTGGTGCTAAGTCGATCGCAAATTCTACTTCTCTTTCTGGAGGTAATCCTGGCAATTCTTCTGGAAATACATCTGGGAATTCTCGCCATCGCTATCTCGGAGATAATATTCTTTTCTTCTTTATCTTCTTTCAAGAATGCCAAATAACCGCTACACCCCTTTCTGATTAAACGTTCTGCTCTGACTGCAGATATGAGTGGTACCTGAGTCGATATCTCCCCTTGAAATCGAAACGATCTCCTCGTGTTAGGACGGAAAACAACAACTTTATCCTTGCAATCCACTGTTGCGCAGTGATGGGACAGCCAATCCATGCCAAGGATTACATCGAATCCTTGCATGTCTAACCATATTAAATTTGCGTCTAATTCGTGGACAACGTGATCCCGAATGCTTACTACTACCGATTTGCAGACTAACTCCGTGTCCACTAATTCTCCTGTTGGGATGGACACTGATAACACAAAGTCCATTGCCTCCGGAACAATCTTCATCTTCTTTGCAAATCTAGGGGTGATGAAGGAGTGGGTAGACCCTGGGTCTATCAAGACTCGCGCCATGTGCTACGTAGCACCCTTTCTCATAGATCTGTAACGTACCTATAATGCATACATATACGTACATAACATATACTAAAAAAAAATTTCACTCTTTTTTTTTTTTTTTTTTTTTTTTTTTTTTCGTTTTAAAGTTTAATAACGGGTATATATATATTTATCCTAATGGAAGCCCATTCTCTATCTAGTGTTGTATTGCAACTGAAATTCTCTATTTTAAAGGAGATCTCACCTTGGATAATGTCGTGTACACTCCCTGCTTCTCGGTGAATCACAGAGGCTCTCCTCTAATAACAAAGCTTTCGAGATTGAATAGGTTGTGGCATGGAAGTTGGGGCTGTCTTTTCTTTAACTGCTCTGTGGCAATCTCTAATCATGTGGCCTATCTTGCCACACTTGAAATAGCCTTCGCATTCTCGCCACAATCCGTTGTTTTGTGGGACTTGCCACACTTAGCACAAGTTTCCCTTGGTGATGAAGTAGCAGCTCTTGAAAAACCTTGTGTAGTTGTAGCCCTGCTGGAAAAAGCAGGACCTTGATACCTCATCGGTCTCCCTGATGCCAGCAACGGATAACTTTGATGAGTAGCTTGTTGTGCAGCTCTCCCATACCCTGTCTGGAACGATTGTCTCTGATTCGGTGCTACAAACCTCGGTTTCTTATATACCGATTCATAGCTCCCCGTCCTGCTTGGATCAATGCTTTCTCTACTTTGTTGTTCCTCCGACGACGATTATTGTTTTCTTCTTCGACTACCAATGCCTTACTCATTACTTCTCCATAGGTTTTCACTAGAAGGGCAACCTCCTCGGATGTCCGACCTTAAGCCTATTGGAACCTCTTCGCTTTCATCACGTTACAAATTACGTAGCAAGCGAGCCAATCTCATGAATTCCACTCCATACTCTCTCACGGTCCATCCTTCCCGCTTAGTTGTAAAAATTGGGTCTCCATCCGATTCCTCACAACTTCAGTGAAAATATTATTTATTGAATTCTTCAATTCGTCCCAAGTCCACGACATATCCGAGTTTCTTGTGCTCTTGTTCAAACGGATTTCCACCAAGGTCCAGCTTCTCCATCTAACATATATGCCACCAACAGACGCCTCATCCTCCGTGCATGTCAAGACGCTTAAACACCTTCTCCATTTCCTCAACCAGTTTTGCGGGCCATTGTGTCCCGTCCTGAAAAGTTTGGAGGTCTCATCCTTCTGAACTCGGTGAATGCTGAAGCCACTGAGGGTGTAATTCCTACTAGAGGGGTAGGTGTTCATTGTGGTTCTGGTTCTGTATGCGCTGCCAAGGACGCTGCTTGCTGTGCCATGGCAGTTGCCATGGTCTCCATTGTGTACATCATTCTCTGACGCTCTTCTCTTTCTTCATTTCACTCTCTCACCCTATCTTGTTCCCTCTGATTTCGATCCTGTCTATCTAGATCTTGCTCCTCTGCTTGATTTTGGTTTCTCCCTGCCACCGCCTCGAATCTCCCTGCTTTCCCAATGGCACTCGTTTGTAGGTGAGACGAACCCATCTCTCATCACAAGAAATTCCTATCATGACCACCCCTGGGTCGGCCTCTCCCTCTAGGAAACATAACGGTCTGCATGAGAATCCATAGTCTCGTTAGCAGAAGTCCCTATATTCTGACGATATGATAGTCAGAACCTGGAAAGAAAACGCTTTGATACCAACTGTGACAGCCCGAATTACAGAACCCCGAAATCCGTGCCATCAGCACGACCTTCGAGGTCATGCCCCTGGTTCCTTACAAAATATTGATATATATACAAACCAAAACTTTAATTGAGACATGCGTAGCTACTCTAAATAAAACCTCAACACCATCAAGGTATCACAAGGCAGTCCTTGTCCCATGCCAATTCATGGGCATAAGAACTTACCCAAAAGTTTAGTGATGACAGCTCATCCTATACGTTTTGTCAAGAAACGGTATTTAAACATTCGAAATAAAGAGGCTTGATATACCAAGCCATACATAATACTCTCAACTCACTCTCAAAGTATGCAGCGGGTTTCCTAGAAGAATTCCTCCGGAGGAGGTTCTGACTCTTCAGGCACGACCAAAACCCTTGGATCACCTTCTCCAGAAGTCTTTGCCGCTTAGTCCCGGACTGGACGATAGTCTAAGGGGGTGAGCTACATCCTAGCTCCGTAGGGAAACAAAAGAACATATAGATTGACCTTCACACATATGTCAGCAATTTAACAAGCATAGAATTATTGAGTAATCACTTATGGACAACAACTTGAGTAACTGGAATTAAACCCATGATTTTGATCGTTACTTAGCATGGTTTCGTTAAATCTCTTTATTTGTTTAGTTGTGAATTTGGCCTAACCACTTAAATCTTAACTTAAGTAGTCCCCGAGCAATATAGCATCGAGCCCCGATGGAATACCCACCATCGTCGTCTAACTAGATCATTATTATCGTATCCTGGGGATACTGCCCAAGCCCCTTTCTCATAGGTGGCGGGTCTATTTTTAGATCTACATCCCTGGGATGTACTATGAATGTACGGATTGGCCGCCGTACCGGTCACGGATATCCTGCCGAGTCAGTCGTGGGTATCCCGCCACGTCGGTGGGGTATTCTAATCAACCTTAAATAATAAAAATATCAATGTGTTTTACATATAGTTATTCACCGTGATTGTGTTAATTATATTACATCAGGCCTTATCACATTACTTCCGTTTCTCTGTTAGTTTTCATCTGCATCCCTGGGATGCCCCATATTTCTGGCGCACCCTTCTTTGTTTGAACTATATGATTTTTCGTCCCCTGGGGACCTCAAGACTTTCACGTTGCAACTCACTCACACACCCTTATCATGAGGATTCATGCAAGATGTGACTATTTAAATAGATTATACTACGCATATGAGTTCACGGGATAATGCACATGTTTCAAGAATATTCCCTACCTCGACGAATCTCAAGGCACGCCTGCTCGTAGAGGGTTATAATGCATCAAACCTACATTTCAAAAATAGGTTTAGAACAATCACTAGAATCATTGGGGTGTATGACCCCCAAGTTTCTTGTATTCGAAAAACCAAGATCTGAGTGGTCACCAGACCTCGCTCGAGCGGCCACTTGACCTCGCTCGAGCGGTCACTTGACCCCGCTCGAGCGGTCACTAGACCTCGCTCGAGCGGTTAAATCGAGGTCGCTCGAGCGGTTAAATCGAGCCATCGAAGTATTACTAGGGACCCTCGCTCGAGCGAGCTTCCCTTTAGTTTTGGGGATCGCTCGAGCGAGCCCAGAGTTATATATATTTTTTTTCCTGTTCATCCTCGCTCGAGCGAGCCTTTTAGACCGCTCGAGCGAGGAACGATGATTTTGCTCCTCGATCAGATCGAGAACATGCTTCCTCCCATCATTTAACCTTAATCTCATAAAAAGAAACATTCAGCCAACATTCTTCCTATTATTTAAAACATTCCTAGGCATCTATCATGTCTTTAACGTACCTCTGACGATGAGTCACGCACAAGTTCGATTTACGATTCGAAATTCTACTAGGCTAACAGGCCTCCAAAGTTCTTCCTCCAGTCTTTTCCTCTAATCTCCTTTGCCGACATAAGTCCCAACGAACCCTAGTTCTCTACTAGGCTCTTCTCTTCTTTCTCTCTATATTCTCTTTCTCTTTATTTAGGTTAGAATAGAGTTACGTAAGGGTTCCTCTCTCTCTCTTTCACTTTTATATCTATAAGTTAGGGATATACTAGTGTGTTTCCCACGTACACACTTAGTATCTTTGGTTCGTTTTGGTCTCCTTGTGAAACACATATATCTATGTGTAATGCATGACGTGCACTTATCTCAAAAATCTGAGGTTGTGACAGTTGAAATCATTGTTGCCTGTACTCTTCCCTCAGCAACTGGACTCGTGAATCAACATATATTTTTTTTGGTTGCTTGATGGATAAAGCCATCAACATATATATCTTAGTACAATGATGTTCTCCTTTTGATTTTAGGTGAAACTTTCTGATTTCAAGCTCACCTCAAACAGATCACTAGGGGACGGAAACACTTGATAAGAAAGGCGAAGTAAATTTAATTTCTTTTTCTTTTATTTTGGAAATGGGCTATGGGGTCCTTAGATTGTGAACTCTCTTTCTTTTCTTCCTCTTTTTATTTGCATAAAGGAATTGGGCATGTACAATTTGAAATGCTTGGCTGATTTCAAAGGTTGGATCATAGGTTGAGATGCAACCTATTGTTGTATTAGGATGTATTATATGGATGGATGTCTGTTTTTTTTTTATTAATGGTATTGAATGGTTTAAATTTGAGTTGGATGTCTATTTTGATGTAGTGCTTATTAGACTCGTGCTAGTTATCCTTTTCAGGTATCCTTATATTGCAGAGGTTTTGAATTTCAATCATTTGTGGACTTTGTATTGTCTTGTGCAGTTCTATAATGTGACTCATGAAAGGCTTCAACTAATAAGGCCATTGGCAAAATTTATTAGCTTTAAGGCTATAGTATTGCCACTTGGTGGCAAGGAGTAGGTATCGCAATTATGTGTGCACTTGGTATTCTACCCAAGAGTGGAAAGTTTCGAAATGGATTACAGGATTTTCTCATCTGCATTGAAGTAAGTTCCCTCATGTCCTTTTTATGATGAACTGATATGGATATATACATAGGCTAAAATCTTTAATATTTGATAATTGGATACTTTCATCTGTGTTTAGAATATTGAGCACTTAGAAATTCAGCTAATTTTCTGGGTTGCAACACACTTGGGTTGGGTATATATCTCCAATTTTTTTATATGTATGGGGGTGGTGGTTTTTTTTTTTTTTTTTTTTCTGAAAGTAGTTACTGAGATAAACTGAAAGCTTGCATATTTCCTTTCACTCCAAAACATAATAGGTGATTAAATTTATATTGCTAGCTATGGTGAATTAGAGTCACAAGTTTCCCTTACTAAACTTGGAAATGGTTTACAAAGGGATAGTTTGCACTATTCTCACATATTTTTCATGTACTCAAACCAATATGCTGTTATATTAGTCTCAATTTTTTTTATATTGGAAAAGCAAGGTAAATTTGTGGTTTAGTTATTATACTAATTTGTTATTTTCTATTAGTTAAGTAGGGAAAATTTTCGTTGGATAAGCAAGGTAAATTTGTTATTTTACTGTGAAGCATTTTTTTTTATGTTCATTTGTAATGTTTTGATGGATGAGCAAGGTATTCTGGGGTACAAGCCATTCCCAGAATTATTAATATTTTTTTTTATTACGATTTTTAAAAAATGACTACCTAAGACCGTCTTATTTCAACCACCATTGAGGTTCATAAAAGACAAATATAATAAATAAGACAACTCCTGACAATTTTATTTCGACCATTCAAATAGGACAGTTCATAAAGGACAGTCTGATATAATAAATAAGACAGCTCATGACTGTCTCTAATAGAGCGTTTGATAAAAGGACGGTGCCCAATTGTCCTTCAATTTTTTTCAAAAAAATTATTAAAGGGTCGGTGAGCGTCCTTTATTAGTTATTATGAGATGGCTTCAGATCGTCTTATATTAGGACTGTGGAAAACAGTCATTTTCTACCGTCTTATTTATGGAATATAAGACGGTTGAGGGCCATCTTGTATATTTAAGACACCAATAAAAAGAACGGATGTGAGGACGATTTTGAGCCGTCTTTTTTAAAAAAGAAGACGGCTTTGGATCGTCTTTTTTCGACTATTTTGATGCAGGCACTCGAAAGGGAGCAGGTTTCAAATTTTGAACGACCCATGCTAGATGACCACAACGTGTCACTCAAACACAAGTTTTCGTCTCAGAACTTAAGCTCAGGTCGATCCAATATCTTCGACCAAAATAATTTAGAAAGCATTAACCATCGTCCATCTAATGAACGTCAATAATCTAAAAATTGAACAGTAAACATTTCACCAATTGATTGCTGAAATCTATGCCGATGGCTCGTGAAATATTAGAAATCCACATATCTTCCATGATTGAAATAAACACAGTATAACATGCCACCAGTAACTCAACGAAGAGTGGCACTTCAGAAATGTGGGTACCCCACTTGGAGTGCCTTCACTGCATTCTAATATCACAAATCCTATGCCACGTGACGGGTATCACTACAAAAAATGAAGCATACGCCGATGGTTGAAGATAAGGAGCCGTCGGTGTAGGGGACGATTTGGACCAACCCATGAGACCCAACCAGGCCACTCGACTTAACGCTCATGACCCACTATATAAATTAATTTTCCCCCTTCTCCCTTAACACGAACTCCGGAGTCTTCTCCCTTCTCCCGATCGAGCTCCCCTCAGAAACCCTAGCTACCTTCGTAGCCGTTCCAAAATCATGCGAGGCAGAGATCGATCGAAGAGCGTTTGACGTCTGATCGCTTTCCCATCTCTCTCTCTCTCTCCTCAAAACCGAAATCTCACATTCAAAGTTATTAAGAGCGATTTCGATTGAGGTAAACTTCAAAGATCCATCGATCTAAAGCTGAATTTTTCCATTTCTGATTATTTCGTTATGCAATTTTATCTGTTTCTTAGCTTTGAACTTTTCTCATTATTTTGTCTTGATATAAATTCGTTGGTTAGTATAAGGTTGTAGATTTTAATTTTTGTAACCCTAATGCAACTTGGAATGGGTTTTATGTGTTTGATTTTTTAGGTTTGCTCTTGTGTTGTCTAACTGTGACGACCCGACTTTTCCAATCCCTCAGGTATAGGAAAGGCCGGTTCGCCAACCTATCGAATAAACGATAAGCCGGACAAACAGGGCACATATCAGAGTAAAGCGAAATAAAAATCCATAGCTAAAATAAATGCGGAAGCAATTAAAAGTAAAGAACCACCGATGATGGTCGACCATCATCGAAACATGGCTCATAACAGAAATCAACGTCAAGTATAAAACTATGGTATCCAACTAAAATGGGCCCACAAATTCAAGTCTAACTCTCACCACAAATAAGAAAATCAGTAAGTTCTATACTGGGAAAAACTCCTCAGGAGGAACCTCAAGCTCTTCCTCAGGCACGTAGTCGTGATCACAAATCGAATAGCCACTTCAAAGACCGAACCTGTGACGTATAGTCGGAGTGAGCTAACCAACAAGGCTCAGTAGAAGAAAGACATCTACGGCATTTTACTTTAACTAATATGGTTTCAAAACAAATATCGGAATATAGCTTGTCAAACATATAAGCAGATAATAAACTGAATTTAGGTGCAGATATCATATGTAAGATTTATTTCTAAATGTGTGAAAACAGTTTCAAGAAACAGCACGGATGTTTGATGTCTTAGTTTCTCTAACTTCTATATGCAAAGTTCAAGAATTCATGACTTAATCCTCAACTTAAAATACCTCCCGAGTAAACTATATCTCGAGAGCGGGGAATATATCGATGGGAACCCCTACCTACCATCGTCGTTCATGAACCCTTTTTCAGGATGCAACAAGCCCCTACGTAATGAGGGAAACTTGTGCCAGGAAATTGTTCAGGAATTTTTGAGGGGTCGTTCAGGTCAATCATAAAACAAATGTAGATACTAATATAAATCAGATGCAAGTCTCTTATACATAGTTCAGGTTCTTGATTTCAGATTTTCAGAGCTTAAGCAGATTCAGGTTTCAGGATTCAGGTAGATTTAGATTTTCAGTCATTCATATCAATTTCAGTTTACAGATGTGAATTAAAATAAAATACTGTAAAGATGAGAGATTCTCCTACCTAAAACTCGGAGTTATGCGAAGTCAAGCAAGGTCCTATTGATGGCCTCTCGCCCTCAATCTACATCACAATATACGTTCATGCATTAAAATAAACTCTAATTACTAATAATATAGACCTATTTAAGCGTTTCCTCAAAAACAAGTCAAAACAGGCAAGTTGCGCCAATCCTAGAATTTGATGTAACATTCTCATATATTTTTGACTATTAAGACGATTGATCCATGAGTTGGTCAAAACATAAAAGTTGTAGAGTTTTCTATTAGCTTTCCAACGCAAAAAGAATCGTCTCAATCGGAGTTCAGGACAAAAAGTTATTACTATAATACCAAGGCAATGCCGGAGTTCGACAATACCTCGCTCGAGCGATGATAATAGCTCGCTCGAGCGATTTGACGTAACATTCTCATATATTTTTGACCATCAAGAAGATTGATCCATGAGTTGGTCAAAACATGACAGTTGTAGATTTTTCTATTATCTTTCCAAAGCAAAAGGAATTGTCTCAATCGGAGTTCGGGATAAAAAGTTATGACTAAAATACTAAGACAATGTCGGAGTTCGGTGATACCTCGCTCGAGCGATGATAATAGCTCGTTCGAGTGAGCTACAGCGACGCGATTTCGCTGGTTTTCACCCGAATCGAAACCCATACATCCCAAAGAAAAACCCATGGCTAATCTAATGATTTAATCAAAAAGTTTAATTAAAACGTACCTTTAATCTAAGGATTCCTAGATTAGAAATGAGTCACGCGAATGGAGCTTCGGAACGAAACCGACGGGTTTCCTCAACGATTCGCGCCGCGATCGATCCCACGAGTTCACAGAGACAACTCCAACACGCCCCCAATGATCTCAACCTCTCCCAATAGCCAACTACGAATCCAAGGTTGATTCAAGTTCTTTCTAAGGTTTAAGTGCTTTCAACAAAGAGGGTTCTAGAGAAGGAGGTTTTCTAAACCGATCTCCTACGATGATTGAAGAAGAGAGAAGGAGTTTCACATGGTTGGGTAACTATCCTCTCTTAACAAAACCTAGTATAATACGGGAATGCAATTCCTTCTTATAATAGGATTGCTCACAAAGTAAAACACACACACACATCTTATGTATTATACACTTCTAATTTTAAAACTCAAGTCCGGTGTTGAGCGGCTACACCGAGGTCGGTGCACAACTTTCGCACGAGGGTTCAAATGGGCTCTAAATTAAAATTTGTCCGCACAATCACATCTAGATAAAAATCCAAAACAAATGGTGACGTCGGTTGCCGAGCCGAATACACACACAGGGTCAGTCTAACTCGGGTTCAAAATACGGGTCTTTACACTAATTCTCTGTCTCTCTCTATGTGTGTTGAGGAATTCGATTTTACTTTTTGTTTTTTGTTTTTTTAATAACTTTTAGTATTTTAATATTAATTTAAAAAATATATGTAAGCTTATAAAAAAATGGTTATATGTACACGCGCTCATTGATCTGTTCAATTCAGTGCTCAATTTGATCGCTGAATTTTACTTTTAGTTTTTCAATATATTTCGTTTTATTATTAATTATAGATAGATGTAGTGAGCTTCAATTCGGTGCTCAATTTGTGTGCGTGTGTTCATTGATCTGTCCAATCAAAAAATTATCAAATTTTGGATTGAACTACCTGAACATCCGATCAATAATCAGATTTTGGATACCCATTTTAGTCAATAATCCACTAAGGACATGGTTAGAATCATCTGACTCAGAGTATTTTTAAGTTATATGTACCTACTTTGGTGCTGCTCTAACCACCACTGTGCAATTCATCTAGATGTGATTGTCAATCTAAATGTATGTGTCCAGCTGTTTCTGTTGATATTGTTTCTGTTGAAATTTATGTAGTGGTACTTCCAGCAATTTCTGTTGTTTAATCTATTTTCCACTTAAAGAACACATAGCTTATTTCCCTTCTCCTTTTATTACATTATATGCATTATCCCATGCATCATCTCTTTCAGTCATTCTTGATGCATTATAATGTCCAAGTCGAACAGTCGTTATTTTAGGAAAACTTCAAAAGTCGGAAATAAGAAAATCATAATCTGGTGCATACTTTGTTGCTAATTCTTTGGCCGTTAAGAATCCTTCATAAAAATTTGGGGAATTTCTGCCAAATTAGTATTAGAAGCGTGCAACAATTAGGGAGATGTCTTGGAAGCTCCCGTTAACTCTATGTTGGTGATCTCCACCAAAATCTAATGGAATTCATGAAGATGAATAAATGTGGGGACTCAAGGGGAAAATGGTAAAGGAATAATTTGCGATGGTGTTGAGACTTGAATCCAACCCATTCCCTTCCTGCAAACACGAAAAATAAGTAAAACATGAAAATTATCATTTTAATTATACATTGAGGTTTTTTGGGGTGCACAAGAAGAAAAAATGTTGAGCAAGTCAAGAAATCTCTTACAAGTAATTGATAAAGTTTTTCTTTGGTTAAAAATATCGTTTCTTTTTTGACCCTTGTGGGGAATTGGTAGTCTCGATAGGAGTGCTATGGAAATGTGATTACTATTTTTTTTCTGGTCTCCTCTGTGGGATAGATTCTAATGTGGTCGAGATTCAGTTATGTCAAATAACATCACATACACCTATTATAAACTACATAGCCTCCAAATTGGAACCCACCTCAAACTTTAATCTAAATTGATTATTTTACTTTTTAATTAAACTAAATATTTGACTAAAAGATCACATAAAAGCTGAGACCATTTCAGATTGTGAAACTAATATTGTCCATATTTTAATTAGCCCATTTTTATAAGATTGTTTTATTATTTATTAACAGTTCATATTTGATCAAGAATTTAGACTAGAACTTTCATGTTTGCTGTTTTTCTACACTGGCAACCCAAAGTTGCACATTTTATTACTATACATCTATATAGTTAAGGGTATTGATCCTAGGACTTGCCATTACATATAATATAGCACATAAGAAGAAGCACAGCTGTCATAAGGAATATTCTAAGTTATCGCACTTGGTCCTATGTTTCTTACTTATCTGTCTAGCAAACGGGCTGGGGACTGTTGCATAATCGTGGATTTGGATTGATTGTATGATGGTACATATAGAGATTCTGTCTATATGCTTTCTATTTGTTTTTCATACATTCGATTTATGACTGACTAGTTTCAAACTTGGAATTTGTAGGTTCTTGTGAAGCAAGCTGGTTTGAAGCTCCAAGAAAATGTAAGATTCTATTCCTCATTCTTTTCCCTTAGCCTTTCCATTCTAGTGTGGAACTAGTTTGCAATTTAGTTCACTTTGGTTCAGTTAGATAGAGAGAATTGGAAACTATTAAAGAAAAAAATTTAATTTTGCTTGAATAATTCACTGAATTGCATATGCTTTAGCAAATACAGGGGAGAAAAAAACCCAAATCTGATGCTTCTCGTTTAAAGCCATCAGTAAATTAAAAAAAAAATCACTTAATTACAAAAGAAAGATTACCCTACTGAGTTTTTTATTAGAATCAAAATTTTGACTTTTTCAAAATAGGAAAGTATCAGCCAAACTTACTTACATAGCAACTAGGAATGTATCAGCCAAACTAAAAAAATGTTCTCTATAGATTTTGCTTCTTAATGCAGTATTATTTTAAAGCAGGTTTTCCCTTCAATAAAGATCAATTTGCTGATTTACTGCTGATATCTAGTATTGCAGGAGTTATATCATAGGTATTTTTATTTGCTATTGTGCACTTATATGTTTGTTAACATGAGATTCATTGCATTTCTTCTCTTCTTTTGCACTTATATTAAATTTTTCCGACAGCTGCTTCTCATACCTATATCATAGGTATGCCTATTACTTATTTTGTTGATCCTCCTTGTGATTGATAAAGTTGAATAATAGTGTTTGATCGTATTAGTATCACTAGTCTTTCTCACTTTCTCTCACTTTTTCATACTAGTCTTCTCAGCTCAAATAAGTAATCTCTATTTTCAAAGCTTCTTGCATAGACATTATGGATAAAAGCTGGATGCAGAAGCCTCGATAAACATTTTTTATTACAACTAATTAATATTCCTAAATAGTTAGTATTTTGATAAAGTGGTGAAAGTAGTGACTTTTTGAAATATGTTGCTATAATAGAAATACTGAAGCATACTACATGGGGCAAGAGAATTCATTAAATTTGCTGACTCTCATGGAGCAGTTTATAATGGAAGGTTAAAATGCCCCTGCATCAAATGTTGCAATGTCTATTATCAAGACGTGAAGACAACATATGATCATATCATATGACATGGAATTGGGAAGAGCTACACTACGTGATTTTTCCATGGGGAAAATAACACGTCATCGAGTTTTACACGAGATGAAATGTTGGATGATGTAGTTGAAGAAGATGATACAACTGATGATCTGAGGGGCATGTTACATGATTTGTGTGGGGTTTCGAGTGAAGAAGAAATTCATGATAGTCCGAGACGAGGCTCAGAGGGTACGTTGGATGACGATGCGCTAGATTCTTTGAACTGACTGATGATGCAGAGTTGGCTCTCTACATAGGGTGTAAACATACAAAATTATCTTATATCGTAAGACTATGGCATATCAAGTGCCTTTGTGGATGGAGCAACAAATCCTTAATGTTACTTGACTTGTTACGAGAGGTGCTCCCTGAAGGATCGAAACTTCCAGATAATTTTACACAAAGTAAAAAGATAGTTACAGACTTGGGACTCAATTACAATAAAATCGATGTTTGTCCGAATAATTGTATGTTGTACTATAAAGAATCGATTGACAAACAGAAGTGCGACATTTGTGGAACATCACGTTGGAAGATGCATGAGAACTACACTCCCGATGATACCAAAAAGAAGACTCTAGCAAAAATTTTACGCTATTTCCTGTTGAAACCATGCCTTCAGAGATTGTACATGTCATCTAGAATTGCTACTGATATGATATGGCATGACGTAGAGCGCGTTAAAGATGGTGTTTTAAGGCATCCGACAGATTCTCAGGCCTGGAAGCATTTGGATCAGCTTTATCCTACGTTTAAAGAAGACCCTCAAAATATTAGACTTGGGTTAGCAAGCGATGGATTTAACCCTTTCAGAAGAATGGCTATCACCCATAGCACATGGCCTGTGGTACTGTTTTCATACAACTTACCACCATGGTTATATATGAAACAACCAAGCATTATCTTATCGACTATAATACCGGGTCCAAAGAGTCCTGAAAATAATATTGATGTCTATTTGAGACCATTGATTGATGAGTTGAAGGATTTATGGTTAGATGGGGTGGAGACATATGATGCTTTGAAGAAAGAGATGTTCATTCTCCGTGCTGCGTTGCTTTGGACAATCAGTGATTTTCCTGACTATGCCATGTTGTCTGGTTGGAGTACTAAGGAAAGAATGCTTGTCCTTCATGCCATAAAAACACATGTAGTCAAAGGTTGAGATACTGAAAGAAAGAATGTTATATGGGTCATCGTCGATTTCTACCGATGGATCACAAATTTTGAAGTCAAACAAAGACATTCAACGGGAAACCCGAGTATGAAGTTGCTCTAAAACCGATGTCTGGAACAGAAGTCTTGAATGAGGTAAACAAATTTGAGCATAAGCCTATTCTTGGAGAAGAGCATAATTGGAGAAAGAAGAGCATATTCTTTGAGTTGTCTTATTGGGAGCACAATCTCCCAAGACACAATCTCGATGTGATGCATATTGAAAAAAATATTTGTGATAATGTGCTCTTCACGCTTTTGAACATTGATGGAAAAAGTAAGGATGGGATAAATGTGAGAAAAGACTTGGCTGAGATGGGATTGAGGAAAGAGTTGCATCCACAACAAATAGATTCAAACAAATTCAAATTACCAGCGTCAATTTACAATTTGGATAGACATGAAAAAGAATAGTTTTGCAGAGTCCTTAAGAATATGAAGATTCCGGATGGTTTCTCGTCTAATATCTCAAGCCGTGTCAATGTCAAAGAACGAAAGATAACTGGATTGAAAAGCCATGACTCACACACCATATTACAACATTTTTTGCCTGTGTATTCGACATATCTTACCAAAGTATGTGGCGAGGACTCTAATAGACTTGAGCACATTCTTTCGCGAATTATGTTTAAGAGTTTGTCTAACTGATGATTTGATCCACCTTGAAAAGAACATAGCACTGACACTTTGCCATTTAGAGCGGATCTTCCTGCCTACTTTTTTTGACATCATGGTGCACATGTCGATACACTTGGCATCTGATGCATTACTTGGTGGACTTGTGCACTATCGGTGGATGTATCCCATTGAGAGGTTTGTATTGATGCCTTGTCACTTTTCAATTAAACATGAGAGAATATTGATGTGTTTCAGTAACACAAAACTTAAGTTGTTGAAATCAGGTACTTATTCACTTTAAAGTTGTATGTGCGCAATAGGGCTCAACCTGAGGGGTCCATTGCAGAAGCCTATTTGGCGGATGAATGTCTCACATTTTGCTCTCGATACTTGCACAATGTTGAGTCAAGGCTAAGCAGACCCAAAAGAAGTGATGAGGAAACATCAATGAGAAGCACCAAAGTGTTCAATCTTACCGATTCGGAATGGACACAGGCTCATCGTTATGTCCTCTACAATAATGTTAACGTCACAAGATATATAGAGTATAAAGCGTTAATAAAAATTCTTATTATATTTAGAGAGTCGATTTATTCAATTGTTTTAATATGTGAATCCTTTTATGTAGGGATCATAAAAGAGTAATTCGACACAAGTTCCATCGAAAATGCCCACGCCCGCATGATATAGAGAAAGAACATGAGAGGCATTTCATCTATTGAATTAAGAATCGTGTATGTAACTATATATTTCTAAATCTATCATCAATATAGCTCATTTTTTTTTCATGATTAATACTTTCTCTTATATTTTAATAGATACGAGATGAAACGAAAATTAGATTTACATTGCCAAAAGAGCTTCAGCGGTTAGCCGAGGGACCTCATCATATTGCCGAAAGGCTAAAATTCTATCCTATTAATGGATACAATTTCAGAATAGTTGCAAAAGAATCAAGGACTAAAATGCAAAATAGTGGATTCTATCCATCGGCAGCGACTACTAACATTGTAACCTTAATTTATCCAGAGACCCCCCTTGGTCGTGAAGATGTCCTCTCTCGGGTTTTTGGAGAGGATCGACCTGGTCGATGTCGCATTCTTGGAGTGGGACCGACTCCATCACAAGAATGGGGGGACAAATCCAACAGTCGAATGTCAAAACAAGGGGAGATGGCTTGTTTGAGGAGCAAGATAGTCGAATTGGAAGAAAGAGAGAGAGAAAGAAATAGGGAAATGGAAGAAAGAATTAGAGGAATGCAAGAAAGAGATGCAGAAAGAGATAGAAAGATGGAAGAGGCGCTACACAAGCACGATGAACGAATAGAAGAATTGAAGAAAATGTTCCTCGCTTCACAAAGATAGATCTCAAAGGTAATTGATTTATGGTAGATTATGATTTGCATGTAAAAGATTTTTATCCTTGTTTTTTTTTCTTTTGAGAAAAAGAGTTCTTACCCTAATTTTAACTTGGCTTTTGAGCCCTTGCTGGTGCAGAAATTGAGTGTTTTCATCCTCTAGAATTTACTGGTTTGTTGAGGCCTTATCTTGCTGATGGTTCTGTCTTATTGCTGCTGGTTTTGCTTCAGTTTTCAGTCCACTTGATCTTCTCAGACATGCCAACTGAGTTATTACTGCAGTTTGTGGTGTGGAATTCTGGAACTCTTAATACACAGCTGAAAATGCTATTCTAACTTTACTTATGTTTGTATATTATTGTTACTATCCTCTGGATTGTTTGTGGCTAATCAGTTATTGAATTCTTAATACACAGCTGAAACTGTTGGTCCATCTTTACTTCTGTTTGTATATTATTGTTACTATCCTCTGGATTGTTTGTGGCTGATCAGTTATTGATTGGTAGTGTGGTTCCACTTCATGATTTATTGCTGCCAGTAAGAAGGTGAGTTACCTTATTATTTATCCTTGTTCAGTTTTATAAATGGGCAGAATGTATATGATGGTTATATATAGTTAGCAGTGCATGTATAATAGTGCAGTTTAGATATAGTCTATTTACTGACTTTTTGAGCAGTAAATTCAAATATTATGAAGGCGATTATAATTGTGTTTTAACACAATTTAGTAGGTTGTCATCTACTACGCCCTAATTTAAAATATTGAGGGTTGTGATTCTCATTGAAGTAGGTTAAAACCAATAATGACCTGGTGGGAAGCCGTGAGAAGGGATATGAAGGAGTACAAATTTAGTGTATTTTATCTGTAATATATGAGAAAAAGCACTTTATTCTGTAGGTCTTCCATTTATCGCTATTAACTTGGAGGGTTTTCTGTATCTGATGCATTTTGATACTAGAGGATTGGTGGTGTTCTCCTAATGATTCAGGCAGGTGAAAAATTTCAAACCGAAATCTATGTTAGTATTCGACCATTGATGCTTTCTTAATCTTCTATAGAAAACGCCTCGTGACAAGTTTATTCTTGCAGAGAAAATGGGAGCTGGATCCGATTTAATTAGAGCAAGGAAGCATAAAATTTTCCCAGCAAATGAAACTTGGTTGGTATATCTACAAAAAATTTTGAACTGGGGTCAGTCAAATTCTTCAAGTTATGAGGTGATAAATTCATTGCGCGTTAGCCTTCAAATGTTATTGATAGTGAAGATCTATCTAACAGAGGCAGTAAATCACCACCATCTCTGGGTTTAGATGAAAGTTGTGCAAGCTTGTGTTGGAAAAAGTCACTTGTTGATTCAGTTGACCAGAAGATTCAACAGCCATCGATTTTGATAAAAGAAGTTACAAGTTGGTTGATCTTTAGAATTGAGGTATTCTCAATGGGAGATGCTGAAATCTATTATTTGGAGCAAGCTGAAGCATGATAAGAGGATTGTATAATACTTTTTTTTCTCCCTAAGTATTTTTCACAAGGATATCCTGATGTTGGTAAGATATCTTGATCAATGAGTCATATTCTTCTTGCATACTATTTGTGTCTTTGATAACATTTCTGACCTATTTATTTTTGTGGGTTTTGCAGGCCTAAGTTGCTGATTGAGGTTGCAATTTCTGCGTGTGGATGCAAGGGAAAACATTTTTTTTTATGTAGGGTAAAACATTATCTAAGATTTTTGAGGTTTATGTTTGAGAATTGAGATGGTATCAGAAAGTTAAATCTTGTTTTTTCAGATTTGTGATATTTTGTAAAAGAAGAATATGGGTAGATATATCTAGATCTCATACTTTAACTTTGTTATGAATATGGCTCATTGATCAAATTTGTCCCTATGTTTCACAATTTTTTCATCTTTCAACGTTTAGCTTTGTTCTTGGTCACTTTGTTGTATAAGGTTTTAGAATTTTTTTAAGAATGTTGGCTACTATATACCAAACAAAAGGTCAGTATTTATCATTAAATTTAAATCTATATTGCTTATCATTCCTAATCTATATTGCTTATCATTCCTAATCTATATTGCTCAGAAATTTAGCTAATCAAAGCTTATTTCTTTCATTCATTGCAGAATATATAGCAGCAGTGGCAACTAGGTGGAGTAGGAGTTGCAGGTACAGATATACTGCCGCATGGACTTGTTTATTTCAGAGGACTATGCTGACAGCTTCAATGCTGAGTTTACATGGTAGGTTTAAGTTAAATCTTGTTTATTTCTGAAAGATTTTTCTTCGATACTTTATGGAATCAAACAAAATACCATCCATGGTTGCAGTAATTTCATGTATCAATATATGCGCGACATTCTTATTTAAAAATAAGATGGTGTTTAAGATGTGACATGTCTGTATCGCTTTGTCACCTTATCTCAGCTATTTGTGGTTAGAATTATGAGTTATATTTCTCCACTCATTTCCACTTAGGATAGATGAGACAAAAGCATATTAGGTAGTGTTTGATTGATACATTAGCAGTATGTACCTTTTT
This sequence comes from Chloranthus sessilifolius, assembly GCA_021018995.1. Classification (NCBI taxonomy): domain Eukaryota; kingdom Viridiplantae; phylum Streptophyta; class Magnoliopsida; order Chloranthales; family Chloranthaceae; genus Chloranthus; species Chloranthus sessilifolius. Next base: position 59,915,806 of record CM037587.1, read on the forward strand.
TCAGAAAAATAAAAAAATAAAAAATTAAGGTTTTGCTTTTAGTCGGAGAAATTTATAATACATGCACGGGCCTCTTAGAGAGTTACTCTATGGATAAATTGACTTTGGTCACCCTCGGGTGGAGATAAAACCCTCTTTGTCCTGCTCTTAATCGAAATAGTATAACATGACACATTTTAAACCAATTCAAGTCTTCAAAGTGGCCAAAAACTACATAAACTGACCCAGCCAAAAGAACATACTCATCATAGGATTCCAACTATTTGGCTTGGAAAGTTTAATATGGACAACTGTTATATCTAACGTGGGGTTTAATTTGAAGAGCTTGGATTTGATGGTGCAGATTCTCCAATGGCTAGTTAGTTTTTTTGGTTATACTAAGGTCATCAGAAGATGTTATGTCACATCAACTATTTGGATTAGTAACATTATGTGTCATGTTATGATTAAGAAGTGAGAAGTTGAGAGTTTTATCTTTGGCCAAAGTTTACAGAGTCAACCCCTTTGTAATCGACTAATATGAAGTTGTGTGATAGCTATTCACAAGATCATCACATAAATAAATTATGATAATATAAAATAGTATTAGTGTACAAAAAGAATGAATAGTATATTTTTTCTGAGTTTAGGGCCACCTTTTGGGATCTGAGCCATGTGAAATCGAAAAATTCGTTGTATGATGGCACACCCATGGTCTCAAGATCCATTGTGTCGAAGATTAGAATGAAAACTGATCATCACCGTTTGATTTAACGAGATCAATGGTTTTCAGTGTCGGCGCCCACCAGTAATCTAGAAGGAGCAAATAGAGGTACCGTTTATTTTATGCCCTTTTGTTTTAATTGGTGCATACTTAGGAATGGATGGTCCAGCGATCTGTGATACAATATATATGAATTAGTAGCCTCGTGGTTAAACATCCACAAAAATCTTTGTGAAAGTTTGGTTTTGAACTTTGAAGTCAATGATATTCTTTGTTATATCCTTTATTAAAGTTGAAATTGTTGTTTCCTTGGTTCTTTTTCTACCCATAATGTTGTTACCCCTTCTGGGAAAGTGTTTCTTTTTTCTTCGTTCTTTATTTAGGTTGTATGGTTTTTGTTGGGTTTTTTCCTTTGTTGCAGTTTCTCGCTGTTGTTCCTTTATGTATTTTTCCTGGTTTCTCATTAATAAAATCACCCGTTACCGATCAAAAAGAAAAAAAAATCTTGTCACCCCTTCTGTTATTGATGTTCTAGTGGTGTGCACCACATTTATGTCTAAATTTTTTAATTGATATCAGCTCTGATTTTTTATCTGAAGGACATTGTCTCTGGGAAGTCCATTCTTTTTGCTCCAAGGTTGTCTCCTGATTATGCTGTTTGGTTGGGGGAAATAAAGGGACTCTCCTACTTCAAGGTGATTACACTTTAATTATTCATTTAGACTTATTTATTGTTTTCATCATGGTTTAAAATATCGGTTTTCTGGTACGTATCGTCCAGCTCCAAAACCGGTACGTACTGACTCCGAACGATGTATTGCTATGTATTGTCCAATACATTATCAATATATATGTAATTCACCGATATGATACATTCAAAGTATCGTGCCGATAACCTTTGAAATCAATACGTATCGTCCGGTACATACTGGCTTCGAACGAGATTTTGCACCATGGTTTTCATGATATAAAGTATTGATTTCCTACCCTTTTCAGGAAAGGTACATGGTTAACATGGTCTGCTACACAAATGAGATTGTAAAAGTACTACATGATCAGTATGGAGGATTGGGAAAACCTTTATTGTTTCTCTTGTATGAGCTTAATATTGACAGCAATAATTTTTCCAAGCCTGCTGACAGCAAATAAGTAAGGACTAAATAATTTTTACAAGCACTTCCAACAGATCATTCCACTATCAAGCTGCAGGTCAAGCTACACTACTCACTCTTATTGTTCATTGTTGTATTAGAAAACTCAGTACTATAAGTAGGACTTCTAAATGGATGCCAGGTAGTTCATCTTTTATTCTCTTTGATAATTTGGCTTCTACTTATAAGGAAGGGAATTCAGACCGTTAAAGTCTACAACGAGTTTACGGGATTTCTTTTCCAGAGTCAGAGGTTGAAGGTACAATTTCTTGATTTTCCTTTGTCCTAGCGAACATTGTCTATTTCTTCCCGCTTCCCTGTTTATATGACCTGTTTATATGCCTTTAGTCAAAGAGGTTGAACATATGGGAACTCATCACCTGTTTATATGACTCTGAAATCCCTTGTGTGCCTTCTTATTCAGCCACTTCAGTGAGCTGCTCATTATGACCTTACAAAGTAGATAAAGAAATAATTTTTTTAAATGCCTCATGCAGTAAAAATAAGGCTACAATGGAGTGATATGACATGGTGTATGCACATCTTATAACGTAAGCTCGACTGAAAAATGTCCTTGAAGAAGCATTTTTTTTATGGTCTAAGATTTGCAAATACTGTGTAGACTGGGTTTAACTCTTTTTGAAAGATTGTTTCTCTGTTCCTTTCCAGTCTTGACATGGGTTGATTTTGTCTTACACTGTTTCAGAAACACTTATCAAAATAACATAATGAGTGTAACTAGAAAAAATCAATCTGAAAAACCTGTTGTAAAACGATGTTGCATTTTGTGAGTTCTGCCCCATCGCATTATTTTTATGATGGTTGATGAGATATGCTCACAATGGAACGATCAAATGTTCTATGATAGATCTCTATCCCACACACACACACACCCACTCAAGTCTAGAGATATTTTGGAAAGAGAATAGGAGAGAAAATAAATTTTCCCAAGCTGGCCATAGAAACTCTTTGGGTGAACACTGTAGGCAAGTTCAATTCATTGAACATTTTGCACTTTGCATTTGCATTCAGTTCCACAATGAAATAAACCTTAATGATATTTTTGTACCTGTATGGTGTTTGTGTTTGCACAGTTTCCCTCGCCGTTTATGCACAGTTCTTTGTTGAGAGAGTTTTTTATGGCATCATGTGTAAAGTGGATCTTGGAAAGGCTTATGGCCATGTGGATTAAGTTGTCTTCTGTTATATAACTATGAGGTACGGTTCTAAGCATGGTTTAAAAACTTGATATTGGTATCTTTATTAGCTACCTCTCAGGACCATATGTATCAGTATTATTTGGAGAAATCAGTGCCCATGTATAATCTACTATTGGTTGTAATATAGTGCCACTTGTTATTGTTTCATTTTTCAAATTTGGGAATTTGAAGCATTTTTTCTTGATTCCAGCCTTTTATGCTTAATCTCGGGTTGGAAAAATCAGTGCCCATTACCTATGAGCAATCCTGAATATTTCATTGTGTAACTTATGTTGAAGAATCAGTTAATTTCTGTTGTTTGTAAATCCATGTCTTTTACTTTTTGTGTCTTGTTCAATTATTACATATGAACTATGAAGGATTTTGGCATACAAGTGCTAAATTGGCAGCAAGATCTGATTGATTTCATTTGTTAAAATTTCTGGCCCCATTATAATCTGAATCTGCAGGGAATTTCAGTCAATGGGCAAAGGCTGCCCATTGATTTATCCGTCTTTTCAACTTCGACCAATCAAGGTACCATAATTGATTCAGGAACAATTTTGGCTTACCTTGCAGAAGAGGCTTATGATTCTTTTGCGAATACTGTAAGCTATAGTCGTCCTAATCCTAGCCGAGGCTCAGGTGGATCCGTTTGTGACCTCTAGGTAGGTAGGACAATAATAATAATAATAATAATAATAATTAAAAAAATATATCTATGCCGACAGCTGAAGAAGTAGCCGTCGGCGTACCCGTCGGTGTAAGGTACTTTACACCGATGGCTAAATAGATAGCCGTCGGCGTAGACCCATTTAATTAAAAAAAAAAAAAAATCTATGCCGACGAAAGTATCGCCGACGGATGTAAGCCGTCGGCGTAGAGTTTCCACCCGTTGGCGTAGATATATGCCGACAGCTGTAAAGGTTTATGCCGACGGCGGCCAGCTGTTGGCATGTCTTTTTATTTGTAGTGTATTTCTAACACCCGTTATCATGTGCATATGATCTAGGGAAAAAAAAAAATTTTTTTTTTTTAGTGGTCAAAATGGTAGTCAAATTTTGGGTATCGCCCCACATATTTTGGTTTATTGAATTTTCCTTCCTGTGACCACATTTTGGACAGTAGATATGTATTAGATTATACTCAAATGTTTTGAGTGATCTCAAATCATATAGACATTTTCCCATCTCACTCAATCCCCTTGATATTTTCAACATGGACCCCACCTAATTGGAATGCATGGATCCATCATGCATTCCAAATCATATCCCTGAACCTCATATATATAGGGCGATTTATAAAAGGGTACCCTGCGTCATTTTTTATGACTAAAATTGTGTGTGCCTTATTTTATTCTCGAATAGTGCCCAAACATACTTTAAACGTGCTATCGTGCGTCGTTGTGCAGGTAGGGTGACATAGAAGCACCTTATTGGTCATTTACCATTTTGCCCTTCCTGCATCTCTATAATTAAAAAGTAAGGAAATTATATTTATGCCATAAAGTAGCTCCGATGATGGTGTTTATTTGAGCTCCGGTGAACTCGAGGAGCAAGGGCTTTTGGAGAAGAAGACCATTCGGAGAAGATGCCCACAGTTTTTCATTTCGGCGAACCAGAGGCGCAAGGGGTTTTACTTGAACGATTTTTTTTATTTCTTTTCCAGAGATGGTGTTTATTTGAACTCCGGCAAACCCAAGGCGCAAGGGATTTTGGAGAAGAAGAACCTTCGGAGAAGATGCCCACAGTTTTTCGCTCCGCTGAACTAGAGGCGCAAAGGTTTTCACTTGAACGAATTTTTTTATTTCTCTTCCGGCGACGGTGTTTATTTGAACTCCGGTGAACCCGAGGCATCTAGCGAACCCAAGGCGCAAGGGTTTTCACTTGAATGGCGTTTATTTTAGTTTCAGCGGCGGTGTTAATTTGAACTCCGGTGACCCGAGGCGCAAGGGTTTTTTTATTTCTCTTCCGGCGATGGTGTTTATTTAAACTCCAGCGGAACGCCATCAGAAAACCAAGACGAGGTGTTTTGGTATAGCATATTAACATATTTTATAGAAGGGGCTATTTGGTTAAATGCTTACATGGAGATATGTATGGTGGCCCGTTTTCAACCTGTAACGATTCGCATTTTCGTGTACTTGATATACCGGAATTAGGTAATAAGAGATACACCGCATGCTTCAACTTATGAAAACATCTTAAGCTAAAAATACACATCGATTTTAAAATGACCTTTACATTTAATTTTGTCACTAATTACACAAGCTACGTGATAGCATGTTAGCCAAAGGATTGAGTTATAGACAAGACGTCTGAGGATCAAACCTTTGTAGGTAGATTTTAAAACCTTTATTTAGGGTTTTGAGGTAAAAGCCTATACACCTATTCTCGATGTGTCAACTTAAAACCGGATGATCCCCAAAATGTTATAAGAGAAGTGCATTACGAGAAACTTAATTCACAAGTTAAGAATTCTTCTTAAGAATAGAGCCAAAGGGTGGTGACGACTAGGGTCCTTAGTCGTCACCACCCTTCTCCATCAATTATCTTCTTCTTTTCACCCAAGAACTTTTGAGTGTCTCTCCACGAAAGTCGTTGAATCTTTTCAACCATCGAGATCAAGGATAAAGGAGATAGAAATATTGTAAGGATGGTAGAGTTGATCATCAATCTCCACAAGCCTAGATCACCGTAGTGTCACCAACCACGATTCGAGAGGTGAATACTTATCACTTTATTTGTCTTTATTATTTTCAAATCGTAATTAGAATATTAGAAACTCATATGTCGAGTTCAGATCGTAAAATGAATCTTAGAACCATTGGGACTACTGATTAGACCTTATTTTCGAACCCTAGGACGTACAAAAATTTTGGGCCTGAAAACAATAATGACAGCTCACTGTGATAATGCTCACAACTCTCTGCTAGCAATGACAACCCGCTATGGGAGTATCCGATTAGTCACAAAATATGTCACTTTATGTTAAGCAGTGAAAAATACCATTTTTCACCTGCTAACCTGACCTTTGATGGACATTTGAGATGACTAATAATGTGTGTTGAGTGTATTTTGTAGATAAACAATAAATTGTAGCCTTAGTATAAACATCCATCTAAGAATACCAAAGAATAGACCCACTGCTTCATCATGTGTTCAAACAGCCCAAAGGCCAGCCAATGAAGTAATCCATAGAGCTTTAGAAGTGCATGAGAAGGTCATGGGCCCAACTGGGGATGCTTGGGACCAAGTGTAGTTGCAAGGAATAAAGATTCAACCCACCAAGAGGTTGCTGAGTGGTGAACAAATGAAGAACAACACACCAAAGATGTGTGCCAGCTGTGAAAGCACAAAGTAGAACTTGTTGAGAGGTATCAGAGACAAAAGTCAAATTGTCGAGAGGTTCCATTAAGCTGTCATGAGGTTCTGGAAGTATAGGCCTACCTGTTGAGAGGTACCGAGGTGGAAATGTGAAGATCTCGCAAGGTTCCAGTTACCCGTCGAGAGGTTGGAGGTACAACTGTGGATCCTGTTGAAGCCTTACCTGAGGGTGCAGGGGAAGTCGAGAGGTCCCAGCTACATGTTAAGAAGTTCAACTAAACCTGTCGGATAGTGCAAGGCAACCTGTTGACAACTTACCTGAAGCTACTCACTCTCGCGAGGATTGAAGCAACCTGTCGAGCACTCAACTGAAGACTGTATAACAAGTCGACAGGTTGATTATAACCTGTCGAGAGGATGAACAAAGAACTTGACAGAAGGTGAAAATGGGCTCCAATCTTGTCGACTAGTTCAACTGAACCTGTCGAGAAGTCGCCAATCCTGTCGAAAGCTACATGAACCTGTCGATTAAAGGGCCAAGCAGACTCAGAACCTGTCGAGAGGTTCCCTGAATCTCTTGACACTCGAATTAGGAACTTCTTAGTTCCTTTCACAGCAGCTGCCAAATTGTAGTGCTTTGTGCACACATTCCAAAGCACGTTAGAGATTATTAGGGGTATTTTTGGAACACAACTGGGCACGAATGGGAACCCTAATCACTTCACATGCACTTGTCTAGTTTGGACCAATCAGTGAAGAGCTTCTAGAATTGAAATCAGCCACATCAGTAGCTCAGAATAACAAAATTATTTTCTTAAGCTCTGATTGGTTGAAACGGATCTGAAGACAGAGAGGAAGAGTATAAAAGCCTGAGGAACCTACTGAACTAGGCATTCAAAAATTGAGAGAACCAGAGCCAAATCCGAATTCCATTTCCCTCCTAAAATTCCCTCTCTCTTCCTTCTCCCCATTCTCTCCTTAGCCAGTTATGGTTGGCTAAACCTCTTCAGTAGCTAGGGTGAGGTTGAGAGCTGTAAATTGAGAGTTTCGAAGGCTTTATAGATGAATTGTATGGTGCACAGATTGCAGATCTGAGCATAATAAGATTGTAAGTTGTATTATTACAGTGTAATTGTGGTTTTTAAAGTTGATTATAATCTAAATTTTACTTTTCGTATTTGATTTCCCTAGATTAGATATTCCTGTGGATGCTTGAGCATGTAACTTGACACCCACAACATCTGCAATAGCTTACCTGTTCTGATCAAGATCCTTGAATTAGAACAATCTCTAGGATAATTTGTGACCATTTGAGTGGACAAATCATAGCCTTAGGATTACTCCAATTCTTTGGTTAAGATTAGATTCTCATACCTTGTATCTGAGCTTGTAGCTAGATGAAGGATTGTAACACATCTGTCCTATGCATTACTTTGGATCCAATTGATTTTCAGCAAAGACCAAAACCCCTAGCCGCTGTTCTCCAACTTGTGATTTTAATCTTTTTCTCCATTCCCTTAAATCTGAGTTTCAATCAAGTTCTGGATCGTTTTGCATTTGATTTTTATAGTTTTTAGTAAAGTGACATATCTTAGAAACCTCTCCTCTTTCCTGCTTTGATTTAGTTTAAATTAGGATAAAGTGTCAGATCCGTCATAGATATGGATATTTACCTCATTTTGAATCACACTTTCCTGTGGACCTACCCTTACCTATTAAAACCTGTTGCAATAGCCCTAGTTCTTGCAGGACTGCTTCCTTACCTTGATCCCATATCTCTGTGATTGTGCATTTTATTTTGATATTTTAACCCTTTAATAGTTGTAAGGTAAGCATGCCAACAAGTTTTTGGCACCGCTGTTGGGGATTTGTGTTTTTAAAATTGATAGATCTAAGTTTTTCTCATTTTAGATTTAGATTTTTAATTGCCTATTTTGTATTTGACTAATTGCTGCTGTAGTTTTTTGTAGTCTAATTTTGTGATTACAAATCTGGATTTATTGTTTTGAGAGAAGTAGTGTACTAATTAGAGGAGCAAGCTGTGCTATAGTTTGCATTTCCTAACTCCTTTACATTTTAGATCTATTAATTTTTAGATCAGTAGCAGTAGTTGTGTGTTTTTGAATTTGTTTTACTGAAATCAGTGCTGTATTTTGTTTGTGTTGTATTGTGTGTTTGCTGTGTGTATGGTTGGTAGGAGATCTCTTAATCCTAAGATTATTCCTGTAGATCTTGAAGTTGAGAGACTTCTTAGACCCAAGCAAACCATACACACACCTGTGGTTGATTGTGATAGTTCTGTAATGGGTGAGCAACCTAGGACATTGAAAGAATTCAATGCACCAGGGGTGTATAATTCTCCCTTTTGCATTCAATTCCCTGCTGTCCAAGGGAACTATTAGATTAAGTCTTCCATCATACAGATGCTACCCTCATATCATGGCTTGAGTAAGGAAGACCCCTACAAGCACATTGATGAGTTTCTAGAACAGTGCACTACTTTCAACATTGCAGGTTTGGGGGAGGAAGCAACCAGGTTGAGACTCTTTCCTTTTCATTAAAGGATAGGGCCAGAACTTAGTTGTCAATGCTCCCAACCAATAGTATTCAGTCTTTGAATGACCTTCAATGTCAATTTTTGGCCAAGTTTTTTCCCATGTCCAAAACAAGTCAGTTGAGGAAGAGCATAATATCTTTTGCTCAAGCCCCAACTGAAGACTTTCACCAGGTATGGGAGAGATTTAAGGAGCTCTTAAAGCAATGTCCCCATCACCAAATTCCTGAATGGCAACTTGTTTAAAGTTTCTATCAAGAAATTGATCCCAAGAGTAGGGGCATGGTTGATGCCTCATGTGGTGGTACTTTCCTCCATAAGATAGCTAATGAGGTTTGGGAGTTGTTTGATATCATTAGTGAAAACTTCATGCAAAGGGAGACCTTTTCAAGGGACTTTGAGGCCCCTGTTAGATTGGTGAGAGAAAATACTACAAGAAGAAAAATGTATGAGGTGAGTGGATATAATGATTTGGAAAGAAAAGTGGACAGCTTAACTCAAAAGTTTGATAAGCTCATGGGAGCAATGCAGTCTCCAATGACTACCAAAGTGGAAGAGGCATGTGTGATACGCCAGTCTCTTACTCACTCCCTTGAGGAATGTCCCTATGCTGTCCAATTTCCAAACCTTGTGATGGAACATGTGAATGCTGCTTAGTCCTATGGACAACAGCCTACTACTGGTTATTGTTAAGACCTGAAAAGTACCACTTTTCACCCCTTAACTTAACCTGTGATTAGACCCTTAGCCCTTTAATAAATGTTTGTTAAGCTATTTTTGTAGGTAATATACAGCAGTGCAATAAGACCATAAATCTTGCTAAGGAGCCTGTTTTGACCCCAGAAGTCCCTTAGAAGAATGAGAACTGAATCCAGACCTGAGAAGAGCCTCGCGCAGCTTCCCAAAGCTTCAGAGGATTTAGAAAAATATGCTTCGCGCAGTCCTCGCAAATTCTCAAGACTTCACAACAACTTCTCGCGCAGTTGAGTGACAGACTAGCTTCAGAATCTTGCCTCGCGCAGTAGCCGCGGGATGCAAATGTCAAAAGAACCTCTCGCGCAGTTCAGAAACTATCAAAGCCTCGCGAGCATCCTCGCGAAGTTCCATTAAGAAGTGAACCTCTCACGCAGTTCTCTCGCTGTTCAGGAAGAAAGCAACCTCGCGAAGCCAGAGTTAGCCTCGCGAATATCTATTATGAAATGGAATGCTCGCGCAATTCCCGCGTTATTCACAAGTAGCAATCCAATTGTGCGAAGCCCAATCCAGCAAGAGCTTAACTATCTACCTCGCGACTGCTCAAAGCATCAAGAAGCTGCAACCCCGCTACAGCTGAAGCTTCAGAGTTAAACTCAACCACGCAAAGAACAGAGCTACCACGCGACGAGCCTGGGAAACGATGGCTACCTAGCGAAGCTCTGAACTTTAACCTTCCATCGCTTCAGCAGAGGACTTTTTGGGAATTTCCAAGGATTAGGGCACGCACTCCCATTCTCAAATCTCTGTGCACGTGCACCGAGGCATCTAAGGAACAGTATTCGGCCACGTGGCATCATTAAAATTAGGGTTTTCTAACCCTAATGCTCCGCCACACCACTGCTATATAAACCCAAACTTAGTTTAGGTTTAGGAGCTCAGACTTTATCACTGATACGGGTTACGGGATCTGAGATCATTTTCTTTTCTGTTCTTTTGTAGTTGTAAGTAGTTTTCCTTTTTCTTTTTCTTTCTCTCCGTAGTCCAGAACTTGCTGGCTATGCCTTTGTATGTATTTTTGAACTAGTTTAATGGATGTTTTGTAATAGGATATGTACTTTTATGGGATGTGTGCGAATGAGAGTTGCTCTGTGCAAGGTCGCTTAGGATCGCCATTGCTTTGGTCGTGATTCAAAGCAATGGAGGATGATTCTAAGGATCCATTGGATCCAAGTGACTGTGTATGCAGGCTATCATGGTCTCGACATGCCTTTTAGCCCCACCACAGGACCCACTAGATCTTAAATCCCCATGGGAGCCTGAGCTGGTAGCCTTGTGACCATGGTGGTGGTAGTAATATTACTGTTCTGTTTTGGACTTTATGAGGAGGATAGCCTCTGGGATAGTCTGTGACCATTCAAGTGGACAGGCTATAGCCTTAGGGTGAAGCCAATCCGTAGGATCTAAGATGGATTCTTCTTTTCTGCACATGTGCTTGTAGCCTTGTGGGAGATTGTACAGAGGCAAAATCCCCTATCTTTGTATAGACCCGCCATCAGATGTTAGATCTGATCTGGTTATGGAGATTATAGGCTTGTGACTGGACCATTGTAGTCCCACTCAAGCAATGGACAACTAGATCGAAGGTTGTACTCAATCCCTTGCTGGTTCTATGTGTCTGGGGTAACATGGTCCTATACAGCCCTAGCCCCACACATAGAGCTTTAGAGGCTGAGGTTCCCTATGGATTCTTGAGCTTGTAGCCTAGATGAAGTAGTGCCTACAATGATTAACTTGTTTTGACCAATCTCTGGATTGTGGTTCTCCTATGGGATAGTCTGTGACAATTTGAGTGGACAGGTTATAACCTTAAGGGATTGGATCATGGCACAGAGATGGGTTGGATTCTTTCTCCTCAGTGGTGATAATGTAGCCATTGGATAGGATTTCTATAACATCAGATCTGAATCTGAGTTACAAAACTCCTCTGATCTAGACTCAATAGCATACTTCTCACCCTTTTATATTTATTTTCCCACACTCCATCCATCTTCTCAACCCTTTCTGTAGTTAATTCATTAGGCTACCTTAGGATATTTAGAATAAGTGACCCTAAACTCCCTTCCTTTTAGGACTGCCAGATCTGTAGTCAGATCTGGAGGGACTACTAGAGATGGCTCCCTTGGAGCCGTAGATCACCTTTTCCCTGTGGGACAAACTCTTACTTATCAAAACTTGCTACAATGGACCCTGTATCTTGTAGGTCTAGGATTTCTCAGTTGTGCTGATTCCATCCCCTATTTTACTTTGATTTTAAATTGCTTTTACCACCAACAAATAAAGTAAGCACACTGGGAGTCGGCAATAGTTATCATTGGAGAAACCACCCCAACTTGAGGTGGAGACAAGATACATTCCAAAACCACTAGCAGCAGCAACCACAACAGCAATCCTTGCCTTATAGGAATGCCCAACCATTCCAATAGAACTACTTCCCAAGGCCCCAATACCAACAGCCTATGGCCTAGCCAATTGTTCAACCTGTGCATCAAAATGCACCAGCCCCAACACTCTCTAGATCCCTCACATTTGAAGAGCAAGTTTTAGCTTCACTGCAGAATTTAGGCCCCTTGTCACAAACTGTCAACTCCCATAGCCAAAGTATTAAGAAGATAGAGGACCACCTTGGTCAGCTATCTAATGCTTTGACTAAGAGAGAGGAGGGAAGACTGCCTAGTCAGCCCATGAACAATCCCAGAGGGCAGTACATGGTGAGTGAGACTACTTCACATGAAGAGGCCAAATCTGTCACCACTTTGAGAAGTGGAAGGCTAGTTGATAACCAAGTTGGTGTTGAACCTGATGAGAAAAGTGCAGCCTATGATGATATGCAGTAGGAGCAACATATAAAAAATAAGGGGGTTGTTGATGTGCCCCAATAGAAAATTGAAAATAAAAATAAAGAGAAATCTGATGAGCTTGCTAAGGTAGCAAATAGGAGATCAGTCCCCCATTTGCCATTTCCCAATACACTTTAAGCACCTTCTCCTTTTGATAAGGGGAATGCTAAAGTTGAGGAGATGATGGAAATATTCAAACAAGTAAAGATAAACTTGTCTTTACTTGATGCTATCAAGCAAGTTCCAGCCTATGAAAATTTTCTGAAAGAATTGTGCACCCACAAAAGAAAATCTAGGATACACCTATCCAAGAAGGTTTTTTGTGCTGAGAAAAAGAATCAAGTGCTGTCCATTGCAATCCCAACTAAGCTTCAAGACCTAGAGTTCCCACAATCCCTTGCATCATTGGGGATCATACCATTGAGAAGGCCTTATTAGATCTGGGAGCTAGTGTAAACCTACTTCCATATTCAGTGTATGAGAAGTTAGGCTTGGGAGAATTGAAGCCTACACATGTGGTGCTACAACTAGCTGACAGATCTGAAAAGAGGCCTGTGGGAATGATAGAGGATGTGTTAGTTGGGGTTGACAAATTTTTCTACCCAGCAGATTTTTTAGTTCTTGACATGGAGCCAAGCAAGTGTTCCACCTCCATTCCTGTGATTTTGGGCAGGCCTTTCTTGGCCACTGCCAATGCTTGTATTCAGTGTAGACCAGGAGTAATGGAGGTGTCATTTGATAACATGAAAGTAAAATTAAATGTATACAATGCAGCCAACCAGCCTCACTTGGATAGTGAGGATTGCTTTTTAATTGATGTATTGGATGAGCTTGTGGAAGAGACGTTGCCCAAGCTATTACATTGTGATGATTTTTGTGATGTTTTTGAGAATGTGTGAAGTTAGATTGTGGAAGAGAAGGCCCCCACACCCATGGTTCAAGAGGTGAAAGCCTTAATTTCTGATATGGTGCCAGCAACAAGGTATCCACCATGGAAACTTGCTGTGTTACCTCTTCCACTACCATCAAAGGCACCTTTGTTGCATTCTCTCATATGTCCACCTAATGTGGAGTTGAAACAGCTATCTAAGACCTTTAAATATGCTTTTTTAGGGGCAAAGAAGAAGTTGCCAGTGATCATTTCTTCCTCTCTCATTGATGAGCAAGAGGAAGAGTTATTGTGTATTTTAAAGAAGCATAAGAGAGTAATAGGATGGACTATTGCCAACCTTGGGGGCATCAGCCCTGCTGTGTGCATGCATAAAATCCACTTGGAAGAGGGTTCCAAATCCTCTAGAGAAATACAAAGAAAATTGAACCCCCACATGCAAGAAGTGGTTATGAAAGCAGTGGTCAAATTGTTAGATGTTGGAGTCAGCTACTCTATTTCAGATTCTGAATGGGTGGCACTTACTCAGGTGGTCCCTAAGAAATCTGGGATAACTGTGGTGAAAACTGATTCTGGAGAGCTTATTCCAACTAGGGAAACCACAGGTTGGAGGGTGTGTATAAATTATTGAAAGCTCAATTTAAAAACTAGAAAAGATCACTTCCCTTTGCCCTTAATTGACCAGATTTTGGATAAGTTGCCAGGCAAGGCTTTCTATTATTTTATTTATGGATATTTGGGGTATAACCAAATCCCTGTTTATCCACAAGATCAAGAAAAGATAACCTTCACATGTCCACTTGGCACCTTTGCCTATAGAAGGATGCCATTTGGGTTGTGCAATGCCCTTGAACCTTTCCAAAGGTGCATATATGCTATATTTTCTGGCATGATTGATTAGTTTTTAAAGATATTCATGAATGATTTCTCTATTTTTGGGGACAGTTTTAGCCAATGCTTACACCATCTCAGCCTTGTGTTACAGAGATGTGAGAAAACTAACTTAGTTTTGACTTAGAAAAAGAGTCATTTTATGGTCAATCAAGGCATTGTCCTTGGCCATGTGGTTTCCCACAGAGGCATTGAGGTAGACAAGGCTAAAATTGACTTGATTACACATTTGCTCTCATCTAAAATGTGAAACAAGTCAGATCTTTCTTGGGGCATGTTGGTTTCTATAGGAGATTCATCAAGGATTTTAGTAAGATTTCAAGACCTCTTAGTCACCTGTTGTGCCAAGAGGTTCCCTTTGAGTTTGATGATGAATGTCTTATGGCTTTTGAGCCTTTAAAAGGTTGTTTAACCTCTGCACCTATCCTTCAAGCACCTAATTTTTCTTTGTCATTCGAGCTGATGTGTGATGCATCAGATTTTGCTATTGGTGCAGTCTTGGGACAAAGGAAGGATAAGGCCCCTTATGTGATTGCTTATGTAAGTAAAACCATGATTGATTCTTAGTTAAATTATACCACAACTGAGAAGGAATTATTGGCAATTGTCTATGCCTTAGAGAAATTTAGGTCTTATGTGTTGGGATCTAGGATAGTGGTGTTCACAGACCACTCAGCCTTGAAGTACCTATTGTCAAAAAAGGATGCAAAGCCAAGATTAATCAGATGGATCCTCCTATTACAGGAGTTTGATCTTGAGATTAAGGATAAAAAAGGGGTTAAAAATGTGGTTTCAAAGTTTGATAGGCTGCCTATCAATGATTCTTTCCCAGATGAATAGTTGTTTACTATCAGCACTTCTACACCTTAGTTTGCAAACATTATGAACTACTTGGCTGCGGGTAAGATCCCCCCACATTATAACAAAATAGACAAGGAGCTGTTCTTTTCACAGATTAGACATTACATGTGAGAGGATCCATACCTGTTTAAGTATTGTGCAGATCAAGTTGTGAGGAGATGTGTCCCTGATGAGTATTTCCACAACATACTAACCATGTGTCATGAACAGGCTTGTGAAGGCCATTTCAGTGGCAACAAGACTGTTGTCAAGGTGCTCAAAAGTAGATTTTATTAGCCCATTCTCTTTAAGGATGCATAACAACATTGTAAAGCTTGTGACAGATGCCAAAAAATAAGAAGTATCTCCAAAAGAAACTCCATACCTCTACAGCCTATACTTGATGTTGAACTTTTTGATATCTGGGGAATATATTTTACGGGCCCTTTTCCTTTTTTATATGGTTATAGTTTTATCCTTGTGGCAGTGGACTATGTGTCCAAATGGGTTGAAGCCATTGCCACAAGGACTAATGACCATAAGGCTGTCTTAAAATTTATTAAAGAAAATATCTTCTCAAGATTTGGCACCCCTAGAGCCATCATCAGTGATGGGGGCAACCACTTCTGTAACAAAAAATTTAAAAGTTTACTAAAAAAATATGCTGTTATATATAGGATTGCAACTCCCTACCACCCCTAGACTAGTGGGCAGGTTGAAATCTCAAATAGAGAGATTAAGCACATCTTAGAGAAGATAGTTAGGGCAGATGGGAAGGACTAGGCCATGAAGCTTAATGATGCACTGTGGGCTTATAGGACTGCTTATAAGACCCCAATTGGCATGTCCCCTTTCAGACTGGTGTATGGCAAGGCATGTCACTTGCCAGTAGAGTTAGAACGTAGAGCCTATTGGGTTATTAAATAAATAAATGTTGATCTAACTTCTACTAGCATGCACAGGAGGTTCCAGCTGTCAGAGCTGGAAGAGTTAAGATTGGAAGCATACTCTAATGCTAGGATCTATAAAGAGAAAACTAAAGCCTTTCATGACAAGCATTTGCTGAGGAAGGAATTCACTGCTGGCAACAAGGTATGGTTGTTCAATTCTAAATTAAAAAATTTTCCCAGGTAAGTTGAGATCCAGATGGGAGGGACCTTACATGGTAGAGCATGTATCCCTATCTGAAGCTGTTGAAATAAAGGATCCAAAAGATGGTAGGATAATGAAAGTGAATGGTCAAAGGCTTAAACTTTTAGTTGGAAATGTGGTGGAGCCTGTGGTGACCATCCACCTTCAAGAACCTCCAAAATGTGCCTAATTCTCAATAATGTATACTATGTATCATAATTGTGATTTTGTGTTTGTTGCTGCTTTAAAATGTGTTTGGTAGTGTACATATTCGTGGTAGATTTTGCTTAATATTTGCATTTACAAATCATGAGTCAGTAGGTTTGAAGCATGTGCCATCAACTCCAAAGCTGGAGAAATCAATGAGAGCTGAATAGAGTTGATAAATTTGTGTGATAGGTGGACTAGGAACTAATTAGAAAGCTATTTGAACTGAAAAATAACCTGTCGAGAGCTATAAAGTACATTTTGACAGGTTCTGAAGGCTCCTAGTTTGCATCTCGACAGGTTCTGAAGGTGCACAAATGATTTTCAATAGGATCTGAGAACTTGTCGAGATGTTTAGAGAGAAACTCGACAGCTTTTGAAGGTGTAGGCTGTGTCCTCGACAGGATCTGATACCTGTCAAGAGGTTGAATTGTGAGAATTTTAAACCTATCGAGAGGATGTCAGTACCTCTCGACTTAGAAAATCTGAAGCCCTTGTACCTCTCGAGAGCTTTAGACAACCTCTCGACACCTTCAGCCTGAGAAATCCACAAGCCCCAAAGGATTTTCACTCTTTGACAGGTTTTACCAACCTGTCAAAATCCTTTCTCCAATCCTATCGAAACACTATTTTGAGTGTTTTAAACCTATCAACAAATCATTTCTGCCATTCGACAGCTTCTGTGTGCCTGCTTTATCTCTTATCTGCCGATTTTGCATTTCCTTCTTCCTCTCCCTCACTAGTTCAAATTCCCAGTACCTTGCCATTGCTCCAAGTGCTTCAATTTCTCGAAAGCTACATTTTGCACCTATTTGAGACTGATTTGGTGCCATGCACATCGAGATCTGAGAAACCTTAGGTTTCTGTACTTCATTTTCAAATTTGTGTGGTTAATTTGATTGATCAAAGAAGTCTGTGTGATCGTTGAGATTGATCAAAGAAGTCTGTGTGGTTTTTGAGATTGATTTTGGGGGATTGAGTGACTAATGGCTGACCAAGAGGATACCCTTGCAAACTTTTTCAAAGCCTCTTCCAAATCTGCCACCAAAACCACTAGAAAATCCAGTAGGGTTACCTCCCTTGTAGTAGAGTTTTATGAACGAATGTATGGATTTACGTATGTATGTAACCCTAAGTTTTACGACCCAATAGTAGTGATTACTATCGAATTTGTACGAGAGTTTGAGCTTTCAAACGATGAAAAGCTAGAGTTGATTGACAACTCTAGGTTACTAAAATGTGCAATGACCGGTTCAGTGGGTCATCACTGAAATTAGGGCCTACATATCTGTGGAAGGAGACGTCGGCCCCATCTTCAAACTCTCAAGCTGACCTTTCTTCTCTCCCTCCATTTTTCAAAATTTTATGAAGGCTAACCCAACTGTTTCATTAACTAACCTAGATTTTGCCCTTTTCTTTTCTTTCATCCATTCAACTCACCCACAACAAACAATTTGACTTTTAAAATTAGGATTTCAATAGGTTAATGATTTTGATCCTTAATCAGTTTTTACCTTTCTACAAATCACTTTGATTTTGCATAAGAAAACTAATGATCATTGACCAAGATTTGTTTACTCTTGCAGAACAACAAATCATGTCATTATTAGAGGATAAAAGACCGAGGGAAGAGGAAGAAGATGAAGGTAATTGCTCTGATCATTCCCCAATCTGAAAATATATTAAACGTAAAAAGAAATCAAAATCTTCCGAGATAGTTATTGGATAACTACCTGAAGATAGAGTGGCGAATGATACAGAGACTAGGATGACCCAACCCTTGAACAAGGCGCACAATTAGATAGAGGCAAAAAGTTGGCATCCAACAAAAGAATATTGGATTAGCCCCCTGCATCAATGAAACATCATATTGTGAGGGTTGAGGTTGCAGTTGCTTTTTGGAAAAACGTTGATGTCAGTAAGGCTGCCATCAAATACTTCAAGGATGCTGGGCTTAACTATTTCCTAGAACCTGGAGCAACATCACCCCTAGACTGGTGAAGTTATTTTACAGAAATATGATCAACAACAGCAAAGGTCAGACCCCAAGGCTCTCTACAACTATAGATGGGCTGACCATCCAACTGATTAAGGAATTGATTGCTGGGTTATATATGCACCCTTGGAAAGACTAGAGTTGTCTGCTGATGAGTCGATGGCCAATTTGCTAAGACTATCACCCCCCGATTTCCCGAATTTTGAAGATATGGCAACAGTACTGCTGGGCAGCCCACCTAAGGATAATTCCTTCATGAGAAAAGACCTGGAGAAGAGCAACCTCCTACTTCATTTCCTGGATGTGCTGATCTACAAGACCATCCACCCTACTTGTCATAAAACAGAGAGAAGGTCCCTCTTTGTTAAAGCTCTATATATGATAGCAAACCAAGTGTGGTTTAATGTACCCTCTTACCTCTTTGAGGTAATGGACGTGGTAAGCGCAAAACTGAATTAATCAAGATATGAAAAGTCCAAACTGTAGCTTCCTTTTAGGGGCCTAATTATAAATATTCTAAAGAATTTGGGATATCAGTGGGTACCCAATGAGAAAGTCCGTGTAGATTGAGAAGAAGACCTCATTGCTGCAGCCTATAAAAGGACTTTAAATATGGAAAATAGGAAGAAGATGGCCCGGTACTGTAACACTTGGCCATTTCTGATTTATACCCACACTATAGTTCCATCTGATAATGCACCTGATGAACAAGATTTATCGGTTCATTCATATGAACTAGGTCTCTTTGGAACAGGCCCTAATTGGTGACTGGATCCCTTGTATGAGGCCCATTAGTTAGAGCCAAGGTTGGGGCATCAATTAGCAAACCCAAATAAGAATCCACTAGTTAAGGACCCGAACATAGGACCCATTAGATCTTAAAGCCCATGGTTTGAACCCATTAGTGGGGATCATATGTTAAGATTGGGTTGAACTCGTTAGAAAATCTAGCCCACAAGTTATAAAACCCCAATCTATGGCCTTTAGTCACATTTATACATCTAATTCGGTTGTATTGGTTCCACACTTGAACCGACTCCTGCCTATTTAGCTCCAATGCATGCATAAGCTTGCATGGGAATTGAGTGTCGAGCAAGGGAACAGAAAGGAAAGAAGGAGCTATCCCTTCTCCCATCGTCTCAATCTTGAAGGAACTCCACTCACTGTCTGATCTTGCCGTTTCCAACAGCTCGAGTCGATCATTGCTACAAAGAGATCATTTTAATTATTCTTGAACCACAGACTCTTTTGCGCAAAGATCAAGACAATTCTAGCGAGGGAGTGTTTACACGGAGCATGGAGACTACATGTGAAGAGTTCATTGTGTAATCTGTCTAATTCAATTTCGTAAAACTAAATTTCTAGATTAAGGACCGATTCACACAAGATTTGGGATTTCAAGCGATGGGTTTTGGGAATCGAACATCCGAGGAGCTTCGAAGTCAAATTCTTGAGGTCCGATGCCTCGAAATGCATGCATGCATGAGCACATGAGTGTTGGGAGACTCGAATTTCATAAATCAGACCCGACTGAGTAGTGTTCTAGAACTCAAGCTTAGAAACCCCGTAAATTGGACCCACATGGAGTCTAAAGTGAAATTAGCCGAGTTTTGTAGTCTTCAATCTTGACTTGTGTACTTATAATAGTATAAGAGCCTATGCATGACATGACCATATCGTATAGCCTCCATTTCGCCTTCGAAAGGAGTGTTGTGCATATGAAATCGAGTTTTGGAAACCAAGAAGGAAAATAGAATTCTGGTGAGCTGTTTAATGGCTCACCACGGAGACATAGAGACTCACAGCAGCGAGAAACCACCTGAAGCACTCGCCACGGCGAGTGCTACCTAGAAATCCTAGCCAATTCGGCTCTGAAAAATCTCACCGCTGCGAGATTGCTTGAAGCCTATGGCACTTGAAGAGCTCGCCACGGTGAGATGCCTTTGTCATGTGGCACCCTGAAGAGCTCGTCGCGGCAACATGTAGACTCGCCACGACAAGGTGTACTCTATTTGTGTACTTTGAGTTTTTGTGTGCTTTACGCCTTGAAAGACCTTGACCTGACCTTGTATGGTTCATTAACCATTGTGTGTATGTCGTGTGTGAATTAGGGGATATGTGAGGGTTCGTTTGCTAGAGCTTTGACCATGATTCTAGCGCTTTGATTTGTAAAATTCTGACATGTGAGGTAGGGAAAATACCTTGCCCAATTATATGTTTCCTCGAAGTCATGTCTGTGATGCGACTATCAAATGAACTATATTTCTGCAATGATATATATATATGTATCTTGAAACTTGTGAATGTGAAGATTTGATTGTTCTTTTACGCACATGCCTTGAATGAATTTTGTACGTGCATCTTGATCTCGCATTGTACTCGATTTGTTGTGTTCTCATTGTTAAAGCTTGCTCTATCTACTTGTACCCAATTCGTGTCTATGTGATATGATATCTATGTGTACCCGATCTATGTCTATGTGATATGATTCTGTGGGCATGTGCAATGAGGAGTGGAGCCTCCATGAGAGGGGTTGAGTCCCCTGGGTTACAACCCTGTGTCCTACTATGGGCTGCTCAGTTCCCTAATACGGGATGCTTTGTCATGGACTTGTTTCTGAGTTGCATTAGTCGTAAGGGGAGTGGAGTCTCCAAGAGAGGGGTGGAGTCCCCGGGGTTAAGACCTTGTGTCCTATTACGGACTGCTCTGTTCCCTACTACGGGATGCTTACCCTAATGCCATATGATATGATATATCTCGCACCATGCTATGTGATATGCTACGTTATGAGGCCATGGTATGCATTCTGAATCGTCTCGAATCCTTGTTACATGTGTTCATACTCATTTCGTTGATATGCCCCGATATGTGTTTCAATTTCTTGTCCCAATATGCATTGCGTAAGCATATTTATTCGCCATCATGATTTAACTTTTTGCGGCTTTAATAAATGCTTTGCTTTGAAATCGATATATTTTTATACAACACAACTTTCAATTGCCTTTACTTATGCATCAAGAACATGAACTAGAACGATAAAGTGTGATTTAGCATGGTATTTTCTATATTGAGCTTGGACTGTAGCTCATTCCTCGACTATACGTCACAGCTGCAGAAACCGATTTGGAATGTGATCCAATGTGGGAAGAGGACCTGGACTATAATCTTGCTGAGGAGGAGGAGCCTGAAGAGCATTTCCCCTAGTGCTTGGGTAGAGTTTGGAATATCTTTTTGGGTTTGATAAATGGTATATGAGGAACTTGTAATTAAATACAATTGTATATTTGAATCCATTGTTTAGATGGAGGTCGGCCTTCATCGGTGGATGTTTTTGGTTTCTTTGGCATAACACATCGTGATTAGTTTTGTGAGATGACATTACCTTGTGTTTATACTATAGCTCTATTATGTTTCCGTTGTTGGGCATTTTACTTCTGCTCATGTGAGCTTACCATTTGAGATGACCGATCCTTCCTATTGTTTACGTGTATGGAAGGATGGAGCTGTCAGGAGGTGATGTTGCATATTGATACCATAGCATCATCTGTATTTTGGATCACAAGTGTGACCTGACGGCTCAGATTTTGTGGTAAGGAAAACCTGGGCTGTCACAGGTACTGTCCACAAGCAAATTACCCTCCATACCTCCATCAATTGAGGAGGCAGAACCTGACAAAGAAAATATAGTAGAAAATGCGAATGATGCTATGAATCCTACAGAACCAGAGATAATTGAAGAGGAAACCACTCGTACGTGCACAACAACTGTTGAACCAGAAATAATAGAGCAGAGACTATCTGAAAAAGAACAGGCCATTCTGTATGATTCAGCATTGGACTCCCCAATAGGCCCTGTCATGCCTTCTGTACATGAGGAAGAAATAGTGCCAACTGTTGCTGAGACAGAGCCTGAGAGCCAAATGATATCCTCAACGGAGGAAGTTCCTACACAATTGGGTGAACAATGTACCTCTAAGATGACTACTTCTAACCATATGCCTGCACTAAATAAGTTTGTACCCACCTGAGATTCCACCAACTACAGAGCAGACTCCCATTATTCAAGTCACAGAAGCAGGACCAAGTTTTGAAACTCCACAAGTGGGTTTTACTGAAATGCTAAATGAACAAACATCTCCTCCCACCGTTGCCACAATAGTTCCTACATCATCAAGAATCCAGGCTAAATGGGAAATGAGATTGGTAGAAGTAGAGAACTGACAATCGACAAATGCACCATAGCTGCTACCAGTACCAGAGATGGTAAGAAAAATGATTGAAGAAATGAATAAAGTGAAGAACAGAGTTTTTGAAGTCCTACTACAGCAAGGGAAAGGGCAGATATTATAGAAAACCTGAAGCAAAGGGCAATAAAGGATCGTCAAGTGCATTGGAGGGCTGAAACAATAAAGAAAGTACAAGAAGCAACTGGGGCCCTTCAAGATCAAATTATACAATTGCAACAATAGAATAATGTGCTAAGAAATAACCAATAGGCATGGGAAGGTCCGAAAAAGGATTATGAAGACAAAATAGCTAATTTGCTTGATCAATTTGGACAACTAATGGCAGATCCCGATGAGCGAGAAAGTGCACACAGGGAGTACCAGACTGCACTCAACAAACAATTGGATGAGAAGACTAACCAGCTTACAGTAGCAGAAGGCAAATTACTTAAGCTGCAAGAAGATAAAAATTCTCTAATCCAGATATGTGAAATGCAGAAGAAGAACATTGAGTCCATCATGAACAAAAGCTGGGTCGCTGTAGCAAGACTACGAGTCGACTTTGAGAAACTGAGGGACGAGATTAAGGAAAAAATTACCGTAATTTGCAAACTACAAGAGGATTTAAAAGAAAAAGGAAAAGTCAAAGAGGAGCTGCAAGCTTTGAAAGAAAAGTATGACAAAGTGACAGCCGAGAAAGAAAATGTTGTTGCTCCCTACAACAAAGAAGTTGGACCTAAGCTGTATGAGGAACCTACCCCTGAAGAAGAAAGAATTGAAATAAGCTCTACTGATGTTATGTTTGGCTTTGAGGAGGAACTGTCAAGCAATCATTCTCCACTGCTAGGCTTGCCAGCATCAGAATCAGCTTCATCTGTGTCAATTATACCATATCCATCATCACTGAGTGACTGAAGGTTAATTTCTATACATTGAAGCCTCACAGGTATGAATTTTCAAAATTTTTGTATCCCCTATTTTTGGAGAACAAAGAGGACATTGTTCTATTTAAGTCTGGGCGGGGGGGGGGGGGTACACCTTTTTTGTTTTGTTTTATTTTTATTGCATATATATATATATATATATATATATATATATATATATATATATATATATAATTGTGTTAACCATTATATGTGAGGTAGGATAGTAAAAATTATGATTCCACGAACTTTACAAACCATCGTAGTAGAAGTTCAACAATCAAACAATTGAACAATTATGATTCATGTTTAGCTGTCCTAAACACTGTATCAGATTGAATGTTTGAAACTATACTTTGATTTAAACTGTAATATTTAGACTATAGTTTTGAAATTATATAACCAGTGAGCTTTTGAGCCACATTTCTTCTTTTATTCTGAGAGAGACTATTTTTTATTTGAACTTAAATTTTCTATGAACTTTCTGACTATGCTGAAAATAAATCTCATATTGCTGAAAAACTGAATAAAATATTCTATGATTATGATAACTTAATTTTCTTGAATTGTTTAGTAGATACATCAAAACAATATGACATTCATGCTAGTGAATCATGGAAATGATAGAAGGCCATTCTTTCTATGCATTTCAGCCAAAAAGCAAAAATCCCATAAATTCATATATCCTTTGAACCCATATTAGAAGCCAAAACTGAATTTCTTTGTACCAGAATCTTATAAATCCTTAACCATATGTACTACCTAAAGCTTTCAACCTATAACCCTTATATTTTTTGAGAATTTAGAATGCAAAAGGGAAGAAGAGAGAGTGAAAGGAGTAGCAAAATAACAAATAAGGAACATGCAACAAAAGGGTGCGACTGAAAAGAGAAAATTAAAAGAAGAAAAACTTTATGGGAAAGCTATCATAAAATACGATTTCACAAAAGGAGGATATCTAAAAAAGAGAAGCAAAAAGCTTCCAAGTTGAAGAAAATGGGATTCACCGAAAAAAAATAGAATACAAGTAAATGGGAAGAAGTTATCCAATTTTTGGATGCTTACTGAAGCAGAAATAGAAAGAAAAGAAGAAGATAGGAGAAAGATGAGCTGAATTCTCAGAATTTTGGAATCCTTTCTACCATTCTTTGGAAGTCTTTTAACCCAAAGCCCCATTACAAGTCAAATAAAGACCTTCTTTATTTATGATTTGCAATAGCATGAGCCTAGTAGAGACGCATATAATAAATATTATGGAGAAATAGGAAGGCATACAAATAGAATTGATTATCCATTCCATGAGATTTATCCTTTTATCAATATCCTTTAAATTATTCCTGATATTCCATATTGAGAGAACCTAAAAATTTTAATATTCGTTTTGAGAGTATGCCAACAGTGAAAGTTTGGATGAAAATATCTTCTAAATCGATAGTTTAGAAAAATTTATGATGGATAAACTTTTCACTGATACACATATACTCCACGCTTGATATGAATTAAATTAGTGAGTTCTGATCAAGGATAACTGCTAGAATGGAAAGAAAAGGGTGCTGGAATCGTGTTTTTGAAACCTATAACAACCATATGATAATTAGCACTTAACTGCTTAGTGTAGAATCTAGTTTAGAAATTTTAAAATTTTATTTTTTTTGGATTTATTTTAAGAAAATCTTTGAAAAATTCAAAAATATTTGAAGTTTGTAGGTAACTTCACTGAAAACCATCAGGAGACTATAACTCCTCCACTAGGGATCACCTATGGGTTTAAAGGCTTACTGCATCTGCTAAATGCAATTGTGCTCCCTACGAAAGTGGCATTTTAATTCATAGTTTAGACTAGTTTTCTTTCCTTGTTCGCTAGGGACTAGCAAAGCGTGAGTTTGGGGGTGTGATAAGTCACAAAATATGCCACTTTACCACCCTTAACTTAGTGATACTAGACCCCAGTTTGTTACTAATATGATGCTATGTACAAATATTCAGAATAGTAAGCAGAACAGAGCTGAAATAATAATCTTTGCCAAAACAATCTAAAAAAGAATTAAGAATTACGATTGTGTGAAGAAACGCTCCACTCGAACGAAGGACCAGTCGACAAGCGAAGAAAAAGAAAATCTCGAATGAATGAAAATCTCAAACGAGCGAAAAAGAAAGAAAGAACAAGAAAGAGATGCAATTGTACACACGATTGTGCGAAATAAAGCTCACGTTGTTGATCACGTGAATACTACACTGCCAGGCATAGAATTAGAAGATCTGTTTGATTAGAAGATTGGCAACTTATGGATTTGAGAAGATAGGCGAAAGAACCTTGAAGATCTCTATTGCTACTGAAATAACGAATAACAATCCTGCACATATCTATCATACAAAGCAAGGAAGAACTATGATTAGAAGTTAGAGTTATATTAGGAATCTTTTATTTTAGTATTTTCTTTTCTTAGAATTTGACTATTGTAAATCGACCCATTATGATCTATAATAAGAGGGCTCGACACATAGGAAAGCTTATTAAAGGAACACTCAGTATCAATTGACGATTGAAGTTGGGTTTTCTTTCGATCAACTTAGTTTAGAGTAGTTTAGTTTTTTTCAAGTAACATCGTCCACAATTCTCTGAAAGTCTTACCTGATAACCAAAACTAAGGAAGTTGAAAGACTGACCCTTTGGATGGTTCTGCTTTGCTTTCTAGTTTAGATTTATTTTTATGCACTTTTACTTCTTTGTAAACATCTTTGAATTCTTAATTTAAATTGATGACTCAGATCGAGAGTTTGTAGATTAGTGTAACGGTTTTAATTTCCTATCTTCAGTTTTCTTGAGTTTGATTGACGCCTAAATTTTGGAAAGATTGTTGATTAGTATAAATCTATGTTAAAGAATTTTAGTTTTTTATTGATGCCCAAATTCTAGAGGACTGAGATATGGTGTAATGGTACTTTATTTTATAAATATCCGAGAATTGAAAGATTGTGATTGACGACCATAATCTGGAAGGAGGAGGATTTAGTTTTATTTTCCACAATTGGTTTAAATAACTATTCTTTTTTTCTTATTTCGCCCATAGATTAGATTCTGAAAAGACAAATAAAAAGTTTTCACAATATACAAATTTTGACCTTCCTCGTAGGAGCGATCCTATACTAGTGCTATAATTTCTATTGTACACTTGCAATAGATTAAGGCTTTAGTACAATTATAGTCACATCAGTACCCACGACTCGCTATCATTGAAAGAAAAGTAACACCGCTGAGAAAGCCTTTCGAAAGTTTTTTCATACCCTTAAACCAAGTCACAGCTCGCTGTTACAAAGGGACTGTGAGCTATCACTGGTGAACAAATAAAAGTGAACCCATGCACAACTAGTTGTTAGGACACAGCAGATAGTCGTGTATCAGACTAGAACTAAGAAATAGAATCCATAGCTCACTGTCAGAAAATTGCAGCTCGCTGTGGATACAAAAAAAAAAAGAAATATGTATACACAACTTGCTATTAGAAGATGACAACTTGCTGTGAGTATTGAAAATGCTGTGATACTTGCAGCCACAACTCGCTGTCACGACACAACAGCGAGCTGTGTATACCAAGAACTGAGTTCGTCCTAGCCACAACTCACTGTCATAGTACAACAGCGAGTTGTGAAAACTGCCACAGCTCGCCGTCAACTCACGATAGCGAGCTGTGAACATAAAGGACAAGGAGAATTTTCTTCAATCGATCTTCCATCTTTCGACCAGTCGATTTCGGACAGAGTAGATTGACCTAGTTAAATTGAATTGACCATTGATAGATCATTATTTTGTACATTGTAGACGGGAGAATTGGTTGCTAATTATAGACATCAACTCACTTCTCTCTTGCAATGTTAGTACCTGAGGTAGGGGAATTTCAATGCACAATCCATATTTTGTACTTCCGATTCATATATGTTTAGTGATTGAGCAATTTGAACACTATCTTGTCATTGCTAATGATTGTTTTTGTGATTCTTAGATATCTGAATTTGAACTTGAAAACCTTAGAAACTTGGAAAAAGTGATTTCAAACTTTGAATAAATGGAAATTAATTTGAAACCTGAATTAGATCATGGAGGAAAGCTTATGACATGAACCCCATGAATCATTAAAATTTACCCATTGAACATTTGAAACTCACTAAACAGTGCACTTTCATTGAACATTGAATATTGTGCTCTCACTGAACATCTAGAATTCACTAAACATTGGAATCTCATTGAGTATTGAAATCTGAAATTGAATTCTGAATTAGTTATGAAATATGAACAAAATATTGTGTTAGAGCATTGCATGTGATTTGAGGTTGAACTGAACGAATCCTGTACAATGACATTTCAGAAATGTTATGTGTTAGAACATTGAATATTGTGCCGGAGACATAATGTCGGGGTGAGCTAAAAGTCCACATGCTCAGTAGGGAGAACCCAATACCAATTGTATCTTATCATTCTAATGCATAGATATTCAATGATTCATTCAATATCAATGACTAAGATTACTAGAAATATGAAAAGTCAAAGTATCCTTTTAATTTGTATTATATAATTCTACAGTGGAATTTGGATGCTAATTTCAGAGGTTCTAACAATTGAAACTTATACAAGTGTTCCATAACATATGTTCCTTTCTTCATGCAAATGTCCAATTCAGGTATATTCTGTGTATTTCAAATGCACATTCTGGGTTTCAATGCATGACTAAAAAATATAACTTAAATATCTCTAACGCAATATAGCGTTTGAGCCAGTGGTAGCCGATGGGAATCCTAACCATCGTCGTTCAATAATAATTTTTCAGTATGCCCAAGCTCCTGCATTGTGAGGAATACTTGTGTGGTTCGATAAGTGGTTGTCATGGTTCAGTAGGTGTTGGACGCACAATTCAGTATATGTCGAAGCATGGTTCAGTATGTGTCGAAGCACAGGTCAGTAGGTGCTGTTGCACAAGATTCATTCAGTTCAACCTCAAATCACACGCAATGTTTTACACATAATATTTTGTTCATATTTCATAACTAATTCAGAATTCAATTTCAGATTTTAATGCTCAATGAGAGCTCAATGTTCAGTGAATTCCAGATGTTCAGTGAGAGCACAATATTCAATGTTCAATGAGAGTGCACTATTTAGTGAGTTTCAAACATTCAATGGGTCAATTTCAATGATTCAAGGGGTTCGTGTCATAAGCTTTGCTCCATGATCTAATTCAGGTTTCAAATCAATTTCCATTTATTCAATGTTCAAAATCAATTTGTTCAAGTTTCTAAGGTTTTCAAGTTCGTATTCAGATATCTAAGAATCACAAAAACAATCATTAACAATTACAAGATAGTGTTCAAATTGTTCAATCACTAAACACATGTGAATCCAAAGTACAAAATATGGATTGTGCATTGAAATTCCCCTACGTCGGGTACTAGCGTTGCAAGAGAGAAGTGAGCTAATGTCTATAATTAGTGACCGATTCTCCCTTCTACAATGTACACAATAATGATCTATCAAAGGCCAATTCAATTTAACTGGGACAATCTACTATGTCTGAAATCGACTGGTCGAAAGATGGAAGATCGATTGAAGAAAATTCCCCTTGTCCTTTATGTTCATTGCTCGCTGTCGTGAGCTGTGGCAGTGTTCACAACTCGCTGCTGTACTATGACAGCAAGTTGTGGCTGTGACAAACTCTGTTCTTGGTATTCACAGATCGCTGTTGTGTTGTGACAATGAATTGTGGCTGTAACTATCACAACATTTTCAATACTCACTGCGAGCTACCGTCTTCTGACAACGAGATGTGTATACTTCTTTTTTTTTTTATCGCATCCATAGCGAGCTGTGATTTTCTGACAGCGAGCTATAGATTCTATTTCTTGAGTTTGGTCGAATACTCGGCTAGTTGTTGTGTCCTAACAACTAGCTGAGCATGGGTTCACTTTTATTTGTTCTCCAGTGACAACTCGTTGTCCGTTTGTAACAGCGAGTTGTGACTTGGTTTAAGGGTACAACAAGACTTTTAAAAGTTTTTCTTAGCGGTGTTACTTTTCTTTCAGTGACAGTGAGCTATGGGTAATCCCACAGTGAGCTGTCATTGTTGGCAGCGAGCTGTGGGCATTATCATAGTGAGATATCATTATCATTTTCAGGCTCGGAATTTTTATGTCCTAGGGTTGGAAAATAAGATCTAATCAGCAATCCCAATGGTTAGAAGATTCATTTTATGATCCAAACTGGACATAAAGGTTTCTAATATTCTAATTATGATTTGAAAATAATAAAGATGAATAAAGTGATAAGTATTCACCTCTCGAAGCATGGTTGGTGACGCTACGATGATATAGGCTTGCAAAGATTGATGATCAACTCTACCATCCTTGCGATGTTTATATCTCCTCTCTCTTGATCTCGATAGTTTAAATGATCGAGATGACATTCGTGGAGAGATGCTCAAAAGTTCTTGGGTGAAGAGAAGAAGATAATTGAGGGAGAAGGGTGGTGACTGCTAGGGTTTTCTTAAGAAGAGGAAGGAAGAGAAGAGGCGGCTAGGGTTTTCTCATGGCTCTATTCTTCAGAAGAATTATTAAATTGTTATTTAAGGTTCTCGTAACACACTTCTCTTATAGCATTTTTGGGATCATCCAGTATTAAATTGACACACTGAGGATAGGTGTATAGGCCTTTACCTTAAAACCCAAAATAAATATTTTAAAATCTACCTACTAAGGTTCGATCCTTAGACCTTTTGCCTATAACTTAACCCTTTGGCCAACATGCTATCACATAGCTTGTGTAATTAGTGGCAAAATTAAATATAAAGGTCATTTTAAAACCGATGTGTATTTTTAGCTTAAGATGTTTTCAAAAGTGTAGACACCAAAATTTGGCCCAAGGCCTGCTCAAAACATATTTTGAGAGAGGCGCATGTCTGAGCTTTTGATGGCATGTATGGAACCCTTAGGAACCATCTCAAACCCTTAGGAGACATCCTAGATCCCTTAGGAACCTTCCCGAACCCTTAGAAACCCATCCCGACCCGTAGAACCCATTCCTGACCTAAACCTAGCTTTCCCGAGCTATGGATGGAGAGTGGTGCATCGGGACTAGCTGTGACCTTCTATTGCGATTGAATCTTATACCATTGAAAAGTAGAAGTCCTCAACTTTCCAACGAGCTAAGAATCACCCCAATCAGAGCTATGTACACAAAGATATTACATTCCGAACCCAAATGGCAAGTTGGTAATTTCAAATAAATCCCCTTAGGGATTTGGTGTAACTAATAGTTGTGCCAGTTATAGGTGGAGCTCCCTCCCCCGTGGGCCGCTAACTTCCAGACACTTTGCCCTACTGTTTTATTGTACATATGCTTGGTGCAACTAATAGTTGCGTCAGGCATATGAATAGGAATTGTGTATTTTTACCTCAAATTTTGAGATTGGGGTTTGACTTATTGACCACCTTGATCTTTGGAGTGTGTTTTGCTAGTTCTGTTGCACCCATTTACTACCTATGTGCAACCCCTTAAATGATTTAAAGCCCCACCCTATCATCCACCATTGGAGCACCTTCTCACATTTTTCAAGGCTAAAAAAATCCTAGGAAATCTTAGATGGCCCATTACCTAATTGCTAATCCCAATTAGCCTCTAAGAACCCTCTTAACCTCTCCTTTTCCTATAAATAGAGAGGCACCCCTCCCTTTACAAAGGCTTGAAAAATTTGTAATTAAGAGATTAAGGAATCCCTTCTCTCTCTCTCTCCTCTAGTGCACCATTCCCATACAAATTGTAGAATTCTAAAAACCCGTTTAGACCTTAGCATTTCATCCATAAGCTCTAGGTTAGGTGTGTGTTATCCCCTAGCCTTCTCTCTCTACCTCTTAGCCATCAAGCCTTAGGAGTTAGAACTCCATTTCATACCATACAAGCCTTCAAAAGCCCACCGAAGCAAGCCAACGCAAGGCTCCACCGCGATGCAAAAAGGGCCCGAGAGCTCCGGCTCTCCCCTCTATTCTTTTACCTTCTCGGTTATTCCTTTATCCTCCCATTTGTGCCATTAGGCCGCCAAATTTTTGGTAGGAACGGAGGGACTCAAATAGGATTTAAGACCCATTTGAACAAGAGGAAGCCTCTTTTATTTCTTTTATATTATTTTTATTTTGGCCATTAGTAGAGACCATATTAAGCGGGTTGATTGGGTGCTTAACACCTTCCCAATTGATAACCGAAGCCCCTACCCAAGAGCCTTTGGCGTAGACTGGATTCAGAGTCATATTTGTGGCACTTTGGTGCTTATAAAAATAATCTAGGTTTCCTAGGACACTAAAAGCTCTGGGGTGGCGACTTTATATTTTCGTTAGAGAGCGCATCGTCGTGACGGGATTGTCAAATATCCCACGGTTGCATAAATGGAGACTCTGCTGGGGAGTCACTAGTAGAGCTTCTCCTTGACTTTGGCCTCTTTATTTTTTATTTTACTAACTTTTTTATTGCTATTTTTTATTTTATTTTTTTACTCACTCCTCCGATTATGTCATTTTACTTACCCCTACTTTTACGTCATTTACGTGCCTTAAGCCGTTTGGCGGGCCTACTTGCGCACCGTCTTTCAATTTCTTTATATTTTCGTCATTTCAAGCACCTTAGCCGATTGACGGGTCTACTTGTGTATTGTCATTTAATTTTTTTATATTTCTATCATTTTAAGTGCTTTAGCCATTTGGTGGGCCTACTTGCGCTTTTAATTTCGCAATTATATTCCGTTAGTGAATGCCGATTCGTAGAGGCGGCACGGGATCATCTCCCCCGGTCTTTGAACTTAAGAAAATTTCCATAAAAGTAAAAAGTAAAATTGATCCAACAAGGGAGATCTAAATTAATTTTTATGGGAAAGATTTTCAAAGGGTTGGGTTATTTAGGCATACATACAACCACCCGGGTCTTAGTACGGCGACAACTCCTAGTAGTGATGATCCAAAAAAGTCTCAGCCCACCTAGTACCTAAGAAAAATGCTTGCACTTGAGGTATCGGGTGGGTAACTTTCTCATTCCAAGCTTAAAACCTGAGAAAAAGTGAGCGTTAATAAACCCAATTTGGCCTTAAACCCTTAGGTTCGGTGAGAAAGAGCGGATCATATAAACAGTCGATCCCCAGAACCCTAGCTTCCACCAAAAACTAGTTTGGAGACCCATTTCGGACTAGGCCTGCGCTGTCAACCCTCACCATAACCGGCCCGTTCCGTGCCCCAATTTTCCCTTCCACCATTTCCCAAAATACCTAAAGTCCAAATTTCCCATCATTTTCCCAAACATCCATGGCCATCTCCAACACATCTCATCTCCCTTCCACACCCGCTCAAAACCCATCTTCTACCCTAACCAACATGCCCTATTTTTCATCCGCCCAACCGAATCCACCCGCATCTATCCATACCACATCCAATCTCCCACACATCCCTCCATTTACGCAAGCCATGCCCATCTTTCCCGAAGCCATGGCCAATTTTCCTCCCTCATTTCCCTCTTTCATGCCCCATACATCCCCCCATACATGCCAAATCCATCCTCCAATGCCCCACCTCATTTCTCCAATCCACCCCATATCTCACCTCTTACCCGAGCCATGCCCAATTTTACTGGGACCATGCTCAATTTTTCCTCTTCGCACAACCTATCCAACACCCCTCCAACTATCAAATAGCCCATCTCCATCTGATCCTCCTTCTATGGCCATGATGGAGGAGATGTTCCACAACTATAATAGGTGGAAGGCCTCCCAATACAACCCCTCTCATCCACACTACACATCTACGGATCCATCCCATACCCTAGCAAGCCTCCATGCCTCATTCCCCCATGACCCCATCAACCCCATCAACCCCCCATCATCCACACTACCCAAACCCCCACTACCCATGTATCCCAAGGCTCAATGGCCCAAAACCCCATTCCCCACATGTCCCAAGGCCCCATGGCCCATAGCCCACACCTATAAAGGGCCCATGGCCCAAACCCATCAAGGGCCCATGGCCCAAGCCCACCAAGGGATCATGGCCCAGACACACCAAGAGCATATGGCCCAGACCCATTAAGGCCCAATGGCCCAGATCCATCATGGTCCATGGCCTAGACCCACCAAGGACCCATAGCCCGGACTCACCAAGGCCCAATGGGCCAGACCCACCAAGGGCCCATGGCCCAAACCCTCCCAAGGGTGTGGCCCAACCTTCCTAAGGCTTCATGGCCCAAACCCAAGACCAAAACCTTGGAGCCCCACACCCATACCCTTCACAATTCCTCCAGAATTTCACCCATTCACAACCCTCATACCCAGCTCAAACCCATGCCTTACATCAACCCCAGTTTACCCAAAGTCAGCTTCAAACCTTCCCCCATGCTCAATGGCTTCATCAGGCCCAACTCTAAAATCTAACTTCCACTCATCCCATCACCCAACAAACTTTCCCTCACCCCCAATGGACTCACCCAACACCCACTCATGTCATTCTCATCCAGTCCATGCAACACCAGCATGAGAATCCTACCCTCACTACACACTATGCCAACTAGCAGTATGAAAAGGATGAGATTAGGAACAATGGAGCCTATGCTGGGGGCATTGACCAACCTTAACCCTCCTATTATTTCCCACCCCCTGGTAGCATAAAGTGAAATCCAACCAACTGCCAAGAAAGTGGCCCCCATATCTAAGGAGTCAGAGCAGCTGAAAGAATAGTTGGACAAGATACAAAAGCAGTTGATGAAAATGGGTAGTACCGAAATCCACGCCACGGACTTCACAGATTTATGCTTATTCGCTGAGGTCCCCTTGCTTCCCAAGTTTAAAATGTCGGCTTTTGACAAGTAAAACGACATCGGCAATCCTATTACACACCTCAAGTCCTATTGTGGGGACATGTGCCAATATGGAGGGGACGAAAGACTATTGATAAAGGTCTTTCAAAAGAGTTTGACCGGTTCGGCTTTAAGATGGTTCACATCTTTGGAACTGTCTATGATGAAAATGTGGAAGGACTTAACGCATCTGTTTCAGGAATAATATGTCTACAATATAGACATTGAACCACGTAAGTCAGACTTGGCTTGTCTGAGGTAGAACCCGAATGAGACCTTCAGTGATTATTTGGGGCGATGGAGAGCACTAGCAACTCAGGTCAGAAATAGGATACTTGACGATGAGTAGATCGAAATGATTTCCAAGATTACTCTACTAGTGATCTCAGACTTTTTGGTGTACTAGCAGCCGCCCAGCTTTACTGATCTGGTGAGGAACGCCAATCGCTCTGAAGATGCCATCAGGGAGGGTCACCTAAATAAAAATGTACCAAGCAGAGCCAGTGGGGTTAGAAGGTTTTCAAAATAGAGGAATGAAAAGAGAACCGGGGCTGACGTCCAGAACGCTGCCAATACCAGGCCCAATAATAACATAACCCCATTCTAATTTTAAGCAGCACAACCAGTGCCAGTCAGAACTGGGCAAATACAGAGAGCAAGGAATGGGGCAGAAATGCAGATGACTTTGGAGTAGAGGAGAGCCCACTATGATCGAGTGTTTATACCCTTGAGGCAATCTCTAAGTGTACTTTTACCTTTACTAATAGAAAAGGGATTAGTCACTATTCATCAACCGCAACCTCCTCCTCATAAAATCTCAAAGAACTATGACCCTAACATCCACTGTAATTTTTATCAGGGCCTGGGTCACCTGATTGATCACTACTTATTAAAGCATGCAATCCAAGATTTAATCGATGTTGAGAAAATCATTCCACCAACACCATCGCAAGTGAACTAGCATGCAAATATCCACCAGGTGCCATTACCCCCACATCCTACCAGAGCAGCAGGTCTCAGACCCACCATCGAGATGATAGAGGAATATGAGGAGGAATTTGAGTTTGACCCATCCGATTACATCAGTGATCAAGAGAGCTACGTGGCACCATTGTCGAGAAATATTGAAGAAAGGAATATTAGGGTGATTGAACCCTAAATTTGTGAGGTTATTTCCCCAACCCGACTCCATGAATTAAACCCTTGGATCTTAGGGCTTATTTTCCATCACCCACACCTGTCAGTTATGTGCACATAAATGCATATCAACCATACACTACCACCCCTGTCAATTGCCCAATAGCCCATCATATGCCCAATCCCTTGTCGGCACCCATCAGCTACCAATGGCGTACCCCTACCCCCAACTCCCCACTAGCACCCATCAGCTACCAATGGCGTACCCCTACCCCCAATCCCTTGCCAGCATCCATCAGCTACCAATGGCCTACTCCTACCCCTTTTACCCCGACGCCACCACTCACAAGCTTTACCACCCCCATCTGGCCTAATTTTGCCACTTAACCAGCTATCACCTTGGTAAATCAAGTGTTACCCACACCTCCGGAGCCCGCAGTACAAGAGCATCAGATACCAGCAGCCATGCCCTTTCAGATTCTGAGATCAACCTACAATCCTCTTCAGGCCCCGCTGAGTTATGAACAGATAAATGTCAACACTGGCAGCAACAGAGAAGGGGTAGTGGACTTTGTCACGAGATCTGGGAAGATCTCGAAGTAGCCAGAAGCACCAGCAGCTGCACAAGCCCAGCCAGAGGGGAAGAAAGATAGCGTAGTGAACCCTTTCGAGAAAATGAGTCGAGAACATATACTAGAGACTCAGTTGAGAAGAATGCCTGCCCATATTACTGTATGAGATTTATTAATGATGTCCCCACTCCACTTTCAAGCATTAATGGGGGCATTAAAGAATACACATGTGTCGCTTTAAGTTAGCCCCGATGAAATCGGACAGATAATTGGTCAAGTGATGGCCCCAAATACCATTTCATTTTCAGATGCCGATCTACCAGAGGAAGGAGGATGTCACTCAAAATCCTTATATATAACTGTTGAGTCTAGAAATATGATAATCCCGCTGGTCTTGATCGATAATGGGTCTGCATTAAACATATGCCCGCTGAGAACTGCCACCAAGATTGGGGTAGATCCATGCATGCTAAGACCCACAAGAACTAGCGCTCGAGGTTTATATAACACACGAAGAAAGATAATGGGAGAAGTCGATATTGAGCTATTAATTGGGCCAATGACCTTCCCCATATTGTTTCAAGTGATGGACATCAAATCCTCATTTAATCTATTGTTAGTACATGAAGTTTGAGCCATACCCTCCACATTACACCAGAAACTCTATTTTGCATCTAGGCATAAGATCATCACCATCATTGGTGAAGGGCACAGTGAGAAAGAAAAGGCCACCAACAGCATTGAAAAACCCAATGTGTTGGACGTGCCGCACACTGCTGAGTACGTTGACCTCCATAGTTTCGAGTATGAGGTATCAACAGTACTCCCGGAGCCCATTGAGGGCATCATTTCAAGAACCAGAGGTGAAATGGTAGTGTCAGTGGCCATGCTCCCAAAGTGGGGCTACAAAAAAGGAAGAGGGCTTGGGCCCAGACTGCAAGGTAGAAGAGAGCCCGTCACAGCTAAGGGAGATCAAAAAGTCAGATTTGGACTAGGTTACAAGCCCAAGAAGAAGAGGTACAGGAAGCTAAAGAGAAAGCTCGTGCAACGGCAATTGCCAAAGCTAGGGGGATCCACATAGAGGAGTAACCCCGTCCCAGACCTCAGATCAGAAATTCATTTGTGAGTGCTGGGGTTGTGAAGATCGACAGGAATGGGGTGACCCAATTGACCCCACATAAGCCCATGACACCAGTACACCCCACCAATCCCTACATCACCCTTCCCAGCCTAGAGATAGATTTGGCCGCGTTATCCCTCTTTGAGGAACGATGGCCCGTACCTGAACGAACCCCCCCAGTGGTGAATCACCACAAAACTATTTTAACATTTGAGGGCATCATCTCAGACGAAATGGGGATCAACATGATGGAGGTTGACTCTAAAGAGTAGTATCAGTTAGCTCCCTCCATCCAAATAGGTAAAGGAGCAGCCCCTCAGGTACACAATTAGGCATCTTTACCCTAGAAGTGGGGAGTGGCCTAACATTTGGCATCCGTTTAAAAAAAAAAATAACCTATAAAAGTGAGATAAGCTCTTGGCAGGCAATACCTTGTATATACATAGACTCATGCTGCCAAGGGTCCGTCTCTGAAGAAAATGAAAATCCCAAAAACATTAAAAAAATACAAAGTCCAAAAATATTATCATTTAAAATTCTAAATAAAATCCCACAAAAAGATGCCTTAATCAAAATACCCATCCCACGTAAAATCGACCCCTTTCTTGTAGAAATATAAGAAGAGGTAAGTGTTATGAGTCTGGATGAGGATATCCCTTTAGAGGAGGTCCCCAATGAGCTCCTTAACCGATTTACCGAATTTGAGCATGGCCCTATCCCCATTGTTGAAGAGATCAAGGACGTTAATCTAAGGACTGAGGAGGTTCCCCGAATGATCAAAATCGGAACGTTGCTATGTACCAAAGAAAGAAAAAGCATGATCGACTTCCTTCAATCATACTAAGACATTTTTGCCTAGTCGTACGAGGATATGTTTGATTTGGACACCGATTTGGTAGAGCATGAGTTGCCTCTCTATCCTCATATGAAGCCAGTTAAGCAAAAGTTGAGACGTCTCTGACCCGAGTGGATGCTGAAAGTCAAAGACAAGGTCATCAAAAAGTATGACGCAGGATTTCTCATTGTATCCAAATACCCGTAGTGGCTAGCCAATATTATACTGGTGTCGAAGAAGGATGGAAAGGTCTGCATGTGTATCAATTTTCGTAACTTGAACAAGGCAAACCTGAAAGACGATTTCCCGTTATCGCACATCGACATCTTGGTCGATAACACTGCTAAGCATGGGATGCTTTCTTTTATGGATGGATTATTAGGATATAATCAAATTAAGATGGCAGAGGTAGATCGGGAGAAGACTACATTCATCACTCCTTGGGAAACCTTTTGCTACAGAGTTATGCCGTTTGGGCTAAAGAATGTCGGTGTAACGTACCAGAGAGCTATGACTCCACTGTTTCACGACATGATGCACCGAGAAATTGAAGTATATGTCGATGATATGATAGACAAGTAACCAGAGTGAAGCGATCACTTAGTAAACCTTCAGAAGCTGTTTGAGAGGTTGAGGAAAACTGTTGGGATTCATCGTCAGCAGGAGAGGAATCGAGGTCGGCCCAGTCAAAGTTAAAGCGATCACTGAAATGCCACCACCATCTACTAAGACAAAAGTTAGAGGGTTCTTGGGCAGAATACAATATATCAGTAAGTTCATTGCACATCTAATGCCTATCTGCACGCTGATCTTCAAGCTACTAAAGAAGAATTCACCCATTGAATGGAACGATAATTGTCAGGCAACGTTCGATAAAATCAAAAGCTACCTCTTTAACCCACCTGTTTTGGTACCACTTGAGCCGGGGAGACCACTCCTGATGTATCTCTCCATGAAGGAAGTCTGGATAGGATGTGTCTTAGGGCAACATGACGAGAGAGGAAGAAGAGAGCACACCATCTACTATCTGAGCAAAAAGTTTACTGATTATGAGACGCGCTATTCTCATCTGGAGAAAGCATGCCTGGCTCTTGTATGGGCTACTTAGAGGCTCCACCATTACTTGCTATCCCAAACTGTTCTACTTTAGGCCCCAATGGACCCATTGAAGTACCTTTTTGAGAAGTCGGCTATTACTGGAAGAGCCGCATGATAGCAACTTTTATTGTCACAGTTTGACATCACTTACGTCACTCAAAAGTCGATCAAGGGGCAGGCACTCGCTGATCATCTTGTCGACAATCCTTTGCCAGATTATGAACCCTTGAGAACTGAGTTCCCCGATGAGGACATCCTGTTCATGACGAAGGATGATACTGAGGAAGCAGAGGAATCATGGGTAATGTACTTTGACGAGGCAATAAATGCTAAAGGTTAGGGAGTTGGCGCCATTCTGATTTCGACGAAAGGATCCCATGTACCAGTCTCCATCAAGCTCAACTTTCCTTCCACTAACAACAAGGTTGAGTACGAGGCTTGTGCCGCTGGTTTGCAGGCGGTTCTCGATCTGAATGTGACTCACCTTCGAGTATTTGGCGATTCATAGTTAATAGTATGCCAGATGAATGGTGACTGGAAGTTGAAAGATGAGAAACTGATCCCTTACCATGAGCACCTCAAGGATCTGATAGCTTTCTTTCAGGATGTGACATTCTCATATGTCCCCCGGATAAGGAATCGCTTTGCCGACACACTAGCAACGTTGGCATCAATGATAGAAATCCCGTATGGTATTGGGATGAAGTCGATCATGATCGAGCAAAAGAATGAGCCGACCTTCTACCTCCAGATTGAGGAATCTACAAAGCCTGATGATGAGCCACCTTAGTTCTCAGATATAAAAAATTTTCTCGAGACACTAACTTTCCCTAAGGGTACGTCCAAGACGGACTGACGAACCATTCAACATTTAGCAGCAGGCTACGCCATTTGTGGGGAATGCCTTCACAAGTGATCGTACAATAACATTTTTCTCAGGTGCCTTACAGAAAGTGAAGCGATCAATATCATGAAGGAGATCCACAAGGGAGTATGTGGAGCCCACGTCAGCAGTCACATGCTCGCTAAGAAAATTCTATGACAGGGATACTTTTGGACCACTATGGAATCAGATTGCTGCAAACATGTTCAGAAATGCTACAAGTGTCAGGAACACTCCTGTCTGATACACGCTCCTGCCATCGATCTCTACTACATGAGCACTCCTTGGCCATTTGCTACCTGGGGCCTTGACGTCATAGGAATGATTAATCCGAAAGCATCAAACGGACATCGGTTCATCCTCGTCGCCATTGAATACTTTACCAAGTGGGTAGAAGCGGCATCATATGCCAACATCACAGCCATTCATGTCGAGAAGTTTCTCAAGAGTAATATTATGTGCCGATTTGGAGTACCCAAGGATATTATCACGGACAACGGCATAAACTTTATGATTAAGCATATCCAAGCCTTCTGCGAGCAATACAAGATCAAGCACCATCACTCGTCCCCTTATCGGCCAAAAACTAATGGAGCCTTGGAAGCTGCGAATAAGACAATCATCTACATCCTCAAAAAGATGGTTGTCACTTATCGAGATTGGAGTGACATGCTGCCATTTGCTTTATGGGCCTATAGAATGTCGATCCATACCACTATAGGGGCAACACCATTCTCCCTTGTGTATGGAACTGAGGTCGTCCTACCAGTAGAGGTTGAAGTACCCTCGCTCTGAATCCTTATGGAATCATGCTTATCCGAAGCGGAGAGAGTGAGAGCCTGCTGTGAATAATTGAATCTATTGGACGAGAAAAGACTCCTAGCCTTATATCATACTCAAGTTTACCAGGGGCGAATCGCACATGCTTATAATAAATGTGTTGGCGGTCGAGATCTAAAGGTAGGAGACATGGTAGTGAAGAAGATCTTTCCATCCCTCCACGTCGATCCGAGAGGGAAGTTCAAGCCGAACTGGGAAGGGCCTTACGTCATTCGAGAAGTGCTACCAGGATACACCATCCGCCTTGCCACCATGGACGGAGATCATCTTTCTGAGCCCATCAACGCTAGATACGTCTGATGGTTCTACTCTTAGTCTATCGCGATAAGGTAAGTATTGGTGAAACAAATACGTGACTGCTTAAGAACCATCCAAAAGAGGCCATCATTCTAAGCACAGTAGCCAAAAAGCATCCCTAAAAATAATGATATCCTTTGCTACCCCATTGAGCATGGGCCTTTCTCTCAAATAAACCCCTTCCCCCCCTAAAAAAAAAATATGTGTGTGTACATATACAAAAAAGGGGAAGTAAAGTTATCATCAAAATTTAAAAAAAATTAGAAAAGCAAAACCTCAAAAAGAGATTGTCTGAAATAAAATAAAGGATGAAGAAAAAAATATAGAAGAATCATGGGGCGTGTACAGTAAAATCCCCAAAGGAAGAAGTGTGTTGTGAAAAATTGGTTGTATCAAGAAAAATCCTTTTCAGCCCAGCATACCTTCAAATCCTAACCTAACTCATGACCAAGCTACACCCTGAAGAAAGCTCTCTTTGTAGGTTCATAAGCAGTCATAGTATATGTTCAGTCAACACGAGCCGAGTTGTGAGACGACACCAGAACCCCATCTGGCCGGCTATGATGGAATCGACGTGTATGTCGTGGCTTTTAAAAAAAAGAAATAAAAAGAAAATAAAATAAAAATACAAGCTCAAAGCAAGATGGATGTGGTGAAAACCTGAAAGGACAATACAGGTAAAAACAGCGAGTTTGTGCGAACCAGGTGAAAACCCAAAAGGGTGCTTGGGGTAAGAAAGCTAAACTCATGGACGTGGTGAAAACTCGAAAGGGTGCCACGGGTAAAAAGAGGGCACAAACGGGCACAACAAACCCACCTTGGGCGTCGAGAGTAAAAAGGATTAAAAAGAAAAAAAAAAGGGTTTGATTTGATTGATAGTTTCGATTGTGGAGGAACCCTCTTGGTTATCCTTCCTGTTTCCCTTTTCGCCGGCTGGGCTGCTCATGTTAGTTCAAATCGGGCCCCGACCAGAATTGTCATAGTGAAACTGCTTTGTCAAACGTATGACTCAAGGCAAGGATAAAGGTTTGACTCAGCTCAAAGGAATTGGCATTCCAGTCTGGGTAAAACTGTTGAAACTCATGCAAGATCCGACTACTTTAAGGGGGTTCGACCATGCTCAAAAGAGGACCTGAGATCTCACCCAGTGGTTAAGGCACCACACCCAAAAAAAAAAAAAACACACACACAAACACAAAATGAAAAGAACAAGAAAAGTCTGTGTAAATAGAATAGATTTCCCTTTCTTTTTACAAATGCCCCGCTTACACCACATCCCAAAAAAATAGCCGGTGTGATATCTAGCTTTCTTTCTTTCTTTTTTACAAAAGCAAAAAAAATTAAAATGCAAAGAAAATATGTATACCAAAAAGTGTGTATTTGTAAAGGGGTTTCTTACGCCCCTTTTCTATGTATTTAATCTATGCAAAAAGTTATATGTGCAGGAAGGAATCAGCGGCCCAGCTCGCGCTTCAAAGCACTAATCTCAGAGAGAAAACCATCCTCCCGGACATTTCGCTCAGTCAACCAACATTCATGCAAACTCTTGTACCTCTTTCGAGATGCATCAGCAGCCCCATGAGCGACACTCAAAGATCCTTTTAGAAGAAGGACCTCGCTCTCTGCTACCTCTGCTCTAACTTTTTCGTGTGCTAAAATCTCTTACAGGACCCTCTTCTTATTAACCAATAGCTGAATACGAGCTCGAAGCGCCATTTGTTTCCTCGGCTAGGGATCTCTTATGTCAATACTCTCCGTCTGATCCAGAGGATCAACAGCAGGCTGCTCAGCCAATAGCCAAGCCTCGTATTCGAGGGAAGACTAAACCGAATCTCCCTGCTCCATATCACACATCAGCGTTGACTGACTTGTCTCTCAAAGAGCAGCAATCCGATCTGTCCCCAGAGGACCCCCTAGAAAATATCAAGTCACATAGAGGGGGCTTTGTCTCACAAGGCACCTGCTGAGAATAGCCGAACTAACTTAACACCCGAAATGAAAAATAAAAGGTGCTGCCAGTCAATCCTAGGAGGGTGATGCCCTCATGATCTCTGAAACAAACTATTGGGAAGTTCCAATCTAGACAAGGAAGCCTTCATATCAGCTCAACGTCAGTCAATCAAAGCTTCAAAGCTGACGAATCGCCTGGCGGGAGCAAGTGACTCCTACCTGAAAAGCATCGAGCGGCCTCACCTCGGGCAATATAAAAGCATGGCATGGGGCCCAAGATAGCGAGATGCTCTCCTAACT
The DNA here is from genome assembly GCA_021018995.1 of Chloranthus sessilifolius. Lineage (NCBI taxonomy): Eukaryota > Viridiplantae > Streptophyta > Magnoliopsida > Chloranthales > Chloranthaceae > Chloranthus > Chloranthus sessilifolius. The sequence goes on from CM037587.1 coordinate 59,959,337, forward strand.
AGACCTGAAGTAGTAAAGGACATCCCCTGAGGCTCTCCACCTTATCCAGAGCAAATGCATCAAGACATCGGTATAGTTCGGCAAGGACCAGGTGCATCACTGATCGAGCCTCTACTAACTTGATTAAAATGTCACAAAGAGCTAGAGAGAAGCTCTCTCCCCCAGTAAAGAAAAAGACCTTCGAAACAAGACTGAGAGAGAAGGCTTTCGCATTGAAGATATTCCTAACTGGCAATTTTTAAAGACTTTTTGTCACCGAAAAGTTCTTTGAGGAATTTGATCGAACACCTTGTGGGCCCTCCAACGAAATTTTTTTCGTACTCGAATTTCTTCAAACCGAGGGTAAGGTGAACAAATTTAGAGTAGCCCGACTTCGGTGTGGCTCTTGCGAGGCCTCTGTGAAGCCATAAACTGGATAAGTTGGATAGCTCCTCAAGAGTAGGAGTTAGCTCCCACTTCCCAAAACGGAACACATGAGCACTTGTATCCCAAAGAGAGGCTGCCGCGTGAAGTAGGTCCTGCCATAGAGGAACCTCCAGGAAGAGGGGAAGACGTGATAGCCCGAGCCACTCAAGTTCGACGAGCTGACTGTCATTTAATCTCCCATGCCAACTTGTAAGAAAATTGGGCCCCAAGCCTAAAGAAAGGGGTAAATTGGTCCCAAGCCCTCCATGTAAGGGAGGATTGGAAAGCGGGTCATAGATGTATAAAGATCTTTCAAGAATATAAAATTCAATGTATGTTGATGGACCTGCCCTTGGGAAAGCAAGGAGAGAAAAAATCAGTCAAAAATGCCAAGTCAAAAAGAAGAGAGAAAGAATTTGAACTGTCTCGGGCATATAAGACCCCACAGCTCCCCAGGCTAAAAATGGCACAACTATTAGTTGTGCCAGTGCAAATGTCCCCAATTTAAGCCTGGCACAACTAATAGTTGCGTCAGCACAAATCTTCCCCTCCATGCCATTTTTCTGATTTTTTGGGAATTTTTGTGGGCCTTTGCTGGCCCCCTTTTCCAATTAGCCTATTCACTTGTTTTATGCTGTAAAGAACATTCACAAACATAGAGAGCACTTAACATTTGAAATCATTTGACTCTTTGTACAGGTGGAAACCCGCACCAAGGCATGTGGCCTCAAAGGTCTTTTTTGCGAGCAATCACCAAGATCATCCTACAAACAGCCAGATATATATAAGAAAAGAGATAACATGCAATCAAAGGAATAGCGTTAAATATTTCTAAGCAAAAAAATCATAAAAAATGCCACAATCATCCATCACAATCTGTTTAAAAAATCCCAAAATTATCCCCAAAATGTGCTAAAATGTTTTTATTGTACAAAATCTAGAAAATAGGGCCTAATCTTTATTGGCGCCCTTTGACTTCTTTCGCTGACGTGAGGAGCCCTGGTAAGTCCACATATCTCCCACTCGGGACCATGCTTGGGAAATCCTGCTAAGCAAGGATCGCGACTCCTTGGCGTGTGCACGCTGCAAGTCATAGTTAAAGTCAAAGATCAGGATCAATTAAGGAACAAAGAATAGAAGAACCAATGAGAAAAGTGGACCAGCAAGATACTCACCACCTCCACGTCCCAGAGCTCTGTGATGTTACGGTAATAAGCCGCATGCTCCATAGCTGAGTCAAAGTTTTACATTCAAAGGGATAGGATGTCAGTTGCCGGGGCAATTACAAGACCAGTAATAAATGCATGCATTGATCAAATGAGCCAAGACAATGGAAGAATGATCGTAAGAGGGCTTACCCCTAGAACCACCTCAGGAGGAGGAACCTGCGTCGCTTCAGCTGAGATACCCTCCTGCTTATCCACATCGGCACACAGGCTTTGGAGAAAGCTATTGTCCAGGCGTCGAAAGGTCCCATAGACCACAGGCAGATCACCACCAAGGGTACCAGCATGAGAGGTACCTGACGCACCAGCTCCCGAAGAATCCTCACCTGAGGGACCCGCCCCGGAAGGGCCAGCACCTGAAGGACCTGCCCCAAAAGTATCAGCGGTACCCGCCGCCGCTCCACCTCCATTGTCCGAGTCATCCCCTTTAGCAAACTGTGAACAAAATAGAAATTCGCTCAGAAGGAACAAAGGTTGAGTTAAAACGAAAGGGGGACTAATCTAAAAAAGGGAAAGGAGAATTGCCTAAGCGCGCGGACCGTCGAATGCAAGGAAGTTGGCACTAGGAAAGGAGCGTGGCAGGATGAACCGATATAGCAAGCACTCGTACCATATATGATAATCCTCGGGCACAAGAAGGGAATTAATAGGGAACTCATTGTGGAGGAAGGCCGCAATGAGCTCCTCAATACTACCAACAGGATCCAAGATGTCCGCAGGAGGGTCCATGGGTAAGGCATGATAGCCATGGTACTGGTGCACTACCCGCTCATCTAGGTAGTAGGCCCTGGCCCACGCCCTGTAGAAAAAACAATGCAGCGGTTGTTGAATAGGTGTGATGAACCTACGACTGCCCATCCCAGAAAATGGAGGCAAGGTATGGGTCGTGGAGGATCTGTCCAAGTCAAGAGGTGGCGAATCAATCAGACATGCAGCATAATAAATCAAGGACGATTTCCAAACTGGGATAAACAAAATTGGAAAGGGTGTTACCTACTCAGGGACCATCAGGTCGAGTTGGGACCTCAAGCCCATCCCTAGGTGCTTCATGCCTACATCACGGTGTTGGGCTTGGTTCCAGTTGCTGAGAAGAGGGTAGGTGAATGCACCCGAGTGGAGAAGCGGGCGCCCAAGATGAAAGTGGTGGTACCCCCATACCTAAGAAGAACAGTGCACAAAAGAATAAGTTAGTAACATAAAAGACCATTTAAGTAAAACTGACGAAAGCAAAACAGTTAGGGATTACCTCCAATGTCGCCCAAAAATCGACAACAGATTTGGAATCCCTGGTGGTAACCCGAGCTACGCCATACATCAACCACGCATATTCGGCCTCACCCCAGTGGCACCTATGGACATCACCCTAGTTATCCATAATGCTCAGCAATACTAAGCTGACTCAACCGCCACTCGCATTGGTAAAGAGGGTCTTACCCAGCAGGAGTAGGAGAGTGATACGGGCCAAGATGATCGCTCGCACAGGAGTAATGTAAAGTACCCTATTTGGCTGGCCCGGATCCACCAACTCATCAGCCGTATAGAGCACGGATAACCAGGTCATCTTGACCTCAGTGACATGTATTTGCCCATGAGGAGGGTATGCCCCTATCAATCAGATGATATCCTCTTTGTTCGGCACCACGAGACTGGCTATCGGTATGCCCCCTACCCTAATGCCAATAATCATCATCCAATCTATGGGCGTCAGTGCCATCTCGGCATAAGGCATATGGAAGGTCATCGTCTTAGGGCGGAGCTGCTCTATCAATGCCTTCAAGTACGTGGCATCCCTCACGGGGGGCAAGACAGTAACTCCCCAAAGCCCACCTGCGCCAGCAAGAACTTCACCACAGGGGGGACATAGAGGTAGAAATCATGAAAATCCAGCCACCCCCCACGGAACATGATAGGGGGCAGGTCCTACATCAAAAGTGAAATACATCAGATCTTGGAAAGGAAGAAAATTTGTGCAAAGAAAGGAAGAACTGAACCTATCTTATTTCTAGCCCGCTATGCTGAAATTTGAGATGTGAATGTACGTTGGTGGAGGAGGCCAACTCGGGCAGCCTCACCCTGCATCTCCAGCCAGGGACCCGCTTTCCGCTCCACCATAAACAACTGCTCTCCCCACGGGCCATAGACTACCTCAGGCCCCTCCTCAGGTACATGCTCATTGTCGCCGGACATTCTGGGGCAACAGAAAATAATCACATAAGAGTAGATCAGTAATAAAGAATCATTTTATGCTACACTGTAGGGGAAGACAAGTATGTTCACCCTCTTTCAGTTCATTTTCAGAAAATAAAGATGCACACATACATGAAAAAAAATCCCTTTTAGTTTGAAAAAAAAAAAAAAAAAAACAACAACAAAAAATCCCTCCCTTTTTTATCTTCAAGAACAAATAAAACAAAAACAAAAACAAATTTCCTTTTTTCTATGTTTAAGAATAAAGCATGTAAAAAAAAAATCATCATCATCATTTCTTTAGGCTCCTAAAATCAAAACCCAAAAAACCCTTTCTTTTATGCTCCAAAAAAAAAAAAAAAAAAAGAACCAAAAAAAAAAGAGCCTTTCTTTTATATATATATATATATAAAAAAAAGACAACAACAAACAAACAACAGAAAAAAAATCCTTAGTTTATGCCCATAGAATAAAAAAAAAAACTCGACACAAAAATAATAAAAATGCCTTAGTAGGTTTTCAAAACAAATAAAATCTCTTGTTTTCTTTTAAGAGAAGTCAAAAATCATTATCCGTAATTAAAATTCGAAAAGAAACCTAAAAAAATCCCTTTCTTCTCTAACTTAAGTGTTCAAAATTATATACTTCATATGCAAAATAAATAAATAAAAACAAAAAACAACAAAAATAAAGTCCATACTATATGCACAAATAAAAAAAAAACAAAAAAACAACAAAATATATATATTAGATACCAATAAATTTCATAAAATAACAAAAATAGGGCACCATTTATGAAAAATTGCCAACATATCATCAATAAACAAGCATACAATGAAGATAAACCATTATTCATCAAAGTATGCTAGATTATAGCCACATTTACAAAGAAAAAAATAAGAAAGATCAAGAAAGATGGGATTTTAACGGTTACCTTGTGAAGAAGAAAGGGCCTTTGATCTAGTGTAAGATGGCGATCAATCGGCATGAGCGAATGCCGGCAATGAGGCACGCGTGGAAACAATGTAAAGGAACCCTAGGGGAGGCCGGTTTTCGGTTTTTTTAAGAGGGGGGAGAAAAAATTTGAAATTTTGCCCATGCTGCCCGAACTTGGGCTGCTTAAATCGATTCCCCAGCCAAGCTTGGCACAACTATTAGTTGCGCCAGGCAATTTTAGGGCCTCTTTTGGTTTGGCGCAACTAATAGTTGTGCCAGCCACTTTTACACGGGTCTTCGGGCTTGGTGCGGGTCGAATGCATAACCCGATACCCCCCTCTCTTTGTTTTAATTCCCCCGGTAGATGCATGCGCCCCCTAACGGTATGTCGATCCTCATTCGACTTACCCGGGAAGTTGTGATAAGAGTAAAATAGACCGAGAGCGATAGACGTCCTGATCCTATATAGAAAAAACATAAAAAGTCCAAAAATGATAAAATCCCACAGAAAAAGCTAAAAATAACAGAAAATTCACATAAAATAATAGGTAATTCACATAAAATAATAGTTTTGAAAAATCCAAAAAATCACATAAAATAATAGTTTTGAAAAAACAAAAAAAATCACATAAAATAATAGTTTTGAAAAATCCAAAAAAATCACATAAAATAATAGTTTTGAAAAATCCAAAAAAATCATATAAAATAATAGTTTTGAAAAATCCAGAAAAATCACATAAAATAATAGTTTTGAAAATTCCAAAAAAATTACATAAAATGACAACTTAAAATCCAAAAAACACAAAAAGGTAAACACCAAAAAAGGGATCAAAATTTCTCACATAAAATAATAAAAATATGTTTAAAAAAAAAAATAGCACGCACTCCCAAAAATGTTGTGACATCTATTCACTCCACTTGGGTAGTCATACTAAATAAACTTCGGGAGCAATGGGCTCGCCTAAAGACCTCGAACCTTGCTTCAAGCAGGGACACCTGCGATAAGTTAAATGAGGCGGTCTGTGCCTCAGATGATTGGACGCACACGCATGCTCCATTGCGATAAAATGTCAATATTTTATTAGCAACACAACTGTGCTATATCAATATCCTAAGTCTATGGTTCGCCTTGGATTTTTGGATCCTACTTTAAAGTAGGAGCAACGGTGTCAATCTCAGTCAAACAGTCACTGTTTCGATCGAGTTGACTCCACTGCTAAATCTTTGTGATGAGCACTCAGTTGGCGGATTCATATGAACATAAGTGTATAACTTCATATTCATTACTAGCCATTCCGGAGGTGTGAACTTGAGGTCTGCACTGTCCGGGCATGCGCCCTACGGGGTTTGAGGTTCGAATAACTCCGTTATGAAAAAGATCAATTGTTGGTTGAAACCAACCTATTGAGAATAAAACTACTCATCAATCAAACTATGTGTAAACACGTATGTAGAAGGGTTCATTTCCCTTATTTTCGGAGGCTTAAAACCTGTATTGGCACGGTATCCCTGTAAAGTATACGCCTTGCGTCTGGGTATCCGCCAGATGGTCGTTTATTCTCGTAAATTATATTCGGACCGGATTTGGGTCGAGACTTCCATCGCCTTTGTTGCTTATCGCCCCTAATGGGTGCATATTTATGCATAGTTAAATGATTTGTAAGATTGTTGTTGGCAAAGACTAGGATTGGATGCCCCCTTCGGGGGCACCCGATTTTTGCTGGATCTGTTCATATTTATTTAAGGTTAGATACTCTAGGTCATGATGATCCGGGGCACGTTGGAAAAGTGACATGTACTCCCAAAAAGCGTTGCGACATCTATTCGCTCCGCTCGGGTAGTTGTGCTAAATAAAGTTAAGGATCAATGGGCTAGCCCAAAGACCTCGAATCCTACTTCAAGCAGGAGCACCCATGACTAGTCAGATGAGGTGGTCAATGCCTCATATGATTAGACACAGACTTGCGTTACACCTATCTTTGAATGTGGGTCGATCGACCCTCCTTACTTACGAAGCTATTTTTCCTGACATGCAGTGGATCCATCAGTAATACCTTGGGCCTCTTCAGATGTCTCTTTTCTTTGGCATTCGATCATTAGTGATCGAATACGAAAGAAGGGCATCTGAAGACACCCAAATTTGGCCTAAGGCCTGATCGAAACACATTTCGAGAGAGGTGCATCTTCAAGCTTTTGATGGGATATATGGAACCCTTAGGAACTATCCCAAACCCTTAGGAGACATCCTAGATCCCTTAGGAACCTTCCTGCTTAAAAACCCATCCCATAGAACCCATTCCGGACCTAAACTTAGCTTTCCCGAGCCATGGATGAAGAGTGATACACCGGGACTGATTGTGACCTTCTACTATAATCAAATCTCATACCATTGAAAAGTAGATGTCCTCAACTTTCTAACGAGCCAAGAATCACCCCAATCGGAGCTATGTACACAAAGATATTACATTCTGAACCTAAAGGGCAAGTTGGTAATTTCAAATAAACCCCCTTAGGGATTTGGCATAACTAATAGTTGCGCCTGTTATAAGTGCCCCCCCCTGCGGGCAGCAATTTCTAGACACTTTGCTCTACTGTTTTACTGTACATATGCTTGGCGCAACTAATAGTTGCGCCAGGCATATGAACAGTAACTGTATATTTTTACCTTGAATTTTGAGTTTAGGGTTTGACTTATTGACCACCTTGATCTTTGGGGTGTGTTTTTCTAGTTCTGTTACATCCATTTAATACCTATATGTAACTCCTTAAATGATTTAAAGCCCCACCCTATCATCCACCATTGGAGCACCTTCTCATATTTTTCAAGGCTCCAAAAACCCTAGGAAACCTTATATGGCCCATTACATAATTGCTAATCCCAATTAACCTCTAAGCATCCTCTTAACCTCTCATTTTCCTATAAATAGAGAGCCACCCCTCCCTTTACGAAGGCTTGAAAAAATTTGTAATTAAGAGATTAAGGAATCTCTTCTCTCTCTCTCCTCTAGTGCACCATTCTCATAAAAAATTCCAGAATTCTAAAAACCCCTTTAGACGTTAGCATTTCATCCATAAGCTCTAGGTTAGGTCTGTGTTACCCCCTAGCCTTCCCTTTCTACCTCTTAGCCATCAAGCCTTAGGAGTTAGAAGCCCATTCCCTACCATACAAGCCTTCAAAAGCTCACTGAAGTAAGTCAACGCAAGGCTCTACAGTGGTGTAACAAGGGCCTGAGAGCTCCGGCTCTCCCCTCTATTTCTCTACCTTCTCGGTTATTCCTCCATCCTTCCATTTGTACCGTTACACCGCTAAATTTTTGGTAGGAACGGAAGCGCATAAATAGGATTTAAGACCCATTTGGGCAAGAGGAAACCTTTTTCATTTCTTTTATATTCTTTTTGTTTTTGGCCATTAGTAGAGACCGCATTAAGCGGGTTGATTGGGTGCTTAACACCTTCCCAATCGATAATCGAAGCCCCTACCCAAGAGCCTTTGGCGTAGACCAGATTCAGAATCATATTTATAGCACTTTGGTGCTTATAAAAATGATCTAGGTTTCTTGGGACACCAAAAGCTCCTGATGGTGACTCTATATTTTCGTTAGAGAGTGCATCATCGCGACAGGATCGTCAAAAATCCCACGGTTGCACAATAAGTTGAAGCATGCGGTGTATCTCTTATTAAGCACATATACCTAATTCTGGTATATTAAGTACACGAAAATGTGAATCGTTACACAACCTGTAGGGGCGCCCTTTTGTAATTAAAAAAAAACTCACCGAAATGATATTTAAAATGCTAAAGGGGTGCTTTTTCATGCTTTTCTCATATATATATATATATATATATATATATACATTATATGTTCAAATTTAATAAATCTTAGTCAACCTAGGGGTCCTTGGAATTCTTCAAGTTTCCTTATTTAATGGGTGAGATGAAGTCAAATGTGAGTCAAATAAATCAAAGGGAATTTTTGGAAATTTTTAAGGCCATAAATATAGGATTGTAAAATATTTGTTTCATCCATTGATCTCTAAATTTTTCTCGAATGTAACAAATTTTCTAATTTTAAAAAAAAATTATAATACACACTTTAATAATATTTCATATTCTTTTGAGTGAGAGAATATGCATCTGGATGTAGCCCTCAAGGGCTGCACCCGTAAGCCAAATCATGTGGCACGTGGCATGATCAACTCAAAACAATACCATTCTTCGGTTCATCAGCCACTTGACAAGTGAATATGAAAAATAAAGAATTCTTTTAAAAAAAATTTACCCTTCATTTGATGAGTCAATAATATGATATAGGGCCAAAAATTTGGTGCATTCAAATTGAGCACCTTTGACCACATTTCCAACAGTGGATGTAAATTAGATCATGCCCAAATTTTTTGAGTATCTGAGTGATCTTGTCCAAGTTTCTGTGGCACCCAATCCTCATGATGGGTCGACAACGGGGGGTCCACATGGTGCCTGTTGGTCTAGAGCAACACTAGGAACACATAATTTTTTTATAATTGTAAAATGTTAATGCATTTTATGTAATACAATTATTTTATTATTTAATGAAATCCTTTTTAACATTAAATAGGTTAACAATTAACACATATTTTATATATATTTTAATAGGGTAGTAATCAGTCACAGAATTTACCATTTTGATACCCTTAACTTAGTGATGATAGACCCCAATTTGCTACTAATGAGATGTTCATACACAAATATTTATATCAATAAGCAAAAAAGAGCAAAAATGATAATATACGCCACAATGCACTTCAGAAGCAGTAGAAAGATGATCACATGAAAATAAGATCCAAATCGTAGTAGACGAATCATCGGTCTGAACTGAAAGAAGAAAGATGATTCAAATCGTAAAGAAGTCTGAGAAAAAGCTTAAGAAAAGAGAATCGTACTCTATGATTCTGTAGAAGAAAGTTCATAAATGGGAGAGATCGAACTAAACTACGAGAGATCGACAACAAGAAATCATACTGAAGAAATGAAGCAAAATCGTAACTCCGATTTTGAAATATACAGCTCATGCACTGCTGGAAGTAACGTGAGAGTTGTAAAGTCATGCACAAAATTGAGTACTCATAAATTAGAAGTTCTACACTCTACGGAACTGAAAAGATTGGCAAAGATCTTTGCTGCTGAAAATCAGTAAGAAAAGTCCTTCATGCATCCACTATTCGAAGCAAGAACGATAAGATTTAGGAAGTTTAGAATTTTAGGAATCTTTAGTTTTAGAATTCTACTTTGTTTAGAGTCCGAGAATAATGTAGCCAACCTCTTATGGTTCTATAAATAAGAGAGTCTGACACCCAGAATAAGCATCCAAGGCTTCTCGAAATCAATTGACAACTGATATTGAGAGCTGGAAGATCAACCTTAGGATAGATTTATTTTTCTTTCTAGTTTAGAGTATCTGAAGTTTCTCAAGAGTAATTGACGACTGATCTTAAGAGATAGAAGATCATTTTACTTACTTTCTAGTTTAGATTTATTTTATGCACTTTTCTTGCTTTGTAAACATCCAAATTTTCTTGATTTTAATTGATGACTAAAGTTGAGAATTGGAGGATCTTAGTGTAACAGTTTTTAGTTTCATAAATATCTAAATAATTCTTGGTTTTAATTGATGCCTAAGATCTGGAAGACTGCAGATTAGTGTAACGGTATTTTAATTTCGTAGATATCCGAGAACTGAAGGAGACTAATTGACGACTAGAATCTGGAGGATCAAGGATTTAGATTTATTTTCTTACAATCATAGTGACAAATTTCTCCAAAATTCTCCAAAATTTCTTCAAAATTTAACGAAACAAGGGTCGGGTAAAACTTTCGGCAAAATTTCAATGATTTCTCCAAAATCACTAAAATTTCATTAATTTCGGTGAAATTAACAAAATTTTGCGGAAATTAATATATCTTTTCTAATTTTTGAAAATTTTGAAATAATAAATAAATTTTTTATGAAGTTTAAATATAATTTATATTTAATATTTTTTGTACTCCCCGATATTTTCCTGAAACTTTTCAAAATTTTCTCGATATTTATCCGAAATGAACCGAAATGTTGCCAAAAATGAAATTTGTCACTATGCTTGCAATTTATTTTTTTGCACTTTACTTTAAATAAGTATTCTTTATTCTTTAAAGGCAAATAGAATGTTTTAAGATCAAAGTCTTCCTTATGGGAATGATCTTATAATAGTGCTGCAATTTCCATTGTGCGCTTGCAATAGGTTAAGACAGAGCATAATTTTAAGAGTCGTCAAGTTTTTGGCGCCACTGGCGGGAAAGCAGTATCTAAAAGCCAATATTTGTCTCTCACAACTCCTTTCGTTTCTCTATTTGTATTTTTCTTTCATCACTTATTCTTTTGCAGGTTTTATTTAGAGCAGCGGATCAAAGCTTCAAAACTTCTTCTAACAAAGGAAGCTAGAGGCCCAGATTTGTCTTCTCTCCCTGCTTTCTAAAAAAAAAAAAAAAAAGAGAGATAATTTTTCTAGTGTATGCATCATACTCAATCCAAAAATTCAAAACATTTTGAATGTGATCCAAAAATTGAGAGAACTCTCTTGCAAAACTTAGCTTCTAGTCGATCTTCTGAGAGAGAATCTCTAACAATGGCCGAAGACCATCCTATTCAGGAGCATTACACCCCAGTCATCCTGACTGTGCCCTCTTGTATAGTTTTACCGAAGGTGGTGGCTAGTCAAAATTTTGAGATCAACCTTAACACGCTACAAGCCTTACCTACCTTTCATGGGCTTGATCGAGAAGATCCCTATCAACACCTAAGAGATTTCATAGAACTTTGCACTATGTTGCAACTTTCAACACTTAATAATAAGGTCATTAAATTACGGTTGTTTCTCCTCTCTCTTTATGACAGGGTGAAAGTTTGGCTTACTGCACTGCCCGCTAGGAGTATTATCACTTGGGAGGGACTGCGGCCATGTTTTTCTCTGAGTACTTCCCGATTGGTAAAACCAATCAAGTTCCTCAAGCAATTCAAGGCTTCAGGAAATTACCTGGAGAACTGTTTCATGAGAGTTGGGAACACATGAAGGACTTATTGAGAAAATATCCTCATCACGAAGTGAGAAACTGGTCAATTGGTTAGAGTTTCTATCAAGGGTTGACTGAGACTAACAAGTCTATGGCTGATGTCGTGAGTGGAGGGGCCTTCATGGCCCAAAATGGACAACAGCCTCGGAATTTGTTTGAGAAACTAGCTGATAATTCAAAGCAGAAACAAGCCCTGCTTAATTCTGACCCTGATGTGATTCGCCACACTCCTCTCGAAAGGGGTGGCCTTTACAATGTCAACAATGACAAAGTCAAGAAGGAGAATGACATCGGTGCTAAGGTAGAAGTCCTAGAGTAGAAAATCGCATCATTGATGACTTCAAAGCCTAGTGCCCCAGAAAGACCTATAGCAGCCTATGCAATTTTCCAGAGCTTAACCCATGCCGTAATAGAGTGCCCAGCTGTGCCATTATACCCGGATGTGTTGGAAAAAGAAAAAAGTACCGACATTCCAAAGGAGTGATTACGGGAATGCATATAACCCACAATGGAGGAACCATCTAGGTTTCAATTATGGCTCCACCAGTGGGGCGGAACTAACACCATTTGTTGCACAACCACGATATCCTCCTGCCCAGGTTTTCCACCAAAGACCATAAATGCCTACTATGCAGCCATAGTATGGGGCATTGAGCAATGAACTCGATGCTACAATTGCTTAGATCCTCCAGAATTAGCAACAACAATCGCATCAACATTCTAGAGGCTTGCTTAGTTCTCTCAAGTACTGCACTCACATACCCAATCCATCATGAAGTTTGAGGTCCAGATTGGTCAACTAGCTTCGCAGATGGTGAAGATAGAAAGTGGCCACCTACTGATCAGTCACAGAATATGCCATTTTACCACCCTTAACTTAGTGATGTTAGACCCTAGTTTGTTACTAATATAATGTTATGTGTAGATATTCAAAATAGTAAGTAGAATAGAGCTGAAATGATAATCTTTGCCAAAACAATCTAAAAAAGTAGCAAGAAGTATGATTGTGTGAAGAAACGCTCCACTCGAATGAAGGATTAGTTGACAAGCGAAGAAAAAAAAATATTGAATGAACGAAAATCTCGAATGAGTAAAAAAGAAAGAAAGAACAATAAAGCGTGATTCTCGAACGTACGAAAGAAGCTACGACTGGAGGAACCAAACTAAAATCACGGACGTTCGAAAGAGCAGAAATCGTATAGAAGGAAGAACAATCGTACACATGATTGTGCGAAATAAAACTCATGCTGCTGATCACGTGATGATTACACCCACCATAAACAGAATTAGAAGATCTCTTGGATTAGAAGATTGGCAATTTAAGAATATGAGAAGATTGGCGAAAGAACCTTGAAGATCTCTATTACTACTGAAATAAAGGAGAACGGCCCTGCACACATCTATCATCCAATGCAAGGAAGAACTAGGATTAGAAGTTAGAATTATATCAAGAATCTTCTATTTTAGTATTTTCTTTTCTTAGAATTCGAATACTATAAACCGACGCCTTATGATCTTTAAATAAGAGGGCTCGAAAAATAGGAAAGCTTATTGAAGGAACTCTCAGCATCAATTGATGACTGAAGTTGGGTTTTCTTCCGATCAACTTAGTTTAGAGTAGTTTAGTGTTTATCAAGTAACATCATCCACAGTTCTCTGAAAGTCTTGTTTGACAACCAAGACTAAGGAAGCTGAAAGACCGACCCTTTGGATGGTTCTACTTTGCTCTCTAGTTTAGATTTATTTTTATGCACTTTTACCAGATTGTAAACATCTATGAATTCTTCATTTGAATTGATGACTAAGATTGAGAGTTTGTGAATTAGTGTAACGATTTTAATTTCCCATCTTTAGCTTTCTTGAGTTTGATTGACGCCCAAATTTCGGGGAGATTGTTGATTAGTATAAATTTGTATTAAGGAATTCTAGTTTTTGATTGACATCCAAATTCTAGAGGACTAAGATACGGTGTAACGGTAATTTATTTTGTAAATATCTGAGAACTGAAAGATTGTGATTGATGAGCATAATCTGGAAGGAGGAGGATTTAGTTTTATTTTCTGCATTTAGTTTAAATACCCATTCTTTAATTCTTATTTCTCCCGTAGATTAGATTCTTAAAAGACAAATAAAATTTTTTCACAACATACAAATTTCGACCTCCCCGTGGGAACGATCGTATACTAGTGCTGCAATTTTCATTGTGCGATTGCAATAGGTTAAGGCATTAGTACAATTATAGCCACATCAAGTTTTTGGCGCCACTATCGGGAAGCAAAAAATTTCAATTTCATTTTGAAAGCCAATATTTGTCTCTCTTTTTATTTTTATTTTTCTTTAATCACTTCTTAATCCTTTTGCAGATTTATTTAGAGCAGTGAATCAAAGGTTTCAACACTTCTTCTGACAAGAGAAGCTAGAGGCTCATATTTGTCTTCTCTCCCTGCTTGTTAAAATAAAAATAAGAAAAACTAATAGCAGAAAAAAATATTTACGTTTCTGGTGAATGCATCATACTTGTTCTCGAAGTTTAGACTTCTTTGAGTGAGACCCAGAAATCGATATGACTCTCTTACAAAATCTCGCATTAAAGCGATCTTCCGGGAAAGATTCTCTAACAATGGCTGACGATCGTTCTATTCAAGCACACTTATGCCCAGTTACTTTGACTGCGCCCTCTTGTATAGTTATACCAGAGGTTGTAGCCAGACCAAACTATGAGATCAAGTTGATTACGCTTCAGGCTTTGTCTACCTTTCATGGGCTTGATTGAGAGGATCCCTATCAGTACTTAAGGGATTTCATAGAACTTTGCATGATGTTACAACTATCGGCAACTAATGATGAGGTAGTTAAACTATTGCTGTTCCCTTTCTCTCTCAAAGACAGAGCAAAGGCGTGGCTGATCTCACTACCTGCCAAAAGTATTACCACTTGGGATGGACTGCAGTCCAAGTTCTTGAACTAGTACTTCCTGATTGGTAAAACTAATCAGATTCACCAAGCAATTTAGGACTTTAGTAAAGGCCTGGAGAATTATTCCATGACAGTTGGTAGCGTATGAAAGACTTATTAAGGAAGTGCTCCCATCATGATGTGTCGAACTGGTCAATAGCACAAAGTTTTTACCAAGGGTAAACTGAGACCAACCAGTCTACAGTTGATGATGTACGCAAATGAGCCTTCATGGCACAAAATGGTCAACAATCTTGGAACTTCTTTTAGAAACTAGCTGATAATTCAAAGTAGAAGTAGGCCTTGCTTCGGTCTGATCCAAATGTGATTCACCACACCCCACTCGCGAGGGATGGACTTTAAGATGTCAGCAAAGACATAGTAAACAAGGAGGATGATATGAGTGTAAATGTCACAGCTCGGATTTCCCTTACCCGAAACCCAAACTGTCAAATCATCAATTAAGGCGATCCACACTTCATGAACACTTGGAATATCCACAATACCAGAACTCAATAGATACCTCTAAGCAGATAGAGTCATTGTGACAGCCTGGATTTCCTTACCCAAAATTCGTGCCGTCGGATTGTGGGGCACGATCCAACAATCTAAAAGTAATAGCTCCATTCTCCAGATTCTATGGTTGGAAGAACCAAACCGTTAGCACAATGGTAAGCACGCATACGCGTAAGAAATCAAAGTACCCATAGAGGATGGCAAAGCGAAAATCAAACAACTAAGTTCTACAAAATTACCCTCATGACTACAAAAAAATATATCCACCGGTGAAGGTTGTCCTTCACCTAAACAGTGGAATTACATATTCGCATTTCAAATTCATTTAATTCAAGTATTTTACCTTAACAAAAACACAAAATCTCTCAAGTCGCCCCCTCCTAAACTAGGGATAGTACCCCTCAAGCAAGTCCTCCTCGTGACTAGGAGAATAGTCGGGGTCCTCACGCTTAGGATCTTGCACCGGATCAGCTCCTACAGCTGAGACATATAGTCAGGAAATGAGCTTCATCTAAGCTCAGTAGGGACATAACAATGCAAAATGATATAATATCATCCAATCTCATGGCATAAATGCATAGGAATACAACTTGCAAACTTTCATATGATATCACAAAACATGCAAGCAAAAACAAACACTTGAAAACATGATTTCATGAACATGTCAAGTTGTGATATGAGGAATGTACAAATTTTTGATCAATAACGATTCAAAGAAGTAGAACTGGTTTTTCATGTCAAATTGAATTCACGAGCTTGTACGGGACAGGCACATAGGATCACAAATTTCAAGTAAAACACATCACATCATGTATTCGAGTCATATAGTACTAGTGTGAGTATCCCGTAGTGGGAATAGAGCAGTCTGTAGCGGACACAAGGTGAAAACCCCGGGGACTCCACCCCTCCCTTGGAGATTTCGCTCCACTCACATCTAATCATGCGTACAAGAAGAGAAATGTGGCAATAGCATCCCATAGAGGGAACTGAGCAGTCCGTAGCGGACACTGGGTTGAGACCCCGGGGACTCCACCCCTCTCATGGAGGCTCCACTCCATAGTTGCACACAATCTCACGCATAACACATTCACGCAAGTCGAGAACGGACAAGAAATTACTCTTGCACATAGCACGATAACACAACAAGCAATAGACACGAATCATATTACCAAATGAATCTTGATTTCTCAAGGTAACTTAGGAATCAATGCAAGCAAGATGTCGTGCAAAATCATGCAAGTTCACGTACCAAAAGCAATCATAAGTCAGATGCTGAGTTTTCATATACCAAGTACAAAACGAAAATATGCTTCAAAACAAGTCAAATAGTGGTGCTATCCCATGATTCAAGTCAAGCATATAACTTTGCAATCGAGATTTCCCTACCTTAAGTCATGTCAAGTACACGTGTTGAAATTTTCAAGCTCAAATCACGACCTTTTCCCATGCTTTTCTCCTAATTCCCAAGGCCAAACATATGTCTCAGTCATTGATATTTGACACGTTCACACGCGCATGTTTCACAGGTACACAATTCGAGATAGGCCAGAATAGGGTATCACACTTGGGCGTGGTTCAATCCCGCTAGAGCGGTACCCAGTGACGCACCCCCTTCACGCTCAAGCGGTTTTGACCCTCGTCAAATAAGCCTGGAATTCTTGCTCAAGCGAAGGCTTCAAGTATTTTCCCACTCGAGCGGCTCCTATTATGCTCTAGCGGCTCCTCAAGACAAAGTCCCACATTACGCTCGAGCGGCTTTTACCCAAGCTGATTTGGCTTAGATAGAATTCCTGCTCGAGCGGAGGCTTCAAGGGTTTTTACGCTCCAACGGCTCAAATCACACTCGAGTGGTTTTCTCAGTACAAACTTTCAGTCATGCTCGAGCGGTTTTCTCCCGAGCAATTTAAGCCTATGATTCTCGCTTGAGCGTAGGCTTCAGGTGATTTTCCGCTCGAGCGGCTCCAAGTTACGCTCGAGTGTACTTCTCAGACTTGTTCTCTTTAACGATTCGATACATCTGCTCGAGCCGACCTAAATGGCTTCTCAAGTTGGTTTAAAGATACCTCACACAAAACCTACATGAGTCATCACTTACTTACAAGACTCTCCCTCTAAAATACATTACAATGCGCATCACATTATTATGCATTTACTAGTTTTAACACGCTATTTATCCTCAAATTTGAAGCACATGCAAGGGTTCCAATGGTCAAACCAAGATGTGTCAATTCTGGTGATTCTCACATGGCTCGATCCGTGTAATCACTGCATGTAGATTCAATTATCACAATCGCCATTAAACTCTAATTTTAATTAACATGCATGCGTTACAAGGGTTACCCTTGCTAGTTTCCTCACATGTGGAAACTTGCCACTTACCAGTGTCGAATTAATGTCGCCAAAGTGCCGATCTCACGATTCGTTCAATACTCTTCGCCTTAGTCGAAAGAACCACCGGTTTTGGGTTCACAAGGGTCGTAGTGGTCAGTTTCTATTTAGAAATGGAAAGGTTTTGGTATCGATTAGAGATTTGGGGTTTCAAGGAAACCGAACCAGCTGGAGTGGAATGGGTTCCTCTCTTCGTTTCTCTCGTTTCTTCTCACAGAGGCAGCCTTCTCAACAGAGGTAGCCGGCTTCACAATGCAAATCGAATGATTTGCATGGTTACGTGAGAGGGTATATAAATAAAAGCTTGGATTGGGTGTGTGTCTGACATATACACATAGCAAGTATAAAAGCCATCCCTTGGTTCTTATTGACATTGGCCTAAGTACCCGGTTTCAAGTGGGCCTTAATTCAGCTAGTAGTCTAGACGGGTCTAGGCTGCAGTGGGTTCCCAATGGATCTTAAGTAGCCAATTACTAACACATGCTCACAAGGTAGCCCCAAAGAGTTCTAATTCCCAAATAGACCCCAGACAGATTTGGCTCAAAAGGGCCTGTGGGCCTTCAATCCCTATGGTCCTCGTCTGGGTTTCAAGTGCACTAGTTCCCTATGGATAGCATGTGACCGGTGCCTAAGTTGATTCTTCCTGTTCGAGGTCTAGTGACCCTATGACACACCACGTCTCCCGGATTTCACAGGTGTGACTTTATGGGGTGTCACATCCTCCCCTAATGAAAATTTTCGTCCTCGAAAATTGAAGGAACTAGTAGGAGAAAGACAACAAGTCGGTAGGTTCACTAAGATTGTAGAGAATGCTGTTGGACCTTCACTTATGAAATTTGTTGACAGCGAGTGGAAGGTTCTAATGGTTTCATTGTATATTCTATTATGAACTTAAAGAGAAGCAGTGTGTTCAAGTGTATGCCTATCAGAGGACAATACACATACCAAATGATTTATAGAAAGGGCACATATCCTAAGCAATTATAAGTTTTTATCAAATCATTGCAAAGGTATACAAAATTTCAATAGTTAGGTATATTGATGCTACTACAAGTAGTTATTCTATTGATCTTCCGCCATCACCACAAGAGTTTCAATCATGGAAATTGAAGTTACCAAAAATGTAATATTGTTACTAGCAATCTACCAACACATTTTATCCTAGGAATCACAAGAAAACAACGAGTCTAACAGGTAGTAGGACTGAGTATGTTAATGAACTTTAGGCTCACCAGGCTATTCAGCGGCTTGCTTCTCTCTATGACTAGCTCCCGAGGTGGATGGTCCAGCACCCGACTCGAAGGCTCCCTGCGTAAACCTCGATGTGTACTCGGACGTATACATCCTTGCGTGAGCGATGAAGGGTGTAGAGGCGGTCAGGTATGCTTTCTCTATCAGGTGTGTGAGGATCTCATCTTGGAAATCGATTTGCTGATGGAGCATATGGTTGTCCTCATGTAGGGTGGACAGCTAGGTGTAGGTCTGCTGATGCAGTTGGTGAAGGATGCCCATTTGGCAGTTGAATTCAGAAAGTGTTAGGATGTCACCGTGAGGGAATTTTGGCGGCTGATTCGGTGCTTGCTAAGTTCCTTCGGCTATGACTTCGGGCTGAGTCAGTTGTTGTTGCTGGGCACCCTCTTGTAGCCGACAGAGGCGTCGATTTTTAGCGCAGAGCCGCAATGTTTTCAACGTTCGGCTCCAATCACGCAGTGTCCATTGACATGATGGACATTATCAGTACGCCTCTCTTCACTAGGTAACACGTGATAGGGTTCATCCTCCTTGGTGTCCTCATGGCCTTTCAACATTCAGGAAATGAGGTGGGCATAGGGCATATAATTTATTTGTTTGGAGGTTGTGCTTAGTAGGTGATCGTGGGCATATATTATGCCATCAAAAATCATTTTAGGGTCATTAAACCAAAGTTCACAGTGCGCTGCATACAGGGCTTGTAGTAGGGGTCCTCTTCATTCTTGCTCGTGTTGAAGAGGGTTCGACTTCCTAAATATATCGTCTAGCGGCCACATCTAGGACGACAATTGGGCTCTACGAATATCTCCATTGACCACCAGACCGTCATCGGCCATTTTAGCGGCAATGCGGTGAACCGGTACGTCTTTAGGGTGTGGCTGATATAGGCCCAAACTATCACGAAAATTCATAGTAGAACCTATGGTCCTAGCGACTTCACGGACGTCAATATGAAAGGTTCGGTCATCAATTGTGGTGGTAAGTGCTTTGACGTGGTCGGCTTCTTTGATTTTCATGTTTTGGTAAACAATTGGACAAGTCGCGGGTAATAATGTGTGTGAAAGGGTTGAAGCAAAATCTCGAGTTTTGCTTGGTGTATGTAGTTAAGCGTCCACGAGGTAGTTTCCTCGTTAGTAAAGAGGTCCTGGGTAAAAGACCATTCGGGCTCAATGGTTTTGTTGGCCCACCATGCAGCGGACTGTTCTAGGGCCAGTTTTGTGGTCGGTTCGGAGAGATTCTTCAATCGTTTCGAAGTTTGTGGTTTTGGGGCCGAGGATTTGAGGGTTTGGATGCGATTTGCTTCCTTGAAGCCATGGAGTAAGGACAATTAAGAACAATGCAAAACTTTCAAACAAAAATAGGGATTTATAGGGTTTTATTGTTCAGAAATAGTGTGTGCACGAGATCTAGGGTGCAAATCCAGAAGAAATCTTGCACGAGCGCATCAAAATGGCTTCCTTCGACAAAGATTAGTGCTTTTTCATGCGGAGGAAGGAAGAAACAAGCTTGGGAGGGGTTTAAAACCATGCAGGAATGCATGATAGGGGTTCCTGCCCCTTTTATAGGCTCGATGGCCGCTCGAGCGGTCTGGAAGTACACTCGAGCGGGTTTTTAAGTGGTAGCTCGAGCAGAAATTCACGTTCGAGCGAGCCGGTCTCAGCTTTCGGTGCATTGAGTTGGGTATTGAATCCTAGCCTGGTCTTTTAATTGTTACTTCACTTGTAAATTGCACGTAGTTTTAGAGTTGAGATTCTTTTTGCATCTACTTGATGATCAGTTTATACAAAATATCCTTGAAAGTTTGAGATTTCAAAGTTTTAGGTTTCGATCCCGATAAACATGGTGTCTCTTAAGGTTATGCTTGATCTCGATAATCAGTTGTGCCCGTATTACACGTTTTCTTGTGCCTATGTTGCAGCTAACAATAAAGACATGCTTAACCATAAAAGCAGCTTAAAAGTGCCAAAAAGATGACAATCCATGTCAATCCAAAGGAAGGAAGTGAAGAAACAACCTCATCAGCTGTTGAAAGGCCTAAATGGAAGAGGCAAAGACCTGTAAGAGAAGCAGGGAACAATTCGAACAGAGAAATGCACTACAGAGTTCTTTTCACAAAGAACCTGCACTTTTCGTAAAGAACCTGGAACTCTGCGAAAAGGACTAAAACTCCAGGCTTAGTTTTCGAAGAGCATCTGAACTCTTCGAAGAGAAGATTGAACTTTGCGAAAAGGAGAAAACACAATTCGAAGAGAGATTGAACATTACGAAAAGAGCTTCAGAAGTTACAGCACTTTGCGAAAAGGCCCCTAAGCTCTGCGAAAAGGTATTCTGGAGATTCGCAGCTTTAACAAGGGCAATTCAGTAATCTGTTGCACACGTCCCAATGCATTTTAAAACCTAGGGACATTCCAGAGGGTTCTAAGCATAAAGCGAAGGAATATTCCACCCCACGTGAGCACCTAGAGAGGGAATAACTTGGCGGGAACTTCTAGAAACTCTAACAAACTTTCAAAATGCATAATGAATTGATGCCTTTTTCACGATTGTGACAAATTCGAGGAATTTTGATTGGCGATCAGATCTCGATCCCCGTGCTCGACTACCATTGGTCAATACAGATCTGAGAACCTCTGATTGGTTGATACACATCGAAATGGACACAGGGAAAGCTATAAATTGACATTTGCCCAATTGGGGCATCCAGATTTTGAGTTTCATTTCTAATCCCCATTTCCCGGCCAGATAAGCATACGCAATCCTTGTAATAGCCTACTTTGTACATGCATTTGAGAGTCGTGAGATACTGCGTAACTCAAAGGAGAGTTTGCATCCAAGATCGCAAACCGAGAGTCGTTAAGCCGTGCTCTGTAAATTGTAAGGATGAATTGTAAAAGGTTGCTGTAAATTATGCATTCTCCATTGGACTCATGTAAAGGGTTCCCTCTGATCTCCTCAGTACATTAGACTCCTTTAGATTCATTGTTGTGCATGCAATTTCCCTTGATTCATTAATCCTGTAAGAATTAGTGTTGGTAACCTAGTCTCTTATAGCATTTGTAGTGATGTTTATTATTCTGAATTGAGGATTTGGATTAAAGACTATTGGACGGTTTGTGGCCATTAAAGTGGACAGACCATAGCCATAAGCGTAAGCCTAATCCTTGAATTAGATTTATCTCTCTTACATCTGTGCTTGTAGCCAGATGAAGATTGGATCACCTCTGTTGAGCTGCAGTTATTCTCATTAGATTTCAAAGACCAAATCAGATTTAGATATTACTTCTCCATCTTTGTTTCAATCACACCCCCAGCTCGGATCTGGATCATTTAGTTTAAATTTTTCTTTGTTTTTAGTTAGTTAAACGTGACAAATTCAAACCTCTCATCTTATCAGTTTTCTAGATAGGATAAGAAGCCAGATCTGGTAGCTCAGATTTGGAGGTTTATCTTACATTTTAGACAAATTCTCTGTGGACGATCTTTCACTCACTTACTTTTAAAACTTGCTACAATTGGCCCTGATCTTGCAGGCTAATTCTCTTCTAACTGTGCTGATATTTCTTTATTTGTTTATATAGTCTAGAGCCACTGTAATTTAGCAGCTATAAATCTGTTTTCAAAACTCACATAAATCAAGCACACTAAGAAGAAACAACAGTCTCCCGCTGTCATTGCGTATGCTCAGCCTTGCACTGTAGGCCTTACAAATTTCTGAATAGAGGGTTTTGTTGTTGCATCTCCTTTCAGCTTCGGGCATTCTCTAATTCTATGCCCCATCTTTCCACATTTAAAATAGGCTCCCTTTGCCTTCCAGCATTCCTCAGTTTTGTGGGCCTTCCCAAACTTCACACACGACTCCTTTGGTTGAAGGAAGCCGTATGAGAAGTAGTGAGGGCTGTGTTTGCTAGCTGTATCCTTGGTGTACTCGTAGTCGTTGGGCTCGATGCACCAATAGGTCTCGGAGGTCGAGGTGGTAAAGCTGCCGGGTGAAAAGATCTCACTGATGGTATAGGAGCAGGTTGTGCTAGTGGCGGCATCAAATACCTTGGCCTTTTGCTGGCCAGCTCCGCACTCGTCGCTTGATGTTGAGCCTTTCTACCCTTTGCGTGTTCATCTCTTGCCTTATATAATTCCTCGATGTCCCTTTCTGCAATGAGGCCTAGTCTTACTACCCTCTCATAGGTAGTTGCTTCAAATAATGATATTCTTTCCTTAATGGGTGGTTTGAGACCGGACTCAAATTTCTGCGCTTTCATCAACTCGGTGTCTACCAACACCGGTGCGAATCGAGACAAACGGGTAAACTCGATCTCATATTCTTGGACACTCATCTGACCTTGCACTAAACTTGAAAATTGTATCTCTAATTTACGTCATTCTGTTGTTGGGAAGTACTTCTCATGGAATACTGCAGTAAATTCTGCCCAAGTCCAGGGTGTGCCTTGATCTCATGTTCGCTCAATTGATTTCCACCATGGGTTCGCTTCACCCTTGAGTTGGAATGAGGCCCAACTCACCTTCTCTTCTTCTGTATAGTGGACTCGATGAAGTACTTTCTCGATTTGATTTAACCATCTTTCGGCTTCCATTGAGTCGGCTTGCCCATAGAAACTTGGTGGTCTCAATCTCTGAAAGTCTTGGAATCCCGATGGGTGGCTTCTCTCCGTCAGTAAAGCCACTGCAATCACCACAGTCTCCAATATTTGCTAATTGTTGTCATTCTTCAGAGCATTCCCATGGTTGTCTCCCATTCCCGATGCATTATTGGTATTTATGAGGCCCTCATTTGCTCCCAAGGCATTGTTGTTCATGGGGATTGCATTTGCTCGTGAGGTAAACCGTTCTCCGTTTGTTGTATTGTCTATGTTCACTACACTTGGTCTTCCTCGTCTCGGAGGC
Source organism: Chloranthus sessilifolius (assembly GCA_021018995.1). Lineage (NCBI taxonomy): Eukaryota > Viridiplantae > Streptophyta > Magnoliopsida > Chloranthales > Chloranthaceae > Chloranthus > Chloranthus sessilifolius. The sequence continues at coordinate 59,983,184 of CM037587.1, forward strand.
ATATTGACCTGTCGAGGCCAATCAACTCCAAGTCAGATAGAGTCTAAAATGTAAGAGTTTTCGTCTACTCTAACGCCTTTGCACTCGCTCCAATCCTAGCTCGGATTATAAAACCTTAGTCTTAAAATATTTAGACTAGGTCTCGGGTACTCCAATGACACACCGTCTCACATCTGATCCGCTTTGCCAAAGTACATGGAAATCTAGTACTGGGCTTTGATACCACCTGTGACAGCCCAGATTTCCTTACCCAAAATCTGTTCCGTCAGATCGTGGGGCATGATCCAACAATCCAAAAGTAACAGCTCCATTCCCCAGATTCTAAGGTTTGAAGAACCGAGTCGTTAGCACAATGGTAAGCACGCATATGCGCAATAAATCAAAGTACGCATAGCAGATGGCAAAGCGAATATCAAACAACTAATTAACTATTCACGCGGTTTCTAAGCTTGTCCATTTACAAGTTCTACAAAATTACCCTCACAACTAAAAAAAAAATATCCACCGATGAAGGTCGTCCTTCACCTAAATAGTGGAATTACATCTTCGCATATCAAATTCATTTAATCCAAATATTTTACCTTAACAAAAACACAAAATCTCTCAAGTCACCCCCTCCTCAACTAGGGATCGTACCCCTTAGGCAAGTCCTCCTCGTCACCAGGAGAATAGTCGGGGTCCTCCTCACACTCAGGATCTTGCACTAGATCAGCTCCTGCAGCTGAGACATATAGTCGGGGAATGAGCTTCATCCAAGCTCAGTAGGGACATAACAATGTAAAATGATATAATATCATCCAATCTCATGGCATACATGCATAGAAATACAACTTGCAAACTTTCATATGATTTCACAAAACATGTGAGCATAAACAAACACTTGAAAACATGATTTCATGAACATGCCATGTCATGATATGAAGAATGTATAAATTTCAGATCAATAACGATTCAAAGAAGTAGAACTAGTTTTTCATGTCAAATTAAATTTACGAGCTTGTATGGGACTGGCAGATAGGATCACAGATTTCAAGTAAAACACATCACATCACGTATTTGAGTCATATAGTACTAGTGTGAGTATCTTGTAGTAGGAATAGAACAGTTCGTAGCGGACACAAGGTGAAAACCGCGGGGACTCCACCCCTCCCTTGGAGATTCCACTCCACTCACATCTAATCACGCGTATGTGAAGAGAAATGTGGCAATAGCATCCCTTAGCTTGAACTGAGTAGTCCATAGTAGACACTGGGTTGAGACCCCGGGGACTCCACCCCTCTCATGGAGGCTCCACTCCTCAGTTGCACACAATCTCATGCATAGCACATTCACATAAGTTGGGAAAGGACACAGAATTACTCTTGTAGATAGCAAGATAACACAACAAGCAATAGACACGAATCATATTACCGAACGAGTCTTGATTTCTCAAGGCAACTTAGTAAATAATGCAAGCAAGATGTCGTGAAAAATCATTTAAGTTCACGTACCAAAAGTAATCGTAAGTCATATGCTGAGTTTTCATATATTAAGTATAGAACGAAAATATACTTCAAAAAAAGACAAACAGTGGTGCTATCCCATGATTCAAGTCAAGCATATAACTTTTCAATCGAGATTTCCCTACCCTAAGTCATGTCAAGTACATGTGTCAAATTTTTCAAGCTCAAATCATGACCTCTTCCCATGCTTTTCTCCTAATTCACAAGGCCAAACATATGTCTCAGTCATTGATATTTGACACATTCACACATGCATGTTTGACAAGTACACAATTCGAGATAGGCCAGAACAGGGTATCACGATCGGGCATGGCTCAATCCCACTCAAGTGGTTCCCAGTGGCACACCCCCTTCACGCTCGAGCGGTTTTGACCCTCGTCAAATAAGCATGGAATTCCCGCTCAAGCGGATGATTCAGGTACTTTCCTGCTAGAGCGACTCCTATTACGCTTGAGTGGCTCCTCAAGACAAAGCCCGACATTATGCTCGAATGGCTTTTACCCGAGCCGATTTGCCATAGAATTCTGGCTCGAGCCGAGGTTTCAGGTGTTTTTATGCTCGAGCAGCTCAAATCACGCTCGAGCGGTTTTCTCAATATAAATCTTCAGTCACGCTCGAGAGGTTTTCTCTCGAGCGATTTATGCCTATGATTCTCGCTTGAGCATAGGCTTCAGGTGATTTTCCGCTCTAGCGGCTCCAAATTACGCTCAAGCATACTTCTTAGACCTGTTCTCTTTAATGATTTGATACATTTGCTTGAGCCGCCTTCTATGGCTTCTCAAGTCGGTTTAAAGATACCTCACACATACCCTACATGAGTCATCACTTACTTACAAGATTCTCCCTCTAAAATACATTACAACGCGCATCACATTCTTATGCAATTACTAGTTTTAACACATGCTATTTATCCCCAAATTAGAAGCACATGGAAGGGTTCCAATGGTCAAACCAAGATGTGTCGATTCTCGCGATTCTCATGCGGCTCGATCCGTGGAATCACTACATGCAGCTTAAATTATCACAATCACCATTCAAACTCTAATTTTAATTAACACGCATGCGTCACGAGGGTTACCTTTTCTAGTTTCCTTGCATTCAGAGACTTGCGACTTACCAACATCGAATTAACGCCGCCAAAGCGCCGATCTCACGATTTGTTCAATAGTCTTCACCTTAGTCCAAAGAACCACCGGTTTTGGGTTCCCAAGGGTCGTAGTGGTCGGTTTCTATATAGAAACGGAAAGGTTTTGGTATCGATTAGAGATTTGGGGTTTCAAGGAAACCGAACCAGCTGGAGTGGAATGGGTTCCTCTCTTCGTTTCTCTCGTTTCTTCTCACAGAGGCAGCCTTCTCAACAGAGGTAGCCGGCTTCACAATGCAAATCGAATGATTTGCATGGTTACGTGAGAGGGTATATAAATAAAAGCTTGGATTGGGTGTGTGTCTGACATATACACATAGCAAGTATAAAAGGCATCCCTTGGTTCTCATTAACATGGGCCTAAGTACCTAGTTTCAAGTGGGCCTTGATTCAGCTAGTAGTCTAGACGGGTCTAGGCTGCAAGTGGGTTCCCAATGAATCTTAAGTGGCCAATTACTAGCACATGCCCACTTGGTGGCCCCAAAGAGTTCTAATTCCCAAATAGACCCCAGACATATTTGGTTCAAAAGGGCCTGTGGGCCTTCAATCCCTATGGTCCTCGTCTGGGTTTCAAGTGCACTGGTTCCCTATGGATCACACGTGACCAGTGCCTAAGTGGATTCTTCTTGTTCGAGGTCTAGTGACCCTGTGACACACCATGTCTCCCGGATTTCATAGGTGTGACTTCACGGGTGTCACAGTCATCATATATTCCAAAAGAAACCTATACTCAAAACAGATTTAAAAAAACAATTCTAAATTCCATGTCAAAATACATGGACAAAAGAACCGAAATGAACCACCAGTGATGGACAACCATCACTAAATGATGGTTCACCAAAATAATATCCAAATTGTATATTACATTATCCAAATATCTAACTCACAATGGTTGGACGCACCAAGCCCAAAACACAGTACAAGTACTTTTCAAAACTGACTCAAGATCTCTATCTAGGGAAGAACTCCTCTGGCAGGGGCTCAACCTCCTCCTCTGTCTCGTACTCTGGATCGCTCTCAAAATCCAACTCCTTTTCTAGATCCTCACCTGTGACGTATAGTCGAAGGATGAGCAAACAGTCTAAGCTTAATAGGGGAAAACTTTACTAGCATTTAATCTCATATCTCAAAGTATGAAGTTTCTTAACTAATTTCATACGCACATTTCACATTTTTTTTTCATATGCTGAAACTTAATCACACACACACACACATGATTCATATGTTTGCTTTAAAACATTCGACATTACTTAAAATAGTAACTTAAATACTATTCCAAGCATATATAGCATCAGAAGTCACACATATACCGATAGGAATCCTTAACCATCGTCGTTCAATGAACCATTTTCATAGTTGCCCAAGCCCCTGCATTATGAGGGAGACTTGTGCCGAACGAAGTTTTACTGTTGGCCAGTAGAAATGTGCGGATATCCCACCGTACCGGAGTATAATGGATTCGTTCCACATAAACCTTAAATCATAGTGCAAAATCTAACTTATAGTTGTCACACTGTGTAAAGTGATTATATTATACTACGTTTAGAAAACTAATATTCCTACACAAATTTCGGAGTTCACACAAAGTTCACATGAATGCACTTATCACATCACATTTCATCACATTTCTTATATCGCAACGCATTTCGAATATCACATTTACAAAGTTTGTTTGAAATCAAAATTTCACATGAATGATCATAGCTTATCTTATCACATTAATCAACTTATACAAAGTACATTACATCAAATGATGGTAAGTTTCCCCTACCTCAAATCACATTCCAATCACATCACACAAGGCTCTTCAAAAATTCTAGCAGATGCTCATCACTTTTAACCTATATTCCAAATTCACCTAAGAGTCCTCAGAAATGCTTAAGAAAGATTAAAGATCCACAATTCCGAAGAATTCACACAAAAGGGTCAAAATAAGCCTAACACTGAATCTCGCACTCGGGAGATACAGGGTCGGGCGCGCGAGTTAAAAAGCACTCAAAGATCTAGGGCGCGTGAGTGAAAAGCAGCTTACTGAAGCTTCTTTTCCTCAGCTGCCTCGGGTGCGCGAGCCTCACTCAAGCCTTTCTGAAGGCATCTCGCGCGAGTGAGAAACACAGCTCGCGCGAGCGAGTCCAATGACACCTATCCTCTCCCGCGACCGAGTATCAAAGGCTCACTAGAGCCTCTTTTCTCGATCGAGCGAGGCACTAGCAAGCCTTTCTGAAGATTTCTCGCGCGCGCGAGGAACACAGCTCGCGCGAGCGAGTTTCAGAAACTCTTCAGATCTGAGTTTTTCCAACTCACAATTTCTTCGCCTTTCTCACCCACACTTCTCACACAACTTTAAGGGCATCCTATTCTACAAATTTAATCTTTGAAGTCGATTTCTTACCTTCTATTCTTGTCGAATCTATGCGATAATCAGAGCATTCCTCATTCTTCAAAAACCAAATGGCAAAACCCCATTCGGATAAGATCCACGCCCCACGATCTTCTCAACTCCACAATCGAATGGAAATCTATCCCACACAAGTTTGCAGAATTTCACGATGGTTTAGAGGTTTAGAGCTCAAAGAATTTATCAAATTCTTTCTTCTATACAATCCTATCTTTCTCTTTCTCTCAAAGCAAACAAGGTTTATAAAACCAACAATTGGTCTTACACGTGAGTCTCCCCTCACTTATCCAAATAAGCAACTTTCTTCCTTGTGAAGCACAAACACACACTTGTTGCTACACTTATCCATTTGTACTCTTAATTGTAAAACACATACACACATAGGTGTGTGTGTGAAATTGCCATGGTTCCAACATGACCCCACAAACCTAACTTGATAGACATCTATTCTCACCTGCCCACTGGTCATCACACACACATACTAACCCCATCCCATATGCAGGTGTACAGTGCACCGCACCTGTACGTGCACCCATTTGACTTACACGGTTTTCAAAACTTGGGAATATCATAGCAAAATTTGTGGCTCTTGAGCAGCAACTCGCAATATTAATGAATTCCAAACCAAGCACTCTGGAAAAACCTGCGACAACCTATTCAAATTGCTAGATTTTAACCTATTCCAAGAGCCATGTTGTGCCATCATACTAGAGGTGGTGGAAAATGAATAAGTAATGGCCTTTCAAAGGGGAGATTACAGGAACTCATATAACCCGTCGTGGATGAACCACCCTGGATTTAATTATGGATCCACGAGTGGGGCACAACCAACACCATCAATTGCACAACCCCAATTTCCCCCGACCTAAGTTTTCCACCAAAGACCACCAATGCCGACCGTGCAACCACAATTTGAGCCACCGAGCAATGGACTTGATGCTACGGTTGTTTAGATCCTTCGGGATTTGCAGTAGCAATCGCATCAACATTCAAAAGATCTATCCTAACTTGCTCATTTCTCTCAAGTGCTTCACTCACATACCTAGTTCATTACGAAGTTGGAGAGCCAGATTGGCCAATTGACTTTACAAGTGGCAAAGAGAGAGAGAGTGGCCAATTGTCTGCACAGCCAGTTAGCAATCCAAGATGATAAGTATTTTTGGAGAAAACTATTGCCCCCACTAATCAAAATTGATATGCTTAAGGATCTATCGAGCTATCAGCTCATCCGTAGCACCCTTTGTAAAATATGTAAATCATTATTTTAAGGTTTTGAAAATTTTAGGGAAAGACCTTACGATTGTCGAAAACACGACCAATCATAACATTACCTCCCTTGTATAGTAGAGTTTTACGAATGAATGTTTGGATTTACGTGCATATGTAACCCTAAGTTTTACAACCCAATAGTAGTGATTACTATCGAATTCGTATGAGAGTTCAACCTTTCAAACGATGAAAAGCTAGAGTTGTCCAGCAACTCTAGGTTACTAAAATGCGTGATGAGCGATTCAGCGGGTCATCACTGAAATTAGGGCCTACATATCCGTGGAAGGAGACGTCGGCCCCATTTTTGAATTCTCAAGCTAACCTTTCTTGTCTCCCTCCATTTTTCAAAATTTTCTGAAGGCTAACCCAACCGTTTCATTAACTAACCTAGATTTCGCCCTTTTCTTTTCTTCATCCTTTCAAAACCCTACCCATAACTAATGATCTGATTTTTAAAATTAGGGTTTCGATAGGTAAATGATTTTGATCCTAAATCAGTTTTTCCCTTTCTAAAAATCTCTTTGATTCGGCATAAGAAAACTAATGATCATTGAACAAGGTTTGCTTACTCTTGCAAAATAACAAATCATGCCATTATCAAAGGTTAAAAGACCAAGAGAAGAGGAAGAAGATGAAGGTAATAGCTCCGATCATTCCCCAATCCGAAAATATATTAAATAGGTTGCAGGAGCCACATTTAAAAAGAAATCAAAATCATTCGTGATAGTTATTGGAGAACTATCTGCAGATAGAGTGGTGAATGAGACAGAGACTAGGATGGCCCTTGAACAAGGCGCACAATTAGATAGAGGCAAAAATCTGGCATTGAACAAAAGAATATTGGATCAGCCTCTTGCATCAATGAAACATCATATTGTGAGGGTTGAGGTTGCAGTGGATGTCGCTTTTTGGGAAAGCATCAATGTTAGCAAGGCTGCCATCAAATACTTTAAGGACGTTGGGATTAACCATTTTCTAGAACCTGGAGCAACACCAGTCTACCCTAGACTGGTGAAGCTATTTTACATAAATATGACCAACAACAGCAAAGGTCAAACCCCAAGGCTCTCTACAACTATAGATGGGATGACCATTCAACTGTCTAAAGAATTAATTGTTGGGGTTATGCATGCACCCTTGGAAAGACCAGAGTTGTCTGCTGATGAGCTGGTGGTCAATTTGCTAAAACTACCACCCTCCGATTTCCCAGATTTTATGTAACCCTCAGTTTTATGACCCAATAGTAGTGATTACTATCAGATTCGTATGAGAGTTCAACCTTTCAAATGATGAAACGCTAGAGTTGACCAGCAACTCTAGGTTACTACAATGGGTGATTACTGGTTCAACAGGCCATCACTGAAATTAGGGCCTACATATCCGTGGAAGGAGACGTCGACCCCGTCTTCGAACTCTCAAGCTAACCTTTCTTCTCTCCCTCTCTCTAACCTCTATTTGGGAAAGAATTCTTCAGCAAATTCTTCCTACTCGTCTTCTTCGTCGTCCTCCTCTTCCTCCTCATTCGGCTGATAAGTAGGGTCATTCGCGTGCTCCGGATCGAGATCTGCAGCTAAGACATTGAAATCGTAGGATGAGCTATCATCAAAGCTCAGCAAGGACATGTACATTACTAATTCATATGTCAGATTATCTCAGATTATCACATTCACTTCTTGATGCATAAAATACAATCAAAACATATTTTATCAACATATAATATAAATAAGTCATTACCATGCGATGAAGTGAACATGGTGACATACTGAATAAGGACCAAAACTTCTTAGTGCAACAGAAATGAAAAACCATGTGGAACAAGGAACATGCCGAAACAAAGTAAGTTTATCAGAGTTAGTAGGATCAGTTGGACCAAGACAAAGCAAGCTTCCGAGTTAGCAGGATCACTTGTCAAGCTCCTGAGTTAGCGGTATCAAGCGAGATCACTTGGACCAAGAAAATCAAGCTCTCGAGTTAGTGGGATCACTTGTCACAAGTACACAGTCAAGCTCCCGAGGAAGCAGGATCACTTGACTCAAAACGAAGCAACAACGTATAGAGGATATCAAGGATAGAAGGATCTGAATAATGACCTATGCACTATGCATGATATCAATGAACTTGCATGCTCAAAGTGAAATGCAATTAGCATATAGCGAACTAAAACAAGCATGGTCATAGTATCATGCAATACTGACATGAATTTCTCTATAAAATTGATCTGCCAAACTGATAAAAACGTAGCTATATATATCACACTGATATACAATACTGACATGCATTTAGATATCTAAAATAGGTTTATGTATTCAAAACTGCTATATATTCACAACAACTGACATGAGTTCATTAATATATCAAAAACCGAAAAAAAAAACAAATTGATTTAACATCATTATACATTCTCTAATTTATCAGGTCTACATGCTACATCTTGCATGATCATCATGTTATCCTATAGTGAACTGCAACTCTCTTATGGAAGTACCATATATCATCCTATATATATCATAGATATCTAATCGTACATGCTTACTATTGTGCAATCTAGTGGATAATAAGGCAATCAAATATATTTTAACAAGGTAAATTCCCTACCTTAGCTTACACTTTAGGTATGATATGTGCATGCACACATTCACACTATCTTCATTGGTGTGCACCAAGCACCTAGAAGGTCATATTAGACTCTTTATTAGTGCCCTACAATGTTAAATCATCTAAGAGTTAACACACACATATGACAAGAAACCACAGAGACCTCACAGCATCTGCCAAGCAAAACATGGGCTTGCCTCGGCAAGCCACAAGGTTGTCGCGGCAAGCTCATCAGCTAAGTACCTTGCCGCGGCAACCTTATGAGGTTGCTGCGGCAAGCCTGAGCACATGGCTTGCCATGGTGTCCTTTGAGGCTCTCTTTTGCTTTGGTATTCACTTGGTTTGCTGGTCTTTGTACTCTATATAAACCTATTTCTTTCTTTGATGTCAAAAATCTAGTTATTTAACCTCGTATGGGAGGTTCGAAGTGCAATCAATGGAATTCTTGACTTCGAAACATTTGCGCATAATCTAAACTTAGACTTCACGTACACAGGCTGAGCTCAGAGCTGTTGAACAAAGTCAAATTTGGTATAAACAACCTAAAAATTTTAGTGTAAATGAATGGCATACCTTTTGGTGGACGTGAGGTTACGACGAAACCGAATTGGTATCGAGTTTGCCGACCTTGAAGAATGAGATACGAACTTACATGAATGTATTGTCGGGTTACTTTGTGATCTCAGGTTCTAAGGTGGTGCTCAAGGTTACATTGGAAGTGGGGTTACATAGCAAAAATTTCTTTTCTCTATAATTTACTACGATTTATTTAACGGGCTGTGGTATCTATGGCTATGATTTCATAGCAGCAGGGTTGGCTTGTGAAGGAATGGAAACAGGAAGATGAAGGGAGCTCTATTGCATTTAATAATGGAGTAGCTGCAATTTGCGTGCATGGCTTGTATGTTGACTCACGCACTCGTGTAGTCAAGAGGTGAAGGAAGGAGCTTATAAGCTCTTTAAGGTTAATTGTCCATGCACAACTTGCACTTAGTATCTGAGTGTATCCCATAAAAGACAAACAAAGCATCAATTGCATGTAAGTCTTCTATACTAGTTCAGTGTATAAGCCTTGTAGGCTAGAATTTCATGCACTGCCCATATGATCTTTTACCTGTATCGGCATATAAACCAAAAGATGTTTAATCAGAATACAAAGCATACACATGGGTTATATGTCTTGCTAGGTTATTTAGTGTATAGCTGTTTACACTTAAATTGAAATGGGTTGGGTAAGTTAAACAGAGATAGAGTGTAACTCTTATATACAAATACGTATATATATATATATAATACACAAATTGGGCTGTGTGTATTATCTAACTCCTTACATGGTCTAGTTTTGCTAAAATTTACGGGGTCACCAAAACTCTCACATTATTTTATGAGTTTGACTTTTCAAGCAGCTTCGTCGGTGAAATTTGGCGCTAAGGCGAGCCGAATAATGCACGAACGTCTGATTGCATAGTGGAAAACAAAGCAGAACCATGTTCAATGAATCATCATAGAAAAAAAAGAGAACTAGTACTATTCTTCAAAAGCTCAAAATGACGGTTCTAATTCCATATGATTCCTTATGGAAAAAGAATTGACAAGAACCACCGGTAAGGGCCGTACCTTACCGAAACATGGTTCACCAAAAGAAATACAGTCATTTACAAAATTTACATCCTTTACAACCAAAGTTAAACCAACACATCCTGAATCCTAGGGCCGGACCTACTCTGGCCTAGTACAAAGAAAGCAGCTCTCAGGGTGAATCTCCTCCAAGTCCTCCCCTGAAGCTGGCTCATAATCCTCCTTCTCGAAAATCCCTGTATCAATGTCTTCACCTTAACCTGTGACATGTAGTCGAGGAATGAGCTTCATCCAAGCTCAGTAAGCAAAAAATTATGGCATGCTTATTGTAACGGCAAACATAGATCTTATGGCATAATGAAACAGAATAATCGAGACATATGCATAGTGTATGGTCGTGGCATGAAACATAGGTACAAAGCTTGTTCGAAATTCAAAAGAGATAGGTCCGCATCTTCTTCCAACACAAGAAAAGAAAAATTTTAAGTGGTATGCTTAAAGTAATAAAATGAGGAGCTATAGTCTCAAGCCCTCGATGGAATACCAACCATCGTCGCTCATATGAACCATTTTCACATATATCCAAGGTCCCATAAAGTTGGACGCTTGGCTGAACATAATTACCCTCATGCGGTAGGAGTCACAAAACACAGCACAAAGGTGTACGGATTAGCCACCGTACTGGTCGGGTATTCACATGAAACCTTAAATGGAAGTGCGTACGAATAGCTCATCGCCGTGTAAAGTGATAATTATAACTTAGATCATAGGTCGGAAAGAAGTGTGAAGATACTTGCAAAACACATCAGATTGAGTCTTGAAAGATTCCACAACTCATACATGAATCAAAAATGTACGGATGCACATGTCCTTCCAAATTGAATTCGTAACCACACATATAATCAAATCAAAGAAAACATCACGTCATAACACACACATGTATACGTAATAATGCACATGGTGTCAAGTTTTCCTTACCTCGAGATCTTAACCCACACTAGCTCACACCACCATTTGGGTTAGCTCCTTCATCATACAATACTAAGTCACCTAAGATATAAAATCCAATGGTCACTCATCAGAACAATGCTAAACATGTCAGGATAACTCCCCCCAAAATCTCACAGTCAAAACTTACCAAAATTCTGAATTTGGGAATTTCGATCGATCGAAATCACGTTTCGATCAAACATAGTTCGATCGAACGAATCCCCTTTCGGTCGATCGGAAGCCAAAAATCAAACATAGTTCGATCGAACGAATCCCCTTTCGATCGATCGAAAACTTATAATTCGATCGATCAAAAATATTTCGATCGGTCGAATCTTCCAAATGCAATTTAGCTATCACATAGTTCGATCGAATGAATCTTACTTCGATCGGTCGAAAACTATAATTGATCGATTGAATATATTTTGATCGATTGACTTGTCACAGAGGATTTTTCCACGTTCCTGTTTATATATGTTTCGATCGATCGAGTGTGAGATTCGATCGATCGAATACGTTTTGTTCGATCGAATTTAACTTCGACCGAACAAATTTTATTCAACTTTGATTTTCATAAATTTAAGTCCATTTCAATCAATCGAATTCAATTCCGATCAATCAAAATGAGCGGATTCCAGTAGTTCTATGGTTTTCACCCTCGTTCTCATCTCCTCTTCAAATCAAACCCGATTCTTGCGTGTTCTTGAACTTAAATTACATAAAAACAACCACTAACACACATTCAAGTTTTAGCCTTAGTTTATGTACCTCGATTTCCTCTGGATCTCAAATTCCTAGCGTCTAACTTTGACTAGGGTTCATCAAAAGATCAACGGCTCGTTCATCGCTTCAAATCCGTACAACAATCTTCGAAAATGGATCAAGCTCACATCCCTAAGCAATTAATGCCCTAGTTGCCCCTCTCTCTCTTCTTAACTCCCGGTGATCTGCAATAACTAGGGTATTGAATGGTTATAATTCCTTTTATAACCTAAGTCTTAGGCTTTGATACAAAGCGTTCATGCCTAGGTTGGGTGTACGAAGGTGCACTGACCCTCAACCTAGCCTACATACGTCAAATCCCATCCGTTGGATTTGATCTATAGACATTACATAGACTATCGATACCGTCTTTGATGTGCGGACCATCGGCACACATACCGAGGCAATTAGTTCTAAGTCTAAAATGTTTGGGACGTTACATCCTCCCCACCTTAGGAATTTTTGTCCTCGAAAATTGTCCTAGTGCGCGGCATAACACAGGAAGGGTGGTTACCTCGTAAGGCACCACACATGGCTAGACAATCTATGTCATTATAGGTTCTCACCCCACACACATACACACAGTCTACACACAATAAATTATAGTAAATCTAATTCAGGCACATCATTCATCAAAAGTTAGCATGATTATGTAAAAAAGAAATTTTTTTCAAAAAGAAACACTCTCAAGCTCATGATCCCTCAATAGTAACTCCTCCAGCCGCTCCAGCAGGATCCGTCGGACCAGTAGGGTTTGCCCCATCGGTAGGATCAGCTGCATCCCCTGCTTGTTCCTCAGCTTTATCCTCATCGGCTGCATCACCAGTCCGCAGGTCCTCTGCAGCAGCGTCAAGCGTAGTTGCGCCATAGACTTGTGCACGCATGGTCGCGATCCTCTGTGTGTAGTTGGTAGGGTACACAGCTTGTAAAAAGTCCTCGGCAAGCTACTCATAGTAATCCAGGCGATGGTTGAGCTGGCGATTGCTCTCTTAGATGAGAGCAACCAACGTCTCATTACTTATTAGAGCTGCTTGATGGACTGGCGGCATCGGTATGTCGACAGGTTGGTGAACTGGAGGGATAACCTCAAGCTGGTCGGGGACAAGAGCCTCAAGAGGAGGTTGGTCAGGTAGTGGTGCATCCTGAGCAGGTGGGTCCTGTGGTTGAGGAGGGACAGGAGGCGATGGAGGGGCTGGCTATAAAGGTGGTTTCAGCTGGTTATAAGTTTTCCTCCAATGCTTAAAGGTGTAGAATACCACATTGTTGGAGGACCTAGGCTCGCTGGAGGAGATCTTGTGCACGGAGGTCGCGGCGTACGCATCAAACATAGCCAAGACCAAACTGGCATACGGTATATATTCCTCAGGCTTTTCCGCCCCTGCCAATAGCTTCTTCCTCCCATTCTTGATTCCTTCAAAAACCACTGTGGCGGCATCAAACCATTTACCCTGAAAAGCCGTGAATAGGGCTTCCATCAACATCCCTAATCTCCCAGTCTTGTGGTGGATCGGGTAGAGATTGCACTTGAAGATTGTGTCGAGCATCCACATATAGCTTGACAAATGGGCTCGCCTAATGGCTCGACCCGGTGCAACTCATCCTTCAGTCATTTGCTCGGCTACATAGGTATGGGTCAAATTTGGGGGTAACAAGTTAATCCCCTCGCCATATCTGTCAAAACATTCCAACGCTCTACAAGCCATTGCGTGGGTAAAAACATACATCTTCCCATCGACTTTGGTGCAAATGGTATTAGGGTCAGGGCCATCAAACATATTTTTGTAAAACTAGCACACGAGGTGCGAGTAATAGTACTGATGAATGGGTTTTAGTAGATTATCCAATCCCGCCTTGCTTAAATAGTCAAGTACCCAAGTGTCAACTCCGGGCACATTTGGCATTTTGAATAAGGCTGGAACGATGGTGTACTCATAGGCAAAACCCTTGTTGCCCCACCATTCGTTTGGTTGGTCGCGCTGGGGAGTTTGCAGAGCAACAGGTTGCTCGGCAGGTGGTTGTGGTGGTGGAATAGGTGGCTGTGGAGGAGGTTTTGGTGGTTGCGAAGGACCCGGAGTGATCTTGGGTTGCTTCGATGTAGGGGTTTTAGAAGTGACAGCCTTCTTCTTAGGTGCCATAGTCCAAAGAACCAAACTACGGTTCTAAAAAAATAAAAAAATTTACTCAAATCAGAGAAAGAAGAATCCAAAATTAAAATTTACCAGTTTGAGGAGGTTTGGATTCGATTTCTTGGAGGATATAGCACACTAGGTTGTTCATTTGATCCCCCCAAATGTAGAAACCTTCAAAACCCTAACGGGAGCCCTAAATTTGAACATAAGGACACGGTTCACACATATAAAGGCGATATTCGATCGATCGAAATCTGACTTAAACTGAAATTATTTCGATTTTGATTGATCGACAACCATTTCGATCGGTTGAAATTTGTTTTATGGAGAATGGGCCCCACATTTCGATGGAACAAATTTTAATTCGATCGGTCGAAATGCTAAAATTCGATCAAACGAATATTTTTCAATCGATCGAGCTTGTTAGGCCTACAGAAATTTATAATCGAACGAAATTTTTTCGTCCGGTCGAAATGAAATTCAATCGAACAAATTTAATAAGCTTTAAAATACAGGAAAATTGACTTTCTACCAAGGTATTTCGATCGATCAATTTACACCTCGATCAATCAAAATCATATTCGATCGAACGAAAATAAATTTCGATCGATTGAATTTGCAGAACAACATAATTTTTTTATGTTTTTGAATTTTCTTTCTCATTTTCACGCTTCAACATCTAATTCATCCCTGTCATTGATCATTCAAAGTATTTACATATAATTTGATCACAAAGGACCATTACAAAATTTTTCTCCTTCTCATGATTACTCAAACAATGAAGGATGTTAGGCACAAATCTCGGCTTCGCGTTCCTATGTTGCTTCCTCTCTAGAGTGATTTTTCCATTGGACTAATTCCAAAGGAATCCATTTTGTGCGCAACACTTGCTCGGTTCGGTCTAAAATTTGCATTGGTTCTTCAATGACCGTCAGATCCCTATAGACTTCCACAGGGTGTGCATTGAGGATATGAGTTGGGTCTCGCATGTATTTCCACAACATTGAAATGTGAAATAAGTCGTGCACTCTATCAAGTTGCGGGGGTAATGCGACCCTATATGCAACTTCACCCACTCTCCCCAATACCTCGAATGGTCTAATAAAGTGAGGACTCAACTTTTCGCACTTTCCAAAGTGCATCACACCCTTCATTGGGGATATCTTTACAAACACATGATCTCCCACTTGAAAGTTCGTGCTTGAACGCTTAATATCTACGTAGCTCTTCTGGCGACTCTGCATCGTCCTGATTCTTTCTCGTATAATACGGATGGTCTCAGCATTTTTCCTGATGACTTCTGATCCCAACACAAATCTTTCACCCGTTTCCTCCCAATTGATCAGAGACCTGCATCTCCTTCCATATAGATCCTTATATGGAGCCATCCCAATGCTCTGCTGAAAGCTATTGTTATACACAAATTCTATCATCGGAAGGTGCTGATCCTATGATCCCTGAAAATCAATCATGCATTCTCGCAACATATCTTCAATAATCTAATTGACTCTCTCTGTCTGACCATCGGTCTGTGGATGAAATGCAAAACTAAAGTCCAATCTCGTGCCCATACCTTCTTGGAATCTTTGCCAGAATATTGATGTGTACAATGGATCACGATCGGACACAATGCTCATAGGAATACCATGGAGTCTCACAATTTCTTTCATATATAAATCCACCAACTTGCTTACAGTGTATGTCGTATTGTAGGGTAGGAAGTGAGCCTACTTCGTCAATCGATCCACTACCACCCATATTGCATTGTGGCATCTCATCGTCCTTGGTAATCCCACAATGAAGTCTATAGAAATGAACTCCCAGTTCCACTTCGGTATTGGTAGAGGTTGTAATAGGCCTGCTGGGTGCCTATGATTCACCTTTACTTGTTGACACACCAGACACTTTGACACATATTTCGCGATATCTTTCTTCAATCCTCTCCACCAATAACACTTTCGTAAATCCTGGTACATCTTAGTACCTCTCGGATGAATGGCATACTTGGACTTATAAGCTTCGTCCAATATGGTCTGCCTCAGCTCGACATCGACAGGTATGCATAAGCGGCCATGGAATAGTATGATCCATCTTCTTTGATAGAAAAATCCCCCCTTTCATTTGCAGTCAGCTTTTGATCTATCCTCACTAGGTCTGGGTCTTTCATCTGGAGTTGATAAATGTGATAAAAAATAGTTGGTTTGATCGTGAGATTTGCCAATAGTACCCCGGTATCCTTGACTTCAATGTTCTTATCATACAACAAAATGTCTTCCAATAGTTTCCATCGTCGAAGTCTCGCTATGAGACTAGCTAACTGAGCAGCATTCTTTCTACTCAACGCGTTAGCCACGACATTAGCTTTACCTGGGTGATATTGTATAGGGCAGTCGTAGTCCTTGAGAAACTCAATCCACTGCTGTTGCCTCATATTCAATTCTTTCTGTGTAAAAAATTACTTGAGGCTTTAATGGTTCATGAAGATCTCAAAGGTCTCACCATATAGGTAATGCCTCTAAATCTTAAGCACAAAGATCACTACGGCTAACTCTAGATCATGCGTAAGGTAGTTCTTATCATGTTCTTTCAACTGTCTTGACCCATAGGCTATGACCTTACTGTTTTGATTTAGTACACAGCCCAAACCACCATATGACGCATCACTGTAAATAGTAAATCCCCCACTGCCTGACGGAATAGCCAATACTGGAGCAGAGGTAAGCCATTTCTTGAGTTCTTGGAAGCTCACTTCACATTCCTTGGTACACTCAAATTTTGCATTCTTCCTTGTAAGTCGGGATGAGTGGTCTTGAAATCTTGGAGAAACCTTCCACAAAGCGTCGGTAATATCCAGCTAAACAGAGGAAACTACGAATCTCCGTCACAATCTTAGGTTGTTCCCAATCTAACACAACCTCAATCTTTGTCGGATCAACAATAACGCTTGCTTCTGATACTACGTGACCGAGAAAACTCACTTGTTCAAGCCAGAATTCACACTTGATAAGTTTGGCATACAGCTGGTGTTCACGTAGGGTCTGTAAGGCAATGCGTAAATGATGTTCGTGTTCTTCTCTAGTCTTTGAATAAATAAGAATGTCATCCACAAACACCACTACGCATGTATTAAGGTGTTGTTTAAAGACTCGATTCATGAGGTCCATAAACGAGGCTAGCGCATTCGTCAAGCCAAAAGGCATCACTAAGAATTCGTAATGCCCATATCTAGTCCTGAATGCTGTCTTCTGCACATCTTCGGACTTCACCTTTAGTTGATGATACCCGGATCTCAAGTTGATCTTTATAAAGAACTTTGCCCCTTGCAATTGGTCGAATAGATCATCGATCCTGGGCAAAGGGTACTTGTTCTTGATCGTGAGCTTGTTCAATTAACGGTAGTTAATGCAAAGTCTCATTGACCCGTATTTCTTCTTAACGAACAAGACTGGTGCTCCCCAAGGGGATACACTTGGCCTTATGAAGCCCTTATCTAACAGTTCCTATAATTTCTCCTTCAACTCCTTTAGTTCAGCTAGAGTCATTCGGTATGGAGCTTTGGAAACTGGTTCAGTGCCTGGAGCTAAGTCAATAGCAAATTCGATCTCTCGATCAGGTGGCAAGCCTGGTAACTCATCGGGAAATACGTCCTCAAACTCACAGGCAATTGGGATATCAAAAATTACGTTCTTTGCTTCCTTTTGCTCTTGCAGGAATGCTACATATCCCCCATATCAATTCTTCATCATCCGCTCAGCTCGTACTGCGGAGATGATCAACGCTACCTTCCCTTTCTCGCCAATGAACCGAAAAGATTTCTGTCTGGGTGGACAAAAAATGACTACTTTCTACAGACAATCTACGCTGGCATGATATGCACATAGCCAATTCATGCCAAGTAGTACATCAAGTCCTTGCATGTTCAACAAGATAAGATCCGTGATAGTCTCTTGATCCTCCACTTGCACGATGACTGATCGACAATATGTGTCAGCAGTCACTGCACTTCCCATAGGAACAGAAACATCCAAAATAAAATCCAACTCCTCAGGAACAATCTTTAATTTCCTTGCAAATTCTAGAGTTATACACGAGTGCGTAGACCCTAGGTCTATCAGAACTCGTGCAACACAACAATCGCCATCGTTTTCTTGGTAAAGTTGTAACGTACCTATATATCATTTAACATATTCACTACATTCAAAAATGCATGTCATGATCACACAAAGTGAGCCTAGAAGTTTTTCTATCAATGCACTTTCTTCATCTAGAAGACAAATAAATGAGTTCAAACATAACAAGAAGGTTATACCTTGGATTACATTGTTGCTTGTCTGGGCGTCTTCCGCTGTCATGGTAAAGGCACGACCTTGAACAATAGGTCTGGTGGACTGTGTAGGTCTCGATACGGTAGCAGTTGAGACGGGCCCCTCCTTTCTCATCTCGAGGTAGTCTCATATCATATGGCCTACTTTCTCACATTTAAAACACCCGCCCGTGTCCTGTCTATAGTCCGATGTTTTATGTGGTTTGCAGCAACATGCACATTTTATTTGTGGACTTGCAGATGCCGCTCTAGAAGGTCCTTGTGTGACAGATGCCCCAGACATCTGAGTCTGAGTAGGGCCCTCTCTGAGGAACGGTCTCGTAGAAGTGAATGCATTTGACCACGGATAATTTGCATAGGCTGGTCTTGAAACTGGAGCAGGTGCTGACAACCTCAACTTTTTATTCCCTGAGTCATAGTCACTCACCCCCTTGGACCTGGCTTGTTCTTCCACTCACATCTTTTGTTGATGTCCCTTTCTGCAATGATGGCCTTCCCCATCACATCGGCATATGCTTCTAATTCAAATATGGACACCCTCTCCTGGATATTCGGTCTCAGGCCTTCTTGGAATCTGCTGGCTTTCATTTCTTCAGTAATTACCAATTCTGGTACAAATCTTGATAATCTCATAAACTCTTGCCGTACTCCCGTATGGTCATGCTCCCCTGTACAAGATTCGTAAAGTCCTTCTTCAACTGATTCCAAACTTGCTTAGGAAAGTACTTCTTGTTAAATGCCATTACAAAGTCTGCCCACGTCCATTGGTTGTATAGACCCTCAACTTCCCTTTCCCTCACCACCGACTTCCACCAAGCGTCAACGTCGCCTTCTAGTTGGAAAGAAGCCCAACCAACTTTCTCATGCTCAGGGCTCTACAATATCTTTAACAATTTCTTCATCTATTTCAACCACTTCTCCGCTTGAAGCGGAACAGTCTGCCCGTGGAACACAGGAGGTCTCAATCTCCTGAAATCCACAAATGAGGATGGCAACAAAGCAAGAGGTGGTGGTGGTTGCTGCTGATGGCTAACGTTGTTTGTGGCTAACAATGCCGCCTGCTCAGTCAGAAGAGAAGTCTGCTGGGTCTACTGAGCCATAGCAGCGGCTATAGCCTCCATAGCCCTGGCCATCCTATCAGAAGACTCATCTCTATGACCTGTCTCCGCCTCAGGAGGGGGTCTCTGCTCTCCTACGGAACCCGAAGGAATATCCTCCATACGCCTTTCACCTCTTTGGCCACTTCCCATAGGTCTACCTCTTCCTCGCTGATCCATTGGAATCTGTTACAATGAAACAAAAGTCTCATTAACAGACAGTCCCTAGTATCCAACAAAATTTCAATCTTGAAATAGTTTAAGACTTTTCAGACGTCTCTAAAACCAGGCTCTGATACCAACTGTGATAGCCCGGGTTTCGGCACCACGAAGCCCGTGCCATCAGTGGGTTGGCGCTAAGGTCGAGCCCCCGAACAAAACACGTAATGTACAGTTGCACAGCGGAAAATAAAGCAGAACCATGTCCAATGAATTATCATAGCAAAAAAAGAGAACTAGTACTATTCTTCAAAAGCTCAAAATGATGGTTCTAATTCCATATGATTCCTTATAGAAAAAGA
This sequence comes from Chloranthus sessilifolius, assembly GCA_021018995.1. Taxonomy (NCBI): domain Eukaryota; kingdom Viridiplantae; phylum Streptophyta; class Magnoliopsida; order Chloranthales; family Chloranthaceae; genus Chloranthus; species Chloranthus sessilifolius. Next base: position 60,003,493 of record CM037587.1, read on the forward strand.
ACCGACAAGAACCACTGGTAAGGGCCGTACCTTACCAAAACATGGTTCACCAAAAGAAATACAATCATTTACACAATTTACATCCTTTACAACCAAAGTTAAACCAACACAACTTGAATCCTAGGGCCGGACCTACTCTGGCCTAGTACAAAGAAAGCAGCTCTCAGGGTGAATCTCCTCCAAGTCCTCCCCCAAAGCTAGCTCAAAATCCTCCCCCTCGGAAATCCTGGTATCAACGTCTTCACCTGAACCTATGACATATAGTCGAGGAATGAGCTTCATCCAAGCTTAGTAAGGAAAAACTCATAGCATGCTTATTATAACGACAAACATAGATCTTATAACATAATGAAACAAAATAATCGGGACATATGGACAGTGTATGGTCGTGGCATGAAACATAGGTACAAAGCTTGTTCGAAATTCAAAAGAGATAGGCCCACATCTTCCAACACAAAAAAAGAAAAACTTAAAGTGGTATGCTTAAAGTAATAGAATGAGGAGCTATAGCCTCAAGCCCCCGATGAAATACCCACCATCGTCGCTAATATGAACTATTTTCACATATATCCAAGGTCCCATAAAGTTGGACGCTTGGCCGAATATAATTACCGTCGTACGGTAGGAGTCATAAAACACATAGCACAAAGGTGTACGGATTAGCCGTCGTACCGGTCGGGTATTCACGTGAAACCTTAAATCGAAGTGCGTACATATAGCTCATTGCCGAGTAAAGTGATAATTATAACTTAGATCATAAGTCGGAAAGAAGTGTGAAGATACTTGCACAACACATCAGATTGAGTCTTGAAAGATTCCACAATTCATACATGAATCGAAAACGTATGGATGCACATGTCCTTCCAAATTGAATTAGTAACCACACATATAATCAAATCGAAGAAAACATCACGACATAACACACACATGTTAACATAATAATGCACATGGTGTCAATTTTTCCTTACCTCGAGATCTTAACCCGCACTAGCTCACACCGCCGTTTGGGTTAGCGCCTTCATCATACAATACTAAGTCACCTAAGATATAAAATCCAATATTCACTCATTAGAACAATGCTAAACATGTTAGGATAACTCCCCTCAAAATCTCACAATTGAAACTTACCAATGAATCTGGGAATTTCGATCAATCGAATCCTAATTGCAATTGATCAAAATCATGTTTCGATCGATCTAACTAAAATCGATCGGTCGAGCTCTCATAGAAGCCAAAAATCAAACATAGTTCGATCAAACGAATCCTCTTTTGGCCGATCGAAAACTTATAATTTGATCGATTGAAAATATTTCTATCGGTCAAATCTTCCAAAAGCAATTTACTTATCACTAAGTTTGATCGAACGAATCTTACTTCGATCGGTTGAAAACTCTAATTTGATCAATCGAATATATTTCGATCGATTGAGTTCTCACAAAGGGTTTTTCCACGTTCCGATTTATATACGTTTCGATCGATCGAGTGTGAGATTCGATCGATCGAATACGTTTTGTTCGATCGAATTTAACTTCAACCGAATGAATTTTATTCAACTTCGATTTTCATACATTTAAGCCCATTTCGATCGATCGAATTCAATTCTGATCGATCGAATTCAATTCTGATCGATCGAAATGAGCGGATTCCAGCAGTTCTAGGGTTTTCACCCTCGTTCTCATCTCCTCTTCAAATCAAACCTGATTCTTGCGTGTTCTTGATCTTAAATTACATAAAAACAACCACTAACACACATTCAAGTTTTAGCCTTAGTTTATGTACCTCAATTTCCTCTGGATCTCCAATTCCTAGAGTTTAACTTTGACTAGGGTTCATCGAAAGATCAACGGCTCATTCGTCGCTTCAAATCCGTATAACAATCTTTGAAAATGGATCAAGCTCACATCCCTAAGCAATCAATGCCCTAGTTGCCCCCCTCTCTCTCTTCTGAACTCCCGGTGATCTGCAATAACTAGGGTATTGAATGGTTATAATTCCTTTTATAGCCTAAGTCTTAGGCTTTGATACAAAGCGGTCACGCCTAGGTTGGGTGTACGAAGGTGCACTAACCCTCAACCTAGCCTACATACGTCAAATCTCATCCGTTAGATTTGATCTATAGACATTACATAGACTATCGATACCGTCTCTGACGTGCGGACCATCGGCACATGTATCGAGGCAATTAGTTCTAGGTCTAAAATGTTTGGGACGTTACAGTTTTGACCACACAACTACATAGATTTTTTTTTAGTCCCATGGTAGGCACATGCATGACCAGACCCGTGGCCATACCAAAGAGTGTGGGTTTAACATATGGCATCTATTATAAAAATTAGGGTTTCGATAGGTAAATGATTTTGATCGTTAATCAATTTTTCACTTTCTAAAAATCTATTTGATTCGGCATAAGAAAACTAATGATCATTGAACAAGGTTTGTTTACTCTTGTAGAGCAACATATCATGTCATTATCAAAGGTTAAAAGACTAAGAGAAGAGGAAGAAGATGAAGGTAATAGCTCTGATCATTCCCCAATCCGAAAATATATTAAACACATTGCAGGAGCCCCATTTAAAAAGAAATCAAAATCTTTCGGGATAGTTATTGGAGTACTACTTGAAGATAGAGTGGTGAATGAGACAGAGACTAGGATGGACCTTGAACAAGGCACACAATCAGATAGAGGCAAAAATCTGGCATCCAACAAAAGAATATTGGATCAGCCTCTTGCATCAATGAAACATCATATTGTGAGGGTTGAGGTTGCAGTGGATGTCGCCTTTTGGGAAAGCGTCGATGTTAGTAAGGCTGCCATCAAATACTTTAAGGACGTTGGGATTAACTATTTTCTAGAACCTGGAGCAACACCAGTCTACCCTAGACTGGTGAAGCTATTTTACATAAATATGACCAATAGCAACAAAGGTTAGACCCCAAGGCTCTCTACAACTATCGATGGGATGACCATTCAACTGCCTAAAAAATTAATAGTTGGGGTTATGCATGCACCCTTGGAAAGACTAGAGTTGTCTGCTGATGAGCTGGTGGCCAATTTGCTAAGACTACCCACCCTCTGATTTCCCAAATTTTGAAGATATGGCAACAACATTGTTGGGCAGCCCACCTAAGGAAAAGTCCTTCTTCATGAGAAAAGAACTGGAGAAGAGCAACCTCCTACTACTTTTCCTGGATGTGCTAATCTACAAGACCATCCACCCTACTTGTCATAAAACAAAGAGAAGGTTCATCTTTGTTAAAGCCCTATATATGATAGTAAACCGAGTGTGATTTAATGTACCTTCTTACCTCTTGGAGGTAATGGACATGGTAAGGGAAAAATTGCATTAGTCCAGGTACGAAAAATATAAGCTGGAGCTTCATTTTGGGGGGCTAATTACCAATATTCTAAAGAATTTGGGATATTAGTGGGTACCCAATGAGAAAGTCCTTGCAGATCAAGAAGAAGACCTCACTATTGTAGCTTATAAAAGGACTTCAAATATGAAAAAAGGAAGAAGATGGCCCCGGTACTGTCCACAAGCAAATTACCCTCCATACCTCCATCAATTGAGGAGGCAGAGCCTGAAGTAGAAAATACAGCAGAAAATGCGAATGATGCTACGAATCCTACAGAACATAGATAATTGAAGAGGAAACCACTCCTACGTGCATAATAACTGTTGAACTAGAAACAGTAGAGGAGAGACTACCTGAAAAAAAATAGGTCATTCTGTATGATTCAACATTGTACTCCCAAATAAGACCTGCCATGCCTTCTGTATATGAGGAAGAAATAGTGCCAGCTGTTGCTGAAATAGACCCTGAGAGCCAATTGATATCCCTGTGCAACCGTGGGAATCGGGACGATCCCCGCCGCGATGATGCGCTCTCTAACGAAAAAATATAGAGTCGCCACCTGGAGCTTTCGGTGTCTCGAGAAACCTAGTTCATTTTTATGAGCATCGAAGTGCTAAAAATATGACTCTGAATCTAGTCCACACCAAAGGCTCTTAGGTAGGGGCTTCGGTTATCGATCGGGAAGGTGTTAGGCACCCGACCAACCCGCTTAACGCGGTCTTTACTAATGGCCAAAAATAAAATGAAGTAAAAGAAGAAAATAGCTTCCTCTTTCCCAAATGGGCCTCCAATCCTATTTGTGCCCTTTCGTTCCTACCAAAAATTCGGCGGCGTAACGGCACAAAGTGAGAGGGTAGGGAGAGCAAAAGGAGATAGGAGAAGAAAGAGGAGAGCCGGAGCCCTTGGGCCCTTGTAGCACCGTAGGAGAGCCTTGCGTGGCTTGCTTTGATGAGCTCTTGATGGCTTTGTATGGTGGAAAGTGGGGTTCTAACTTTTAAGGCTTGAAGCTAGGAGGTAGGGAAAGGAGGCAAGGGGGTCACACACACCTAACCTAAGGATTTTTTATGAAATGCTAAGGGTGGGAAGAGGTTTTGGAATTCTGGTTTTTATATGGGAGGGGTGCACCAAAGGGAGAAAGATCTTCTCACTTTAAGCTCTTTCTCTCTTAGGTTGAAATTCTCAACCCTTAAACCAAGGGGAGGGTGGCTCTATTATAGGAAAAGGATAGGTTAGGAGGCTACTTAGATGCTAATTAGGGTTAGCAATTAGGTAATCTCTAATCTAAGGTTTCCTAGGATTTTGAGAGCTTGGAGATGTGGGGGAATGGTTTTAATGGTGGATGATAGGTTAGTATTTCAAATCACTTAAGGGTTACAAATAGGCATTAAAAGGGTGCAACAAAGTTATTAAAACATACCCCAGGGACTAAGGTGGTCAACAAGTCAAATCCTAATCATGATTTTCGGGCAAAATCCGACAGTTACTATTCATATGCCTGGCGCAACTAATGTACAGTAAAATAGTAATGAACAGTAGCATGGAAGTTGGCTTCACGAGGGGTGGGGGGACCCATTTATATCTGGCGCAACTATTAGTTGTGCCAGGATATTTCTGGGGGGAAAAGGCCTAACACAACTATTAGTTGTGCCAGGCAAATCCAGGGGGAAAATGGCTTGGCGCAACTATTAGTTGCGCCAGGTAAAAATCCCTCCAAAAAAGCCAAATGTTTAAATGGTCATAACTTTTGATATACAACTCCGATTGAGGTGATTTTTGGCTCGTTGGAAAGCTGGAGAAGTACTCTTTCTAATGATATATGATTTGATATTAGTAAAATACCTCAGCTAGTCTTGGTGCACCATCCTTTATCCATTGTTTGGGAAGGTTAGGTTTAGGGTTTGGAATGGGTTCTAAGGGTCGGGACTGGTTTCTAAAGGTTTAGGATAGGTTCCTAAGGAATCTAAGGTGATTCCTAAGGGTTTGGAGTGATTCTTAGGGGTTCCATACATGCCATCAAAAGCTCAAAAATGTGCCTCTCTCGAAATATGTTTCGATTGGGCCTTGAGCCAAATTTGGGTGTCTACAGATGCCCCTCTTTGGTATCCGATCACTAGTGATCGTATGCCAAAGAAAAGATACATCCATAGAGGCCCAAGGCATTACTGGCGGGTCTGCTATATTCAGAACGAACTTTAAACATCAGGTGAGTAACACGGTGAGAAAACGAAAGCCCTGGGGTGCCAGGCTAATCATTCGTTTCTCGAGGTAATTGGTTCCCAAGCGCTTAGCGATATTACCGGGCATAACCGAGGTGGAATGAGTTGCGAAAGCCCAATAGTTGGGAAAAACGTTTGCCTCTTGAGTTGCGAAAACCCGTTAGTCGGGAAAAACATCCGCTTCTCGAGATGATTTGAAGGTGATTGATGTTCGAGATTTATTCTGAATACAACAGTTTTGTAAGTAAGAGGGGTGATCGACCCACATTCAAAGATAGGCGCGAAGTAAACATATGCAAGGCTCCATAGTTTCCATCCAATCCTACAAGGCATTTGATGACCTCATTAGATTATTCACGGGTGCCACTGCTGAAAGCAGGGTTTGAGATCTTTGGACGAACCCATCGATCCCAAAGTTTATTTAGCATGACCACCCGAGCGAAGTGAATAGATGTCACAACGCTTTTTGAAAGTACGTGCCATTTTTCTGAAAGTATGCCTTAGCTCAACATGACCTAGAGTATCCAGTTTTGACTTCCTTGAACAGATCTAGCTAAACATTGGGCACCTCCCAAAAGGGGGCATCCAATCCTGGTTTCTGTTAATAATAATCATAATCATCAATTAACTATGCATAATCATACACCCATCGAGGGCAATAAGCAACAATAAAGGTGATGGATGCCCCGACCCGGACCCCCCTAAGTATAATTTACGGGGACAAACGACCATCATACGGATACCTAGACGCATGGTGTACACTTTATAGAGATATTGCTGCCCATATAGGTTTTAAGCCTGCAGAAAATAAAAGGGAAATGAACCCTTCTGAATGCATGGTTGCACATAGTTTGATTGATATGTAATCTCATCCTCAACAGGTTGGTTTCAACCAACGATTGACCTTTTCCAACGGAGAATTTGAAGCTTTAAGATATTTAAGTTCATATGAACAGAGCGCTCATATAAAAAATTTAGCAGTCGAGTCGACTTGATCAAAACATTGACTGTTTGATCAGGACTGACACTATTGCTCCTTCCTTAAAGTAGGATCCCAAGATCTGAGGCGAACCTCTAACTCATGACTTTAATATGGCACAACTGCGGTGTAGATAAAATATTGACATTTTTTCGCCTTCTGCTTGTGCGTCACTGTGCTTAGACATGAAAACCTAGATTTTTTTCCTTTTCAAAATGATTTTCATTCATTTCTTTTTGTGTTAGACCTGACATCGGTGGTGAGATGCTTTATCTGATTTGTCCATCGCTGAGAAGTTGCTCGCTTCGAGGCTTTGGACCGTGTGATGTTCCTGCACATTCTCGAGAAAACGTCAGTCCCTTTTTTGTCTATACATATAAAGAAAATGCATCCTAAACAACAGAAGAAGAAAAGAAAAGAAAAAGTAGATTTCTACCTACACTTTTTTATTTTCAAGATATTTTTTGGATTTTTGTTTTTGGAGATTTTTTATTATTTTTCTTCATTTTTGAGATTGAAATATGATGCTGGAAATATATACATGGAAATGAGTAGAAATATATGCACATTTTTTGGTGTTTGAATTTTTCTTGATTTTTTGGTTTTGGCTTTTCTTCTCTTTTTTTTTTTTTTTTTTTTTTTTTTTGATGCCTTGATAGTGAGACGGAGTAACGGGTCCCATTTTAAGCATAGTCGAACTCTTTCATGTAGTCAAACCTGAGTGAGTTTCCAGATTTTACCAAGGCCGGAACATTGATCCCTTTAGATTGAGTCAAACCTTTCTCTTTGCCTCGGGTCATACGTTTGACGGTGCGGTTTCACAAAGATAATTCTGGTCAGGACCCGATTCGAACTAGCATGAGTGGCCCAGTCGGACAATGAGCAACAAGGAGAGTGATAAAAGCGTTCCTCAAACATCAATCGATCATTACAATCCTTTCTTCTTCAGTTTTTCTTTTTTTCTTTTTTTTTTTATCTCCTTTTTTACTCGTGGCCCCCTTTCGGGTTTTCACCACGTCCATGGGTTTAGCTCTCTTACCCCAAGTGCCCTTTCGGGTTTTCACTTGGTCCACTTTCGGGTTAAAAACTGATTAGACCCTTAGCCATCTAATAAGTTCTTGTTAAGTGTTTTATGTAGGTAATAATCAGCAGTGAAATAAGGCCAGGAATCTTACTAAGGAGCTTGTTTTGGCACCAGAAGTCCCTCAGAAGGATGGACTCTGAATCCAGACCTGAAATGAGCCTTGCGCAGCTGACCCAAGCTTTAGAGGATTCAGGAGAAATATGCCTCGCGCAGTCCAACTGAGCTTCCCAAGACTTTACAACAACTTCTCGCACAGTTGAGTGACTGGAGAGCTTCAGAAGCACAAATTCACGTAGCTCTCACGAAGCTCAAGAGTAGAACACATCACGCAGTCTCACGCAGTTCAAAGCAGACCTCTCTCAACCTCACGCAGTTCGCTCAGAACGGCTGAGGAGAGAGAGCTTCAGAAGACACTTCGCACAGCTGTTGCGCAGTAGCCGCGGGATGCAAATATCAGAAGAGAACTCCTCGTGCAGTTCTCACGCTATTCAAGAAGAAAGCATCCTCACGAAGATCAACCCAGTGAATGCACAGCTACCTACGACTGCTTGAACTCCAACCCCAAGACATATGAGGCTTTGATGTCTACTTAACCTCGCGAAGCCCAATCCAGTGAGAGCGCAATTCTCTACCGCGCGACTGCCTGAAGAGCTAACCAAGGTAACCTCACGACAATTGAAGCTTCAATGTCAAACCATCCTCATGAAGAGCAAGAGCTACCACACGACAAGTCTGGGAAACAATAGCTACCTAGCGAAGCTCTGAACTTCAACTTCCATCGCTTCAGTAGAGGACTTTTTGGGAATTTCTAGCGATTAGGGCACGCACTCCCACACTTAAATCTCTGTGCACGTGCCCCGAGGCATCCAAGGATCACTATAAGGCCATGTGGCATCGTTAAAATTATGGTTTCCTAACCCTAATGTGCTGCCACACCACTGCTATATAAACCCATACTTAGCTTAGGTTTAGATATCTTAGAACACATCTCATCTCTTGGAGACTTAATCTGAGATCGTTTTTCTTTTCTTTTATAGCTGAAAGTAATTTTCTTTTTCTTTTTCCTTCTCTCCATAGTCCAGTACTTGCTGGCTATGTCTTTGTATGCATTTTGAACTAGTTTAATGGAAGTTTTGTAATAGGATTTTTACATTATGGGATTTGTGTTTGACTGTGATCTGCTCTATGCAAGGCTACTGCCTTGTGATCCACCATTGCTTTGGCTGTGATTCAAAGCAATGGAGGACTGATTCTAAGGGCCACTCAGATCCAAGTAACCTGTGTGTCTGGGCTATCATGGTCCTATACAGCCTTAGCCCCATCACAGAACCCACTAGATCTGAAATCCCCATGGGAGTTTGAGCTGGTAGCCTTGTGACCATGGTGGTGGCAGCGATATTCTTGTTTTGTCTTAGGCTCCGTGAGGAGGATAGCCTCTGGGATAGTCTGTGACCATTCAAGTGGACAAGTTATTGCCTTAGGGTGATTCTAATCCACCGATCCAAGATGGATCCTTCTTCTCTGCACCTGAGCTTGTATTAGCCTGGTGGCAGATTGTACAGAGGTAGACTCCCCTATATTTGTATAGATCCACTATCAGATGTTAGATCTGATCTGGTTATAGAGATTTTAGGCCTATGACTGGACCATTGTAGCCTCACTCAAGCAATGGACAGCTAGATCAAAGGTTGTACTCAATCTCTTGCTAGTTCTATATGACTGGGCTATCATGGTCCTATACAGCCTTAGCCCCACACATAGAGCTTTAGAGGTTGAGGTTCCCTATGGATTCTTGAGCTGGTAGCCTGGATGAAATAGTGCCTACAATGATTAACTTGTTTTGACCCATCTCTGGATTGTGGTTCCCCTATGGGATAGTCTGTGACCATTTGAGTGGACAGGTTATAACCTTAAGGGATTGAATCATGGCACAGAGATGGGTTGGACTCTTTCTCCTCACTGGTGATAACGTAGCCATTGGACAGGATTTCTATAACATCAAATCTGAATCTGAGTTGCAAAACTCCTCTGATCTAGGCTCAATAACATACTTCTCACCCTTTTATATTTATTTTCCACACTCTATCCTTCCTCTTAACCCTTTCTGTAGTTTAAACATTAGGCTACCTTAGGATTTGTAAACTAAGTGACCTTAAACTCCCTTCCCTTAAGGACTGCCAGATCTGTAGTCAGATCTGGAGGGACTACTAGAGATGGCTCCTTTGGAGCTATAGATCATCTTTCCCTGTGGGACAAACTCTTACTTATTAAAAATTGCCACAATGGACCCTGTATCTTGCAGGTCTAGGACTTCTCAGTTGTGCTGATTTCATCCCCTATTTTATTTTGATTCTAAATTTCTTTTACCACAAATAAATAAAGAAAGCACACCTGGGGTAGCAACAGTGCTTGATCTTGTATTACTTGCAGAAGTCTCGGATGCGCTTATTCACAAAGTTTTTGTTATTGTCCATGATGATATCTTTGGGTACTCCAAATTGGCACACAATATTATTTATGAGAAACTTCTCAACGTGACCGACCGTGATGCTAGCATATGACGTTGCTTCTACCCACTTGGTGAAGTATTCAATGGCGACAAGGATGAAACGATGTCCGTTTGATGCTTTCAGATTAATCATTTCGACAACATCAAGGCCTCAGGTAGCAAATGGCCAAGGAGTGGTCATGCAGTGAAGATCAATGGCAGAAGCATATATCAGACTGGAGTGTTCTTGACACTTGTAGCATTTTTGAACATATTTGCAACAATCCGATTCCATGGTGGTCCAAAAGTATCCCTGCCGTAGGATGTTCTTAGCGAGCATGTGACCGCTGACGTGGGCTTCGCATAGTCCCTCATGGATTTCTTTCATAATATTGACCGCTTCACTTTCAGTGAGGCACCTAAGTAAGATGTTATTGTATGATCGCTTGTAGAGGCATTCCCTACAAATAGCGTAATCTGCTGCTAAACAATGAATGGTTCGTCGGTCTGTCTTGGATGTACCCTCTGGGAAAGTTAGGGTCTTGAGGAAATTCTTGATATCTGAGAACCAAGATGACTCATCATCAGGCTTTGTAGGTTCCTCAATCTGGAGGGAGAAGCCCGACTCATTCCTCTGCTCTATCACGATCGGCTTCATCTCAACACCATTGGGGATTTCAATCATTGACGCCAAAGTTGCTAATGCATCGGCAAAGCGATTCCTTATTCAGAGGACGTAAGAGAAAGTCACATCTTGGAAGCAAGCTATCAGATCCTCGAGGTGTTCATGATAGGGGATCAGTTTCTCGTCCTTCATCTTTTAGTCACCATTCGTCTGACATATGATTAATTGTGAATCACCAAATACTCAAAGGTGAGTTACATTTAGATCGAGAGCCGCCTGCAGACTAGCGGCACAAGCTTCATACTCAGCCATATTGTTAGTGCAAGGGAAGTTGAGCTTGATAGAGACCGGCACATGGGATCCTTTTAGTGAAATTAAGATGGTGCCAACTCCTTGGCCCTTGACATTTTCCACCCCGTCAAAGTGTATTACCCATGATTCTTCTGCTTCTTTTGTATCATCTTCTGTCATGAACAGGATGTCCTCATCGGGGAACTCAGTTCTCAAAAGCTCATAATCAGGTAAATGATTATCGGCAAGATGATCAGCAAGTGCCTGTCCCTTGATTGACTTCTGAGTGACGTACATGATGTCGAATTCATATAATAAAAGTTGCCATCGTGCAGTTCGTCCAGTGAGAGCTGGCTTTTCAAATAGGTATTTCAACGGGTCCATTCAGGCCAAGAGCAGAATCGCCTGAGATAGCAAGTAGTGGCGGAGCCTTTGAGTAGCCCAGACAAGAGCCAGGCATGCTTTCTCCAGATGAGAGTAGCGCGCTTCATAATCAGTAAACTTCTTGCTCAGTTAGTAAATGGCTTGCTCTCTTCTTCCCGTTTCATCATGCTGCCCCAAGACACGTCCCATCGAAACTTTTGTCGTGGAGAGATACATCAAGAGTGGTCTCCCTGGCTCAGGTGGTACCAAAACAGGTGGATTAAGGAGGTAGCTTTTGATTTTTTCGTATGCTGCCTGAAAATCTTCGTTCCATTCAATGGCGAATTCTTCCTTCGTAACTTGAAGATCGGCGTGCAGATTGGAGTTAACTATGTAATGAACCGACTGATATACTGTATTATGCCCAGAAATCCTCTAACCTCTTTCTCGATAGACGGTGGTGGCATTTTAGTGATGGCTTTGACTTTGATTAGGTCGACCTCGATCCCCCTCCTACTGACGATGAATCTTAATAGTTTCCCTGACATGGCGCCAAATGCGCACTTCTGTGGATTCAGATGTAGTCGATACTTCCTCAGCCTTTCAAACAGCTTCTGAAGGTTTACCAGATGGTCACCTCGCTCTGGTGACTTGGCTATCATGTCGTCGACATACACTTCAATCTCTTGGTGCATCATGTCATGAAATAGTGTAGTCATAGCTCTCTGGTATGTTGCACCGGCATTCTTCAGCCCGAATGGCATGACTCGATAGCAAAAGGTTCCCCAAGGGGTAATGAATGATGTCTTCTCGCGATCAACCTCTGCCATCTTTATCTGGTTGTATCCCGAGAATCCATCCATAAATGAGAGCATTCCATGCTTAGCTGTGTTATCGACCAAGATGTCGATGTGCGGTAATGGGAAATCGTCCTTTGAGCTCGCTTTATTCAAATTGTGGAAATCAATGCACATGCGAACCATTTTATCCTTCTTCGGCACACGTATGATATTGGCTAGCCATTGCGGGTATTTGAATACCATGAGAAACCCTGCGTCATACTGCTTGATGACCTCGTCTTTGACTTTCAACATCCACTCGGGTCGGAGACGTCTCAGCTTCTACTTGACTGGCTTCATATCAGGGTAGAGGGGCAACTCATGCTCGATAAAATTAGTATCCAGACCAGGCATGTCCTCGTACGACCAGGCAAAAATGTCTTGGTATGACCGAAGGAAGTCGATCATGCTTTTTCTTTCCTCAGGAGATAGTGACGTTCCGATTTTGGTTATCCTAGGAACCTCCTCAGTTCCTAGATTGATGTCTTTGGTCTCTTCGACAATGGGGGTAGGGCCATACTCAAAGTCGGAAAATCGGTCAAGGATCTCATTGGGGAGCTCCTCGAAGGGGACATCCTTGTCCAGACTCGTGATCCCTACCTCTTCTTGTATTTCTACAGGGAAGGGGTCGATTTCACGTGGGACGGGCATTTTGATTAAGGCATCCTTTTGTGAGACATTTTCTAGAATTTTAAATGACAAAATTTTTAGACTTTGGATTTTTTCAATGTTTTTGGAATTTTGTATTTTTTTCTTGTTTTTGAGATTTCGTATTTTTTCCATATTTTTGAGATTTTTGTTTTCTTCGGAGACGGACCCTTGGAAAGGCGGGTTGCTATATATGCAAGGTATTGTTTGCCAAGGGCTTCTCTCACTTTTTATAGGTTGTTTTTTTTAGGGAAATGGGTGCCAAATGTTAGGCTAGTCCCCGCTTTCAGGGTTTGGGACAAAGATGCCCAGTTGCGTACCTGAGGGGCTGGTTCTTTACCTGTTGGGATGGAGGGTGCTGACTGATATGGCTCATTGGAGTCAGCCTCCATCATATTGATCCCCATTTCGTCTGAGATCATGTCCTCAAACGATAACTCAGTTTTGTGGTGATTCACCACAGGGGGGTGTGTTCAGGTACCGATCGTCGTTCCTCGAAAAGGGATAATGCGGCCAAATCTATGTCCAAGCTTGGAAGGGAGATCTGGGTATTGGTGGGATGGATTGGGGTTGTGGGTTTGTGTGGGGTCAAATGGGTTGCCCCATTTCGATCGATCTTTATGACCCCTACAATGACAAAGGAATCCCTGATGTATGGCCTAGGGCGAGGTTTCTCTTCTATGTTGATTCGTCAAGCTCTTGCAGCCGCGGCGACCCTGGCTTTCTCTTTGGCCTCTCGGACCTCTTCTTTTGTGAGCTTGTATCCTAACCCGAATCAGACCTTCTGCTCCTTGGCGACAACTAGCTCTTTTCTTCCTTGTAATCTGGGTCCCAGACCCCTTTCTTTTTTATAGCCCCACTTTTGGAGCATGGCTACTGCTGCTACCATGCTACCTCTGGTTCTTGGAATGATGCCCTCGATGGGCTCTGAGAGTATTGCCGACACCTCATACTCGAAATTGTGGAGGTCGATGTCCTTAGCGGTGTGTGGTATATCCAACATATTGGGTTTTTCAACGCTATTGGCGGTCTTTTCTTTCTCACTGTGCCCTCTCTGATGATTGTGATAATCTTATGCCCAGAAGTAAATTTGAGTTTCTGGTGCAATGTGGAAGGTATGGCTCCGACTTCATGTAGCCGCGGGCGCCCTAACAGCAGATTAAATGAGGATTTGATATCCATGACTTGAAACAAGATGGAAAAGGTTATTGGTCCTATCAACAACTCAAGATCAACTTCTCCCATTATTTCTCTCTTAGTATTTTCAAACCCTCTAGTGCTAGTTCTGGTGGGCCTTAACATGCACGGATCAACCCTGATCTTGGTGGCGATACTTAACGGGTATGTATTCAATGCAGACCCATAATCAATTAGTACTAAGGGGATAATCATATTTCCGGACTCAATGGTTATATTCAAAGATTTTGAGTGACTACCTCCTTCCTCAGGTAAATCGGCATCAGAAAATGAAATGGCATTTGGAGCCATCACTTGACCAATTATCTACCAGACTTCATTCGGGCTAACTTGAAGTGATACATGCACATTTTTTAACACCCCCATTAATGCTTGGAAATAGAGTGGGGATGTCATCAACAGATCCCATACAGTGATATGGGCAGGCATTCTTCTCAGCTGAGTCTCCAGTATATGTTCTCGACTCATCTTCTCAAAGGGGTTCACCGCGCTGTCTTTCTTTCCTTCAAGTTGGGCCTGTGGTGTTGTTGGTGCTTCTGGCTGCTTTGATATCCTCCTTGACCTGGTAACAAAATCTATTGCCCCTTCTCTGCTGCTACTGCTAGCATTGGCATCTGTTTGTTTGTAGCTTAGCGGGAACTGATGAGGATCATATGTGGGTCCCGAGAGCTGGAAAGGTATGGCTGCCGGTACTTGAAGCACTTGTACTATCGGCTCAGGAGGTGTGGGAAATACTTGATTCACCTCGGTGGTAGTGGGTTGGGTGGAAAGATTGGGCCAAATGGGGGTGGTTAAGCTTGAGGGTGGTGGCATTGGAGGGAAGGAGGTAAAACTAGGCCATTGATAGCTGGTGGGTGCTGGCGACAGATGGGGGGTCTGATGGGCCGTTAGGTAATTGATCGGGGTGGTGGAGTTTGTCGGTGGCTGAACTGGGGGTGATGGGGTGGGCGCAGGCCATTGATAACTGATGAGTGTAGGTGTTGGATTGGGGGCCTGGTGGCTTAAAGGGTAATTGATGAGGGGTTGTGGTGTATGGTGGTAGTTGAAATGGGGCGGGCATAGGCCATTGATAACTGGCGAGTGCGGGTGCAGGATTGGGGGCCTAGGGGCTTATAGGGTAATTGATGGGGGTTGTGGTGTATGGTTGGTATGCATTGATATCTACATAATTGACGAGTGTGGTGGACGGAAAGTATGCCCGGACATCCAAGGGTTCAAATTGTGGGGTTGGGTTGGGGAAATATTCAGACAAATTTAGGGGTTCAATTACCCCAACATTCCTTTCTTCATCATTCCTGGGCAATGGTGCCACATAATTCTCCCGATCACTGATATAATCGGATGGGTCAAATTCAAACTCCTCATCTTCTATCATTCCGACGGTGGGTTTGGGACTTGCTCCTCTGGTGGGATGTGGGGGTAGTGGCACTTGGTGAATATTAGCATGTTGAGAGGGTGCAGGGGGAATGATTTTCTCTGCATCGATCAAATCCTGGATGGTGTGCTTCAATGGGAGGTAGCGATCAGTAGGGTGACCCGGACCCTGATAAAAATTACAGTGGGTATTTGGGTCATAGTTCCTTGGGATCGAGTGAGGAGGAGGTTGTCGTTGGCGGATAGCCACTAATCCCTTTTCTACTAACAGGGGCAAAGTACACTTAATGATTGCCCCAGAGGTGTGAAGACTCGAGTAGTGGCTCCTCCTGCTCTGTGGTCATTTGCATTCCTTGCCCATTCCTAACGGGTGCTGGTGGGGCAGCCTGAAATTGAAATGGGGTTGTATTGTTATTGGGTCAGGTATTAACTATGTTTTGAACATCGCCCCATGTTCTCTTCTCGTTCCTTTGCTCTGAAAAACTTCTAACCCCACTGGGTCCACTCGGCATATTCTTATTCAGACGCCCTTCCCTGATGGCATCCTCGCATCAGTTAGCATTTCTCACCAGATCAGTAAAGCTGGTCTGCTGCTGATATACCAAAAAGGCTGAAATCACTGACAGAGTGTTCTTTGAAATCATCTCTATCTGTTCATCATTAGGTATTCTGTTCCAGACCTAAGCTGTCAATGCTCTCCATCGCCCCAAGTAGTCACTGAAGGTCTCGTTCTGGTTCTGCTTTAAACGGGCCAACTCAAACTTACGCGGCTTGATGTCTATATTGTAGACATACTATTCATGAAAAAGATGCGTCAAGTCCCTCCACGTTTTCATCATAGAAGGTTCTAAAGATGCGAAACATCTTAAAGTCGGCCCGGTCAGACTCTTTTGAAAGACTTTTATTAGCAGTCTTTCGTCCTCCCCGTATTGGCACATGTCCCCATAGTAGGACTTCAGGTGCGCAATAGGATTGCCAGTGCCATTATATTTGTCGAAGGCTGGCATTTTAAATTTGGGGGCAGGGGGACCTCAGCGAACAGACATAAGTTTGTGAAGTTCGTGACGTGGATTTTAGCACCACCCATTTTCATTAGCTACTTTTTATTTTGTCTAACTGTTCTTTCAGCTGTTCCAACTCTTTTGATACAGGGTGGTCGCTTTCTCGGCCGTCAGTTGGACTTCACTCTGCGCCACCAGGGGGTGGGCAATTATGGGAGGAGGGTGAAGGTTGGTCAATGCCCCAGCGTAGGCCCCGCTATTCCTATTCTCGTCCTCTTCATACTGCTGGTCGGCATAGTGTGCAGCGAGGGCGGGATTCTCCTATTGTTATTGCATGGGTTGGATGGGAATGACATGAGTGGGGGTTGGGTGAGCCCATTGGGGGTGAGGAAAGATTTGCTGGGAGATGGGAATTTGGTTTTGAGGTGGGGCCTGATGGGGCCATTGGGTATGAGGGAAGGATTGGAGATGGCTTTGGGGTGTGGGGCCATGGGAGAATTGGGTTTGAGGTATGGCATGGGTTTGACCCGGCTGTGAAGGTTGGGTTAAATGTTGGGGGTATTGTGGAAGGTATGATTGTGGGGTTTGGGTTTGGGCTATGAACCCTTGGCCATTTTGGGCCACAGGCCATTGATAGGTTTGGGCCATGGACCCTTGGTAGGTTTGGGTCACTGGCCCTTGGTGGGTGTGGGTCTGGGTAGGTATGGGCCAATGGCCCTTGAGGGGTTTGGCCTAATGGGCCTTGATGGGTCTGGCCCAATGGGTCTTGATGGGTCTGGGCCATGGGCCCTTGGTGGGTCCGGACCAATGGGTCTTGATGGGTTTGGGCCATGGGCCCTGGGTAGGTTTGGGTGGTGGGGTATTGGGCCATGGCCCCCTAGGATATGTGAGAAAAGGGGGTTTGGGCCAATGGGCCTTGGAGTAAGTGGGTAATGAGGGTTTGGGTGGTGTGGATTACGGGGGGTTGATGGGGGTCATGGGGGAGTGAGGCATGGAGATTGGCTAGGGTGTGAGACGAGTTTAGGGACATGGGGTGTGAAGGAGGAGAGGGGTTGTTTTGAGAAGCCTTGCACATGGAATAGGCTTGGAACATCTCCTCCATCATGGTCGTGGGGGGAGGGTTGGATGGAGATGGGGGATTTAAGGGATGATGGGGTATAGATGGGATGAAGGTGGTGGAAAAATTGGGCATGGCCCCGGTATAATCGGGCATGTCCATGGTAGGTGGGGGGGTATGGGGTGGATGAGGGGATGTATTGGGTATGTTTTGGGATGATGGGGGGTATGATGAGGAGGGATGAGGAAAGTTTGGCATGGCCCCGATAAAAATGAGCATGACCCTGATGGATGGGGGATTTTGCGAGGGGCGGATAGGGTAGAAGTGGTGTATGTGAATGTAGGTGGATCGGGTCTATAGAGGGATGATGGGAATAGTGCCGACTCCTTGACCTTCGGCATTCGATGCTCCATCGAAGTGCATTACCTAGGACTCCCCTATCTCTTCTATGTTATCCTTAGTCATGAACAAGATGTCCTCATCTAGGAATTCGGTTCTCAGAGGTTCGTAGTCAAGTAAAGGATTTTCGATAAGATGATCAGTGAGTGCTTGCCCTTCGATTGACTTTTGAGTGACATATGTGATGTCAAACTCTGATAGAAGTAGCTGCCAGCGCGCAACTTGACTAGTGAGAGCCGGTTTTTTGAATAAGTACTTCAACGGATCCATTCGTGCTAAAAGGAGAACTGCCTGAGATAGCAAGTAGTGATGAAGCCTCTGTGTAGCCCATACGAGAGCCAAGCATGCTTTCTTCAGATGAGAATAGCGTGTCTCATAATCAGTGATTTTCTTGCTCAGATAGTAGATGGCCGGCTCTCTTCTTCCAATTTCATCATGATGCCTTAGGACACATCCCATTAAAACTTCCGTTGTTGAGAGGTACATTATGAGTGGCTTCCTGGGTACTGGGGGTACTAAAGCAAGTGGGTTGAGAAGATAACCTTGATCTTATTGAATGCCGCTTGACAATCATCATTCCATTCAACAGGCAAATCTTTTCTTCGTAGCTTGAAAATCGGCGTGCAGATAGGAGTTAGTTGTGTAATGAACCGACTGATATACTGTATCCTACCCAAGAAGCCTCTAACCTTTTTCTTTGTAGATGGTGGTGGCATTTCGACGATAGCTTTTACTTTGATCGGGTCAACCTCGATGCCTCTTCTGCTGATGATGAAGCCTAGTAGTTTTCCTGACATGGCATCGAATGCGCATTTCTGAGAGTTCAGACACAACCTATATATTCTCAGCCTCTCAAGCAACTTTTGGAGGTTGATCAGATGGTCCCTCCTTTTTGGTGACTTGGCGACCATGTCGTCCACGTATACCTCAATTTCTCAATGCATCATGTCATGGAACAATGCTATCATGGCCCATTGATATGTTGCCCCCACATTTTTCAAACCAAAAGGCATGACTCCTTAGCAGAAAGTTCTTCATGGGTGATGAACGATGTTTTCTCTCAGTCCGCCTCGGCCATTTTGATTTGATTATATTCGGAGAATCCATACATATATGAGAGCCCCCCATGTCTGGCAGTGTTATCGACCAAGATATCGATGTGTGGTAAAGGAAAGTCGTCCTTCGGGCTCGCCTTATTGAGGTTTCAGAAATCGATGCACATGCGAACCTTTCCATCTTTCTTTGGTACCGGTACAATATTGACCAATCACTGTAAATATTTAGAGACCATGAGAAATCCAACATTGTACTGGTTGATGACCTCATCCTTCACTTTCAACATCCATTCTGGCCGGAGAAGTCTCAACTTCTGTTTAATTGGCTTAAAATCTAGATATAGTGGCAACTTATGCTCGACCAAATCGGTATCCAAATTAGGCATGTCCTCATATGACCATGCAAAGACATCTTGTTATGATCAAAGGAAATCAATCATGCCTTTTCTTTCCTCGAGAGATAGTGACGTTCCGATCTTAGTGATTCTAGGAACTTCCTTGGTCTCTAGATTGAAGTCCTCTCTTTCTTCAACGATGGGGGGTAGGGCCATGCTCAAAATTGGCATACCATTCAAGGAGCTCATTGGGAAGCTCTTCGATTAAGTCCTTGCCATCCAGATCCATGACTCCTACCTCTTCTTACATTTCTACAGGAAAGAGGTCGGCTTTACGTTGGGCAGGCTCTTCAATTAAGGCATAATTTTTCTTAATTTTCTTGGGAATTTTGAAAGATACTATTTTTAGAGTTTTTTGTATTTTTTTATAGTTTTTCTTTTCTTCGGAGATGGGCCATTGGCAAGGCAAGTCTCTATATATACATGGCACTGCCTGCCAAGAGTTAACCCACTTTTTATAGGTTATTTTTTTTTTGGGACGCTGGTGTCGTATTTACCGCCATCTTACGCTTTCAAAGTTAGGGGCATAGACGCCCAATTCCTTACCTGCGGTGCCACATCCTTACCTGTCTTGATGGAGGAAGCTTATTGAAACGGTCTTTTGGAGTCAGCCCCCAACATGCATATCGTTGGCTCATTTGGGACCCGATCCTCAAGCGTTAACAAGGGTCTGTGGTGGCTTATATCCATGGCTGGTGTTGTCGGGGGCACCTCCTCCTCAGAAAGGGACAGGGAGGCTAAGTCAATTTCAAAATCAGGAGGGGGGATTTGGGGATTGGTTGGGTGTCTCACAGCTACCGGCTTGTGTAGGGTCAATTGTGTTGCCCCATTCATCTAACTTAATGACCCCTACACTTACGAACGTGCTTCTGATGTGAGGCTGTGACCAGGGTTCATCCTCTAGGTCCATCCCCCTGGCTTTGGATACGGTAATGGCTTGAGCCTTCTCTTTGGCCTATTGGACTTCTTCGGTAGGCTTGTAGCCTAAGCCGAATCTTGTTTATTGTCCACTCTTTGCCTTGATTGGGTCCTTCTTGCCTTGCAAGCAAGGTCTAAACCTTTTCCTTTCTGGTAGCCCCATTTTTGGGGCATGGCAATTGCAGTAGTATTCCACCCCCAGTTTTTAGGAAGACCCTTCTGAGAGGTTCAGGTGCCACTACTGAGACATCATATTGAAAATTATGGAGATCTGTGTCTTCAGCTATGTGTGGTATGTTCAGTACCTTGAGGTTCTCAATACTGTGCATGACCTTTTCTCCTTCTTCCTCTCCCTCGATTAAAATGATGGCGATCTTCTGTTCTTATACAAATATGAGCTTTTGGTGCAAGGTTGAAGGTATGGCTCCGATTTCGTGCCACGGGCGCCCCAGCAACAGATTGAAGGAAGATTTGATGTCCATAACCTAGAATGGGATGGAAAGGTCATTGGCCAATGGTGAGCTCAACATCGACTTCTCCAATTATTTCCCTCCTTGTGTTATCCAATCCTCTGGTGCTTGTTCTAGTTGGCCTGAACATGGAGGGATCTACCCCTATCTTGGTTACAGTCCTCAGAGGACACACATTTAATCCTGATCCATTTTCTATTAGTACCAAAGAGATCACCAAGTCCCCTGCTTCTACTGTGATATTAAGGGGTTTGGAATGATTGTTTCCCTCACTTAGAAGATCGACGTCTGAAAATGATATGGCGTTGGGTGCCAATACCTGTCCGATTATCTGCCCCACCTCATCTGGGGATACCATGTTGGAGACATGTGCGTCTTTCAAAGCTCCCATTAAGGCTTGGAAGTGGAGTGGAGATGTCATCAATAGGTCCCAAACTATGATGTGTGCGGGCATTCTTTTCAACTGTGTTTCCAGGATGTGGTCTCTGCTAATTTTTTTGAAGGGGTGTACTGGAGTAGGTTCCTTCTTCTCTTTCAGCGGGGCTGGTGTCGGTACCTCAGGTTGCTTATAAATCCTCTCTGACCGTGTAATGAAATTGATTGGCCCTTCTCTGCTATCGCTCGCATTGATGTCTGGCTGGTTGTGATTGAGCAGGATCTGATGGGGGTCATAGGTCGGCCTGGGAATCTAAAACATGTTAGGTGAGGGCGTTGAAGGCTCCTGGATTGGTGGTATCGAATAACTGGATAAGACCTCATTCACTTCTGCTAGGTGTGGATAGGTTGGAGGAGTGGCAAAAGTGGGCCAAATGGGGTCTATGGGGATAGTGGATAACTGCGTTGGTGGTGGCATGGTGGAGTGAGGCCGATGGTAACTAACCAGTGCCAGAGGGAGGAATGGGGAAGAATTAACCATCAAGTACTCGGTAGGGATTGCTACTGCATACGGTTGATGTGGGTATAAGCTAGATTGGACGTAATTGATGGGAAATGGTGCTGGAAAATACATCCTTAGATCTAAGGGTTCTGCTTGGGGTATTGGATAGGGAAAGTAATCAGCCAAGTTTAAGGGATAGATTACTCCTATGTTTCCATCTTCTCTATTTCCTTGTCTTGGTGCTATAAAGTTCTCCCTGATACTGATATAATCTGAAGGATCAAACTCTTCCCTGTCTTCTTCTATTATGTTAATAGTGGGCCTTGGGCCCATTCCTCCTGGTGGATGCGGTGGTAATGGTGCCTGATGGATATAGGTATGCTGGTTTGTCGGGGAAGTGATCGGCTTACTTTTATGTGTATCTAATTAAGTCTTAACCTATTGCAAGCGCACAATGGAAATTGTAGAGCTCGTATATGATCGCTCCCACAAAGATGTGATTTATCTATATATATTACTCTTTTGAAAACTTATATTTATCTTTAAGATTCTAAACTACTTGAAAAATATGAATAAAAGAATGGTTTCTTAAAGTAATTTTTGCAGAAAATAAATCCTAATTTTTAAACTTCAGATCGTGGTCGTCAATCACAATCTTTAGCTATCGGATGTTTACAAGTTTAAAATACCGTTACACTATATATCAAGTTTCCTAGCGTTGGTCGTCAATCAAAACAGAATCCTATCAATACAGATTTAATCTAATCACTAATCTTCTAAAACTTCGGTGTCAATCAAATTCGAGAAAATTGAAGATAGAAAAGTAAAACCGTTACACTAATCTGCAAACCTCAATCTGAGTCGTCAATTCAAATCAAAATTTTGAGATGTTTACAAAGCAGTAAATTATAATAAAATAAATCTAAACTAGAAAGAAAAGTAGAACCATCCAAAGGGTTGATCTTTCAGCTTCTTCGACCTTAGTTGTCAAGCAAAACCTTAGAGAACTATGGATGATGTTAATTGATAAATCTAATATACACTGGTGATCGGAAGAAAATTCAGACCTCAGTCGTCAATTGATGCTGAGAAATTCTTCGATGATTATTCCTATACCAAGCCCTCTTATTTATAGATCATAAGGGGTCAGTTTACATTGATTTAATTCTAATAAAAGAAACTACTAAAACAAAAGTATCTTAATATAACTCTAATTCCTAATTTTATTATTCCTTGCCTTGAATGGTTGATGTACTTCTATAATTGTTCTCCTTATTTTCATCAACCGAGATCTTTAGGAGTCATTCTTCATCAATCTTCTCAGATTTGTGATTTACCAAACTTCTAATTCAAGAGTTCTTCTAATTTGGTTCATGACGGTGTAAATCTTCTCACGTGATCAGCAACATTGAAAAGCTTCTATTTCTTGTAAAATCGTAATCACAATTTCTCCCTTTTGCATAGCTTTTTCTGTGGACGATTCTTTATTATGATTGATCATTCTCTCTTTTATCGCACTTCTCTTTTAAACGTCTTCTGTAGAATCGTAAATTATGATTTCTTATTTTTTCTTCCTTAACTATGCTCAATCATAAAACACGATTTCTTGGCTTTCAGTAGGTATCAAATCATCTTTTCACGTTCTATCATCTTTTTATTGCTTTTTGAGTTCATTTTGATGAAGATTAACACTTTGATTCCCTTTTTATGAATTTCCTTAATATTTACACTAAGTTAAGGGTGATAAAATGGTATATTATGTGACTGATCACACCCCCAAGCTTACGTTTTGCTAGTCCCTAGCAAACAAGGAAGATAATAGTAATCTAAAATTTAAAGGCCACTTTCATAGGGAGCACGATTGCATTTAGCAGATGTAACAAGCCTTTAAACCCCTAGGTTATCCCTAGTGGGGGAGTTGTAGTCTCCTGAAAGGTTTTCAGTGAAGTTACCTACAAACTTCAAAATATTTTTGAAATTTTCAAATTTTCAAAATTAAAAATAAAGGAAAAGTAAAAATCTAAACTAATTTTGTACACTACTAAGTTAATCATCATATGGTTATTATGATTTTCTAAAATTACAATTCTTTTATCTTTACTTTCCATCATAGTCGTCATCCTTCTATCCGAACTCAACAATTTTAACTCATAATAAGCATGGAGTGTGTGCATCAGTGAATAGTTTATTTTTCCTAAATTTTTCTAAAATGCGGATTTAAAAAATATTTTCATCCATACTCTAACTAATTGCTTACTCTAAAAAAGATGTCAAAATTTTTGGGTTCTCACAAAATGATGTATATGACAAATTCAAAGGACAATTTGAGTAAAAAGGTAAATCTCATGGAAAGGATAATAAATTCTATTCATATAATTTCTTTGTTCATTCATAGTATCTATAGCATATATCTCTACTAGACTCATACTTTTATAAATCACAAATAAAAAAGGTCTTTTCTTCAACTTTTAATGGGGCTTTGGGCTAAGAGGCCTCAAAGAAAGGTAGAAAGGATTCAAAGGTTTTTGAGAATTTAGTTCTTCCTTCTTTTATATTTCAACATCAGTAAGTATCCAAAAAGTTGGATAACTTCTTCCCATATACTTTTGTAAATCCTATTTATTCTTTTATTTTTCTTCTTCAGATATCCTTTTTATTTAGAATCGTCTTTTACGATTTCTCAATTTTTCTAATTTTTTTTTTCTAAATCGTCTTTCACGATTTCTCATCTCTTTTCCCATATTCTTCAAAATTATTTCTTCAGCTATACATTCTTTCAGCATATCCTTTATCTGTTTTTGCTTTTACTTCTTCCACTCTGTTGGAAATGTTTGCCTACCCTCAAATGAGGGTCTAAAATCAACAATAAAACTAGGCAGATATACTCATATAGACTTACAAGTATTCAGGATCTGTTGTAGCAAGATTTAAAAGAATGGTAAGTAAGGTAATGCCCACAGGGAGGCTGGTTAGAAATATGATAAATCTCCAGATCTGGCACCCTAGCTATCTCTACTTTAGTTAAAAGATAGGAGAGAGTTTTGAAATGAGTTGTCACTTAAACTAAACTACAATTAAAATGCAGATTGTTTTAGATCGAATTTGGAGCCTCAGATCTTGTACATGGATGGTTTAAAAACTCAAAAGATGGAGAATAATAGCTTGGAGGATGTCTTCACTGCAATCAGGTCGAGCTAAGCATATTATAGGGGTTTAAAAGCACACAAATCCCTCGGCTGGCCACAGGCACTGTCCGCAAGCACAGCTGCAGGGTATAAATTCCACTTCAAATCATAGGATCCACCTGGCCTTAAGGCTATGATCTGTCCACTTTAATGGTCACAGACCATCCTATAGGCTTTATCGAATCCATGGATTGCAGTAGATGAATTCAATTGAGGCCTGAGCTTAGATTTACCTTAAGGTTATGATCTGTCCACTTTAATGGTCAAAGACCATCCTAGAGATCTCCTACAAACCCAGAGCCTCAATTAAAACAATTAAAGCCACTACAGATGGTGTAATTTCCAAGTCACAGACACAGGAAATTACAGGGATATCAGATCCAGGGAATTCAGATGATATCTAAGAGGTCTACCAGTTAAGTAGGTGAGCTGATCAAACAACTCCTCTACACAAATCTGATCGAGCACCAAAAGGAATCAAAAGAGCTTTAGATCTAATTAAAACAATGAAAACAATATTTACATTGCAAACAAGGTTACTCTTACAATGGAATGCTCTCAGATCTGTAGTCTGTGCAATAATTAACCCCAGCAACACTCTTAACCTTACCCAATTACTGATCTAACTCACTCCTTGTTGCTCCTAGGGATTTAGCCAACCATGGTTGGGCTAAAGGAGGGAAATGGAATCTCGCTGCAAGCTCTGATCTCTGAAAAATTGCTCAGAATTTTGATTCTCCCCAATGGCAATTGGAGATCTCTATATATAACTTTCTCCTCTGTTTTTCCCACCAAAAATCCCTTCTAGAAAGTCATCAGAGTTTGTTAGGGTTCTGTTAGAGCACGTGGGTCGGTTAGGGCTTTCTAGGGCATCTTTTAGAATTTCCTGCCGGTCACCTAAGTGCCTCAGTTTGCGTGCAGCAGGTCACCCAGTCCCAGCGCGTGCATAGCATACTTTCTGAGATGTTCAGAACACGATTTCGACAGGTTGGAGAAGCTTCCGACAAGTTAAAAGTAAGCTTGTAGTTCCTTTCGATAGGTTGCCTGGTCTCTTTGATAGGTACCGATAGGATGAGTTTACTCTTTGAAGCTTCAGGGTCCTTAGCCCAATATCTGGAGTGTTCGATCGGTGGCTAAGTAGTTCGATAGGTCCAGGGGTCCTTTTCGACAGGTTCAGCTCTGTGTGCCATCATCCCGATAGGTTGGCTCTCATTCCTATCGATAGGCTTAAGCATCCTTCGATAGGTTCAATTTCAGCATCTTCATTTGGATAGGTTCAGGGAGCCTTCGACAGGTTTGAATCGAGCATTTTAGTCTTTTCGCTACGTTCGATAGGTTCCTTTGACACTTTAGGCAAGTTTTTGATAGGATAGTTTCTTCTTTCCTTTCTTTGCTCGATAGGTTCTGAAATCCTATCGAACTCCTCAATCCATACGAATTCATCCTTCTTCTGCCTTCGGGTCCTATCGAACCCTTCTCCAACTGCACGAATTTTTTCCTTTTACTCCTCAGCACCTATCGAAGTCTTCAGACATCCTCTCGATAGGATGTTTTGGACCTATCTTCACTTCTTTCTCCTTGTTCTATTGCTGGGTCTGCATGGTGCTGAGAGATGACCTTTTTGTGGGCATTCTTAAGTGGTTTGCTGCATTATTACCAGCTTTCCCTGCTATCTACAAAATGTACTCAACAGAGACTTATTAGTGTGCTCACAGGTCCATGAAAGGTCAGGTTAAAGGGTGCAAAGTAGCATTTTTCACCACTTAACACACTCCCTATTCCTTCTTTTACATTCTAAATTCTCAGAAAATTGTACGGGCTAAAGGTTGAAAGCTTTGGGTAGCACATATGGTTAAAGGTTTATACAATCTGGTACAAAAAAATTTTGTTTAAGCTTCTAATATGGGTTCAAGGGATAATTATTTTATGGGATTTTGGCTTCTTGCTTTGACTAAACAAAAGATGACCTTTAATCATCTTTACGATTTACTAGTATGGATGTCATATTATTTTGATACAATTAATAGACAGTTCTAAACAAATCAAATCATCATAATCATAGAATATTTGATTCAATTTTTCAGCAATATATGATTTCATTAAAATAAGTCAAGAAGTTCAAAGAAATTTTATGCTTGAATAGATAGCAGTCTCTCTCAAAAAGAAAGGAAATATAGCTCAAAAACTCATTGGTTATATAATTTAGAAACTATAATCCAAATATTGTAATTCAGATCAATTTATAGTTTCAAACATTCATTGTGATACAGTGCTCTTAAAAACTAGACATGAATTTTACTGCTCTATTGTTTTGATAATTTGAACTTTTGCTATGATGGATCGTAAAATTTTCAGGATTCATATTTTTTCTACCATAATTCTCTTATAATGGTTAACTAATCCTACTATATACTAAATATTTACTTTTAATAAAACAAACTATTCTACACAAAAGATGTGAATCCCCCTCAAACTTAAATAGGACAATGTCCTCATTGGCAAAAATAGGGGGACACTACAAAAATTTTCTGAAATTACTGATATTACCGATCGTATACCGGATGTGAAAAAAAATTCTTTAAAGAATATCCCTCAAACTTGAGGTAAAACACATCCATTTTACTCATAGAGATATCAATAACAAAAATTGAAAAGGAGAAATTAGTAACAATTATAAAATTAGAAAGTTAGT
This sequence comes from Chloranthus sessilifolius, assembly GCA_021018995.1. Classification (NCBI taxonomy): domain Eukaryota; kingdom Viridiplantae; phylum Streptophyta; class Magnoliopsida; order Chloranthales; family Chloranthaceae; genus Chloranthus; species Chloranthus sessilifolius. The sequence continues at coordinate 60,031,003 of CM037587.1, forward strand.
CAAAAGAAAATTTCATATATTCATGGAATATTTACAATGATCATGAAAAGGAAACTATATAAAAACTAATTAAATCAAAAGTTAAACCTAGAAAAAATCTAGACACACACTATTTAAAACACTGGCAGCAACGTCTGGGGCAAAAAAAAAATTTCTTCGATAAAGATCGGCCCTCATTCCTTTAATCACAGTCTCTCATTCCTTCCTACCAAAGGAGTATCTACACCTTGGTAGGTATGTGTTGTATGTTTTTATAGATTATTCCTCAAAATTTATTAGGATACTGATTTATTGTGTGGTGAGAACAATTCAAAAATTAAAATAAAATAAAATATAATAAAAGATGGAAGCAACATAGTTGGAATAATCCTAAGCCTGCAAAATTCAGGGCTATTTTAGCAAGTTTTGATAAGTAAGAGTTTGTCCCACAGAGAAATTGATTTAGAAGTCAAAATGGGCTATAATAGTAGGCCTCAATATCTAATTGCAGATCTGGCAATCCTAAACAAAAGGAGTTGGGTGTCATGCCTGTACTAAATTACCTAAACAAAAAAATAAAGTGAAGTCCTATCCTAAGAAAGGGTCATAAAGAAGGGGATGAAGGTGTGTTAAAACTAAGGATAAAAGGGTGAGAAGTAAGCAGCTTAGGTTAAATGTTCATTTAGTTATGTAACTCAGATTTAGGTCTCTCTTTATAGCAGGTCCTTGCCGAAGTGCTATTACTAACCTCAACAAGGTAGAAATATCCAACTAAACCCATGCCATTTGGGGTGCTCTTAAGGCTATAGTCTGTCCACTCAAATGGCCACAGTCTATCCTATAGAGTCTGTCAAATCCCATTGATCAAGCTAGAAGTTGCCAATCTAATCCAAAGGAGTAAGCTGATCAAACCTCATCCAATGAGTCACATCAGGCAGTGAATACCATTAAAGATACTATGTTTGCCAGGCTATAAGCTCCCCAGTTCTGCGCACAGATCTGGCTGGCATTCATAAGAATTCTAAACCATAAAGCCCTCTGTGTATTGTCAAGGTCAGCGGCACATTGATGCCCACACAAAGGACCAGCAACAGGTTGAATAAGGATCTAGCACGACTGATCATTGCTACAAAAGGCCTGCAATGACTCAGCCTCCTAGTCCTCAATCACTACAGAGAAGCTAGATCTAACATCTGATAGTGGTCAAGTAAAACAGAGGGGAGTCTGCTCCTGCACAATCTCTCACTAAAGACATAAGTCCAAGTGCAAAGAAGAATAATCCATCATCAGATCTGTGACCAAGTTTGCCCTAGGGCTGTAGTCTCTCCACTCAAATAGTCACAAGCTATCCACAAAGGCTCCCTTTCCCACAAATACTAAGAACAGAGCATGAAAGCTGCTGACTGCCACCATGGTCCTAGGGCATCACGCTCAAGCTTTCATGGGCCTTTCAACAAGTTTAAATCCTAAATGTATGCTATAGCCTGAACAGTACTACGGACAAATAGGAAACTAACAGATTGAGTAAGCATTCAAATAAAGATTTCATTGATCTGGTGTCATTAACAATAAAATCCCTCAAGGCAGCCTTATGCACAACATCTCAACACCAAATCCCAATATTTATTGAACTATTACAAAACTTAAATATAACTATACATAAATGCTTATCAAAGGTTTAGCCAGCAAGTGTTGAGCTAAGAAAGAAGAAAAAATGAAAAAAAAAGAGGTGATCAAACCCTAACCCTAACCCTAGCCTGCTTGAGCTCTCAGTCAACAGAGGTTAAAGGAGAAGGTGAATGATGGTTTGCTAAGTTACAAACGTAAGTTATATACTTAGTCCCAATGTTGTGGCTAAGAGAAGATAAAACCCTAATTCTTTCAAGCAGATGTGGCACTGTTACAACCCTTGGATGCCTTGGAATGCATGCATCAAAATTTATACCTCAGGATGTGTGCCCTAGACCTGGGGAAATCCCCAAATGGTCCTTAAATTAGGGTTGAGAAGTGGAGAGCCCGAGCTTCGCGAGGCTGGTTTCAGCATTTCACTTTTGCCGCGCAGCTGTAAAGTGTTTGCGGGGTAGAGTTTGGAGTGGAATATTAATGTCTCGCGCAATAGAGCTTTAGATGATTGCACAATTGTTTCAGCATTAAATGCACTTCACACAGAAGAACTCCAGAAACTCCAGAAACTCCTTTCACGAGGTACTCTCACAGATTCTTTCACATCTCGCTTGGTTCAGAGTTAAACTTCTAGGCACGCGAGAGTTGAGCGAGAGTTGCGCGAGAGAATTTCTGAGCGTCTCTCTCTTGAGCCATGGGAGAACTACGCGAGGTTTCTGCTATTATTCGTGCCAATTTGCCTCACAAGGTAGCGTGCTCTACTACACTAAGGCTTGATCATCACGAGAACTGCGTGAACTACATTTTTGAAGGCTTAGTGTGCGAAAGCTTCGCGAGTTTCTTTATATGATGCTTACAGCTAAAGTGCGCTACTGATGCGTGAGACCTGTTCTTTGATAACTCTGCCATTTGAATTGTGCAAAATCTGCGTGATCTCAGTTATACTGCATGTCTTAGCTGCACGAGGAAGCTCTGCCAGTGACTTAAATAGCGCGAGGCTACACCTCAACTGTGAGAGATAGGTCAATGGCTCCTCTGCTACTATGCACATGTTTCTATTGCAACTTCCTCCACTCTCACCTATTCTTCTATCATCTGTTGGGCTTTTTGGTTCCAGTATGACATGCAAAAAAAGTCACCATGGTGTGTACCCTCATGGTGTTCCATCATTTTCTGGTTCAGTTGTCATCTTTTGCTTGAAATCTCTCTCTTCTTAGCACCAAAAGCATAAACTTTGTGTTAAGTTGTACAATTTATTCCTAACTATAAAACAAGCTAAAAAGGAGTTATTAGTGAGCTTCAAGGTCCAGCAAAGGCTAGGTCAAGAGGTGAAAAGTTGTACTTTTCAGTGATTAATACACTCCCAAACCTAATCTTTGCTAGTCCCTGAGCAAAGCAAAATATAAACAACTACTCTAAGAATGTAAATGCTACTTTCGTAGGGAGCACAGATGCATTTAGCTTATGCACCAAGCCTTTTAAACCCCTAGGTGATCTCTAGTGGAGGAGTGAAGTCTCCTGAGGGTTTTCAGTGAAGGTACCCACAAACTTCTCAATGAAAATAGTTAACAAAAGTGTAATTTGTCAAGTCAGCTGTCAATAAATAGAGCATTAATCCACCTTTGATCCAGAGGGTGAGAAATTTTGACACATGATATGCACAGATATTTAATCATCACAACTTTTACATACATGCACATCATTTCTAATTAGTTCACAACAAGGAAAAATAACACCTGTATATCAGTACTGAGCTCACCATTAATTCAAAAATTATGTTCCAAGCCATGCCCAATACATTCAATATTAGACCCAATGCTCACCAGGGCAATCTCTCATAAAGAACTTTCAGGATTTTCATTTTCTCACAAGCTCAAGGCAGTTACAGACCCCTAATGTAACTGTAGGCATGAGCATAGGTAAAGCTACTAAATTTTGGCATCATTGGCTAATCCTCACCATAGATTGGGCAACTCCTCATCTCCACATAACAGCTCATTTCACTTAGGATCATAAGGTCTTTGACTAGGTCGTAATGTGGCTTATGGGTGTAGGTTATAAAGAATGGAAGGGTGAAAAGGGATGCAAAATTGAGAAATCAGCACGTGAAGGAAGTGATTCATGACTTCACCTCATTTAGTTCAGCATCTTTCTTATTCTTTGAGATTTTTCAGACTTAAAGTAGCCAGCTTCTCCTCTTATTTTTGATTTTTCCAATGAAATTTCCTCTTGACTCCTCTCTATTCCTTTTCTTTATTATTATTATTTTTTTGAATTGCCACCTCTTTCCTCGGCTGCTACACTGCTGTTCTCTTTTTGGTGTTTCCTCTCCATCCTTCCAATGTTGACCCTAGTTTGTCCATCTTCAACTCCTTCTCTTTTACCTTCTGAATTCTCAGAGTGAGGGTACGTTTGAATCAGGTCCATAAGTTCAAGTACAAGTACTTAGGTGTATTTTGAAGGAAACTGGAAATTAAGGCTTATACACAAGGGCAGTTGATTAGGGGTTGGTCTATTTAAGCTCAAACTGTCCAAGAGAAGGCCTTGATCCTTTCCTAACTTTCATGAGTGTTGTCAGTTGTTTCAACTTGGAGATGCTTAACTTCTAGTGAGGGCATTGCCTTAGCCAGTCCTTAGAGCAAAAAGAGCTGCTTCAGTCACTCCTTAAAAAAAGGAAAATTTTTTTGTAGGCCCAAATCTCACTAGTTATGGTCTTCCATTGAATTCTTAGGCATATCCTTACCTTTTTCTCTCTTTAATGGTTCACTAAGTACTGAAATAAGTGAGTTTTCTTTGGTGTTCACCTCATGGAAATACTAGAGTTTAAAAGTTTGTAATGCCTAAAGGTCTGTAAAAAATTTTAAATTTTTTTTAAATTTCTTATGTTTCAATGTCTCTTAAGTGAACATAGCTCTATTTCTATCTTACTCACTTGATTCTGTTGCACTTAGGTTAACTAAATTATTGGGCAAACCTTGTCGCACCCCCAAACCTATGAAGAGCAGTGTCCTCACTGGTTCAAAGAGAAGAGGGTATGTGCAGCAGGGACTACACACTAAAATTAACACTAAAATAAAGCAAAGAAAAGCAAGACACAAGGCACACACAAATAACTAAAACACACAAACTAGTTATGAAACAGAAATGGAGAGCAAACAAAACATAGGAAACAGGAAATTTCATTTGGAAAAGGCACATGTGTACAAAAAGTATATCCTAACTAAGCACAGGTGAACAAATCTATTATCTAATTGTCTGCTGGTTCATCCTTAATTTTTATTCCTTTTTGTTTATCTTTCTCTACAGCAGTAGCAGCTTCTTATGCAGGCACAACAGTATCGGAAGGTACTCTCCCAGTCAATAGAGCAAGTCTTCTTTCCAACATTTCAACCTTCTTTTCATCCAATTCAGCTCTAGCATCATAGAGCTCCCTGATCTCCTTTGATGCAGCCAACTTTTTCTCTAACCCATTAGCCCTCATTTTTTCTGTTGCAGTAGTCATCTTCTCCTGTGCAACCATACGCTCTTGAGCTTCATATAGAAGCAACATTCATTTCCAGCCCTTTGCTATTCTCTTCTATAGACACCCCAATTTGGCCCAAGGCCCGATCGAAACACATTTCGAGAGAGGTGCATTTTCTAGTTTTTGATGGCATGCATGGAACCCTTAAACCCTTAGGAATCACCCTAGATCCCTTAGGAACCTATCCCGAACCTTCAGAAACCAGTCCCGACCCTTAGAACCCATTTCAAACCCTAAACCTAACCTTCCCGGACAATGGATGAGGAGGGGTGCACCGAAACTGGCTACGACCCTCTACGATGATCAAGTCCCATACCATTGAGGAGTAGAAGTCGTCAGCTTTTTGACGGTAAAAAAATTGCCCCAATCAGAGGTCTACATCAAAAGATATAGCAAATCGGGCCTGAAGGGCATAAATGTAAATGCGTGGGGGACCCTTAAGGACTTGGCGCAACTAATAGTTGCACCAGCAATAAACTTTGCCTGGCACAACTAATAGTTACGCCAGGCCAATTCTCCCTCATTTTAAGCCTGGCGCGATTAATAGTTGTGCCACATTTAAAAGTGGAGCCCACGTCACGAGGCAACTTCCAACACTGTTCATTACTGTTTTACTGTACATTTGCCTGGTGCAACTATTAGTTGCGCCAGGCATATGAACAGTAACAATTGGTTTTTACCTCAAAAATTGTGATTAGGGTTTGACTTGTTGACCATCTTGACCCTTGGGGTGTATTTTGCTAGTTCTGTTGCACCCTTTTGAAGCCCATTTGCACCCCTTTAAGTGGCTTAAGGCCTCACCCCATCATCCACCATTGGAGCACCCTTCCACACATCTCAAGGCTCCAAAAACCCTAGGAATCCTTAGATGAGAGATTACCTAATTGCTAAACCCATTTAGCTCTTAAGTAGCCTCCTAATCCTCCCTTCCTCTATAAATAGAGAGCCACCCCTCTTGCTTAAGGGTTGAGAATTTCTACCTAAGAGAGAAAGAGCTTAAAGTGAGAAGATCTTTCTCCCTTTGGTGCACACCCCCCATACAAATTCCAAAATTCATGAAACTCCTTTAGACCTTAGCATTTCATAGAAAACCCTTAGGTTAGGTGTGTGTGATCCCCTAACCTCCCTTCCCTACCTCTTAGCTTCAAGTCTTAAGAGTTAGAACCCCACTTTCCACCATACAAAGCCTTCAAGAGCTCATCAAAGCAATCCACGTGAGGCTCTCCTACGGTGCTACAAGGGCCCGAGGGCTCCGGTTCTCCCCTTTCTTCTCCTATCTCTTTCTAGCTCCCTCCATCCTCCCATTTGTGCCGTTACGCCGTCAACTTTTCGGTAGGAACAGAGGGGCATAAATAGGATTCTAAGCCCTTTTGGGCAAGAGGAAGCTATTTTCTTTTATTTTATTTTATTTTATTTTTGGCCATTAGTAGAAACCACATTAAGCGGGTTGATCGAGTGCCTAACACCTTCCCAATCGATAACCGAAGCCCCTACCCAAGAGCCTTTGGTGTGGACCAGATTCAGAGTCATATTTTTAGCACTTCGGTGCTCATAAAAATGAACTAGGTATCCCGAGACACCGAAAGCTCCGGGTGGCGACTCTATATTTTTCGTTAGAGAGCGCATCGTCGAGACGGGGATCGTCTCGATTCCCACGATTGCACAGATGGCGACTCTGCTGGGAAATAGCTAGTAGAGCTTCCCCTTGAACTAGGCCTTTTTTTTCTAACATTTTATTGCTATTTTTTATTTTTTATTTTTGCTATTTTTTTCACTCACCCCTCCGATTAAGTCACTTTACTTACCCCTACTTTTATGTCATTTACGAGCCTTAGCCGATTGGCGGGCCTACTTGCTCATTTGTCCTTTATTTTCCTTACTTTTCCATCATTTTAGTGCCTTAGCTGATTGGCGGGCCTACTTGAGCATTATCTTTTAATTCTCTTATTTTTCTGTCATTTAAAGTGCCTTAGCCGATTGGCGGGCCTACTTGTGCACTTATATTCCATTAGTGGACGTCAGCCGGTAGTGGCGGTACAGGATAATCAACCCCGATTTTTGAACTAAAGAAAACTTCCAAAAAAAAAGAGAAAAGCTTTGAAAAAAATTAAAATTGAACCAAGTTAGAGAGCTTAATTAATCTATTTTTAGGCACACATACAAACCCCCGGGTCTTAGTATGGCGGCAGCCCCTAGTGGCGATGATCCAGAAAAGTCCCAGCCCACCTAGTATCTGAGAAGGCGCTCGTGCCGGAGGTATATTGGGTGGGTTCCCATTCCAAAAAGTTTAAAACCCTCGGGGAGCACGCTAGCGAGTTATACTGGACTCAAACCCTTTAGGTGCGGTGAGGAGAGAATCGATCATCAAAAATTGCTCAGTTCTCGGAAGCCTAGCTTCCACAAAAACTAAGAAAAGAGACTCATTTTGGGCATCAGTGGCTGCTGTCATCTTTTCTGGAGGACCAGTTTTGCCTGGCGCAAGTATTAGTTGCACCAGTGTAAACACACTGGAATTTATAACTGGCACAACTAATTATTGTGCCAGCTTTAAAAACCCAAATTATACCTTGGCGCAACTAATAGTTGCGCCAGTGTAAAATCAGTCCCCTGCAACCTGGGCGCATGTATTAGTTGTGCCAGGTTTGTTTTGCACCACACCAGCCCGAATTTGTGTCCTTCTTCACCTCCCAAGTCCCTCGATCAGTGTGCTTAGAGCCTTGTTTAGGCCCCGCCATCTCCAACACCCAATACGCCCCCACCGGTCAAAAGAGGGCAACTTTTTGGTTCATTTTGGGGGATAGAGTTGTTTGCCTCGATTTCCGTGCCTTCAATAGATCGAAGCTTCTCCTTTGATTCTTTCGAAGTGCATTAGAGTCGTCGCCTGAGGTCTTGAAGTAAGGTACAAGAGCCACCCGAAAAGGGAGTTCCAAGGCCTCGAAACCTTTATTTTTTAAAACTTTTTCAAAAAACCAATATATATATATATAAAACCCAAAAAATATATAGTTTGTGGTGCTGGCACAACGGCATCATCTTGCCCTCCGCCGTCACATAGGGGAAGAAGGAGGAGGATTTTTGGGCCTTATCCAAGGCACCCTTATCCAACCCGTTCCCGTAGAATGTCGTGGGTAGTGGACCCAGCTTACGTCGATCCCGACTCATCCCCGCCACATTCTCCAACCCACTCCCATTCGGGAGAAGTTTTTTCCACCATCCCCCTCACCCAACCCCCTTTGTTGCCATTTACCCATTTCCCAACCATTACCCCCAAAATATCCAAAGTCCTACCCCATTCTCCATCTTTTGCCCAAACCATGCCCATGCCAAACCCAAACCCATTTTCCCAATCACATCCATGCCCCAATTCCATCACCCCTTATAGACCGATCCACCACATTCACATACACCACTTCCACCCTATCAACCCCATAAAATCCCCATCCATTCGGGTCATGCCCATTTTTACCGGGGCCATGCCCAACTTTCCTCATCCCTCCTCATCATGCCCCCCATCATCCCAAAGCATGCCCAATACATCCCCTCATCCACCCCATACCCCCCCACCTACCGTGGTCATGCCCGATTATACCGGGGCCATGCCCAATTTTTCCACCAACTCCACCCCATCTATACCCAATCATCCCTTAAACCCACCATCCACATCCGATCCTCCTTCCATGACTATGATGGAGGAGATGTTCCAAGCCTACTCCTTATGGAAGGCTTCCCAAAACACCTCCCATCATCTACACCCCACATCCATACCTTAGCCAACCTCCATGCTTCACTCCCCCATGATCCCCATAATCCACACCACCCAAACCCCCATTACCCACTTACCCCAAGGCCCATTGGCCCAAACCCCCTTTTCTCACATATCCCAGGGGCCCATGGCCCAATACCCCACCGCCCAAACTTACCCAGGGCTCATGGCCGGGACCCACTAAGGCCCATGGACCTGACCCATCAAAGCCCATTGGGCCAGACCAACTAAGGGCCCATGACCCAGACCCACCATGGGCCCATGGTCCAGACCCATCAAGGCCCATTGGGCCAAACCCCTCAAGGACCCTTGGCCTATACCTACCCAGGCCCACTGGCCCACACCCACCAACAGCCCGTGACCCAAACCTACCAAGGCCCAAACCCAAACCCCATGCTCATACTTTCCACAATATCCCCAACATTAAACCCAACCTTCGCAGCCGGGTCAAACCCATGTCATACCTCAAACCCAATTCTTCCATGGCCCCACACCCCAAGGCCATCTCCAAACCTTCCCCCATACCCAATGGCCTTATCAGGCCCCACCTCAAAACCAAATTCCCATCACCAAACAAATCTTTCCTCACCCCCAATGGGCTCACCCAATCCCCACTCATGTCATTCCCATCCAACCCATGCAACAACAACAGGAGAATCCTACCCTCGCTGCACACTATGCCGACCAACAGTATGAAGAGGACGAGATTAGGAATAGTGGGGCCTATGCTAGGGCATTGACTAGCCTTCACCCTCCTCCCGTAATTTCCCACCCCCTGGTGGCCCAGAGTGAAGTCCAACCAATAGTCGAGAAAGTGGCCTCCCCATCGAAAGAGTCAGAGCAGCTGAAAGAGCAGTTAGAAAAAATACAAAAGCAGCTGATGAAAATGGGTGGTGCTGAAATTCACGCCACAGACTTCATAGATCTATGCTTGTTCGCTGAGGTCCCCCTGCCCACCAAATTCAAAATGCCAGCCTTCAACAAATATAATGGCACTGGCAAACCTATTGCGCACCTAAAGTCCTACTATGGGGACATGTGCCAATATGAGGACGAAAGACTACTAATAAAAGTCTTTCAAAAGAGTCTAACTGGGACGACTTTAAGATGGTTCACATCTTTAGAACCATCTATGATGAAAACGTGGAGGGACTTGACGCATCTCTTTCAAGAACAGTATGTCTACAATATAGACATCGAGCCGCGTAAGTCCGACTTGGCCCGTTTAAAGCAGAATCAGAATAAGACCTTCAGCAACTACTTGGGGCGATGGAGAGCATTTGTAGCTCAGGTCAGGAATAGAATACCTGATGATGAATAGTTAGAGATGATTTCGAAGAACACTCTGCCAGCAATTTTGGACTTTTTGGAATATCTACAGCAGACCAGCTTTGCTGATCTGGTAAGAAATGCTAACTGATGTGAGGACGCCATCAGGGAGGGGCGTCTGAGTAAGAATATGTCGAGTGGACCCAGCGGGGTTAGAAGATTTTCAGAGCAAAGGAATGAGAAGAGAACAGGGGGCGATGTCCAGAACATAGTCAATACGGCCAATAACAATACAACCCATTTTTCAATTTGAGGCCCACCACGTTAGGCTGGCGCAAGAATGGGGGAGTGGGCAAGGAGTGTAAATGACCCCGAAACAGTGGAGAGCTCGCTATGACTGAGTCTTCACAACTCTGGGGCAATCATTGAGTGTACTTTTACCCCTGTTAGTAGAAAAGGGATTAGTGGCTATCTGCCAATCACAACCTCCTCCTCACCCGATCCCAAGGAACTATGACCCAAATACCCACTGCAATTTTCATCAGGGTCCGGGTCACCCTACTGACCGCTGCTTCCCATTGAAGCATGCCATCCAGGATTTGATCGATGCCGAGAAAATCATCCCCCCTGCACCCTCTCAGCATGGTAATATTCACCAAGTGCCACTACCCCCACATCCCACCAGAGGAGCAGGTCCCAGACCCACCGTCGGAATAATAGAAGATGAGGAGGAGTTTGAATTTGACCCATCTGATTATATCAGTGATCAGGAGAATTATGTGGCATCATTGTCGAGGAATGATAAAGAAAGGAATGTTGGGGTAATTGAACCCCTAAATTTGTCTGAATATTTCCCGAACCCAAACCCGCAATTTGAACCCTTAGATCTCCAGGCATACTTTCCATCCACCACACCCATCAATTATGTAAATATCAATGCATACTAACCATACACTACAATCTCCATCAATTATCCTATAAGCCCCCAGGCCCCCAATCCTGCACCAGCACCAACCAGTTATCAATGGCCTGCACCCGCCCCATTTCAACTACCACCATACACCACAACCCCCGCCGATTACCCTTTAAACCACCAGGCCCCCAATCCAACACCCGCACCCATCAGTTATCAATGGCCTGCGCCCACCCCATCACCCCTAGTTCAGCCATCGGCAAACTCCACCACCCTGGTCAATTACCTAATGGCCCATCAGACCCCCCATCTGCCGCTAGCACCCACCAACTATCAATGGCCTCTTTCTCTCCAATGTCACCACCCTCAAGCTTCACCACCACCATTTGGCCGAATCTTTCTACCCAACTCGCCACCACACCCTCTGAGCCGATAGTACAAGTGCTTCAAGTACTGGTAGCCATACCTTTCCAGCTCTCGAGACCCACATATGATCCTCATCAGGTCCCGCTAAGCTACGAACAAATAGATGTCAATGCCGGTAGCAGCAGCAGAGAAGGGGCATTAGATTTTGTCGCCAGGTCAGGGAGAATATTAAAGTAGCACAGACCCAACCCGAAGGAAAGAAAGGCAGTGCGGTGAACCCCTTCGAGAAGATGAGTCGAGAACATATACTGGAGACTCAGCTGAGAAGAATGCCTACCCATATCACTGTATGGGATCTGTTGATGACGTCCCCACTCCATTTCCAAGCATTAATGGGGGCGTTAAAAAATGCGCATGTATCACTCCAAGTTAGCCCAGATGAAGTTGGGCAGATAATTGGGCAAGTGATGGCTTCGAATGCCATTTCATTTTCTGATGCTGACTTGCTGGAAGAAGGGGGTAGTCACTCGAAGTCTTTAAATATAACAGTCGAGTCTGGAAACATGGTAATCCCCTTAGTACTAATTGATAATGGGTTTTCATTGAATATATGCCCGTTAAGAACTGCCACCAAGATCGGGGTTGACCCGTGCATGCTAAGACCCACGGAACGAGAAATAATGGAGAAGTTGATCTTGAGCGTTGATAGGGCCAATGACCTTTTCCATCTTGTTTCAAGTCATGGATATCAAATCCTCATTTAATCATTATTGGGGCGCCATGGTTGCATGACGAGGTCGAGCCATACCTTCCACATTGCACCGTAAAACTCAAATTTGCATCCGGGCATAAGATTATTACAATCATCGAGAGGGCACAAGGAGAAAGAAAAGGCCGCCAATAGCATGAAAACCCAATATGTTAGATATACCACACATCACGAGGACGCCGACTCCACAGCTTTTGAATATGAGGTGTCGAATACTCCGAGCCCATTGAGGGCATCATGCCTAAAATGGAGGCGGTATGGTAGCGAGTGCAATGCTCCAAAAGTGGGGCTATCAAAGGAAGGGTCTGGGACCCAAATTACAAGGAAGAGAGCCAGCTTGTCTAAGGGACGAAGGTAAGATTCGTTAGGATACAAGCCCACAGAAGAAGAGGTCTGAGAGGCCAAAGAGAAAGCTGGTCGCACAGAAGAGCTCGAGGAATCAACATAGAAGAGAAACCTCGCCCTAGGCCGCACATCAGAGATTCCTTTGTCAGCGCAGGGGTCATAAAGATCGATCGAAATGGGGCAACCCATTTGACCCCACACAAACCCACAACCCCAATCCATCCCACCAATCCCCAGATCTCCCTTCCTAGCTTGGAGATAGATTTGGTCGCGTTATCCCTTTTCGAGGAACGACGGTCGGTACCTGAACAAACCCCCCATGTGGTGAATCTCCACAAAACCGAGTTATCGTTTGAGGACGTGATCTCATATGAAATGGGGATCAATATGATAGAGGCTGAGTCCAATGAGCCATATCAGTCAGCACCCTCCATCCCAACAGGAAAAGAAGTGGCCCCTCAGGTACGCAATTGGGCATCTTTGCCCCAAACCCTGGAAGCAGGGAGTGACCTAACATTTGGCACCCGTTTCCTAAAAAAAACAACCTATAAAAAGTGAGAGAAGCCGTTGGCAAACAATACCTTGTGTATATAGCCACTCACCTTGCCAAGGTCCATCTCCGAAGAAAACAAAAATCTCAAAAACATGGAAAAAATACAAAATCTCAAAAACATGGAAAAAATACAAAATCTCAAAAACACCGAAAAAATCCAAAGTCTAAAAATATTTTAAAATTCCAGAAAATGTCCCACAAAAGGATGCCTTAATTAAAATGCCCGTCGCACGTGAAATCGACCCCTTCCCAGTAGAAATACAAGAAGAGGTAGGGATCATGAGTTTGGACAAGGATGTCCCCTTCGAGGAGCTCCCTAATGACCTCCTTGACCGATTTGCCGACTTTGAGTATGGCCCTACCCCCATTGTCGAAGAGACCGAAGACGTCAATTTAGGAACTGACAAGGTTCCCAGAATAACCAAAATCGGAACGCCACTATCTCCTGAGAAAAGAAAAAGCATGATCGACTTCCTTCGGTCATACCAAGACATTTTTGCCTAGTCATACGAGGACATGCCTGGTCTGGATACCGATTTGGTCGAGCATGAGTTGCCTCTCTACCCTGATATGAAGCGAGTCAAGCAGAAGCTAAGACGTCTCCGACCCGAGTGGATGTTGAAAGTCAAAGATGAGGTCATCAAGTAGTATAATGTGGGGTTTCTCATGATATCTAAATACCCATAGTGGTTAGCCAATATCGTGCCTGTGCCGAAGAAGGACGAAAAGGTCCGCATGTGTACCAATTTTCGCAATTTGAACAGAGCGAGCCCAAAGGACGATTTCCCACTACCACACATCGACATCTTGATAGACAACACAGCTAAGCACGAGATGCTTTCTTTTATGGATGGATTCTTAGGATACAATCAGATCAAAATGGTAGAGGTTGATCACGAGAAGACAACGTTCATTACCCCCTGGGGAACCTTTTACTATCGAGTCATGCCATTCGGGCTGAAGAATGTTGGTGCCATGTACCAGAGAGCTATGACTGCACTATTTCATGACATGATGCATCGAGAGATTGAAGTGTATGTCGACGACATGATAGCCAAGTCACCGGAGCGAAGCAACCATCTGGTAAACCTTCAGAAACTGTTTGAAAGGCTAAGGAAGTATCGACTATGTCTGAATCCACATAAGTGTGCATTTGGTGCTATGTCAGGGAAACTTCTATGGTTCATCGTCAGCAGGAGGGGGATTGAGGTCGACCCAATGAAAGTCAAAGCCATCACTGAAATGCCACCGTCGTCAATCGAGAAAGAGGTTAGAGGGTTTCTGGGCAGAATACAGTATATCAGTCGGCTCATTGTACAACTAACTCTAATCTGCACGCCGATCTTCAAGTTACTAAGGAAGAATTCACCCATTGAATGGAACGACGATTGTTAGGCAGCATTCAAAAAAATCAAAAGCTACCTCTTTAATCCACCTGTTTTAGTACCACCTGAGCTAGGGAGACCACTCTTGATGTATCTCTCCACGACGGAAGTTTCGATGGAATGTGTCTTGGGGCAGCATGATGAAATGGGAAGAAGAGAGCAGGCCATTTACTATCTGAGCAAGAAGTTTACTAATTATGAAGTGTGCTACTCTCATCTGGAGAAAGCATGCCTGGCTCTTATATGGGCTACTCAAAGGCTCCGCCACTACTTGCTATCTCAGGCGGTTCTGCTCTTAGCCCGAATGGATCCATTGAAATACCTATTTGAAAAGCCAGCTCTCACTAGATGAACTGCACGATGGCAACTTTTATTATCTGAGTTCGACATCACGTACGTCACTCAGAAGTCGATCAAGGGGCAGGCACTTGCTGATCATCTCACCGACAATCCTTTACCTGATTATGAGCCTTTGAGAACTTAGTTCCCTGATGTGGACATCCTGTTCATGGCAGAAGACGATACAGAAGAAGCACAAGAATCATGGGTAATGCACTTTGACTGGGCAGCAAATGTTGAGGGCCAAGGAGTTGGCGCTGTCCTGATTTCACCAAAAGGATCCCATATACCGGTCTCTATTAAGCTCAACTTCCCTTGCACTAATAATATGGCTGAGTACGAAGCTTGCGCTGCTGGTCTGCAGGCGGCTCTTGATCTGAATGTAACTCACCTTCGAGTATTTGGCGATTCACTGTTAATCATATGCTAGACAAATTGTGAATGGAAGATGAAAGATGAGAAACTGATCCCCTATCACGAACACCTCGAGGATCTGATAGCTTGCTTCCAGATGTGACTTTCACATACATCCCCCGGATAAGGAATCGCTTTGCCGATGAATTAGACACTTTGGCGTCAATGATTGAAATCCCCTATGGTGTTGAAGTGAAGCCGATCAAGATCAAGCAGAGGAATGAGCCGGCCTTCTGCCTCCAGATTGAGGAACCTACAAAGCCTGATGATGAGCCACCTTGGTTCTCAGATATTAAGAATTTCATCGATACACTAACCTTCCCTGAGGGTACGTGCAAGACAGACCGACGAAGCATTCAACGTTTAGAGGTAGGTTACGTCATTTGCGTGGAATGCCTCTACAAGCGATCATACAATAACAGCTTACTTAAGTGCCTCACTGAAAGAGAAGCGGTCAATATTATGAAAGAAATCCATGAGGGAGTATGCGGAGCCCACGCTAGCGGTCAGATGCTCGCTAAGAAAATCCTACGACAGGGATACTTTTGGACCACCATGGAATCAGATTGTTGCAAACATGTTCAAAAATGCTACAAGTGTTAAGAACACTTCAGTTTGATACACGCTCCTGCCATTGATCTTCACTGCATGACCACTCCTTGGCCATTTGCTACCTGGGGCCTTGACGTTGTCGGAATGATTAATCCGAAAGCATTAAACGGACATCGGTTCATCCTCGTCGCCATTGAATACTTCACCAAGTGGGTAGAAATGGCGTCATATGTCGACATCACGACCAGTCACGTTGAGAAGTTTCTCAAGAATAATATTGTGTGTCGATTTGGAGTACCCAAAGATATCATCATGGACAATGGCACAAACTTTGTGAATAAGCGAATCCGGGTCTTCTGCAAGCAATACAAGATCAAGCACCATCGCTCATCCCCTTATCGGCCTCAAACTAATGGAGCCGTGGAAGCCGCGAACAAGACAGTTGTCCGCATCCTTGAGAAAATGGTCGTCACTTATCGAGATTGGAGTGAAATGCTACCATTTGCTTTGTGGGCCTATCGAACATTGATCTGTATCGCTACAGGGGTAACACCATTCTCCCTTGTGTATGGAATCGAGGCCATCCTCCTGGTGGATGTTGAAGTATCGTCGCTCCGAATCCTCATAGAATCAGGCTTACCCGAAGCAGAGAAAGAGAGATCCCGCTTTGAACAATTAAACTTATTAGACGAGAAGAGACTCCTAGCCTTGTGTCACACTCAAGTTTACCAGGGGCGAATCGCACATGCTTACAATAAACGTGTCCGCGGTCGAGATCTAAAGGTAGGAGACATTGTGCTGAAGAAGATCTTCCCATCCCTCCATGCCGATCCGAGAGGAAAGTTCAAGCCAAACTAGGAAGGATCATATGTCCTTCGAGAAGTACTGTCGGGATACGCTATCTGCCTCGCCACCATGGACGGAGATCATCTTTCTAAGCCCATCAACGTTGGATATGTCCGACGGTTCTACTCTTAGTCCATCACGACAAGGTAACTGTTGATGAAACAGATACCTGACTACTTAAGAACCACCCAAAAGAGGCCATCATTCTAAGAACAGTAGCCAAAAAAAAAGCAACCCTAAAAATGATGATATCCTTTGCTACCCCATTTGATCCTGGGCCTTTCTTTCAATAAACCCCTTCCCCAAAAAAAAATACGTGTTCATATACCAAAAAAAAAGAGAGAGAAAAGATGCATGTGTGTAAAGTTACTATCAAATCTAAAAAAATTGAAAAAGCCAAACCTCAAAAATAGATTGCCTAAAATGGATAAAAAAGAATAACAAAAAAAAAATGTGTATAGAAGAATCATGGGGCATGTACAGCAAAACCCTCAAAGAAGAAAGTATATTGAGAAAACTGAAGTCATATCAAGGAAACCCTTTTAGCCTAGCATACCTTCAAATCCTAACCTAACCCATGGCCAAGCTACACCCTGAAGGAAGCCCTCTTTGTAGGTTCACAAGCAGTTATAATCTCTGTTAAGTCAAACACGAGTCGAGTCGTGAGACGACACCAGAACCCCATCTAGCCGGCTATGACGGAATCAACGTCTATGTCGTGCCTTTTAAAATATATATATATATATATATATATATATATATATATATATATAATAGAAATACAAGCTCGAAGCAAGGTGGACGTGGTGAAAACCCGAAAGGGCATTACAAGTAAAAATAGCGAGCTTGTGCGGACCAGGTGAAAACCCGAAAGGGTGCTTGGGGTAAGAGAGCAAAACCCATGGACGTGGTGAAAACCCGAAAGGGCGCCATGGGTAAAAAAAAGGAGATAAAAAAAAAAAGAAGAAAAAAAAGGTTTGAAAAAGAAAGGTTGGAATGATTGATTGAAATGGTTAAGGAGCCCTCTTGGTTACTCTCCCTGATCCCCATTTAGGGGCCACTCATGCTAGTTTGAATTAGATCCCAACCAGAATTGTCTTTGTGAAACCAGAATTGTCAATGTTCCGGCCTTGGTAAAATTCGGAGACTCACTCAGGTTTGACTTCAGGGATTGACCATGCTCAAAGGCGGACCCAGGGTTTCCCAAAGTATCACCCAATGATTAAGGCACCAAAAAAATATATAAACCAAAAATAGATCTATATAGATGTATATAATAAACTACCTTTTGCACCACTTACACCACGTCCCAAAAAAAAAAAAAAAAAAAAAAAGTGTCGGTGTAATGACTAGCGTGTTTTCCTTTTTGCAAGTATAAAACAAAAACAACCAAAACATAAAGAAAATATGTATACCAAAAAATGTGTGTGTATCTGTAAAGGGGTTTTTTACACCCCTTTTCTGTGTATCTGATCTGTGTAAAAAGTTCTGTGTGCAGGAAGGAGTTAGCGACCCAGCTCGCGCTTCAAAGCGCTAATCTCAGCATGAAGGTCATCTCCCCGGACATTTCGTTCAGTCAGTGAACGACCATGCAAGCTCTTGAACCTCTTCCAAGAAGAATCAGTGGTTCCAAAAGCGACATTCAGTGACCCCTTCAAATGGAGGACCTCACTCTCTGCTGTTTCTGCTCTAACCTTTTCATGTGCCAAAAGTTCGTGCAGGATCCTCTTCTCGTCCACCAGTAACGCGATGCGAGCTCAGAGTGTTGTCTCTTTCCTTGACCTGGGGCCCCCAGTGTCAATAATCTCTGACAAATCTGGACCATCGGCAGCAGGCTACTCAGTCAACAGCCCGGCCTTGTACTCAGGAGAAGTCCTGACCGAGTCTCCCTGCTCAATATCACACATCAGCGTCGACTGATGCGTCTCCCAAAGAGCAGCAATCAAATCTATGTCCTTAGAGGATCCCCTAGAAAAGATCAAATCACATAAAGGGGGTCTAGCCTCACAAGGCACCTGCTGAGGGCAGTTGAACTAACGCAACACCCGAAATGGGAAGTAAATGGTGCTGCTCGTCAATCCTAGGAGGGTGATGCCCTCGTGATCTCTACTACGAATTATCGGGAAGGTCCGGTCCAGCCAATTGAGCCTCCATGTAAACTCGGCATCGATCAACCAAAGTTTCAGAGCTGACATATCTCCCTAGGGGAGCAAGTGGCATCTACCCAAAAAATATTGGACCACCTCGCCTCGGACAATATAAAAATGGGGCACGGGCCCTAAAACGGCAAAGTGCTCACCCAGCCAACAAGGGACATCCCCGAAGGCCCTCCACCTTACCCAAAGCAAAGGAATCAAGGCATCGGTACAGCTCAAAATGCATCATGGACTGGCCTGCCTCCAGCGCCGCCAAAGTATCACAAACTGCCAATGAGAAGCTCTCTCCCCTGGTGAAGGAAAGAATTTCAGAGATGAGACCGGGTGCTAGAGCATTCACGTTAAAAACATTCCTAACCTGCAATTTTCGGAGGCTTTCGTCACCAAAAAGTTCTTTGAGGAATTTTAGCGAACGCCTTGTGGGCCCCCCAATGAGACTTTTCTCATACTTGGATTTCTTCAAACCGAGAGTAAAGTGAGCAGATTTGGAATAGCCCGGCCGAGGCGTGACTCTTGTAAGGCCCCTATGAAGCTTTAGGCCAGATAAATTGGATAGCTCCTCAAGGGTTGGGGTTAGCTCCTGCTTCCCAAAACGAAAAAATATGGAGGTTCACATCCCAAAATGAAGCAACGGCATGAAGAAGTTCCCACCGAAGGGGAACCTCCAGGAAGGAAGGCGAGATAGCCCCAGGCACTCAAAGTCGGCGAGCTCACTCTCATTCAAGCTCCCAAACCAGGCCGTTAAAAACTTGGGTCCCAAACACAACAAGGGAGGGCAAATTGGCTCCGGGCCCTCCGCGTAAGGGAGGGTTGGAAAGCGGGTCCATGAACGTACAAGGATCTTTTGGGGAGAGAAAAATTGATGTATGATAATAGACCCACCTTGAAAAAGCAAGGGCAAAAAGAACCAGTCAAAGAGACCAAGTCAAAACAAAAAGAGCTAACTTTTGGACTGACCCGGGTATATAAAGACCCACTGCTCCCCAAGTTAAACCTAGCACAATTAATAGTTGCGCCAGTGCATTTCGGCCCCCTGTCTTACTTGACGCAACTATTAGTTGCACCCGCACAAATTGGACCTTTTTTTTGCCTGGCGCAACTATTAGTTACACCAGCACAAATCAGTCGAGAGTTAAACCTGGCGCAACTAATAGTTGCGCCACACTCCGAGCTCCCCCTCTTCAGCCATTTTGGGACCTAACTGGGGGACTTACACCCTTTTTTTTGTTTGTTTCATACACCCTGTTCATTTAACAACTAGGCATTTGTCTGTTTATTTATGTGTAGGACCGGTCCTACATCATGGCATGCAACTTTCCAAAAATTTCTAGGGCCAACACATCCTGCAGAGAAACGGATCCGATATCAAGAAATCGGGGCATAAAACCAAAGCAGAACTATCTCCCAAATAATAATAAAAATAAAATTTTGTTCCCAAAGTACCACATCGACCATCCCCCAAATTGTATAAACAGATCCAAATCAAATTCCAAAAAGTAATGAGTTTTTAAAAAAAAACTAAAAGCCTATCCCTGGTTGGCGCCCTTTGACTTCTTGCGACGACGAGAAGGACTCTAAAAAGTCTGCATGTCCCCCACCCTAGACCTCAGCGAGATCCTCACGAGCAAGGAGCGATTCTTAGCACGAGCATAAGCACAAACCAATGTCAGGAGTCAGGATCAGTTAAAGGGCAAATGATGATAAAATGAATAAAGAGGAATAGAATAGTAAGGCACTCACCGTTTCAACCTCCCTAAGCTCTGCCAGGTGACGATGGTATGCCGCATACTCCATGGCTGAGTTGAAGTCCTATATTCAGAACAATGTAATATCAAAGGTCAGGACAACCCTGAAAGTGTGTGCAGAAAGAAACCGAAATGAAAGGAGATTGGGCCATCAAAGGACTAACCCCAAGGACCACCTCAGGAGGGGGAACGCGAGCCGCTTCGGCAGAGAGTCGTGCTTGTCGATCTACATCAGTGCAGAGGCTCGAAAGGAAGCTATCATCAAGGTGCCGGAAGGTCCCATAGACTACGGATGGATCACCAATAGGGATACTAGCGTGAGAAGTCCCCAACGGACCAGCACTCGACGAGCCCTCACCCGAGGGACCCGCACCAGAGGGACCAGCACTAG
Source organism: Chloranthus sessilifolius (assembly GCA_021018995.1). NCBI lineage: Eukaryota > Viridiplantae > Streptophyta > Magnoliopsida > Chloranthales > Chloranthaceae > Chloranthus > Chloranthus sessilifolius. The sequence goes on from CM037587.1 coordinate 60,051,934, forward strand.
AGGGATCCACCCCCAACATATCAGCTGCACTGGGTTTGCCTTCACCATCCGAATCATCCCCTAGGGCAAACTGTGAACAAGATAAAGATCCACTTAGAGGGGGGCAAAAGCCAAATAAAAGCAGAAAAGGAACTAATCCAAGCCAAGATAAATTACCTGACCAAGCGGGCTGCCAAATGCCAGAAAATTGGTGCTGGGAACAAAGCACGGCAAGATAAATCGATGGGGCAAGCACTCGTACCAAAGGTGATAGTCCACGAGCACGTGAAGGGCATGGATAGGGAGCCCATTATTAAAGAAGGCCACTGTGTGCTCCTCGATACTGCCAACAGGATACCAGCCATCTGTCGGATGGTTCACGGGTATGACATAATAGCCCTGAAACTAGTGCACCACTCGCTCTCCCAAATAATAAAATTTAGCCCATGCTCCGTAGAAGAACATGATGCGGCGGTTATTGAATAAGCGGGAGGCACCTATAGCTGCTCGGTCCCAGAAGGGCGATGCAAGGTACGGATCGAAGAGGATCTGCTCAAGGCAAACAAAAAAGAGAGACCAGGCAAGTAACACCTCAGTCAAAGAAAAATTTCAAGCTAAAAATAAAAAAAAAGGTTGAAAGAGGAAAGGAGAGTTGTTACCTGCTCGGGGACCATCAAATCCAGTTGGGGCCTTAGGCCCATTTCCAGGTGCTTTAGGCCCACATAACGACGTTAGGCCTGATGCCAGTTGCTGAGCAGAGGATAGGTCAGCGCTTCCAAGAAAAGGAGTGGGAACCCGGGGTGGAAGTGGTGGTATCCCCATACCTAAAAACAAAAAAAAAAGAGGAGACAGCACATAAGAGCAGGTCAATAGCACATAAAAGTCATACAAAATTTTTTTTTTGACGAGGGCAAAGGGATACGAAATTACCTCCAGGACGGCCTAAAAACCCACGGCAGACTTCGAATCCTCGGTCGTAACCCGAGATAAATTATACATCAACCACGCATACCCTGCTCCTCCCAGTCGTGCCTGAGGACGTCGCCCTAATTGTCCATCATGCTCAATAGGGCACGACTAACTCGACCCCCGCTGGCATTTGTGACAAGGGTCTTGCCCAGCAAAAGTAGGAGCGTGATGCGAGCTAAGACAATCGCCCGCTCTGGCGCGACGTAGAGCACCTAATCTGGCTGACCCAGGTCCACAAACTCATCAGCAGAAAAAAGGGAGGTCACCCAAGACATCTTGACCTCTGTGCCATAGGTCTGCCGGCGAGGAGGATAGGCCCCAATCAGTCAAATAATGTCCTCTCGGCTCTGTACCGCGAGATCAGATATTGGTATCCCCCCAATCCTGATACCGGTAATCATGGCCCAATTGATAGGCGTCAATGCCATCTCAGCATACGGCATATGGAATGTCATGGTCTCAGGGCGAAACCTCTCAATCAGGGCCTTCAAGTAGGCAGCGTCAGACCTCATGGTGGGTTAAGACAGACCTCCCCAAAGCCCACTTACTCCAACAAGACCTTCACTACAGGGGGGACGTAGAGGAAGAACTCGTGAAAGTCGAGCCACCCCCCGCGGAACACAATATTGGGCAGGTCCTGCACCCAAAGGAAATGCACATCAGATCCAGAGGCAAAAAGAGAGAGTGCATAACGGAAATAAATTGAACCTTTCGTTTACCTTGCCCGCTATCCCAAAGTTTAAAATATGGGTATGCTGTTGGTGAAGGAAGCCGACCCGGGCGGACTCACCCTGCATCTCAAGCCATGGGCCCGCTCTCCATTCCACCCAGACAAACTCCTCCCCCGTGGACCACGAATGATCTCGGGTCCCTCCTCGGGAATATGCTCATCACCGCCTGACATACTGGGGCAACAAAGCAATCATAGCTGCTCAAGTATAGAGGTACACATACAACTTTGTTCTTTCAAAAACCACAAAAAAAAAGAAACCTTTTTACTTTGCTTTGTTCTTTCAAAAGCAACAAAAAAAGAAACCTCTTTACTTCGCTTTGTTCTTTCAATAAAATAAAATAAAATAAAATAAAAAGAAACCCTTTTACTTTACCTTGTTCTTTCAAAAGCAAAAAAAAGGGGAAAGAAACTTTTTCACTTCGCTTTGTTCTTTCAAAAACAACAAAAAAACCTTTTACTTTGCTTTGTTCTTTCAAAAAAAAAAAAAAAAAAAACAAAAAAAAAAAAACAAACAAAAAAACTTTTTACTTTGCTTAAACAAAAAGGGGAAGAAGAAATAAGAAAAGCAAGAAAAAAAAATCCCTTTCTTTTATGATCCTAAAAAAAAAAAAAAATCAAAAATCAAAAAAGAAGCCTTTCTTTTACAAACAAAACCACAAAAAAAAAAACCTTACCATTAGAAAAAAAAAACAACAAAAAATAATAAAAATGCCTCAGTTGTTTTTCCCAAACAAATAAAATCTCTTAATTTCAAGAGAAGTCAAAATCATTTCCTTAATTTTCAAAAAAAGAGACCGAAAATCCCTTCTTCCTTGTAATTTAGTGTTCAAAAAAAAGAAAAAAAAAAGACCGAAAATCCAATATATGCAAAATAAAAACATATAAATAAAAAAGAAAAAAATATAGTAACAAAAATAAAAGTCCATTCTATATACACAAATAAAAAAAAACAAAAAATATACATTAGGCACCAACATATTCCACAAAATAACAAAAATAGGATACCATTCATGAAAAATTGTCAACCTATCATCAATAAACAAGCATACAATGAACTTAAACCATTATTCATCAAAGAATGCAAGATCATAACAAGAAAAAGCAAGAGAAATCAAAGGAAGTAAGTTTTAATGGTTACCTTTTGAAAGAAGATGGGTCTCTGATCTAGCGTAAGCTAGCACTCGATCCACACAAGCAGGGCAACGGCAATGAGGCACACAAAGAGGCAGTGAAAGAAAGCCCTAGGAAGATGTGGTTTTCGGTTTCAAAGGAGAGGGGGGGAGAAAAATTCAAAACAAACCCCCCCAGCCCGAACTCGGGCTGTTTAAATTCCCCCAGCAGAGCCTGGCGCAACTAATTACGCCAGGAAAAATGTCGCCCTCCTTTTGCTTGGCACAACTAATAGTTACGCTAGGCTATTTTGAGGCCCCTAGTGGCCTGGCGCAACTGTTAGTTGCGCAAGGTATTTCGGTCGGGTCTTGAGCCTAGTACGGGTCAGATTGGAAAACCGGTCCCCCCCCCACTATTTTTGTTAGTTTTATCGCTCCCAGCAGATGCACGCGCCCTCGAGACGGCATTTCGATCATCCGTCGACTTACCGAGGAAGCCGTGCTAAATAAAGGCGGACCGAGGTCAATAAGCACTTCGGTCCTACACAGGAAAATATGAGGGAAAACCCAACAAAAGATAAAAGAAAAAAAAAAGAAAAAAAAACAAATCCCCACAGAGAAGCCGGAAGTATTTAAAAGAAAAAATAATAATAAATAATAATCACTTAAAATAAAAACTTGAAAAAAAAATCCAAAAAATCACATAAAATATTAGCTTCAAAAAAAAAATCCAAAAAATCACATAAAATAATAGCTTCAAAAAATCCAAAAAAAATGACATAAAATATTAGCTTCAAAAAAAAAATCCAAAAAATCACATAAAATATTAGTTTCAAAAAATCCAAAAAATCACATAAAATAATAGCTTCAAACAATCCAAAAAAAAATCACATAAAATATTAGTTTCAAAAACTAAAAAAATCGCATGAAATAATAACTTCAAAATTCCAAAAAAAATCATATAAAATGGTTTGAAAATCCAAAAAATATATATCAGAAACAGATTTGTTTTCCCCACAGTTACGCACATGTGTATTCTGATGCGGTAAAATGTCAATATTTTATTAGCAACACCACTGTGCTATAATAACGTCCTAAGTCTAAGGCACGCCTTGGATTCTGGATCCTACTTCAAGGAAGGAGCAATGGTGTCGGCCCTAGTCAAATAGTCAATGCTTTGATCGAGTCGACTCCACTGTTAAATCTTTGTGATGAGCACTCTGTTTTGGATTCATGTGAACTTAAGTATCTTAAGCTTCAGATTCTTCGTTGGTCAATCGTTGGTTGAGACCAACCTGTCGAGAATGAAATTACATATCAATCAAAATATGTGCAACCATGCATTCAAAAGGATTCATTTCCTTTTTTATTTTCTGCAGGTTTAAAACCTGTATGGGCAGCGGTATCCCTATAAAGTGTACGCCATGCGTCTGAGTATCCGTTTGATGATTGTTTGTCCCCGTAAATTATACCCGGGCGGGTCCTGGTCGGGGCTTCCATAGCCTTTGTTGTTGCTTATTGCCCCTGATGGGTGCATAATTGTACATAGTTAATTAATATTTATGATCATCATTGGTAGAAGCCAGGATTGGATGCCCCTTCTTGGGAGGCACCCAATGTTTGGTTGGATCTGTTCAAGGTAGTTGAAGCTGAATGCTCTAGCTTATGTTGATCCAGGGCGCATTTTCAAAAAAAATGGCACATACTCCCAAAAAGCGTTGTGACATCTATTTACTTCGCTTGGGTGGTCATGCTAAATAAACATTGGGATCGATGGGTTTGCCCCAAAGATCTCAAACCCTACTTTCGGCAGGGGCACTCGCGAATAGTCCGATGGGGCCATCGAATGCCTCGTAGGATTGGACGCAAACTGTGGAGCCTTGCGTATGTTTACTTCGTGCCTATCTTTGAATGTGGGTCGATCACCCCTCTTACTCATGAAGCTGTTACATTCAGAATGAATCTTGAACATCAATCACCTTCAAATCATCTCGAGAAGCGGACGTTTTTCCCGACTAACTGGCTTTTACAACTTGAGAAGCGAACATTTTTCCCAGCTATTGGGCTTTCACAACTCATTCCACCTCGGTTATGCCCAGTAATGTCGCTAAGCGCTTGGGAACCGATTATCTCGAGAAACGAATGATTAGCCTGGCACCCCAGGGCTTTCATTTTCTCATCGTGTTACTCACTTGATGTTTGAAGTTCGTTCTAAATACAGCGGACCCACCAGTAATGCCTTGGGCCTCTTCAGATGTCTCTTTTCTTTGGCATATGATCACTAGTGATTGGATACCAAAGAGGGGCATCTGGAGACACCCCAATTTGGCCCAAGGCCCGATCGAAACACATTTCGAGAGAGGCTCATTTGTGAGCTTTTGATGGCATGTATGGAACCCTTAAACCCTTAGGAATCACCCTACCCTAGATCCCTTAGGAACCTATCCCGAACCTTCAGAAACCAGTCTTGACCTAAACCTACACCTAAACCTAAACCAAAACCTAAACCTAACCTTCCCGGACAATGGATAAGGAGGGGTGCACCGGAATCGGCTATGGCCCTCTACGACGATCAAGTCCTATACCATTGAGGAGTAGAAGTCGTCAGCTTTTCGACTGTCTAAAAATTGCCCCAATCAGAGGTCTACATCAAAGATATAGCAAATCGAGCCTGGAGGGCATAAATGTAAATGCGTGGGGGCCCCTTAAGGATTGGCGTAACTAATAGTTGCGCCAGCAATAAACTTTGCCTGGCACAACTAATAGTTGCGCCAGGCCAATTCTCCCTCATTTTAAGCCTGGCGCAACTAATAGTTGCGCCAGATTTAAAAGTGGGGCCCACCCTCACGAAGCAACTGCCAGTACTGTATATTTGCCTAGCGCAACTATTAGTTGCGCCAGACATATGAACTGTAACTATTGGTTTTTGCCTCAAAAATTGTGATTGGGGTTTGACTTGTTGACCATCTTGACCCTTGGGGTGTGTTTTGCTAGTTCTATTGCACCCTTTTGAAGGCTAATTGCACCCCTTTAAGTGGCTTAAGGCCTCACCCCATCATCCACCATTGGAGGACCCTTCCACACATCTCAAGGCTCCAAAAACCCTAGGAATCCTTAGATGAGAGATTACCTAATTGCTAAACCCATTTAGCCCTTAAGTAGCCTCCTAATCCTCCCTTCCTCTATAAATAGAGAGCCACCCCTCTTGCTTAAGGGTTGAGAATTTCTACCTAAGAGAGAAAGAGCTTAAAGTGAGATCTTTCTCCCTTTGGTGCACACCCCCCATACAAATTCTAGAATTCATAAAACTCCTTTAGACCTTAGCATTTCATAGAAAACCCTTAGGTTAGGTATGTGTGATCCCCTAGCCTCCCTTCCCTACCTCTTAGCTTCAAGCCTTAAGAGTTAAAACCCCACTTTCTACCATACAAAGCCTTCAAGAGCTCATTAAAGCAAGCCACGCGAGGCTCTCCTACAGTGCTACAAGGGACCGAGGGCTCTGGCTCTCCCCTTTCTTCTCTTATCTCTTTCTAGCTCCTCCATCCTCCCATTTGTGTCGTTACGCCGTCGACTTTACGGTAGGAACGGAGGGGCACAAATAGGATTCTAAGCCCTTTTGGATAAGAGGAAGCTATTTTCTTTTCTTTTACTTTATTTTATTTTTGGCCATTAGTAGAGACCGCGTTAAGCAGGTTGATCGGATGCCTAACACCTTCTCGATCGATAACCGAAGCCCCTACCCAAGAGCCTTTGGTATGGACCGGATTCAGAGTCATATTTTTAGCACTTTGGTGCTCATAAAAATGAACTAGGTATCCCAGGACACTGAAAGCTCTGGGTGGCGACTCTATATTTTTCGTTAGAGAGCGCATCGTCGCGACGGGGATTGTCCCGATTCCCACGGTTGCACATCTTCATCTGCATTTCAGACTCTAATTTCATTACATGAATTTTTGCTTCATAAGGCCCCCTGATTGAAGTTCTAATATCAGCCATCCCTCTAATAATGTCCCTTTTTAGGTAAAGATTGGACTTCATTATATAAAGAAGGGTAGAGTATGGGGGTATGGAAAAAGAAGAGGCATGAATCAAGGGCTTGTCCTCACTTGAAGAAGGGCTAGCCAAAAATGGAAAGAGGGTGGGCTAGGAAATTTCAGATAGAGGCTGAGGTTTGGGCTCTAGTTCAGGTTCTGTTTGGATTGAGTTGGAAGAGGTGGGTATTAAGTCATCTACATCTGTTGTAGCATCATAGGTAGCTACAACAAGTGTGAATTCTGGGGTATGATCAGGTTCAGTTTTTGTGTAAAGGCTTTAGTGAAAGTAGGGAGGGGTGTGGGTACAGCTAAAGTTAAGGATTGGGGAAAAGGGGGAGGAGTAGGTGAAGGTGTGGAGGTAGGGATAGTTGGTGAGTGTGATTGTTGGTGTAAAGTGGCCAAGGTTGATTGGATGGCTTGTAGGCTAGTCTCAAGTAGGTCTAGTTTGGAGAGTGGAGGTTATGGATTGAATATAGGCCTGAATGGATGATTGGGTTGGCCAACATATGTGAGTGAAGGGGGAGTAGAAGGTTCAAGATTTGGGGTAATAGATCAGGTATGGTAGTGGGTGTGGGTTGAATAGGTGAAACTTGTTGAAAGGGGGAGGTGGTCTATGAGTGAAAGTAGTGGGTTGTGATGGTGTAGGTTCAAATTGGTGGGGTGGTGATGACTGATGTGGAGGGTCAATGTGAGGGGGGTGAGGTGAGTTGGGAGAGGGGTATACTCATAGGTGATGTCTCCTAGGATAGAGAACATCATAGTGAAGTACCTTTCTCTTGTAAATGGGTCATGGGCATGGGATAAGGTCTCAAATGGAATGGATTGGTCTAAGGGTTCATCTGGGTTAGGTACAAAGGGTGTGGAAGTTTCAGTGGGCTGGGATTGGTGTAGTGGGGAGTTGTGTGGGATTTTGAGTGTAGGAGGTTCTGGTTCATAGGTATGGGTTGTGACAGATGGTGGGAGGCCAATGGTTGGGTCTGGTATAGTTATGGTTTCAGGAATTGGGGTGGTTTGGGAAATATAGGTGGATTGGGGCTCAATGGTGGTTTTGGCAACTTTTCTTTTCTTATGGTATGGGGTTTTTACAGGTGGGCTTGGGTGGGCTAGAAAGATAGTCACAGGTGTGGTGGGTATGGTTGCTAAGGGTGAGGGTAAGGTAGAGGTGGCTGTGATTGTGACAGGTGTGGAAGTAGGGGGAATGGCTAGCCCAGTAGAGGGTGCTGCAGCGGCAACAGCAGCTTTAGCAATTATGGGAGTTGCTTCTCTTTGTAACTCCTTCTATTTCTCCTTGGCAATCATGGTGCCACTAATACCCCATTATTTCTTTCCACATTGTTTGAGGTTCAAAGAGTGGGATTCCTCATCCATCTTAAATGAATATTTTCCAAGCTTCAGTGAGGCTGTAATAAGCCTACAGTAGGGAAGGGAATGGGGTTTCTTCTTGGTCTTCACCTTCTCGTGGATGTCCTTCATCCCTTCAAAAATTAACTTGGCAGCATCCAAGTAGTGATTCTTGTGAAATGAGAAGAGAGCATCGGTTATGGGGGACCTCCTCTCCTGCTCATGACCAGAGCAATAAGCATTCTTTCCCAACACTCCATCCATAAACCTGAGGTTTGGGTGCAGATCTCTCTTCCTGATTGAGTCTCCTGAGGCTGTGACTGCTCCAGTTAGCTACCTGGCAATCTCAGAAATGGTGGCTGTCAAAGGGGGTTCCAAGCCACACTCAGGGTTGTACTTGGCAAGTATCCTAAGTAATTTAACAATGGTTGCCTGAGTGAACAGCATCTCAAAATCATCAATTAACACTAGCAGTGCTGGGTTCCCATCATCTCCAATCTTAATTATGATATTTTGGTAAAACAGCTGCACTAGTCTAGGGAGGACTAGCTGCAGTGGGAGCCTCAACAAGGGCAAGAGCTTTGCCTTGGTCAGGTATTCAATGGTGGCAGAGGTCTCAGGCAGCTCCTCAGAATAAACTTTATCAAATATTGTCTCAGCCTCCAATTTAATTGCTGTAACAAAATTAGAAGGGACCCTGAGGTATTCATTATCTTCTTCCTCTTTAGCCTCAGGGACCTCAGGGGTCTCATGGGCCACAGCCTTGTCCTTATTCAGTTTCTTTTTGGGTTTTTCAGGGTTTTTGGCTGAGGGGGGCTCTCTGGGCCTCTTCTTTGGGGTAGATTTCTTCTGGCCTGTGGGATTTGGGGCTCAACATCAGGTGGAGACACGTCAGAGGTCTCCAATGTGGAAACCTCAACAATCCTTACTAATTTTCTAGTGGCCACAAGGCTGCCACTGGCATAAGGGTTCAACATAGCAGTTAAGGTGTCTATGAATTTTGAACCCATGGCCATGGGTGGTCAATTTGTCGAAAATAGGATTTAAAACTCTCAGATTATGCAATGCACACTTGGTACCACAGCAGCACCTAAATGCCTCCCCTCTTAACTCTAAACTAACATCTAATCAAATCAACAGAGAGGGATGAAGATCTTACCATGTAAAGCTAGGGTTCCACCTAAAATGTCACTCAACGGTTCAAACTCCCCCAAACCTAGTTCAAAATGACCAGGAGCTAATGGGGAATAAAATGGTATAAGAGGACTGTGTGAGGTGGAGTGGATTAAGCTCTGTGGAAGGAAGAAGAAACGAGGGAGGTCAGTTTGGGCGCGACGAAAATTAGGGCAAAGGGATGAAATGAAGAGAATGAATGATTTCGCAGAGTTTATAGGGCTGAACTCGTGCTTCACGCAGCTAGAAATAGGTGCTCGCGGGGCACATTTCTCACGCAGCTGGAGTAGCGAAGCCTCGCGAGCATTAAAATGTGAGTCTCAAGCACCTCGCGGGGCTCACAATCAGGCTGCAGCATTTGTCCTTGTGCTCGCGAAGTTCTCACGTGGTACAAAATATCCATTGGAACTCCGCGAGAAAGCTTCACGTGGCTTGCGAGCTTGAAATTTAGGCTATATAGCCTCACGAGAGAGCTACACTTAAGCTTTTCTCTGGACTGGTGCCCTGGCCCGTGCATGTACAAGATCATGCACCAATTCAGTGTGCATAAGCACCAACTCCTTAGCATGGACTCCATTTCATCATGACAGTTTAGTTACCCTTTAACAACATTGAAATATCCCACATTTAGAATGCCAAACATCATGACAGATCAAATTCAAGACATGTATTGTGAGAGCATCTCAAACATTACCAACAGACATGAGTATCAAAATTCAGATGATAAATATGCACTTGCACTCCAAACAAAACAAAACAAAATAAAATCAAACACCCAAGCAAAGCACATCCTAAAAGCCGTAAATGGAAAGTTTCTAAGTAACCCACAACAACTCACACATAATCAATACATATGGTACATACATTATTTGGTTCTTTAGCACTCACCTTCTTTCCTTATTACTTCCGTGACCACCTCAGTTATCTTGGCCTGTTAAACCATCATCCTCATGGAAAGAGGATACATCTTTGATCATGTACTGTCCCTTTGGATTGGTTACTGGTTGGCTAGGCAGCTACCCTCCTCTCTTTTGTTCAAAGCATTACAGATTTGGCCCAGCTGATCCTCAATTTTCTTAATGCTTTGCCCATGAGAGTTCACAGTTTGGACCAGGCCCCCCAAATTCTACATGGATGTCAGCATTTGCTCTTCAAAAGAAGAGGATCTAGACTGTTGTAGGGGCAAGGCCAACTGATTGGGCTGTGGGGCAGGCAATTGAAAATTTGGTCTAGGTAGGTATCTTTGGTTGAACTGGTGCTGAGCTCTATATGGAGCTACCAACTGCTGCCACTGGGGTTGAGGATATGTATCTTATTTCTACCTCAAATTTGGGTGGTTCCTCCAAGAGTATCCAACAGGTTGCTGCCCAAATATTTGGATAGCATTGGCTTGCTCCACAACAAAATCAGGGAATTGGTTGGCTGATGGACAATCCTGTAGTGAATGTGTGGGAGATTGGCATATCAGACATGCCTCCTCCACATGTGCAACCATCCTAGGCTGCATCACATTCATCAATTTATCAAATTTCGAGCTCGAATTGTCCACCTTCTTCTCCAACTCACTTTGCACCTTCACTTCATATATTCCACCTCTAGGGGTGGTCTCTTTCACCAACCTAGCAGGGGTCTGACTGTTAGTGAGAGACAGTGACTCCTGCTGCATGAAATTTTCCCCTATTATGTCAAACAGCTCCCAAGCCTCATTAGCTGTTTTGTGGAGGTAACCACTACCACATGAGGCATCCACCATATCTCTACTATTGGGATTAATTCCTTGACAAAATACTTGCACTAATTGCCACATTGGAATTTGGAGGTAGGGGCATTATTTTAACATTTCCTGAAATCTTTCCCAGGCTTCATAAAAATCCTCAGTTGAGGACTGAGCAAATGACAAAATGCTAGTCCTCATCTGGCTGGTCTTGTTCATGGGAAAACATTTCGCCAGGAATTGGCTTTGGAGGTCACTCCATGTTTGTATGTTATTGGTTGGGAGCTTAGAGAGACATGTGCTGGCTTCGTTCTTTAAAGAAAAAGGAAAAAGCCTCAGTTTGGTGGCTTCAGGTCCCAAGCCAGCAATATTGAAAGTGGTGCAAAGTGCCAAAAATTGGTCTATGTGCTTGTAAGGATCCTCCTTACTAAGCCCATGAAAAGATGACAACATATTGATGGTGGAGGCCTTGATTTCATAGTTTCCTTCCACTGAAGGGAATTGTATGCAGAAGGGAGAGGTGCATTGTATTCCTTCAAGGTTCTTTGCCTCTCAGCCATGCTTGCTTACTCAGTTTCAACAGTAGGGCCTTGTGTGGTGTTTCTTGGTCTGAGAATCCTTTCAACCTCAGAGTTTGGAGGTTTCAACTCGGGGTTTAGGGACCTTCTCCCAAGCATACACCCACAAACTCAGCAAGTAAGGAAAATGCTTACTGCACTCAAAGAATTTCTAAACTAAAATAACAACTAAATAAATTTACACTAAATGAATTATAAGGAATTCAACATCAAGGGACTAAGTTCAGGATAAAAGAAGTGCAAACAGAGCTAGGTAGACTCCCATTGCAGCTCTAGCTTTTCCTTTCTACTGTTTTCCAATTCAGCAAAATTCACAAAGAATCAGTAGTACTTTTATCCTACTATGGCACAGCTACAAAGAATCTTCTACAATATAATATAATACAAGATAATACAACTCAAGTCTACTAAAAAGATCAAGTTCCCTGGCAACAGCACCAAAAACTTGTATGTTTTTATAGATTATTCCTCAAAATTTATTAGGATACTGATTTATTGTGTGGTAAGAACAATTCAAAAATTAAAATAAAATAAAAGATGGAAACAGCACAATTGGAATAATCCTAAGCCTGCAAGATTCAAGGCTATTATAGTAAGTTTTGATAAGTAAGAGTTTGTCCCACAAAGAAATTGATCTAGAACCCAAAATGGGCTATAATAGTAGGCCTCCAGATCTGACTACAGATCTGGTAAACCTAAAGAAAGGGAGTTGGGTGTCATGCCTACACTAAATTATCTAAAGAAAGAAATAAAGTGCAGTCCTATCCTAAGAAAGGTCATAAAGAAGGGGATGAAGGTGTGTTAAAAATAAGGATAAAAGGGTGAGAAGTAAGTAACTTAGGTTAAAGGTTCATTTAGTTATGTAACTCAGATTTAGGTCTCTCTCCGCAGCAGGTCCTTGCCGAAGTGCTATTACTTAACTCAACAAGGTGGAAATATCCAACTTAACCCATGCCATTTGGGGTGCTCTTAAGGCTATAGTCTATCCACTCAAATGGCCACAGTCTATCCTATAGAGTCTGTCAAATCCCATTGATCAAGCCAGAAGTTGCCAATCTAATCCAAAGGAGTAAGCTGATCAAACCTCATCCAATGAATCACATCAGTTCGTGAATACCATTGAAGACACTATGTTTGCCAGGCTACAAGCTCCCCAGTTCTGCGCACAGATCTGGCTGACATTCATAGGAATTCCAACCCATAAAGCCCTCTGTGTATTATCAAGGCCAGCAACACATTGATGCCCACACAAAGGACCAGCAACAGGTTGAATAAGGATCTAGCATAACTAATCATTACTACAAAAGGCCTGCAATGACTCGGCCTCCCAGTCCGCAATCACTACAGAGAAGTCAGATCTAACATCTGATAACGGTCAAGTAAAATAGAGGGGAGTCTGTTCTTGCATAATCTCTCACTAAGACACAAGTCCAAGTGCAGAGAAGAATAATCCATCATCAGATATGTGACCAAGTTTTCCCTAGGGCTATAGTCTGTCCACTCAAATGGTCACAGGCTATCCACAGAGGCTCTCTTACTGACAAATACTAAGAACAGAGCATGAAAACTGCTGACTGCCACCATGGTCCTAGGGCATCACGCTCAAGCTTCCATGGGCCCTTCAATAAGCTCAAATCTTAAATATATAATATAGCATGAACAGAACTATAGACAAATAGGAAAATAATATATTGAGTAAGCATTCAAATAAAGATTTCATTGATCTGGTGTCATTAACAATAAAATTCCTCAAGGCAACAGCCTTGTGCATAATAACTCAACACCAAATCCTAATGTTTACTAAACTATTATAAAACTTAAATATAACTATACATAAATGCTTACCAAAGGTTTAGCTAGCAAGTGCTGAGCTCAGAAAGAAGAAAAAATGAAAAAAAAAAGAGGTGATCAAACCCTAACCCTAGCCTGCTTGAGCTCTCAGCCGACAGAGGTTGAAGGAGAAGGTGAATGATGGTTTGCTAAGTTACAAGCGTAAGCTATATACTTAGTCCCAATGCTGTGGCTAAGAGAAGAGTGAAACCCTAATTCTTTCAAGTAGATGTGGTACTATTATAACCCTTGGATGCCTTGGAATGAGTGCATCAAAATCTATGCCTTGAGATGTTTGCCCTAGACCTAAGAAAATCCCTAAAAGGTCCTCAAATTAGGGTTGAGAAGTGGAGAGTTTGAGCTTTTCGAGGCTGGTTTCTGCATTTCACTTCTGCCGTGCAGCTATAGAGTGTTTGCGAGGTAGAGTTTGGCGTGAAATATTGTTGTCTCATGCAGTAGAGCTTTGGATGATTACGCAGTTGCTTTAGCATTAAATGCACTTCGTGCAGAAGAGCTCCAGAAACTCCTGTCGCGAGGTACTTGCACAATTGCTTTCACATCTCTCTTGGTTCAGAGTTAAACTTCTAGGCACGCGAGAGCTGCGCGAGAGAATTTCTAGGCGTCTCTTTCTTCTTGAGTCACGCGAGAATTGTATGAGGTTTTTGCTATTGTTTGTGCCAATTAACATCGTGAGGTAGCATGCTCTGCTATGCTAAGACTTAATCCTCACAAGAACTACGCGAGCTGCATTTATGAAGGCTTAGTGCGTGAAAGCTTCGCGAGTTTCTTCATATGATGCTTGTAGCTGAAGTGCACGACTGCTGCGCGAGACCTGTTCTATGATAACTCTTCCATTTAAACTACATGACTTCTTCATGATCTCAGTTATTTTACATGTCATATCTGTGCAAGGGAGCTCTGCCAGTGACTTAAATAGCACGAGGTTGCACCTCAACTGTGCGAGATAGGTCAATGGCTCCTCTACTGCTATGCACATGTTTCTGTTGCCGCTTCCTCCACTCTCACCTATTGTTCTATCATCTGTTGAGCTTTCTAGGTCCAGTATGACATGCAAAAAAAAGTCACCATGGTGTGTACCCTCATGGTGCTCCATCATTTTCTGGTTCAGCTGTCATCTTTTGCTTGAAATCTCTCTCTTCTTAGCACCAAAAGCACAGACTTTGTGTTAAGCTACACAATTTATTCTTAACTACAAAACAAGCTAAAAAGGAGTTATTAGTGAGCTTCAAGGTCCAACAAAGGCTAGGTTAAAAGGTGAAAAGTGGTACTTTTCAGTGATTAACTATATGGTAGGGTGGTCCAATAAAATAGTTACTTTTAGTGCAACATTGTTAGTAAAAATTGAAAGAAAAAAAGGAAATTCCCATCTAACCATTTTAGAAAGAGGAATTTAAAATTATTTAGTAGACATTTTAAAACTGAAATTTGTTGAAGATCTAGCACTTCCAAGAAGCAAACTTCAAGAAATCTTTTTAACAATTACTGCTTAGAAAAATGTGAGGATATACTCCATGAGTTTACTTAAAGACCATTCTCAGTAAGATTTGAGCCTATCAAACTTTCTTTTGAAGAGTGTTTTTGTAAATTTTTCTGCTCTAAGGAATGATTGAATCAACATCTTTCCACTAGAAGTTATGCACCCGAAATTGAAACGGTTTGGCAGAACTTATGACACTAAGGATATGATTTAAGGCCCTCATTTGGACAGTTTAGGCCTGAAAATACCTACCCATTGAACTACCCTTTGTATACACTATTTTAGCCTTAAAAGCCTTTTTTTCTCTTTAACAAACATCACAGTAATTGAACCTAAACCTCATTGACTTGATTCAGCCTTACCCTCACTCTGAGATTTCAGAAGGTAAAGGAAAAGATGTTAAACAAAGTTGAGCTGGGTTCAACATTTGGTGAAAGGAGAAGAGAAGAAATCTATAAGAAAAGCAGTGTGTCAGTTGTATTGTAATGTTTAATTTAAGAAAAAAAAATATAAGAGAGAGAGAAGTCAAAAGAAGCACTTCATTTGAATAATTAAAAAGACGAGAAGAAGGTTAGCCACTTTAGATCTGAAAAATATAAACGAAAATGAAGTATTGATGTAATGAAGAAGGTGAAGTCATGAATCACCTCCTCCTTTTAGTTGATTTTTTAGTTTTGAATCCTTTTTATTCTTTTATTCTTTTTTAAACTTCACCCCTAAGCCACATTACAACCCAACAAAAAGACCTTATTGATCTAAAGTAAATTGAGTTGTCATACGGAGATAAGGGGATGTGTAATCTATGGTGGAAAGAGTAAGAGGATTTTAGGAATTAGCAGCAATGCCTATACTCATGCTTGCCTATTTAAGGTCTGTAATTGATCTTGAGCTGAAGTGAAAGTGATACAACTTTGAATCTGATTTTTGAGTGAAAGCTCTGGTGAGAATTGGGTCTGAAACTAAATTCATTGGGGCAATATTTAAGTTTGATTCTTAAATTAATGATGAGCTTGGCACTGATTTCCACACACAATACTTTTGATGTAAGTTGGCTGGTTGTGATGGAGATTCATTATTATTTAAGTGTTAAACTGACCGCATCATTATTTTAATTTCTCTGAATTTGCAAGAGTAGGGTGTGGAATGAATCTTTATTTGTTGAAATCTGATTTGATATATGTTGCACTAAACCTAACTACTCTATTGTGAAGTTTGTGGGTATCTTCACTAAAAACCCTCAGGAGTTTCACTCCTCCACTAGGGATCACCTAGGGGTTTAAAAGGCTTGATGCATAGGCTAAATGCATCCGTGCTCCTTATGAAAGTGGCATCTAATTTTTAGAATAATTGTTTAATCTTTTCTTTGCTCGAGGACTAGAAAAGATTAGGTTTGGGGGTGTGTTAATCATTGAATTATGCCACTTTCCACCTCCCAACTTAGGCTTTACTAAACCCTAGAGCTGTCTAATAATTAATTTTTAAGTATGGTTTTGTAGTTAGCAATAATTTGTAGAGTGGTGCAGAAATCCATTCAACAAGTGCCAAAAAGAGAAGAATTAGAGTCAAGTACTAAAGCTGAGACAAATATAGAGATTGAACCATGATGGTCCCCACCAAATGGGCTGTCCAGTATGCCTTGAACCCCTTGAAGTCCTATCATGAGAGAAAAGTGGGACCCATGCCTAAAGGAGAACTGGAACAATTAGACATCCCAGCCGAGAGGCAGAAGCCATAGTCTCAAGCAGATTAAACCTTCAAAATAATCTTCTCGAGCAGTGTTGAGAAGTTAGAAGACTTCAGAACTCTCATCTCGTTGTAGTCTCGAGAGGACCAAACCTTCAGGAACCATCCGCTCAAGCATTGTCGAGCAGACAAAGTCCCGCAGCAGTTCATCCTCTCGATCAGTGTTCAGAAAGCAAAAGACCGCAACATTTGATCTTCTTGAGTTGGACACCAGAAGCCTTCAGAAGCATGCTATCCCCTCGAGCAGTGTTGAGCAGACCAAGACTTCAGCATTCAAACCTCTCAACAAGCCTTCAACAGCATTCTATCCTCTCGAGACTTGGGACCCAGCAGATATCTGTCAACATCGGGGGCATTTTTAGAACTTTTGCAGCACATCGGACACTTGTCCGAGTGTGTACTGTTGTCCTAACAAACGTGGGCAATAGTTGGCTTAAATTGAGCCACGTTAGCAGAGCCTAACCATTTTGATTCTTCTTCCCTATGATTGGTCAGATCATAAAGCTACTTTTTGGATGTGTATATAAAATAAAGAAAAGCGAGCCTATGAAGGGGGACTGAGTAGGCCGAGCAACAGGAGTCTGAGCTCATATTTTTTTAAGGTTTAGGTCATCTTCCCTTTTTGTTTTTCTCTCCTTAGCTCAGCATGGCTGGCAAAGCCTAGGTAGCAGTTAGGGCTAATTTGAATTGTAAATGACATTGTAATACATTGTAAAGAGGCCTGAAATCTTGCAGAGACTGCAGACTTGAGGGCCATATCATTGTAAGCTTCTTTTTGACAATGAATAGGCGGTTGTAGTGTTTGTGCAACCGTGGACCTTATCGATCCGTCGCGACGATGCGCTCATTATAAAAAATTAGAGTCGCCACCCAGAGCTTTTGGTGTCCCGGCATACCCAAATCAATTTTATAAGCATTGAAATGCAAAAAATATGACTCGTATTATCTGGTCTACACCAAAGGCTCTTGGGTAGGAGCTTCGATTAATGATCAGGAAGGTCTCTACTATGACTGTTTGGATGTGTATATAAATATAAATATATATATATATATAATTACATATAAAGAAAAAGGCAAAATGAACAACACTTCCTCTTGCCCGAATGCACACCGATCCTATTGAACCCTTCCCGCTTGTCAAAATTTGGGCAGCATAATGGTTCAATTCTAGGATTGAGGAAAAGGAAAGAAAGTAAAGGAATAGAGGGGAGAGCCGGAGCCCTTGGGCCCTTATAACTCCGTTATGGACTTTCGCGCGAGAGTGACATCGGTGAGCTTCCAATAGCAAACGGGTTGATGGATGGGTTTTGGCTTCTAAGGCTTGATAGCTAGGAGGTAGGAGAGGTAGGCTAAGCACTCTCTCTTACTAAAGCTAAGGATTTGATGATGGAGAATGGGATTTTTAAGATGAACTAGGGTGCTGGAATTTTAATGGACAAATGCTAAAAAGGGAGGAGAGGAATAGCTAAAGCCTTTTCTCTCTTTTTAAATTTTTTCAAGCCTTTCCCAAGGGGGGGGGCTCTATTTATAGAGAAAGGGAGGATTAGTGAGGAGTTAAAGTCCTAATTGGGTTAACAATTATGTAATGGGCAATCTAAGGTTTTTGGAGTTTTCTAGAGCTTGGAGAAGAGGGATTTGGGTTTAACGGTAGATGATAGGGTGGTGACTTGAATGGCAAAAGGGTGATAACTTAAGCTAATATGGTCACTAGGGTCCTAAAGAAACATACTCTAGACTTTGGGATGGTCCACAAGTCAAACCCCCCATGTCAATTTTGGCCAATTTTTGAAGGAAATCAGGCCCAAACTGTTGGAAGTTGAAGACCCGTAGGGTCCTGGCCCGGTTTTGTAATTTCCTACATAAATCTGCGATCTTCATTTCGTCATAACTTTTGATGTACAACTCCGAATTAGGCGATTTTTAGCTCGTAGAAAAGCTGAAAAGATCTTATTTTCAATAGTATATGCCTTAAGTTGGGAAAATATCTAAAAGAACTTTGGCACTCCTCTTTTCATCAGCTATTTTGATTAGTTCAAAACTGGCTCTATGGGTCAAGTTTTGCAATTTCCTATATAAATTCATGATCTTCATTTCACCATAACTTTTGATGTACAACTCTAAATTAGGCGATTCTTAGCTCGTTAGAAAGCTGGAAAACTATACTTTCCAATGGTATAGGCCTTAGGTTAGGAAACTATCTATAAAAACTTTAGCACTCTCCTTTCTAACCGCTATTCAGGAGGGTTCGAATCGGGAACGAGAAGGGTTCTAATGGGTCTGTGAAGGCTATGGTTGATTCTTAAGAGTTCAAAATGATTCCTAAGGGTTTGGGAAATGCTTTCAGAAGCTCGAGGGTATGTCTTTCTTGAAGTATGTGTCGATCGGGCCTTGGGCCAAATTTGGGTGTCTACAGTGTTTCATTTAATATGAATTATCTTATGATTTTCATTAGATTTTTATGGATTTTATGCACCTATGAATACATGTGCTTGTAGCCTTACAGACATAGTGTCTGTAGTGATTTTATTGTTTCAGCTTTAACCCCCATGACTGGACTATATCCATGGGATATCCTGTGACAATTTGAGTGGACAGGATATAGCCCTAAGACTAATCCATATCTCAGGGTTGAGTGGGATTCTTCTTCCTTGCATTTGTGCTTGTAGCCAAATGAACGAGTACTGTAGATCCAACTCTTGCACTATTTTATAAAGCTTTTTACAGTAAAAAATTAGTCCCTAATTGCTTATATCTTCATTTTCTTGTTTAGTTTTACAAAACCACTCTCACTCTTCTTAAAACCTCTTTCTTTTTAATTTCTGATTTTTCTTCTATTTCTGTTTTAGTTAGTGACAAAATCCCAAAAGACCTTCTCTTTATCATGTTTTATTAGTTTAAGATAGATTCGGTCTAGAGTTGCCAGATATGTAGCAGATTTAGAGATTTACTATCTTTAGATTCATAACTCTCTATGGGATAACCCATACATTATCTAAAACTTACTACAACAATCCTGTATCTTACAGGTTGTGTTTGTATTCTATTCCCATCTTTATTCCCTTTTGTTTTATTTTTGCCCTTCTTTGTTTTTGTCATACTTTGACCACTTGTATAATAAAGAACACCAAAAGTAAATGCCAACAAGTTTTTGGCACCGCTGTCGAGGAGTCTTTGATCTAAGTAGTAGATCTGAGTTTTTCTTTATGTTATAATTAGATCTGTTTATTGTCTTTATTGTGTTTGAACAAATTACTGTTGTAGTCTTTTGAATTTTTACAGATGTGGAGCAGTAGCAAATAAGGGAGAAAATAACTTGCAGTTGGAGCTGACTCCGCCTTAATTTGCATTTCTTTCTCCCTTGTTATAGTTTCATTTTTATAATCTTTAAATTAAGCAGTAGTGTTTAGTGTCTTTTTTATTTATTGTAAGTTGTTTCTGCTGTGTGTTGGATGCTTGGAAAAAGGTCCCTCAATCCTGAGATTATACCATTGAAACTTAAAATTGAGAGGGTTCTTAGACCTAGGCCAGCAGCGAACACCCCTGTTGAATATTAAGAGACATTTGAGATGGGTGAGCAGCCTAGACCCCTTAGGGATTATTATGCACCATGGGCATATTCATCCCCTTTCTGCATTCAATTCCCTACAGGTGAGAGTAACTATAAAACCAAATCTCAAACCAACCAGATGCTGCCATCTTTTCATGGGTTGAGTAAAGAAGACCCTAACAAGCATATAGATGAGTTTCTATCACTATGCACAACTTTTAAGATTGATGGTCTGGGAGATGATGCCACTAAACTGGGATTGTTTCAAGACAAACCAGTTGAGGAAGAGCATTATTTCTTTTGCTCAGTTCCCAACTGAGGACTTTCATGAATCTTGGGAAAGATTTAAAGAACTGCTGAGACAATGCCCACACCACCAAATACCCAAATGGTAGCTTGTTCAAAGCTTTTACCAAGGGATAGATTCTAAAAGTAGATATATGGTGGATGCATCTTGTGGTGACACATATCTCAGCAAAACTGATGAGGAAGCATGAGATTTATTTGATGTTGTAAGTGAAAAATCTATGCAGCAGGAAGCCCTGACAGGAAATTACATTGAGCCGACTGCTAGAGCTGCAAGGAACCCACATCAAAAGGGAAATTGTATGAACTTAATATATACAATGGCCTAGAAAGGAAAGTGGACAGTTTGTCACAAAAATTTGCCAAATTACTAAGTGTGGTGCAACCCCCAACAGCTGCACAAGTTGAGGTGGCATGTCTTATATGTCAATCCCCAACACACTTCATTCTAGACTGTCCCTCTTCTGGTCAATACCTAGAGTTAGTAATGAAGCATTCCAATGCTGCCCAATCTTATGGGCAGCAACCTACTGGGTTCGCTTGGAGGAACTACCCTAACTTGAGGTAGAGACAAGATAATTTTCATCAATCCCAAAAGCAATAGACATTGCCCTATAGACCTAACCAACAATACCATCAAGATTATTTCCCAAGACATTAATTCCCACAGTCAGTGAAACAACCAAGTTAATTAACATTACCACCACCACAAACCAGGGCGCCCTCCTTTGAGGAGCAGGTTTTGTCTTCATTACAAAACCTCAGCTCCCTATCGCAAACAGTGAATTCTCACAGTCAGAGTATCAAGAAAATAGAGGACCACCTTGATCAATTCTCAAATACTCTAATAAAAAGGGAAGAGGGCAGGTTCCCGAGTCAAACAATGACCAATCCCAAGGGGCAATTCATGATAAGTGAAGCTTCTCCAATTCATGAGGAAGCCAAGGCTATCACTAAATTGAGAAGTGGTAGAGTGGTAGACAACCAAGTGGTCTTTGAGATAAAAAGAAGTGAAGAACGAGAGAACCTGATCCCTGTCATTGAGCAACAGCAAGAGGCGAATAGAGGGCTATTGTTGAGCCCCAATAGAAAGAAAAAAATAAAAAGAATAAAAAATTTGATGAGATTGTTAGGACAGCAGATGAGGTACCAGTGGTACCTCATCTACCATATCCTTAAGTTCTTAAAGGGCCTTCTCCTTTTAGTAAGGGGAATGCTAGGATGGAGGAAATGATGGACACATTTAAGCAAGTAAAAATTAATTTACCTTTACTTGATGCCATAAAGCAAGTCCCAGCTTATGTAAAGTTCTTAAAGGACTTATGAACACAGAAGAGGAAAACTAGGATCCACCTCACTAAGAAAGTATTTGCTGCTGAAAAAGTGCAACAAATTTTTTCCATAGCAATCCCAGCCAAACTTCAAGACCCTGGGGTACCTACCATTCCCTGCATTATAGGTGATCATGCCATAGGTAGAGCTCTCTTAGATTTGGGAGCAAGTGTTAACCTACTTCCATACTATGTGTATGAGAAGCAAGGTTTGGGGGAGTTAAAACCCACACCTGTAGTACTCCAACTGGCTGACAGATCAGAGAGGAGGCCTGTGGGAATTGTAGAGGATGTGCTGGTAGGGGTGGATAAGTTTTTCTACCCCACAGATTTCTTAGTCTTGGACATGGAGCCTACAAAGTGCACCACCCCAATACCTATAATATTTGGCATGTCATTTCTGGCTACTACCAATGCATGCATTCAGTGCAGGTCAGGAGTGATGGAAATCACTTTTCAAAATATGAAGGTTAGGCTCAATGTTTATAATGTGCCAACCAACCTCAATTTGAAAATGAGGATTGTTTTATAGTTGATGTCATTGATGAGCTGATAGAAGAAACCTTGCCCAAGTTGTTGGACTGGGATGAGGTGTTCGATGAGTTTGAAGAGTTTTGGACTAAGGATGTTGAATAGGAGGCCCCCACTTATTTTGCTGAAGAAGTAAACACCTTAGACTCTTCAGTGGGGTCAGTGCAGCACTCCACTTGGAGACCTACTATGATGCCCCTCCCTTAACCCTCTAAGACACCTTCGCTGCCTTCTATTGATAGTCCACCTGATTTGGAGCTGAAAAAGCTCCCTGAATCTCTCAAGTATGCTTTCCTGGGGTAGAATGATAAACTGCCAGTAATTATATCCTCTTCTCTCACTGTGGATGAAGAGGAGAAACTACTTTGTGTCCTCAGGAGGCATAAAAAAGCAATAGGATGGACAATTGAAGATTTAGGGGGAATTGATCCATCAGTTTGTATGTATAAAATTTACTTGGAAGAGGGTTCCAAACCCTCTAGGGAGATGCAGAGGAAATTAAGTCCTCATATGCAAGAAGTGGTGATGAAAGAGATTGTAAAATTACTTGATGCTGGAGTGATTTATCCAATTTCAGATTCTGAATGGATATCACCTATCCAAGTGAGCATTAGTGGACCCACACCAGCCTTGTAACCCTTAGGATCGGTGAGGAGAGACCTGGATCATTTAAACAGTCAGTCCCCAGAAGCATAGCTTTCAGAAAAACCAAGTTGAAAGACTCATTTCGGGCTGAAATCCCTGCTGTCAAACTCTCAAGTGCCCCCTTTTTGCCTAGCGCCACAAATACTTGCGCCAAGGCAAAAATCCCTAGAAGTGCACTGGCGCATGTATTAGGTGTGCCAGCTTCTGGTCTGAGCACTTTTGACCTAGCGCACCTATTAGTTGCTCCAAGTCTGTATTAGATAGAGCAAGCCGAGTCTATGGCCTGTTCCACCATCCCGAATTCTCCAATTAGTATTTTTAGTGCTTCTAATTAGGCCCCGCAATATCCGACACCCAATACGCCCTCGCTAGTCAAGAGAAGGTGACTTCTTTTTTACTCATTCCGAAGGATCGGGTTGTTCGCATTGGTTTCCATGCCTTCAATAGATTAAGGGGCTTCCTTTTAATTCTTCCGAAGCGCTTCGGATCCTTTATCGCGGGACCTATTTAGGGTACGAGAACCACCCGAAAAGGGAATTCAAAAGGCCCTGGAATCCTTAATCTTTTCAATTATAAAAATTCTAAAAAAAATTAAAAATAAAAAAAAACCAAAAAGAGTCTTGTTGGTGTCGGCACAATGGCATCATCGTACCCTTCGTCTTCTGTAAAGCGAGAAGGAGGAAGCTTTACGGGCCCCACCCGAGGCACTCGTACCCGACCCGATACCGAGCCATGGCATGGCCAGTGGACCCAGCTTTCGCTTGTCTTGATACATCCCCGCCACATTCCCCGACCAATTCCCTTACGAAAGAGATGTTTTATTTTGTTCCCCTCACCCGATCACCCTTCACCGTCACCGGCCCTTTCGGTGCCCCTATTTTCCCATCCACCACCTTCCAAAATATCTAAAATCCAACCCCCCCATTCTCCATCATTCTCTCAAACCATTCCCCCATCCATGGCCATACCTGATTCATCCCATATTCCATCCACCTCCTTTCAAAACCCAACCCAATCCCCCGTCTTCACTACTATGCCCCATTACCCATTTTCCCGATCCACATCCGATCCACCCACATCTATCAATGCCACATCCGATCCCCATACATCCCTCCATCTACCCAGGTCATGCCCATTTTTACCAGGGCCACGACCAACTTTTCTCTCTCATCCTCCACATCTATGCCCCATATATCCTCCCCATACATGCCTAATCCATCCCCATTCACCAATGCCCCACCTCATTTCTCCAACCCACCCCATATCCCACCACTTACCTGGGTCATGCCCGATTTTACTGGGGCCATGCCCAATTTTCCATCCTCATCCACCCCATCCATACCCCTTCAACCCATAAATACCTCATTTCCATATGATCCCCCTTCCATAGCCATAATGGAAGAGATGATCCGGGCCTACACTAGTTGGAAGGCCTCCCAAAATGTCCCCACTCATCCACACCCTACATCCATGGATCCTTCTCATACCCTATCTAGCCTCCATGCCCCATTCACCCATGACCCCCATCAATCCCCCATCATCCATACCATCCAAACCCCCATTACCCAGATACCCCAAGGCCCAATGGCCCAAAACACCCCATCATCCATACCTATCAAGGGCCCATGGACCATACCCATCAAGGGCCCATGGATCAGACCCATCAAGGGCCCATGACCCAGACCCACTAGGGACCCATGACCCACATACCTCAAGGTCTAATGAACTAGACCCATCAGACCCAGACCCATCAATGGCCCATGGCCTAGACCCATCAAGGGCCCATGACCCATACCCAAGGGGCCCATGGCCCACATATCTCAAGGCCCAATGGGCCAGACCCATTAGACCCATACCCATAAATGGCCCATGACCCAGACCCATCAAGGCCCACTGGGCTAGACCCAACATGACCATAGCCTTATGACCCAATCTTCCCAAGGACCCATGGGCCAAACATTTATAGTCCATACCCTTCCTAATTCCTCAAAAATTTCACTCACCCCCAACCCTCATACCCAATTCAAACCCATACCTTACATCAACCAAAATTCACCCATATCCCTACGTCCCAAAGTCATCTCCAAACCTTTCCCCATGCCCAATGGCCTCATCAGACCCCACCCCAAAATCTAACTTCCACCCATCTCGTCACCCAGTAACATTTCCCTCACATTTAATGTTCTCACCCAACCCCCATTCAGTCTATTCCCATCCAGTCCATAGTACACCAACAGGAGAATCCTACCCTCAGTGTGCCTCATGTAGACCAACAATATGAAGAGGACAAGATTAGAAATAGCGGGGCTTATGTTGGGGCATTGACCAACGTTAATCCACCACCCATAATTGCCAGCCCCCTGGTAGCACAGAGTGAATCCCGACCGACTATTGAGAAGATGACCCCCATGTCTAAGGAGTCAGAGCAGTTGAAAGAGCAACTTGATAAAATCTAAAAGCAGTTATTAAATATGAGTGGTGTTGAAATCCACACCACAGACTTCTCAAATTTGTGTTTATTTGCTAAGGTTCCCTTGCCCCCTAAATTTAAAATGCCAATTTTTGACAAGTACAACGGCATTGGCAATCCCATAGCACACCTCAAGTCCTATTGTGGGGACATGTGCCAGTATAGAGGGGACAAAAGACTACTAATAAAGGTCTTTCAGAAAAGTCTAACTGGCCCGGCCCTGAGATGGTTCACGTCCCTAGAACCATCCATGATAAAACATGAAAGGATCTGACTCATCTATTTCAAGAACAGTATGTCTACAACATAGACATTGAGCCTCGTAAGTCAGATCTGGCTCGCTTGAAGCAGAAGCCCGATGAAACATTCAGTGACTACCTTGGGCGGTGGAGGGCATTGGCAGCCCAAGTCAGAAATAGAATACCCGATGATGAGCAAATCGAGATGATCTCAAAAAATACTCTGTCAGTCATCTCAGACTTCTTGGTATACCAACAACAATTCAACATTGCTGACTTGATAAGGAATGCCAATGGTTGTGAGGGCGCGATAAGAGAGGGACAATTGAGCAAGAATGTGGGCAGTGGAGCCAGTGGGGTCCACAAATTTCTAGAACTGAGAACTGAGAGAGGAGCAGGGGCAGAGGTCCAAGTTGTAATGACCACGCAACCCAATACCAACATAGTACCATTCTAGTTTGGGGCATCATCACAGGCCTCAACACCAACAAATTAGGCTCCAAGGCAAAACAATGTCCCCTGGGGGCAGCAGACCCCTGAGTAGAGAAGGGCCCGATATAACCGAGTGTTCACTCCCCTGGGGAAGTCTTTGAATATCTTATTGCCCCTACTGGTCGAAGAGAATCTAGTCACCATACTCCGACCACGACCTCCGCTAAATCTGCCCCTAGAGGTTACGATCCCAACACACATTGAAATTACCACTAGGAACTTGGGCACCCAACTGATCGATGCTATCCATTAAAGCATGCGATACAAGACCTCATTGATGCAGGGAAATGCATCCCTTTGGCACCTCCTCAAGCAAACCTACACACCAACATCATGTAGGCACCATTACCACCACACCTAAAGAGAGAAATGGGCCTGAGGGCCACTATTAACATATTGGAGGAAGAGATGAAAGAATTCGATCCCTCCGAATCTATCACTAAGGGAGGGAATTTTACAGTACCCGAGCAACAGAGTCATGAGAATGAGATCATAGGGGTGATCGAGCCATTAAATGTAATTGATTATTTTCCGAATCCCTCACAGGTAAGCAACAAAGGTATGGTGTCATTGGGAAAATTTGTCTCTTTCATTAGCAAAATAGCACATCACCATGATCGAATTGTGTCGAGTCGGTTAATATTTTGAGGAGCCCTTGACAGGCATAATTGTACAAATGTCTAAAAATCCTGCCAAGGGCTGAAGAAAATGGTTTAAAGTATTTCAAAAAAAAAATTTAAAAAAAAAGAGAAAACAATAAATAAAAAAGGTGAGATTAGCCCTTGGCAAGCAATACCATGTGTATATAGAGACCCACTTTGCCAAGGGTCCATCTCCGAAGAAAAAGAAAAATAAAAAAAATAATAAAAGGAATACAAAATAATCCAAAGAAATTGTCTCCCAAAATTCCAGAGGAAAAAAAAAATGTTGCCTTAATAAAACCCGTCCCACGTGAAATCGACCCCTTTCCTGTAAAAATACAAGAAGATGTAGGAATCACGAGTCTGGACAATGAGATCCCCTCTGAGGAGTGCCCCAGTGATCTCCATGACTAATTTACCAATTTTGAGCATGGCCCTACCCCGATCATTGAAGAGGTCGTAGAGGTCAATCTGGGTACTAAGGAGGTTCCTTGAATCACCAATATCGGAATGTCGTTGTCTCCTGAGGAAAGAAAACGCATGATTGATTTCCTTCGGTCATATCAAGACGTCTTTGCATGGTCAAATAAGGATACGCCTGGTTTGGATGCTGATTTGGTCGAGCATGAGCTGTCGCTATATCCAGATGTTAAGCCGATCAAGCATCCTTGAGAAGATGGTTATCACATACCATGATTGGAGCAAAATGATTACGACTTGCACTATGGCCTTATCGAACGTCAATCCGTACCGCTACAGGGGCAACACCGTTCTCCCTTGTGTATGGAACCGAAGCCATCCTGCCAGTGAAAGTCAAAGTACCCTCACTCCGCATCCTCATCGAATTATCCACCAGAAGCTGAAAGAGAGAGATTCCATTTTGAGCAACCGAGCTTACTCAATGAAAAAAAGGCTCCTAGCGTTGTTTTACACCTAGGCCGATCAGAGAAGGATCGCACGTGCTTACAACAAGCCTATTCGCATCTGAGATTTAAAAATGGGTGATACTGTACTCAAGAAAATCTTCTCATCTCTCCACATTGATCGGAGAGGGAAGTTCAAGCCTAATTGGGAGGGACCTTATGTTATCAAGGAAGTAATTCCGGGATATGCCATCTGCTTTGTCACCATGGATGGAGATCACTTTCCTGAGCCCATCAACGCTGGATATGTTCGACAGTTCTACTCTTAGTCTCTCGCAATAAGGTAAGTATTGATGAAATAGATGCATGACTGCTTAAGAACCATACAAAAGAGGCCATCATTCAAAGCTTAGTAGCCAAAAAGCATCCCTAAAAATGATGATATCCCTTGCTACACCATTTGAGCCTTGGCCTTTCTTTCAAAGAACCCCTCCCTGAAAAAGAAAGAAAAAGTGTGTACATATACAAAAAAAGAGAAGTAGAATTGCTATAAAAAAATAAAAATAAAAAGAGAGATCAGAAAAGTAAAACATCAAAAAGTGATTGCCTGAAATAAAATAAATAGAAAAAGTTATTGTACAGGCCATGGGGCGTGTACAATAAAAATCCCCCAAGGAAGAAGTGTGTTATGGAAAACTGAAATCGTATCAAGGAAACCTTTTTAGCCCAGCATACCTTCAAATCCTAACCTGACCCATGGCCACGCTACACCCTGAGGAAAGCCCTATTTAAAGGTTCGCGATCAGTCATAGTATCTATTAAAGTCAACACGAGGCGAGTTGTAAGACGACACCAGAACTCCATCCAGCCGGCTATGATGAAATCGACGTCTATGTCGTAGCTTTTGAAAGATAAAAAAATAAAATAAAAATAAATAAAAATATTTAAGCTCAAAGCAAGATGGACGTCGTGAAAACCCAAAAGGGCGATACGGGTAAAAAGAGTGAGCTTGTACGGACCAGGTGAAAACCCGGAAGAGGGCCAGGGGTAAAAATGCAAACCCATGGATGTAGTGAAAACCCAAAAGGGCGCTACGGGTAAAAAGAGGGCTATAACAGGCACGACGAAAACCCACATTGGGCATTGTGAGTAAAAAGGTTGAAAAAAGAAAAATAAGATTGAATCCTTTGGTCACTTTCCCATGCTATCCTATTCCCCGACTAGGCCGCTCATGTTGGCTCAAATTGAGTCCAAACTAAGAACGTCTTTATGACCGCACCGTCAAACATATGACCCAACGTACGGAGAAAAGCTTAATTCAATCCAAAGGGATCGACGTTCTGACCTTGGAAAATTCTAAACCTCACTTAGGTCCAACCACATGAACGAGTTCAGCTATGCTCAAAAAGGGCCCCGTTACTTCGTCTCACTGATAAGGCATCAAACAAAAAAAAAAAGAGAAGAAGAAAAGCCTAAAAAGAACAAAAAAAAATCAAGAAAAATCTAAAATACAAAAAAAAATTTGTATATATTTCTACTCTTTTTCATATATACAACATCATATTTTCATCTCAAAAATCGAAGAAAAAGAATAAAACATCTCTGAAAACAAAATATATATATAAATCTTGAAAAATGAAAAAAAATATAGGTAAAAGTTTGCTTCTCTTTCTATTAATTAGGATACACTTTTTTTATATAAATAAAAAAGGGACTGACGTTTTCTTGAGATGTGCAGGAACATCAAAAGGTCCAGAGCCTCGAAAAAGGTAACCTCTCGGTGATGGACATATCAGATGAAGCATCTCACTATCGACGTCCAATCTATTTGAGAAAAGGAAGAAAGAAAATTATTTTAAAAAAGAAAAAAAGAAATTTGTGTTTTCATTGAACTTTTTACGCACAATTATACACATACGTGTTTCAATGCGGTAAAATGTCAATATTTTATCAGTAACACAGTTGTGCCAAATTAATTTCCTAAGTCTAAGGTTCGCCTTGGATCTTTGGATCCTACTTTAAAGTAGGAGCAACGGTGTCAATCCTGATCAAGTGGTCAATGTTTCGATCAGGTTGACTCCACTGTTAAATCTTTGCGCTGAGCGCTCTATTTTTAGATTCATATGAACTTAAGTGTCTTAAGCTTCAAATTCCTTAGAAAAAGGTCAATCATTGGTTGAGACCAACCTATCAAAAAGGAAATTACCTATCGAACGACTATGTTCAAATATGCATTTCGAAGGGCTCATTCTAGGGTGCAGGCTTAAAACCTACATTTGTGCGATATCCTTGTAAAGTGTATGCCATGCATTTGGGTATCCGTTGGATGATCATTTATTCTCGTAAATAGTATCCATACAGGTTCTAGGTTGGGACTTCCATTACCCTTTATTTTTATTTACCCTAATGAATGCATGTTTTTGCATAATTGTTCGTTTGTGAGATCATTATTGACAGAGACCAAAATTGACTGCCTCCTTTAGTAGGCACCCAATTTTGGTCGGATCTATTAAGTAGTATTTGAAGTTGGATGCTCTAGCTCATGTTAATTCAGAGCATATTATCAAAAAATGGCACATACTCCCAAAAAGTGTTGTGACATCTATTCACTCCGCTTGGAAAGTCGTGCTAAATAAACTTTAGGATCAATGGGTTCGCCCAAAGAACTTGAACCCTGCTTCACGCAGGGGCACCCATGTCCAGTCAGATGGGGCGGTCAATGCCTCATGATTGGACAGAAACTGTAAATCCTTGTATACTTGCTTTGCGCCTATCTTTAAATGTGGGTCGGTCACCTCCCTTACTTAAGAAGTTGTATTCATAAGGAATCTTGAACATCAAACATCTTCTAATCATCTTCGAGAAGTGGACATTTTTTCCACCTAGTGGGCTTTCGCAACTCGTTCCACCTCGATTAAGCCCAGTAATGTCGCTAAGCGGTTGGGGACCGATTACCTTGAGAAACAGACATTTTTTCTGATATAAGGGCTTTCATTTTCTCACCATGTTACCCGTCTAATGTTTGAGATTCTTTTTGAATACAGCGGACCCATCAGTAATGCCTTGGGCCTCTTCGGATGTCTCTTCTCTTTGGCATTCAATCATTTGTGATCGGATACCAAAGACAGGCATCTGTAGATAGACAAATTTGGCCCAAGGCCCAGTCGAAACACATTTCGAGAGAGGCGCACTTCTGAGCTTCTGATGACATGTATGAGACCCTTTGGAACCTCCCCGAAACCTTAGGAGCCATCCCAAACCCTTAGGAATCATCCCAAATCTCTTAGAATTTATTTCAAACTTTTCTAAAACCTTAGGAGCCACCTCAAACCCTTAGGAATCACCCTAGATCCCTTAGAACTCACCCCGAATATTTAGAAACCAATCCCACCCTTTAGAACCCATTCTTAACCTAAACCTAACCTTTCCGAACAATGAATGAGGAGGGGTGCACGGGACTGTCTGGGATGTTCTACTATAATTGAATTATATACCATTGAAAAGTATAAGTCTTCAGCTTTCCAAAAAGCCAAGAATCATCCCAATCGGAGTTGTACATCAAAAGATATGGCGATTTGAAATTTTGACGGAAAATAGGTTCACACTGAACCTCGTGAATGGATCTCCCTACTTGGCACATGTAATAGATGCGCCAAGCCATTTCTTCCCAGAAATGGCTTGATGTAAGAATTAGTTGCTCCAAGTTTAAATGGGTCCCCTCGCGGGCAGCCAACTTCCCAGGTCTCTATTTGCCACTATTTTACTGTAAATTTGCCTGGCACATCTATTACTTGTGCCAGGCTTATGAATAGTAACTTTGGGTTTTCTTCTCAAAAATTAAGATTGGGGCTTGACTTATTAACCATCTTGATCCTTTGGGTGTATTTTGCTTGTTCTGTTACACACTTCCTTATCTATTTGCAACCCCTTAAGTGACTTTAAACCCCCACCCTATCATTCACCATTGGAGCATCTCTTCACATTCTTTAAGGCTCCAAAAATCCTAAGAAACCTTAGATGGCTAGATTACCTAATTCCTAACCTAGTTTAACATGTAAATACCCTCCTAACCTCTCTTTTTCCTATAAATAGAGAGGTACCCGCCCCCCCCCTTTAGAGAGGCTTAAAAAATTTCTCAAAATAGAGATTAGGAACTCCCTCTCTCTCTCTCCTCTAGTGCCCCATTTCCATACAAATTCCAGAACTTCTAAATCCTCTTTAGACCTCCATTTTTCATCTAAAAGTTCTAGGTTAGGTGTGTGTTATCCCCTAGCGTTCTCTCTCTACCTCTTAGCCATCAAGTCCTAGGAGCTAGAACCCTAATTCTCAACATACAAGCCATCAAAGCTCTCTGAAGCAAGCCAATGCAAGGCTCCACAGTGGTGCAATAAGGGCCCGAGAGCTTCGGCTCTCCCCTCTACTCCTCTGCCTTCTCGGTTCTTTCTCTATCCTCACGTTTGTACCGTTACGCGACCGAATTTTCGGTAGGAACGGAGGGGTACAAATAGGATTTTAATGCCCTAGGGGCAAGAGGAAGGCTTTTTTGTTTCTTTTATTTTATTTTGTTTTTGGCCATAAGTAGAGACCGCATTAAGCATGATCAGGTGCCTAACACCTTCCCGATCAATAACGGAAGCCCCAATCCAAGAGACTTTGGCGTGGTCCGGATTAAGAGTAAATTTTTTATACTTTTGTGCTCTTTAAATTTGATTTGGGTTTTTCAAGACACCAAAAGCTTCGGGTGGTGACTCTAAAGTTTTTATTTAAGGGTGCGCATCATTGCGACAGGCTTGCAAGGTCCACGATTGCACAGTCCCCTTTTAGGCTTGTATATGGCAAAGCTTTTCATTTACCCGTAGAGTTGGAACATAGGGCCTATTAGGCCATTAAAGCTTTGAATTTGGATCTAACTTTTGCTGGTATCAATAGGAAGCTGCAAATTACTAAACTAGAAGAACTTAGGCTTGATGCCTATGCAAATGTAAGGATTTACAAGGAGAAATCTAAAGCCTCTTATGACAAGAACCTTCTTAGGAAGGAACTTGCTGAGGGTGCAAAGGTATGGCTATTCAATTCTAAATTAAAGTTCTTTCCAGGTAAGCTGAGATCTAGATGGGATGGCCCATTTATTGTTGCACATGCATCCCCATCTGGAGCTGTTGAGATCATGGACCCTAACTCTAGAAGGGTCATGAAGGTCAATGGCCATAGGCTCAAACCCTATGTTGAAAATGTTGTGGAGCCCTTTGAGACCATCATCCTTCAAGAACCTCCCAACTGATTTGTGATCTACAACTTTCTACTATTTGTACCATAAGTCTCAAAGTAGTTTTAAATTTTTGTACAATACTGTGTTTCCAGTTGTTTGATCTTGATTAAGTATGTGTTAATGTGCTATAAAAGTGCTAAGTGGATTTGTCGAGCATAAGGATCATTGAGCCTTAATTCATGAGAGTGATTCATTGTTTGACCATGCCATTATTGAACTCTCGAGAGGATCAAACACTTAAGGCATCCTCTCGAGACCTATTTTTCTGAAGACTATACCCAGCCTTACAGGTTCAAGCAGTTAAAACCATCTGCTCGAGATCTACTCGATATTTTATTTCTAAAGCCTCATCCTCTCGCGGCTCTGGTCCTGAGCTTATAAGCTCCACGTAAGGACCAGTTTCTCATTTCACCTCTTCGAGCTAAACTCTCACACTCCATCGACCACTCCAGCTTCCTTCTTCTCTCCTCTACTACTGACTCTTTGCTACACCATTCATCCCATGTCTCTGAAAATCTGATCAACAGCTCAAGGCACGCATTTCGTACCAAGAATCTGTGGATTTAGATCCGTGTGGATTATCCTGGCAATACCCTAGTTTGGGTAAGTTCCCAATCATTTACTTCTCATTCCATTTCATTTCTCTGAATATTTTCTCCTGAATCGAGATCATCTTGTTGAGGTTAGTGGCTGAGTGCTTTGAGAGTTTGCAGTGCTTTGGGAAAACTAGCGTTCGATTTATTGGAAGAAATTAGGGTCTCTATAATGGCTGACAATATCGAATTTGAAGAAACCCTAACCAATTTGCTTCATCCTTCTCCCCGTACACCACTTAGAAAATCTGTGAGGATTGCAACATCCTTAGCTCTTGTGGCTCAATCAATAAAAAGGAAATCTTTAGTCTCAGGTGACTCATTAGCTCCAACCAAGAAAACTATAGCAGGCGCCCATGAGCCTGATGCTTTAAAGCCAAAGAAAAAGAAAAAGGGTCAAGGGGCTGAACCTGAGTTCGACCCTATCACAACTCCCAATGAATTTGTGGAGAAACTAAACTTGGTACCCGAGACCACCTTTGTTAGATCATTTTTCACTAAAGAAGACTGGGCTAAAGAAGCCATATTGTATTTGGCTAAGGTCTCCATGGATTCCCTGCTGAGGCCTTTGGAAGAGATTGTCTATCCCAGATTAGAGAAACTGTGGTACCAAAACATTAGGATGAAAGAGTCGGGAGGAGGACCAACTAGGGATGACCTAGTGCTAGTGATTCTGATAGATGATTTTGAGGTAGTTGCGGATGCCACTGATATAGCACATGCATTGAATATTCCTACACACTATGATCCATCTTGCAGCCTAGGGGCCCCTATCAGTGCTTCATTTAAAGAAATTGTCCACCAGTTAACTCAAGGAAAGACTACATCAAGAGAATCAGTTATGAGAAGTCATTTCAGCACAAATTTACTGCTCATGGATAATGTCTTAAGGAAAAATGTTTTTGTGGCTGAACATTGATCATTCACATAATTTATCATTTTATCACCCTTAACATAGTGATGTTAGGACTTAGTTTGTTACTAATGAGTTACTGATGTGCAGATATTTAAGATAAACAATAAAAGAGAGCTTGAATGATAATCTCTGTTAAAATGAACTCAAAAAGCAGTAAGAAAGACGATTAAGTGATAAAGACAATTAGCTACCTATTAAAAGAGAGAAAATTATGATTTACGATTTTGCGCTATTGCTGTTGAAGTAAAGAAAGAAAGAAATGAGAAATCATAATTTTATGATTCTTTAGAAAAGACGATTCTTCAAAAGCGATAAAAGAGTATAAGATGATATAAAGGGAAAAGCGATTGTTCAGTATGAAAGCAAAAGAATAGAAAATCATGATTTACGATTTTCTAGAGAAAGAAGAATGAATAATCGTTATTTACGACTATAGAAGCTTCTCTGCTGTTATATATATGATCATGTTGTTGATCATGTGAGAGAGAACCATCACCGCCATGAACAGAATTAGAAGAATTCTACAATTAGAAGTCCTACTAATCACGAATCTGAGAAGATTAATGAAGAAGTTTTATGAAAGACTCTGCTACTGTTAGATAAAGAACATTCTAGAAGCATATCAGCCGATTAAAACTAAAGAAAGAAGGAAAGATAAAACTAGAAGTAGAATTGTATTAGGATAGTTTTTATTTCTTTTATTAGAATTAGAAGTTTTATAAACTGACTCCTTATGATCTATAAATAAGAGAGTCTGGTGTAAGAAATAATCATCGAAGAAGAATTCAGCATTAATTGATGATTGAGGTTGGATTTTCTTCTTATCAAAGTACTGTAACATAGTTAGAGTAGTTTAGATATCATAAGTTTCTCAAGAGCAATTGACGACTGCAATTGAGTGCTGAAAATTAGTGTAGATTCTCTAATTTCTCAGAATGAATTAACGACTGCAATTGAGTGCTGAAAATTAGTGTAGATTCTCTAATTTCTCAGAATGAATTAACGACTCCGGCTGAGGGGTGAAGGATATATTTTTACTTTGCTTTCTAATTTAGATTTATTTTTATTCAAAATTTAAAGCTTTGTAAACATCTTCAAGTTTTAATTTGAATTGACGACTCAGGTTAGAATTTGCAGATTAATGTAACGGTATTTTATTTTCCATCTTCAATTTTCTAGAGTTTGATTGATGCCCAAATTTCTGGTTGATTGTTGATTAGATTAAATCTATATTGATAGGATTTTATTATTGATTGACGCCCAATGTTAGAAAACTAGAGATATAGTATAATGGTATTATTTAAATTCATAAATATCCGATAGCTGAAGATTGGGATTGACGACCTCAATCTGAAGGAGGATTTAGATTTCTTTTATGCACTTAGTTTAATAAAAATTCTTTTATTCATATTTCTCTAGTAGATTAGATCTTTAAGGATAAATAGAAGTTTTTAAGATAAGAATGTAAGTAAAGAGATATAAATTGGAGGTAATAAAAGATAAATAAACTTCCACATGGGAATGATCCTATGCTAGTAATATGATTTCCATTGTGCGCTTGCAATAGGTTAAGACTTTACTTTAATTAATTAAATATATACACATAAGAAGACAAGTCAAGTTTTTGGCGCCGCTGCCGGGGAAGCGGAATTTATCTATTATTTTATTTCTATTTTTATCTCCTATTTTTATTCTTTTAGAAAGCAATATTTATCTTTCTCTTTTTATATTTCTTTATATTTTTATTCTTCTTTAATCACTTCTTATTCTTTTGCAGGTTTATTCAGAGTATCAGATCAGATTTTCAACACTTCTGAGGGCCCTAGGAATTAGAAAATCAGATTTATTTCTCTCCCTGCTTATTAAAATAAAAATTAGAAAATATTTGGAGACACTCAAATTTGGCCCAGGGCCCGATCGAGACACATTTTGAGAGAGGTGCGTTTCCGAGCTTTTGATGGCATGTATGGAACCCTTAGGAATCAGCCC
Organism: Chloranthus sessilifolius; assembly: GCA_021018995.1. Classification (NCBI taxonomy): domain Eukaryota; kingdom Viridiplantae; phylum Streptophyta; class Magnoliopsida; order Chloranthales; family Chloranthaceae; genus Chloranthus; species Chloranthus sessilifolius. The sequence goes on from CM037587.1 coordinate 60,088,467, forward strand.
AAACTCCTAGGAATCACCCTAGATCCCTTAGAACTCACCCCGAACCTTTAGAAACCAACCCCAACCTTTAGAACCCGTCCCAGACTAGTTTCTGAACTCTCCTGAGCAATGGATGGAAGGAAGAGTGTCAAAGCTTATGAAGGCTTCTAATGGAGATGATTTATATACCATTAGAAAAAGGACTTCCTCAGCTTTCCAATGACCTAAGAATCGCCTCAATTGGAGTTGTATATCAAAAGTTACGGCGATTCGAATATTGGGCATAAATACATGTTTTTTACTTCGCGCAACTAATAGTTGCGTCAGTTATAGGTGGGTCCCCCCATGGGCAGTCGACTTCCCAAAGCTACTGTGCACCACTATTTTGCTGTATATATGTTTGGCACAACTAATAGTTGCACCAGGCATATGAACAGTAACTGTATTTTTGCCTTAAAAATCGAGATTGGGGTTTGACTTGTTGACCATCTTCACCTTTGGGGTGTGTTTTACTAGTTCTATTGCACCCATTGATTACCTATGTGCAACTCCTCAAGTGGTTTAAAGCCCCACCCTATCATCCATCATTGGAGCAACTCTTCACAAAATTCAAGGCTCCAAAAACCCTAGGAAACCTTAGATGACCCATTACCTAATTGCTAATCCCAATTAGCCTCTAAGCAGCCTCCTAACCTCTCTTTTTCCTATAAATAGAGAGGCACCCCTCCCTTTGCAAAGGCCTGAAAAAATTTGTAATTAAGAGATTAAGGAATCCCTTCTCTCTCTCTCTCCTCTAGTGCACCCTTCCCATACAAATTTCAAAACTTAAAAAACCCTTTAGACTTTAGCATTTCACCCAAATGCTCTAGGTTAGAGGTGTGTTACCCCCTAGCATTCCCTCTCTGCCTCTTAGCTATGAAGCCTTAGGAGTTAGAACCTCATTCCATACCATACCAACCTTTAAAGCTCACCGAAGTAAGCCAACACAAGGCTCCACAGCGGTGCAACAAGGGCCCGAGAGCTCCGGCTCTCCCCTCTATTCCTCTACCTTCTTGGTTTTTCCTCCATCCTCCCATTTGTGCCGTTACGCCACCAAATTTTTTGTAAGAACGAAGGGACACAACTAAGATTTTAAGACCCATTTAGGCAAGAGAAATCCTTTTTCATTTCTATTATATTATTTTTATTTTGACCATTAGTGGAGACCTCATTTAGCGGGTTGATTGGGTGTCTAACACCTTCCCAATCGATAACCGATGCCCCTACCTAAGAACCTTTGGTGTGGACTAGATTCAGAGTTATATTTGTGGCACTTCGGTGCTTATAAAAATAATCTAGGTTTCCTGAGACACCAAAAGCTCCGGGTGGCGACTCTAAATATTAATTAGGGAGCGCATTGTCGCGACGAGATCGTCAAAAATTTCACGATTGCACAGATGGCGACTCTACTGGGGAGTAGCTAGTAGAGCTTCCCCTTCAACTATGCCTTTTTATTTTTTTATGATTTTTACTATCCTTTTATTGTTATTTTTTATTTTATTTTTTCTATTTTTTTCCTCACCCCTCCGATTATGTCATTTTACTTACCCTTACTTTTACGTCATTTACGAGCCTTAGCTGATCGGCTGGCCTACTTGAGCATGGTCTTTAATTTTCTTTATATTTTTGTCATTTCAAATGCCTTAGCCGATTGGCAGGCCTACTTGTACTTTGCATTTAAATTCCTTTACTTTTACGTCATTTAAAGTGCCTTAGCCGTTTGGCAGGCCTACGTGCGCACTTACATTTTTGCAATCATATTACAAACAGTGAACGTCGGCCCGTAGAGGCGGCACAGGATCATCACCCCCGGTCTTTGAACTTAAGAAAATTCCCTTAAAAGTGAAAAATAAAATTTAACTAGCAAAGGGGATTTAAATTGATTTTTATAGGGTAGACTTTTAAAGGGTTGGGTTAGGCACACATACAACCACCCGAGTCTTAGTACGGCGGCAGCCCCTAGTGGTGATGATCCGGAAAAGTCTCAGCCCACCTAGTACCTAAGAAAAGTACATGCACTTGAGGTATAGCGGGTGGGTAACCTTCTCGTTACCTAGCTTAAAACTCAGGAAAAAGAGAGCGATAGTGAACCCAATGTGGCCTTAAACCCTTAGGTTCGGTGAGAAAGAGAGCAGATCATATAAACAGTCAATCCCCGGAAGCCTAGCTCCCACTAAAAGCCAGTTTGGAGACTCATTTCGGACTAAGCCTACTGCTGTCAAGAAAACTGGAGAGCCCTTTTAGTCTGGCGCAAGTAATAGTTGCGCCAATGCAAAATGTTCCAAAAGAACACTGGCGCAACTATTAGTTGCGCCAGCTTTAAATCTGGATCTTTTACTCTAGTGCCACTAATTGTTGCGCCAGGTTGGTTTTAAGCAGCACCAGCTTGGATCTGAGGCCTATTTCACATCCCGGACTCTCCGATCAGTGTGTTTTGTGCCTCTGTTTAGGCCCCGCAATTTTCGACACCCAATACGCCCTCGCCGGTCAAAAGAAGGTGACTTCTTTTTTATTCGTTTCGGGGGATAGGGTTGTTTACATTGGCTTTTGTGCCTTCAATAGATCGACCTTTGATTCTTTCGAAGTGCTTCAGAACCTTTGTCGCAGGACCTATTTAGGGTAGGAGAGCCACCCGAGAAGGGTATTCAAAAGGCCCCGAAACCCTCATTTCTTTTTCACTTGTAAAAATCCAAAAAAATTCAAATTCAAATTAAAAATAGAGTCTTGATTGGTGCTGACACAACGGCATTAACGTACAATTCGTCATCCCGTAGGGGAAGAAAGAGGAAGCTTTACGGGCCCCACCCGAGGTACTCGTACCCAACTCGATACCAAGACATGTCGTGGGTCATGGACCCGGCTTACGCCGATCCCGACTCATCCCCACCGCATTCTCCAACCCATTCCCATACCGAAGAGGCCTTTAATTGCACCCCCCTCACCCATTCAACCCTCACCATAACCGGCCCGTTCAGTACGCCTATTTTCCCTTCCACCACTTCCCAAAATATCTAAAATCTCAATTTCCCATCATTTTCCCAAGCCATGCCTTCATCCATGGCCATCTCTAACCCATCTCACCTCCCTTCCACACCCATTCAAGACCCATCCTCTACCTTGACCAACATGCCCTCTTTCTCATCCTCTCAACCCGATCCACCCACATCCATTCATACCACATCCAATCTCCCACACATCCCTCCATTTACCCAAGCCATGCCCATCTCCCCCGAAGCCATGGCCAATTTTCCTCTCATTTTCCACTTCCATGCCCCATACATCCCCCCATACATACCTAACCCATCCACCAATGTCCCACCTCATTCCTCCAATCCATCCTATATCCCACCCCTCACCTGGGCCATGCCCAATTTTTTCGAGGCCATGTTATTCACTGAAAAGTATCACTTTTCACCTCTTAACCTAGCCTTTGCTAGACCTTGAAGCTGACTAATAACTATTGTTTAAGTGTGTTTTATAGTTAGTAATAAATTGTGCAGCTTAGCACAAAGTCCATGTCTTTGGTGTCAAGAAGAGGAAGAATTCAAGTAAACAATGACAACTGAGTCAAAGAGTGATGAAATACCAGGGTGGTATACACCATGAGGACTATTTTGCATGTCATAATAGACCAAGAAAGTCCAACAAGTGAACCAAGCATAGATCAGAGTGGAGGAAGCTGATGCAGAAGCATGTGCATAGCAACAGAGGAATAAATTATTTATCTCGCATAGTTGAGGTGTTGGCTCGAGCTGTTCAATCCACTAGCAAAGCTACCTCGCACAGCTAAGACATGCAGCACAATAGAGCTTACGAAGCAGTCATGCAGCTCAGTGAGGGGATTATCACAAAGCAGCCTCTCACGTAGTAGTCGCGCACTACAGCTGAAATCAACATGAAAAGAACCTCGAGAAGTTCTCGCGTGGCTCTGAAAGAGAGAGACGCCCAGAAGTTCTCTCGTGCCGCTCTCACCCGATTGGAAGCTCAACCCTTCTGCCGAGCGAGATATAAAGTCCATCTGTGCGAGTACCTCGCGATAGGAATTTTTTAAGCTCTACTGCGCGAGCAAGCTAAACACTGTAAGTCCTGCATGAGTGCATTCAAAGCCACATCAGTTGCGCGATCATCCAAAGTCCTTCTACGCAAGACAGCAGTATTCAAAGTCAAATTCTACCTCGCGAGGACTCTGCAAGCTACACGAAGGAACTAAAAAGTATAAAACAACTGCGAGACAGAAGTAATGTCCAGAAGCTAGCCTCTCGAAGCTTGGGCTATCCACTTCTCAATCTTAACTCAAGGGCCTTTTGGAGATTTCCCCAGGTCTAGGGCATGCATCCCAAGGCAATGATCTCGAGACACACATCCCAAGAAATCCAAGGGTTCTAACAGTGCCACATCTGCTAGAAAAATTAGGTTTTACTCTTCTCTGAGCCAAGGAAGTAGGACTGAGTATATAAGCTATGCTTGCAACTTAGAATTTATCAATCACTCTCTCCTTCAACCTCTGTCGGTTGAGAGCTCAAGCAGATTAGGGTTACGGTTTGATCACCTCTTTTTCTATTTTTCTTCTCTCTTAATCCAGCACTTGCTGGCTAAATCTTTGGTAAGAAAGTAGGTGTAGTTTCATTTAGTTTTGTAATAGGTCATTTAAACATTGAGGTTTTTGAAGAGTTGTTGCGCACAAGGCTGTTGCCTTGAGAAATTTCATTGTTGGTAATTTAGATCAATGGAATTTGTTCTTTACATGTTCATTTAATCTATTATTTTTCTATTTGCCCATAGTTTTGTTCAGGCTATAGCATGCATTTAGGATTTGATCTTATTGAAAGGCCCATGGAAACTTGAGCTTGTAGCCCTGGGATCATGGTGGCAGCAGCAGTTTATATATTCCATCTCATCTTTTGTGGGTAAGGCAACCTTTGTGGATAGCCTGTGACCATTTGAGTTGACAGACTAAAGCCCTAGGGTAGGTCTTGGTCTCAGATCTGAGAAGGATTCTTCTCCTCTACACTTGAGCTTGTAGCCTAGTGAGAGGTTCTATAGGAACAGGCTCCCCTCTGTTTTATTTGATAACTATCAAATGTTAGATTCGCTTCTTTGTAGTGATTGCAGACTTGTGGGTTGGGTCATTGTAGCCCTTTTGTAGCAATAACCAGCTGTATTTAAGTCCCTATTCAACCTGTTGCTTTTCCTATGTGTCCAAGCATTGTGATGATGACCATTGACACACATAGGATTTTATGGGTTGGAACTCCTATGAATGTTTGCCAGATCTGTAAGCAAATCTGGGGTGGTTGTAGCCTAGAAAACATTATGTCTGTAATGCTATTCTTAGCCTAATTTGGTTCATTGGTTGGAGGAAATCTATTAGATAGTCTGTGACCATTTAAGTGGATAGATTATAGCCTTAAGATCAGTCCACTCCTTTGGATTAGGTTAGCTTTTCTGATTTAATCAATGGGATTTGACAGACTCTATTGGATAATCTGTCATCATTAAAGTGGACAGATTATAGCCTTAAGAGCAGTCTAAATGGCATGGGTTAAGTTGGATTCTTCTACCTTACTGAGGTTACTAATAGTACTTCAGTAAGGATTTGTTGCAGAGACAACCCTAAATCTGAGTTACATAACTGAATGAACTTTAGCCTAAACTGTTTACTTCCCATCCTTTTATCTTTATTTTCACACACCATCACCACCTTCTTCATAACCCTTTGTTAGGATAGGACTGCACTTTATTTTTTTGCTTTTTAGTAGGTAATTTAGTATAGTTGTGACACCTAACTCCCTTTCTTTAGGATTTTCAGATCTATAGCCAGATCTGGAGGCCTACTATTATAGCCCTGTTTGGGTTCTAGATCAATTTCTCTATGGGATAAACTCTTACTTATCAAAACTTGCAACAATAGCCTTGTATCTTGCAGGCTGTGTGTACTTTAGGTTGCTGATTTCATAGCCATTTTACTCCACCTTTGTATTCTGATTTTACCATCTCATCACTTAAATAAACATTACCATTTAGACACCTGAAGAAAAACCCAACAAGTTTTTGGCGCCGCTGTCGGGGAGATTGATCTTTTTAGTAGACTTGAGTTGTATTATATTTTAGTCTAGAAAATTCTTTGTAGCTGTGCCATAAATAGAATAATAAGTGCTACTGATTCTTTGTTAAATTTTGCAAAATTGGACAACAACAGAAGGGAAAAGCTAGAGCTGTAGCTGGAGTTTAGCTATCTTTGTTTGCACTTCTTTTACCCTAAAACTTAGTCCCTTGATGTTGAATTCCTTGTAATTAGTTTAGTGTAAATCTTGTTTAGTTGATTAATTTAGTTTGAAAATTCTTTGTGTGCTATAAACATTTTCCTTACTTGCTAAGTTTGTGTGTGTATGCTCGGAAGAATGTCTCTTAACCCTGAGTTGGAACCTCCAAATCCTGATATTGAAAGAGTCCTTAAACCAAGAAACACCATACAAGGCCCTCCTGTTGAAATTGAACCAGCTGTCATGGTTGAGTGAGAAAGAATCCTGAAGGAGTACAATGCACCTGGGGATTACACATCTCCCTTTTGCATACAATTCCCTTCAGTGGAAGGAAACTATGAAATCAAGTCCTCTACCATCAACATGTTGCCATCCTTCCATGGGCTCGGTAAGGAAGATCCTTACAAGCACATCGACCAATTTTTAGCACTTTGCACCACTTTTAATATTGCTGGCTTGGGACCTTAAGTCACCAAACTGAGGTTTTTTCTTTTTTCCCTAAAGGACAAAGTCAGCACCTGACACTCTAAGCTCCCAGCCAATAGCATTCAAACATGGAGTGATCTCTAAAGCCAATTTTTAGCTAAATTCTTTTCCATGAACAAGACCAGCAAGATGAGGACTAGAATTTTATCATTTACTCAGTCCTCAACTGAGGATTTTTATGAAGCATGGGAAAGATTTTAGGAGATATTAAAACAATCCCCCCACCACCAAATTTCACAGTGGCAACTAGTGCAAGTATTTTACCAAGGAATTAATCCCAAGAGTGGGGATATGGTGGATGCCTCATGTGGTGGTAGTTACCTCCACAAGATAGCTGATGAGGCTTGGGAGCTGTTTGACATCATAGGGGAAAATTCCATGCAGCAGGAGTCACTGTCTCACAATGACAGCCAGACCCCAACTAAGTTGGTGAAAGAGTCCATCCCTAGAGGTGGAATGTATGAAGTTAAGGTGCAAAGTGAGTTGGAGAGGAAGGTGGACAACCTGAGCTTGAAGTTTGACAAATTGATGAATGTGATGCAGCCTAGGATGGTTGCACAAGTGGAGGAGGCATGTCTGATATGCCAATCTCCCACACATTCACTCCAAGATTGTCCATCAGTCAACTAATTCCCTAATTTTGTTATGGAGCAAGCCAATGTTGCCCAAGCATTTGGAGACAAGATACATACCCTGAATCCCAGCAACAGTAGTTGGTAGCTCCATACAGACCTCAGCACCAGTTTAACCAGGGATACCCACCTAGACAGAATTTTCAGTTGCCTGCCCCTACAACAGCCCAAATTCTCTTCCTTTGAAGAGCAAATGCTAGCATCAATGCAGAATTTTGGGAACCTAGTCCAAATTGTGAACTCTCATGGGAAAAGAATTAATAAAATAGAGGACTAGGTGGGTCAAATCTACAATGCTTTGAACAAAAGAGAGGAGGGTAGATAGCCTAGTCAACCCTTAGCCAACCGCAAGGGGCAGTACATGATTTGAGAAGCATCCTCTACCCATGTGGATGATAATTTGGTGGGACAAGGCAACTGAGGAGGTCATAGAAAGTGAACAAGGAATGAAGGTGAGTGGTGAAGAACCAAAGAGTGTGTGTACCATATGTATTAATTGTGTGTCTTATTTTCTGTTGCTTAGATAATTTTCAATTACTGCTTTTAGGATTATAATTTGCTTGTGGTTTGATTTTGTTTTATTCTATTTTGTTTTGAGTACATGTGCATATCTGTCATTTGAATTTGATGTTCATGTCTGCTGTTGATGGTTGAGATGCTCTCACAATACATGTCATGAATTTGATCCAAAAATTATCTTTAGAATTTTGAAATGTTGATAAAGAGCACACAATATCAAGGAGTTAGTACTGGTGCACTAAATTGGTACATGACATTGTACATGCACAGGCCAGGGCACAAGCTGAAAGTAAAGGTTAAGTGTGGCTTTCTCGCGAGGCTAAATGGCCTAAATTTCTAGCTCGCGAGCCACCTAAAGCTTTCTCATGGAGTTCTAATGGATATTTTTTACCGCGCGAGAGCTTCATGAGCAAAAGGCACCTGCGGAAACTTAACATTGAGTCTCGCGAGGCTCTATCCTGTTAGCAACAAGGAACTATGCGAAAAATGGAATTCACATTTTATACTGCGCTAGAGCCTCGCGAGCTAACGTTCTGAAGGCCACACCATTAATTTACCTTGCGAAGTCCCTAATACTCCAAATGGATGTTCCTCACACAGATCACAAGCTGAGCTGCGCATGAGATGAGAAACTACTTTGCGCGCTATGGTTCAAATTCAACTCTGCGAAGTACCGCATGAGGCACATAAATCTTCTAAATCTGTTCTCGCGAGGCTCTTTTCTGGTCCACAATAGCACTTCTCGCGAGGTTAGCTGTGAACTGTACGAGAATTATACCTCGTGAGAACCTGGCGATAGCTGCACGAAGCACAGGTTTAGCCCTATAAACTCAGCGACTTTCACCATTTCATCCATTCTACTTCTTTGCCCTAGCTTTCACTGCGCACTTCCGAGCTCCCTTTTTTTCCCCTTCTTCTATACAACCCATTCCACTCCACTTCAGCTAGTTTCCTCATAACATTTTACTCCCCAACACCTCTTGGTCACTTTGAGCTAGGTTTGGAGGGATTTGAACATCTGTGCAACGTGTGAGGTGAAACCCTAGCTGTCATTTGGTAAGATTTCTCACTCTCTCTCGGTTGATTTAATTGGACATTAATTTAGAGTAAGTAGAGAGCAATTTGGGTTCTATTTTACTCTAAAGTGTGCATTACATCGGCTGGGAGTCTCAAGCCCTAATTTAAAGAAATTCAATAGACATGGCCACAGGTTCAAAATTCATAGATACCTTGTCTGCTTTGGTACCCCCACCACCTGCTGGGAGCCTTGTGGCCACTCTAAAATCTGCAAGATTTACAGAGGCCTCTAATGTGGAGACCCTTGTGGTAACTACACCCACTGAGGAACCCTGTGGCCACTCTAAAATCTGCAAGAATTACAGAGGCCTCTAATGTGGAGACCCTTGTGGTAACTACAACCACTAAGGAGCCCCAAATTGAGCACACTGGGAAGAAAGGAAAGGGCATGGCCTTTGATGCGCAAGGTACCAAAAAGAAATCTGCTCCTAAGAAGAGGGCCAGAGAGCACCCACCTACCAAAAGCCTTGAGAAATCACAGAAGAAATAGAAAAAGGACAAGGAAGGAGCCCCAGAGGTCCCTGAGGATGAAGAGGAAGAAGATAATGACTACCTCAGGGTCCCCTCTGAATTTGTTACAGCAATTAAGCTGCAGGCAGAGACAAATTTTGATAAAGCCTTCTTTGAGGAGCTACCTGAGATAGCTGCCTCCATGAAATACCTTACCAAAGCCAATCTACTTCTCCTACTGAGGCCCCCAATGTAGCTAGTCTTCCCTAGACTAGTACAATTGTTCTACCAAAATATCAGAGTCAAGACTGGGGATGATGGGAACCTAGCATTGCTGGTGCTAATAGATAAATTTGAGATGTTGTTCAATCAGGCTGCCATTGCTAGAATACTTGGGATACCTGCCCAGTACAGCCCTGTGTGTGGCTTGGGTCCCCCATTGACAGCCACCATCCCAGAAATGGCTAAGGAGCTGGCTGGTCACTGCATCAGGGGCATCAATCAGGAAGAGAAATATGCACCCCCACCTCAGATTTATGGATGGGGTGCTGAGGAAAAATGCGTTTTGCTCTAGACATGAGCAAGAGAGGCGGTCTCCTATTATGGATGCACTCTTCTCCTTCCACAAGAACCACTACTTGGATGCTGCCAAGTTGATTTTTGAAGGGATGACAGACATTGGTGAGAAAGTGAAGATCAAGAAGAAACCCCATTCCCTTCCATATTGCAGGCTCATTACAGCCTTGCTGAAGCTAGGCAGATGCTCATTTCAAATGAATGAAGAAACCATTGTCCTGAACCCCAGAAATTATGAAAAGAAACAATGAGAGATCAATGGCTCTCTCATTGAGAAGAAGAAGAAGAAGAAGGCAGATGTACTAGCAACCTCTGATGTTTATGCTGTTGCTGCCTCTGTGGGTCCACCTTCTGCTGCCCTCTCTATGGCAGCCCACTCAAGTGTGCCAGCCAGCACCACTTCCACCTCTGAAGCCATTACCTTACCAGCCACCCCTTCACCTTCCCTGCCAACCACTACTCCCTCAACCAAAGCCTCACAACCTTCAATAGTCCCTTTACCCATACTTGCACCCTTGCCAACTTACCCATCTCACCCTAGCCCACCTGTGAAGGTCACCTATACAAAGAAAAGAAAATTAACAAAAGCCCACACAGAGCCCCAACCCACCTATATATCCCAAACCATCCCAATTCCTGAAACCACAGTCATACCAGACCCAACCATTGGCCTACCACCAACCTCAATAGCCTAAGCCTTAGAGCTTGAGCCTTACACCCTTGAAATCCCACACAGCTCCCCACTACACCCCCCCCCCCCCCAGCCCATTGAAACCTCCACACCTTTTCCACCTGAGTTCCTTGAACCCTTAGACCAATCCATTCCAGTTCCACCTACCCATGACCAAATCCATCTTTCAGAAGAGGGATACTCAACCATGATGTCCTCTATCATAGAGGACATTAGCTATGAGTTTACACCTCTCTTAGACTTCCCTCCCCCTCCACATTTCTCCCCTCCACCTTCACATTCACCATAGCCCACCACCTTCACTCATGCATCCACTTCCCCATTTAAACCAATACCACCCACCGCCCCTGATTTCCTACCCCAAATCTAACACCTATTACTCTCCATTCAAGCCCAAGTATTGGCGGATACCCAAACCTAATCATCAATTACAGCCAATCTGTAATCCATGAACTCCACCCTACACAACCAATGTCTCCACCCAAACTGACCCTGAGGTGATTGTTAAGCACTGATTTTTGCCACTTTCTACACCTTTCAACTTGACTTTTGCTAGGACCTAGAGTGTTTAATAATTGTTTTTAGTGATGTTTTGCAGCAAGGAAGGATTTACATCCTTAGTGCAGTTTTCCATTAAAAATTGCCATTTAGAGGAATTTTGGAATAAAGCAACTACTTTGAATGAGAAAGGAATGGAATGGTACGATGGCCAGCAAATGAGAAAGTAAAATAGTTGCCGCAGCAATATGCTCGAGCATTTGAGCTAAAGAAGAGCTTCAACAGTGGACCTTGTGCACATTAAATGGCTGGGTCAGCACACCTAGTAAATTGAAGTGCACTTGGTTTCAAGACATCGGTCACTTTGTCAAGTTGCACCAGATCCATCGACCTCTCGAGTGGATACTCTTGACTCCTTCTTGATTTGCACCTTCAACTTGTCGAACCAACAATGTAAAAATATGCTCGAGCATCTCTTGCAACACTTGCTGAAAATGGAGCATTGAAAATATCCAGCCATGTGTACACACTACGTGAAAAGCCCAAAAACCACCGCTTAAAGCGGTGGTTTTTCAAAAAACTCTTGTCTTTGGCGGTGGTTTTTCAAAAACTCTTTAAACAATTGTAAAAAAAGGTGGTTTTTTTACCACTATACAAAAGTGGTTTATGAAGTTCATAAACCATCGCCTTGTATAGTGTAAATAAAACCACTCATTTTAGCTTTAAAGCGATGCTTTTATACAAAATTTTTAAAAATAAATTACGACAATTTTTTATACAAATTTTTTTAAAATAATATTTTTTTATGCTTTTTTTTAATGCAATATTTTTTATGCTTTTTGTAATATTTTTTTTTAATGTAATTTTTAATGCTTTAAAAAAAATTATATAAAGAAAAAAAAGCTATTAATCTCATATTCAAGCACATCCATAAATAAAATAGATGCCAAATTCTTTTAATGAGAGGTGCCTTGCACCCTACACCCTATACACATTTAAAGGAATAAAATGAGATTTATATACATATAAATTTAAAGGAATAAAATGAGTTTTTAATCTTGAGAGGTGCCTTGCACCCTACAAACACCCACGGCGCACGATGCTTACGGCGTGCTTGCTTGACATCACATCCCAGATTCCATCACATCCGATGATCAAGAACTCATCGTCATCACTTAAAATGGAATGCTGAAATTCAGGCTCAGCAATGAGAGGCGAGATGGAGCCTCGAGGATACTTCATGTCCCAGTCGCCCAGAGCACGGGTGACGGAAAGGACACCATTGAGGTACCCATCATCAACATATCCACCATTGAGGATACTTCATGTCCCAGTCGCCAAAGCAAGATCGACCTGAAGGAACGCCTTCCGAACATAGTTTTGTACTTCTACTAAGAAAGCATTGTCCACTTGGCATGCTTGTGGGAAACCGGCATATTCAAAGAAAAATCTAAACACGTTCTTTCTTATATAAGCAGCTGCATAGGCGCCTCTATGACCAACAAACACCTGTACCAAGAATTATAATTTGTTGGTAACAGAACAACTAGGTGAAAATCAAATGGCTCTATATGTGGAGGAGTTCAATTTACCCCATAAAATGAGTATACATTAAACGATGAGCAGCACAGGCGACAATAAGCCACTCGGGCAGATGCTTCCAACAGCTCCAAACTCCCTCCAACCTGTCGAGCTGTAGCAGGGCCATTAAACCTATCAAATTGTATAAATTGCAGCTGGAAAATAACCTGTCGAGATGTTCATGCTGAAGCAAACAACTCCATGAATAGTTGAATTGATCCTGTCGAGCTATGCATTGCTGAACCTCCCAACCTGTCGAGTGGTTCTATGAAGCTCTCGAATGGATTGCTGAAGCTGCTTTTTTGAACCTGCAATTGAACCTCTCGAGAACTTCACATCAGCAACTTCCCAAGATCTTTCAACACTTGAGCAACCTCTCGACTTGCTTCAGCCATCTGCTTGAGCAAATTAATGTTCAGCTACCAACCTATCGAACTTCCTTTAGAAATGCTCGAGCTCCAATCCTCAACCTCTCGAGTTGCTATAGAAGTTCAGCTGTGCACCTTTAATCTTCAGCAGCCACTTGAATTTCCTCTTTCAAACTCTTGAGGCTCAGGCTCCATCATGCTTTATCTGTTGCCAACTTTCATCAGAGGATCTAAAGGGCTATTTTTAGGAACTCCTGCGGACCAACGCAATTGTGAGTTTATTCGAATTAGCTACCAATGGAGCTAAAGGGCAGCTTTGGAGTTTAAATAACCTGTCCCATGTGCGAGTTAATTCCCAATCGAATGAGAGCATTCTCTTGCCGCAATCAAGCCACTTGAAATTGGCATAAACTATAATGATTCTATTTTCTTCTGATTGGCCAGGGCATAGAGCATGTGGATTGGCATAAACTTAATAGTTTCTTCTCCTCTCTAATTGGTCAAATGTATAAACAGCAGCCCTAGGCTGTGATTCGATAGTAAGGAAGCAAGGAATAATCTGAGTTTTTTCGAATGAATAACTAATCACATGCAAAACACATTGGTATATAATCACTACACCTGCAATTATGACGACGAGCGCAATGTCATCATCCATCGGATGCTCGCCTCTTCCATCTACAACTTGCTCGTGAACTGCTTTCATTTCTAATCTGTAAAAGAAAAAATAAATTAAGGGCATGGTAATCAAGAATTAGAGTAGGAGGAGGAAGAGGAGGTATTTAAGCGGATGGTAATCAAGAATTAGAGGAGGAGGTATTTAACCGGATGGTAATAAAAAATTAGAGTAGGGGGAGGTATTTATAATAATAATAGTAATAACTGATTTAATGCATATAAGGCGTAGAACCCACTTCATTTTTTTGGTTTTTGTACAAATTGATTACCGTCATACCGATACCACTCTTAGGATTGCATCTAATCCTCCAGTTAAGTGCCTCCTGAGTCATTAGATCAACTGATTCAAACCCGATTAAGTGCCTCATGAGTCATGAGATCAACTGATTCAAACGTAACGTGACTGCTTAATTTAGACCTTTGACTGCTTTGAATTGGTTGGTGCCATGGTGGATCATTCAAGTTAGCTTCTCTCCTCATTTTCCTCATTTACCTGAAATAAACTAACAAGATTTGCATGAGGAAAAAAAAACAATAAATGGCTGTTCTACAAATCATCTCATGTCTGAAAATAAAAGATGGTTGTCATCTAAACTATCTTATGTCTGAAAAACTTTATCTCAGGTACACCATTAATGGAGGTCGTCACTTTTAATTTCTGAAAAATCTTAGGGTCTCTTATTGTTTCATCTTTTAATCCGAAGGCATAGATTGCGCAGCTTGAGGATGGTTTATGACCGGAGATAGTTTCATTTTCGAGCAGCCATTAAACTTTACTAAAATATTGGCAGAGATTTTATATCGACGTTCTGAGAGCACTCTGGCTTGCTTCTCTTCCACAAGCGACTTCGTAACACCTTCCAAAACTCGCTTGAATTATTCTTTGAATGAGTGTTCAATCATGTGATAATATGCGGTTTGTAGTCGAACTATCCTTCTACATATCACCAATCTTTTCCACGGCTAGGGAAAAATGTAGAAACAACGAGAGAATGGGAAACAAAACACCAAAAATGATCAAGTGCAACGCAATAAACATTAGTAATCGGAAATTAGAAGTTGGTTTAGCATGTACATTTCACACTATGCAAATTTTACCCTCATGGGATTGGATGAATGATCTATGTAGTACATAAATCGCCAATCTAAACAAACAATCCTCACCATCCATTTAACCGCTAATTATTTATACTTAATTGGCTATCAAAAGAGGTTGGTAGCCATGGGATCTTTATCTCGATGGGCGGAGGAGAGTACCACGATAGATACAAGGTGTGAGTCACCAAAGAATCATTTCTCAAAGGCGAGACAAGGAGTGAGACATATCTCAAAAACTCCTCTCACCACGAAAATTTAGCAATGACCAAGCTTACAAAGAATAAAAGAACATAGAGACCAACAAGGTAGAACCCCGACACTGGGCACCCTAAATCTGAACCAAGTCACCACCAAAAGTGACCCCATCAAACTCAAAAATAAGAAGACAAAAGCAACTACAATACCCACATGGAATCAGAGCTCATACACCCTTGGATACACCTCACCGTCTCAATCACAAGTGCGCTTCCTAACCCGACAAGCATGTTGAACATGGGCCCCAAGCACCACTGCCATAGCCATAGCAGCTGCCCAGCCTTGGCAAGCTGCCACGTCGACGAGGTCCCCTCGAGTTCCCCATGCAAGTCACAATCAGCCCAGAATCATGGGACAAATTGAGTATTGTCCCCACGCCAAAAGTTTAAAAGCTCTCACATCTGTTGATATCCAAAACACGCTCATCACAAAAGCTATAAAAATAGACACAAGTTGTTCATTTGGTGGGTCCTTTTCGAACAGATAGTAAAAGCAAAATTTTATTTCCCTCGTGACCTGGCTAATTTGCTTTTACTTCCCTCGTGGGCAGCCTTATGAGTGATGGACTTTGAGTTGGAGCCGGCCAAATAGAGTGAATTAGCGAGTAGTAGGATCTGATTACGAGGCAACCAAATTTTGTTGAATTTCTTGCCAAAGCTTGTTTTTAGCATTTAGTGTAGCTTTGGAAAAAAACAGGTACTATTTGTGGAGGAATTAGCTTCAAATTTTGAATGGGGAACAAAATCAGGTTTTGGCAAGATGGATGGTGTGGTGGAGGCATTTGGAAAAACGGTATGAAACAATATTAGCCAAAGTTTGGGAAAAGAGAGAGGTCAATCTTGCAAGAATATTCAGTTGAGAAGAAATCTGAAATGAGGGAATTTTGGAGTTCAGTACTATTGGACAAGCTGAGCAATCAAGATGCTCAGTTATGGAACTTAGAAAAAAGGGGGTGCTTCACCGTCAAATCTTTTCCCTATTTCATAGGGAGAAGACCGCTATTTAACCAAAATTGACCTCAAAATGGAAATCAGCTACATGAGAAGTGTCAGCCATATCGATTGATACGTATCCATATCGGCCCAAAGATTGGCCGTTCCCGAGTTGATTTCTTGCCATTACATAATCTACATCACAAATTGAAAATCATAAAAAGCAATACCAAACATGATTACATGTAGCGAATCATAAAAATTGGAAAATTGAAAAATTTGGCATATTGCCAAATCGTCAATTAGTAGACAAAAGTTCAGAGACCGCCTATTTGAAGATTTTTTTTACGAAATTTTGATTTCCTCGAATTTTATGGCGGTGGATATAAGTTATCGGTGATTTGGGACTCATTTCTATCGGGCCGGTTACCAAAGAACCCGACCTAGGCGAGTCTTTCTCTATGGTCCCGTCTGGTGAATGATAACCTAAGGATCCCTTTTGTGATAACAAGGGCATTCTTTGAGGGTCTTTGTCATTGGCGATTCTAGGAAATGTGGAAGGAAATGGGACTCATTTCTCGATTTTGGGGTTACCAAAGAACCTAAGCGAGTCTTGCTCAATGGTCCTCTCCTAGTTTAATGATAACCTAAGGATCCCTTTTGTGATAACAAGGGCATTCTTTGGAGGGCTATCATTGGCGATTCTAGGAAATGTGGAAGGAAATGTGGGACTCATTTCTATCAGCTTTTGGGGTTTCCGGAACCTAGGCGAGTCTTGCTCGATGGTCTGGTTGAATGATAACAAGGATCCCTTTTAACAAGGGCATTCTTTGGTGGGCCCTTGTCATTGGCGATTCTAGGAAATGTGGAAGGAAAGAAATAGAGGACCTTCAACCAAATATATTAAACACACAAGTTCAAGGTTGCGGATTTGGTTAGTTGGTTCTTGGCGTCGATCAATGTTTGGCGAGTCATCAATCAAATCTTAAGGAACGAGAGTGCTCGAGCCCTATAGAGCTATGGTTTATCTCGACATGTGCTCTAAAGGGCTTGGTGTACTTTCATTACTTTTGGTTTTCATAGATTATGTTTTTTTTCTTGACAAAGCATCTCATTGTTCTGCTTTGATCAGTAGTTATTCTTAATGAAATTATAGCATTAATTTGATAAAAAAATTCGATTATTCTTGAGGCGTGAGGGATATCTATTCTGTCCTTCCTCTGTAATAATTGAGTGATGCACGCTTTTCTATAGTTCCCCTTCCTCCGATAAGGAGAACCGTATATGTTGCTTGTTAATCTTTTATAGTTTTATGCATATATATGATCATAACACAATCCTCAAATGGGAATATATGGTTTCAACCGCAATGAAGCTCTGCTCGAAAGCATTTGCTTATCAAATTGATTGAATCATGTTGAATTTGGTGTCCCTCTGGTCCTAGGCGAACTTGTACCAATAATACATCATACTACGATTATTCTCATGAGATGTGGCTTGAAAACAAAGCAATAGAGGGACCATTGTAGGCCTTTTAGTTTGCATCTTTTCATTCTTTGTATGGTAGTAGTTTTGGCCCACTACAAAAGCGGCATTTTGTTTATGCCTTATTCATTCCATCATCATTGTCGCTTTGCCCCATAATCTATGTGGGTTCGGATGTGAGTCATTTTCTACACCGATTTACGCTCGAGGCAAAATCTACCTATCCTTGGCGCATTTCCCACTTCTCTCAAGCTTTCATTGGTCTCCTCTCTTTCTACATTTCTACTTGTGCTTGTATCGTTTCAATTCTTTGTATGGAGGCCATTTTGGTCTCCGATGGACATATGCTCAAACCAGCTACAATAACATTGTTTAATTTTTTTTCTTTTTATTGGGACCACTGCTAAACTTCTTATTCACAACATTCCTAATTCTCTCATTTCTTATTACTCCAAGCATCCATAATTCCATATTGATAAGCAAACCCATTATTGAGCTACACAGACTCAAACTATTTTCTTGTGATTTGTACATGGTGAACCAAAATACAAATCGAAACTAAAGGTGGAAAGTGGCAAGGTAGGCTAGCTTTTGGGGAGCAAGATAATATCCTTCCAGGATGGTGAAGGAGTTGAGATACTTGCACTTGATATAGGTCTGGTGTCACACTTTTTTGGTTAGGTAAGCTGGGATTGCAACTGCTTTACACTTGAACATAATAACAATGTTTGCTGTTCTGTCTTTCGGTTAAAACTTTGACACCAATTTGCCCATTGTAACAAAATATATCTGCTGAAAATTTGTATGTCGTGCCCCATCGTACAGCTACATGATGGTCGCACAGGCACAGGTAACTGTAGTTCAGAACTATCGCAACTATATGATATTACTTGTGGATGGAGTGATGAGCCCTTCTCTTTTTTTCATGGCTTTAATGACACTTAGGGTGCATGCAGCATGCTAAATTATAGAACTGACCTGTTTATTCCTTCTTTGTTATTGTAGTTCTTATATTTAGCCCAGTTTTCCCATTTTTCTAGATTGAACAAATGTAATGGTTCAGTTAAACTCTCTTTCTAGACCATGTTTCATGGACATGGATCCAATCGGACTCTGAGTGAGTCTGATGCATGTCATTTAATCTGACTTGGCATGCCAAATAGAGTGAATTAGCAGTAGTAGGATCTGATTACAGAGGCAACCAAATTTTGTTGAATTTCTGTTGCCAAAGCTTGTTTTTAGCATTTAGTGTAGCTTGTTTTTAACTAAATATTTTGACAAATTTATTCTTTAACGTATATTACCAATACACTCGCCTGATCTGAGTCATATTACCCAGTACACATCAGGGTTTTTTTGTGTATCAAGATAAACTACATATCAGTTTGTATTGCCTGACACAAAACTTATGTGCATATGATTTGCACCATCCAATAAAAAACTTGTGTAGTTTAAAATAAATATGGTGATAGAAACCATTAAATTTTGTACTAGAGTTGAACATAGAGGACTAAAAACCCCTAACATAGCCAATCCACTGCTCTTGCTCTCATGTAGAGAAGAACAGATATCAAAAACAATTCAAATTCGAAATGTGTGCTTAGCTTTCATGTTCAATGGCATGGATTTTACAAAGAAACATGGATTCGTGGAGCAAAATATCAATGAAACATTCTAAATTATATCGATGGATTTCCATTACCAAGAACCATCCATTCACACGATAAATATATCTCAAGGTATCTCATTTCTATCGAAATCACATATAGTTTACCAATTTTCATATTCTACCACAAACGCTCAATGGGCTATTACCAACTTCAATAGTATTACATCTATTGAAGTCAATCTCTCACTGCCAAAACACGGCGTGAGCAGTTTTTGAAATCATGCTTCATTTCATAGCATATATGTTTCACCCAAAGACATTACATGCATAAATCCATCAAATCATAACTAGCGGTGCTCACCTTTGCGATCAAGTTTGACACAAATTAACCGAACTTTTCTCTTGTTTTTGAACCTCGACATTTCCTCGCCTTTCCACCTTCTTTGAATGCACCATTCAGCCAGGATTCACCATCAGACACATACCTATCCAAAGACAGAAGAATAAAAATAGGCAATTAACCAGAAAGCAAATATTTGAAAGTATTTGAAGCAAGCACTAGGGTGGAAGCAAAATTTCTCTGCAAGGTAAGCGAAAGGTGTAAATGATACCTCGAAGCGAAATTATTGGTTGCATAATGTGATGCCAACAATCTAAGCATAAGTTTTTACAATGTGGTGGATCTTTCCTTTTGACACATCACATCAGCGTGGAGTGCTTTTTGGATAGTAACGCTTAAGCTTATCAATATCCATAACAAGGATTAAAATTAGACATTTAGGGAAAAAGACTTTAAAATGTAAACTATTTCATTGAGTACTTTAAAATGTAAATTCACTTATTAACGCTTCACTACTCTAAGCGGTCAAACAAGTTCATCAACAAACGAAAAGTTTACCTCTAAACAAATTTACCCCTAAACAAGATCAAATAAAATCTACAAGTCCCTTGGGCCAAGTAATAATATCACCAATTGTAACATCGCCAAATGTTCCTTCGCTCGCATATAATTCTGTATTGATCTCGAAAATATTATCAATTATGATGGCGTACGAATCTCTTGACGTTGTCGCCTCTCTATGCATTCGCCCTAGTGCAATGGCTTTATTCTTTAAGTTTTTCAATAGACAACGCATGGATGGTTGGTTCACAAGTATCTCGGGCTGAACCGATGACGGTCGAGTTCCCTACAAAAATTATAGCCTTTAAACTGTAGAGTTTAAGAGAGACTAAGACAACAATGCATAAGTGCTTTCAATAAGATATGACAATGACAACTCCAATGATTATCATTTCATAACATTGAATTTATACCTGATAAGAATCGAATTGGTCAATCGATGTGGATATAGATGTCCCTTTAGAAGGAGCTAGAGGTGATAGTAAATTCACTTTTTCCTCAAGGATCTTACGTGCTCTACGCTCCTCATCAAGCTCATGTCTAAGCATATCAACCTGTGATTGAATGCTCTCACGTGCTATCTTTTCCTGGTGAGCAATCTCCCTAGCCTGAGCGGACGCTTGAATGGAGGTCTTAGATACACCCGTACCCATACCCCGTATGTTGCCCCTTCCATCGCCGCAAACCGAGAGGTCATTATCTAAATCTTTTTCTCCGAGGAATGGATCAGATAAGGCAAGCCTCCTAATTTCATCCTGAATAAAATAAATAATTATTAAATATAGTGATACTAAAGATCAATATTAATTATTTATCAATGACAAATGAATAATTAAAATAATCTTACTATTTGCGTGCCCAAGGACGTCCCATCCTTCTGAGTATGAGAGGCTAAAAATATTTGTGTCCTCGCCATGCATCGAACTAATCGCTTTTTCGCATAATAAGGTCATAAGCAATTGTGAATATTCTAATAAATTTATTTATAAAATTTATGTGGTAGATTTTACCATCTCTTCGCCATCTTAGGCGATCCTCGTCTACCAAAGGTGTGTGGGTTCATCATCATTTTCCTACAAGTCTTCCCTTTTCTCGTGCTTTATCTTCCTTCCTTTATCGAGCACATTTTAATAACGCTTTCCAATCATCTCCTTCACATTCTTTGGTCGATACTTCATCCGCTCTGCGTCCATTTCATATTTATCATAAACGGTCATAAGGTCATGTTTCCATTGCTTCCAAGTCAAATTCTTCGTTAAGACCATCTTTTTTTGACTAATTGGAACATTATATTTATCCTATAATGAAAATAAAATGATATCAAAATTATTTGTAGAATAACTAAATGAAAATGGCATGAACAACATGCACTCACTGAGACAAAGCGCCATATTTTCTCCTTTATAGAAACAGGTACAATTTTCCAAGACTCATATGCAGGTGGACAATGAGTCCTCGTGATCCGACCAACAAATGTGGCAAATTGAGTTGAAGCATCTCCAATAGGCTGCCTATATTCATTCATATGAATTTTCAAACGCATTCACTGGATAAATAAAATATTATTAATAATTTGTAAATAACATTTACCAAACAATAGAAAATAATAGACTAACCACTCTCTTGAGTTCCAAGCGATTCGAGATCCACTGGTTACAGTCCAAAGCTGCCATTATCTTTTCTTTGAAAACATTGGCAAACTCTAGTTGTTGATCAAACTATCATTTAAGGATATAAAATGCATTAATAAGATAATTGAAAATTGTAGCTAACTTATAACAACATTAAAATGGGAAAATCAACAATAAGAAATGAAAGTTATTCTTTTGTTACAATTATTGGATAGAAGAAATAAGGTTCAAGTGAACAATATGAAAGAACTAGATTAATCTTCGTCCTCGTCCTCATCCACAACATCAGTTGCTAATGCCAATGCTAAAGCATCTGCTTTTGGTCTTCCTTCAAGTTCTAAGGGATCTTCATAGGCATCCATATCCTGAGTCAATCTCTTTGGAGCATCCAATACGACATACCAATCATCCCTAGTCTGATCTTTACAATAGAAGACTTGAGTGGCTTGAGAGGCAAGAATAAACGGCTCATCATCTTCATGTGAAATCCTCATAAATCTCCTAAGATTAACAAACACTAACCCAGTTTCTGGGTCAACCACACAACCATTTTTTTTATCTTCTATACGAGCCCAGTCGCAGTAGAAGACTGTTTTTTTAAAGTAACCATAATCCAACTCAAGTATTTGTTTGATAATACCATAATAAGTAACTTCTTCTTCCACATGGTTCTTATCTTTCGCACTTGACCTGAAGCTAGTTAAAGCCTTCATGGATACTCCACTATTTGTGTGCTTTTATTCATTTACGGATTGTATGCGGTACAAAGATCATGTAAGCATTATATGATATGGCATTGAAGTCTGGACCATCAGCAAGGCTCTTCATGATAGAATTTTCTTCATTTTCTAATTCTTTTCTTAACCAAGGAATGTAGTTGTCCCTCTGATGCTTATTGCTTGACTTGTGATCTTGAAGGTAAGCCTGGTACTTCCTGTAAATATTAACTCTTAATTATATTATATCATTTTAAAAATAAAATATATCATTTAAAAATATAAAATAAATTACTTACTTCTCCCACTCAATATTTTCTGGATAATGCTTTAGAACCCATCTACGTATTTGTTCATCTTTGCACGTGTTGAAGAAGATAAGTTTTTCCACTTCCATCAATAGGGTACCCAAAAGTAACATCTTGTTCCACGAACACATTTTCTCCTTTCTTATGGCTTCCTCTGCTAGAATTTGGCATATATTCCATGCAATACCTCGTACATTCTTCCATGAGATATTGCTCCATAATACACCCCTCTGGATATGTCTGATTTTTCACATAATGCTTATATGTCTTCATCATCCTGCACATTTTTTTCAATTAGATATCAATGTTAACTTATTAACTAAAAGAAGTTATTAATTTTATCATGCGATAGTTTACCTCTCGAAAGGATACATCCATCGATATCGACAGTCCGCAAACAAGCGCTTCCTCCGCTAAGTGAACAACAAGGTGTATCATAGAAACAAAAATGACGGGAAGTACTTTTCAAATACACATAGTGTTTCGATTATATTTCTTCTCATGTTCAAAAGGTCAACACGGAGATAACCTTAGAACATAAGACATTAAAAATATTGACAATTGTCGAATAGCGACTCTCAATAGTTTCTCTTTCTTGAATGCATGCATCGCAAAGACCGGCAAGAATCGCTTGCATAAGGATATGATAATCATGTGACTTCAAGCCTTTGAGTTGGAATTCCTTCAAACATACCTTGTCCTTCCAATTTCCACTGTATCCAATAGGAACCTTCAAATTGTGCAAGGTTTTATAAATTATTTCTTTTTCTACTCGTGACAAACAAAATGGAGCTTTGGGACAATACAACTTATCATTTTCTTCCACGGGCCACAAATTTTTCCTTATATTCATATCTTTGAGATCATAACGTGCTTCAACACCATCTTTGGTTTTACCCTTTGTGTCCATAATTGTAGCAATTAGGTTCTCTGTGACATTTTTTTCCACATGCATTACATCCAAATTATGACGAATAAGAATATCCTACAAACATAAAGGACATGTGTTAATATTTGAGTGAAGTGAAGTACAAATTTCATATTAGAAAAATAAAATATATTAATTATCCACCTTCCAATATGGTAAATCATATAGGATTGATCTCTTTGACCATGCACTGCTCTTTTCATGCTCAGTCTCGGATCTCTTCCTCTTCTTGCTTGCTACCTTTCCAAATTGCTTTTGATACATCTCATTTTGCATAGTACTTCAGAACCACTCAACCAGTGGGGATGCTTTCTATGTTCTTTCTTCCCATTAAACTGTGACTTTTGAGTTCTGAAAGGATGACTCATATCAGTAAGAAATTTTCTGTAGCCCATGTACGCATATTTCTTTCCATGTGATAACCATGTCGAATCAACCTCTTCACTACAAACAGGACAACCATACTTTCCTGC
The DNA here is from genome assembly GCA_021018995.1 of Chloranthus sessilifolius. Lineage (NCBI taxonomy): Eukaryota > Viridiplantae > Streptophyta > Magnoliopsida > Chloranthales > Chloranthaceae > Chloranthus > Chloranthus sessilifolius. The sequence continues at coordinate 60,112,640 of CM037587.1, forward strand.
TGTCCTACATCCCGAAAGATGGCCATATGCTGGAAAATCATGTATAGCCCATAATAGAATTGCTTTCATGTTGAACATAGATTTTTTATAAGAGTCATATGTTGTAGCACCAGGACCATAATTCATTTAACTCGCAATCTGGTCGTAAGTAGACATCAATGTTGTCCCTGGACCTTTTGGGCCTGGAATTAATAGAGTTAACATTGTAAACTCTTTTCGCATACACATAGATGGAGGAAGATTAAATGGAACAATCATAATAGGCCAAAGAACTATAAGAATTACTCTTGTTTCCGAAAGGATTAAATCCGTCTGTTGCAAGTCCTAAACGAGCATTACGTGTCTCAAGAGAAAAGTCACTCCAACGAGCATTGATTGATTTCCAACTTGAAGAATCCACTGGATGACCCATGTAACTTTCATTTTCAATTGCATTTGCATGCCATGTCATCGTCTCTGCAATCCATGGTACACTATATAATCTTTGAAGTCTTTGGGTTAGTGGAAAGTATCTTAACTTCTTCCACGGTAATTGTTTAAAATTTGGCTTTGAAGCTTCCACGGGTCTCCATCTGCTCTCACCACATGTAGGACACTCATTTTTATCAGCATGATATCTCCAATATAATATACAATCATTGCGACAAGCATGAATAATCTCATGTTTCATGCGCAAAGACTTAACTAACTTCTTTGCATCGTAGGTGCTATCAGGTAAAGTATTTGACACGGGCAAAATTTCTTTTAGCATTTTTAATAACTGCGTGAGACTTTTATTAGACCACCGATGTCTAGCCTTCATACTCAAGAACTCAACTGTAGTTGATAATTTCGTATGCTCACCTTACATGACGGATATAGTGGTTCTAATGCATGTTTCCATCTATATCCTCGTGTAAATCATGTGGATCCTGATCATCACCTTCATCCTGATCATCATCTTCATCCTCAGGTAAGTCTTCAAGATGAACATGTCCAAATGTGTTGTTCAACATTTCTTCCATTCTTGGAAACATATCATTATTTTGGTTACTAGTTGAACTACTAGAAACCCCAACATCAACACGATTTGTAGAAGACGACTCCCCATGATACGTCCATGTCGTGTACGAACTATCCATGCCATCACAAATTAAATGCTCCATAATGGTTTCAAGGTTATGCTTTTGAAAATTTCGACATTTAACACACGGACAACAACACCAATTAACATCTTCAACATTTTGTTTTACAAACAAAATAAATGATGCAACGCCATCGAGATATTCAGAAGACAGGCGTTCTACTATTGTCATCCATTTTTTGTATGGGATTGCTGGAGGCATCTTCTACAAAAAAAAAAAAAAAAAAACTCAAGTAGGAGAATTGAGGGAAAAGACAAGTATCAACAATATTAGCCATTAAAAATATTTGTGTGGTCTAAATGGAGCCACATGGATGCATGCATGTGTGGTCTAAATGGAGCCACATGGATGCATGCAGGCATCTTCTACAAAATGGAGACATATAAATCCCTTAAGGCCCCTTACTGTGACTTACTATTTTATAAACACACAAACTTGGATACACAGTGGTGAAGTTTGATAAATATAATTTGTTAAGACTTGCAAATTTTTTTAAAATTGCATCATGAAAGTGAAACTGAAGAGTGCAAAATGCATGATCTTGCAATCAAAACCAAAATGGGATGGCATGATGGTCGAATATAGAAAACTACACCAAACATTATGAGAAAACCAACATGTAAATTTTGAAGTTTGGCCATCAGTTTCGCTATAGAAGGCATTTGATTACAAAAAAAAACAGCACTGCTAGTTTATACTCCCTTCCAAACACCAATTTCATCCAATTCTTTTTGGTGGCTGCTTTTAGGCCCCAAAGAGCAATCCCAAGCAGAGAACTTCTATTCACAAGCTGACTGTTGGTACTCACACACTATTAGGACTGTGTGTGGTTGATTATGATATGAAGTTACTGCTGAGAACAAATCACTATATGCAGGGAATGTTTGGGTAGGGCAGGGGAATTTCAAAACAAGTGAAATCAAATTATAATAGCTAATTTTCATATAATGAAAATATTCCTCATACAATGATGACATTGTAAGGTGGTCTCAGGGATAAAAATACAGTAAATAGCTCTCAAAAGACGGCATCTTATCAGCCATAAAACCAGTCTCAGAAGACTGATATCTTCATCAATTTCAGGTTCAAAAGCCTCCAAGTCAGCACTTTCGTGTGACTCTAAAGCCACAGCAGGTCAAAACCCATGTCAGTCTTCTCCAAAGAAGTAAAATGAATAAATCTTATTCCATAAAATTCAATCATCCATCCATCTGTGTACATTTATATATAAAGAAAGGAAATAACGTTCTATCCATCTGTTTGGTTCCTCTCTCCAAGGAGTCGGCGTAACGCATTCAGAATCACCAACAGTTTTGGAATCTTTGTCTGGTGTCATAGGAAAGAATGACTGACAAACACGCAAGTGCTGAAGTGTAGCAAATGACTGGGATTTGGAATCACCTACTTAGCAGCCTGATGAATTATTTTTTTTTAAGTGCTTAGGGGACAAGTCTGAAAATTCTACAATAACAGCAGTCCACTGTGGACCTAACTTTTCTAACGCCTAGAGCTTAAGACCCGAGTAGGGCTGAGCATGAAACTAAATATTATGATCAAATGAATTTATCCTAGATCAATGAGACCATCTCACGGAAGTTCGAGTCAACCTTTGACCCTAAAGAGCAAAAAAAAAATGCCTAAACTGGTAAAATGGCCAAGTGAATTGAGCTTAGTAAGGACTTGCTTCCTATAAAACTATGATATGGCCTTATATATATATATATATGAATACAAAATCCTACATATGTATACTGAGTGAAATTCTGCAAATGGTAACGCCTTATTCCCTAAAAGTGAAAGGGAGAAAATCAATGCACGGATTGTATAACACCATCATGCAAAAGCATTATATCTACAATGACCAGGAAAACTATTCCTTTAGTAGAAGAGAGAACCCATTTCAATGTTTTATTTTAATCTATGATACCCAGAGCTTTGATAATGAGAAACTTATTTGTTTGAGACTCACGTAAGATGTTTCATTGTCTAGGCAATATAAGAAACTCAAAAGGCACTAAATTAAGGATATTCAGGAATTCAAGGTCATAAAACTTTGCTAATATATATAACCCCAAATCCTTTTACACTTCACGTAGATAAAAAGCGTAAAATACTGAGAATAAGTCAGATGTCTTACGCAACAAGTGCAAACCGATACTATGGATAATGAGTGTACACACAATCACGTAGAAAACAGAGTCTAAAGAGAAATATATCTACATCCTGAAGTTCCACAACAAGTTGCTGTCAAGAATCTTAAGAAAATAGCTTAATGGTTGAGCATCAAAGCCTTGGCGAATATAACTTGTGTGGTCAATCTCCTGAAAAAAGCAGAAATTACTAAATTTACTAGAAACAATGCTATTAGAGGAAATGAAAGGTATATACCTTTTCATAATCAAATCCAAAATCATAATCTCAAAATCATAATCAAATCCAAAATCATACAGAAACCATGCCTTTTCACAGCTGAACCATACTCATAGATTAAATATATCTACTTAGAACAACTTTTTCTATATGCTTGCCGAAAAAAAGCTAGCAAAACATGCCTTTTTCACAGCTGAACCTTCAAAGATTCCAGATCAATTGGGTTCAACAAAATGCAAAATTAGGAACTAAGACTTGTGGTATTTGCAGATTTATGTCAAAAATTCAACTATGGGAGAAGGAATTTTGTGGTATTTGCAGATTTATGAAGGTAGTGTGTACACAAAGGAATTTTGTGGACTGTAATCATAGGGATAACCCATACTAGTTATGCTAATACTAGTATATTTGAAGAATTGGATATTGCCATGACTGCCCACTCATATGTCAGCTTGTTGATCAATCCAAGCAATCCACCTGGCAGCTCCTCATTGACATCTGTTTCAATAAAAAATCTTGGCCATCAAAAGAGCATAACTATCCATGACACTTTACAATTGACTGAAAAAAATAAGCACAACCCCTCCAAATTAGAGTGCATAGAGAGGTGGTTCTAATTGTCCCATCATGTACTTTTTGGGCCCAGGTAGCTCCCAATAAGATTGACCTTTTTGATGACTTGGATTGCTGAACACTTGTGCCATGTGGCCTACAAGTGGGACATTCATGGTCCAAGCAGTAAAATGGATGGGCTGATTCCATCAATCCCTATTTTAAATGTTACTAGGTTCAGTTAACTCATTTAAGAATCTCATTACCAATTTATGGAATGTGTTCGGTATGTGAATATATTATGTAAAACTTGGATAATTATATTTATATTAGCTTATGTGGTAAAAGTTTTAGAGAAGTCTCAAGCTCTGAAATTAATGAAGATACTAAAGAGGAGCCTTTAGGCATATACCAGCCGATATGTATAGAATATGGGGGTATTTAAAACCATGGTCCCAGCTAACGAATTACACCTAAAACCAGATAGAGAACCATCTAATCGGTGAACTTTATCATCGGCTGCTTAAAATAAGAATAATAGCAGGATTAACCTGGAGGGGTAGCTGTTTATAGATAGGGTACCTCTGTTCACGTCAGAACCCTTGAAAAACCCATTGATTGCTTCAAATCAAACTATAGAGGTCATTTTTTAACCCAATCTTCGACACAAAATATCTTGAGACCAATGATCTTACCATCAGACAGTCATTGTTTAATTCCACATGTCACCGATCACAAAAACATGCTCTAAAATCATATTTGAGCGTGATGTGTGATACAATTTATAAATAAATAATAAACAACTTAGCATGATAATTCTAATCTCTCTGAATTTTAATAAAAAAAAAAGTAAAAATATGGAAGGTCTATTAGAAAACCTAGATTTGAATAAAAACAAGAAAAATAAAATAAAAATTTACCCCTAAGAACAATTTGAATCCAAAATTCCTAGAAAAGAGAAGAAGAGGGAGTGTTAGGGTCTTTGGAGAGTGCGATAAATGAAGCACTTAAGATTATAGCTTAAGAGAAGGAGATCGATCGACCTTGATTGATGAAGAACCCTAGCTCATACATGAAACACGATCGAGATCTGGCATTCAATTCAGTTTGGTTACCTTCGATCCAATCAAAACCGTAGATAATTGGTAACAATCCGATGAAATGAAAAAAAAAACTTTGTAATAATCCATTCAAACCCTCTCGGCGATCTGACCAGATTTAGAGAAGAAGCCGGCTAACTTTGGACCAAATTGATAGAAGAAGTACTAATCAGATTGAAGAAGAATGTAGCCAGATTTGAGCACCGATCAAAACCTCCTCAGAGAAGAAAGCATCGAGCAGAGGAGCGAAGAAGAAAGCGTCGATGGAAAATGGATTGATTTGCTGAAGAAGACCATAAAGCGTCGATTGAAAATGTATTGATTTGCTGAAGAACACCACAAACCTAGGGTTCGTCGAGAGAGAGGAAGAGAGAGGCTAGGTTTCAAAAATAGGTTTTGACGGTTTTGTTAGAGATATAAAATGAGAGGAGCTTTGAAATTAGGCGCCCCCGATAGAGTGCACGTGACGACAGCACAAGACATTGTTTTAACTTGTAAAACCACTGTTTTATAAGTTATACCACAGTTTTAAGTTTGTAAAATCACTGTTTTATAAGTTATACCATTGTTTTAAGCAGTGAAATATTACGCCACTATTTTAAGCAGTGGTTTATTTTATGCTGCTACAGTAGTTTTTCCCTCGTTTTGACGTAGTGACAGTAGGATGGGGACTCAAGCCAAGCAACAATGGGACCTTTCAAGAGCCGAGGTGCGGGAGCAGCAGCTTGCCGATTGCTACAATGCTATAAATTCCAGTAAGCTGCTGGAATAAACCTATGGAATGGATGGCAAAAACAATAACCTATCAAATGGTTAGCAAGCTGAAGTCTATACCTATCGAATGGGTTAATGAGGTGCAGTGTTGAAGCAGAAGTTTAGGAGCTGATCCTATCGAGTGCTGGTGCAGGATCTATTGAATGGTTTATTGGCAGCAGCAGCTCCCTATCATTAGATCCTATCGATTGGCTTAACAAATAGCTTCAGATCCTCACAAGACCTTGTGCTCCATCTCCCATGCATCCTCTCGAAGCTCCCATTTCAGAACCTATCGACTAGCAGGTTGCTCCCCTCACTAAACCTCTCGATTAGCAGGCTATCATGCAAAACCAAACCTGTCGACTAGTAAGTAGAAGCAGCCCATGGGACCTCTCGAATTGTGTTAGCTTCAGCACCAAACGTGTCAACAGCTAGTAGCTCAAACCTATCGAAATGTTGAATTGAACCTATCGATTGGTTTAGCAGCTGGGTTTGCCAACCTATCGAATGGACCAAACCATCCACTAACCTGTCAGTTTCTCCAACAGCCCTACATTTCAATCCTATCGACACCTTGCTGCAGCCTCACTTTTTCATCCTATCGAACCCTTCTTTACAGCTGCTTTGAACCTATTGAACACATGGAAAAATTACTCTTGCACAAGAGCTGACGTTCCAACCTATCGAAATACCCAGCTGCAGCCTTGCACCTATCGAATGCTACAGAACTGCAGCCCCACCTTTTCATCCTATCAAATTCGGCAAGTGCAGCAGCCTGATCCTATCGAGCAGTCCTCCTCCCGCCAGCTTGAACCTATAGACTGGTTGGTGAACTCGCTCAGCTGCAGCTACACTTCAGCCAACCTATCGCAAGGTTGAAGCAATGGCTCCCTTAACCTCACGATAGCAAGCCGGCATGCAAGTTTCACCTGCAATACAGCCCATAGCACCCGTTGACCGCCTAGATATCTCAATCCATTGAGATGCCCAACCTCCGGCTTTCTCCAATCGGCCAATGTACAGTCAAGATCCTATCCAACCGTTGATTTCTTAGAAAGCCACTCAAATCTGGCGCCTTATGTGCAGCTGCATACAGGTTTATATATATATACTCCTTGCTTACTTCAGCTACAAAATTAGGCCACAAAGCCTGTTGACCGCTTCAATATCTCAACCTATCAGGAAGCCCAACCTACAGCCTGCTCCAAACCTGTCGAGATGCAGTCAAGATCCTATCCAACCATCGATTTCTCGGAAAACCCATCAAACTTGGCGTCTTGAGTGCAGCTACACATACATTTATATATATATATATATATATATATATATATATATACTTCTTGCTTCAGGCTCCCATTGCAACCTGTCGGAGGATTCTTTGGACTGCAAATCAGAACCCATCGAATGGTTCATGTGGCTGCAGCATCCTCTTGAAATGCTTCAAGCTTATTCCTTCAACTTGTCGAGCTGCAACCATGAGATCTAACATCAGCAGTTTAGTAAAATAGGACCCATTTGGGGCTGTTTTGGTGACAAACAGTAGAAGTATATTGGAGATATTTTGGCGGCAACCAAGAATCACAGGAAAGTTTGCACATGGGTGTGAGCTAATTTTTGGCGGGAATGCAGCTGAACCACAACAGAAGTGGGATCCATCTCTGCTCTTTGATTGGCTAAAACCCAAGGCACAAGGATCAATGCATATGCATAAATAGAACTCCTTGCGGCTGTTTTTCGGCAGCAAGGAAAGTAGGAACAAAGGAATAGCCTGAGTTCTCCTTAGCTCAGTTAGGTTTAGTTTACGTTTTTATTTTCCTTTTCTCTTCCCCTTTCTCTCTCTAATCCAGCCTGTTGGATTAGATCTAGGTAGCAACTCAGATCTATTTTATAATTTCGGCATGAAGAAATATGGATCGATGCACAGACTACAGATCTGAGAACATGTTTATTTTAAGTTGTTTTGTTTGAAGTAATAAATTGTTGGTTTTAAACCTTAATTCAATCTAAAGATCTGTAGTGATTATCTTGTTTTGATCGAATCCATCGGAATAGAGGAAATTTATTGGATGATCTGTGACTATTTAAGTGGACAGATCATAGCCATAAGATCAATCCAAACAAGGGATGGAGGAAATCTATTGGATGATCTGTGACCATTGAAGTGGACAGATCATAGCCATAAGATGAATCTAAACCACCGGTCTAGATCGGATTCTTATACCTTGCATTTGTGCTTATAGCCAAATGAAGGATGGCTGCATATCCTCATATCTTGATCTGTGTTGCAATGGAAATCAGGCCCTTGCTGTCTATTTCCCACCATTTTATATTTTATTTCACCATCCATCTGCCTCCATCTTTTGGTCTAGTTTTATTTCAGTTTTGTAAACATCTCCAAGTTTTGACTTGAATTGACGACTCAGGTTAGAATTTGCAGATTAATGTAACAATTTCTATTTTTCCATCCTCAGTTTGCTAGAGTTTGATTGACACCCAAATTTCTAGTTGATTGTTGATTAGATTAAATCTGTATTGATAGGATCCTAGACTTGATTGACGACCAATGCTAGGAAACTTGATATATAGTGTAACGGTATTGTTCATTTTCATAAATATCCAATAGCTGAGGATTAAGATTGACGACCTTAATTTGAAGAAGGAGGATTAGGATTAGATTAAATCTGTATTGATGAGATCCTAGACTTGATTGACGACCAATGTTCGGAAACTTGATATATGGTGTAACGGTACTGTTTATTTTCATAAATATCCAATAACTGAGGACTAAGATTGACGACCTTAATCTGAAGAAGGTGGATTAGGATTGATTTTTATGCACTTTAGTTTAAATAACCATTCTTTTATTCATATTTCTCCAGTAGTTTAGAAAATCTCCAGTAGCTCTATAAAATAATTAGATCTAGTGACACCCGAAAAGCTCTTTCTTCTTAGAATTACCAGATTTGTAGCCAGATCTGAAGGTCTACTATACACCTTCTAGGTTTAAATCACTACTCCCTGTGGGACAAACTCTTACTTATTAAAACTTTCTACAAAGGACTCTGTATCTTGTAGGTCTAGGATATTTTGGATGTGCTGAATCCATCCCCTGATTTACTTTGATTTTATTTTGCTTTTACCATTACACAATAAATCAGCACACTAGAATTCCCTAACAGGTTTTTGGCGTCGCTGTCGGGGAGTTTTGATCTAGATGGTAGATCTGATTTTTTCATTTTTTTTAGATCTGATTTTTTTAGTCTTTGTTGTTGTTCTGTTTTAAATTTTTATATTGCATTCCAACTATTTGATTTATGGTTTGCATCAGTTTTTGTATAGAAAATCAGTTTTAAACTGCAATAATTCTAAATTTTATGAGTTTTTATTCTTTATCATCTAGCTATTTGAATAAATGCTGCTGTCATTCTTTTGTATTTTTTACAAAAAAAAAAGGCAGTGACCTGAGTTTTCTTTTTATTTTTGTCACTATGCTTGAATAAGGTACTGCTGCAGTTTTTAGATTTTTGCAGATCTGGAGCAGCTGCTAAACAAGGAGCATCTGGATTGCAGCAGAAGCAGATCTGCTTGAGTTTGCATCCTCTTTCTCCTTTGCACTCATTTTCTACTTTTAAATTCTTTAAAACCAGCAGTTCTGCTGTGTTTAATGTTTATTTTGATTATAATTTCTGCTATTTTTTAGGCATGCTGATTTTTCTTTTTTACAAAACCAAATACAAAAATAAAAGAAAATGTAAACACAAATAGAAATTTTTTGATTTGTTGCTTATTATTTTTCAGTAATAGTACATAAGGGCTCCTGTTGAGCTCGAGCTGATCCAAAACAAATAAAAAAAAAAAGAAAATTATAAAAACATAAAAATATCTTCCAGATGGGTTGTTCTTCTTGGTTTTTATTCATTTTTCCCATCTGGACCTGCTAAGATCATGATTTTTCATTTTGAGGAATCATGTAGGATAATGAGCAGTGGATCATATGCTGTTTGGAATATTCAATGGAACCACTGATTTTATTTTCCTTCGAGATTTCTTTACCACTAAATGGATCTCATCTGTATGAATCATGTTTTTAATGTGTGCTCTCATGCATAATTATTTCAAAATTCTTTTTGATTCATACACAATCAATATAGGGGTCAGTCTTATGGATCTTTCTTTTCACTATATGTTATTGCTGCTGATCATTTCTATAATCACTTAGATTCATAAGTATCTCAGGCTTTTGGGGTTTTCTTTGGGCTTAGGGGATTCATGATTTGGTCATAGGATTTTCTATTTTAGGAATTTTAGTTTCATTTCTGTATTTAGATTGCTGATTTTTCATTCTTAGGTCTTAACTTTACTAATTTTCTGCCTTTTGATAGTTTAGTATTCATTTTCTAGCTTTTTTTTCCTATTTTTGTATATGCAATTCAGTTTTTATATCTGTATTTTCTGTTTTTATAGTTTTATATTCAGCTCTTCACTTTGGTTTTGTAATTTTTTTTTCTGTTACTAGCATTAGTTTCTTTTCATTTGTTTCACATTTCTAGCCTTATTTTGCTGTTTTTTCTATTTTAGCAGTAATTTCCTGCATTTGTATATCATTTTTCCATTTTTTGGTTCATGTATTTAGTTTTGTATTTTTATTTTCTGCTGCATATAGCTATAATTTTTTTTAATTTTCTTTCTTCTTTTACCCTGCTCCCCTAGTTTCTCATTGTCTAGAACATTGAGGACAATGTTCATCTTAGGTTTGGGGGTATGGCAGGTGCGCAAATGAAACGAGTTAATGCTTTGTGCAACTATGTTGAAAAAGCTTTTGAAAATAAGGTGATTTCCCCCCTGATTTTTGGAAAAAGAGGAAATTAAAAACTTTTTGAAACTAAAATGAGCTGTAGTTTTAACAATTTTCATGAAGCAAATGTCAAGAATTTAAAAAAAATTGATGTTTAGTGAACCTAAAATGAGAGAAAACTGTAAGGATACACCCCAAAAAATTTGATGGAAGGCCATACCCAGTGAGATTTGGACCTAAAAAAAAATAATTCTTGAAGAGTATCTTTGCAATTTTTTCTGCTCTAAGGACTGATGGACCTAGTTTCGATCCCTAAGCAAATCCAAGATTGAAACAGCTGGACAGCATTCTTGACATTGAGGACATGAAGCAAGGCCATCCCTTGGTCAGTTTGAGCCTAAAATCTTCCCACCTTTGAACTGCCCTTGATACACACCATTTGAGCCCTAAAAATCCGAGTTTTCTTTGATGAAAATCAGAAAATTTGAACCTAAAATCCCTTGGCCTATTTCAGCTCACCCTCAATATGAGAAATCAGGAAAAAGAAGAAGAAGTGAGATTAGAGGAGCAAGGTTTGATATTTGGTTGAAAGAGAAGGAAGCTCATTTGGTGGCCATTGTGGCATTCCAGTCCATAAAAAGAAAAAGAGAAAGACACAAAAAGCCTACAAAAATGAATGAAAGAAAAAAAAAAAAAAAAAACAAACAGAATTGTTGAGAAAGAGAAGTCTTTTCATTGAAAGATTGAAAAGAGGATTAGAAACTGGCCACTTCAAATCTAAAAATTCAAGAAGTAGATGAAATTGTGCTGAAATGAAGAAGGTGTACATGTCACCTCCTTACCTTTACTGATTTCTCAATTTTGAACCCTATTTATCCCTTTGCTCTTTCACAAACTTCATCCCTAAGCCACATTACAACCCAATAAAAAGACCTTACTGATCTGAAGTGGATTGAGTTGTCATGTGGAGATACAGATCTGTTTAATCTATGGTGTAAGGAGCTGGAGAAGTCAGAAATCAGAGCAATGCCTATGCTCATGCTTGCAGTCCTATTTGAGGGCTGTAACTGTTCTTGAGCTGAGCGACATGATGCACCCCTCTTCTTTGTATTGTGAGTGACAGCCCCGGTAAGAGTTGGGTCTAAAATCTGATTTGTTTGGGGCATTATCGAAACATAATTTTTAAATTAAAGGTGAACTCTTCATTAATTTTCAGGCACAATGCCTTGACATGAGCTGATTGATGATGAAGGAATTACAGCAGAATTTCAGGCTGTAAACTGGTGATTTTTCTGCTGAAAATCCTCTAGAATTGAATGGACATGGTGTGGAATATATTTTATTTTGCTTTAACTCTATTTTAGCCAGTTGCATGAGTATTAACTAATTTTATTGGAGAAGTTTGGGGGTACCTTCACTGAAAACCCTCAGGAGACTTCACTCCTCCACTAGGGATCACCTAGAGGTTTAAAAGGCTTGATGCATGTGCCAAATGCACCCGTGTTCCCTATGAAAGTGGCATTTAATTTCATAGGTTAGTTAGTTGTTCTAAAATTCACTTTGCTCGAGGACTAGCAAAGGTTAGGTTTGGGGGCGTGTTAAGCACTGATTTTTGCCACTTTCTACACCTTTAAACCTGCCTTTAGCTAGGACCTAGAGTGTTTAATAATTGTTTTTAGTGATGTTTTGCAGCAAGGAAGGATTTACATCCTTAGTGCAGTTTTACATTAAAAATTGCCATTTAGAGGAATTTTGGAATCAAGCAACTACTTTGAATGAGAAAGGAATGGAATGGTGCGATGGCCAGCAGATGAGAAAGTAAAATAGTTGCCGCAGCAATACGCTCAAGCATTTGAGCTAAAGAAGAGCTTCAGCAGTGGACCTTGTGCACATTAAATGGCTGGGTCAGCACACCTAGTAAATGGAAGTGCACTTGGTTTCAGCATCAGAAGCCACCTGTAAAGTTGCACCAGCAGTCCATCGACCTCTCGAGTGGATACTCTTCAGCTCCTTTGCAGTTGCACCCTTCAACTTGTCAAACCAACAGCAGAAAAATATGCTTGAGCAGCTCCTGCAGCTGCACTTGCCAGAAAATGAAGGAGCAGTTGACATATACAGCAGCCATGTGTGCAGCAGGATGGGAACTAAAGCCAACCAGCAATGGGACCTGTCAAGAGCCGAGGTGCAGGAGCAGCAGCTTACTGATTGCTGTAATGCTGTAAATTCCAGTAAGCTGCTGGAATAAACCTGTGGAATGGATGGAAAAAATAGTAACCTATCAAATGGTTAGCAAGCTGAAGTCTATACCTATCGAATGGGTTAATGAGGTGCAGTGTTGAAAAAGAAGTTTAGGAGCTGATCCTATCGAGTGCTGGTGCAGGATCTATTGAATGGTTTATTGGCACCAGCAGCTCCCTATCATTAGATCCTATCGATTGGCTCAACAAATAGCTTCAGATCCTCACGAGAACTTGTGCTCCATCTCCCATGCATCCTCTCAAAGCTCCACTTTCAGAACCTATCGACTAGCAGGTTGGACCCCTCACTAAACCTCTCGATCAGTAGGCGATCATGCAAAACCAAACTTGTCGACTAGTAAGTAGAAGCAGCCCATGGGACCTCTTGAATTGTGTTAGCTTCAACACCAAACGTGTCAACAACTAGTAGCTCAAACCTACCCAAATGTTGAAATGAACCTATCGATTGGTTTAGCAGCTGGGTTTGCCAACCTATCGAATGGGCCAAACCATCCACTAACCTGTTAGTTTCTCCAACAGCCCTGCATTTCAATCCTATCGACACCTTGCTGCAGCCTCACTTTTTCATCCTATCGAACCCTTCTTTACAGCTGCTTTGAACCTATCGAACACATGGAAAAATTACTCTTGCACAATAGCTGAAATACCTAGCTGCAGCCTATCGAAATACCTAGCTGCAGCCTTGCACCTATCGAATACTATAGAACTGCAGCCCCACCTTTTCATCCTATCGAATTCGGCAAGTGCAGCAACCTGATCCTATCAAGCTGTCCTCCTCCCGCCAGCTTGAACCTATAGACTGGTTGGTGAACTTGCTCCTCAGTCAACCTATCGAAAGGTTGAAGCAATGGCTCCCTTAACCTCACGATAGCAAACCTGCATGCAAGTTTCAGCTGCAATACAGCCCAGAGCACCCGTTGACCGCCTAGATATCTCAATCCGTTGAGATGCCCAACCTCCGGCTTTCTTTAATCGGCCGATGTACAGTCAAGATCCTATCCAACCGTCGCTTTCTCAGAAAGCCACTCAAATTTGGCGCCTTATGTGCAGCAGCATACAGGTTTATATATATATACTCCTTCCTTGCTTCAGCTACAAAATCAGGCCACAAAGCCTGTTGACCGCTTCAATATCTCAACCTATCAGGAAGCCCAACCTCCAGCCTACTCCAAACCTATCGAGATGAAGTCAAGATCCTATCCAACCATTGATTTCTCAGAAAACCCTCAAATCTGGCGTCTTGAGTGCAGCTGCACATACATTTATATATATATATATATATATATATATATATATATATATACTTCTTGCTTCGGCCTCCCATTGCAACCTGTCGAAGGGTTCTTTGGACTGCAAAACAGAACCCATCGAATGGTTCATGTGGCTGCAGCTCAACCTATTGAAATGCTTCAAGCTTATTCCTTCAACCTGTCGAGCTGCAGCCATGAGATCTAACATTAGCAGTTTAGTAAAACAGGACCCATTTGGGGTTGTTTTTGTGACAACCCGGATTTCGGCACCCCGAAACCCATGTCATCAGCACGATCCTCTAGACCGTGTCCCAAAACTATACACGGAACATTGGTATAACAAGCAATGATAAATAATTTAAGCAAATAATGGCATAAAGTGAAAAAGTAATATGCCTATCTGACATAAATAAAAGACAGTTCTACTTCCATGCCACTGCATGAACAGAGAACCGATCCGAACCATCGGTGATAGACTGATCACCCCGGATGGTTCGCCAAAAGAATTAAGTCAATTTAATTACATTGTTATGAAAATAAAGGTTTGACATACCAAGCTGTACAATCTGCTCACAAAACTCTCTCTCAAAGTACTCAGCGGAGTCTCCTAGAAGAAGTCCTCGGGAGGAGGTTCCAACTCGTCCCCAGGCACGTAATCCAAATCACCCGAATCAACGTCTCTCGAAGCCTCGGCCGCTGCTAACAAAGGTCCTGTGACGTATAGTCTAAAGGGGTGAGCTACATCCTAGCTCAATAGGGAACAACACAATGAACATATAAATCAACATCTCACATATATTCCATGATATTCTAAGCATGATGTGGCTATGCATTGCAAGAAAAATAGTTTAAAAGATGGCAATTTGCAGTCAAATTTACTGGTAGTTTGCATGTTTTACTTTAATGATTGTTTTATCATGAATGACATTGAACTGGCCTAAAGCAAAACTTAAATCTTTAACTTAAGTAATCCCCAAGCAATATAGCATCGAGCCCCGATGGAATACCCACCATCGTTGCCTAAATAGACAGTTGTTATATGTATTCCCTGGGAATACTACCCAAGCCCCTTTCTCAATAGGTGGCAGGGTTAAATCTCAACTCAGCATCCCTGGGATGTGCTTACTGTGTACGGATAGACCTCAGCTCTGGTGTACGGATTGGCCACCGTACCGGTCATGGATATCCTGCCGCGTCAGTCGTGGGTATCCCGCCACGTCGGTGGAGTATTCTAAACAAACCTCAAATAACAAAAATAATATGTGCTTTACATATAGTTGTTCACCGTGTAAAGTACTATCTTATATCAGTTAGGCCTCAACAGTAATTATTCAATCTTATTTACATCCCTGGGATGTCTAATTTACTCGCATCACACTGATGCCTTTCTTACCTTCTCATCCCCTGGGGACATCTCATTTTCATTTGCTCTCTTAGTCTCAGTTACTCGCATCACACAGATGCCTTTATCAAATTCTTGGTGTCACACACACACCCATTTTTACAAAGTTTTTCATAGTTAAAACGTTTTCAATTTTGATAAATATATCACTACATACATGCTCTTGCAATTAAAGTACATATTCAAGGTGTTCCCTACCTCAGGTCTCCGAAGGTCCAAGCATCAAGGTCCCACGCGGCTCCTTGTGCTCGCTTTCACACGTACAACCTATGGTACATCACAACACATGCAATACATCACTAAAGATGTAATAAAGAAGGTCCTAGACCCTTCATGAATCACAAGATAAATCTAGAAAGTTTAGTAAAACTACCAAAGTCGATTAATCGATTCCCAAAATCGATTAATCGAAACTCAAGTCGATTAATCGATTCCCAAAATCAATTAATCGAAACTCAAATCGATTAATCGAAACTCAAATCGATTAATCGATTCCCAAAATCGATTAATTGAGATTCAAATTCGATTAATCGATCCCAAATCGATTAATCGAAATCTCTAACATAGTGAGGTCGATTCTCAAATCGAGTGGTCGAAGATCCAAAATCGATTAGTCGATGCCAAATCGATTAATCGAAATCCAAAATTGATTAATCGATTTTCCAACTTGATTAGTCGATTTCCCCAGGTCTTGTTTCTCCAGCCACTGAAGGTACCCA
Organism: Chloranthus sessilifolius; assembly: GCA_021018995.1. NCBI lineage: Eukaryota > Viridiplantae > Streptophyta > Magnoliopsida > Chloranthales > Chloranthaceae > Chloranthus > Chloranthus sessilifolius. The sequence continues at coordinate 60,128,966 of CM037587.1, forward strand.
GTCGATTAGTCGATTCCTAAATCGATTAATTGACCTTCAACTTCGATTAATCGATTTCCAAATCGATTAATCGAAATCGGGTATTCTTGACTTTTTTACTTCCAGACCAAAATCGATTAATCGAATCCCAATTTCGATTAATCGATTTAGCCAGATTCAGCCCCCTTCGAGCTGTTCTTTCAAAACTCATTCCTTTTCTTTTTCTTTCTTTTTCTATGTCTTTAATCTATCATATTAACTATGCTAGACTGAATTTAATTCATCCATTCTCTAGGTATTGAAATCTAATACAACTTACCTCAATCAATCTCAAATTGATCAAGATCTAGGTTGGAATGGCTAGGGCTCCAGCTTTTGCTTCAACGGCTCCTCAAGCGTTGAATCAGCATTCAATGTTCTAATCTCCTCTTGATTTGCATTAACTCCTAGCCTCCATAACTCCTCTTTGCTCCCTCTCTCTTTCTCTTCTTCACTCTCTCTTCAACAACCAAAATAAATGAAAACCTAGGTTTGTTAAACCTTTTTATCCCCTTTCCTGCTTGTGTGTTAAACAAATACACTAGAGATAGGTGCAGGTGACACCAATTCACACAATACACTATACTTAAGTCATATTGACTTCACATTCATTCATCTCTTCATGTATTCAATGTTTGACCATCACTTGGTCAAACCTATGACCAATCGAGCACGGATCTCTAGGTCAAAGTTTAACGCTCAATTTTTTGGATATTATATTCTCCCCACCTTGGGAATTTTCGTCCTCGAAAATAACCGAAAGGTGCGATAGTGTGGGACCCCACACACTGCAGTTTCACGTACCCACACACGCAAAAGATGATGCATACATTACACAGTGCAAGAAACTGAAATAATGCAAGTACATCCAAAAACTGATCTATATTTCATTATCAAACTTCCAAAAATTACAAGTTTCTTTAACTGTTGCTGATAATTACAATTTACAATTTAATTACAACAGTACAAAATGTCCAAAAAGTGATCACAAAATAAACCATCATCTGGTGCTCACGCTGTTCCCTCTCCTGGCTGATCTGATGCAGGGGCAGGCTGCTTTGACGGGACTGGTGGCTTTGGTGGTGGCTGGGTCGTCGTGGAAGGCTGCTTGGTCTGTTGGGGTGTCGAGCGAGATGCATCGGCAGCAGATGTAATCGCGTGGAAACCGGCACCCGTATGGAAAGCAAGCCGACCCACAGTCCAGTCCGCCTCCTGCGTGAGGCGCTGCTGGTAATCCAATGGATAGATGTACCGTAGGGTGTGGTACATCAAGAAGTCCATCCTCCAGTTCATCCTCTCATTGTTGGCCTCCATTCGGGCCAACACATCCTTGATAGTGGGCGCCGGCGAGCCACTCGCCGGTGGTATGAAGAAGTCGGTGTGGCAGCCGCTGACTGCGATGGAGGCGTAGGTGATGTGGCGCCATGCGAGGGTGCCCCCTCCGTTGGTGGATCGACGGGGTTTGCTCCCCCCACAGGTGGGTCCTATGTGGTGGTGGGGGTGGTGGGGGTTCTACTGCTGCTGCCGCTGCTAGGCCCTGAGCCGGTAGGGTCCGCTTGAGCAAGTTGTAGCTACGACTCTATGAAGCAATGGAGAAATGCTTCACGTGATCCGTAGCCCTCTCCTCATGGGGCGAAACGACATACTCTGGAGTGTCTGAGTAACACTACAGCATGCTCGAAATGAGGCGAGCATACAACATTTTTTCTTTGGGCCTCAAATTGCCCTTCATTAACTTTCCCTTTATGTAGACCATCCCCTCGAGGATGATCTTCGTAGCGTCAAACCAACGGCCACGTAGAGTGCCTGATGCACTAACTCCACCTGCTTGGTGTCGTGGCACATCGGGTAGAGGTTGCACTTGATTATGGAATCAAACATCGACATGTAATGGGGGAGATCGACCCTCCTAATGGACAATCCTGACCCCTTTTTCCCTTTGGTCATTTGGGTCATTATTTCTTCAAATTTCACCTCTTTCACAAAGGGCAAGAAGAGGGTGGTCTCGGGCACGAAGTCCAAATAGCACTCTAGGACCTCGTGGATGTGGCGACGCATGAAGGTATAGTCGTGACCCTCAATGGTGGTTGTGGCAACGTCGTCAGTAGGCCCCTCTTTCAACCCATGGTAAAATAGGCGGACCAATCGAGGGTAGTAGGACCCGCGGATTGGTTTCAAAAGGTTGCCGAGGCCGGCCTTTACTAGGTAGTTTCAAGTACATTGGGTCTCACCCACCACATCGGGGTTTGTAAATAATTCCACATTGAAGATAAACTCATCTTCGATGGTCTTAGCCGCCCACAAATCGTTTGGTTGGAGTACGTTGATGAGCAGTGGTGGAATTGGTGAAGACTCGCGCGAAGACGCGCTCGTCGAACCGGATGTGGTATCCAATGCCGACAGTGATGGGGTCCTCACAGGTGACGGGGTAGGTGGTGGTGGTGCGGCATTCTTACACCGGACCGGGAGCTTAGACGTTGCCTTCTTCGAAGACAAACGTGTTTTAGGCAGCATTTTGTGACAAATATTGCAAAAACTAGGGTTTTTATAGCTTGAAACGGAAAGAAAGTTCGAATCTAGGGATTTTACCATAGGTTTCAATCCGAATGTAAGTGGTTTCGATCCGAAATCGATCTGAAACAACGAAAACCCTAGCTCTCGAAGTCGCTCAAAGGAGAAGGTAGCAAGGCACGCAAGAGCCAAAATCAATTTGATTTCGAATGCGGAGAAATCCCCCTCGATTTACATATATAGGCCTCGGTTCGATTAATCGATTTCCAAAATCGATTAATCGAGTTTCAAAACTAGGTTCAGCCGCACGAAATCGATTAATCGATTTCTAAAATTGATTAATCGAAACTCACTTCGATTAATCGAAATCGTGAAGTTTCTTCAAAATTTTCCTAATTTCTCAAGTGACTCGATTAGTCGAACCTCCAGATCAATTAATCAAAATCCCAAATCAATTAATCAAAATTTGCTTCGATTAATCGAAATCGTGGTCATTTAAAATTTTAACTTTTCGAGCTGACTGGCATGAGCCAGTCGATTAATCAAAATTCACTTTGATTAATTGAAATCCCAACATCGATTAATCGAATTTCACTTCGATTAATCGAAATCGTGAAGTTTCTTCAAATTTTGCCCAATTTCTCAAGTGACTCGATTAGACGAAGCTTCAGATCGATTAATCAAAATCCCAAATCAATTAATCAAATTTTACTTCGATTAATCGAAATCGTAAAAATTCTTCAAGTTTTATAAAATTCTTAAGTTACTCGATTAATCGAATCTTCAGATCGATTAATCAAAATCAAAAATTGATTAAGCGAAATCCAATTCGATTAATTGAAATTTCACTTCTTTAATTTCTTGACTCCTCATTAAATTTCTACTCACTGGCGCATGCCAGTCGACTAATCGACCAAAATCGATTAATCGAAATCTCAAATCGATTAATCGATTTAAAAATTGATTAATCGGTTTTGATCAGATTCTTCAGATTGTAAAATTTTTCTGTCTCCTTTGGTTCCTGGGTAAAACATGACCAGTTGGTCATTGGTTCTGCGAAGTACCTTGCCACGGCCACGTTGAGGTTGTGATGCATTCTAACTATGCATTTATTGCAGTAGAAACACTATGTGGATAAAATTGTTTCTTTTGGATGAATCGATCAAAAGATCGACATTGGATTACTACATATGGTTTTAAATCCGCAAACATGCTTGTGGTGATACAATTTTGCTTTTCAAGTTGTCGTAAATAAGTCCGGATATTGTTCTTTCACGTTGGCCTCTCGTTCCCATGTAGCTTCCTCGGCCAGATGATACTTCCATCGAACAAGTACTAATGGGATCACTTTTGTTCGCAACACTTGTTCCTTTCGATCCAAAATCTCCGTCGGCTCTTCGATCATGGTCATATCCTCATGCATCTCAAATGATTGACCGCTCAACACGTGATCAGGGTCGTTAAGATACTTCCTGAGCATAGATAAGTGGAACACATTGTGTACTTGATCAAATAACGGTGGCAATCTAATTTGGTAAGCAACTTCCCCTACTCGACCTAAAACTTCAAATGGTCCAAGATAGTGGGGACTTAGCTTCCCTCTCTTTCCAAACCTCATCACGCCCTTCATAGGTGACACTTTCACGAATACGTGTTCACCCACCTTAAAGTCTACACTCGTCCGCTTGATATCAGCTTAGCTTTTCTGTCTACTCTGTGCCGCTTTGAGTTTGGCTCTTATCATTTGAACATAGGTGGCATTATCGTCAAGTATCTCGGGTCCCAAAACAAATTTCTCCCCAGTTTCCTCCCAATTTATCGACTATCTACATCGCCATCCATAAAGAGCTTCATATGGTGCCATCCTAATGCTCGTCTGAAAGCTGTTGTTATATGCAAACTCAATCAACGGTAGGTGGTGATCCCACAATCCTTGCAATTCTAACGTTCACGCCCTAAGCATGTCCTCAATGATCTGATTGACCCTCTCCATCTGCCCATCGGTTTGTGGATGGAATGTCGTACTGAAATCTAGTCGCATTCCCATTCCTTCTTGAAATTTCTTTCAAAACTTTGATGTATATAATGGGTCACGGTCTGAAACAATGCTACTCGGAATCCCATGCAAACGGACAATCTCCTTCATATATAGCTATGCTAGTCTTCCTACCGTGTACATCGTGTTGTAAGGCAAGAAGTGTGCTGACTTGGTCAATCGATCGACCACTACCCAAATGGCATTATACTTCTTTGCAGTACGCGGTAGCCCAACGATGAAGTCCATAGAGATCGATTCCCCCTTCCATTCTGGTATAGGTAGAGGTTGAAATAATCCCACAGGGTGTCTATGATCGATCTTCACTTGTTGGCACGTCAAACACCGCGACACATACTCTGCCACATCTTGCTTCAAACCTCTCCACCAGTAATTCTTTTTCAACTCCTGGTACATCTTTGTGCTACTCGGGTGAATTGCATAGTTGGATTTATGAGATTCATCAAGAATTGTTCACCGTAGATCGGCATTGTCCAGAATGCATAGACGACCCTTGAACAATAAGGAACCATCCTCCTTGATCGAAAACTCAGATCCAATGCCTTCAGTTACATCTTGACGAATCTTGGCTAGCGTCGAGTCTTTCATCTGTAGCTTGTGGATATGTTCAAATATCACCGGTCTCACTGATATATTAGCCAAGAAGGCTCCTGTAGTTTGCGACTCGATGTTTGCATCATATAGTGCCAGATCCTCAAATAACTTCCATCGGTGCATACCCAAAATTAAACTAGCCAACTGAGCTAAACTCTTCTGACTCAAGGCATCAGCCACTACATTAGCCTTGCCTGGATGGTACTGTATAGAACAGTCATAGTCTTTGAGAAACTCCATCCATCTGTGCTGCCTCATATTTAGTTCCTTCTGTGGAAACAAATATCTGAGGCTCTTGTGCTCGGTGAAAATCTCAAAAGTCTCACCGTATAAATAATGTCTCCAAATCTTGAGCGCGAAAATGGCCGCTGCTAATTCCAGGTCATGTGCCGAGTAATTCCTCTCATGCTCATTCAACTGTCTCGATCCGTACGCTATCACCTTTTTATGTTGATTTAGCACGCAGCCCAAACCAAGATAATGAAGCATCATCAGATATCTGCGAACCCTCCATCGTCAAGGAATCGCCAGATCGAGTCAAGTGCGTCTCTTCTTGAGTTCTTGAAAACTCTTCTCGCATGCCTCACTCCATTCGAACCTTGCTTCTTTCTGTGTAAGTCTCGTGAGTGGTCCTAATATCTTTGAAAAACCCTCAACGAAATGCCGATAGTAACCTGCTAATCCAAGGAAACTATGGATGTCGGTCATGACCTTTGGTTGCTCCCAATTCACCACTGCTTCGATCTTTGCTGGATCTACAGTGACACCAAGCTTTGAGACAATGTGTCCCAAAAAGCTAATCTCTTCTAATCAAAACTCACATTTGCTGAGCTTGGCATACAGTTGGTGTTCACGTAGAGTCTGTAGGGTTACTCTCAAGTGGTTTTCATGCTCTTCCTTTGATTTTGAATAGATCAAGATGTCGTCAACAAACACTACGACACAAGTATCTAGGTGTGGTTTGAAAACCCTAATCATCAGATCCATGAATGACGTCGGATCATTGGTCAACCCAAACAGCATCACAAGGAATTCATAGTGTCCGTACCGAGTCCTGAATGCAGTCTTATGAATATCCTCTGCCTTGACTCTCAACTGATGATACCCAGATCTCAGATCGATCTTGGAGAAATACCTTGCTCCTTGCAGTTGATCAAACAGGTCATCTATCCTAGGCAAAGGGTATCAATTTTTAATGGTAAGTTTGTTCAATTGTTGATAGTCAATGCACAGACGCATTGACCCATCCTTCTTCTTTACAGACATGACCGGTGCTCCCCATGGAGACACACTCGGTCTAACAAACCCCTAATCCATTAGCTCTTGTAACTCCTCCTTCAATTCCTTCAACTCAGCAGGAGCCATTCTATATGGTGCATTAGAAACAGGCTCCGTTCCTGGTGCTAAGTCGATGGTAAATTCTACCTCCCTCTCTGGAGGTAATCCGGGTAACTCCTTCGGAAATACATCGACGAGGTCTCGCACCACGGCTATTTCAGAGATAACATTATTTTCCTCCTTATCTTCCTTCAAGAACGCCAAGTATCCACTGCACCCCTTTCTAATAAAGCGCTCAGCCCTAACTGCCGAGATAAGTGGCATGTGTGTCGACCTTTCTCCTCTAAATCTAAATGATCTCCTCGTATTGGGTATTAAGATGACGACCTTGTTCTTGCAATCTACCGTCGCACAGTGAGTCGATAACCAATCCATGCCAAGGATCACGTTGAATCCTTGCATGTCTAACAGAATTAGGTTTGCCGGTAGCTCAAAGACGTCTCCATCCATGACCCTCATGATCACGGAGTTGCAACCCTTTTCGATATCAACCGATTTCCCAATAGGAACAGCCACGGTTAAAACGAAGTAACTCCTTTGGGTTGACTTTCATCCTCTTGGTGAAGCGAGGGGTAACAAATGAGTGGGTAGACCCCGGGTCTATCAACACTCGAGCTTCGTATGTCACATCACTTCCCTTCTTATAAATTTGTAACGTACCTAATCATACATACCCACATATATAATGTCTATCATCATGCTATAATTTATTACATCCAAGTTCTCTTATATTTTCTACATGGATGCACCTTCTCTATCTAAAAATTTCAAGAATTGAAATTCTTTATTTAAAAGAAAGCTCACCTTGAATAACATCATTTGTATTTTGATCCTCTTGAGCTGTGACTGCATAGGCTCTTCCTTGGACGATCGGCTTCCTTGCTTGTATAGGTCATGGAATAGGAGCTGAAGTCGTCTTCCCATTGTTCACCTCGGGGCAATCATTGATCAGGTGACCTATCTTGCCACATCAAAAACAACCCCGAGTTCCTTGCCTACAGTCCGCCGTTCTATGAGACTTGCCACACTTGGCACAAATCTACCGTGGCGTGGAAGAAGCTGCTCATGAGAGCCCCTGAGTAACTGTAGCTCTGGTAGTAATCGCAGGGCTCTCGTATCTCATCGGCCTCCCCAATGCAAGCAATGGGAATTTTTATTGGTTGCTCTGCTGTGACGGTCTCCCATAACCTCCTTGAAATTGTGGTTTCTTATTGTTTGGTATGACTCTCAACTTTTTTTTCACCGGTTCATAATTCTTCGTTCTACTTTGGTCCGTATTCCACCTTCCTTGTTGCTCCCTTTGGCGGTGTTTATTATTATTTTCTTCCTCTACCACCAAGGCCTTGCTCATGACCTCTCCATAGGTCCTCAACTAGAATGGTGCTACTCCTCCCCTCACGTCCGGCTTCAATCCTTGCTGAAGCGTGGTGGTCCCATAACCCACAGGTCCCAAGATCAAAACTTGGCTTTGATACCAACTGTGACAGCCCAGATTTTGGCACCCCAAAACCTGTTCCATCAGCACGATCCTCTAGACCGTGCCCCAAAACTATGTATGAAACATTGGTATAACAAGCAATGATAAGTAATTAAAGCAAATAATGGCATAAAGCGAAAAAGTAACATGCCTATCTGGCATAAATAAAAGACAGTTCTACTTCCATGCCACTGCATGAACAAAGAATCGATCCAAATGATCGGTGATAGACTGATCACCCCAGATGGTTCGCCAAAAGAATTAAGTCAATTTAATTACATTGTTATCAAAATAAAGGCTTGACATACCAAATCGTGCAATCTGCTCACAAAACACTCCCTCAAAGTTCTCAGCAAAGACTCCTAGAAGAAGTCCTTGGGAGGAGGCTCCAACTCGTCCCCAGGCACGTAATCTAAATCACCCGGATCAACGTCTCCCGAAGCCTCGGCCGCTGCTAACAAAGGTCCTGCGACGTATAGTCTAAAGAGGTGAGCAACATCCTAGCTCAATAGGGAACAACACAATGAACATATAAATCAACATCTCACATATATTCCATGATATTCTAAGCATGATGTGGCTATGCATTGCAAGAAAAATAGTTTAAAAGATGGCAATTTGTAGTTAAATTTACTGGTACTTTGCAGGTTTTACTTTACTGATTGTTTTATCATGAATGACACTGAACAGGCCTAAAGCAAAACTTAAATCTTCAACTTAAGTAATCACTGAGCAATATAGCATCGAGCCCTGATAGAATACCCACCATCGTCACCTAAATAGACAGTTGTTATATGTATTCCCTAGGAATACTACCCAAGCCCCATTCTCAATAGGCGGCGGGGTTAAATCTCAACTCAACATCCCTAGGATGTGCTTACTGTGTACGGAAAGACCTCCGCACTGGTGTACGAATTGGCCGCCGTACCGGTCACGGATATCCTGCCGTGTCAGTCGTGGTTATCCCGCCGCGTCAGTCATGGGTATCCCGCCACCTCAGTGGGGTATTCTAAACAAACCTCAAATAACAAAAATAACATGTGCTTTACATATAGTTGTTCACCATATAAAGTGTTATCTTATATCAGTTAGGCCTCAACAGTAATTATTCAATCTTATTTACACCCCTGGGATGTCAAATTTACTCGCATCACACTGATGCCTTTCTTATCTTCTCAACCCCTGGGAATGTCTCATTTTCATTTGCTCTCTTAGTCTCAGTTACTTGCATCACACATATGCCTTTATCATATTCTTGGTGTCACACACACCCATTTTTACAAAGCTTTTCATAGTTAAAACATTTTCAATTCTGATAAATATTTCACTACATACATGCTCTTATAATTAAAGTACATGTTCAAGGTGTTCCCTACCTCAGGTCTCCGATGGTCCAAGCATCAAGGTCCCACGCGGCTCCTTGTGCTCGCTTTCACACGTACCACCTATGGTACATCACAATACATGCAATACATCACTAAAGATGTAATAAAGAAGGTCCTAGACCCTCCATGAATCACAAGGTAAATCTAGAAAGTTTAGTAAAACTGCCAAAGTCGATTAATCGATTGCCAAATTTGATTAATCAAAACCCAAATCGATTAATCGATTCCCAAAATCGATTAATCGATTCCCAAAATCGATTAATCGATATTCAAATTTGATTAATTGATCCCAAATAGATTAATCGAAATCTCTAACATAATGAGGTCGATTCTAAAATCGAGTGATCGAAGATCCAAAATCAATTAGTCAATGCCAAATCGATTAATCGAAATCCAAAATTGATTAATCGATTTCCCAACTCGATTAGTCGATTTCCCCAGGTCTTGTTTCTCTAGCCACTGGAGGTACCCAGTCGATTAGTCGATTCCTAAATCGATTAATTGACCTTCAACATTGATTAATTGATTTCCAAATAGATTAATCGAAATCAGGTATTCTTGACTTTTTAACTTCTAGACCAAAATCAATGAATCGAATCCCAATTTCGATTAATCGATTTAGCCAGATTCAGCCCCCCTTCGGGCTGTTCTTTCAAAACTCATTCCTTTTCTTTTTCTTTCTTTTTCTAAGTCTTTAATCTATCATATTAACTATGCTAGACTGAATTTAATTCATCCATTCTCTAGGTATTGAAATCTAATACAACTTACCTCAATCAATCTCAAATTGATCAAGATCTAGGTTGGAATGGCTAGGGCTCCAGCTTTTGCTTCAACGACTCCTCAAGTGTTGAATCAGTATTCAATGTTCTAATCTCCTCTTGATTTGCATTAACTCCTAGCCTCCATAACTCCTCTTTGCTCCCTCTCTCTTTCTCTTCAACAACCAAAATAAATGAAAACCTAAGTTTGTTAAACCTTTTTATCCCCTTTCCTGCTTGTATGTTAAACACATATACCAGAGATAGGTGCAGGTGACACCAATTCACACTATACACTATACTTAAGTCATATTGACTTCACATTCATTCATCACTTCATGTATTCAATGTTTGACCACTTGGTCAAACCTACGACCAATCGGGCATAAATCTCGAGGTCAATGTTTAATGCTCAATTTTTTAGGATATTACATTCTCCCCACTTTGGGAATTTTCGTCCTCAAAAATAATCGAAAGGTGCGCTAGTGTGGGACCCCACACACTACAGTTTCACGTACCCACACACGCAAAAGATGACGCATACATTACACAGTGCAAGAAATCGAAATAATGCAAGTACATCCAAAAACTGATCTATATTTCATTATCAAACTTCCAAACATTACAAGTTTCTTTAACTATTGCTGATAATTACAATTTACAATTTAATTACGACAGTACAAAATGTCCAAACAGTGATCACAAAATAAACCATCGTCCAGTGCTCACGCCGCTCCCTCTCCTGGCCGATCTGATGCAGGGAGCGGGCTGCTTTGACGGGACTAGTGGCTCTGGTGGTGGCTGGGTCATCGTGGAAGGCTTCTCGGTCAGCTGGGGCACCGAGCCAGATGCATCGACTGCAGATGTAATTGCGTGGAAACTGGCACCCGTATGGAAAGTAGTCTGACCTGCAGTCCAGTCCGCCTCCTGCGCGAGGCGCTGCTGGTAGTCCAACAAATAGATGTACAGTAGGGTGTGGTCATCAAGAAGTCCATCTGCTGGTTCATCCTCTCATTGTTGGCCTCCATTCGGGCCAACACATCCTCGATAGTGGGCGCCGGGCGAGCCGCTCGCCGACGGTATGAAGAAGTCGCTGTGGTAGCCGCTGACTGCGATGGCGGCATAGGTGATGCGGTGCCATACGAGGGTGCCCCCTCCGCTGGTGGATCGACGGGGTGTGCTCCCCCCACAGGTTGGTCCTGATGTGGTGGTGGGGGTGGTGGTCGTGCTACTGCTGCTGCCGCTGCTGGGCCCTGAGCCGGTAGGGTCCGCTTGAGCAAGTTGTAGCTACGGCTCTATGAAGCAATGGAGAAATGCTTCCCGTGATCCGTAGCCCTCTCCTCATGGGGCAAAATGGCCTACTCTTGAGTGTCTGAGTAACACTCCAGCATGCTCGAAATGAGGCGAGCATACGGCATTTTTTCTTTGGGCCTCAAATTGCCCTTCATCAACTTTCCCTTTATGTAGACCATCCCCTCGAGGATGATCTTCGTAGAGTCAAACCAACGGCCACAGAAGGCCGCGTAGAGTGCCTGCTGCACTAACTCCACCCGCTCGGTGTTGTGGCGCATCGGGTAGAGGTTGCACTTGATTATGGAATCAAGCATCGACATGTAATGGGAGAGATCGACCCTCCTAATGGACGATCCAGACCCCTTTTTCCCTTTGGTCATTTGGGTCATTATTTCTTCCAATTTCACCTCTTTCGCAAAGGGCGGGAAGAGGGTGGTCTCGGGCATGAAGTCCAAATAGCACTCTAGGACCTCGTGGATGTGGCGACGCGTGAAGGTATAGTCACGACCCTCAATGGTGGTCATGACAACGTTGTCGGTAGGCCCCTCTTTCAACCCTTGGTAAAATAGGCGGACCAATCGAGGGTAGTAGGACCCGTGGATTGGTTTCAAAAGGTTGCCGAGGCCGGCCTTTACTAGGTAGTTTCGAGCCCATTAGGTCTCGCCCGCCATGTCGGGGTTTGTAAATAATTCCACATCGAAGATAAACTCATCTTCGATGGTCTTAGCCGCCCACCACTCGTTTGGTTGGAGTACGCTGACGGGCGGTGGTGGAATCGGTGAAGACTTGTGCGAAGACGCACTCGTCGAACCGGATGTGGTATCCGATGCCGACGGTGATGGGGTCCTCACAGGTGATGGGGTAGGCGGTGGCGGTGCGGCATTCTTATACCAGACCGGGAGCTTAGACGTTGCCTTCTTCGAAGACAAACGTGTTTTAGCCAGCATTTTGTGACAAATATTGCAAAAACTAGGGTTTTTATAGCTTGAAACTGAAAGAAAGTTCGAATCTAGGGTTTATACCTTAGGTTTCAATTCGAATGTAAGTGGTTTCGATCCGAAATTGATCTGAAACACTGAAAACCCTAGCTCTCAAAGTCGCTCGAAGGAGAAGATAGCAAGGCACGCAAGAGCCAAAATCAATTTGATTTCGAATGGGGAGAAATCCCCCTCGATTTACATATATAGGCCCCGATTATTTTAATCAATTTCTAAAATCAATTAATCGAGTTTCAAAACTAGGTTCAATCACGCGAAATCGATTAATCGATTTCTAAAATTGATTAATCGAAACTCACTTCGATTAATCGAAATCGTGAAGTTTCTTTAAACTTTTCCCAATTTCTCAAGTGACTCGATTAGACGAACCTCCAGATCAATTAATCGAAGTAAATTTTAATTAATCGAAATCGTGGTCATTTAAAATTTTAACTTTTCGAGCTGACTGGCGTGAGCCAGTCGATTAATCGAAATTCACTTCGAATAATCGAAATCCCAAAATCGATTAATCAAATTTCACTTCGATTAATCGAAATCGTGAAGTTTCATCAAATTTTTCCCATTTTCTCAAGTGACTCGATTAGACGAACCTCCAGATCGATTAATCGAAATCCCAAATCGATTACTTGAATTTTACTTCGATTAATCGAAATCGTAAAAATTCTTCAAGTTTTCTAAAATTCTTAAGTTACTCGATTAATCGAATCTACAGATCGATTAATCGAAATCGAGAATTGATTAATCGAAATCCAATTCGATTTATCGAAATTTCACTTCTTTAATTTCTTGACTCCTCATTAAATTTCTACTCGCTGGCGCATGCCAGTCGACTAATCGACCAAAATCGATTAATCGAAATCTAAAATCAATTAATCGATTTAAGAATTGATTAATCGGTTTTTATCAGATTCTTCAAATTGTAAAAATTTTTTGTCTCCTTTGGTTCCTGTGTAAAACATGACCAGTTGGTCATTAGTTCTGCGAAGTACCTTGCCACTACCATGTTGAGGTTGTGATGCATTCTAACTATTCATTTATTACAGTAGAAACACTATGTGGATAAAATTGTTTCTTTTGGATGAATCGATCAAAAGATCGACATTGGATTACTACATATGGTTTTAAATCCGCAAACATGCTTGTGGTGATACAATTTTGCTTTTCAAGTTGTCGTAAACAAGTCCGGATATTGTTCTTTCACGTCGGCCTCTCGTTCCCATGTAGCTTCCTCGGCCGGATGAAACTTCCATTGAACAAGTGCTAATGGGATCACTTTTGTTCACAACACTTGTTCCTTTCGATCCAAAATCTCCGCCGGCTCTTCGATCATGGTCATATCCTCATGCATCTCAAATGATTGACTGCTCAACACGTGATCAGGGTCGTTAAGATACTTCCTAAGCATAGATACGTAGAACACATTGTGTACTTGATCAAATAACGGTGGCAATCCAATGCGGTAAGCAACTTCCCCTACTCGACCTAAAACTTCAAACGGTCCAAGATAGCGAGGACTTAGCTTCCCTCTCTTTCTAAACCTCATCACGCCCTTCATAGGTGACACTTTCACGAGTACGTGTTCACCCACCTTAAAGTCTACACTCGTCCGCTTGATATCAGCTTAGCTTTTCTGTCTGCTCTGTGCCGCTTTGAGTTTGGCTTTTATCATCCGAACATAGGTGGCATTATCTTCAAGTATCTCGGGTCCCAAAACGAATTTCTCTCCGATTTCCTTCCAATTTATCGACGATCTACATCGCCGTCCGTAAAGAGCTTCATATGGTGCCATCCCAATTCTCATCTGAAAGCTATTATTATATGCAAACTCAATCAACGGTAGGTGCTGATCCCACGATCCTTGATATTCTAACGTTCACGCCCTAAGCACGTCCTCGATGATCTCCATCTGCCCGTCGGTTTGTGGATGGAATGCCGTACATAAATCTAGTCGCATTCCCATTCCTTCTTAAAATTTCTTTCAAAACTTTTATGTATATAATGGGTCACGGTCTGAAACAATGCTACTCGAAATCCCATGCAAACGGACAATCTCCTTCATATACAGCTCTGCTAGTCTTCCCGCCGTGTACATCGTGTTGTAAGGAAAGAAGTGCGCTGACTTGGTCAATCGATCGACCACTACCCAAATGGCATTGTACTTCTTTGCAGTACGCGGTAGCCCAACGATGAAGTCCATAGAGATCGATTCCCACTTCCATTCTGGTATAGGTAGAGGTTGCAATAATCCCGCAGGGTGTCTATGATCGATCTTCACTTGTTGGCACGTCAAACACCGCGACACATACTCTGCCACATCTTACTTCAAACCTCTCCACCAGTAATTATTTTTCAAGTCCTGGTACATCTTTGTGCTACCCGGGTGAATTGCATAGTTGGATTTGTGAGATTCATCAAGAATTGTTCGCCGTAGATCGGCATTGTCTGAAATGCAGAGACTAACAATAAGGAACCATCCTCCTTGATCGAAAACTCAGATCTAATGCCTTCAGTTACATCTTGACGAATCTTGGCTAGTGTCGGGTCTTTCATCTGTAGCGCGTGGATATGTTCAAATATCACCGGTCTCACTGATATATTAGCCAAGAAGGCTCCTATAGTTTGTGACTCGATGTTTGCATCATATAGTGCCAGATCCTCAAATAACTTCCATCGGTGCATATCCAAAATTGAACTAGCCAACTAAGCTAAACTCTTCTGACTCAAGGCATCGGCCACTACATTATCCTTGCCTGGATGGTAGTGTATAGAACAGTCATAGTCTTTGAGAAACTCCATCCATCTGCGCTGCCTCATATTTAGTTCCTTCTGTGTAAACAAATATCTGAGGCTCTTGTGATCAGTGAAAATCTCAAAAGTCTCACGGTATAAATAATGTCTCCAAATCTTGAGTGCAAAAATGATCGCTGCTAATTCCAGGTCATGTGTCGGGTAATTCCTCTCATGCTCTTTCAATTGTCTCGATCCGTACGCTATCACCTTTTTGTGTTGATTTAGCACGCTGCCCAAACCAGTATACGAAGCATCACTGTATACTGCGAACCCTCCCCTGCTTGAAGGAATCACCAGTACTGGAGCTGAAGTGAGTCCCTTCTTGAGTTCTTGAAAACTCTTCTCGCATGCCTCACTCCATTCGAACCTTGCGTCTTTCTGTGTAAGTCTCATGAGTGGTCCTGATATCTTTGAAAAACTCTCAACGAAATGCCGATAGTAACCTGCTAATCCAAGGAAACTATGGATGTCGGTCATGACCTTTGGTTGCTCCCAATTCACCACTGCTTCGATCTTTGCTGGATCTACAGTGACACCAAGCTTTGAGACAACGTGTCCCAAAAAGCTAACCTCTTCTAACCAAAACTCACATTTGCTGAGCTTGGCATACAGTTGGTGTTCACGTAGAATCTGTAGGGCTACTCTCAAGTGCTTTTCATGCTCTTCCTCTAATTTTGAATAGATCAGGATGTTGTCGACAAACACTATGACACAAGTATCTCGGTGTGGTTTTAACACCCTATTCATCAGATCCATGAATGATGTCGGAGCATTGGTCAACCCAAATGGTATCACAAGGAATTCATAGTGTCTGTACCGAGTCCTGAATGCAGTCTTCTGAATATCCTCTGCCTTGACTCTCAACTGATGGTACCCAGATCTCAGATCGATCTTGGACAAATACCTTGCTCCTTGCAATTGATCAAACAGGTCATCTATCCTAGGCAAAGGGTATCAATTTTTAATGGTAAGTTTGTTCAATTGTTGATAGTCAATGCACAGACGCATTGACCCATCCTTCTTCTTTTCAGACAAGACCGGTGCTCCCCATGGAGACACACTCGGTCTAACAAACCCCTTATCCATTAGCTCTTGTAGCTCCTTCAATTCCTTCAACTCAGCAGGAGGCATTCTATATGGTGCTTTAGACACAAGCTCCGTTCCTGGTGCTAAGTCGATGGCAAATTCTACCTCCCTCTCTGGAGGTAATCCAGGTAACACCTCCGAAAATACATCGGCGAAGTCTCGCACCACAGCTATTTCGGAGATAACATTATTTTCCTCCTTATCTTCCTTCAAGAATGCCAAGTATCCACTGCACCCCTTTCTGATAAAGCGCTCGGCCCTAACTGCCGAGATAAGTGGCATGTGTGTTGACCTTTCTCCTCTAAATCTAAATGATCTCCTCGTATTGGGTCTGAAGATGACGACCTTGTTCTTGCAATCTACCGTCGTACACTGAGTCAATAACCAATCCATGCCAAGGATCATATTGAATCCTTGCATGTCTAACAGAATTAGGTTCGCCGGTAGCTCAAAGACGTCTCCATCCATGACCCTCACGATCACGGAGTTGCAACCCTTTTCGGTATCAACCGATTTCCCAATAGGAACTGCCACGATTGAAACGAAGTCTAACTCCTCTGGGTCGACTTTCATCCTCTTGGGGAAGCGAAGGGTAATAAATGAGTGGGTAGACCCCGGGTCTATCAACACTCGAGCTTCGTATGTCACGTCACTTCCTTTCTTATAAATTTGTAACATACCTAATCATACATACCCACATATATAATGTCTATCATCATGCTATAATTTATTACATGCAAGTTCTCTTATATTTTCTATATGGATACACCTTCTCTATCTAAAAATTTCAGGAATTGAAATTCTTTATTTAAAAGAAAGCTCACCTTGAGAAACATCGTTTGTATTTTGAGCCTCTTGAGCTGTGACTGCATAGGCTCTTCCTTGGACGATCGGCTTCCTTGCTTGTATAGGTCATGGAATAGGAGCTGAAGTCGTCTTCCCTTTGTTCACCTCGGGGCAATCTTTGATCAGGTGGCCCACCTTGCCACATCGAAAATAACCCCGAGCACCTTGCCTACAGTCCGCCATTCTATGAGACTTGCCACACTTGGCACAAATCTGCCGTGGCGTGGAAGAAGCTGCTCACGAGAACCCCTGAGTAACTATAGCTCCGGCAGTAATCGCAGGGCTCTCGTATCTCATCGGCCTCCTCGACGCAAGCAATGGGAATTTCTGTTGGTTGCTCTGCTATGCCGGTCTCCCATAACCTCCTTGAAATTGTGGTTTCTGATTGTTTGGTATGAATCTCAGCTTTTTGTTCACCGGTTCATAATTCCCCGTTCTACTTTAGTCTGTATTCCACCTTCCTTGTTGCTCCCTCTGGCAGTACTTATTATTATTTTCTTCCTCTACCACAAAGGCCTTACTCATGACCTCTCCATAGGTCCTCAACTAGAATTGTACTACTCCTCCCCTCACGTCCGACATCAATCCTTGCGGAAGCGTGGTGGGCCCATAACCCACAGGTCCCAAGATCGAAACTTGCCTTTGATACCAACTATGACAGCCCAGATTTCGACACCCTAAAATCCATGCCATCAGCACGATCCTCTAGACCGTGCCCCAAAACTATGCACAAAACATTGGTATAACAAGCAATGATAAATAATTAAAGCAAATAATGGCATAAAGCGAAAAAGTAACATGCCTATCTGGCATAAACAAAAGACAGTTCTACTTCCATGCCACTGTATGAACAAAGAACCGATCCGAACTATCGGTGATAGACTGATCACCCCAAATGGTTTGCCAAAAGAATTAAGTCAATTTAATTACATTGTTATCAAAATAAAGGCTTGATATACCAAGCCGTACAATCTGCTCACAATACTCTCTCTCAAAGTACTCAGCAGAGTCTCCTAGAAGAAGTCCTCGGGAGGAGGCTCCAACTCGTCCCTAGGCACGTAATCCGA
This sequence comes from Chloranthus sessilifolius, assembly GCA_021018995.1. Taxonomy (NCBI): domain Eukaryota; kingdom Viridiplantae; phylum Streptophyta; class Magnoliopsida; order Chloranthales; family Chloranthaceae; genus Chloranthus; species Chloranthus sessilifolius. The sequence continues at coordinate 60,147,186 of CM037587.1, forward strand.
ATCACCCAGATCAACGTCTCCCAAAGCGTCGGCTGCTGCTAACAAAGGTCCTGCGACGTATAGTCTAAAGGGATGAGCTACATCCTAGCTCAATAGGGAACAATACAATGAACATATAAATCAACATCTCACATATATTCCATGATATTCTAAGCAGGATGTGGCTATGCATTGCAAGAAAAATAGTTTAAAAGATGGCAATTTGCAGTCAAATTTACTGGTAGTTTGCATGTTTTACTTTACTGATTGTTTTATCATGAATGACACTAAACAGGCCTAAAGTAAAACTTAAATCTTCAACTTAAGTAATCCTCGAGCAATATAGCATCGATCCCTGATGGAATACCCACCATCGTCGCCTAAATAGATAGTTGTTATATGTATTCCCTAGGAATACTACCCAAGCCCCATTCTCAATAGGCGGGGGGGTTAAATCTCAACTCAACATCTCTGGAATGTGCTGACTGTGTACGGATAGACCTCCGCACTGGTGTATGGATTGGCCGCCGTACCGATCACGGATATCCTGCCGCGTCAGTCGTGGGTATCCCGCCACGTCGGTGGGGTATTCTAAACAAACCTCAAATAACAAAAATAATATGTGCTTTACATATAGTTGTTCACCATATAAAGTGCTATCTTATATCAGTTAAGCCTCAACAGTAATTATTCAATCTTATTTACATCCCTGGGATGTCTAATTTACTCCCATCACACTGATGCCTTTCTTACCTTCTCATCCCCTGGGGATGTCTCATTTTCATTTGCTCTCTCAGTCTCAGTTACTCGCATCACACAGATGCCTTTATCACATTCTTGGTGTCACACACACACCCATTTTCACAAAGCTTTTCATAGTTAAAACATTTTCAATTCTGATAAATATATTACTACATACATGCTCTTACAATTAAAGTATATGTTCAAGGTGTTCCCTACCTCAGGTCTCCGAAGGTCTAAGCATCAAGACCCCACGCCGCTCCTTGTGCTCGCTTTCACACGTACCACCTATGGTACATCACAACACATGCAATACATCACTAAAGATGTAATAAAGGTCTTAGACCCTCCATGAATCACAAGGTAAGTCTAGAAAGTTTAGTAAAACTGCCAAAGTCGATTAATCGATTCCTAAAATTGATTAATCGAAACCCAAATTGATTAATCGATTCCCAAAATCGATTAATCGAGATTCAAATTCGATTAATCGAAATCTCTAACATAGTGAGGTCGATTCTCAAATCGAGTGGTCGAAGATCCAAAATCGATTAGTCAATGCCAAATCGATTAATCAAAATCCAAAATCGATTAATCGATTTCCCAACTCGATTAGTCGATTTCCCCAGGTCTTATTTCTCCAGCCACTGGAGGCACCCGGTCGATTAGTCGATTCCTAAATCGATTAATTGACCTTCAACTTCGATTAATCGATTTCCAAATTGATTAATCGAAATTGGGCATTCTTGATTTTTTAACTTCCCGACCAAAATCGATTAATCGAATCCCAATTTCGATAAATCGATTTGGCCAGATTCAGCCCCCCTTCGGGCTGTTCTTTCAAAACTCATTCCTTTTCTTTTTCTTTCTTTTTCTAAGTCTATAATCTATCATATTAACTATGCTAGACTGAATTTAATTCATCCATTCTCTAGGTATTGAAATCTAATACAACTTACCTCAATCAATCTCAAATTGATCAAGATCTAGGTTGGAATGGCTAGGGCTCCAGCTTTTGCTTCAATGGCTCCTCAAGCGTTGAATCAGCATTCAATGCTCTAATATCCTCTTGATTTGCATTAACTCCTAGCCTCCATAAGTCCTCTTTACTCCCTCTCTATTTCTCTTCTTAACTCTCTCTTCAACAACCAAAATAAATGAAAACCTAGGTTTGTTAAACGTTTTTATCCCCTTTCCTGCTTGTGTGTTAAACACATACACCAGAGATAGGTGCACGTGACACTAATTCACACTATACATTATACTTAAGTCATATTGACTTCACATTCATTCATCACATCATGTATTCAATGTTTGACCATCAATTGGTCAAACCTACGACCAATCGGGCACGGATCCCGAGGTCAATGTTTAACGCTCAATTTTTTGAGATATTACAATTTTGGTGACAAACAACAGAAGTATATTGGAGATATTTTGGAGGCAGCCAAGAATAATTATTTTGTGGGCAATCACTTGAGGTGTGCAACTAGAAAAAGTAATGGACAGCAGGGGCAGCTTGGGTCCATTTTACGAACAACAAGTATAAAGATGAGCAGGAGGCATTTTGTGTTTAGCAAGGGTAAATTTGGAACTCTAATGCATAGAAAAGTCTGCACATGGGTGTGAGCTAATTTTTTGCGGGAATGCAACTGAAGCACAACAGAAGAGGGATCCATCTCTGCTCTCTGATTGGGTGAAACCCAAGGCATAAGGATTAATGCATATGTATAAATAGAACTCCTTGCGGCTATTTTTCGACAGCAAGGAAAGTAGGAACAAAGGAATAGCCTGAGTTCTCCTTAGCTCAGTTAGGTTTAGTTTAGGCTTTTATTTTCCTTTTCTCTTCCCCTTTCTCTCTCTAATCCAGCCTGTTGGATTAGATCTAGGTAGCAACTCAGATCTGTTTTGTAATTTCGACATGCGGAAATGTGGATCGATGCGCAGACTACAGATCTGAGAACAAGTTTATTGTAAGTTGTTTTGTTTGAAGCAATAAATTATTGGTTTTAAACCTTAATTCAATCTAAAGATCTGTAGTGATTATCTTGTTATGATCGAAGCCATTGGAATGGAGGAAATCTATTGGATGATCTGTGACCATTTAAGTGGACAGAACATAGCCATAAGATCAATCCAAACCAGGGATGGAGGAAATCTATTGGATGATCTGTGACCATTGAAGTGGATAGATCATAGCCATAAGATGAATCCAAACCACCGGTCTAGATCGTATTCTTATACCTTGTATTTGTGCTTGTAGCGAAATGAAGGATGGCTGCATATCCTCAGATCTTGATCTGTTTTGCAATGGAAATCAGGCCCTAGCTGTCTATTTCCCACCATTTTATATTTTATTTCACCATCCATCTTCCTCCATCTTTTATTCTAGTTTTATTTTAGTTTTATAAACATCTCCAAGTTTTGACTTGAATTGACGACTCAGGTTAGAATTTGCAGATTAGTGTAACGCTTTCTATTTTTCCATCTTCAGTTTGCTAGAGTTTGATTGACACCCAAATTTTTAGTTGATTGTTGATTAGATTAAATCTGTATTGATAGGATCCTAGACTTGATTGACGACCAATGCTAGGAAACTTGATATATGGTGTAACGGTATTATTTATTTTCATAAATATCTAATAGTTGAGGATTAAGATTGACGACCTTAATCTGAAGAAGGAGGATTAGGATTAGATTAAATCTATATTGATGGGATCCTAGACTTGATTATCGACCAATGCTCGGAAACTTGATATATAGTGTAATGGTACTATTTATTTTCATAAATATCCGATAACTGAGGACTAAGATTGACAACCTTAATCTGAATAAAGTGGATTAGGATTTATTTTTATGCACTTTAGTTTAAATAACCATTCTTTTATTCATATTTCTCCAGCAGTTTAGAAAATCTTCTGTAATTCTATAAAATAATTAGATCTAGTGACACCCGAAAAGCTCTCTTTCTTCTTAGAATTACCAGATCTGTAGCCAGATCTGTAGCCAGATCTGGAGGTCTACTATACACCTTCTAGGTTTAGATGACTACTCCCTATGGGACAAACTCTTACTTATTTAAACTTGCTACAAAGGACCCTGTATCTTACAGGTCTTGGATATTTTGGATGTGCTGAATCCATCCCCTGGTTTACTTTGATTTTATTTTGCTTTTACCATTACACAATAAATCAGCACACTAGAATTTCCCAACAGTGATAGACCTCATAATACCCCCTACACCCACCCATCCATCATTGTTGGTTGGCCCCTCCTTCACTGATGAGCTGCCCATACTTCCTGCCTCTTTTAACCCCATGCCTCCATACTACACCCTCCTTCAAGCCATGAAGCATAATGCCTACATCAAGAGAGATGTAATTAGAGGCATGGCCGACCTGAGAAGCACAGTCAAGCAACCTCTCAAAAAAATCAAACTTCTGATACTCACTCGTAAATTAGAGAGGAAGAGAATCAAGCAAGGATGGAGAGAGATAATGTTCCAATACAATTAGGAGAAGAATAGGGCTGAGGGGATGGAGGATGCCATCAAGAAATTATAGACCGGCTTAAGATTAGCTGAGGACAAGGCCTATGACTATGTGTGACTATTGCGGCTATGCAAAAGACCTTAACTGAAAATAGTGATCGAGAGTTAGCTGAAGTTATTCCAAACAATTCAACCCTGACGTTCCTCACCAGGAAATAGCCCCTAAACCCAAGGAGCCTAGCAAAGTTAGGCCTAGAATCAAATATCAAAAAACCTACTTCCAAGCTAGAACCTACTCCCAAAAAGAAAAGCACGTCCAGGCCAAGAAACACCACCTCCAAAAGGTCACAATCTGCTGCTGCTGCTTTGAAGAAAGCAAAGGGCAAAGAAATTCAAGAACCACTTGCTAAAGAAGAGGATTTAGATGATTAGATTTGCACCTGTAATTAGTTAGGATATACTTTTTATAGATCACTTTTCACTTACAATGTACAAATTTTTATCTATATATGAAATTCCTTTTTTCTTGTGTGATTGCTTGATTTACTTCCTGCTTCATATCTAGTTTGTTTGTTTAGTTGTTTGTGTGTGCTTCTTTTATTGTGTCTGATTTTGTCTATGTTCCCTAATGCACATGCCCTTTATCTTTGAATCAGTGAGGACACTACTCCTTATAGGTTTGGGGGTGTGGCAAGGATTTCCTATGATATATTTAACCCAAGTGCAGCAGTCTTAACTAAGTGAGGAATAAATAGAATGAACTTCACCTAAGCAATGTTGAAAGTGAGGAAATTTAAATACTGTGTAGACCTTTTTAATACTAAAATTATTTGAAAATCAATACTTCTATGAGGTGAACATCAGGAAATTTCTTATAAACAGTAGTTAGTGAACTAGTAAGAAGAGAAACAGGTGAAAGCATACCCCTTTGAGTTTAATTGAAGACCATACCCAGTGAGCTTTGAGCCTGTAAAATATTTTTTTAGGAGTGTCTTTGGCAACTTTTTTTTCTCTTCTAAGGACTGATTGAGTCAAGCCCTTTTCATTAGAAGTTAGACACCCCAAGTTGAAGTTGTTTGACAGAAATCATGACACTAAGGAAAGGCTCAAGGCCCTCATTTGGACAGTTTGAGCCTAAAAGATTAAACCTGTAAAACTACCCTTGTGCATACCCAAAGTCCTCGAGCCCTACTTCAAGCAGGGGCACCCATGACTAGTCATATGAGACGGTCAATGCTTCACATGATTGGAAATAAACTATGGAACCTTGCGTACTTGCATTGTGCCTATCTTTGAATGTGGGTCGATCACACTCCTTACGTACGAAGCTGTTGTATTCAAAATGAATCTTGAATATCAAGCTCCTTCAAATCATCTTGAGAAGTGACCATTTTTCCTAGCTATTAGGATTTCGTAACTCACTCCACCTCGGTTATGCCCAGTAATGTCACTAAGCGGTTGGGAACCGATTATCTTGAGAAACGACCATTTTTCCTGACATACAGGGCTTTCGTTTTCTCACCATGTTACTCATCTAATGTTTAAAGTTTATTCTGAATATAATGGACCCGTCAGTAATGCCTTGGGCCTCTTCAAATGTCTCTTTTCTTTGGAATTCGATCATTAGTGATCGGATACCAAAGAGGGGCATCTGTTGACACCTAAATTTGGCCCAAGGCCCGATCGAAACACATTTCGAGAGAGGCGCATTTCTGAGCATTTTATGGCTTATATGAAACCCTTAAGAATCACCCCAAACCCCTAGGAATCACCCTAGATCCCTTAGAACTCACCCCATACCTTTAGAAACCAACCCTGACCTTTAGAACCCCTTAGAACCCGTCTCAGACCAGTTTCTGAACTCTCTTGAGCAATGGATGGAAGGAGGAGTGTTAAAGTTTATGAAGACCTCTACTGGATTTACGTTATATATCATTGGAAAGAGGACTTCCTCAGCTTTCCAACGAGCTAAGAATCGCCTCAATCGAAGTTGTATATCAAAAGTTATGACGATTCGAATATCGGGCATAAATGCATGTTTTTTGCTTGGCCTCCCATGGGCAGTCGACTTCCCAAAGCTACTATGCACCACTGTTTTACTGTACATATTCTTGGCATATCTAATAGTTGCACCAGGCATATGAATAATAACTGTGTATTTTTACCTCAAAAATCGAGATTGAGATTTGACTTGTTGACCATCTTGACCTTTGGGGTGTGTTTTGCTAGTTCTCTTGGACCCATTTACTACCTATGTGCCACTCCTTAATGGTTTAAAGCCCCACCCTATCATCCACCATTGGAGCAACTCTTCACACATTTTAAGGCTCCAAAAATCCTAGGAAACCTTAGATGGCCCATTACCTAATTGCTAATTCCAATTAGCCTCTAAGAAACCTCCTAACCTCTCTTTCTCCTATAAATAGAGAGGCACCCCTCCCTTTACAATGGCTTGAAAAAATTTGCAATTAAGAGATTAAGGAATCCCTTCTCTCTCTCTTCTCAGTGCACAATTCCCATATAAATTTCAGAACTTCAAAAAACCTTTAAACTTTAGCATTTCACCCAAAAGCTCTAGGTTAGAGATGTGTTACCCCCTAGCCTTTCCTCTCTACCTCTTAGCTATCAAGCCTTAGGTGTTAGAACCTCATTCCATACCATACCAACCTTCAAAGCCTCACCGAAGCAAGCCAACGCAAGGCTCCACAGTGGTGCAACAAGGGCCCGAGAGCTCCGGCTCTCCCCTCTATTCCTCTACCTTCTTGGTTATTCCTCCATCCTCCCATTTGTGCCGTTATGCCGTCAAATTCTTGGTAGGAATGGAGGGGCACAAATAGGATTTTAAGACCCATTTGGGCAAGAGGAAGCCTTTTTCATTTTGTTTATATTTTTTTTATTTTGGCCATTAGTAGAGACCACATTTAGTGGCTTGATTGGGTGCCTAACACCTTCCCAATCAATAACCGAAGCCCCTATCCAAGAACCTTTAGTGTGGACCAGATTCAGTCATATTTGTGGCACTTCGGTGCTTATAAAAATGATCTAAGTTTCCCGAGACACCAAAAGCTCCGGGTGGTGACTCTAAATATTTATTAGGGAGCGCATTGTCGCGATAGGATCGTCAAAAATCTCACGGTTGTACAATATTAAAAACAAAATTAACTGCTCTAACTAAAGTATTTTGTCACTAATAATGAAAAATAACAGTCAGAACGTGAACAAAACTAGGAGGGAGTGCTATGCCTTGACACTGCAAGCACCCCCCTCATGTATTTATATACCCCATACTGTCGAAGAAAAGAATTTTAAAATCATGCCCAAAATATTTCAATCACTTCCAATATTCTGCGGGCTGATGAATGAAAACCCTCATTTGCATTTAAGATAGTTTATAGAAGTGTGCAATGTTATTCGAATTACAAATTTGCTAGATACATCTGTTCGTTTTCATATTCTCTTAGAGATGAAGCATTGAAGTGGATGCATTCTCTGCCTCAGAATTCGTTCAGTAATTGGGAGGATTTGGAACGAGGATTCCTCATGAAGTAATTCCCAATGCACAGAACGAATCAATTCTGGTATCTTATAAGAACTTTTAAATAATATCCAGATGAATCTCTTTAAGAGGAGTGGACGAGCCTTAATGAGCTTTTGAATTCGTGTCCTCATCATGAGATCCCGAAATGACAAAGAGTCCTCACTTTCTATGAAGGTTTGAATGACCACACCCGGCATGTAATTGATGTTGACTGTGGAGGGATGTTCCATATGCTATCTGTAGAGACTGCATGGGAATTCTTTAAGAACTTTAGAGAGGAACCAGTGCAATGCCAAGCACTGGGTGAGAATGAACAGGTGACTACAAAGAGTATACCTCTTAGGCAGAGAGGATTATACAAATGAAGGTCTATGAAGAATTGGCTTCAGAAATTTGAACTCTGGAAGATAAAAATTCAATCTTTGTTGAGTGTAAAATCGCACCCAACATCTCAACAATGAAAAGACTGTGAACCTAACCACAGCTTGACTCAGAGAGTTCCTCTGCAATCTCCTATATTTTGCCCCACACAGACTCAAAACCACACTGACACAGAGGAAGCCATAATGCAAATAGCCGATAACTAGCTGCAACATGGAGGAATTCAAACACAACTACTCAATAATCTCCTGGAATCCATTACACGATTAGAAACTCAGGTAGAGCAATTAACCAGTTTGGCTAACCTAGGAACAAGTAGCTATTCTTTCTCACCGTCAGTTGGTACTCCAGGAAGAAATACTTTTACAGGAGGAACATCAACTCTCCTTAATATTTACTGAGTTTACTCCTACACAATGTCGCGCTACCGATGCATTCGTAGCAAAATCATGTAATATATGTAATATACTAGAAGTTTTGAAGACAATTTCTACGATTCATTACAGCACATCGTAAAGACTCTCTCCCTTTATTTTAAATTCACCAAAAAAGTTTGGATTTATGATTTCTTGTGAATGATGAGTCCAATCATAGTGAGTATGATTGACAGAGTTATAGTCTCGTGATTGTTATCCAGAATTGTAATAAGACAATTCTAGGGAAATCAATCTCATTTACACTTGTAAAGGAAACAGACATGCATGCATTCAATTTCACCACTTGCCAACTACCCTAGCCTTGGAACCTACACTTCAGCATTTAAACCTAAAGTGACGATTCAAATCCTACATTTTTCCTATAAACCTTATACAATCATGGATTTTTATCAAATCCGTCGCAATGATAGGCACTCGTGAGAAATATAGAGTCGCCACTAGGAGCTTTTGGTATCCCGGGAAACCTCAAATCAATATTAAATGCACTGAAGTGCCAAATATGACTCTGATTTATCGATTCACGCCAAAGGCTCTTGGGTAGGGGCTTCGATTATCAATCGGGAAGGTGTTAGGCATCCGACCAACTCGCTTGTAAGCGGTCTCTACTATGGCTGTTTGGATGTCTATATAAAAAATATATATAATTATATATATATGTATAAAGAAAAGAAAATGAGCAGAACTTCTCCTTGCCTGAAGGCACACCAATCCTATTGAGCCCTTCCTGCTTGCCGAAATTTGGGCAGCGTAACGGCTCAATTATAGGATAGAGGAAAAGTGAAAGAAGGTAAAGGAATTGAGGGGAGAGTCAGAGCTCTCGGGCCCTTGTAGCATCACAGTGGACCTTTGCGTAGGTGTGCTTCGATGAGCTTCCGAAGCTTGGATGGTTGAATGACGGGTTCTAACCTCTAGGGCTTGATAGCTAAGGGGTAGAGGTAGAAGGCTAGGGTATGGTTCTCTCCTAAACTCAAGGGTTTTTTATTGAAGATGGGGTCTAACGGGACTTTTTGAATTCTAGAATTTATATGAGAATGGTGCACCAAAAGGTTTCTTTCTTACTCTTTTCTCTCCTTAGAATTTTTTTCAAGCCCTTAATCCAAGGGGAGTGGGTCTCTATTTATAGGAAAAGGGTAGGTTAGGAGGCTACTTAGATGCTAATTGGGTGTAGCAATTAGGTAATCTCTAATCTAAGGTTTCCTACGATTTTAAGAGCTTGGAAAATTGTGAAGATAGCTTCAATGGTAGATGATAGGGTGGGGTTTCAAATGATGTAAGGGTTATAAATAAGGTAAGGTGGGGTGCAATAGTCCTAATGAAACCCATCCTAGATTTTGAGTTGGTCAACAAATCAAACCCTAAAGGTGAAATTCGAGTAGAAACCATCAGATTACTATAGCTAAGTCTAGCGCATGTATTACATGCGCCAAGCAAAACTACAGTGCATGGAAGTCTAGAGCCTATGAGGGGACCTACCTATACTTGGCACAACTAATACATATGCTAGGCAAAATCCTGCAAAACTGTCCGATTGGTAAATCACCATAACTTTTGATATATAACTCTAATTGAGGCAATTTTTGGCTTGTTGGAAAGATGGGGAAGTCCTCTCTCCAATGGTGTATAACACAGATTCAGAAAAGGTTTATGTAAATTTTGGCACTGCTCTCTTTAACCACTGCTCATGAGGGTTCAAAACTGGCCCGAGAAGGATTCTAATGGGTCTAGGAAGGCTAGGGTTGATTCCTAAGGGTTTGGGATGATTCCTAAGGGTTTTGAGATGACTCCTAAGGGTTTTGGTATGACTCCTAAGGATTTGGGGAATGTTATCGGAAGCTCGGAGGTGCGCCTCTCTTGAAGTATGTTTTGATCGGGCCTTGGGGCCAATTTTGGGTGTCTACAGATGCCCCTCTTTGGTATCCGATCACTAATGATCGAATGCTAGAGACAAGAGACATCCGAAGAGGCCTAAGGCATTACTGAAGGGTCTACTGTATTCAAAATTAACCTCAAACATCAGGTGAGTAACATGGTGAGTAAACAAAAGCCCTGTATGTCGAGAAAAATGTTCGTTCCTCAAGGCTATCGGCTCCCAAGCGCTTAGCGACATTACTAGTTATAACCGAGGTGGAGCGAGTTGCGAAAGCCTAATATACTGAGAAAAATATTCACTTCTTGAGATGATTGAAGATGTTTGATGTTCAAGTCTCATTCTAAAATAAATAGCTCCGTAAGTAAGAGGATGATTGACCCATACTTAAAGATAGGCATGAAGTAAATACGCGAAGGTCCACAGTTTGTGTCCAATCATACGAGGCATTGATTGCCCCATATGATTGGGCATAGGTGCCCCTGCGCGAAGCAGGGCTCAAGATTTTTATGCGAACCCATCAATCTCGAGGATAATTTAGCACGACTACCTAAGCAGAGCGAATAGATGTCGCAACACTTTTTGGGAGTATATACCGCTTTTAATAATGTGCCCTGGATCAACATGACCTAGAGCATCCAACTTTAAATACCACTGAACAGATTCGACCAAAATTGGGTGCCTACCGAAGGAGACACCCAATCCTAGTCTCTGCCAATAATGTTCTTACAAATCTTTTAACTATGCATAAACATGCATCCATTATGTGTGATAAGCAACAAAGGCGATAGAAGTCCCGACCCAGATCCCGTCCGAATATAATTTATAAGAGCAAAGGACCATCCTACAGATACCCAAACGTATGGTGTACACTTTATAGGGATACCACGCCAATACAGGTTTTAAGCCTGTAGAAATATAAGGAAAAAAAACCCTTCTGCATGTATGTTTGCACATAGTTGATTGATATGTAGTTTCATTTTCAACAGGTTGGTCTAAACCAACGATTCACCTTTTTCAACGGAGTTACCCAGACCTCAAATCTCGTAGGGTGCACGCCCAGACTACGCAGACCAAGAGTCCACACCTTCAAGAAATTTATGAAAAATTTGAAGCTTAGACACTAACATTCATATGAATCCAAAGACAGAGCGCTTAGCTCGAAGATTTAGTAGTGGAATCAACCTGATTGAAACATTGACCCCTTGATCGGGATTGACACCGTTGCTCCTACTTTAAAGTAGAATCCAAAGATCCAAGGCGAACCTTAGACTTAAGACAATAATTTGGCATAGCTGCATTGCCGATAAAATATTGACATTTTACCCTATTGAAGCACACATGTGCGTAGCTGTACATAAAAAAGTATAATGCAAACACAACTATTTCTTTCTTTTTTTTTCTTTCACATGATTTATTTTTCCTTTTTTTTTTATAACAGACCGGACGTCGGTGGTGAGATGCTTCATCTGATATGTCCATCGCTGAGAGGTTGCCTTCTTCGAGGCTTCAGACATTTTGATGTTGCTGTACATCTCAAGAAAACGTCAGTGCCTTTTTTGTTTATATAAAAAAAGTGCATCCTAATCAACAAAAGGAGAAACAAACTTTTACCTATATTTTTTCATTTTTCAAGATTTATAAATATATATATATATATATATATAGATTTTTTTTTCAGAGATTTTTTATTCTTTTTCTTCAATTTTTGAGATGGAAGTATGATGTTGTACATATGAAAAAGAGTAGAAATATATACATTGTTTTTATATTTAGATTTTTCTTGATTTTTTTTTTTTTTTTGGCTTTTTTTTTTTTTTTTATGCCTCATCGGTGAGACGAAGTAACGGATCCCTTTTTTTAGCATAGTCAAACCCGTTCATGTGGTCAGAACATCCATCCCTTTGGATCGGATCAACCTCTTCTCCTTACCTCGGGTCATACGTTTGATGGTGCGGTCATGAAGACGTTCTTGATCTAGACCAGATTTGAGCTAACATGAGTGGCTCAATTGAAGACCAGATGGCCCAAAATTGTAACCAAGGGAGTAACCAATGACTTTCTCTTTTTGTTTTTAACCTTTTTACTCACAGCACCTAAGACAGGTGTGCAACCATGGGATTTTTGATGATCCCGTTGCGGCGATGCGCCCGCTTGCAAAAAATATATAGAGTCACCATCCGGAGCTTTTGGTGTCCCGGGAAACCTAGTTCATTTTTATGAGCACTGAAGTGCTCAAAATATGACTCTGAATCCGGTCCACACCAAAGACTCTTCGATAGGGGCTTCGATTATCGATTGGGAAGGTGTTAGGCACCTGATCAACCCACTTAATGCGGTCTTTACTTATGGCCAAAATAAAAATAAAGTAAAGGAAAAGAAAATAGCTTTCTCTTGCCCAAATGGGCCGTAAATCCTATTTCTGCCCCTCCGTTCCTACCAAAAATTTGGCGGTGTAACGGCACAAATGGGAGGATGGGAAATGCTAAAAAGAGATAGGAGAAGAAAGGGGAGAGCCGGAGCCCTCGGGCCCTTGTAGCACCGTAGGAGAGCCTTGCGTGGCTTGCTTTTGATGAGTTCTTGATAGCTTGTAAAGCTTGAGAATGGGTTCTAACTCTTTAAGAGAGATAGTTAAGAGGTAGAGGGAGGGTGCTAGGATAGAACACACACCTAACCTAGAGGTTTGTCATGAAAAACAAGGGTGGGGAAGAGGTTTGGAATTCTGGTTTTTATATGGGAAGTGTGCACCAAAGGGAGAAAGATCTTCTCACTTTAAGCTCTTTCTCTCTTAGGTAGAAATTTTCAACCCTTAAACCAAGGGGAGGGGGGTTCTATTTATAGGAAAAGGGTGGATTAGGAGAGTGTTTAGATGTTAATCAAGGTTAGAAATTAGGTAATCTAGCATCTAAGGTTTCCTAGGGTTTCAAGGGTTTAGAGAAGTGTGAAGATGGGCTTTAATGGTGGATGATGGGTTAATAATTTAGATCACTTATGGGTTGCAAATAGGTGTTAAAAGGGTGCAACAAAGCTATTAAAATGCACCCCAAGGATTGAGGTGGTCAACAAGTCAAACCCTAGCTTCAAAATTCGAGACAAAAACCAAAAGTCACTATTCATATGCCTGGCGCAACTAATAGTTGCGCCAGGCAAATATACAGTAAAATAGTTCTGTACAGTAGCCTGAAAGGTGGCTCCGTGAGGGGTGGGGGGACCCATTTATACCTGGCACAACTATTAGTTGCGCCAGGAAATTTCTAGGGGAAAAAAAGTCTTGTGCAACTATTAGTTGCGCCAGGCAAATTCTGGGAGAAAATGGCTTGGCGCAACTATTAGTCGCGTCAGGCAAAAATTCCTCCAAAATGACCCAATTTTCAAATGGTCATAACATTTGATATATAATTTTGATTGAGGTGATTTTTGGCTTGTTAGAAAGCTAGAGACGTCCTCTTTCCAATGGTATATAACTCAAATCTTGAACAGGTCTAAGTAAATTTTAGCACTCCTCTTTCCATCCACTATTCGGGAGGGTTTAACACTGGTCCAGGAAAGGGTTCTAATAGATTTAAGAAGGTTAGGGTTGATTCCTAAGGGTTCGGGAGGTTCCTAAGGGTTTAGAAAGGTTCCTAAGAGTTTCATACATGCCATCAAAAGCTCGAAAGTGTGACTCTCTCGAAATGTGTTCTGATCAAACCTTGGGCCAAATTTGGGTGTCTACAGATGCCTCTCTTTGGTATCCAATAATTAATGATCGAATGTCAAAGAAAAGAGACATCCGAAGAGGCCCAAGGCATTACTAACAGGTCTGCTATATTTAGAATAAACTTCAAACATCAGATGAGTAACATGGTGAGAAAACAAAAGCCTTGGATGTCAGGCTAAACATTCGTTTCTCAAGGTAATCGATCCCCAAGCGCTTAGCAACATTACTGGGTATAACCGAGTTGGAACGAGTTGCGAAAGCCCTGTATGCTAGGCCAAACATTCGCTTCTCGAGATAATTTGAAGGTATTTGATATTTAAGATTCATTCTGAATGTAATAGCTTCATAAGTAAGAGGGGTGATCGACCCACATTCAAAGATAGGCACTAAGCAAAACTACTCAAGGCTCCATAGTTTGCGTCCAATCCTATAAGCCATTTGATTGCCTCATTTGACTGGTCGCAGGTGCCCCTGCCTAAAGTGGGGTTCGAAATATCTGGGTGAACCTAGTGATCCCAAAGTTTATTTAGCATGACTACCCGAGTGGAGTGAATAGAAGTCGCAACACTTTTTGGGAGGGCGTGCCATTTTTGAAAACGTGCCCTGGATCAACATGACCTAGAGCATCCAACTTCAAGTACTGCTAAACAGATCAAACCAATCATTGGGTGTCTCCCAAAAAGAGGCATTCAATCTTGGCTTTCGTCGATAATGATCATAAATATCAATTAACTATGCATAAACATGCACCCATCAGGGGCGATAAGCAACAACAATGGCAATGGAAACCCCGACCCGGACCTGCCCGGGTATAATTTATGGGAACAAACGACCATCATACGGATATCCAGATGCATGGTGTATACTTTATAGGGATATCGCTGTCCATACAGGTTTTAAGCCTGCAAAAAATAAAAGGGAAATGAACCCTTCTGAATGCATGGTTGATACGTAATCTCATTCTCAATAGGTTGGTCTCAACCAATGATTGACCTTTTCCAATGGAGTCATCCGGACCTCAAACCCTGTAGAGCGCACGCCTAGACCGTGCGGACCAAGAGTCCACACCTCCGAAAAGTTCATGAAAAATTTGAAGCTTAGACTCTCACGTTCATATGAATCGAAGATAGAGTGCTTAGCTCAATAATTTAGCAGTGGAATCGTCCTGACCGAAACATTGACCGTCTGATCATGATTGATACCGTTGCTCCTATTTTGAAGTAGGATCCATGGATCCAAGGTGAACCTTAGATCTAAGGACATTACTATAACACAGTGGTGTTGCTGATAAAATATAGACATTTTACCGCATCAGAACACGCATGTGCGTAGCTCTGTGGGGAAGCACAAATTTATTCTTTCTTTTTCAAAATGATTTTCTCTCTCTCTTTTTGAATAGACCTGACGTTAGTGGTGAGATGCTCCATCTGATTTGTCCATCGCTAAGAAGTTGCCCGCTTCGAGGCTTTGGACCGTGTGATGTTCCTGCATATTCTCGAGAAAAGGTCAGTCCCTTTTTTTGTTTATACATATAAAGAAAATGCATCCTAAACAACAGAAGGAAAAGTAGATTTCTACCTACATTTTTTTATTTTCAATATATTTTTTTGGATTTTTATTTTAAGAGATTTTTTGGTATTTTTCCTAATTTTTGAGATTGAAATATGATGCTACAAATATGAGTAGAAATATATGCACATTTTTTGTATTTGGATTATTCATGATTTTTTGTTTTTGTCTTTCTCTCTCTTTTTTCTTTTGATGCCTAGAGATAGTGAGATGGAGTATTGGGTCCCATTTTGAGCATAGTCGAACTCTTTCATGCAGTCGGACCTGAGTGAGTTTTCAGATTTTACCAAGGCCGAAACGTTGATCCCTTTGAATTGAGTTAAACCTTTCTCCTTGCCTCGGGTCATATGTTTGACGGTGCAGTTTCACAAAGATAATTTTGGTCGGAACCCAATTTGAACTAGCATGAGCGGCCCAGTCGAACAAGAGGGTACAGGAAGAGTAATAAAAGGATTCCTCAAACATCAATCTTCTCAATCAGTCCAAACCTTTCTTTTTCAATTTTTTCTCTTTTCTTTTCTCTTTTTTTATTATTTATTTATCTCCTTTTTTACCCGTGGCGCCCTTTAGGGTTTTCACCACGTCTATGGGTTTAGCTCTCTTACCCCAAGCGCCCTTTCGGGTTTTCACCTGGTCCGCACAAGCTTGCTGTTTTTACCCGTAATGCCCTTTCGGGTTTTCACCACATCCATCTTGCTTTAAGCTTGTATTTATATTTATATTTTTTATTCTTTCATTTTTTTCAAAAGCCACGATATAGACATCGATTCCGTCATAGCCAGCTAGATGGGGTTCTGGTGTCGTCTTACAACTCGGCTCGTGTTGACTTAACAGATATTATGACTGCTTGTGAACCTAAAAAGAGGGCTTCCTTCAGGGTGTATCTTGGCCATGGGTTAAGTTAGAATTTTGAAGGTATGCTGGGCTAAAAGGGTTTCCTTGATACAGCTTCAATTTTCTCGAGATACTTCCTTCCATGGGAGTTTTACTATACATGCCCCGTGATTCTTCTATTTTTTTGTTTTTTTTTTTTCATTTCAGGCAATCTCTTTTTGGGGTTTTGCTTTTCTGATTTTTTTAGATTTTGATAGTAACTTTACTTCCCTTTTTTGTATATGTACACACATTTTTTTGGGGGAAGGGGGTTATTGAAAGAAAGGCCCAGGCTCAAATGGGGTAGTAAAGGATATCATCATTTTTAGGGATGCTTTTTGGCTACTGTGTTTGGGATGATGGCCTCTTTTGGGTGATTCTTAAGCAGTCACGTATCTGTTTCACCAATACTTACCTTGACGTGATAGACTAAGAGTAGAACCGTCGAACATATCTAGCGTTGATGGGCTCAAGAAGATGATCTCCGTCCATGGTGGCGAGGTGGATGGCATATCCCGATAGCACCTCTCGAACGACATAAGGTCCTTCTTAGTTTGGCTTAAACATTCCTCTCGGATCGGGGTGGGGGGATGGAAAGATCTTCTTCAACACAGTGTCTCCTACCTTTAGATCTCAATCGCAGACACGTTTATTATAAGCGCATGAGATTCACCCCTGGTAAACTTGAGTGTGACACAAGGCTAAGAGTCTCCTCTTGTCAAATAAGTTCAACTATTCAAAGCATGATCTTTCTCTCTCCACTTCGGGTAAGCCTAATTCCATGAGGATTCGAAGCGAGGGTACTTCCACCTCTACCGGTAGGACGGCCTCAGTTCCATACATAAGAGAGAATGGTGTTGCCCGTGTAGCGGTACAGATTGACGTTCTGTAGGCCCACAAAGCAAATGGTAGCATTTCGCTCCAATCTTGATAAGTAACGACCATTTTCTCGAGGATGCAGACGACCATCTTGTTCACAGCTTCTACGGCTCTAATAGTTTAAGGTTGATAAGGTGACGAGCGATGGTGCTTGATTTTGTATTGCTCGCAAAAGGCTCGGACTCCAAATCGGCACACAATATTATTCTTGAGGAATTTCTCGACGTGACTGGCTATGATGTTGGCATATGACGCCGTTTCCACCTACTTGGTGAAGTATTCAATGGCGACAAGGATGAACCGATGCCCGTTCGATGCTTTCGGATGAATCATTCTAACAACGTCAAGGCCCCACATGGCAATGGCCAAGGAGTGGTCATGCAGTGTAGATCGATGGCAGGAGCGTGTATCAGACTGGAGTGTTCCTGACACTTGTAGCATTTCTAAACATGTTGGCAGCAATCTGATTCCATAGTGGTCCGAAAGTATCCCTACCACAGAATTTTCTTCACAAGCATGTGACCGCTGGCGTGGGCTCCACATACTCCCTCGTGGATCTCCTTCATAATATTGATCGCTTCACCTTCTGTAAGGCACCTGAGTAAGATGTTATTGTACGATCGTTTATAAAGGCATTCCCCGCAAATGACGTAGCCTGCCGCTAGACATTGAATGGTTCATCGGTCCGTCTTAGATGTACCCTCAGGGAAAGTTAGGGTCTCAAGGAAATTCTTGATATCTGAGAACCAAGGTGGCTCATCATCAGGCTTCATAGGTTCCTCTATCTGGAGGCAGAAGGCCAGCTCATTCCTCTTCTCGATCATGATCGGCTTCATCTCAGCACCGTATGGGATTTCTATCATTGATGCCAAAGTTGCTAGTGCATCAGCAAAGCAATTCCTTATCCGGGGGACATATGAGAATGTCACATCTTGGAAGCAAGGTATCAGATCCTCGAGGTGCTCATAGTAAGGGATCAGTTTCTCATCTTTCGTCTTTCAGTCATCGTTCGTCTGGCATATGATTAACTGTGAATCGCCAAACACGCGGAGGTGAGCTATATTCAGATTGAGAGCCACCTGCAGACCAGCGACACAAGCTTCATATTCAACCATGTTGTTTGTGCAAGGGAAGTTGAGCTTGATAGAGATGGGTGCGTGAGATCCTTTTAGCGAAATCAGAATAGAGGCAACTCCCTGACCTTTTACATTAGCTGCCCCGTCAAAGTGGTTTACCCAAGAATCTTCTGCTTCTTCTGTATCATCTTCTGTCATAAAAAGGAGGTCCTCATCAAGGAATTCAGTTCTCAAAGGCTCATAATCTAGAAAGGATTGTCAGCAAGATGATCGGTGATGCACCGCCCCTTGATTGACTTCGAGTGGCGATGTCGTGATGTCGAACTCGGATAATAAAAGCTATTGCCGTCTGCGATCCAGTTGAGTGAGGGCTTCTCAAAAGGTATTTCAATGGGATCCATTAGACCAAAAGTAGAAACTGACGAGATAGCAAGTAAATGGCGAAGCCTCTGAGTAGCCCATACAAGAGCCAGGCATGCTTTCTCTAGATGAGAATAGCGTGTTTCATAATCAGTAAACTTCTTGCTCAAATAGTAAATGGCATGCTCTCTTCTTCCCGTCTCGTCATGTCGCCCTAAGACACATCCCATCGAAACCTCTGTCGTGGAGAGATACATCAAGAGTGGCCTCCCTGGCTTGGGTGGTACCAAAATAGGTGGGTTAAGGAGGTAGATTTTGATTTTATCGAATGCTGCCTGACAGTTGTTGTTCCATTCAACGGGTGAGTTCTTCCTTAGTAGCTTAAAGATCGGCGTGCAGATTGGAGTTATCTATGTAATGAACTGACTGATATATTGTATTCTGCCTAAGAACCCTCTAACTTCCTTCTCAGTAGACGGTGGCAGAATTTCCGTGATAGCTTTGACTTTGACTGGGTCGACCTCGATCCCTCTCCTGCTGATGATGAATCCTAACAATTTTCCAAACATAGCGCCAAAAGCACGCTTCTGTGGATTCAGGCATAACCTATACTTTCTCAGCCTCTCAAATAGTTTCTAGAGGTTTACCAAGTGATCACCTTGCTCTGGTGACTTGGCTATAATATCATTAACATATACCTCAATTTCTTGGTGCATCATGTCATGAAACAGTGCGGTCATAGCCCTTTGGTATGTTATGCCAGCATTTTTCAGTCCAAATGGCATGACTCGGTAGCAAAAGGTTCCCCACGGAGTGATGAATGCAATCTTCTCTCGATCTACCTCTGCCATCTTTATCTGATTGTATCCTGAGAATCCATCCATAAATAAAAGCATCCCGTGGTTAGCAGTGTTATCGACCAAGATGTCGATGTGTGGCAGTAGGAAATCATCCTTCGAGCTCACTTTGTTTAAATTTTAAAAATCGATACACATGCGTACCTTTCCGTCCTTCTTTGGCACAGGCACAATATTGGCCAGCCACTACGAGTATTTGGATACCATGAGAAACCCTGCATCATATTGCTTGATGACCTCATCTTTGACTTTCAACATCCATTCGGGTCAGAGACGTCTCAGCTTCTACTTAATCGGCTTCATATCAGGGTAGAGAGGCAGCTCATGCTCGACAAAATCAGTGTCCAGACCAAGCATGTCCTCGTACGACCAGGCAAAAATGTCTTCATATGATCGAAGGAAGTCGATCATGCTTTTTCTCTCCTAGAGAGACAGCGACGTTCTAAGTTTGGTTATTCGAGAAACCTCCTCAATCCCTAGATTAACGTCCTCAGTTTCCTAGACAATGGGGGTAGGGTCATGCTCAAAGTCGGCAAACCGATCAAGGAGCTCATTGGGGAGCTCCTCCAAAGGACTATCCACATCAAGAGTCGTAACCCCTACCTCTTCCTGTATTTCTATAGGGAAGGGGTCGATTTTACGTGGGACAGGTATTTCGATTAAGGCATCTTTTTATGTAATTTTATTTAAAATCTTAAAAGACAATATTTTTAGGTTTTATATTTTTTCAATGTTTTTGGGATTTTATATTGTTTCTATGTTTTTGAGATTTTTGTTTTCTTCGGACCTTGGCAAGGCGGGTTGCTATACATACAAGGTATTGCCTGCCAAGGGCTTATCTCACTTTTTATTGGTTGTTTTTTTTTGGAAAACAGGTGCCAAATTTTAGGCCACTCCCTGCTTCCAAAGTTTGGGGCAAAGATACCCAGTTGCGTACCTAAAGGGTCGCTCCTTTACCTGTTGGGATGGAGGGTGCTGACAGATATGACTCATTGGAGTCAGCCTCCATCATATTGATTCTCATTTCGTCTGAGATGATGTCCTCAAACAATAACTCAATTTTATGGTGATTTACCACAGGGGGGATTTATTCAGGTACTGGTCGTCGTTCCTCGAAAAGGGACAACGCGGCCAAATCTATCACCAAGTTAGGAAGGGAGATCCGAAGATAGGTGGGATGGACAGGGGCTATGGGTTTGTGTGGGGTCAAATGGGTTACCCCATTTCGATCGATCTTTACGACCCCAGCGCTGACAAAGGATTCCTTGATGTGCGGCCTAGGGCAAGGTTTCTCTTCTATATTGATTCCTTGAGCTCTTGCAGCTGCAGCTACCCTAGCTTTCTCTTTAGCCTCTCAGACCTCTTCCTCTGTGGGCTTGTAACCTAGCCCAAATCTTACTTTATGTCCCTTGGTAATAACTGACTCTCTTCTGCCCTGTAATCTAGGCCCAAGCCCTCTGCCTCTCTGATAGCCCCATTTTTGGAGCCTAGCCACCGCTGCTACAGTTCTGCTTCCAGTTTTAGGCATGATGCCCTCAATGGGCTCTGGGAGTACTGTCGATACCTCATATTCGAAGCTGTGGAGGTCGACATCCTCAACGGTGTGCGATATATCCAGCATATTGGGTTTCTCAATGCTATTAGCGGCCTTTTCTTTCTCATTATGCCCCTCACCGATGATTGTGATAATCTTGTGCCCAGAGGCAAATTTGAGTTTCTGGTGTAATGTGAAAGGTATGACTGCGACCTCGTGCAGCCATGGGTGTCCTAACAATAGATTAAACGAGGATTTGATGTTCATTACTCAAAACAAGATGGAAAAGATCATTGGCCCTATCAATAGCTTAAGATCAACTTCTCCCATTATTTCTCTCTTGGTATTGTTAAAACCTCTAGCGTTGGTTCTCGTGGGCCTCAACATGCATGGATCGACCTCGACCTTGGTGGCGGTTCTTAATGGGCATATATTCAATGCAGACCCATTATCAATTAGAACCAAGGGGATAATCATATTTCCTGACTCAACAGTAATATTGAGGGATTTAACATGATTCTTTCCCTCCTCAGGTAGATCTATGTCCAAAAATGAAATGGCATTGGGTCCCATCACCTGTCTGATTATTTGCCCAACCTCGTTTGGGCTCACCTGTTGGGACACATGGGCATTTTTTAACACCCCCATTAGAGCTTGGAAATGGAGTGGGGACGTCATTAAAAGATCTCAGACAGTGATATGGGCTGACATCCTTCTTAATTGATTCTCGAGAATGTGCTCCCGACTCATCTTCTCAAACAGGTGGACTGCACTGTTCTTCTTCCCCTCTGGCCGTGTTGGTGCTGGTGTTGTTGCTGTTGCTATTGCAATTGCTGCTATTATTGCCTCGAGCTTTTTCGAGATTCTCCCCAACCTAGTGACGAAGTCCACAGCCCCCTCCCTACTATTGCCGTTGGCATTGACATTTGGTTGCTCATAGCTTAGCGGGACCTGATGAGGGTCGTAGGTTGGTCCTGAGAGCTAGAATGGTATGGTCATCGGCACCTGAAGTGCATGTTCTAATGGCTCTGAGAGGGTAGGTAAGCCCTGGTTTATCTCAGTGGTGGATGGGCAGGTGGAAAAATTGGGCTGAATGGGGGTGGTGAAGCTTGAGGATGGTGGTACTAGGGGGAAGGCGGTAAAAGTAGGCCACTGATAGCTGGTAGGTGCTAGCAAGGGATCGGGGGTTTGATGGGCGGTTAGGTAATTGACCGGGGTGGTGGAGTTTGCAGGAGGCTGAACTGAGGGCAATGCAAGCCATGGATAATTGACTAGTGTGGGTGTAGGATTGGGGGCCTAATGGCTTATTGGGTAATTGATGGGGGTGGTGGTGTATGGCTAATATGCATTTATGTGCACATAATTGATGGGGGTGGGTGATGGAAAGTTGCATTTATGTGCACATAATTGACGGGGGTGGGTGATGGAAAGTATGCCCTGAGATCCAAGGGTTCAATTTACGGAGTTGGGTTGGGGAAATAATCTGACAAATTCAGGGGTTCAATTACCCCAATGTTCCTTTCTTCAATATTCCTTGACAAAGGCGCCACATAACTCTCCCGATCATTAATGTAATCGGATGGGTCAAACTCAAACTCCTCTTCATTTTCTACCATTTCGACGGTGGGTCTAAGACCTGCGCCTCCGGTAGGATGTGGAGGTAGTGGCACCTAGTGAATATTTACATGCTGAGAAGGTGCAGGTGGAATGATTTTTCCGGTGTCAATCAAATCTTGGATTACATGCTTTAATGGGAAGCAGCCATCGATCGGGTGACCCAAACCCTGATGGAAATTGCAATGAGTATTGGGGTCAAAATTATATGGAATCGGATTGGGAGGAGGTCGTGGTTGGAGAATAGTTATTAAACCCTTTTCAATTAATAATGGCAAAAGTACACTCAGGGATTGCCCCAAGGGCGTAAAGACTCGATCATAACGAGCTCTCCTCTCAGGGGTCATTTGCATTCCCTACCCATTCCCTGCTCTTTGTATTGGCCCTGTCTTGACGGTAGTTGGTTGCGCTGCTTGGAATTGGAACGAGGCTGCATTGTTATTGCTGGGTCGGGTGTTTGTAACATTTTGCACCTCTGTCCCTTTCCTCCTATCGTTCTTCTGCTTAATAAACCTCCTAACCCCGCTAGTTCCCCCTGAAGCATTCTTATTCAATCGCCCTTCTCGGATGGCATCCTCACAGCGGTTGGCGTTCTTTACCAAGTCAGCAAAACTAGACTGCTGCTGGTATACAAGAAAATCGGAAATCACTGGCAGAGTATTCTTCGAAATCATCTCTATCTGCTCATCGTCTGGTATTCTATTCCTCACTTGAGCTGCCACTGCTCTCCAACGCCCCAAATAGTCACCGAAAGTCTCGTTGGGATTTTATTTCAAACGAGCCAAATCAGACTTGCGCGGTTCAATATCAGTATTGTAGACATACTATTCCTAGAACAAATACGTCAAATCCTTTCATGTCTTCATCATGGATGGTTCAAGAGACGTGAACCACCTCAGGGCCAGACTGGTCAAACTTTTCTGAAAGACTTTTATGAGCAGTCTCTTGTCCCCCCCATACTGACACATGTCCCCACCATAGGACTTAAGGTGTGCAATCGGGTTGCCCATGCCATTGTACTTGTCGAATACTGACATTTTAAATTTGGGTGGCAGGGAGACCACGGCAAACAGACATAAATCCATAAAATATGTGGCATAGATTTCAGCACCACCCATCTTTAACAATTATTTCTAGATTTTGTCTAGTTGCTCCCTTAACTGTTTCGATTCTTTGGACGTGGGGGCCATTTTTTCAACAGCCGACCAACACTCTCTCTTTACTATTGGGGATGGGATTGCTACCGGTAGAGGATTAATAGTGGTCACTGCCCCGACATAGGCACCATTGTTTCTAATCTCGTCCTCCTCATACTGCTGATCTATGTAGGGTGCAATGAGGACGGTGTTCTCATACTGTTGTTGCATGAACTGGATGCGATTGGATTGGATGTGGTTGGGTGAGCCCCTTGAATGTAAGGGAGGTGTTGTGGGGTGATGGGATGAGTAGTGGTTTGGTTTAGGGTGGGGCCTGATAGGGCCATTGGATATGGGAGAAGGTTTGGATATGGTCCTGGGGTATGGGGCCATGGGAAAATTGGGTCTGAGGTACGGCATGGGTTTGACACGGTTGTGAAGGTTGGAGGTGAGTGAAGTTTTGGGGTATTGTGGTGGGTAAGAGGTTTGGGCTTGGGCCATGGGCCAGGGGTAGGTTTGGGCCACAAGGCCTTGATCAGGTTGTGTTTGGGTAAAGGGCATAGGATTTGGGGGATCTTGGCCTATTAGGCCTTGATGGGTATGGCCCATTGGGCTTTGGAGGGAGGGCTTGGGCCATGGGCCATTTATAGGTATGGGCCTGGGCCAGATGGGTCTGGGTTGTGGGCCCTTGGGGTATGTGGGCCTGGCCCACTAGGTTTTGAGGGGTATGGGCCATGGGCCCTTGGAGGGTTTGGGCTTGGGCCAAATGGGTTTGGGCCATGGACCCTTCGATAAAGGTTTAGGCAATGGGCCCTTGGGGTATGTGGGCCTGGCCTACTGGTTTTGAGGGGTATGGGCCATGGGCCATTGGTGGGTTTGGGCCATGGGCCCTTGGGTATGGGTTTGGGCAATGGGCCCTTGGGGTATGTAGATCTGGCCCACTGGGTTTTGAGGGGTATGGGCCATGGGCCATTGGTGGGTTTGGGCCATGGCTCTTTGATGGTTTTGGGCCATGGGCCCTTAGGTATGGGTGATGGGGTGTTGGGCCATTGGGCCTTGGAGATCATGGGTGGTGCGGTTATGGGCCAATGGGCCTTGGTGAATGGTAGGGTTTTGGGCCAATGGGCCTTGTGGCATATGGGAGATGGGGTTTTGGATGGTGTGAATTATGGGTGGTTGATGGGGGTCATGGGGGAGTGAAGCATGGAGGTTGGCTAAGGTATGGGATGGGTTCATGGATGTGTGGTGTAGATGAGGGGAGGTGTTTTGGGAAGCCTTTCATAAGGAGTAGGCTTGGAACATCTCCTCCATCATGGTGATGGAAGAAGGATCGGATGTGGGTGGTGGATTTAAGGGATGATTGGGTATAGATGGGGTGGATGTGGAGGGAAAATTGGGCATGGTAAGTGATGGGACATGGGATGGATTGAAGGAATGGGGTGAGGCATTGGCAAAGGGGGATGGGTTGGGGATGTTTAAGGGTGATGGAGGGTAAAGTATGGGTGTTTGGGAAAAATCGAGCATGGCCCCAGTAAAAATGGGCATGACTCGGGTAGATGGGGGGACTTGTGGGGGGTTGGATAGGGTGGAGGTGGCATAGGTAAAGGATTGTGGATTGGGTCTATATGGGGAAGATGGAAAATGGGGCATGGGTGCGGATGTGGAAATGTGGGTTGGGTTCATCATGGATGGGGGTGGGAAATGTCTTGGGTTTTAAGGGGATGTGGATGGAATGGGTGGTTGGTTTGGCATGGATAGGGGGGGACAAGTGGCTTGAGAAAAAGATGGGGAATGAGGGGGTTGATTTTGGATGTTTTGGGAAGTGGTGGTTGGGAAAATGGGGGCGCCAAATAGACCGGTAATGGTAAAAGGGGATAGGGTGATGGGGATGGATGTGAACGCTTCTTTCGAATGAGAGTGGGTTAGAGAATGTGGCGGGGATGAGTCAGGATCGGTATAAGCCAGGTCCACTACCCATGACATTCTACGGGAACGGGTTGGGTATGCGTGCCATGGATAAGGCCTAAAAATTTTCCTCCTTTTTCCCCTACGGGAGGATGGAGGGCAAGATGATGCCGTTGTGCCGACACCACAAAGGTTCTATTTTTTTAGGTTTTTTTATTTTTAATTTTTTCGAATTTTTTTTTTAAAAACAAAGGTTCTGAGGCCTTGGAATTCCCTTCTCGGGTGGCTTTCGCACCCTAATTTAGGACCCGTGGCGACGATTCTGACACGCTTCAGAAGAATCAAAGGAAGACCTTTGATCTATTGAAGGCACGGAAATCGAGGTAAATAGCTCGATCTCCTGAAATGAGCTAAAAAGAAGTTGCCTTCTTTTGACCGGCGGGGGCGTGTGTCAGAGATGGCGAGGCCCAATCAAAGGTACTAAAGACACTAATCGAGGGACTCGGGAGGTGGAAAAGACCACTGATTTAGGCAGCTGCTGTCCAGAACAGGCTTGGCGCAACTAATATATGCGCCAAGTCAAAATGCTCCCCTTTTTACACTAGCACAACTATTAGTTGCGCCAAGGTAAAAGTGGTCGGGATTAAAGCTGGCGCAATTATTAGTTACACCAGTTATAATTCTGAGGTTTTTACACTAGCGCAACTAATACTTGCACCAGGCTAAAATAGGGCTCCAGATGTATATGATAGCAGCAAACAACACCCAAAATGAGTCTCTTTTTTTGGTTTTTATGGAAGCTAGGCTTCCGAGAACTGATTGTTTATATGTGATCGACTCTCTCCTCACCGACGCCTAAAGGTTTGAGTCCAATATAACTCGCTAGTGCGCTCCCCAAGGGTTTCAAGATTTAGAATAGGAACCCACCCGATATACCTCCGGTGCAAGCGCCTTCTCAGATACTAGGTGGGCTGGGACTTTTCTGGATTGTCACTACTAGGGGCTGCCGCCATACTAAGACCCGGGTGGTTGTATGTGTGCCTAAACCCAACCCTTTTTTGAAAACCTACCTCGTAAAAACAGATTAATTAAGCTCTCAAACTTGGTTTAATTTTAATTTTTCAAAACATTTTATTTTTTATGGAAGTTTTTTTTAGTCCAAAAGTCGATGACCCCGTGTCGCCACTACAGGCCGGCGTCCACTGTCGGAATATGTTTGCACAAGTAGGCCCGCCAATCGGCTAAGGCACTTTAAATGATGAAAAATTAAAGAAATTGAAAGACAATGCTCAAGTAGGCCCGCCAATCAGCTAAGGCACCTAAAATAACGAAAATGTAAGGAAAAATAAAGATAATGCGCAAGTAAGCCCATCGATATGCTAAGGCATGTAAATCACGGAAAATTAAATGACGTAATCGGAGGGGTGAGTAAAATAAATAAATAAATAACAGCAATAAAGAGGTTAGTAAAATAAAAAATAAATAAATGGGCCAAGTTCAAGGGGAAGCTCTACTAGCTACTCCCCAGCAGAGTTGCCATCTGTGCAACCGTGGGATTTTAGACGATTCCGTCGCGGCAATGCACCCGCTTGCAAAAAATATATAGAGTCGCCACCCGGAGCTTTTGGTGTCCTGAGAAACCTAGTTCATTTTTATGAGCACTGAAGCGTTAAAAATATGACTCTAAATCTGGTCCACACCAAAGACTCTCAGGTAGGGGCTTCGATTATCGATCGGGAAGGTGTTAGGCACCCGATCAACCCACTTAATGCGGTCCTACTTATGGCCAAAACAAAAATAAAGTAAAGGAAAAGAAAATAACTTCCTCTTGCCCAAATGGGCCTTAAATCCTATTTGTGCCCCTCCGTTCCTACCGAAAATTTGGCGGCGTAACGGCACAAATGGGAGGATGGGAAATGCTAAAAAGAGATAGGAGAAGAAAGGGGAGAGCCAGAGCCCTCGAGCCCTTGTAGCACCGTAGGAGAGTCTTGCATGGCTTGCTTTTGATGAGTTCTTGATGGCTTGTAAAGCTTGAGAATGGGTTCTAACTCTTTAAGAGAGATAGTTAAGAGGTAGAGGGAGGGTGCTAGGATAGAACACACACCTAACCTAGAGGTCTTTCATGAAAAACAAGGGTGGGGAAGAGGATTAGAATTCTGGTTTTTGTATGAGAAGTGTGCACCAAAGGGAGAAAGATCTTCTCACTTTAAGCTCTTTCTCTCTTAGGTAGAAATTCTCAACCCTTAAACCAAGGGGAGGAGGGTTCTATTTATAGGAAAAGGGTGGATTAGGAGAGTGTTTAGATGCTAATCAAGGATAGAAATTAGGTAATCTAGCATCTAAGGTTTCCTAGGGTTTCAAGGGGTTAGAGAAGTCTGAAGATGGGCTTTAATAGTGGATGATGGGTGTTAAGTGGTGAAAAATGCCACTTTTCACCCTTTAACCTGACCATTGATAGACCTGTGAGCACACTAATAAGCCTCTATTGAGTGCATTTTGTAGACTATAATAAAAGATGACACTAATGCAGAATATCACTCAAGAATGCCTAAACAAGGGCCATCTCTCAGCACAGGACAATCCCAGCAACAACACACCAGAGGGTAGCACATCACTAAACCCTTGGAGCACGTGGCTACAGTAGGGCAAGGCAAAGGAAGTGAAAACAGGCTGAAAACATCCTATCGAGAGGTCACCTGAAGACTTCGATAGGAGCTGAAAGCAAAGAAATGAGAAATTTGTGCAGTTGAAAAGGTTTTGATAAGATCTGAAGGCAGAAGAAAGATGGATTCATGTGAATTAAGGGGTTCGATAGGATCCAAGAACTTATTGAACAGCTGAAAGAAAGGAAGAGACCATCCTATCGAAAACCTGCCTGAGGTGTAAAAGGAACCTATCGAATGGTTTCCTGAGCCTATCGAGATGGAGACGCTGGAAAAAATCCTATCAAAGGGTGCTTGAGCCTTTCGATAGGAGGGAGAGCAACCCTATCGAAATGATCACATGCAGAAGGGAACCTGTCGAAATGGTTCTCCAACCTGTCGAAAAGCTTCTCCAACCTATCGAATGCTCCAGGCCAAT
This sequence comes from Chloranthus sessilifolius, assembly GCA_021018995.1. Taxonomy (NCBI): domain Eukaryota; kingdom Viridiplantae; phylum Streptophyta; class Magnoliopsida; order Chloranthales; family Chloranthaceae; genus Chloranthus; species Chloranthus sessilifolius. The sequence continues at coordinate 60,176,200 of CM037587.1, forward strand.
GCCTGAGAATGCTGAAGCTCTAAGAGAAGGCTCATCCTATCAGAACCTATCGAAGAGATCTGAGAACCTAGCGAAAGGACCAAAAAGCTCCATTCCAACCTGTCGAAAGCCTCCTGAAGCTATCGAAATCGTGTGCAGAACTTCTCAGAAATTTAGCTATGCACACGCTGTGACTTGATGACCTGTTACACGCAACCCGAGGCACTTAGTGACCGACAGGACAATTCTAGAAGATACCCTAGGAAACCCTAACTGACCCATGTGCTCTAGCAGAACTCTAACAAACTCTGAGGACCTTCTAGAAGGGATTTTTTACGAGAAAAATAGAGGAGAAAGCCATATATACAGACCCCCAATTGCAATTGGGGGGAGATCGAGATCTGAGCTAAATTCTGGATATTAGAGTTTACAGAGAAATTCCATTTTCCCTCCTTTAGCCCAACAACGGTTGGCTAATTCTCCTAGAGTAGCGAGGAGAGAGGTTAGATCTGTAATTGGGTAAGGTTAAGATTGCTATTGTGGGTTCCCAGCTGCACAAACTACAGATCTGAGAGTATTTCCATTGTAGAGTGATTTTGATTGTAATGTAAATGCTATTTTTAATGCTTTAATTAGATCTAAAGTTCCTTTGGTTTCATTTGGTGATCGATCGGATTTGTATAGAGGAGTCTGTAAATCAGCTCACCCACTTAACTGGTAGGCCTCTTGGATACCACCTAATCTCCCTGGATTTGATGACCTGGGAATTGCAGCATCTGTAGTGGTTTTAATTGTTCTAATTGATGCTTTAGCTTTGGAGGAGATCCCTAGGATGGTCTGTGACCATTAAAGTGGACATATCATAACTTTAAGATTAGTCCAAGCCCAAGCTCCAATTGGATTTGTCTGCTACAAATCCATGGATCAGATAAAGTCTATAGGATGGTCTGTGACCATTAAAGTGGACAGATCATAGCCTTAAGACCAGGTGGATCCTGCGATTTAGAGTGGAGCTTTCTACCCTGCAATTGTGCTTATAGCCAGTTGAGGGAATTTTGTGCTCTGAACCTCTATAACATGATTAATTGAATCTAATTTCAGTGAAGACCAATCTCCAAGCTACTCTTCTCCATTTTCTGCTTTTTACTCTTTCCCCCTGCAAGATCTAAGTTCCCAAACTCGATCTAAGTTAGTCTATGTTTAATTTTAGCTTAGCTTAAGTGACAATCCATTTTAAACCTCTCCCCTATCTTTTAGCTAACGTAGCATTAGTTAGGGTGGCAAATCTCTTACAGATCTGGAGATTTATCACATTTCTAAACCAACCTCCCTGTGGACATTCCCTTACTCACCATCTTTGTAAAACTTGCTACAACAAACCCTAATTATTGCCAGGTCTGTGTGAGTGTGCTCTGCCTAGTTTGATTAGTAATTTTAGACCCTCTTTTGAGGGAAGGCAAGCACTCCCAACAAGTTTTTGGCGCCGCTGCCGGGGAGGTGTGTTTAGAAATTGGTAGATCTAAATTTTTGTAGTTGTTTGTTTAATTTTACTAACTGCATTTGTAAGTCTTGTTGTTTTTCAGTATTTTATGTACATTTCATCAGATCTAAGGCTGTCAGTGAGAGGAGAATTGTGCTGGAGACTGCTCTGTAGTTTGCATCCCTCCACTCCCCTATTATTTTTTAGATCTATTGATATTTTTGTTAAGAGTAATTAGAAAGTCTGGTTTATTCTACTTGTTGTGTTGAGAATCTGTTCTGCATTCAGAAACTGAGTGTTGTATGTTTGGTAGGAGAACTCTCCAACCTCAGGTTATTCCACTAAATCCAGAGGTTGAAAGACTTCTCAAATCCAAACCAACTACACCCACATCTGTTACAATTGACTCTGTAGAAATGGGTGAGCAACAATAACCTAGAACTCTTAAGGAATTTAATGCACTAGGAGTTTACAATTCCCGCTTCTGCATTCAATTCCCAACTGCTCAGGGAAACTATGAGATAAAATCATCCATATTTCAAATGCTGCCCTCATTTCATGGCTTGACCAAAGAAGACCCATACAAGCACATTGATGAGTTCTTGAGACTGTGCACTACATTTAATATCACAGGTTTGGGGGAGGAGGCCACCAGGATGAGACTCTTTCCTTTTTCATTAAAGGACAGAGCCAGCACCTAGTTGTCCATGCTTCCACCCAACAGCATTCAGTCCTGGAGTGATCTCCAATGTCAATTTCTAGCCAAAATCTTCCCTATATCAAAAACCAGCCAGTTGAGGAAGGGCATCATCTCATTTGCCCAAGATCCAACTAAAGATTTTCACCAAGCTTGAGAGAGATTCAAGGAACTCCTAAGGAAATGCCCCCACCATCAAATCCCTGACTAGCAATTGGTTCAAAGCTTTTATCAGGAAATTGATTCTAAGAGCAGGGACATGGTAGATAATTCCTGTGGTGGCACCTACCTCCATAAAACTGCTGAGGAGGCATGGGAGCTCTTTGATATCATTAGTGAGAACTCTATGCAAAGGGAAACCTTGGCTAGAGATCTAGAACCTCCTAGGTTGGTGAAGGAGAATACTTCAAGAGGGAAGTTATATGAAGTGAGTGTGCCAAGTGATTTGGAAAGAAAAGTGGACAGCCTAGCCCTAAAATTTGACAAGCTGATGGGAGTAATGCAGTCACATGTGGCTGCTAGGGTGGAGGAGGCATGTGCCATATGCCAGTCCCCTGCTCACCCCCTTGAAGAATGCCCATCTGCTGGCCAGTTTCCTGATTTTATAACAGAGCATGTGGCTGCAACTCAGTCTTATGGTCAATAGTCAGCTACTGGGTATCAATGGAGGAACCATCCCAACCTGAGGTGGAGACAAGATGCATACCCCAGCCAGCAGCAACAACCACAGCAGCCCCTGCCCTACAGAAATGCTTAACCTTATCGAGAAGGTTATGTCACAAGGCCTCAGTATCAGCAACCCATGGCCCAACCTATAACCCCTCCTGTGCAGTAGTCTGCACCTCCTACAGCTGTGAGAGCACCTTCTTTCGAGGAACAAGTTCTGGCCTCACTGCAGAATTTGGGCCCCCTAACTCAAACTGTGCACTCTCACAACCAAAGCATCAAAAAGATAGAAGACCATCTTGGTCAGCTGTCTGATGCTTTGACTAGAAGAGGAGGGAGGCTGCCTAGCCAACCACAGGACAATCCACGAAGACAGGTTGTAGTGGGTGAAGTTTCCTCCACTTATGAGGAAGCCAAATCTGTTACAACTTTGAGAAGTGGTAGGCTAGTGGACAACCAAGTAGGCTGTGAGCCTGTAAGGAGCTTGGAGGAAGAAAATGAAGAGAATCCTACAAGAACACAACAAAGGCCACCAGTGGTGGATCTGAAGGAGCAACCAGTTGAGAATAAAGAGGATATTAAGGATCCACAAGATAAACAAAAAATCAAAAACAAAGAGGCCCCATTGGCTAAGGTTGCAAGTGAGGGAGCAATCCAACATTTGCCATTCCCTAAGGCACTACAAGCACCTTCCCCTTTTGATAAAGGGCAAGGAAAAATTGATGAAATGATGGAGACTTTCAAGCAAGTAAAGATCAATCTACCCTTACTTGATGCAATTAAATAAGTCCCAGCCTATGCCAAGTTTTTAAAAGACCTGTGCACCCATAAGAGACAGTCTAGGATACACCTATCCAAGGTCTTTGCAGCAGAAAAAGTTAAGCAAGTCCTGTCCATTGCAACTCTCCCCAAACTTCAAGACCCTGGCCTCTCCACTATCCTCTGCATCATTGGGGAGCATACCATTGACAAAGCCTTATTAGATCTAGGAGCCAGTGTAAATTTGCTTCAATTTTTAATATATGAGAAGCTGGGCTTAGGCAAATTAAAGCCCACACATGTGGTCCTACAGCTGACTGATAGATCTGAAAGGAAACCTGTGGGGATAATTGAAGATGTTTTAGTTGGAATTGACAAATTCTTCTACCCTGCTGACTTTTTGGTGCTGGATATGGAACCAGGTAGGAGTGCCACTTCCATACCTGTGACTTTAGGCACTCTTTTTGGCCACAGCTAATGCTTGTATTCAATGCAGGTCTGGAATCATGAAAGTGTCATTTGAAAATATGAAGGTCAAATTGAATGTGTACAAAGCAGCAAATCAACCTCATCCCGATGAGGACTATTTTTTTTTTATGCGATAGATAAGGTTGTCCAGGAAAATGTAAATATGCTGCTACATGGTAAGGAATGGTTTAATGAGCTAGCTGAAGTATGGAAGGAAACAGAGGTAGAGAAGGTTCCCACCTCTAAGATTGAACATGTGAAACTTGTCTCTTCTGAAGCGGCACCAGCACAGCACCATCCATGGAGGCCTACTTTGTTACCTCTACCACCCCCCTCTAAGGCACCCCTATTGCCCTCCCTCATCAGTCCCCCAGTGGTGGAGTTAAAGCAACTCCCAAAATCGTTGAAATATGCCTTTTTAGGAGACAACACCAACTTGCCTGTGATAATCTCTTCTTCCATCACTCTTGAGCAGGAAAAAGAACTAGTTTGTGTACTAAAAAGGCATAAGAAGGCAATAAGATGGACCGTTGCAGACCTTGGGGGAATCAATCTTGCTGTGTCCATGCATAAAATTCATCTCGAGGAAGGATCCAAACCTTCTAAAGAGATGCAGAGAAAACTCAACCCACACATGTAGGAGGTTGTGATGAATGAGGTAGTCAAACTCCTAGATGCTGGGATAATTTCTCCCATCTCGGATTCACAATGGGTAGCACCTACCCACGTAGTACCCAAGAAATCTGACATTACAGTTGTTGAAGCAGATTCAGGTGAGCTGATCCCAACTAGACAGACCACTGGTTGGAGGGTATGCATAGATTACCAAAAACTCAATGAAAAAACCACCAAGGATCACTTCCCACTGCCCTTCATAGACTAAATTTTGGACAAGCTAGCAGGCAAGGCCTATTATTATTTTCTTGATGGATATTTAGGATACAATCAGATCCCTATATACCCCCAGGACCAAGAAAAAACCACATTCACTTGCCCATTTGGAACCTTTGCATACAGAAGGATGCCATTTGGGTTGTGTAATGCACCTGCCATGTTCCAAAGACGCATGTATGCTATCTTCTCTGACATGATTGATAAGTTTTTGGAGATCTTTATAGATGATTTCTCCATTTATGAGATGATTTTAACCAATGCCTACACCACCTCAGCTCCGTACTGCAAAGGTGTGAGGAGACCAACCTAGTTCTGAGTTGGGAGAAAAGTCACTTCATGGTGGCTCAAGGCATTGTTCTAGGACATGTTGTCTCTCATAAAGAAATCAAGGTTGATCAAGCTAAGATCGATTTAATTGCTCATTTGCCCCCTCCGAAAACTGTCAAACAAGTTAGGTCATTTCTGGGTCATGCTTGCTTCTACAGGAGGTTCATCAAGGACTTCAACAAAATCTCCAAATCCCTCTGTCACCTATTGTGCCAGGATGTTCCTTTTGACTTTAATGATGAATGCCGAGTTGCTTTTGAACTGTTAAAAACTTGTCTGACCACATCTCCCATCTTGCAATCCCCTGATTTTTCTTTGCCATTTGAGCTGATGTGTGATGCATCCGATTTTGCCATTGGGGCAGTGTTGGGGCAAAGAAAAGACAAGGCACCTTCGGTGGTAGCATATGCCAATAAATCAATGGTTGATGCTCAATTGAATTACACTACAACTGAGAAAGAGTAATTAGCTATTATCTTTGCCTTAAAAAAATTTAGATCTTATGTGCTGGGATAAAAAATTATTGTGTTCACTGACCACTCAGTTTTGCAATACCTCTTGTCCAAAAAGGAAGCTAAAGCACAACTAATCAGATGGATTCTTCTCTTGTAGGAATTCAATTTAGAGATTAAGGACAAGAAGGGAGTTGAGAACATGGTGGTTGATCATCTGTCAAGGATCCCAGCAACTGACACAAAAAGTTTTCCCATCAATGGCTCCTTCCCAGATGAGCAGCTTCTGACTGTCCAGATAAGTATGCCTTGATTTGCCAATATTGTCAATTACTTTGTTGTGGGTAGGATCCCTCCACATTGGACCAAGGATGACAAAAATATGTTCTTTGCACAGATTCGATATTACATGTGGGAGGATCCTTACCTTTTTAAGCATTGTGCAGACCAGGTGATCAGACATTGCGTACCTGAAACTGAGTTTCAAAACATCCTAACCAAGTGCCATGAACAAGCTTGCGGGGGCCACTTTAGTGGTAACAAGACTGCGGCCAAGGTTCTTCAAAGTGGTTTCTACTGGCCTACCCTGTTCAAAGATGCCCGACAGCACTGTAAAGCTTGTCATCGATGCCAGCAAATGGGCAGTATTACAAGGAGAAACTCTATGCCCTTGCAACCTATACTCGTTGTTGAACTGTTTGATATTTGAGGAATCGACTTTATGGGACCTTTTCCCCCTTATGCTAGATACAATTTCATCCTTGTAGCTGTGGATTACGTATCCAAATGGGTAGAGGCCATAGTTATGAGGACAAATGATCACAAGGTCGTCATTCAATTCCTGAAAGACAACATCTTCTCAAGATTTGGCATTCCTAAAGCTATCATTAGTGATGGGGGAAGCCACTTCTGTAATAAACCTTTTGATAAGCTGATGGAAAGATACTCTGTTACCCACAGAGTAGCTACTCCCTACCACCCATAAACCAGTGGGCAAGTAGAGATTTCAACAGAGAAATCAAACATATTCTCGAGAAGACTGTGAGAACTAACAGAAGGGATTGGTCCACCAAATTGACGGATGCCTTATGGGCCTATAGAATAGCCTATAAAACCCGCATAGGCATGTCCCCATTCAGACTAGTATATGGCAAAGCATGTCACTTGCCTGTTGAATTGCAACACAGAGCATATTGGACCATTAAAGTAGTAAATTCTGACTTACACTCAGCTGGTATTCACAGGAAACTCCAGTTATCCGAGCTGGATGAATTACAACTAGAAGCTTATGCAAATGCCCGGAATTACAAGGAAAGGACCGAAGCCTTCCATGACAGCCATTTGCTACGAAAAGAGTTCAAGCCAAATGACCAAGTATGGATGTTCAACTCCAGAATGAAATTCTGTCCAGGAAAGTTGCAGTCCAGATGGGATGGACCTTTCACAGTGGTACACGTTTCTCCATCTGGAGCTGTCGAAGTCATGCATCCTACAGATGGCAGAATCCTTAAGGTCAATGGTCTGAGGCTGAAACTTTGCGTCAACAACATTTGTGAGCCTAAAGAGATCATTGATCTTCAGGATCCTCCAGGTTAATGCCTGACTTCGATTTGTATCATATGTATTATATTTGATTTATACCTTGATTCTTTCCCATGATATTTTTTGCAATAAAATGGCCATGTCAAGATCAAGCTTCGTTTCAATATCGCCTGCAGTCTAGGAATCAAAGGCACAAGGTCAGAGGCCAATTAGCTGACTGGTAGCACAGCAGATGAGTTGCTAGGTACTAAGGCTAAATACCCTGCACACACAGGCCATGTTATTGAGCTCATCGAACCTCTCGATAGGTCATTTGGACCTTTCGCTAGGTCAGCTGCTGATGTCGATAGGATTGGTGAGGATTTCGATAGGTGCTGAGACCTCTCGATAGGTGAGAACAACTTTACAATAGTTCTGAATTCTTGCCTGGAACCTATCGACAAGAGTGACAAATGTACTACCCAACCTATCGAAAGGCTGTTTTCACTCATCAGCATCCTAACGAAGTGAATGTTTTATTTACCCTCCGTTCGACAGGACACCGACCTATCGCAAGCAGCCATCCCAGCCTATCGAATGCAATGTTTATTCTTTTCAACTGCCAACCCCATACTTGTGCGACTTCAATAGGAAGCCTTAACCTGTCGACATTTTACACTCATCCTATCGAAATCGCAGCCTCACTCCTTCCATGCTAGTTGTGCACCTACGCTGCACAGAAATTTTACCCCACATGTACCGTGTACAACTGTGCACAACACGGGCCTTAAACTCTGCACCCCCTGGGTTTCTGCCCCATGCCGAAACTCCCCGTGCTAAATATAGGATGCCAGTTAATGCAGGATTTTGTTCCCCATGATGATTGGTCAAATTAACCATTCATTCCTTTTCATGGACGGCGGCGATATTGAATGCACCACTTCATATTCCCTCATACAGCCACCTTAAATAGATGCAGATGGCTCAACTTCGGCCCATTCCTCTCCTTTTACCCTCTGCACTCCTATAACTATGGCAGATGACAAGCCCACGTTCACTCCTGCTCAACTCTACCTCTTCTGGTTGTAGCGACTACCGCCCAAGGAACCAGACCCGTTGCAATTCCTCTAGGATGAATATGAGGAGGTACATCGAATCCTTGCTAAGGAGGAAAAGCAAAAAGACAGAAGGGAGAAGAAGAGGTTGAAGACCGAGCCACCGACTTCTCCGCCACCCCTCCCCCGTCCCCCCGATCCTGTTCTTTTTCCTTTTCTCCCTCCCCTCTTGGCTTACAGTTCCTCTTCCACCTGATGCAGGTTAAGGATATCCCTAAGCCAGGGGGAGGCCTCTTCATTTGCCAAGGATGTTTTGCTCATATGAATGTCATACTCTTCACATCCTTGGGCTTGACCATGTAATAAAATGCTCTGTTTATTCTCTGTTTAGTCTCTTTTCAATAAATTGCTCTGTTTATGCCATTTTTTTTTCTTTCTCTTTTTCTCTGCTTATCTACTTGTTTTATTCTTCCTGACTGCACAGCTACACCCTCTATGCGATAAAACAGTAGGGACACTGTTTAGTTTAGGTTTGGGGGTGTGGCATGTCTGCTAATAAATTAGTTAATCTCAGTACAGCTAGGCTAAAAAGGAGTGTTTGGAATTAATTAGAGTAAATTCTCACCTGAATTTTTTTTGAAAAGAGGAAATTAAAAAACTGTTTGAAACTGAAATAAGCTGTAGTCCAACAGACTTCATGAGGCAAATGTCAACAAGTTGTGAAAAATAATTTTGATGCATAGTAAACTTGAAATGAGAGAAGATTGTGAAGATACACCCCTAAAAATTTGATGGAAGGCCATACCCAGTGAGATTTGGGCCTGAAAAATTTTCTTTGAAGAGTGTCTTGGCAATTTTTTTTCTGCTCTAAGGACTGATGGGATCTAATTTTAATCACTAGAAGTTAGGCAATTCCAAGTTGAAACAACTTGACAGCATTCATGACATTGAAGACATGAAGTAAGGCCATCCCTTGGACAGTTTGAGCCTAAAATGCCCCACCTTTGAACTGCCCTTAATACACACCAGTTAAGACTTTAAAATCACAATTTTTCTTTGATGAAAATCAGAAATTTTGAACCCAAAATCTTTTGACCTATTTCAGTTCACCCTCAACATGAGAAATCAGAAAATAAGAGGAGAAGTGAGGTTAGAGATGCAAGGTTCGATGTCTGGCAAAAGAAGAAGAAACTATATTTGAAAGCTAGTGTGATTTAGCGTTGTGGCATCCCAATTTAAAAAAAAAAAAAAAATTGGAGAAAAAGTGCAAAAAGCATACAAAAAGAAAAGAAAAATAGAAAAGCAAAACAAAAGAATGAGAAGGAGAAGTCACTTCATTGGACATTTTGAAAGAGGAGAAAAAGCTAGCCACTTTTGCTCTAAAAATTTAAAAAGAAGATGGATCTATGCTAAAACGAAGAAGGTTGAGTTGCAAATCACCTCCTTACCTTTACTGATTTCTCAATTTTGAATCCCATTCACCCTTTTATTTTTTTTACAAACCTCATCCCTAAGCCACATTACAACCCAATAAAAAGACCTCACTAATCTGAAATGGATTGAGCTGTCATGTGGAGATAAGGATCTGCTTAATCTATGGTGAAAAGAGTTAGAAAATTTCATAAACTAGAGTAATGCCTATGCTCATGCTTAAAGTCCTATTTGAGGGCTGTAACTGCTCTTGAGCTGTGTGTAATTCTACACCCTTCATTCTTTTTGTTGTGAGTGAATAGCCCTGGTGAGACTTGGGTCTGAAATCCAAATTTGGTGGGGGTAGTATCAAAATAGAATTCTCAAGTGAAAGGTGAGCCATGCCTTAATTCTTTGTAGTAATGCCTTGACATGAGTTGAGTGATGGTGAAGGATTGCAGCAGACTTTCAAGTTTGGAACTGCTTTTCTTTCTGATTGAAACTCCTCTAATGAATTGAAAAGACACAGTGTGAATTTATTCTATTTTACTGAAACACTGTTTAGCAGGTTGCACTACGATTAACTAACCTTATTGGAGAAGTTTGTGGGTACCTTCACTGAAAACCCTCAGGAGACTTCACTCCTCCACTAGGGATCACCTAGGGGTTTAAAAGGCTTGGGGCATATGCTAAATGCATCCGTGCTCCCTACGAAAGTGGCATTTTTAATTCCTTTTTAATTCTCCTTTGCTCAGGGACTAGCAAAGCTTAGGTTTGGGGGTGTGTTAAGTGGTGAAAAATGCCACTTTTCACCCTTTAACCTGACCATTGATAGACCTGTGAGCACACTAATAAGCCTCTATCGAGTGCATTTTGTAGACAGCAATAAAAGATGACACTAATGAAGAAAATCACTCAAGAATGCCCAAATAGGGGCCATCTCTCAACACAGGACAAACCCAGCAACAACACACCAGAGGGTAGCACATTACTAAACCCTTGGAGCACATGGCTACAGCAGGGCAAGGCAAAGGAAGTGAAAATCGGCTAAAAACATCCTATCGAGAGGTCACCTGAAGACTTCAATAGGAGCTAAAAGCAAAGAAAGGAGGAATTCATGCAGTTGAAAAGGTTTCAATAGGATCTAAAGGTAGAAGAAAGATGGATTCGTGTGAATTAAGGGGTTCGATAGGATCCAAGAACCTATCGAACAACTGAAAGAAAGGAAGAGACCATCCTATCGAAAACCTGCCTGAGGTGTAAAAGGAACCTTCTGAATGGTTTCCTGAGCCTATCGAGATGGAGACGCTGGAACAAATCCTATCAAAGGGTGCTTGAGCCTTTCGATAGGAGGGAGAGCAACCCTATCGAAATGATGACATGCAGAATGGAACCTGTCGAAAAGCTTCTCCAACTTGTCGAATGCTCCAGGCTAAGGCCTGAGAACGCTGAAGCTCTAAGAGAAGGCTCATCCCATCGGAACCTATCGAAGAGATCTGAGAACCTAGCGAAAGGACCAAAAAGCTCCATTCCAACCTGTCGAAAGCCTCCTAAAGCTGTCAAAATCGTGTGTAGAACTTCTCAGAAATTCAGCTATGCACACGCTGTGACTTGATGACTTGCTGCACGCAACTCGAGGCACTTGGTGACAGGCACGATAATTCCAAAAGATGCCGTAGGAAATCCTAACCGACTCATGTGCTCTAATAGAACTCTAACAAACTCTGAGGACCTTATAGAAGAGATTTTTGGTGGGAAAAATAGAGGAGAAAGCCATATATACAGACCCCCAATTGTAATTGGGGAGAGATCGAGATCTGAGCCAAATTCTGGAGATTAGAGCTTGCAGAGCAATTCCATTTTTCCTCCTTTAGCCCAACAATGGTTGGCTAATTCTCCTAGAGTAGCGAGGAGAGAGGTTAGATATGTAATTGGGTAAGGTTAAGATTGCTATTGTGAGTTCCCAGTTGCACAGACTACAGATCTGAGAGTATTTCCATTGTAGAGTGATTTTGATTACAATGTAAATATTATTTTTAATGCTTTAATTAGATCTAAAGTTCCTTTGGTTTCATTTGGTGATCAATCAGATTTGTGTAGAGAAGTCTGTAAATCAGCTCACCCACTTAACTGGTAGGCCTCTTGGATACCACCTGATCTCCCTGGATTTGATGCTCTTGTGATTCCTTGAGTCTGTGACCTGGGAATTGCAGCATCTGTAGTGGTTTTAATTGTTCTAATTTATGCTTTAGCTTTAGAGGAGATCCCTAGGATGGTCTGTGACCATTAAAGTGGATAGATCATAACCTTAAGATTAGTCCAAGCTCAGGCTCCAATTGGATTTGTCTGCTACAAATCCATGGATCAGATAAAGTCTATAGGATGGTCTGTGACCATTAAAGTGGACAGATCATAGCCTTAAGACCAGGTGGATCCTGCGATTTAGAGTGGAGCTTTCTACCCTGCAATTGTGCTTATAGCCAGTTGAGGGAATTTTGTGCTCTGAACCTCTATAACATGATTAATTGAATCTAATTTCAGTGAAGACCAATCTCCAAGATACTCTTCTCCATTTTCTACTTTTTACTCTTTCCCCCTGCAAGATCTAAGTTTCTAAACTTGATCGAAGTTAGTCTATGTTTAATTTTAGCTTAGCTTAAGTGACAATCCATTTTAAACATCTCCTCTATCTTTTAGCTAACGTAGCATTAGTTAGGGTGCCAAATCTCTTACAGATCTGGAGATTTATCACATTTCTAAACCAACCTCCCTATGGACATTCCCTTACCATCTTTGTAAAACTTGCTACAATAGACCCTGATTACTTGCAGGTCTGTGTGAGTGTGCTCTGCCTAGTTTGATTAGTAATTTTAGACCCTCTTTTAAGGGAAGGCAAGCACTCCCAACAATGGGTTAATGATTTAGATCACTTATGGGTTGCAAATAGGTGTTAAAAGGGTGCAAAAAAGCTATCAAAACACACCCCAAGGACTGAGGTGGTCAACAAGTCAAACCCTAGCTTCAAAATTCGAGGCAAAAACCAAAAGTCACTGTTCATATGCCTGGCATAACTATTAGTTGCACCAGGCAAATGTACAGTAAAATAGTTCTGTATAGTAGCCTAGAAGTTGGCTCCGCGAGGGGTGCGGGGACCCATTTATACCTGGCACAACTATTAGTTACGTCAGGCCATTTCTAGGAAAAAAAAAAGCCTGGTGCAACTATTAGTTGCACCAGGCAAATTCTGGGGGAAAATGGCTTGGCGCAACTATTAGTCGCGTTAGACAAAAATTCCTCCAAAATGACTTGATTTTCAAATGGTCATAACGTTTGATATATAACTCCAATATAGGTAATTTTTGACTTGTTAGAAAGCTGGAGAAGTTCTCTTTCCAATGGTATATAACTCGGCTCTTGAAGAGGTCTATGTAAACTTTGGCATGCCTCTTTCCAACCACTATCCGGGAGGGTTTGACACTGGTCCAGGAAAGGGAATGGATTTGAGATGGTTAGGGTTGATTCTTTAGAGTTCGCGAAGTTCCTAAGGGTTTGAAAAGGTTCCTAAGGGTTTCATACATGCCATCAAAGGCTCGAAAGTGCACCTCTCTCGAAATGTGTTCCGATCAGACCTTGGGCCAAATTTCGGTGTCTACAATAGGTTTTTATCATGCCCATTATTGTCCTCTTTTTTACCCGTACTGCCCTTTCAGGTTTTCACTATATCCATGGGTATGCATTTTTATCCCAAGCACCTTTTCAGGTTTTCACCTGGTCCACACAAGCTAGCTGTTTTTACCCGTGGCGCCCTTGCGGGTTTTCACCAAGCCCATTTTGCTTTGAGCTTTTATATTTACAGTTTATTTTCTTTTTCTTTATTTTTTTAAAGGCCACGACATGGACATCAATTCCGTCATAGCCGACTGGATGGAATTCTTTTGTGTCTCGCAATTTGGCTCGTGTCGACTTAACAGATACTGTGATTGCTCGTGGACCATAAAGAGGGCTTTTTCTCGGGATGTATCTTGGCCAAGGGTAAGGTTAGGTATTTTAAAGGTATTCTAGGTTAAAAGTTTTCTTTGATGGGGTTCCATCTGCCATAATACACTTCTTTCTTGGGATATTTTTGACTATACATGCCCCACTTTTTCTTTTCTATATTTTTTTATTCTTTTGCTTTTCAAACACCCTCCTTTTGGGGGTATGTTTTTGTGATTGATTTTTTATTTTATTTTGATACTAAATCTATTTTCCCTCTTCTTTTTTTTTGGTATATGTACACACTTTTTGTTTTTCAGGGAAGGGTTTATTGAAAGAAAGGCCAAGGCTCAAATGGTGTAGCATGGGGTATGATTATTTTAGGTAGGCCTTTTGGCTACTGGGCTTGGAATGATGGCCTCTTTTTTGGGGTTCTTAAGCAGTTACGTATTTGTTTCACCAATACTTACCTTGTTGCGAGAAACTAAGAGTAGAACCATCTGACATATCCAATGTTGATGGGCTCAGGAAAGTGATCTCCATCCATGGTGGCGAGGCAAATGGCGTATCCCGAAAGTACTTCCTTAATGACGTAAGGTCCCTCCCAATTAGGCTTGAATTTCCCTCTCGGATCAGCGTGAAGGGAAGGGAAGATTTTTTGGAGTACAGTATCACCCACTTTTGAATCTCGAATGCGAATACATTTGTTGTAAGTGTGTGTGATTCACTCTTGATAAAATTGGGTATGACACAAGGCTAGGAGCCTTTCCTCATCGAGTAGGTTCAATTGCTCAAAATGGGACCTTTCTCTTTCAGTTTCTGGTAGACCAGATTTGATGAGGATACGGAATGCAGGTATTTCAGCTTCGACTGGCAGGACAACCTGGGATCCATACACAAGGGAGAACGGTGTTGCCCCTATAGAAATACGGATTGACCTTTGGTAAGCCCACAGTACAAGTGGTAATATTTCGCTCCAATCACGGTATGTGATAACCATCTTTTCAAGGATGTTTGATCGGCTTAACATCTGGATATAACGGCAGCTCATGATTGACCAAATCAATATCCAAACCAGGCATATCCTCATATGACCATGCGAAGACGTCTTGGTATGACAGAAGGAAACTAATCATGCTTTTTCTTTTCTTGGGAGACAATGAAATTCCAATCTTGGTAATTCTAGGAATCTCCTCGATCCCTAAATTGATGTCCTCTATTTTTTCAACAATCGGCATAGGGTCATGTTCAAAATCGGCAAACCGGTCAAGGAGCTCATTGGGGAGCTCCTCGGTAGGGATTTCCTCGTCCAGACTTGTGACTCCTACCTCTTCTGGTATTTCTATAGGAAAGGGGTCGATTTCACATGGAATAGGGTTTTTTTTTTCATTAAGGCATCATTTTCTTTGATTTTATCAAGAATTTTGAAAGACAATATTTTTATATTTTACAATTTCTTATATATATATATATACATATATATATTTTTTAGATTTTTCTTTTTCTTCGAAGGTGGGCCCTTGGCAAGGTGGATCTCTATATACACAGGGTATTGACTGCCAAAGGGTCACCTCACTTTTTATAGGATGTTTTTTTTTTTTGGGAAGCGAGTGCCAAATTTCAAGCCAATTGCTGCCTCCATAGTTCAGGCCCTAGTCACCCAATTCTGTACCTAGTGTTGCTCCTTCACCTGTTTGATGGAAGAGGTTGATTAAGATGGCTTTTGGGAGTCAGCCTCCATCATGTTTATCTTGGGCTCGTTCAAGACCCTGTCCTCAAACATCAGCATGGGTTTGTGATGGTTTATGGCAGGGGGGTACATTGACAGGTGTTGAGAACTGGAAAATATCATTGCCACCCCTTAACCTGGGTCTTGATAGACCTTTGAGAGAACTAAATAAGAGTTTTAAGTGTTTGTTTTATAGCTAACAATAAAGGCAGGCTTAACCCTGAAAGCAGCCTAAAAGTGCTAAAAAGATGATGATCCATGTTGATCTGGAGGAAGAAGGAGAAGGAACAACCTCACTGGCTGTCAAAATGCCTAAACTAAAGAGGACAAAGGCCTGGTTTCAACCTGGAAAGAGGTTTGGAGCTATTCGAACAGAAGAATGCAGAACAGAATGCTTTTCGAAAAGAACCTAGACTTTTCAAAAAGAACCTGAACTTTGCGAAAAGAACTAAAAGCTCCAAGCTTAGTTTTCGAAGAGCACCTGAACTCTTCAAAAGGATTCCTGACCTATTCGAAAAGAAGAAAACTCCTTGCGAATAGCACCAGAACTGTGCGAAAAGAGCTTCAGAAGTCACAGTACTTTGCGAAAAGTTCTCCAAACTGTGCAAAATGATATCCTAAAGATTCCCAGCATCTGCAAGGGCAATTCAATAATCTCTGCACGTGCCCCAACGCATTTAAAAACCCAGGGACATTCTGAAAGATTTTGAGCACGAACTAAAGGCATATTCTACCCCATGTGAACACCCAAAGATGAAATTACTTGGCGGGAACTTCTAGAAGCTCAACCAGATTTTTAAATTACAAAACAGAATTGATGCTTCTGTCACCTGATTGGCTGACCAAATCAAGCAGTTTTGATTGGCCAAAACAGATTTGGATCCTTGTGCTCGACTCCTATTGGTTGATACAGATCTAACCAATTCTGATTGGTTGATACACATCTGAGCTAGACTTGGGGAAAACTATAAATAGACAAACCATTTGCCCAATTTGGGTATCCAGATTTTGAGTTTCATTTCTATTGCCCCATTTCCAATTCAGATAGCTTGTCTGAAACTTCTGTAATAGCCTAGCTTTTATTTGTACTTGAGAACTGTGAGATACTTTTGTAATTCAAGTGAGAATTGTATTCAAGACTACAAATCCAAGAGCTGTTTAAGCTGTGCTCTATAATTGTAATGGTGAATTTGAAAAGGTTGCTGTGAACCGTACGTTCTCAATTGGATTCGTGTTAAGGGTTCCCTGTGATCTCCTTATTTCATTAGATTCCTTTAGATTTACTGTTTTTAAAGCAATTTCCCTTAATTCATTATCCCTGTGAGAATTGGCGTTTGTAAACTAATTTCTCACAGCATTTGTAGTGGTGTTTTTTGTTCTGAATCACGGATTTGAATTGAAGACTATTGGATGATCTGTGTCCATTGAAGTGGACAGACCATAGCCATAAGTCCAACTCAATTCCAATCCTTGAGTTGGATTACTTTCTTTTGCATCTGTGCTGGTAGCCAGATGAAGAATGGATAATATCTCATTTGTTTTACATTTATTCTCATTCTGCAATCAAGTACTAAATCGAAGTTAGATATTATTTCTCCATTCTTATTAATTTACATCAAATCTCCCCAACTCGGATCTGGATCATTTAGTTTTAATTTTTACTTTGATCATTTAGTTTTAATTTTTACTTTTATCATTTAGTTAATGTGACAAATTCAACCTCCCATCTTATGTGCTTTGTAGATAAAATCAGAGGTCAGATCTGGTAGCTCAGATCTGTAGACGATCTTTTACTCACTTACATTTAAAACTTGCTACAATTGGCCCTGATCTTGCAGGCTAATTATGTTCTCTCTGTGCTGATATTTTCTTATTCTTTTTAGTTTTCCAAATTCAGTATAATTCATCATTTGTAAGTCTGTTTTCAAAACACAAATAAATCATGCACACTTAGAACAACAACAAGTTTTTGGCGCCGTTGCCGGGGAATAGATTTTAAAATTGGTAGACCTAAATTTTTACTTTATTTTTACATCAGTGCTAACTATTTTGTTGTTTAAATCTGTGCAGATGCATTTGAACTTGGAATCTACTCAGTTTTGAAGGTTTGCTTTGCATAATTTTTTTTTCTCTATTTCTGTGTTGTATGTTTGGTAAAAGGACTCTCAATCCTGAGATTGTCCCTCTAAATTTAGAAGTTGAAAGGCTACTAAGAACCAGACAAACATCACAGAATTTTGCTGAGACTGCTACTATGGGTGAAGAACCTAGACTTTTGAGGGATTACTTTGCACCTAGTGCATATAATTCCCCATTTTGTATCCAATTTCCTACTGTTGAAGGAAATTATGAGATCAAATTATCAACTATCCAGATGCGGCCTTCCTTCCATGGTTTGAATAAGGAAGATCCATACAAGCATGTGGATGAATTTTTGTCTCTTTGTACAACATTCAACATAGCTGGATTGGGTCCAGAAGCAACCAAGCTTAGGCTCTTTCCTTTTTCATTAAAGGACAAAGCTAGAGCATAGTTGTCCATGTTGCCACCAAACAGCATTACTTCTTGGACAATTTCAATTTTTAGCCAAATACTTTCCTATGTCTAAGGCCAGCCAGTTGAGACAAAATATTGTTTCCTTCTCACAACACTCAACTGAAACTTTTCATGAACCATGGGAAAGGTTTAAAGAACTTTTAAGGCAATGTCCTCATCATCAAATTCCCCGATGGCAGCTTGTTCAAAGTTTCTATCAGGGAATTGATCAAAAGCGCAAGAATATGGTAGATGCTTCCTGTGGAGGCACCTATTTGTAAAAAACAGTTGAGGAGGTCTGGGACCTATTTGAAGTGATTGGTGAAAATTCAACTCAACAGGAATCTTTGTCAAGAGACATTGAGAATCCTGCTCGGTTGAACAATCAGCAGACCACCAAGGGAAAGATTTATGAGGTGAATGAGTTAGAAAGGAAAATGGATAATTTGACCACTAAGTTTGATAGATTGATGGACTCACTTAAAAATCCAATGGTTGCAAGAGTAGAGGAGGCATGTCTGATATGCCAGTCCCCTACTCATTCCCATGATCAATGTCCAGCTGCACCACAGTTCCCAGATCTAGTGGTGGAGCAAGATCATGCTGCCCAATCGTTTGGACAGATGAAATCAAATGAATATACATAGAGAGGGCACCCCAATTTAAGGTGGAGCCAGGGCAATTATCAATCACAACAGCAACAGCAACCAAAGAACCAAATACCTTTCAAAACTACTCAGCCTTACCAGCAGAATTTTTATACCAAGCCAAATTTTCAGCAGCCCATTCCACAACAGATGGCACAACTTGTGCAGCAATCTGCTCCAATTCAAACCCCTTCCAGATCCCCTTCTTTTGAAGACCCAGTTCTAAATTCACTCCAAAATTTAGGGTCTTTAACTCAAACTGTAAACTTTCACAGTCAGAGCATAAAGAAGATTGAAGAAACATTGGGTCAACTTTCAAATACTTTGGCCAAAAGAGAAGAAGGCAGGTTACCCAGCCAACCTTTGAACAATCCTAAAGGATAGTTCATGGTTGGAGATGCCTCTGTTTCACATGAAGAAGTAAAAGCTATCACTACTTTGAGAAGTGGAAGAGTTGTAAATAACAATGTGAATCCTGAAAAAGGAGAAGAAAAAATTGAGGAAACTGCTAGAGATATGCAGCAAGAGCAGCATGATGTTAGCATTGGGGGTGGTGATGTACCTCAGAAAAATAAAAAAAATAAAAAACAGAAAAATCAAAAATATTCTGATGATAATTCTAAAGCTGTAAATGAAGGACTAGTTCCTCATTTACTATTTCCCCATGCCATGAAGTCTGCATCCCCTTTTGATAAAGGGAATACAAAAATAGATGAAATGATGAAGACTTTCAAGCAAGTCAAGATAAATCTTCCTTTGCTTGATGCAATTAAGCAAGTCCCAGCATATGCAAAATTTTTGAAAGATATTTGCACTCACAAAAGACAATCTAGGATACAATTATCCAAGAAGGTCTTTGCTGTGGAAAGAGTTAATCAGGTTTTGTCCATTACCACACCTCCTAAACTTCAAGATCCTGGAATCCCTACAATCCCTTGCATCATTGGGGAACATACCATTGAAAAGGCTTTATTAGATTTGGGTGCTAGTGTCAACCTGCTTCCATATTCTGTATATGAGAAACTAGGTTTGGGAGAGTTAAAACCCACTCATGTGGTGTTACAACTAGCAGACAGATCTGAAAGAAAGCTAGTTGGGGTGATTGAGGATGTGTTGGTAGGGGTAGATAAGTTTTTCTACCCTACTGATTTTCTGGTATTGGACATGGAACCTACAAAAAGCAGAACTTTCATCCCTGTCATTTTGGGGAGACCATTTCTGGCTACAGCCAATGCTTGTATTCAATGCAGATATGTTATTATGAAAGTGTCTTTTGGAAATATAAAGGTAAAGTTAAATGTCTACAATGCAGTTACACAGCCCCAATTTAATTTTGAGGAATGCTTTCTTGTTGATTTGTTGGATGAACTGGTAGAAGAAACTTTACCACAGTTTTTGCAGTATGAAGATTTAACCACAGATTTAAAAGATGCTTGGAGAAATGTTGTGGAAGAAACAGTTTGTACGTCAAAGTCTGAGGAGGTTAATGCTGTGCAAGGAACTCATGATCAATCAGCAAGGTGTTTTTCATGGAAACTAGTTGTTCTTCCCCTTCCACAAACAACCAAGGTACCTTTGTTACCTTCTTTTCTCAGCCCACTTGATGTAGAGCTGAAACAATTGCCAGAAAATTTGAAATATGTGTTTTTAGGAGACCATAAAATATTGTCTGTGATTATCTCTTCTTCCCTCACTGAGGAGCAGGAGGAAGAGTTGTTGATTATATTGAAACAGCATAAGAGGGCAATTGGCTGGACTATTGCTGATTTGGGAGGAATCAGTCCAGCCGTTTGCATGCATAAAATTCACTTGGAAGAAGATGCAAAACCTTCTAGAGAAATGCAAAGGAGGCTGAACCCTCATATGCAAGAAGTGGTCATGAAGGAGGTTGTTAAGTTGTCAGATGCTGGGGTCATTTACCCCATTTCAGATTCAGCTTGGGTGGCACCTACACAGGTGGTACCTGAGAAATCTAAGATCACTGTTGTAACCTGAGATTCTGGTGAGCTTATTTCAACCAGATAAACAACTAGTTTGAGGATCTGTATTGATTACAGAAAGCTAAACACAATGACCAAAAAGGACCATTTCCCTCTTCCATTCATTGATCAAATTTTAGATAAGTTAGCAGGAAAAGCTTATTACTGTTTTCTGGATGGTTACTCTGGTTACAACCAGATTCCTGTGTATCCACAAGACCAGGAAAAGACCACATTCACTTGTCCCTTTGGCACTTTTGCCTATAGGAGGATGCCTTTTGGTCTTTGTAATGCTCCTGCTACCCTTCAAAGATGTATATATTCCATTTTCTCTGATATGATTGACCAATTTATGGAAATTTTTATGGATGACTTTTCAATATATGGAGAAAATTTTTCCCAGTGTTTACATCATCTCAGCTTGGTGTTACAGAGATGTGAAGAAACCAATTTAGTTTTGAGCTGGGAAAAGAGCCATTTCATGGTCACCCAAGGCATTGTCCTTGGCCATGTTGTCTCCCACAAGGGCATTGAGGTGGACAGATCAAAAATTGATTTAATTGCACGTTTGCCACCTCCTAAAACTGTTAAACAAATCAGAAGTTTTTTGGGGCATGCTGGATTTTACAGGAGGTTCATTAAGGACTTCAGTAAAATATCCAAGCCTCTTTTTCATTTATTGTGCCAAGATGTTCCTTTTGTTTTCAATAATGAATGCCTGAAGGCATTTGAATTCTTAAAAAATTGTTTGATTTCAGCCCCAATACTACAGTCTCCAGATTATTCACTGCCTTTTGAGCTGATGTGTGATGCATCAGATTATGCTTTGGGAGTTGTACTTGGGCAGAGAAAGGATAAGCTGCCTCATGTCATAGCTTATGCCAGTAGATCAATGATTGATGCACAGCTCAATTACACAACAACTGAGAAGGAGCTGCTGGCAATTATTTTTGCTTTGGAGAAATTCAGGTCATATGTTTTGGGTTCACAAATTGTGGTGTTCACTGACCACTCAGCCCTGAAATACCTTCTGTCTAAGAAGGATACCAAACCAAGATTAATCAGGTGGATCCTCCTATTACAGGAGTTTGATTTGCAGATTAAAGATAAAAAGGGTGTGGAGAATGTGGTGGCTAACCACCTGTCTAGAATTCTAACTGCTGAGATTGATAGGCTGCTTATCAATGAATCTTTCCCTGATGAGCAACTTTTTGCTATCAGTGTACACACTCCTTGGTTTGCAAATATAGTCAACTTTTTTGCTACTGGAAGAACCCCTCAACACTAGAATAAAATGGATAAAGATCTTTTCTTCTCAAAGATTAAACATTTTATTTGGGAGGATCCTTATCTGTTCAAGATTTGTGCAGACCAAATAATTAGAAGATGTGTCCCTGAAGAAGACTTTCATAGCATACTTTCCATGTGTCATGAACAGGCCTGTGGAGGTCATTTTAGTGGAAACAAAACTGCTGCAAAGGTTTTGCAGTGTGGATTTTATTGGCCTACACTTTTCAAAGATGCACTGCAGCACTGTAAGTCTTGTTAGAATTGCCAGAGATTGGGCAGCATTTCCAAGAGAAACTCAATGCCTTTACAGCCCATTTTGGTAGTTGAATTGTTTAATATTTGGGGGATAGATTTCATGGGACCCTTTCCTCCTTCAAATAGTTTTAATTTCATCTTAGTAGCTATGGATTATGTGTCCAAATGGGTTGAAGCTACAGCCACTAAAACCAATGACCATAGAGTTGTCCTGAAATTTTTAAGGGATAACATTTTTTCCAGGTTTGATTCCCCCAGAGCTATTATCAGTGATGGGGGGAGCCATTTTTGTAATAAGCATTTTGAAGCTTTATTGAAAAAGTACTCTGTGACTCATAGAGTAGCTACTCCATATCATCCACAGACCAGTGGACAAGTGGAGATTTCCAATAGAGAAATCAAACATATACTGGAAAAGACTGTGAAGAAGGATAGAAAGGATTGGTCCTTTAAGCTGAATGATTCATTGTGGGCATATAGGACAGCCTATAAAACTCCAATTGGCATGTCCCCATTCAGATTGGTCTATGGCAAAGCATGCCATTTACCAGTGGAGTTAGAATATAAGGCCTTTTGGGCTATTAAAACCTTCAACATGGATCTTACTACTGCTGGTAATCACAGGAAACTGCAGCTTGCTGAGTTGGAGGAGCTAAGAATGGATGCATACACCAATGCAAGATCTTACAAAGAAAAAGTTAAGGCTTTCTATGACAAAAATCTGCTGAGAAAAGAGTTCATAGCTGGCTCTAAGGTATGGCTATTCAACTTAA
Organism: Chloranthus sessilifolius; assembly: GCA_021018995.1. Classification (NCBI taxonomy): domain Eukaryota; kingdom Viridiplantae; phylum Streptophyta; class Magnoliopsida; order Chloranthales; family Chloranthaceae; genus Chloranthus; species Chloranthus sessilifolius. Next base: position 60,199,091 of record CM037587.1, read on the forward strand.
AACTTAAGTTTTTTTCTGGAAAGCTGAGATCCAGGTGGGAAGGGCCATATACTGTCATTCAAGCATCTCCTTCTGGGGCTGTTGAAATTATGTACCCAAGTGATGGGAGAACCTTGAAAGTAAATGGTCAGAGGCTCAAACCATGCATTGAAAATACCCTGGAGCCTGTGCTAACCATCTATCATCAAGAGCCTCCACAAATCTGATGATAAACAACTATATCATATGTATTTTATTTGTGTTTGTTTTGTAGTTTTTACATAGTTTATGTCTCTCTGTTTTTAGTCATGTTTTACACTCAATTCGAGAAGTTTACAATATGTGAAAAATTAATTCACAAAGAAAAAAAATTCAATTCGAAAAGTTTAATTTTCTTTTCGAAAAGGATCTGGACCTGTAACTAACTGCTCGAAAAGAATGATTAGCTTTTCGAATAGGTGGTTCTGAAGCCTTTTGCTTTTCGAAAAGTTGTTTCTGAAGCCTTTTGCTTTTCGAATGGTACTGATGCCATTCTCCTTTGTAAAAAGGACTATTTTGAACTTTTCGAAAACTTCAAAGGTGCTTTGCGAAAATCATTTTGAGCATATTTAAACCCTTGCGAAGCAAGGGTTTCATATTCGAAAGCCTTCCCAGAGTGTCCTGTTTCACAGAAAACCCATTTTCCTTCCATCCCTGCATGCTTTTAGAGTTCAGATCCAATTTCCTTCATATTTGTTCCATTGATTAAGCTTGAAGAGAGGGACCCTTTGCTTCTGATGCTGGTAGATTTAATTAAGCGATCAAAGATTTCAAGCAAAACCCTAGATTTCGATATTTTTCTTTACATATCCTCTGTTTGTGTTTTGCAAAGTTAATTTCTGTGTCAGCATACATTGTATGAGATTCAAACAAAGTTTTAAAATGGGGAAAGCTGAAAAATCGTTGGCTGCAATGTTCTCGAAGTCTTCTGCTAAGAAAATTAGCAAACCCTCCACAAAAGAAAAAGTTAAAACCTCAGCCAAGAGTGAACTGTCGATGGATAAAGTTGATAAAATTGAGAAAGGGAAGAAGGTTAGACATAAGGAGCCCATCTCAGCAGCTACTCCTAGTCCTGAGCCTGAGCTTCCTCCTCTGCCTTTGCATTTGGTACTGCCAAACCCATTCATTGAAGCTCAGAAGCTGATCCCAGAGCTTATTGTTGATGAGAACTTTTTCTCAAACAAACCTAAATGTAAGCTATCATTGAACTACATCAGGGATGCTTCACTGAGCAATATCTTAACCCCTCTTCCAGAGAAAATCTATCCAAGAATGGTGAGATTATGGTACCAAAGTATGGTGAAAGTGACTGAGAAGGATGCTGATGTCCCAACGCTTGTAATTTTCATTGATGATTGTGATTCAACAGTCACTTATGAAGACATTGGAAATGCCTTGGGGATACCATTCCAATATGATCCTGCTGGTCCTTTGGCCGCACCAGAGACAGCCTCTTTTAGAGAAATGGCTGCACATCTAACCCAAGGCATAGTTGGAACTGGACAATCCATCTTGAGGAGAGACTTAGCACCTCAATTTTTGCTGATGGATTCCATTTTGAGAGGATGTTTTTATGTCACTGGGCACAGTCAGGAAAGAAGGACACCAATTTTAGAGGCCCTCTTTCATTTTTCAAAAGGGCAATTCTTCAATGCCCCTATGCTGATTTTTGAGGCCATGGCTGACATTAGTGCCAAGCTGAAGAAGGAACAGAAATTAGCTGGAATACCATTTGGAAGGCTGATCACAGCCCTACTTAGGGCCAAATTTGACATTGATGAGCAAGAGCCATTTAAAATTGTATCTCCTCATGCTTTTGGGAAGAGGGCTTGGACTACAAGCCAAACTATGTTGAATAGAATGAGGGAGGAAGCTGAGCCAGCTCAAGAACCTGATATACCTGCACCTGAGGTGACCAGCTCTTTAGCTGCACCTATTGCTCCTATAGCTGCCAGTAAACCTATTACCATTGCTGAGGTAACTAGCTCTTTAGCTATACCTAGTGTTCAGGAGACCATCATCTTGCCCACCTCACCTATCACAGCACCTCGTCCATCACCTATCCCAGCAGTCCCATCACTAATCACCACCATAATCCCAATTGCAGACTCTCCCTCTACACCAACCACTCCAGCCATACTTACACCACCAATTTCACCTAACAATGTCCAAGATATTGCCAAAGATTTTGTTGAACACTCTCTTAGCACTCGCCTCCTCCATAGCTTCTTAGGTTCACCTGCTCATTCAACTCATACACCTGAAATCACCCATACCCCTAAACCTGAGATATTCACAACAGAGGCCAATTCATCTTTGATGGGAGCTATCTTGGAGAACATTGGACTTGAAACTGTACCTATACCTGACCCTCCTCATTTCACCCATTTGGCTACTTCTCCCTTTACAGCCATTTCACCCATTGCCCCTCAACCATCTACATCAATTTTACCAGCCCCTACTTTGCATACCACACCCACACCTGACGCAATTAGCCAAATCTTTACCTTTCTCCAATCCATCCAAGCCCAACTACAGATCAACACAGGCAACCAATCTGTGACAAATTCCATTCTCCAAACCTGGGCTTCCACATCCCAAACAACCACCTTAGCCACTCTAGCTTCTGTTTCTGACCAAGCAACCCAAACAGATCCGGAGGTAATAGTTTTAGAACCACCCATCCCCACTGTGTCTGGCCATGCTACCCAATTCGAACCTGAGGCAATACTTTTGGATTCACCTACACCCATCCCCACTGTCTCTGCTCAAGCCACACAAACTGACCCTGAACTAGTGCTTGTAGATTCCCCTTCCCCCACTACTAGAATACATCTGGTCCCCTACCACTCCATTCCCATCCCACGTTTTGCCACTCTTAAAAGGGCTATGGAAGATAACCCTTACACAACTTTCGCGACGTCCTTAAGGGGATTGCCGATTTCTACACTTACATCAAAACCCCTTATGAAGACAAGATTCGGAAACTGGAGTTGTTCATGAAATTTGAAAGAGAGAAGATGCAGGACCTGTTGGGCCAAACTTTTCAGATGGTTAGGAGTGAACAATACAAAGTTACCATGTTGCAAGCACAGCTTGAACAAGAAAAATTGAGAGCTACTAGACTTGCAAAATATATTGGCCTCACCAAAAAGATCAAATCTGAGGAATACACCGAGCTGCAAGCCACAATCTAGGAGAAGGCTAAATCGAGTTCAGACTCCAATACTGACTCCAATTCTGACTCTAACAGTGATTCCAGTTCTGATCCCATTGAACCAACTTAAGATACTAATTTTGACCCCAGTTATTAGAATACATTGTACATATTTGTTTTGTTAGTATGTAATTCCTATTTTTCTATAACTTTTGTTAATTTATAATTACTGTGCATTTCTTTTCTTTCTTCTCGGTCATTATGATTTCTGTTTGTTGTTCTTTTCTTTGCTTATGCACTTCTGACCAGTGAGGACACTGCTCATCATAGGTTTGGGGGTGTGGCAGAATTGCCAATAGTTTAGTTAACATCAGTGCAGCTTATGATCACAATAGAATTTTTGAAGATAAAGTAATTTCACACCTGTTGTTTTGAAAAATGAGGAAGTTAAAACTTTTTAAAACTGATTTTTAGTGTAATTCCAATACTTTCATGAAGTGACAGTCAGAAAATTTTTAAAAGAAAATTGATGTTTTACTAAACCTAAAAAGAGAGAAAACAGTGATGATATACCTCAGGAATTTGATAGAAAACTACACCCAGTGAGATTTGGGCCTGTAATGTATTCTTTGGAGATTTGAATTGGCAATTTTTTCTGCTCTAGGGACTGTTTGAACCTGCTTACTATCACTAGAAGTTACACATATTCAAATTGAAACAACTTGACAGCAATCTTGATATTAAAGACATGATGTAAGGCCTCCTTTTGGACTGTTTGAACTGTAAAAAGCCCCACCTTTTGAAACTGCCCTTGATACACACCAGTTGAGCTTTATAAATCCAAGATTTCTTTGAAACCTCATCAACCAACCTCATCAACCTCATTTAGCCTAACCCTCACTCTGAGAATTCAGAAGGTAAAGGAAAGGAAGCTGAAGAAAGGAGAGTTGGGTATCAGTTTGGTAAAAAGAAAAATAATTGAAGGCAATGATATATCAGCAGAAGAAATGTGGCATTTCAGTTAATGCTAATTTGAAAAAAAATAAATAAAATAAAAATAAAAATAAAAATAAAATAAAATAAAAGAAGTCATTTCATTAGAAGTTTGAAAAAGAAAGAGAAAAAGATGGCCACTTTGGCTCTGAAAATTCAAAGAAGAAAATGAAATTGTGATGAATGAAGAAGGTGTGTCTATCACTTCCTTACCTTGACTGACTTCTTAATTTTGAACTCCATTCCACCCCTTTATTCTTGATAAATTTCACCCATAAGCCACAGTACAACCTTAGTTAAAGTCCTTACTAATCAAAAATGGATTGAACTGTCACATGGAAATAAGGATTTGTGTAATCTATGGTGAAAAGAGCAGTAAATTCAGAACTGAAAAGCAATGCCTATGCTCCATAAATTCTATTTGAGGGTCAGAATCGCTTGCTAAGTGTGAAATAGTACAACCCTCCTACTTGCATGATGAGTGAAAACCCTGGTGAGAGTTGAGTTTGAAATCAAATTATTTGGGGTAACATCAAAGCTGGATTCTCAAATAGAAGGCAAACTTTTCATTAATTTTTCTTGCAAAAAAAAACTTTCTGACACAAATTGAGTGAATGGTAAAGAAATTACAGTAGAATTTTAGTTTTGAACTGATGTTTTCTTGAGAATCTTCTTACTGCTTGCCTGATACAGGTGTGGATAATCTGATTGGATAAATGTCTGCTTTAACAGAACTGCATTGATATTAACTGATTTATTAGAGAAGTTTGTGGGTACCTTCACTGAAAACCCTCAGGAGACTTCACTCCTCCACTAGGGATCACCTAGGGGTTTAAAAGGCTTGTTGCATATGCTAAATGCAATTGTGCTGCCTACAAAAATGGCTTTTTCATTCTATTTTTTAATTTTGTCTTTGCTCAGGGACTAGCAAAGCTTGCGTTTGGGGGTCTGTTGAGAACTGGAAAATATCATTTTCCACCCCTTAACCTGGGTCTTGATAAACCTTTGAGAGAACTAAATAAGAGTTTTAAGTGTTTGTTTTACAGCTAACAATAAAGGCAGGCTTAACCCTGAAAGCAGCCTAAAAGTGCTAAAAAGATGATGATCCATGTTGATCTGGAGGAAGAAGGAGAAGGAACAACCTCACTGGCTGTCAAAATGCCTAAACTAAAGAGGACAAAGGCCTGGTTTCAACCTGGAAAGAGGTTTGGTGCTATTCGAACAGAAGAATGCAAAACAGAATGCTTTTCGAAAAGAACCTGAACTTTTCAAAAATAACCTGAACTTTGCGAAAAGAACTAAAAGCTTCAGGCTTAGTTTTCGAAGAGCACCTGAACTCTTCAAAAGGATTACTGACCTATTCGAAAAGAAGAAAACCCCTTGCGAACAGCACCAGAACTGTGCGAAAAGAGCTTCAGAAGTCACAGTACTTTGCGAAAAGTTATCCAAACTGTGCGAAATGATATCCTGAAGATTCCCAGCGTCTGCAAGGGCAATTCAGTAATCTCTGCATGCACCTCAATGCATTTAAAAACCCAGGGACATTTCGGAAGATTCTGAGCACGAACCAAAGGCATATTCCACCCCATGTGAACAACCAAAGATGAAATTACTTGGCGGGAACTTCTAAAAGCTCAACCAAATTTTTAAATTACATAACAGAATTGATGCTTTTGTCACCTGATTGGCTGAACCAGATCAAGCAGTTCTGATTAGCCAAAACATATCTGGATCCTTGTGCTCGACTCCTATTGGTTGATACAGATCTAACCAATTCTGATTGGTTGATACACATCTGAGCTAGACTTGGGGAAAACTATAAATAGACGAACCATTTGCCCAATTTGGGTATCCAGATTTTGAGTTTCATTTCTATTGCCCCATTTCCAATTCAGATAGCTTGTCTGAAACTTCTGTAATAGCCTAGCTTTTATTTGTACTTGAGAACTGTGAGATACTTTTGTAATTCCAGTGAGAATTGTATTCAAGACTACAAATCTGAGAGCTGTTTAAGCTGTGCTTTGTAATTGTAATGGTGAATTTGAAAAGGTTGTTGTGAACCGTACGTTCTCAATTGGATTCGTGTTAAGGGTTCCCTATGATCTCCTTATTTCATTAGATTCCTTTAGATGTACTGTTTTTAAAGCAATTTTCCTTAATTCATTATCCCTGTGAGAATTGGCGTTTGTAACCTAATTTCTCACAGCATTTGTAGTGGTGTTTTTTGTTCTAAATCACATATTCGAATTGAAGACTATTGGATGATCTGTGTCCATTGAAGTGGACAGACCATAGCCATAAGTCCAACTCAATTCCAATCCTTGAGTTGGATTACTTTCTCTTGCATCTGTGCTGGTAGCCAGATGAAGATTGGATAATATCTCATTTGTTTTACATTTATTCTCATTCTGCAATCAAGTACTAAATCGAAGTTAGATATTATTTCTCCATTCTTATTAATTTACATCAAATCTCTCCAACTCGGATCTGGATCATTTAGTTTTAATTTTTACTTTGATCATTTAGTTTTAATTTTTACTTTTATCATTTAATTAATGTGGCAAATTCAACCTCCCATCTTATGTGCCTTGTAGATAGGATCAGAGGTCAGATCTGGTAGCTCAGATCTGAAGGTTTATCTTACATTTTAAATCAATTCCCTGTGGACGATCTTTTACTTACTTACATTTAAAACTTGCTACAATTTGCCCTGATCTTACAGGCTAATTATGTTCTCTCTGTGCTGATATTTTCTTATTCTTTTTAGTTTTCCAAATTCAGTACAATTCATCATTTGTAAGTCTATTTTCAAAACACAAATAAATCATGCACACTTAGAACAGCAACAACAGGGGGACTTCTTCCTCGAAGAGGGACAAGGATGCCAGGTCTATTTCCATATCGGGGGGAATGATTTGGGGATTGGTTGGGTGAATAGTGGCTACAGGCATGTGTGCGGTCAGTTGTGTTGCCCCATTCTGATCAATTTTTATGACACTTGTGCTCACAAATATGATCTGGATGTGAGGCCACGGTCGAGGTTCATCCTCAAGGTCTATCCCTCGAGCTTTGGATGCGACAATGGTTCGGGCCTTCTCTTCTGGCCAGGCTGGTACCAATACTTCAGGTTGTTTAAAGATTCTTCTTGATCGAGTCATGAAATTAACAACCTACCGCTGCCAGCATTGATGCCCGTCTGTTCATAACTGAGCAGGACTTGATGGGGGTCATAGGTCGGCCCTGGAATCTGAAATGGGGTGGGTGAGGGTATCGGAGGTGCTTTTATTGATGGCACAGCAGAACGGGGCCAAATCTTGTTGACTAGTGCTGGAGATGGGTAAACTTGTGGGGGTATGGAAAAATTGGGCCCATTGTAATGGAGTGGTATGAGAGGTGGATTGATTGGGGGTGGAGCAAAATTGGGCCAACTGTATTGGATTGGTGCTGGCGATGGATTGGGTGACACATAGTGATCGGCTATTGGTGTTGGGAACGGCTGAAAGAGAAAAATCCACATGGGGTGAGTAAGACTTAGGCTCCACATGGTTGACAGGCGCGAGTGTAGGGAAATACATCCTCAAATCTAGGGTTGCTGCTTGAGGTGTAAGGTTTGGGAAATAATCGGCTAAATTTAGTGGCTCGATCACCCATGTGATCTCATTCTTATGACCTTGTTGCCCGGGTGGCATGAAACTCCCTTTTTTGACGATGGATTCAGAGGGATCGAATACTTTCATCCCTTCCTCCAACATGTTAATGGTGGCCCTTGGGCCCATTCCTCCCTGTTGGTGTTACGGTAATGGTGCTTGCATGATATTAGTGTGCTGATTAGCTTGGGGGGGGTACTTGGGGTATGAGTTTCCCTGCCTCTACAAATCCTCTATCACGTATTTCAAAGGAAAGCACCGATCAGTTAGATGTCCTGGCTCTTACTGGAAATTGTAGTGTGTGTTGGGATCATAATTTTTTGGGATCAGATTCGGTGGGGGTCTTGGTTGAAGTTTAGTAGCCAAACCCTTCTCGATCAGCAATGGCAAGAGGACATTTAGGGATTGTCCTAAGGGAGTGAATACTCGGTTGTATCGGGCCCTTCTCTGCTCAGGGGTAATTTTCCCCCAGGGGACATTGTTCTACCTTGGAGTCTGATTTGTTGGTGTTGGTGCCAGTTGTGATGTCACAAACTGAAAGGGGGTCATATTGGTGTGGGGCTGTGTGTTCATTATATTTTATACCTCTGCCCCTGCTCCTCTCTCAGTCCTCTGTTCGGTGAACATTCGAACCCTATTGGCCCCACTGGACACATTCTTTCTCAAACATCCCTCTCTAATTGTGTCCTCATAATGGTTGGCATTTCTTACCAACTCAGCAAAGCTGGACTGCTGTTGGTATACCAAGAAGTCTGAGATGACTGGCAGAGTATTTTTCAATATCATCTCGATTTGCTCATCGTTAGATATTCTGTTTCTTACCTGAGCTGCCAGTGCCCTCCAATGCCCAAGGTAATGACTGAAGGTCTCATTAGGATTCTACTTTAACCAAGCCAGATCTGACTTGCGGGTTCAATGTCTATGTTGTAGGCATACTACTCTTGGAATAAATGTATCATATCTTTCCATGTTTTTATCATGGATAGTTCTAGGGATGTGAACCATCTCAAGGTCAGGCCCGTCAGACTTTTCTGAAAAACTTTTATAAGCAGACACTCAGTCCCCACATACTGGCACATGTCCCCACAGTAGGACTTCAGGTGTGTGATAGGGTTGCCTGTGCCGTTATATTTATCAAAGACTGGCATTTTGAATTTTTGGGGCAAGGGGACTTCTGCAAATAAACACAAGCCCGAGAAATCCATGGCATGGATTTCAACTCCACCCATCTTCAACAGCTGCTTCTAGATTTTGTCTAGTTGTTCTTTCAACTGCTCAAATTCTTTAGACAGTGGGACAATTTTTTCAACGGTCGGCCTTGATTCACTTTGTGCTATCGGGGGGTGGTGATTATGGGTGGAGGATTAATGGTGGCAAATGCCCCAACATAGGCCCCGCTATTCCTGATCTCATCTTCCTTATATTGTGGGTATACATATGGTGCAGTGAGGGTGAGATTCTCCTATTGGTGCTGACTAGGCTGGATAGGTACTAGGTGGGACCATTGGAGGTGAGGAAAGTTTTGTGGAGTGATAGGATGAGTGAAATTTAGATTTTGGGTTGGGCCCTGATGGGGCAACTATGTTTGAGGGAAAGCTTGGAGATGACTTTGGGGTGCAGGGACATGGGAGAATTGGGGTTGATGGAGGATAGGTGCCAGGTTCCCGCCTTGGGTCGGGTGGGAGGTTTGTGTGTGAGGGAGATATTGAAGGAATTGTGGAGGGTATGGGTGTGAGGACCCAAGGTTTGGGCCTTGCTGGGTTTGGGTATAGGGTAAGGAACTTGGAGGGTTTTGGGCCATGGGGCCTTGGAAAATTTGACCCATTGGGCCTTGATGGATCTGGCCCATTGTGCCTTGGTGGGTCTGAATGATGGGGGTTTGGGCCATTGGGCCTTGGTGGGTGTGGATGATGAAGGTTTGGGCGATGGGGCCTTAGTGGGTGTGGATGATGGGGGTTTGGGCCATGGGGCCTTGGTGGGTTTGGGTGATGGGGGTTTGGGCCATGAGGCCTTGGTGGGTGTGGATGATGGGGGTTTGGGCCATTGGGCCTTGGTGGATTTGAGGTAATGAGGCATGAAGGCTTGGGAATGTGTATGATGGCTTGGAAGGTGTATGGTGAGAATTAGAGGGGATGTTTTGGGAGGCTTTCCAACTAGTGTAAGCCCGGACCATCTCATCCATCATAGCCATTGGAGAGGGATTGGATGAAGGTGGTTCATTTGAGGGTATTTGGGGGGTGGATGATATAGATGTGTGGGAAAATTTGGGCATGGCTCGGGTAAAATTGGGCATGGCCTGGGTAAATGAAGAAATATGGGGTGGATCGGAGAAACTGGGTGGGGCACGGGTAAATGCAGGTGGATCGGATATATGTTGGGAGAATGAAAAATGGGGTATATTGGTGAAGGTGGAAAATTGGGTCGGGTTTTGAATGGAGGTGATGGAAAGTGTGGTTGATTTGGTATGGACATGGGAGGGGAAATGGGCATGGTTTGGGAAAATGATGGAGGATGGGGTGTTGGATTTTGGGTGATTTGAGCGGTTGTGGATGGGAAAATAGATGCACCGAAAGGCCGAGTAACGGTAAATGGGGATTGAGTGAGGGGGGTGGATGTGAAAATCTCCTTCGAATGGGAATGAGTTGGGGAATGTGGCGGGGATGAGTCGGGATTGGCGTAGGCCGGATCCACTGCCCACAACATGGCTTGGTGACGGGTGGAGTATGGGTGCCTCGGATGGGGCCCGTAAAGTTTCCTCTTTCTTCCCCTATGGGATGATGGAGGGTAAGGTGATGCCGTTGTGTCGGCACCACAAATCTACTCTTTTTCAGTTTTTTGGTTTATTTAATTTTTTGAAAATTTGGAAATGGATTTTTTTTTTTATGAAAAACTCCGGGGCCTTTAAATTCACGTTTCGGGTGGCTTTTGTACCCTAAATAAATCCTGCAGCGAGACCCCAACGAGCTTCGGAAGAATCAAAGGGGAACCGTTTGATCTATTAAAGGCATGGGAATCAACACAAACAACCTAATCCCCCTGAGCGAGTCAATAAGAGGTTACCCTCTTTTGATCGGCAGAGGCGTATTGGGTGTCGGATAATGCGGGACCTAATCAAAGGTGCTAAACCACTAAGCGAGGAACTCAGGGATGTGAAAAAGGCCATAGATTTTGGGTTGCTCTGCTCAACGGGGACAAATACACTTGGCGAGTGTATTACTTGCGCCAGAATAAACCTAGCCAAATTTATGCTTGGCGCATGTATTACATGCACCGGAGAAAATCTGGAGTTTCCAGGCTTGGCCCGTATAATAGATGCGCCAAGTATATACAGTGGGGTCAATTTTTTTTACAGTAGAACAGCAAGCTCGAATTCAGTCTATTTTCTAATTTTTTGGGAAGCAATGCTTCCAGGGACTGATTTCTTAATTTCAATGGGTCTCTCCTCTCCGAATCCTAGTGATACGAGTCTGGTATAACTCCACTAACGTGCTCCTCCAAGGGTTTTAAGCTTTGTAACAGGATAGGTTACCCACCCAATATACCTCCAGCGCAAGTGCTTTCTCAGATACTAGGTGAGCTAGTACTTTTTCGGATCATCACCACTAGGGGTTGTCGCCATACTAAGAACTAGGAGTTTGTATCTTTGCCTAAAATCCCAACCCTTTGAAAAATCTAACCGCAAAAGTTCAATTAAGTCCCCTCTTGGTTCAGTTTTAATTTCAATTTTTAAGGGAGTTTTCTTTAAAGTCTAAAAAATGGGTGGTGATGGTCCCGTGCTGCCTCTACGGGCCGGGGTCCACTGATGAAATATGATTGCGGTAAAGTAAATGCTCACATAGACCCGCCAAACGGTGAAGGTGTGTAAATGACGGAAAAGTAAATAAAATGTAAAGACAGCACAAGTAGGCCCACCAATCGGCTAAGATACCTAAATGACCGAAAAGTAAATGAATCGTAAGGACAATGCTCAAGTAGGCCCGTCGATCGGCTAAGGCACATAAATGACGGAAAAGTAGGGGTAAATTAAAAAAAATTGATGGAATTGTAGGGGTAAGTTAGCAAGGAATGAATCAAATGTAATGAAAAAGGGCCAAAACTTCAAGGAGAAGCTCTACAAGCATTCTCCAGCAGACTCGCCATCTGTGCAACCATGGATTTTTATCAAACCTGTTGCGACGATGCGCACTCGTGAAAAATATAGAGTCGCCACTTGGAGCTTTTGGTGTCCTGGGAAACCTCAAATCAATATTAAATGCACTAAAGTGCCAAATATGATTGATTTACCGATTCACGCCAAAGGCTATTGAGTAGGGGCTTCGGTTATTGATCGGGAAGGTGTTAAGCACCCAACCAACCCGCTCGTAAGCGGTCTCCACTATGATTGCTTGGAAGTGTATATAAAATATATATATATATAAAGAAAAGAAAATGAGCAGCACTTCCCCTTGCCCGAAGGCACACCGATCCTATTGAGCCCTTCCAGCTTGTCAAAATTTGGGCAGCGTAACGGATCAATTCTAGGATAGAGAAAAAGCAAAAGAAGGTAGAGGAATAGAGGGGAGAGCCACCGCGGTGGACCTTTGCGTAGGTGTGCTTCGGTGAGATTTCGATAGCTTAGATGATTGAATGACGAGTTCTAACCTCTAAGGTTTGATGGCTAAGGGGTAGAGGAAGAAGGCTAGGGGATGGTTCTCTCCTAAATTCAAGGGGTTTTTATGGAAGATGGGGTCTAAGGGGACTTTTTGAATTCTGGAATTTATATGAGAATGGTGCACCATAGGGAAAAAGGTTTCTTTCTTACTCTTTTCTCTCTTTAGAATTTTTTTCAAGCGCTTAATACAAGGGGAGGGGGTCTCTATTTATAGGAAAAAGGTAGGTTAGGAGGCTACTTAGATGCTAATTGGGTTTAGCAATTAGGTAATCTCTAATCTAAGGTTTCTTAGGATTTTGAGAGCTCGAAAAATGTGAAGATAGATTCAATAGTAGATAGGGTGGGGTTTCAAATTACTTAAGGGTTGCAAATAGGGTAAGGAGGGGTGCAACAGTCCTAAAGAAACCCATCCTAGATTTTGAGATAGTCAACAAGTCAAACCCTAAAAGTGAAATTCAAGCAAAAACCATCAGATCACTGTAGCTAAGCCTAGCGCATGTATTACATGCGCCAGGCAAAACTACAGTGCCTGGAAGTCAAGAGCCCATGACCCACCTATATTTGGCGCAACTAATGCATGCGCCAAGCCATTTCTGGGGAAAAAATGGCTTGGCGCATGTAATACTCGCGCTAGACAAAATCCTATAAAGCTGCCCAATTTTTAAATTGTCATAACTTTTGATATATAACTCCGATTGAGGTGATTTTTAGCTTGTTGGAAAGCTGGGGAAGTCTTTTTTCTAAGGTATATAATTAAGATTCAGAATAGATTTATGTAAATTTTGACACTACTCTCTCTAACCACTGCTCAGGAGGGTTCAAAACTGACCCAGGAAGAGTTCTAATGGGTCTGGGAAGCCTAGGGTTGATTCCTAAGGGTTCAGGATAATTCCTAAGGGTTTTGAGATGGCTCCTAAGGATTTTGGGATGACTCCTAAGGGTTTGGGGATTGCTATCGGAAGCTCGGAGGTGCGCCTCTCTTGAAGTATGGTTCGATCGGGCCTTGGGCCAATTTTGGGTGTCTTCAAATCCATACCCATTCATATACCAAACCCATTCAATAACCTTTCTTCTTCATCTGTTAACCCTAAAACCATATGACAGAAGAACATAAACCCAGTGATTCCAACAATATATTAGATAGAAATCTTGAAAAATTTAGAACTGAGCTCCTGGTTGCACAATAGAAGGTAGAAGATCTGAGGCGCCAGCGACTTGCTCAAGATGTTGAATCATCCACCGAGACCACCTTTGACCCTAAACCTAACCCAAATCCGACACCTTATACCAAGATCCCATTTCCCCCCACTTCCTAAACCTTATAACTTAACCACCCACCCAGAATGCGACTTCCTATACAGTGAGGATGGTCTGCATTTTCCCATGTTATCTTCCATTCCATCCTTGTTTTTCTCGCCACCCATATCCATGGCTCCCTTCGCTTAGGCTACATTCTCTTCATTTATAAGAGATGTATATAAGTGGAGGGTGGTCTAAAAATGTATTCACTCCTCCCCACCATTCAAAGAACCTAACTGTCACATTGCAGTTTCTATGAAGTGCTCCATTTGGGGGAGATTGAAGGGCAGTGGGGTGTTTTTGACAGCTCTTGGAGCAACTCTGAGGAGGTGTGGAGATTCTTTTCTAAAAGAAGAAGAGGGGAGGCAACTCTGCAAAGGCATGGATTTGCCTATTGTAGTAGGAAAGGATGTCAAGACTCTAATTGAAGGTGGTAGAAGCTGAGGACCGATCTTTATCGAAGACCAGTTCTTGCGGACGTTGCTGCCAAAGTCTTAGTTTAGTGTGTGTCTAGATTTTTCCTAGGATTATTTTCTTTTCTATAATTACTGATCAGTTTTAGTTTTTAAGTTTTTTTCTGTTCCCTGTAAATATCTAATAATCTATAAATTTTCTTTTTGTTATTATTTTTTTTTACTAATTTACTAACAGTGTGTGTTACTAACCCAACTAACATTTTTTGTTATTGATATTCCAAGAGTAGTCATGGATATTTTCTCTCAAGTTTGGGAGAGAATATATTTCTGGTAATAGAATTTTTTTGGCTTATAATCAGGAGATTAATAATTTTAGTACTAAATTTAATAATTTTCTAAATTTTCTCTATATGTCCCCTGTTTGCATAAAGAGGACATTGTCCTATTTAAGTTTGGGGAGGGATACACTAACTTTTAATTTTTAGGAAATTTTTTTTTTTCATATAGTTATAATCAGTTAATCATTATATATGATTTATGATGAGAAAGTATAAAAATCTGAAATTCTTAGCAATCCATCATAGTAGTAGTTCAAAATATCAATATAAAAATAGCTGCAATTCAAAGTAAAGCATCTTTAGAACACTGTATTAAATGAATGTTTGAAACTATATGGTTGATCTGAACTGCAAATATTTTAGATGACAGTTTCGAAATTATATACCTAGTGAGCTATAGAGCCTATTTCCTATTTTATTCTAAGAAAGAAAAACTGTTTTTATTCATGCCATAAAATTCCTTGAACTTCATTACTATTGCCGTCAAAAATAAAATCTCATATTACTGAAATTAGAATCAAGATATTCTGAAAATATGATTATTTGTTCGTTTAGAACTATCTAGTGAATATAGCAAAGCAATAAGACATCCATATTAGTAAATCGTGAAAATGACCAAAGGCCATTTTTGTTAAATCAGAGCCAAAAAGCTAAAATCTCATAACATTTTACCTTTTGAACCCATATTAGAAGCTTAAACCGAAAATTTCTTTATACCATGATTATATAAACCTTTAACCATATGTACTACCCAAAGCTTTCTACCTTTAACCCTTACAATTTTTTAAAGTTTATAATACTAAGAAAGGGAAGAAGAGGGATTGAAAGGAGTATGCAAGTAACAGATAAAGGATCTACCAAAAAGGGTACAACTGAAAAGAAATACAACTGTATGAAAATATGGGAAAAGAAAATGGAAAATCGTGAAAGATGATTTCAGAAAAAATAATTAGAAAGAATTGTAGAAAAATGGGGTTTGCAATAGAAAGAAAAAATGGGAAGGAGTTATCCGAAATTGGGATACTTACTGAAGCTGAAATAATAAAATAAAGAAGAAGGAGAAAAGGAAGAGCTAAATTCTCATAAATAAATTTTTTTGAATCCTCTTTATCTTTTTTCTTTGAAACCTTCTAAAACCCAAGGCCCCATTATAAGCTGAAGGAAAGACCTTTGTGATTTACAATTTGTAAAACAATATGAGTCTAGTAAAGGTATATAAATTAGATATTATGAATAAATAAAGATGTCATATGAACATAATTGATTATCCTTTTTGTGTGATTTATTAGTTTATTGTCCCATGAAATTCATAAATATATATATATATATATATATATATATATATATATATATATATATATATATTATTGTGAGAACCCAAAATTTTAATTATTTTTGAGAGTATGCCAAAAAAGTGAGAATTGGAATGAAAATATTTTTTAAAAACTGCAGTTTAGAAAAATCTATGATGAATAAACTTTTCGCTGATATGGATACACTCTATGCTATAGTGAATTGAAATTGTTGAGTTCTGATAAAAGGATAATTATGATGATGGAAAGTTAAGGATAATACAAGTTGAACATTTTTAAAAATAATGAATATATAATAAATGATTGAGGATTTAGTATATAAACTTAACTTATATTTTGAAATTTTTAGTTTTGAAAAACCTAAAAATATTTGAAGTTTGTAGGTAACTTTTTCTGAAAACCTTCAAGAGACTACAACTCCTCCATTAGGGATCACCTAGGGGTTTAAAGGCTTGTTGCATCTGCTAAATACAATTGTGCTCCCTACAAAAGTGGCATTTAAATTTTAGTTTAGATATTTTATATTTCCTTGTTTGCTAGGGACTAGTAAAACTTAAGTTTGGGAGTGAAATCATTCACATAATTTACCATTTTATCACCCTTAACTTAGTGATGCTTGGACTTAGTTTGTTACTAATGAGTTACTGATGTGCAGATATTTAAGATAAACAGTAAAAGAGAGCCTGAATGATAATCTCTGTTAAAATGAACTCAAAAAGTAGTAAGAAAGACGATTAAGTGATAGAGACAATTAGCTACCTATTGAAAGATAGAAAATCGTGATTTACAATTTTGCGCTATTACTATTGAAGTAAAGAAAGAAAAAAATGAGAAATCATAATTTTACAATTCTTTAGAAAAGACGATTCTTCAGAAGCGACAAAAGAGGAAAAGATGATATAAAGGGAAAAGCGATTGTTCAGTATAAAAGCCAAAGAATAGAAAATCGTGATTTACGATTTTCCAGAGAAAGAAGAATGAATAATCGTTATCTATGATTATAGAAGCTTTTCTACTACTATATATATGATGATGTTGCTGATCATGTGAGAGAGAACCATCACCGCCATGAACAAATTAGAAGAATTCTATAATTAGAAGTCCTACTAATCACGGATCTGAGAAGATTAATGAAGAAGTTTTATGAAGGACTCTGTTACTGTTAGATAAAGAACATTCTTGAAGCATATCAGCCGATTAAAACTAAAGAAAGAAAGAAAGATAAAATTAAAAGTAGAATTGTATTAGGATAGTTTTTATTTCTCTTATTAGAATTAGATGTTTTGTAAACCGACTCCTTATGATCTATAAATAAGAGAGTCTGGTGTAGGACATGATCATCGAAGAAGAATTTAGCATTAATTGACGACTGAGATTGAATTTTCTTCTTATCAAAGTAGTGTAACATAGTTAGAGTAGTTTCGATATCTGAAGTTTCTCAAGAGTAATTGACGACTGTAATTGTGTGCTGAAGATTAGTGTAGATATCTCTAATTTCTCAGAAAGAATTAACGACTCCAGCTGAGGGGTGAAGGATATATTTTTACTTTGCTTTCTAGTTTAAATTTATTTTTATGCAAAATTTACAGCTTTGTAAACATCTTCAAGTTTTAATTTGAATTGACGACTCAGATTAGAATTTACAGATTAGTGTAACGGTATTTTATTTTCCATCTTCAATTTTCTATAGTTTGATTGACACCCAAATTTTTTATTGATTGTTGAATAGATTAATCTATATTGATAGGATTTTAGTATTGATTGACGCCCAATGCTAGGAAACTAGAGATATAGTGTAATGGTATTGTTTAAATTTATAAATATTCAATAGCTGAAGATTGGGATTGACGACCTCAATCTGAAGGAGGATTTAGATTTATTTTATGCACTTAGTTTAATAAAAATTCTTTTATTCATATTTCTCCAGTAGATTAGATCTTTAAGGATAAATAGAAGTTTTTAAGGTAAGAATTTAAGTAAAGAGATATAAATTGGAGGTAATAAAAGATAAATTAACTTCCTCGTGGGAACGATCCTATGCTAGTACTATGATTTCCATTGTGCGTTTGCGATAGGTTAAGCCTTTACTTTAATTAATTAAATATATACACATAAGAAGACAAGTCAGACAGCAACAAGAGAGAAGGCATCCAATTGTGGATGCATTGTACTCCTTCTCTAAGGGGCATTTTTTCAATACTGTCAAGTTAATTTTTAAGGGAATGTGTGATATTCATGGTAAAGTAAAAAAGGAGGCAAGTAATTCAAGGTTTACCTTACAGCAAGTTGATCACAGCCTTGCTTAAAAAGGGAGGATATGTATGGAGATTAGGAGAGGAAACCTCTAAGTTGCCACCAGTTGTTTTTGGAAAGAGACAGTGGAAGATTAGCCTAACATTGATGAAGAAGAAAAAGGAGTCAGAAGCAGCCCTTTCTGGGCAAACCTTTGCAGCCATCCAAGAGCAGCCATCTTCTACCCTTGATTCCATTTCAGCATCAGCTCCTCCACCAATACCACCACCAATACCTCAACCAATACCTCCCCCAATACCACCAATGCCATTCTTACCTTTCCCCCTCAACCTTTCTAAACCCACAATCAAGATAACCTACCACAAGAAAACCAATTCCCCAGTAGAGTACAACCCTCTGCCTGACTCCCCACACCACTACCCATTCAACCATGCACCCACTTCAACCTTTAAACTAATTTCCAGTCAACCTACTACCCTTGTCCTCCCAGACCCTCTAACCCGAATAATTTCACTCTTAACCTCCCTTCAATCCCAAATCCTCACCTCCACAGAAAGCCAATCCTCAATCCAAAACAGTCTTGCTTCCATACACTCAACACTTCAATCTTTCATACCCACAACCCAACACCCCACCCCTATCCCTACCCCTCCTCAAGTCCAGAATTCTTCTACGGCTATGGCAACAATTGATGTTGCCACCCAAACAGATTTTGAACCTGAAGAAGTGGTTCTTATTCCCCCTTCCACATCTTCTACCTCTACCCAAACTGAAGTCCCCGAGGTGGAGTTGATCCCTTCCCAGCCATCCATTTCTTTCCCACCAATCCACCCTACTTCTGAACCTGCTCTTAGCTCCCTCTCTGCTAATGATCCATATCACTGGACCCTTGTACCATCTGATCCAACCCAAGGACATTCAGCACCAACCCTCACTGCTCTCATGCATGTCAACCCATATATTTTCAGGGATGTGTGCCTGCTGATCAATTTTGTCAAAGATAGTGTACTAAAAAGTTGTGAGGATCAGCTGGCCTTGATGAAGCTAGCCTCTTGGAAACAGTAGGAATCAATAATGCTAGCTCATCAACAGGAGATGTTTGCAATGCAAGAAAAATTGGACACAACTGTAGCTTTATGTCAATTATATGAACAACGTGCCAATCAATATGCAAAGTTGGTTGATTCATTATCAGCCACTCTCCTTTCTCTAGGTGTCCAAGATATTAACCCTGAACCAAGAGCTAAAGGCATCAAGATTCAGGAGCCTAAACCACAAAGGGGCAGCACCAAACAAAAGAAACCAACTGCTTCAAGGACTAAAGCTGGTGCTGCCAAGACTGAAAATGTCAAGAAAGGAAAAGAGAAGACAAAGGAGCACATATATCTAGATTCAAATTAGGACTGTTTTAGAAGTTTTCTGTATTCGTTTTGTTTCTTATCCAGTTGATATTTTGTATAAAGTCTTCTCTTTTGTATAATATTTTTTTATAAACTCTATTTTGCTGTGAATACAATCATTTTGTTAGTGTAATATTCTCTTTCTTTTCTGCGGTATTTTATTCTTCCTTTCCTAAGCCTGCTGCCCCTAAATACACTAGCTGTTGAAACATTGAGGACAATGTTTATTTTAAGTTTGGGGTAATGGCAGGGTGGTCCAATAAAATAGTTAATTTTAGTGCAACATTGTTAGTAAAAATTGAAAGAAATAAAGTAAATTCCCACCTAACCATTTTAGAAAGAGGAAATTTAAATTGTTTAGTAGACATTTTAAAACTGAAATCTGTTGAAGATCTAACACTTCCAAAAAGCAAACTTCAAGAAATCTTTTTCACAATTAGTACTTAGTGAACTAGAAAGGATAGAAAAATGTGAGGATATACCCCATGAGTTTACTTAAAGACCATACCCAGTGAGATTTGGGCCTATCAAACTTTCTTTTGAAGAGTGTTTTGGCAAATTTTTTTGCTCTAAGGAATGATTGAATCAACATCTTTCCACTAGAAATTATGCACCCCAAATTGAAACTGTTTGGCAGAACTCATGACACTAAGGATATGATTTAAGGCCCCCATTTGAATAGTTTAAGCCTGAAAATACCTACCCATTGAACTGCCTTTTGTATACACTATTTGAGCCTTAAAAGCTTTTTTTTTCTTTAACAAACACCTGAGTAATTGAACCTAAACCTCATTGACCTGATTCAACCTTACCCTCACTCTGAGATTTCAGAAGGTAAAGGAGAAGATGTTGAAGAAATTTGAGCTGGTTCAACATTTGGTGAGAGGAGAAGAGAAGAAATCTATAAGAAAAGTAGTGTGTCAGCTGTATGTTTTTAATGTTTCATTTAAAAAAAAAAAAAGAGAGAGCGAGAAGTCAAAAGAAGCACTTCATTTGAAAACTTAAATAGATGAGAAGAAGTTGTCCACTTTAGATCTGAAAAATATAAAACAAAATGAAGTTGTGATGTAATGAAGAAGGTGAAGTCATGAATCACTTCCTCCTCTTAGTTGATTTCTCAGTTTTGAATTCTTTTTATCCTTTAAGTCCTTTTTAAACCTCAACCCTAAGCCACATTACAACCCAACAAAAAGACCTTATTGATCTAAAGTAAATTGAGTTGTCATGTGAAGATAATGGGATGTGTAATCCATGGTGGAAAGAGCAAGAGGATTTCAAGAATTAGCAACAATGCCTATACTCATGCTTGCAGGCCTATTTGAGGTCTGTAATTGCTCTTGAGCTGAAGTGAAAGTGATACACCTTTGAATCTGATTTTTGAGTGAAAGCCCTAGTTAGAATTGGGTCTGAAACTAAATTAATTGGGGCAATTTTTAAACTTGATTCTTGAATTAATGGTGAGCTTGGCACTGATTCCACTCACAATACTTTTGATGTAAGCTGACTAGCTGTGATGGAGATTTATTATGATTAAAGTGTTAAATTGACTGCATTACTATTTTAATTTCTCTGAATTTGCAAGAGTAGGGTGTGGAATGAATATTTATTTGTTGAAAACCCTCAGGAGATTTCACTCCTCCACTAGGGATCACCTAGGGGTTTAAAAGGCTTGATGCATAGGTTAAATGCATTCGTGCTCCCTACAAAAGTGGCATCTAATTTTTATAATAATTATTTAATCTTATCTTTGCTCAAGGACTAGCAAAGATTAGGTTTGGGGATATGTTAATTACTGAATTATGCCACTTTACACCTCCCAACCTAGGCTTTACAAAACCCTAGAGCTATCTAATAATTGATTTTTAAGTGTGGTTTTGTAGTTAGCAATAATCTACAAAGTGGTGCAGAAACCTATTCAACAAGTGCCAAAAAGAGAAGAATTAGAGTCAAGCACTAGAGCTAAGAAAAATATAGAAATTGAACCATGATGGTCTCCACCAAATGGGTTGTTCAATATGCCTTGAACCCCTTGAAGTCCTGCCATGAGAGAAAAGTGGAACCCATGCCTAAAGGAGAGCTGCAGCAGTTAGGCATCCAAACCGAGAGGCAGAAGCCACAGTTTCGAGTAGATTATAACTTCAGAATAATCTTCTCAAGTAGTCTCGAGCACTCTCGAGCACTCTCGAGAAGTCAGAAGACTTCAAAACTATCCTCTCGCTATAATCTCGAGAGGACCAAACCTTCAGGAACCATTCGCTCGAGCAGTGTCGAGCTAAAAAAGTCCCCCAGCAGTTCATCCTCTCGAGCAGTGTTCAAAAAGCAAAAGACTGCAGCATTTCATCTTCTTGAGCTAGACACCAGAAGCCTTCAGAAGCATGTTATCCCCTCGAGCAGTGTCGAGCAGATCAAGACTTCAGCATTCAAGCATCTCGACAAGCCTTCAGCAACATTCTATCCTCTCAAGGCTTGGGACCCAACAGATATCTGTCAACTTTGGGGGCATTTTTAGAACTTCTACAACACATGGGACACCTATCCGAGTGTGTACTACTATCCTAACAAACTTGGGCAATACTTGGCTGAAATTAAGCCACGTCAGCAGAGCCTAACCGTTTTGATTCTTCTTCCCTCTGATTGGCCAGAGCATAAAACTACTTTTTGGATGTGTACGTAAAATAAAGCAAAGCAAGCCTGTTAAGGGGGACTGAGTAGGCCGAGCAGCCAGAGTCTAAGATAATAATTTTCTAGGGTTTAGGTCATCTTCCCTTTTTGTTTTTCTTCTCTCCTTAGCTCAGCATGGCTGACTAATCCTAGGTAGAAGTTAGGGCTAATTTGAATTGTAAATGGCTTTGTAATAGCATTATAAAGAGGCCTGGAATCGTGCAGAGACTGCAAACTTGAGGGCCATATCATTGTAAGCTTCTTTTTGGCAATGAATAGCTAGTTGTAGTGTTTCATTTAATCTATATTATCTTATGGTTTTCGTTAGATTTTTATGGATTTTATGCACCTATGGATGTATGTGTCTGTAGCCTTGCAGACATAGTGTCTGTGGTGGTTTTATTGTTTCAGCTTTAACCCCCATGATTGGACTATATCCATGGGATATCCTATGACCATTTCAGTGGACATGATATAGCCCTAAGACTAATCCATATCTCAGGGTTGAGTTGGATTCTTCTTCCTTGTATTTGTGTTTTTAGCCAAATGAAGGATTGTTGTAGATCCAACTCTTACTCTGTTTTATAAAGCTTTTTACAGTACAAAATTAGTCCCTAATTGCTTACTTTTCCATTTTCCTATTTAGTTTTATAAAACCACTCTCACTCTTCTTTAAACCCCTTTCTTTTATTTTTAATTTTTCATCTATTTCTGTTTTAGTTAGTGACAAAACCCAAAAACACCTTCTCTTTATCCTATTTTATTAGTTTAAGACATATTCGATTTAGAGTTGCCAGATCTGTAGTAGATCTAGAGATTTACTACCTTTAGATCCATAACTCTCTGTGAGACAACCTTTACTTTATCTAAAACTTACTACATCAACCCTATATCTTGCTGGTTGTGTTTGGGTTCTAATCCCATTTTTATTCCCTTTTGTTTTGTTTCTGCCCTCCTTTATTTTTGTCATACTTTGATCACTTATATAATAAAGAACATCAAAAGCAAACACCAACAATCTCAGCTTAGTGGCCTCATCTCCCATACCAGCAATCTTAAAAGTTGTGCATAAAGATAGAAACTCATCTATATGCTTATAAGGGTCTTCTTTACTCAGCCCATGAAAAGATGGAAATATCTAGATGGTCTAGATTTTGATTTCATAGTTACCCTCAGCTGTAGGGAATCGAATGCAAAAAGAGGATGAATATGCCCCTGGTGCATAATAATCCCTAAGGGGTCTAGGCTGCTCACCCATCTCAAATGTCTCCAAATATTCAACAAGGGTGTGTGTTGTTAGCCTAGGTCTAAGGACCCTCTCAATTTCAAGATTCAATGGTACAATCTCAGGATTGAGGGACCTTCTTCCAAGCATACAACACACAGCAGAAACAACTTACAACAAATAAAAAGACACTAAACACTACTACTGAATTTAAAGATTATAGAAATGAAACTATAACAAGGGAGAAAGAAATACAAACTAAGGCAAAGTCTGCTCCAACTGCAAGTTATTTTCTCCCATATTTGCTACTGCTCCACATCTATAAAAATCCAAAAGACTACAACAGTAATTAATTGAAACACAACAAAGACAACAAATATATCTAAATCATAACATAAAGAAAAACTCTGATCTACTACTTAGATCAAAAACTTCCCGGTAGCGGTGCCAAAAAATTGTTGGTGCTTGCTTTTGATGTTCTTTATTACACAAGTGATCAAAGTATGACAGTAACAAAGAAGGGCAGAAACAAAACAAAAGGGAATAAAGATGGGATTAGAACACAAACACAACCTGTAAGATACAGGGTTGTTGTACCAAGTTTTAGATAAAGTAAGGGTTGTCCCACAGAGAATTATGAATCTAAAGGTAGTTAATCTTCAGATCTGCTATAGATCTGACAACTCTAAACTGAATCTATCTTAAAATAATAAAATAGGATAAAGAGAAGGTGTTTTGAGGTTTTGTCACTAACTAAAATAGAAATAGATGAAAAATCAGAAATAAAAGAAAGGGGTTTAAAGAAGAGTGAGAGTAGTTTTATAAAACTAAACAAGAAAATGGAGAAGTAAGCAATTAGGGACTAATTTTTTACTATAAAAAGCCTTATAAAATAGAGCAAGGGTTAGATCTATAACAATCCTTCATTTGGCTACAAGCACAAATGCAAGAAAGAAGAATCCAACTCAACCCTGAGATATAGATTAGTCTTAGGGCTATATCCTGTCCAATCAAATGGTCACAGGATATCCCACGGAAATAGTCCAGTCATGGGGGTTAAAGGTGAAATAATAAAACCACTGCAGACACTATGTCTGTAAGGCTACAAGCACATGCATCTATAGGTGCATAAAATTCATAAAAATCTAATGAAAATCACAAGATAATATAGATTAAATGAAACACTACAATTGGCTATTCATTGCCAAAAAGAAGCTTACAATAATATGGCCTTCAAGTCTATAGTCTCTGTAAGATTCCAGACCTCTTACTCTATTATTACAAAGCCATTTACAATTCAAATTAGCCCTAACTACTACCTATGCTTAGCTAGTCATGTTGAGCTAAGGAGAGAAGAAAAATAAAAAGGGAAGATGACCTAAACCCTAAAAAATATGAGCTCAAACTCCTGCTGCTCGTCCTACTCAGTCCCCCTTCACAGGCTTGCTTTGCTGTATTTTATATACACATCTAAAAAGTAGCTTTATGCTCTTGCCAATCAGAGGGAAGAAGAATCAAAACGGTTAGGCTCTGTTGACGTAGCTCAATTTCAGCCAAGTATTGCCCAAGTTTGTTTGGATAGCAATACACACTCAGACGGGTGTCTCATGTGCTACAAAAGTTCCAACAATGCCCCCAATGTTCACAGATATCTGCTGGGTCCCGAACCTCGAGAGGATAGAATGCTGCTGAAGGCTTGTCGAGAGGTTTGAATGCTGAAGTCTTGATCTACTTGACATTGCTCGGGGGGATAGCATGCTTCTGAAGGCTTCTGGTGTCTAGCTCAAGAAGATGAAATATTGCGGTCCTTTGCTTTCTGAACACTGCTCGAGAGGATGAACTATTGTGGGACTTTGCCTACTCGACACTGCTCGAGCGGATGGTTCCTGAAGGTTTGGTCCTCTCGAGACTGCAGTGAGAGGATAGTTCTGAAGTCTTCTAACTTCTCGACACTGCTCGAGATTGCTCGAGACTACTCGAGAAGATTATTCTGAAGGTTTAATCTGCTCGAGACTATGGCTTCTGCCTCTCGACTGGGATGTCTAACTACTACAGCTCTCCTTTAGGCATGGGTCCCACTTTTCTCTCATGACAGGACTTCAAGGGGTTCAAGGCATACTGAACAACCCATTTGGTGGGGACCATCATGGTTTAATCTCTATATTTTTCTCAGCTCTAGTGTTTGACTCTAATTCTTCTCTTTTTAGCACTTGTTGAATGGATTTTTGCACCACTCTGCAGATTATTGCTAACTACAAAATCACACTTAAAAATCAATTATTAGACAGCTCTAGGGTTTAGTAAAGCCTAGGTTGGGAGATGGAAAGTGGCATAATTCAATGATTAACAGCAGGGTCGCTACTCCAAGAGTTGTCTGAACACTCTCCACTACTCTCCAAATATCTCTCCCAAATAGAGCACATTACATACCTTTCTTAGGAGAAATATACTGCTACTATGGAGGTTCTTTGAATATTGGGAAGTGAACACATCTCCGGATCATCCTTCACCTATACTACTCCCCTGCGAAGACTATATGAAGAGAATGTAATGCAGGCAAGGGAGAAAGTGTGAGCAATGGAGAGGGGTGGCGAGGGACGGCTCAACCCACCATCACTGTAGAGGAACTCACACTCGGTGTGGGTTGTAATGGTAGAATGGTTAGGAATTGGGGGAAGATGGGTATTTGGAATATGGTTTTGGATTTCGGTTAAGCTTAGGGTAAAGGGTAGTTTCGGTGGATAATTCAGCATTGGATATAGGTCGTTGGCATTTCAAACTTTCTACTTTCTATATTACAGCTAGGAGTTCGAACCTATGTATTTCAAGAATTTGGTCAAGTCTCTTGTTGATTTCACTTTGGTCAGGCTCTTTCGCCAAAAGGGCTAGGGTTATGAGTTTTGGAAGATGAAAGAGATGGGTGTTTTAAATGGGGAAGGTCTGGTTTTATAGGGAAGGGAAAGGTTTTAAAAGGTTTTGAACCGTCACTTCGAGTTTAAATGTCGAGGTGTAGGTATTAAGGCTTTGGTAGTTGGCGAGTGGCAATATTGAATGCGATGCTTGTCCGCTTCCTCTATGAATTTAATGGGTCTGAATTCCAATGTAACTGATAAGACAAGCCACTGGAATAGTCTGTTCCCTAGAATTGTTAACTCACAATCCTAGCTAGCAGTGCTCCATTTTAAAAAACTCCTCACCTACTGAATCGTAATCACTACGAATCAACTTCTTTAGTCACAACTAAATGTAAATCCATATGTTCAAAGTGATTATGACATGACAGAAGAGTCTTTATGATTGAATGCACTCTTGCACACTATAAATCATAGAGAACTTTTCTTTAACACTATTAAATTATGAACATATGTTACAAGTGTTTACTACGGGTGAGTCGGTAGCTCGACAGGTTCTAGAGGAACTCAGTTTGAATCAGAGGGAGTTGATGTGCCTCCCATGAAAATATGTCCTCTAGACATGCCAACTGCATGTGCAAGAAGTAAATTACTCTCTCTCTCAAAAAGGGTTATTTGCTCGATTTGAGTTTCTAACCTTATGACAGATTGTCGAAGGGAGTTGAGTAATTGTGTCTGGAGATGGCCATGCTGCAACCAACTTTCAGCTATTTGCAACAAGACTTCCTCTGCAGCAGTGTGGTCTTAGGCTTTTATGGGGTAAGGAGAAATAGTTGGAGGATTTAAAACCACTTGAGTTGAGCCATGGTTAGGACCACAAGCTTCTCCTTTTTAAGATGTTGGGTATGATTTTATACCCACTAGAGATTGATTTTTTACTTTCCAAAGCTTCAGCCTTGGAAGATAATTATCATTGACTTTAATTTATATAAGCCTTCTTACTTAGGAGGTGTATTCTTTAAAGTCTCCTAATCAATCTCACCCGATGTGTGGTGTTGCACCGGTTCCTCTCTAAGGGTCTCAAAGAGTTCCCAAGCTTCCTCTGCTATCAATCTATGAAACATTTCATAGGCCACATCAATCATATGCCGGATTTATTCATTCAGGCCTTCATAGAAAGTGAGCACTATTTTCCAGCACGTGACCCCATGGTGAGGACACTTGTCCAGAAGGTCGTTAACGCGATTCCATCCCTCTTGCAGAGATTCATCCAAAATTTGATGGAACGTTAAAATAAGATGCTGAATTCGATTCGTTTTCTATATTGGGAAGTATTTCATGAAAAATTCTTGTTCCAGTTCCTCCCAATTAGCAACCGAATTTTGGGGTAAAGAGTGTATCCACAGCTTTGCCTCATCTTTAAGAGAATATAAAAATAGCCTCAACCGAATGGATGCTGCTGGTAAATTCTTGATTCAAATAATGTTGCACCTTTCTATAAACTTATTTAAATGTGAATAGCTTTATCCATCAGCCCGTGAAAAATAGGAAGTACTTGAAACACGTTGGGTGTGATTTCAAAAGTCCTCGATTATATAGGGTAATTGAATACATAAGGGAGGTGTAAGAGGTGTTAAAGCATAGTACTCTCCCATCGTTTTAGCCACAAATTGGTCTTTCCCTGCCATACTTAGATTGTCTTTGATATGAGGCAGGTTGGCTAAAACGAAATATGTCTAGTTTTATTTTGATTTTATATGATTTTTATTTTAGAAAGCAGGGAGAGAAACAAATCTGAGCCTCTAGCTTCTCTGATCATGGAAAGTTGAAACTTTGATTCGCTGGCTCCGAATAAACCTGCAAAAGCTTAAGAAGTGATCAAGAAACTAAAAATATATATATAAAAAAAAGGGAAAGATAAATAGTTGTTTTCTAAAACTAATATAAAAATAAAATCGCCTCCTTGACAACGGCGCCAAAAACTTGATTAGCTTACTTTTATATGTATCTAATTAAGTCTTAACCTATTGCAAGCACACAATGGAAATTGTAGAGCTAGTATAGGATCGCTCCCATGAAGAAGTATTTTATCTATATATATTACTCTTTTGAAAACTTATATTTATCTTTAAGATTTTAAACTACTTGAGAAATATGAATAAAAGAATGGTTTCTTAAACTAATTTTTACAGAAAATAAATCCTAATCTTCAAACTTCAGATTGTGGCCATCAATCACAATCTTCAGCTATCAAATGTTTACAATTTTAAAATACTATTACACTATATATCAAATATTCTAGCGTTGGTCGTCAATCAAAACAAAAATCCTATCAATATAGATTTAATCTAATCAGCAATCTTCTAAAACTTGGGTGTCAATCAAATTCGAGAAAATTGAAGATGGAAAAGTAAAACGGCTACACTAATTTGGAAACCTCAATCTGAGTCGTTAATTCAAATCAAAATCTAGACATGTTTACAAAGAAGTAAATTGCAATAAAATAAATCTAAACTAGAAAGCAAAGTAGAACCATCCAAAGGGTTCATCTTTCAGCTTCCTCAGCCTTTGTTGTCAGGCCAAACCTTAGAAAATTGTGGATGATGTTACTTGATAAATCTAATATACACTGGTGATCGGAAGAAAACCCAGACCTTAGTCGTCAATTAATGCTGAGAAATTCTTCGATGATTATTTCTATACCACGTCCTCTTATTTATAAATCATAAGGGGTCAGTTTACATTGATCTAATTCTAATCAAAGAAACTACTAAAGCAAAAGTATCCTAATATAACTCTAATTCCTAATTTTATTCTTCCTTGCTTTGAATGGTTGATGTACTTCTAGATTGTTCTCCTTATTTTCAGCAATCGAGATCTTTAGGAGTCTTTCTTCATCAATCTTCTCAGATCCATGATTTGCTAAACTTCTAATTCAAGAGTTCTTCTAATTTGGTTCATGGCGGTTTAAATCTTCTCACGTGATCATCAACACTGAAAATCTTCTATTTCTTGTGAAATCTTAATCACGATTTCTCTCTTTTAACATAGCTTTTTCTGTGGACGATTCTGTACTACAATTGATTGTTCTCTCTTTTATCTCACTTCTCTTTTGAACGTTTTCTATAGAATCGTAAATTACGATTTATTATTTTTTCTTTCTTAACTATGCTCAATCGTAAAACACGATTTCTTGGCTTTCCAATAGGTATCGAATCGTCTTTTCACGTTCTATCATCTTTTTATTTCTTTTTGAGTTTATTTTGATGAAGATTCTCTTTTTCTGAATTTTCTGAATATATGCACATCATTAACTTGTTAGTAGCAAACTAAGGTTTAACAGCACTAAGTTAAGGGTGATAAAATGGTATATTATGTGACTGATCTGGAAGTGCTGGAGGGATGATTTTCTTAGCTTTTATCAGATCCTGTATTGCATGTTTCAAGGGAAAGCATCAGTCAGTCGGGTGCCCTGGCCCTTTATGGAAATTACAATGAGTATTGGGATCATAGTTTCTGGGGATCGGATTTGGCGACGGGCACGGTTGGAAACATGTAACAAGACCTATCTCTACCAATAGTGGAAGAAGAATGTTCAAGGTTTGCCCCAATGGTGTAAAGACTCGATTGAATCGAACCCTTCTTTGTTCTGGGGTCATTTGTACCCCCTGCCCATTACTTATTCTCTGCACCGATTCGACTAGTGCTGGGGCTGGCTGTGTTACCTTGAATTGGAATGGGACTATGCTGGTATTGTGCTGCAGGTTTATAATTGCCTGCACATCTGCCCTGGCTCTTCTATCATTCCTCTGCTCTGTGAATTTGTGGACCCCACTATTTATGGTTTTGTTTAACTGCCCTTCTCTTATTGCATCCTCACAATGATTGGCATTCTTCACCAAGTCAGTAAAGCTGGATTACTACTAGTACACCAAGAAATCTAAGATGACTGGCAGAGTGCTTTTCGAGATCATCTCGATTTGCTCATCGTCCGGTATTTGGTTTCTTACTTGGGCTGCGAAGGCTCTCCATCTCCCCAGATAGTCGTTGAATGTCTCATCGGGCTTCTGCTTCAAGCGAGCTAGATTGAATTTATGAGGCTCGATGTCTATGTTGTAGACATACTGCTCCTGGAATAGGTGGGTAAGGTTTTTCCAAGTTTTAATCATAGACGGTTCAAGGGAAGTGAACCATCTCAAAGCAGGGCCCGTGAGGTTCTTCTGGGACACTTTGATGAAGAGTCGTTCATCTCTACTATACTGGCACATGTCCCCACAGTAGGACTTGAGGTGTGCAATAGGGTTACCCGTGCCATTGTACTTGTCAAATATTGGCATCTTGAATTTTGGGGGTAAAGGTACCTCTACAAATAAGCACAGGTTGAAAAAATCGATGGCATGGATTTCGGTTCCACCCATCTTGATCAGCTATTTTTGGATCTTGTCCATTTGTTCTTTTAATAGCTCTAATTCTCTGGATGGTGGGGTTGGTCCCTTAATAGGTTGTCTCCATTCACTTTGGATTGCTGGTGGGTTGGTGAGTGTGGGTGGCAGGGGATTATAACTAGTGAATGCCCTTGCATAGGCCCCACTATTCTTAATCTCATCCTCCTCTTATTGTAGATCAATGTATGGTGGAGGAAGAGAGAGGTGATCTTGTTGGTTTTGAGTAGGTTGGACAGGTGCTTGGTGGGACTATTGTACATGGGGAAAGCTTTGATGGATGCCTTGGGGGGTGATGGGATGAGAGAATTATGGATTTTGGGTTGATGCTTGATGGGGCCATTGGGCTTGGTGGGAACTTTGAGGGTTCGGTTGAGGGGTGAGTGGGTGAATAAATTGGGGATGATTAATGGTTTGAGATGGGTGTGGTGAATGCGTATGGCCCATGTCAGGTTGCTGAAGTGGGTGAGATGGATTTATTATTTGGGGGAAAATGGGAGTTTGTTGGGCGTAGGTGTGCATAGAGAATTTGAGGAATGACAGAGGGTTTGAAAATGAGACTCTTGAGTTTGGGCCTTGATGGGCTTGTGGTTGGGCAGTGGGCGTCTTGGGAGGTGTGTACTATGGGGGTTGATTGAGATTTTGAGGAAAAGGGGTGTGGAGATTTTGTTGTGGATGGGGCATTTGGGGTGGGTAAGGAAGGTTTTGAGAGACCTTCCAAGCCGTGTAAGCCTTGACCATGTCTTCCATCATGGCCATTGGATTGGTTATGGGGATAGATGTGGATGATTCTTTTAATGAGAAATGGGTAGATGTGAGGGAAAAATTGGGCATGACCTAGGTAGATGGGGGAAAATTGGGTGTATTTGGATTGGAGGGAAAGTGGGGTGTGGGTAGAGTGGATGAGGGAAAATTGGTCATGACCTGGGTGAATGTGGGAGAATTGGGCATGACTAGGGTAGATGTGTGGGAATGGGTTGGATTTTGGATGAATGTAGGAGGTAAATTTGGTATATTAGAGGTGGATGAAAATATGGTGGAGGGATTGGGTATGGATGGGGGAGAATGGGGCATAGTTTGATTGGAAGGGAAAAGAAAACAAGACAACTTGGGTGGATGTGTGGTGAAAATGGGGTGGATTTTGAGTTGATGTGGAGGGAAAATGAGGTGGGAAAGTGGAGGGAAATTGTGGTGTATGTTTGGTGGAGGTGGATGGAAAAATAGGTGCACCGAAGAGTCCGGTGACATTGAACGGGGATTGGGTGGGAGGATTCGAGAGGGGTATTTCCTCCATATGTGAATGAGATGGGGAAGATGGTGGGGATGAATCGGGATCGTCGTAGGTTGGATCAGCCGCCCACGACATGATTTGTTGGCGGGTTGGGTAGGAGTTCCTCGGGTGAGGACCAAAAATCCGTCTTCTGCTTTCCCTACGGGATGATAGAGGATAAGGCGATGTCGTTGTTTCGACACTACAAGCTCTCTATTTTTTTGGATTTTTTTATTTTGATTTTTGTTTTTTTTATTTATTTGGGTTGATTTTTTATTTTTGATGAAAAATTAAACCTTCCTAAGGTGTTTTTTCGGGGCCTTAGAACTCCCATTTCGGGTGGCGTTCACACCCCTAATATCTCCACGGCTGGATCCCGATGTGCTTCGAAAGAAACAAAGGAAACCCTTTGTTCTATGTGAAGGCACAAAAATTCATGCGATGATCCAATCCCTCAAAAGGGTCAATAAGAAGGCGACCTCTTTTGACCAGCGAGGATGTTTTGGGCGTCAAATACTATGGGGTCTATCGGGAACAAGAAAACTACCAAGTGGGGGGTCCGGAGGATGGTGAAAAAGGCCTCAGATTCGGGCTTCCTAAGCCAGAATAGTCTAGCGTATGTATTATATACGCTAGGAAAATTTTTTGGAGATTTGGCTTAGCGTGTGTATTATACACGCTAGGCTAAAACTCTGAAATTTTGACTTAGCGTGTATATTATACACGCTAGGCCATATATATATATATATATATATATATATATATATATATATATATATATATATATATATAGTTTTAGACAACAACATCAAGCCCGAATTGGTCTACTTTTTTTGGGTTCTCTGGAAGCGGTGCTTCCGGGGACTCTTTTCTCTTGTTATTTTGGGTCACCGAACCTAAGGATATAAGGTTGTTTCAGTGTATTCTAAAGCGCTTCCCAAGGGTTTTTAGGCTTTGTAACCAGATCGGTCACTCACTCGATATACCTCCGGCACAAATGCCTTCTCAGATACTTGATGGGGTGGTTTCTTTCAAGATCATCACCACTAGGGCTGCCGCTCTATCAGAAACTGGGACGTGTGTATCGCTACCTATTTCCCACTCTTTAAAATCTACCCTTGTAAAAATGAGTTAAGTCCCTTAGTTCACTTTTATGGTTCAATTTTAAAAGGGAACCTGCTTAATGTTCAAAGACGGGTTATGACGATCTCGTGCCGCCTTTACCGGCCGACATCCACTAATGGAATATGATGACAAGAAAAGTAAGTGCTCAAGTAGGCCCACCAATCAGCTAAGGCATGTAAATGACAGAAATGTAAATGCTCAAGTAAGTCCATCGAACGGCTAAGGCATGTAAATGACTGATTCGTAGGGGTAAGTATTAAAAATACCAAATCGTAGGCGTAAGTATAAAAGTGTGAAATCGTAGGGTTAAGTATGCGAAAAAGAAAGAAAAGCTAGTAAAATAAGCAAAATCAAGGCCGAAACTTCAAGGAGAAGCTCTACAAGCTATCCCCAGCGGAGTCGCCATCTGTGCAACCTGTAGACACCTAAATTTGGCCCAAGACCCGATTGAGACACATTTCGAGAGAGGCACACCTCTGAGCTATTGATGGCATGTATGAGACCCTTAGGAACCTTACTAAAATCCTAGGAGCCATCCCTATCCCTCAGGAATCACCCTAGATCCCTTAGGAACCTTCCCGAACCCTTATAAACCAAATCCCTATCCTTAGAAGCCATTTCGAACCTAACCCTAGCTTTCTCGGGCAATGGATGAAGAGTGGTGCACCAGAGCTAGCTACGGCCTTCTACTATAATCAAATCATATACCATTGAAAAGTAGAAGTCATCAGCTTTCTAACGGGCTAAGAATCACCCCAATCGGAGCTATGTGCGAACAGATATCGCGATCCGAAGTGTAGGGGTAAAAAATTAAAAACACACTAAAACTGCCCCTAGGGTTTGGTGCAACTAATAGTTGCACCAGTTATAAGTGGGTCACCCCGCAGGCAATCAACTTCCCAAGGTCATTGTGCAGCATTGTTTTACTGTGCATATGCCTGGCATAACTAATAGTTGCGCCAGACATATGAACAGTAACCTCTGGCTTTGCCCCAAAAATTGTGATTGAGATTTGACTTGTTGACCACCTGGGTCTTTCGGGTGTGTTTTGACAGCACTGTTGCACCCTTTTAAATCTTATTTGCAACCGCTAAGTGCCTTAAACCCTCTACCCTATCATCCACCATTAGAGCTTCATTTTACACATCTCCAAGCTCTTAAAACCCTAGGAATCTTTAGATGTTAGATTACCTAATGACTAAACCCAATTAGCATCTAAACTCTCTCCTAATCCACCCTTTTCCTATAAATAGAGCCCCCCTCCCTTTGGTTTAAGGGTTGAGAATTTTTGCCTAAGAGAGAAAGAGCTTAAGTGAGAAGATCTTTCTCCCTTTGGTGTACATTTCCCATACAAAAATCAGAATTCAAAACCTCCTTCCCACCCTTGCCTTTCATCAAAATCCTTTAAGTTAGATGTGTGTTCTATCCTAGCACCCTCCCTCTATCTCTTAGCTATCTCCCTTAAGAGTTAGAACCCATTCTCAAGCCATTCAAGCCTTCAAGAGCTCATCAAAATCAAGCCAACGCAAGGCTCTCCTACGGTGCTACAAGGGCTCGAAGGCTTCGGCTCTCCCCTTTCTTCTTTTATCGCTTTTAGTCATCTTCCATCCTTATATTTGTGTCGTTATGCCACCGACTTTTCTGTAGGGATGGAGGGGCACAAATAGGATTTTAAGGCCCTTTGGGCAAGAGAAAGGCTCTTTTATTTATTTCATGCTATTTATGTTTTGTCCATAAGTAGAGGCCGCATTAAGCGGG
This sequence comes from Chloranthus sessilifolius, assembly GCA_021018995.1. Lineage (NCBI taxonomy): Eukaryota > Viridiplantae > Streptophyta > Magnoliopsida > Chloranthales > Chloranthaceae > Chloranthus > Chloranthus sessilifolius. The sequence goes on from CM037587.1 coordinate 60,233,909, forward strand.
TTGATTGGGTGACTAACACCTTCCCAATCGATAACTGAAGCCCCTATCCAAGAACTTTTAGTGTGGACTGGATTCAGAATAATATTTTTAGCACTTCGGTGCTCATAAAAATGAACTAGATTTCTCGAGACACCAAAAGCTCCGAATGGCGACTCTATATTTTTGTTAGAGAGCCCATCTCCACGACAGGATCATCAAAAATCCCACGGTTGCACAGATGGTGACTCCGCTAGGGATAGCATTTAAAGCTTCTCCTTGAAATTTGGTCATTTCTTTTTATTTTGCTAACCATTTTTATTTTTTTTTTTACTGTTTTTATTATTTTCTCACCCCTACTTTTCCGTCATTTACATGCCTTAGCCGATCGGCGGGCTTACTTGCGCATTATCATTATTTTCCCTTACATTTCCATCATTTTAGGTGCCTTATCCGATTGGCGGGCCTACTTGAGCATTGTCTTTCAATTTCTTTAATTTTCCGTCATTTAAAGTGCCTTAGCCGATTGGCAGGCCTACTTGTGCAAACATATTTCGACAGTGGACGCCGGCCCGTAGTGGCGGCACGGGGGGTCATCACCCCCGACTTTTGGACTAAAGAAAACTTCCAAAAAAAAGAGAATGTTTTGAAGAAAAAAAAAAGAGTTAACATTGAATCAAGAATACGGAGCTCAATTAACTTGTTTTTACGGGGTAGATTTTAAAAGGGTTGGGTTTAGGCACACATACAACCACCCAGGTCTTAGTATGGCGGCAGCCCCTAGTGGTGATGATCCAGAAAAGTCCCAGCCCACCTAGTATCTGAGAAGGCGCTTGCGTCGGAGTTATATCGGGTGGGTTCCCATTCCCAAAGCTTAAAACCCTTGGGGAGCGTGCTAACGATTTATACTGGACTCAAACTTTTAGGTGCAGTAAAGAGAGAATCGACCATATAAAAATAGTTAGTTCCCGGAAGCCCAGCTTCCACAAAAAACCAAAAACAGACCCATTTTCAGGCTGTTGTTCCCTATTGTCAAAAGTTCTGGAGCTTCATTTTTGCATGGCGCAAGTATTAGTTGCACCAGTATAAAAATCTCATAATTATAACTGGCACAACTAATAGTTGCACCAGTGTAAAAAAGAGGTTGTTCTGACTTGGCGCATGTATTAGTTGTGCGAAGCCTGCCTGGACAGCAGTAGCCCGAAATCTGAGGCTTTCTCACCTCCCAAATACCCTGATTAGTGTGCTTAGTACCTTTGTTTGGGCTTTGCCATCTCCGACACCCAATACGCCCCCGTCGGTCAAAAGAAGCTGACTTCTTTTTGGCTCATTCCGAGGGATCAAGTTGTTCGCCTCGATTTTCATGCCTTCAATAGATTAAAAGTTTTCTTTTGATTCTTCCGAAGTGTTTCAAAATCGTTGTCATGGGTCTTAAATTAGGGTACGAAGGCCACCCGAGAAGGGAATTCTAAGGCCTCGAAACCTTTTTTATCAAAAAAAGTTCTCTAAAAAAAAATTAAAAATAAAAAACACCTAAAAAATTAGAAACCTTTGTGGTGCCGGTACAATGACATCATCTTGCCTTCCATCGTCCCGTAGGGGAAGAAGGAGGAAAAGTTTTGGGCCTTATCCAAGGCACCTATACCCAACCAGTTCCTGAAGGATGTCGTGGGTAGCGGACCCGACTTACACCAATCCCAACTCATCCTCGCCACACTCTCCAAGCCACTCTCATTCGAGAGAAGCCTTCACATCCATCCCCATCACCTTATTCCCTTTTACCATTACCAGCCCATTTGGCACCCCCATTTTCCCAACCACCACTTCCCAAAACATCCAAAATCCAATCCCCCATTCCCCATCTTTTTCCCAAGCTACCTTTCCCCCCATGTCCATGCCAAGCTAACCACCCATTCCATCACAATCCCCTCAAAATCCAACACCTTTCCCATCCACATTCATGACAAACCCAACCCCACTTTTCCAATCCACATCCATGCCCCATTTTCCACCTTCCCCATATAGGCCCAATCCGCCCTCATTTACCTATGTCACCTCTACCCAATCCGACCCCTCACAAGTCCCCCCATCTACTCGGGTCATGCCCACTTTTATCGGGGCCACGCATGGTTTTTTCCAAAAATCCACACCCCACCAATCATCATCCCTAAGCATCCCTAATCCTTCCCCATCTTTTGCCCCACATCAACTCTCCAATCCACCCCATATCCCATCACTTACCATGGCCATGCCCAATTTTCCCTCCACATCCACCCCATCTATACCCAATCATCCCTTGAATCCACCATCCACATGCGATCCTCCTTTCATCACCATGATGGAGGAGATGTTCCAAGCCTACTCCTTATGGAAGGCTTCCCAAAACACCCCCCATCATCCACACCCCATATCCATGAACTCATCCCATACCTTAGCCAACCTCCATGCTACACACCCTCATGAACCCCGTCAACCCCTCATAATTAACACCATCCAAACCCCCATCTCCCATATGCCCCAAGGCCCATTGGCCCAAAACCCCACCTTTCACCAAGGTCCATTGGCCGAAAACCCCACCACCCATGATCTCCAAGGCCCAATGGCCCAACACTCCATCACCCATACCCAAGGGCCCATGGCCCAAACCCATCAAGGACCCATGGCCCAAACCCACCAATGGCCCATGGCCCATACCCTCAAAACCTAGTGGGCCAGGCCCACATACGCCAAGGGCCCATTGCCCAAACCCTTACCCACGAGCCCATGGCCCAAACCCTTCTAGGGCCCATGGCCCATACCCCCTCAAAACTCAGTGGGCCAGGCCCACATACCTCAAGAGCCCACAACCCAGACCCATCTAGCCCAGGCCCATACCCATAATGGCCCATGGCCCAAGCCCTCCAAAGCCCAATAGGCCATACCCATCAATGCCTAATAGGCTAATATCCCCCAAATCCCATGCCCTTTACCCAAACCCAACCTGATCAAGGCCTTGTGGCCCAAACCTACCTCGGGCCCATGGCCCAAGCCCAAACCTCTTACCCTCCACAATACCCCAAAATTTCACCCACCCCAACCTTTACAATCGGGTCAAACCCATGCCATAATCAGACCCAATTTTCCCATGGCCCCACACCCCACGGTCATCTCCAAACCTTCCCCCAAGTCCAATGGCCCCAACATGCCCCACCCCTAAACCAAACTACCACTCATCCCATCACCCCACAACACTTCCCTTATATTCAAGGGGCTCACCCAACCCATATCCAATCCAATCCCATCCAGTCCATGCAACAATAGTTTGAGAATCCCGTCCTCACTGCACCTTACATAGATCAGTAGTATGAGGAGGACGGGATCAGAAACAGTGGTGCCTACGTCGGGGTAGTGACCATTATTAATCCTCCACCGGTGGGTACCCCATCCCCAATAGCACAGAGTGAGACCAGACCAACTATTGAAAAAGTAGCCCCCATGTCTAAGGAATCAGAACAGTTAAGGGAGCAGCTGGACATGATCCAGAAATAGTTGTTGAAGATGGGTGGTGCTGAAATCCACGCCATTGATTTTATGGATTTGTGTCTGTTTGCCGAGGCCCCCCGGCCCCCCAAATTTAAAATGCGAGTATTCGACAAGTACAATGGCACGGGCAACCCGATTGCACGCTTCAAGTCATATTGTGGGGACATGTGCCAGTACGGGGGAGACGAGAGACTGCTAATAAAAGTCTTTGAGAAAAGCTTGATCGGTCCAGCTCTGAGATGGTTTACATCTCTTAAACCGTCCATGATGAAGACATGGAAGGACTTGAGGTAGTTATTCCAGGAACAGTATGTCTATAATATTGATATTGAATCGCACAAGTCTGATTTAATCCGGTTGAAACAGAATCTCAACGAGACCTTCAACGACTATTTGGGGTGTTGAAGAGCACTGACAGCTCAAGTCAGAAATAGAATACTAGACGACGAGCAGATAGAGATGATTTCAAAGAATACTCTTCCAGTAATTTCTGATTTTCTTATCTACCAATAGCAGTCCAGTTTTACTGATTTGGTAAGGAACGCCAACCGCTGTGAGGATGCCATCAAGGAAGGAAGGCTACGTAAGAATGCTTAGGGGGACCTAGCGGGGTTAGGAGGTTTACTGAGTAGAAGAACGATAGGAAGACAGGGGCAGAGGTGCAGAATGTGACTAATACCAGGCCCAAAAATAATGTAGTCCCCTTTCAGTTTAAGGCGATGTAACCAGCTCTCGTCAGACCAAGGCCAGTGCAAAGAGCAGGGAATGGACAAGGGGTACAAATGACCTCGGAGAGGAGAGCCCGTTATGATCGTGTTTTTATGCCCTTGGGGCAATATTTAAGTGTACTTTTACCTTTATTAATTAAAAAGGGATTAGGAACTGCGCTCCAACCATGACCTCCTCCCAATTTGATTCTATATAATTTTGACCCAAATACTCATTGTAATTTCCACTAAGGTCCGGGGCACCCGACTAATCGCTACTTCCCATTGAAGCACGCGATCCAAGATTTAATCGATACTGGGAAGATCATTCCCCCTGCACCCACTCAGGCAAACCAACATGCGAATATTCACCAGGTGCCTTTGCCACCACACCCTATCGGAATAGTAGGTCCTAGACCCACCATAGAGATGGTAGAAGAAATTGAGGAAGAGTATGAATTCAAACCCTCTAATTACATCAGTAACAGAGAAAACTTTATGATCCCAAGGCAGCGAGACTGAGAAGAAAGAATTAGTGGGGTGATTGAGCCCCTGAATCTGGTAGATTATTTTCCTACCCCTACACCAGCAGTTGAACCCCTAGGTCTTAAGGCCTATTTTCCACCATCCACTCCCATAAATTACATACAAATAAATGCGTATCAACCATATTCCACCACCCCCATCAATTACCCAATAAACTAACAGGCCCCTAATCCTCCACCACCAATGAACTACCAATGGCCTGCGCCCACCCCATTACCCTCGGTTCAACCACCAGCAAACTCCACCACCCCCGTCAATTACCTAATGGCCCATCAAACCCACGATCCCCTGCCCGCACCTATCAGCTACCAGTGGCCTACTTTTACCCCCTTTCCCCCAGTACCACCACCCTCAAGCTTCACCACCCCCATTTGGCCCAATTTTATCTCTCAACCAACTACCACTGAGAAAAATCAAATATTGCCCACACCTCCTGAGCCATCAGTACATGCACTTCAGGTGCCAGCAGCCATTCCTTTCCAGCTCTCAGGACCAACCTATGACCCTCATCAGATCCCGCTAAGCTATGAGCAAACCAATGCTAACGCCGACAGCAGCAATAGAGAGGGAGTCGTGGACTTTGTTACTAGGTCGAGGAAGATATTGAAATAGTCTGAAGCAGTAGCAGCGGCACCAGCACGGCCAGAGGGGAAGGACAGTGCAGTCCACCCGTTTGAGAAGATGAGCCGGGAGCGCATTCTCGAGACTCAATTAAGAAGGATGCCAGTCCATATCATTGTCTGGGATATTCTAATGACGTCCCCACTCCATTTCCAAGCTTTAATTTGTGCGTTAAAGAATGCACATGTGTCCCAACAAGTGAGCTTAGATGAGGTCGGGTAAATAATCGGACAGGCGATGGCACCCAATGCCATTTCATTTTCGGACGCGAATCTACTTGAGGAGGGAAACAGTCATGCTAAATCCATCAATATTACTATTGAATCCGGGAACATGATAATTCCCTTGGTTCTAATTAATAACGGGTCAACTCTGAATGAGTGCCCATTGAGGACTGCCACCAAGATCAGTATGGACCCCTATATGCTAAGGTCGACAAGGACTAGCGCTCGTGGATTTGATAATACAAGAAGAGAAATAATGGGAGAGGTCAATCTGGAATTAGTAATTGGGCCCATGACTTCTCTATACCTTTTCAAGTGATGGGTATCAAATCTTCTTTTAATTTGCTGATAGGACGCCCGTGGTTACATGAGGTCAGGGCGATACCTTCTATCCTCCATCAAAAGTTAAAATTCATATCCTGGCAGAAGGTGATCACCATCATTGGTGAAGGGCACGATGAGAAAGACAAGGCCACCCAAGCATTGAAAATCCTAAAGTAGTGGGTGTGCCACATACTGAGGAAGACACCGACCTCCACAGTTTTGAGTATGAGGTGTCAGCAGTAGGCCCGAAACCCCCGAGAAACATCACTCCCACTACTAGCAGCAGAATAGAAGTGGTTGTGGCCATGCTCCAGAAATGGGGCTATCAGAAAGGCAGAGGACTAGGGCCCAGATTGGAGGGCAAAAGAGAGCTAGTCGTTGCCAAGGGGTAGAAGGTTCGATTTAGGCTAGGATACAAGCCCACAGAGGAAGAGGTTCGAGAGGCCAAAGATAAAGCCAGGATCATTGCAGCTACAAGAGCTCGAGGAATCAACATAGAAGAGAAACCTCACCCTAGGCCGCACATCAGGGAATCCTTTTTCAGCGTTGGGTTCATAAAGATCGATCAAAATGGGATAACCCATTTGACCCCACACAAACCCATAACCCCCTGTCCATCCCACCAATCCCCACATCTCCCTTCCCAACCTTGAAATAGATCTGGCTACCCTATCCCTATTTGAGGAGCAGCATTCCGTACCAAAACGAACTCCTCCTGTGGTAAACCACCACAGGACCCTGCTGATGTTTAAGGATGAAATCTCAGACGAACCTATGGTCAATATGATAAAAGTCAGTCCAGAAGTGTCACACTCGCCAGCCTCCTATATCTAAAAAGGTAAAGGGGTAGCAAGTCAGGTATGCAATTGGGCATCTTTGCCCCAAACTCTGGAAGCAGGGAGTGGCCTATAATTTGGCACCTGTTTTCCAAAAAAAAATAACCTATAAAAAGTGAGATAAGCCCTTGACAGGCAATACCTTGTATATACACAGACTCGTGCTGCTAAGGGTCCATCTCCGAAGAAAACAAAAATCTCAAAAACATTGGAAAAATACAAAATCTCAAAAATATCAAAAAAATGCAAAATCTCAAAAACATAGAGAAAATACAAAACCCAAAAATATGGTCTTTTAAGATTCCAGATAAAATCACACAAAAAGATGCCTTAATCTAATTACCCGTCCCACATAGAATCGACCCCTTCCCTGTAGAAATGCAAGGAGAGGTAGGTGTTACGAGTCTGGACGAGGATATCCCTTTAGAGGAGCTCCCCAATGAGCTCCTTAACCAGTTTGCCGAATTTGAGCATGGCCCTACTCCCATTGTCGAAGAAACTGAGGACGTTAATCTAGGGACTGAGGAGAGTCCCCGCATTACCAAAATCGAAATGTCACTATCTCCCGAGGAAAGAAAAAGCATGATTGATTTCCTTCGGTCATACCAAGACATTTTTGCCTGGTCATATGAGGGCATGCCTGGTATGGACACCGAATTGGTCGAGCATGAGTTGCCTCTCTACCATGATATGAAGCCGGTTAAGCAGAACGTCTCTGACCCAAGTGGATGTTGAAATTCAAAGACGAGGTCATCAAGCAGTATGACATGGGGTTTCTCATGGTATCTAAGTACCCGCAGTGGCTAGCTAATATTGTGCTTGTGCCGAAGAAGGATGGAAAGGTTCGCATGTGCATCGACTTTCGTAATCTGAACAAGGGGAGCCCGAAGGACGATTTCCCATTACTACACATTGATATATTAGTCGATAACACTGCTAAGCACGGGATGCTTTCTTTTATGGACGGATTCTTAGGTTATAATCAGATAAAGATGACAGAGGCAGATCGAGAGAAGACTGCATTTATCACACCTTGGGGCACCTTTTGCTACCGAGTCATGCCATTTGGGCTTAAGAACACCGGCGCTACGTATCAGAGAGCAATGACGGCACTATTTCACAACATGATGTACCAAGAGATTGAAGTGTATGTCGATGATATGATAGCCAAGACACCAGAGCATAGCAATCACTTGGTAAACCTTCATAAGCTATTTAAGAGGCTGAGAAAGTACAGGTTCGTCTGAATCCACAGAAGTAATCATTTGGTGCGATGTCAAGGAAATTGTTGGGATTCATCGTTAGCAGGAGAGGGATCGAGGTCGACCCAGTCAAAGTTAAATCCATCACTGAAATGCTACCACCGTCTATTGAGAAGGAAGTTAGAGGGTTCTTGGGCAGAATACAATATATCAGTCAGTTCATTGCACAGCTAACTCCAATCTACACGCCAATCTTCAAGCTACTACCGAAGAATTCACCCGTTGAATGGAATGATGATTGTCAGGCAACGTTCAATAAAATCAGAAGCTACCTCCTTCACCCACCAGTGTTGATACCACCTGATCCAGGAAGACCACTCTTGATGTATCTCTCCACAACAGAAGTCTTGAAGGGATGTGTCTTAGGGCAGTATGACGAGACGGGAAGAAGAGAGCAGGCCATCTACTATCTGAGCAAGAAGTTTAATGTTTATGAAAAGCGTTATTCTCATCTGGAGAAAGCATGCCTGGCTCTTATATGGGCTACTCAGAAGCTCCGCCATTACTTGCTATCCCAAGCTGTTCTACTTTTGGCCTGAATGGACCCGTTGAAGTACTTATTCGAAAAGCTGGCTCTCACTAGATGAAATGCACGCTGGCAGCTCTTGTTATCTGAGTTCGACATCACGTACGTCACTCAAAAGTCAATCAAGGGGTAGGCACTTGTTGATCATCTTGTTGATAATCCTTTGCCAAATTATGAACCTTTGAAAACTGAGTTCCCAGATGAAGATATCCTGTTCAGGACGGAAGACGATACCGAGGAAGCAGAAGAATCATGGGTAATGCACTTTGACAGGGCATCAAATGTCAAAGGTCAGGGAGTCGGCGCCATTTTGATTTCACCAAAAGGATCCCACATACTTGTCTCTATCAAGCTCAACTTCCCTTGCATTAACAATGAGGCCAAGTACGAAGCCTACACCGCCGGCCTACAGGCTGCTCTCGATCTGAATCTAACCCACCTTCGAGTGTTTGGCGATTCACAGTTAATTATATGTCAGACGAATGGTGACTGGAAGAAGAAAGATGAGAAACTGATCCCTTGCTATGAACACCTCAAGGATCTGAAAGCTAGCTTCCAAGACAAGACATTCTCATATTTCCCCCGGATAAGGAATCGCTTTACCAACGCACTAGCCACTTTGGCGTCAATGATAGAAATCCCATATGGTGTTGAGATGAAGTCAATCATGATCGAGCAAAGGAATGAGACGGCCTTATGCCTCCAGATTGAGGAACCTACCAAGCCTGATGATGAGCCACCTTGGTTCTCAGATATTAAGAATTTCTTCGAGACACTAACTTTCCCTGAGGGTACGTCCAAGACAGACCGACGAACCATTCAACATCTAGCAGCAAGCTACGTCATTTGCGGAGAATGCCTTTACAAGTGATCTTATAATAACATCTTACTCAGGTGCCTTACAAAAAATGAAGTGATCAATATCATGAAGATCCACGAGGGAGTATGCGGAGCCCACATCAGCGGTCACATGCTTGCTAAGAAAATTCTACGATAGGGATACTTTTGAACCACTATGGAATCAGATTGCTACAAACATGTTTAGAAATGTTACAAGTGTCGAGAACACTTCAATCTGATGCATGCCCTTGCCATCGATCTTCACTGCATGACCACTCTTTGGCCATTTGCTACCTGGGGTCTTGACGTCGTTGGAATGATTAATCTAAAAGCATCAAACGGACATCGGTTCATCCTCTTCGCCATTGAATACTTCACCAAGTGGGTAGAAGCGGCATCATATGCCAACATCATGGCCAGTCATGTCGAGAAGTTTCTCAAGAATAATATTGTGTGCCGATTTGGAGTACCCAAGGATATTATCACGGACAATGGCACAAACTTTGTGAATAAGCACATCTGAGCCTTCTACGAGCAATACAAGATCAAGCACCATCGCTCATCCCCTTATCGACCTCAAACAAATGGAGCCGTGGAAGCTGCAAACAAGACAGTCATCCGCATCCTTGAGAAGATTGTTGTCACTTACCGAGATTGGAGCGAAACGCTTCCATTTTCTTTATGGGCCTACAGAACATCAATCCATACTGCTACAGGGGCAACACCATTCTCTCTTATGTATGGAACCGAGGCCATCCTACCAGTTGAGGTTAAAGTACCCTCACTCTGAATGTTTATAGAATTAGGCTTACTCCAATCAGAGAGAGAGAGAGAGAGATCCCGCTTCGAACAATTAAACTTATTGGACGAGAAGAGACTCCTAGCCTTGTGTCATACTCAAGTCTACCAGGGGCGAATCGCACGCGCTTACAATAAACGTATCCGCAGTCGAGATCTAAAGATAGGAGACACTGTGTTGAAAAAGATCTTTCCATCCCTCCATATCGATCCGAGAGGGAAGTTCAAGCCGTACGTATCTGCCTCGCCACCATGGACTGTGGTCATCTTCCTGAGCCCATCAATGCTGGATACGTTAGATGATTCTACGCTTAGTCTATCACGATAAGGTAAGTATTGGTGAAATAAATACGTGACTGCTTAAGAACCACTCAAAAGAGGCCATCATTCTAAGCACAGTAGCTAAAAAGCATCCCTAAAAATGATGATATCCTTTGCTACCCCATTTGAGTCTGAGCCTTTCTTTTAATAAACCCCTTCCCCGAAAAAGAAAAAGTGAGTACATATAAAAAAAAGAGAGGAAGTAGAATTACTATAAGAAAATCAAAAAAAAATTAGAAAGGCAAAATCTCAAAAAGAGATTGCCTGAAATAAAGATAAAGTAAAAAAGGAAAAAATAGAAGAATCATGGGGCGTGTACAGTAAAATCCCCCAAGGAAGAAAGTATGTTGTGAAAAACTGAAGCTGTATCAAGAAAATCCTTTTAGCCCAGCATACCTTCAAATCCTAACCTAACCCATGGCCAAGTTACGCCCTGAAGAAAGCCCTCTTTTTAGGTTCACAAGTAGTCATAATATCTGTTAAGTCAACATGAGCCGAGTTGCGAGACGACACTAGAACCCTATCTAGCCGGCTATGACGAAATCGACGTCTATGTCGTGGCTTTTAAAAATGAAATAATAAAAGAATAATGAAAAAAGAAAAAATAAAATAAAATAAAATACAAGCTCAAAGCAAGATGGACATGGTGAAAACCCAAAAGGGCGCTACGGGTAAAAAATAGCGAGTTTGTGCGGACCAGGTGAAAACCCGAAAGGGCGCTTGGGGTAAGAGAGCTAAACCCATGGACGTGGTGAAAACTCGAAAGGGCGCCATGGGTAAAAAAGGAGATAAAAAAAAAAAAGAAGAAAGAACAAAAAAAAAAAAGAGGAAAGGTTTGAAATGATTGATTAATGTTTGAGGAGCCCTCTTGGTCACTCTCCCTTATCCCCTTTTCTAGGCCGCCCATGTTAGATCAAATCGGGTCCCGACCAAGTGTGTCTTCAGAACTACTTTGTCAAACGTATGACTCGAGGTAAGGAGAAGGGTTTGACTCTGTCCAAGGGGATTGGCATTCCGGTGTTGGTAAAACTGTTGAAACTCTCTCAGACCCAACCATTTAAAAGGGGGTTCGACCATGCTCAAAAGAGGACCCGAGACCTTACCCAGTGATTAAGGCACCACACCCAAAAAATACACAAAACAAAAAGAACAAAAAAGTCTATGTAAATATATAACTTCCCTTCTTTTACAAATGTACCGCTTACACCACATCCCAAAAAAAAATAGTCGGTGTGATGTCTAGCGTTCTTTCTTTTCTTTCTTACAAACAACAACAAAAACATAAAGAAAATATGTATACCAAAAAGATGTGTGTGTCTATAAAGGATGTGTGTATCTGATCTATGAAAAAAGATATGATCTGTGCATCTGATCTGTGTAAAAAGTTATGTGCAGGAAGGAATCAGCGGCCTAGCTCGCACTTCAAGGCACTAATCTCAGCACAAAAATCATCTTCTCAGACATTCCGCTCAGTCAACCAACGACCATGCAAGCTCTTATACCTCTTCTGAGAAGTATCAGCGGCTCCAAGGGCAACACTCAAGGATCCTTTCAGACGATGGACCTCGCTCTCTGCTATCTCTGCTCTAACATTTTCCTGTGCTAAAAGCTCGTGCAAGACCCTCTTCTCAACCACTAGTAGCTCAATGCGGGCTTGGAGTACCGTCTTTTTCTTTGGCCAAGGGCCTCCCGTGTCAATACTCTTTGCTAGATCCAGACAATCAGCAACAGGCTGCTCAGACAATAGCCAAGCCTCATACTTGGGAGAAGATTGAACCAAATCTCCTTGCTCCATATCACACATCAATGTCGACTAACGCGTCTCCCAAAGAGCGGCAATCTGATCTATGTCCCCAAAAGACCCTCTAGAAAAAATCAAGTCGCATTGAGGGGGTTTTGCCTCGCAAGGCACCTGCTGAGAACAGTCGAACTGACGCAACACCCGGAATGGGAAGTAGAAGGTGCTGTCAGTCAATCCTAGGAGGGTGATGCCCTTATGGTCTCTAGAGTGAATTATTGGGAAGGTCCGGTCCAACCAACGAAGCCTCCATATCAGCTCTGCGTTGGTCAACCAAAGCTTCAAAGCTGACGAATTGCCCTTCGGAAGCAAGTGACACCTACCCGCAAAACATCGACCTGTCTCACCTTGAGTGATGTAAAAGCATGGCACGGGATCCAAGATAGCGAGATGCTCACCTAACCAGACTTGAAGCAGCAAAGGGCATCCCCTGAGGTTCTCCATCTTGCCCAGAGCAAAGGCATCAAGGCATCAATATAGTTCAATAAGGACCAGGTGCATCACTGATCGGCCCTCCACCACTCAGTCAAGACGTAGCAAAGAGCCAGGGAGAAGCTCTCTCCCCCAGTAAAGAAAAGGGCTTCTGAAATGAGACCGAGAGCGAAGGCTTTCACATTGAAAATATTCCTAACTAGCAATTTTCGGAGACTTTCATCACCAAAAATTTCTTTGAGGAATTTTAGCGAACACCTTATGGGCCCACAACAAGACTTTTCTCATATTCAAATTTCTTCAAACCGAGGTTAAGGTGAGCGGATTTGGAATAGCCTGACCTCGACGTGACTCTGGCAAAGCCTCTATGAAGCTTTAGACCGAACAAATTGGATAGCTACTCAAGGGTTGGAGTTAGCTCCCGCTTTCCAAAACGGAATACATGGATATTTGGATCCCAAAACGAAGCGGCGGCGTGAAGAAGGCCCTACCGTGGAAGAACATCAAGGAAGAAGGGAAGGAGTGATAGGCCAAGCCGCTCGAGCTCAGCAAGCTCGCTCTCATTTAAACTCCCAAGCCAACTTCTAAGAAAATTGGGCCCCAAGCCCAAGGAGATGAATAAATTGGTTTCGAGCCCTCCATGTTTGATCCTACATCAAAGCATGCAACCGAAAAGGTCACTTTCTGTAAACATTTGGCAAACACATCCTGCAGAAAAATAGATACGGTACAAGGAAACCATGGCATACAATCAAGACAAAGCACTAAAATATTTCCAAAATAAATCCACAAAGTGCCACATCATCCATCCCAAACTTACTAAAATTTCAAATCATCAATCCCAAAAGTACTAATGTTTAAAAAGCAGAAACTGAGGCCTATTCCTTGTCTGCGCCCTTTGACTTCTTCCAATGATGAGAGGAGCCCTGGTAAGTCCGCATATCCCCCACCCGGGACCAGGCCTGAGAAATCCTACTAAGCAAAGATCGTGGCTCCTTGGCACGCGCACGCTGCAAGTTAGGGCTAAAAATCAGGGATCAGGGCCAATTGAGGGACAAGAGCAAAAAAGTGAAGGAAGCAAGAACAGGAAAAGAGGAACAACAGAATACTCACTATCTCCACATCCTTAAGCTCCGTAATGTTTCGATGATATGTCGCATACTCCATAGCCGAATCAAAGTTCTACATTCAGAGGGATACAATGTCAGCTATCAGGGCAATCATAAGACATGTGCAAAAAGGAGGCCAAAATAAGAGAGAGACAGGTCGTCATAAGGCTTACCCCTAGGATTACCTCAGGAGGAGGGACACGGGCCACTTCAGCAGAGATACGTGCCTGCCTGTCCACATCGGCACACAGGCCCGAGAGAAAGCTGTCATCAAGGTGTCAAAAGGTCCTATAGACCACAGTTGGATCACCCCAGGAGCACCAGCTTGAGAAGTACCCGACAGACCAACGCCGAAAGAACCCACACTAGAAGGGCCCTCACCAGAAGGACCTGCCCTTGAGGAATCTGCGGTACCCGCCGCTACCTCACCTTCGTTATCTGAGCAATCCCGTTGAGCGAACTATGGACACAATAAGGATCTGCTTAGGAAGAATAAGGGCCAAATTAAAACAAAGGGAGACTAATCTGAAAAGAGAAAGGAGAGTTACCTGCCTAAGTGGGTCGCCGAATGTAAGAAAGTTAGCGCTAGGGACGAAGCGCAGCAAGATGAACTGATATGGCAGGCACTCGTACCATATGTGATAATTATCGGGCACAAAAAGGGCATGGATAAGGAGCCCATTATTGAGATAAGCCACTGTGAGCTCCTCAAAGCTACCAGCAGGGTCCAAAACATCGGTAGGAGGGTCCGTGGGTATGGCATGATAACCCTGATGCTGGTGCACCACCCGCTCCCCCAAATAGTAAACCCTCACCCACACCCCATAAAAGAAAATGATGCGGCGGTTATGGAGAAGGCACGATGGACCCATGGTTGCCCGATCTCAGAAGGCCGAATTGAGGTACGGATCATGGAGGATCTGTCCAAATCAAGAGGTAACCAAGCAATCAGACACACAACATAGCAAATCAGGGAGAATTTCTGAGCTTAGGTAAACAGAGTTGAAAAGGGCTTTACCTGCTCAGGGACCATCAGGTCAAGTTGGGACCTCAGGCCCATCTCTAGGTGCTTCAAACCCACATCATGGTGCCGGGCATGGTTCCAGTTGCTAAGAAGAGGGTAGGTGAATGCATCTGAGTGAAGGAGTGGACATCCTGGGTGAAAATGATGGTACCCCCATACCTAAGAGGAGCAGTGTGCAAGAGAACAAGTCAGTAACATACAAAGTCATCCAAATACAACTGATAAAAGCAAAATGTTAGGAATTACCTCCAGGGCTGCTCAAAAGCCAACAACGGATTTGGCTTCCCCGATAGCAACATGGGGTATGCCGTACATCAACCATGCGTATCTAGCCCCACCCCAGTCATTCCTACGGACATCGCCCTAGTTGTCCAAAACGCTCAGCAATTCTAGGCTAACTCGGTCCCTACTCGCATTGGTAAAAAGGGTCTTACCTAGCAATAGCAGGATAGTGATGTGGGCCAAGATGATCACCCACTCGGGCGTAATATAGAGCTCCCTATCCAGTGGCCTCAGATCCACCAACTCACCATCCGCGAAGAGGGTAGACAACCAAGACATCTTAACCTCAGTGTCGTGTATCTGACCTCGAGGGGATAGACCCCTATCAGTCGAACAATGTCCTCTCTAGTCGGTACCACGAGACCGGCTATCGATACGCGCCCCATCCTAATACCCTTAATCATTGCCCAATCAACGAGTGTCAAGGCCATCTTAGCGTACGGCATATGGAAGGTCATGGTCTCGGGGCGGAATCGCTCAATTAGCGCCTTCAGGTACGCCGCATCGGCTCTCATAGGCGGGCAGGATAGAAATTCCCCAAAGCCCACCTGCGCCAGTAAGAACTTCACCACGGGGGGGACATAGAGGAAGAAATCATGGAAATCAAGCCACCCCCCGCGGAATACGATAGTAGGCAGGTCCTGCGCACCAAGAAGAAAATGCATCAGAGTAATGGAAGTAAAGCAAAGCTGCACGAAAGGAAGAACCGAACCTTCTTTTACCTTTCCCGCTATGCCAAAATTTAAAATATGGGTGCACTGCTAATGTAGGAGGCCGACTCGGTGGCCTCGCCCTGCATTTCGAGCCAAGGGCCCGCTTTTCGCTCTACCTAAAAGAACTGCTCTCCCCATGAACCGTAGACTATCTCGGACCCCCCCTCCTGGCACTCCTCGGGAACATGCTCATCACCACCCGACATGCTAAGGCAACAAAAAACAATAACATCAGAGCAGATCAGTGACAAAAAAACCATTTTATGCGACGCTGCAAAGGAAGATAAGTAGCGCTCACCCTTTTTCTTTCAGAAACTAAGATGCACACACAAAAACAAAAACCAAAAAAAAAATCCCTTTACTTTATGTGCAAAAATAAAAACAAAAAAAAATCCCTTTACTTTATTTACAAAATCAAAACAAAACAAATATATAAACAAAAACCAAAAAAAAATCCCTTTACTTTATTTACAAAACAAAAAAATAATAAAAACAAAAACAAAAAAAAAATCCCTTCATTTTAGTTGCAAAATCAAAACAAACAAAAAAAAAATTAAAAACCAAAAAAATCCCTTTACTTTATATAAAAACAAAAACAAAAATAAAAACCCTTTTTTTCTATTTTGCATAAATAAAAGAAAAAAAAAAAAAACACAAAAAGAAAAAAATAAACAAAAAAAAATAAACAAGAATAAAAGCCCCTTTCTCATATGTACAAATAAAAACAACAAAAAAAGGGGGGAGAGCATACAAATATATTTTAGGCATCAATAAAATCTATAAAGCAACAAAAAAGAGGGCATTATTCGTAAAAATTATCAACACATCATCAATAAATTTGTTTACAATAAAAATAAATCATTCATCATCTAAAAGTACAAGATCATGATCATATTTGCAAGAAAAATCAAATAAAGCGAGTTTTAAATAATTACCTTTCAAGAAAAGAGGTCTTTGATCTAGCGCAAGCCGGCAATCGATCAGCACAAGCAAGCAACGGCAATGAGGCACGTGTAGAGGCAATGTAAAGGAACCCTAAGAGGTGTCTGTTTTCGATTTTAAAGAGAAGGGGGGAGAAAATTTTCAAAAAAATACCCTAGAGCCCGAACCCGGGCTGTTTAAATTACTCCCCAGCCAAGCTTGGCTCAACTATTAGTTGTCTCAGGGAATCTTGGAGCACTTTTTGGCTTGGAACAACTATTAGTTGCGCCAGGCAATTTTGGTCTCTTTCTGGCTTGGCGCAACAAATAGTTGCGCCAGCCATTAGTAGGTTCAATCTTTGGCCTGGTACGGGTCAGATGCCTAACCCGGTCCCCCTCTCTTCGTTTTATTTACTCCCAACATATGCATGTGCTCCCAGGAGATTTGTCAATCTTCGTTCAACCTACCTAGGAAGCCACGCTAAGAACAAAGTGGACCGAGAGCAATAGGCATCCCAATCCTACATAGAAAAAATATAAGAAAATCCAAAAAATGATAAAAAAATCCCCACAGAAAAGCCAAAAAGATAATTCACATAAAATGTTAGAGTAATTCGCATAAAATAATAACTTTAAAAAAAAAATGAGAAAAAAGAAAACAAAAACAACAAAAAATCCATGAAATGATAAACAAAGAAATAATAACCTTGAAAATCTAAAAAAAATCACACAAAATGACAGAAAAATCACAAAAATAAACAACCTATTTGTGTTTCCCACAGAGCTACGCACATGCATAATGCAGTAAAAGGTCAATGTTTATCAGCAATGCAGCGGTGCCATATTAAAGTCCCAAGTCTAGGGTTCGCCTCGGATTTTTGGATCCTGCTTTAAAGTAGGAGCAACAGTGTCAGTCATGATCAAACCGTCAATGTTTCGATCAGGACGAGTCCACTGCTAAATCTTCAAGCTAAGCGCTCTGTTTTGGATTCATATGAACTTAAGTATCTTAAGCTTTAGATTCTTCGGAGAAAGGTCAATCGTTGGTTGAGACCAACCTATTGAGAATGCGATTACGTATCAATCAAACTATGTACAACCATGCATCCAGAAGGGTTCATTTCCCCTTTATTTTCTGCAAGCTTAAAACCTGTATTGGCAGCGATATCCCTGTAAAGTGTACGCCATGCATCTAGGTATCCGTATGATGGTCGTTTGTTCCCATAAATTATACTCGGGTAGGTCCGGGCCGGGGCTTCCATCGCCTTTGTTGCTTATCGCCCCTAATGGGTGCATGATTATGCATAGTTAAATGATGTTTATAATCATTATTAGCAGAGACCAGGATTGGATGTCCCTTTTGGGAGATACCCAATGTTTGGTTGGACCTGATCAAGGTAGTTGAAGCTGGATGCTCTAGGTCGTGTTGATCTGGGGCATGTTTTCAAAAAAGGCACGTACTCTCCAAAAAGCGTTGTGACCTCTATTCGCTTCGCTCGGGTAACCATGCTAAATAAACTACGGGATCGATGGGTTCGCCCAAATATTTCAAACCCTACCTCAAGCAAGGGCACCCACGAACAGTCAGATGGGGCAATCAAATGCCTCGTAGGATTGGACGCAAACTATGGAGCCTTGCGTATGTTTACTTTGCGCCTATCTTTGAATGTGGGTCGATCACCCCTCTTACTTGCAAAGCTGTTGTATTCAGAATGAATCTTAAACAGCAAATACCTTTATGTCATCTCGAGAAGTGAATGTTTGGCCTGGCATACAGGGCTTTCACAACTTGTTCCACCTCGGTTATGCCCAGTAATGTCGCTAAGCGCTTGGGGACCATTTAACTTGAGAAATGAATGCTTGGCCTGTCATGCAGGGCTTTTGTTTTCTCACCATTTTACTCATCGAATGTTTGAAGTTCATTATGAATACAGCGAACTTGTCAGTAGTGCCTTGGGCCTCTTCGGATGTCTCTTGTCTTTGGCATTAGATCATTAGTAATCGGATACCAAAGAGGGACATTTGTAGACACCTAAATTTAGCCCAAGGCCTGATCGAGATACATTTCGAGAGAGGCACACCTCTGAGTTGTTGATGGCATGCGTGAGACCCTTAAGAACCTTACTGAAACCCTAAGAGCCATCCCTAACCCTTAGGAATCACCCTAGATCCCTTAGGAACCTTCCCAAACCCTTATAAACCAAATCCCCATCCTTAGAAGCCATTCCGAACCTAACCCTAGCTTTCTCCAGTAGTGGATGAAGAGTGGTGCACCAGAGCTACCTACGGCCTTCTACTATAATCAAATCATATACCATTGAAAAGTATAAGTCGTCATCTTTCTAACGGGCCAAGAATCACTCCAATCGGAGCTATGTGCGAAGAGATATGCGATCCAAAGTGTAGCGGCAAAAAGGTAAAAACACACTAAAACTCCCCTAGGGTCCGCAACTAATAGTTGCGCCAGACCATTTTTTCCTCAGAAATGGCTTGGCGCAACTAATAGTTGCTCCAGTTATAAGTGGATCCCCCGCGGGCAATCAACTTCCCAAGGTCACTATGCAGCACTATTTTACTGTACATATGCTTGGCGCAACTAATAGTTACGCCAGGCATATGACTAGTAACCTCTGGCTTTGCCCCAAAAATTGTGATTGGGGTTTGACTTGTTGACCACCTAGGTCTTTGGGGTGTGTTTTAACAGCACTGTTACACCCTTTTAAAGCTTATTTGCAACCCCTAAGTGCCTTAAAACCTCTACGCTATCATCCACCATTAGAGCTTCATTTCACACATCTCCAAGCTCTCAAAACCCTAGGAATCTTTATATGTTAGATTACCTAATGACTAAACCCAATTAGCATCTAAACACTCCTAATCCATCCTTTTCCTATAAATAGAGGCCCCCTCCCTTTGGTTTAAGGGTTGAGAATTTTTGCCTAAGAGAGAAAGAGCTTAAGTGAGAAGATCTTTCTCCCTTTGGTACATATTTCTCATACAAAAACCAGAATTCAAAACCTCCTTCCCACCCTTGCCTTTCATCAAAAGCATTTAGGTTAGATGTGGGTTCTATATTTTTGTTAGAGAGCGCATCATCGCAACGTGATCGTCAAAAATCCCACAGTTGCACACAACCATGGACTTCACGAGTCCATCGCGACGATGTGCACTCTCTTTAAAAAGATGGAGTCACCACCCGGAGCTTTTGGTGACCCGAGATACCTCAAAAATCAATATATGAGCACCGAAGTGTAACAATATGACTCTGATTTATCGATTTTTGCCAAAGGCTCTTGGGTAAGGGCTTCGATTATCGATTGAGAAGGTGTTAGGCACCCAATCAACCCATTCGTAAGCGGTCTCTACTTATTGCCAAAATAAAAAGATAAATAGCACTCATCCTTGCCCGAAGGCACTACAATCCAATTTGAGCCCCCCGCAATCACCGAAATTTTGGCGACGTAACGGCTCAAATTCTAAGACGAAAGGAAGGCAAAGAAGATAGAGGAATTGAGGGGAGAGCCGGAGCTCTCTGGGCCTTGTAGCACCGCTGTTGACCTTTACGTGGGTGCACCTTCAGTGACCTGTTGATGACAAACGAGTTGTGGGATGGATTTGAACCTCTAAGGCTTGGTAGCTAGAGGGTAGGAGAGGTAGGCTAAGGCTTTGATCTTGGCAAACCTAAGGGAGTTATGATGGAAGATGGGTTGTCAACGATGAACTTCAAATATGGAATTTCTATGGATGAAATGCTAAAATTGGAGAAAAGGGATCACTTAATCTTTTTTCTCTCTTTTGAAAATTTTCCAAGCCCTTAAGCAAGGGGGGGGGGGGGGCGCTCTCTATTTATAGAAAAGGGGGTGATTAGAAAGGGATAATTGGGTTAGCAATTAGGTAATCCTAGATCTAAGGTTTTCTAGGTTTTTAGAAGCTTGGATGGGTGGGAAATGGGTTTAATGGTAGATGATAGGGTGGGGTTTTAAAAGGCTAGAGGGATGCAAATAGGCTTAATGAGGGTGCAACAGTCCTAAAGAAACCCACCCTAAACATTGAGGTGGTCAACAAGTCAAACCCCAGAAGTGATTTTCGGACATTTTCCCAAAAAACACTAGCTAAGCCTAGCGTGTGTATTATACACACTAGGCATAGGAACAGTACTCTGAGAAGTCCAGAGCCCGTACTTGAGCTCCAAGCTGGAGGAAGGAGGCACTTTTGCCCAGCGTGTATATTACATACGCTAGGCCAATTTTAGTGAAAATTTGGCCTAGCGTGTATAATATGCAAGCTAGGTATAAATTCTTTCATTTCAGCCCAATTTTCAAACTACCATAACTTCCGATATACAACTCAGATTGAGGCGATTTTTGGCCCGTAGTAAAGCTGGGATCATCCTCTTTTCAAAGGTATAGGACTCGTCTTCAACAAAGGTATTCATAAACTTAGGAATTCCTCCTTTCAACCACTGCTTGGGAGGGTCAAAAAAAGGGTCCAGGAAGGATTCTACGGGTTAAGGTTGGTTCCTAAGGGTCTGGAAAAGTTCCTAAAGGTGTAGGTTAACTGCTTAGGGTTTGGGGAGATGCTATCAAAAGTTCGGGGGTGCGCCCTTCTCGAAGTACGTGTTGATCGGGCCTTAGGCCAAATTTCAGTGTCTGCAGATACACACACTCCACCCTTGATATGAATTAAAATTAGAGAGTTCTGATCAAGGATAACTGCTAGGATGGAAAGCAAAGGGTGCTAGAATCATGTTTTTGAAACCTATAATAGCCATATAACGATTAGCACTTAACTGTTTAGTGTAGAATCTAGTTTAGAAATTTTAAATTTTTCTTTTTTACTTTTATTTTAAGAAAATCTTTGAAAATTTCAAAAATATTTGAAGTTTATAAGTAACTTCACTGAAAACCTTCAGTAGACTATAACTCCTCCACTAGAGATCACCTAGGGGTTTAAAGACTTGTTGTATCTGCTAAATGCAATCGTGCTCCCTACAAAAGTGGCATTTTAATTCATAGTTTAGACTAGTTTTCTTTCCTTGCTTGCTAGGGACTTGCAAAGTATAAGTTTGGGGGTGTGATCAGTCACAGAATATGCCACTTTACCACCCTCAACTTAGTGATGCTAGACCCTAATTTGTTACTAATATAATGCTATGTGCAGATATTCAGAATAGTAAGCAGGATAGAGCTGAAATGATAATCTTTGCCAAAACTATCTTAAAAAAGAGCAAGAAGTACGATCGTGTGAAGAAACCCTCCACTTGAACGAAGGACCAATCAACAAGTGAAGAAAAAGAAATATTGAACGAACGAAAATCTCGAACGAGCAAAAAAGAAAGAAAGAATAAGAAAGTGTGATTCTCAAACATACGAAAGAAGCTACGACTAGAGGAACCAAAGTAAAATCATGGACATTCAAAAGAGCAAAAATCATATAGAATGAAGAACAATCGTACACACAATTGTACGAAATAAAGCTCATGTTGCTGATCACATGAAGAGTACACCGCCATGCACAGAATTAGAAGATCTCTTTGATTAAACGACTAATAACTTATGGATCTGAGAAGATTAGCGAAACAACCTTGAAGATCTCTACTGCTACTGAAATAAAGGAGAACGATCCTGCAAACATCTATCATTCAAAGCAAGGAAGAACTAGGATTAGAAGTTAGAGTTATACTAGGAATCTTTTATTTTAGTATTTTCTTTTCCTAGAATTCAAATACTATAAACCGACCCCTTATGATCTATAAATAAGAGGGCTCGACACATAGGAAAGCTTATCGAAGGAACTCTCAGCATTAATTGATGATTGAAGTTGGATTTTCTTCCAATCAACTAAGTTTAGAGTAGTTTAGTTTTTATCAACTAACATCATTCACAGCTCTCTGAAAGTCTTGCCTGACAACTAAGACCGAGGAAGCTGAAAGACAGACCCTTTGGATGGTTCTACTTTACTTTCTAGTTTGGATTTATTTTCATGCACTTTTACTGCTTTGTAAACATCTATGAATTCATAATTTGAATTGACGACTCAGATCGAGAGTTTGTAAATTAGTGTAATTGTTTTAATTTCCCATCTTCAATTTTCTTGAGTTTGATTGACGCCCAAATTTTGGGAAGATTGTTGATATAAATCTGTGTTAAGAAATTCTAGTTTTTTATTGACGCTCAAATTCTAAAGGACTAAGATACGGTGTAACGGTACTTTATTTTGTAAATATCCGAGAACTAAATGATTGTGATTGACGACCATAATCTGGAAGGAGGAGGATTTATTTTTATTTTCTGTAATTAGTTTAAATACCCATTCTTTTATTCTTATTTCTCCCGTAGATTAGATTCTTAAAAGATAAATAAAAAGTTTTCACAACATATGAATTTCGACCTTCCTTGTGGGAACGATCGTATACTAGTGCTGCAATTTCCATTGTGCGCTTGCAATAGGTTAAGACTTTAGTACAATTATAGCCACATCACCTACCTGCGCAGCCAATTAGCAACCTGAGAGGGAAAATGTTAATGGGATAGACATCTGCTCCCACTAATCCAAATTGAATTCCTCAAGGACCCGTCGAGCTACGGACTCATCAGTAGCAAGATTTTGTAAATTATGTGAATTATTTTTTCTGTTTTTAGGAATTGTGTTGAAATAAGTATCTTACGATTTAAATCATGGTAAAACATGATCAATCGTAACGTACTTTCTTATGTAAACTATTACTATTATGAGTAATTATATGGATTTACGATTGTTTATATCTTTCTCTTCTTTGTAAATTATTTTGCACAGTCAAATCATAGTGATTATGATTTGAATACTATGGGAATCTATTCCGTCAGAGAAATGTGTATCTAGAATCATAACTTACAATTCTAGGGAACAAGAGAGTGTGGTGACCGGTCCTGTCAGTTACCTTGGAAATTGAACCCATTTATTCATAGAGGAAGTGAACATGCATCGCATTCATGACTGCCACCTGCCCCCTACACAAGCTTAAATGCCTAGACCTTGAAATTTAATTCGAAGTGACATTTCGAACCCTAGCCTTTATAAATCCACATCTCTTCATAAACCCTTCCCATTCCAAACCCATCTTCTTCCTCCCCCCTATTCCTATTCCCATGGTAGAAGAACCATACAATGACGAGCTCAGTAGAAGCCTTGACCAAATCCTTAAGAAGCAAAGGGCTGAACTTCTTGTTGCAATAAAAAAATTAGAAAAGTTGAAGCGCTAGCGACCCATCCCAGACATTGAATCGTCTACCGAGACCCCCCATTGCCATAAGCCTCGTCCTAAACCGACCCCTTTTTCCAACTCCTCACCTTCTCCCACTTCTTAACAATCTCACCATCAAATACCCCCCTGAGTGCGAGTTCCTCTACGAGGATGATATGTTGGAAATTCCTCCCAGCCCCTCAACTTCTTCACCTAAATGTAGTGTACTCTCTTCACCAAGAAGCAGTTAGGGATATCTAGAAGACAGGGGATGTGACTCTGACAGGCAGGAAAATTTTGAAGACCCCGAGGCTGATCTCCATCGCAAACTTTAGCACCTCAGTAGTCGTTGTCGGTGTCCCTGTTAGTCCGTGTCTAGATTTTTCCTAGAATTTACTTTGTGTAATCAATTTCTTAGTTAATATCTGTAAATATTTATTTCAATATTAATAAAATTTTCTGTTTATGTCTATTATTTTCTTCTTATATTCTCTTCTTGGTGTTGTTCTGGGTAGATACGCCGGATGTGATCTCTCCCAAGTTTAGGGAGGTTATTGATTTTCTTTGCAAAATTTATGCCCGGTACTGTTGACACCATGATAAAAAAAAATTGGGTATCCCCTGTTCTATGCACAATGAGGACATTGTCCTATTTAAGTTTGGGGGTACACACAATTTGTAAATTATTATTGCATATATATAAATAAAAAATTTAGATTAATTTTAGTTTTTAGTTCTGTTTTTAGGAATTATTTTTAGACTTTTAGATTTTTAAAGTTATTTTTGTTTTCTTTCTAATTAACCAACACATGTGAGTAATGATTAGATTAAATATGATTCCATACGCATTACCATCATCTTAGTAGAAGTTCGAATATCAATGATAGAAGTAGTTAATATTCATGTTTAGCCCATTTGCACATTATATCATAAATGAATTTTTGAACTATACATTGTTTTACATTGCAGAATTTAGATTATAGTTTCAGAATAATATACCCAGTGAACTTTTGGACTTATTTCCTGTCATTGAGAGAGATTGCTATGTCTATCCGAGTTAAATATTTACTTGAATTTCATGGCTATATTTTAATGAAATCTCATATTGTTGTGTTTATTTGAATCAAATATACTACGATTTTGTTAACTGTTTTGTAACGACCCTAATTTACCCTAATTATTACTGGCGTTGAATCGTTGACTTTCAACGCTGATACGATTTGCTTTGACCCATTTGACTTGGTCAAATCATTAATGACTATGATGGGGCCTCTGACCCATCCACCTTGATTGGGTAAACGCATCCAATATCCAAATTCTGAGAATCAATGCCTAACTCAAACACTGAATCGAAACCCTAACCCTTGTGACAAGTGTGTTGCAAACGACTTGAATACCGGGATCGGACTAAGTTTGACCCCACCCCTTTCAAACACAATAATTATAACACATAGGTCCATTTAGTTATTATTATTAATAAATAAATTTAAATGAAAAGGATGGTGTATGTGTGATCAAGGACGATCATGTGCACCCTAGGCACAAACCTGACCCAACCCTAATATTTTCGAACACTCGTGCGTCGATTAGTTTCAGAATCGGGTGAGACGTGCGTCATGCACCATGAATAGACCGATTAGTCAGTGGCAAGAGAGCCAAATAGATGTACGATTGTGTAAAAAATCAAGACCCATTAGTTACCTATTATTTGTGTCCCTTGAGATGGCACCATTGTTAGGGGCTTGCTTGGCAAATTGGAGATTTAGGGATCAAGTCCCGATAAGTGAATCTTTAGAACTCTTTGTGGACCTTTAGATAAGAACCTATGCACCGAATCTCAGCGTACCCACTTAACACCCTAACGACCCCATTGATTATAAGAAAACCGTATGTGGAGATGGATTGTAAAATCCATTTGAAAGGGAGGGCTCGGTCATAGGAAAGAACCGAAAGAGGGAGAGAAGGAAAAGGGCTACCCATCATCTTCTCCTCACTTGTTTTCCCTTAGTGAAACCCAACAATCGATCTCCTCCCAAACCCCTTCCATCCTATTTTATGCCGTGAGAGGTGCCATAAGAACCATTGACTTCGACACCGTACAATCAAAGAGAGAAGCAAAATTTGAGTCATTGGATGAACGACGAGCTTCGGAGCCGATTCCTTCGATTTTAGCTATCGTAGTCTCCACATGCATGAGTTAAGATGGTAAACTCTGAAACCCTTCGCATGTGTGCCTAGATCATAGGATGATCATGGGATTTGAGCTTGATTAGTGTGTGTTTTTGGATTGCATGCAAGGTTTGGGAAATCCGTAATTTGAATCGGTGTCAGATTCATTCTCGACTCCGAGTACTTATACATAGTCTAGATTCAGATTCAATTATAGATTCACATACAAAGTTTCGAATTATATGTCAGATTCATATTCATATCAAATTTCGTGCGAACACATATTCATGTCAAGTTCATGACTCATAGCAAATTCATGTATGATGTCATATGCGAATTTAATTCATGGTTCTTATTTTCATAGTTCATATTCCAATTCATATGTCACATTCGGACTTAAGATTCATGTTCAAAGGTTCGAAGTTCGATACAGTCAAATTTCAAGGACTCGATATTTCAAAGTTTTTGAAATCAAACTCATAATTAAAAAATCTAATTTCAAAATCAGTTCTAATGATCACATTCGAAGTTCAAATCTAGTGAAACATGCGAGGTTCATATTTGAAGTTCAAGGAGTCCATTACTTAATAAAAATTCAAGAAATTTCAATGATCAAGCTGATTTCATTTCCAAAAGCAATAATTCAGTTCAAAATTTAAGAAAGTCAAAAATCATATTCAATTTTCAATTATGCAGATTCAAAGTCCATTCTCAAAACAAATCACGACTTATCAAACACTTGCCATGCAAGTCTACGAATTCAAATAAGAAATGCCATTGGTTAATGTAGTTCCCCTACCTCGGTTGGGAAATTACGCAAAGTCGAGCAAAACGGTTCAAAAATCCTCACGGACGTTCCCAAACCTTAACCTACATTATAAGACATTCGTATATTCATATATTAGTGACTAAATATCACACATGTTAAAGCTCCTAAAGTTTTCTCCATACTAGGGCGAAAAGGACGAGTTTACGTTGACTTTGGATCATGTGAAACTTTCCGCTAATTTCCACTAAATTTTATCCTTTTAAACATTAGATTCATAAACTTATTAATTCATGAAAGTTATAGGACTCGTTGTCCCCTTTCCAATGCATCAATAATCGTGCCAATTAGAGTTTTGGGGTCAAAAGTTATGACCAAAATATCGAACTAGTGTCCTGGAGCACTAAGAGCAGTAGCTCGCCGAGCATGAGAATGTAGCTCACTACGGCGAGGCCATCAGGAAGCAATAGCTCTCCTCGGCTAGGACGAACAATGCCATTTTTGGCTTGTTTTTCCATGTAGCACTCGTCGCAGTGAGTGCTTCAGGTAGGGTCTCGCCGCCGCAGTTTCTATGGCTCGTTTCATGCGGGTTTTTTCCCTTTCGATTCGAATCACCCAAAATCAATTTCTAAACTAATTTCACCATATTAAAACATAAATCTTACCTTTTAAAGCATGTATACAGGGTCCACGATGGCCAACTCAATAGAAATCGACACTGAAGCTCTCCACCTCTCACTTGACCTCAGTCCCAAACCTTGCATGCAATCCAAAAACACACACTAATCAAGCTCAAATCCCATGATCAACCTATGATCTAGGAACACATGTGAAGGGTTTCAGAGTTTACCATCTTAACTCATGCATGCGGAGACTACGATAGCTAAAATCGAATGAATCGGCTCCGAAGCTCGTCGTTCATCCAATGACTCAAATTTTGCCTCTCTCTTTGATTGTACGGTGTCGAAGTCAATGGTTCTTATGGCACCTCTCACGGCATAAAACTTTGTATATCTCGTTTGATATAAAAATGACTTGACTATTTTGAGCTAAAAACAGCTTTGAAGCATGTACTCGTTTTAGAATGAAATGCTTTTGAAAATATGTATTTAAACTTGTGTCTGATGTGAAACTGCTTTAAAATCTTGTCATTTGAATCTATGCATAAGATGATAAATGTAATTGTTCTTGGGTTCCTCTACTAAGCTTGGACTGTAGCTCACCCCTCGACTATACGTCACAGGTGCAGGTCTTGAGTGAGAATCCGGAGCTTGGGGTGAATCTTTTACCACTGACCGGTGGATTTAATCTCGATTTAGTTGTAGATTTTGAGGTTTGGACTTGGTACGTCGAATCATCTTGTAGACTGGTAGAATAAGATTTTTATTGGACACCACTATTTTGGTGATGGTTGGCCATCACCGATGGTTTTATATTATTAACCCGTATTTTGTATAAGGATAGGATCATCTTTTTTTACCATGCGTATCTTATGCTTTGATTTTTCTGCATGTGTTTGCGAATGTACCATGTATGTCTCTGTATTCGGTTGGTGATGTGCGACCCGACGGTCTGAGTTTTTCTAGTTGGTCAAAAAAAAAGTGTGTCGGGAAAATCCGGGCTGACACAAGTTGTATCAGAGCCAGGTTTCGATCCTGGGACCTATGGGTTATGGGCCCACTGTTATTCACTGAAAAGTACCACTTTTCACCTCTTAACCTAGCCTTTGCTGGACCTTGAAGCTAGCTAATAACTCTTTTTTAGCTTATTTTATTATTAGTAATAAATTGTGCAGCTTACCACAAAGTCTATGCTTTGGTGCCAAGAAGAGAGAGAATTCAAGCAAGAGATGATAGTTGGACCAGAAAGTGATGGAATACCATAGTGGTAGACACCATAGTGGTAGACACCATAGTGACTATTTTGCATGTCACAATGGACCAAGACAGTCTAGCAGATGAATCAAGTATAGGTGAGTGTGGAGGAAGCTGCAACAGAAGCATGTGCATAGCAGCAGAGGAGCCAATGACCTATCTCACACAGTTGAGGTGCTGCCTCGTGCTATTCAATTCACTGGCAAAACTCCCTCGCGCAGCTAAGACATACAGCATATTAGAGCTCGCGAAGAAGTCGCGCAGCTCAATGAAGGGGTTATCATAATGCAACCTCTCGTGCAACAGTCGCGTACTTCAACTGCAATCAACATGTGAAGAAACTCGTGGAGCTCTCGCACACTAAGCCTCCAAAAATACAACTCGCGAGGTTCTAGCGAGGATCAAGCCTTAATGCGAGCGCGCGCACTATCTCGTGAGACCAATTGGCATGAACAACAGTAAAGACCTTGCGAAGTTCTCGCATGGCTCTGAAAGAGAGAGACACCCAGAAATTCTCTCGCGTAGCTCTCGCGCGCTTAGAAGCTTAATCCTGAACCGAGTGAGATGCAAAGGCATCCGTGTGAGTACCTCGCGAAAGAAAACTTCTGAAGCTCTGCTGCGCGAGTGCATTCAAAGCTAAAGCAGCTGCGCGATCATCCAAAGTCCCACTATGCGAGATAGCAATATTCAAAGCCAAACTCTACCCCCAAACATTCTACAGCTGCGCGACAGAAGTGATATGTAGGAGCCAGCCTCGCGAAGCTTGAGCTCTCTACTTCTCAATCTTAACTTAAGGACCTTTTAGGGATTTCCCCAGGTCTAGGGCACGCACCCTGAGGCATGGATTCCGATGCATGCATCCCAAGACATCCAAGGTTTGTAACAGTGCCACATTTGCTTGAAAAAAAATTAGGGTTTACTCTCCTCTCAGCCACAGCATTGGAACTAAGTATATAAGTTGTGCTTGTAACTAAGAAATCATCAATCACTCTTTCCTTCAACCTCTGTTGGCTGAGAGCTCAAGCAGATTAGGGTTAGGGTTAGGGTTTGATCACTTGTTTTTTCATTCTTTCTTCTCTCTTAGCCCAGCACTTGCTGGCTAAATCTTTGGTAAGCATTTAGGTGTAGTTTCCTTTAAGTTTTGTAATAGGTCATTTAAACATTGGGATTTTGTGAAGAGCTATTATGCACAAGGCTGCTGCCTTGAGAAATTTCACTGTTGGTAATATAGATAAATGGAATTTGTATTTGAATGCTTACTTAATCTATTATTTTCCTATATGCCCATAGTTTTGTTCAGGCTATAGCATGTATTTAGGATTTGAGCTTATTGAAAGGCCCATGGAAGCTTGAGCTTGTAGCCCTGGGACCATGGTGGCAGCAGCAGTTTACATATTCTATCTCATCATTTATGGGTAAGGGAGCCTCTGTGGATATCCTGTAACCATTAGAGTGGACAAACTATATCCCTAGGGCAATCTTGGTCACAGATTTGAGATGGATTCTTTTTCTCTGCACTTGAGCTTGTAGCTTAGTGAGAGATTGTGCAGGAACAAGCTCCCCTCTGTCTTACTTGACCACTATCAGATGTTAGATCTAGCTTCTCTATAGTGATTGCAGACTTGGGGGGCTGAGTCATTGTAGGCCTTTTGTAGCAATGATCAGTCGAATCTAAGTCCTTATTCAACTTGTTGCTTTTCCTATGTGTTAGCATCATTGTATTGATGGCCTTTGATAAACACATAGGATTTTATGGGTTGGAACTCCTATGAATGTCTGCCAAATCTGTACGCAGATCTGGGGAGATTGTAGCCCGGTAAACATAGTGTCTGCAATGGTATTCATGGCCTGATTTGATTCATTGGATTAGGTTTGATCAACCTACTCCTTTAGATTAGGTTAGTTTTTCTGACTCAATCAATGGGATTTGGCAGACTCATTGGATAGTCTGTGGCCATTTAAGTAGATAGATTCTAGCCTTAAGAGCAGTCTAAATGGCATGGGTTAAGTTGGATTCTTCTACCTTGCTGAGGTTATTGATAGCACTTCAGTAAGAATTTGCTGCAGAGACAACCCTAAATTTGAGTTACATAACTAAATAAACTTTAACCTAAACTGCTTACTTCCCATCCTTTTATCTTTATTTTAACACACCATCATCACCTTCTTCATAACCCTTTCTTAGGATAGGACTAAACTTTATTTCTTTTCTTTTTAGTAGGTAATTTAGTATAGTTGTGATACCCAACTCCCTTTCTTTAGGATTGTCAGATCTATAGCCAGATCTGGAGGCCTACTATTATAGCTCATTTTGGGTTCTAGATCAATTTCTCTGTGGGACAAACTCTTACTTATCAAAACTTGCTATAATAGCCCTGTATCTTGCAGGCTTATGATTATTTTAGTCGTGCTATTTCCATCTTTTATTTTACTTTGATTTTTAATTTGTTCTTACCACACAATAAAATCAGCACACTGGAAAACCAACAACACCCACCACGCTTCCGCGGCGACCAAGAACCTTGCCGCGACGAGACCCTACTGGAAGCACTCACCACGGTGAGTGCAGCATGGAAAAACAAGCTAAAAATGACAATATTCGTCCTCGCTGCGGCAAGCTATTGCTTCCTGAAGACGTCGCTGGGACAAGTTACATTCTCGCCGCAGCGAGCTACATGTCACGGGGTCGCACTTTTGCAACCTCAGTCCCGTGTGGCACCTAACGCACACTTCGCTAGGTCAGCCTACTTTTGATACCAACAGTCGCGAGGCGTCCTTCGACGCGCTTTCAATTCGCGTGGTCCTTCGCTACCGCATGTAACGAAGCTAACCCATCTACACATCAGCTCTGATACCACCCGCCTAGAGGACGGGAACTCTCCCAACATGGTTACCTCTATTTCACGGCCTACCATCCAATCGTACCATGCTCCTTATGACATGCCATCTGCACCACTGTGCTAAACTTGGCTCGCCTGCTTCACCACATGCATTGCACTAGTACCTGCTTCATAGCCTTGGCATGGCATGCGACTTCCACCATGTCTTGCTCACATACCAAACCAAGCCCACAGCCTTGTGCCTCGCACTCGCGTGCTCAACCGAGTCCCACGCAGCCTGCCTTCGTGTGCATTCCGAATTACTAGCACGAGTTCATCCTTGGCCCATGTGCTGTCGTGCTCAACTGAGTCCCACGCAGCGTTGGTGTTCTCACGAGGTTGCCCAGCCGTATGCACCGCGACACATGGTCCGGAGCCATACATCAACCTCCCTTGGGTTCCACACGGCATCGCTGCATCGACGTCCTAGGCCCACCCTTTCGGGCCTAGGAGACAGTTGCGCCTCCTCTGGCAACGCAAGGCCCCGTGTCCGGGGAATAGCTCTCTAGCTCCCTTCCCTTATATAAGGGTAAAATAGTCATTCAACCAGAATGGCAGGAGGACCTCAAACCCCTTGGTTTGACATACCGCAACGCCTCTTGCATCGCTAGCCCACCTTGGCTATGTCGCGTCCGTGTCGCGACCGTGTCGCCCCCGCGTCCATCCCCCATGCGACCGTGTCGCGTCCTTGTAGTGCGACCACGTCGCCAGGCCCACTTGGCCCCATGTCGCGTGCCCTCCTAGCACCACATGTCGTGCCACACGCACCATGCTGCAAGCTCGAGTATTGGCCCCATCACATCCTCCACAACTCCATAAATATCAACGTCCTCGTTGACGCATTATCACAGTGAACTAACCCCGCCAACTCCTCCCAGCCTGTTAGCATCACATTTCTAGTTCTTAGGTCCGCACCTTCCCACTAGCTCCCCACTGTCACCTCGGTCGGGTCAACTTGGTTCTGCTGTCACAAGGCCCTCACTTGTTAACTAGCTCAGGGATGTCACGTGCCCTCTTGACACCACATCGCGTGCCTTCACACCAATTTTTCAATAGCATCATCGCTTCTGGATCGAACTTGGCTCTGATACCAAATTTCACGGGGTCGCACTTCTATAACCTCAATCCCGTGCAGCACCTAACGCATGCTTCACTAGGTCAGCCTACTTCTGATACCAACAGTCGCGGGGCATCCTTCGATGCGCTTTCAATCTGTGCGATCCTTCGCTACCGCATGCAACGAAGCCAACCCATCTACACATCAGCTCTGATACCACCAGCCTAGAGGACGGGAACTCCCCCAACATGGTTACCTCTGTTTCATGGCCTACCATCCAATCGTACCATGCCCCTTACGACATGCCATCTGCACCACTGTGCTAAACTTGGCCTGCTCAAGCTTCACCCTGTGCACTGCACTAGTACCTCGTCATACCTTGGCATGCCACCATGTCTCGCTCACATACCGAACCAAGCCCACAGCCTTGTGCCTCAAGCTCGTGTGCTCAATCGAGTCCCACACAGCCTGCCTTCGTGTGCATTCCTAATTACTAGCACGCATTCATCCTTGGCCCACGTGCTGTCGTGCTCAACTGAGTCCCACACAGCGTTGGTGTTCTCACGAGGTTGCCCAGTCGTATGCACCGCGACGCATGATTCGGAGCCATACATCAACCTCCCTTGGGTTCCACATGGCATCGCTGCGTCGACGTCCTAGGCCCACCCTTTCAGGCCTAGGAGACACTTGTGCCTCCTCTGGCAACGCAAGGCTCCGTGTGCGGGGGAATAGCTCTCTAGCTCCCTTCCCTTATATAAGGGTAAAATAGTCATTCAGCCAGAATGGCAGGAGGACCTCAAACCCCTTGGTTTGACATACCACAATGCCTCTTGCATCGCTAGCCCACCTTGGCTATGTTGCATCCGTGTCGCCCCCGCGTCCTACCCCCATGGGACCGTGTCACGTCCTTGCAGCGCGACCACGTCGCCAGGCCGACTTGGCCCCATGTCGCTTGCCCTCCTAGCACCACATGTCGTGCCACACGCACCATGCTGCAAGCTCGAGTATTGGCCCCATCACATACTGCTCATAGTGCGTCAGGACACCTATTTGGTATTTTGGTCATAAGTTTTGACCCTAAACTCTGATTGGCGCGATTCTTAATGCATTGAAAAGGAGACAATGAGACAAATAACTTTCACAAATTAATAAATTCACGAATCTAATATTTAAAAGGTTAAACTTTGGTGGCAACTAGGGGAAAGTTTCACATGATCCAAAGTCAACATGAACTCATCCTTTTTGCCCTAGTTTAGAGAAAACTTTAGGAGCTTCGACATGTGTGATATTTAGTCTCTAAAATGTGAGTATATGAATGTCTTGTAATGTAGGTTAAGGTTTGGGAACGTCCATAAGGATTTTTTCATGATTTTCGCGACTTTGCTTAATTTCGCAACTGAGGTAGGGGAACATCATTAACTAATGACATTTCTGATTTGAATTCATAAACTCGCATGATGAGTGGTTGATAAGTCATGATTTGTTTTGAGAATGGACTTTGAATCTATATAATTGAAATTTGAATATGAGTTTTGGCTTCCTCAAATTTTGAACTGAATTATTGCTTTTGGAAATGAAATCAGCTTGATCATTGAAATTCCTTGAATTTCTGTTAAGTATTGGACTCCTTGAACATCGAATATGAACCTCGCATGTTTCACTAGATTAGAACATCGAATGTGATCATTAGAACTGATTTTGAAATTTGATTTTTGAATTATGAGTTTGATTTTGAAAACTTTGAAATACTAAGTCCTTGAAATTTGACTGTATCGAACTTCGAACCTTTGAACATGAATCTTGAGTCCAAATGTGACATATGAATTGAAATATGAACTATGAAAATAAGAATCGTGGCTTAAATTCGCATATG
Source organism: Chloranthus sessilifolius (assembly GCA_021018995.1). Taxonomy (NCBI): domain Eukaryota; kingdom Viridiplantae; phylum Streptophyta; class Magnoliopsida; order Chloranthales; family Chloranthaceae; genus Chloranthus; species Chloranthus sessilifolius. The sequence goes on from CM037587.1 coordinate 60,268,530, forward strand.
ACATCGTACATGAATTTGCTATGAGCCATGAACTTGACATGAATATGTGTTCGCATGAAACTTGATACGAATATGAATCTAACATATAATTCGAAACTTTTTATGTGAATCTAAAATAGAATCCGAATCTAGACTATGTATAACAACTCAGAGTCGAGAATGAATCCAACACGAACTAAGAACTCTATGTGTGAATTGTGAATCCATTGAATCCGTAATTTGAACCGGTGCGATAGTGAATCCATAATTTGAACCGGTGCGGCGATTAACCCGTAATTTGAATCGATGCGGCGGTTAATCCATTATTTGAACTGGTGCGGTAGTTATTCAAAGAGACTGGTACAGCAGTATATCTGTAATTTGAATCTGAGACTGGTACAGCAGTATATCTATAATTTGAATCTGAAATCTCAAACTATGAATCAGCACGGCAGGATATCCGTGCTTTGAACATGTAATCTATGTAAGCGAACCAAAACTTAAGTCAGAAAAAAAAATTGATGTGGACCACTATGGGGGGAATATTCTTGTGGACTGCTATGGGCGAAGTTTTCGTACAATGGTGGACCGCTATGGGCGGATTTAAATGTAAAATAATCTAACATGATCTTGAATTCAAATCATGCTTGATTCTGAACCGTGTGAAACTCGACTTAAGACACGTGATTTTCAAATTCGTTTTGACCTGATAAAAAGCCTTTGTATATCTAGTTTGATATGAAAATGACTTGACTGTTTTGAGATGAAAACGGCTTTGAAGCATGTACTCATTTTAAAATGAAATGCTTTTGAAACTTGTATTTAAACCTGTGTCTGATGTGAAACTACTTTGAAATCTTGTCATTTGAATCTATGCATAAGATGATAAATGTAATTGTTCTTGGGTTCCTCTATTGAGCTTGGACTGTAGCTCACCCCTCGACTATACGTCACAGGTGGAGGTCTTGAATGAGAATCTGGAGCTTGAGGCGAATCCTTTTCCATTGACCGGTGGATTTGATCTCTATTTAGTTGTGGATTTTGAGGTTTGGATTTGGTATGTCCAATCATCTTGTAGACTAGTAGAATTAGATTTTTATTGTACACCACTATTTAGGTGATGGTCGGCCATCACCGGTGATTTTATATTGTTAGTCTGTATTTTGTATAAGGATAGGATCATCTTTTTTTACCATGTGTATCTTATTCTTTGATTTTTCTGAATGTGTTTGCGAATGTACCATGTATATCTCTGTATTTGAATCATGATGTGTGATTCGACGGTCCGGGATTTTCCAGTTGGTCAAAAAAAAAAGTATGTTGGGAAAATCTAGGCTGTCACAGGTGGTATCAAAGCTAAGTATCTTGGCTTTCCCTACCCCAAAGCTTAGGCTTTATGTCTTCTAGGAACCCAAAGCTATGTAAGTAGATTCTATCAGGGCATAGGAGACCCAACTGTGATTCTGTCACAGTTGATATCAGAGACTAGGCTTTAGGTCTCATGAGAGACTCTGAGACATAGCCTGGAGTTTAGATATATGGCATTAGATCCCGTCAGAACTTAGGAGGGATCCACGATCCCTATTCTGCAAGTCTTTCGAGGGCTCGAAGCCAGACCCCTAAATGGCTTTCAATTTTGTCGAATCGTAGGAAACTCTAACCAATGTTTGAGTGAGATTCTAGTTTCACGATCGCTTCTGACTACAATGTTTGTTTGATCGTGACAGCTCACTATGGCCACTCGAGATAGATCCAGGAGAGTTCGCCCTAGGGACACGTCAGGTAATGAAGAAATCACCATGGGTACAAACAACACTCCTTCAAGAGGAGTAAATAATAGCAGTCGCATCAAGCAGTTGCTAGAAACCATGGTCAACCAACAAGCTACACTTCTAGCAGAAAGACGCCAACCCTCAGGATTCCAAGAATTCAAGAGGATGAGACCCCCTAGCTTCTATGGTCAAACCGACCCGTTTGAGGCGGAAGCATGGTTAAATCAAATAGAAAAGACCCTCCAAAGAATTCCTTGCACTGAAGAGGAAAAAGTGAGTTGGGCTTCCTTCCAACCCGAAGGAGAGGCAGATCAGTGGTGGAAATCTGTCCCAAGTACCCAAGCACCAGGGAAACCTTGGACCTGGGCCGAATTTATTGAGGTTTTTAATGAGAAATACTTTCCGGCACCGGAGAGACGTCAAATGGAGATCCAATTTGTAAATCTGGTACAAGGACTGATGACGGTTCGTGAATATGAGTCAGAATTCATGAGGCTCTCTAGGTTCGCATCACTACTAGTGGCCACCGAACTAATGAAGGCCCAAAAGTTTGAGTACGGCCTGAAACCGGGTATTGGTCGTTTTAAAGAGTAACCCTTGTCGTAGGGAGCACGATTGCACTTAGCATGTGCAACAAGCCTTTAAACCCCTAGGTGATCCCTAGTGGAGGAGTTGTGTCTCCTGAGGGTTTACAGTGAAGTTACCCACAAACTTTAATACATTTTTGAAACCATCTATAAAATTGAGTTTTCAAAATATGATTTTGATAGCATATATATTATTCAAAAATAAAAATATTAATTGTTTCAATATGTGAATCATCAATCTTTAATATTAATGTCATGTCAATCATGCTAGTATCCATTCAAATTAATCTAATGCTTAAATTGTTAGATAATTCATCCATTCATGCCAAAACGTGAAGTGTGTGCATACCTAAACCAAGATTCATCCATCTCGGAACTAGTCCAAACGGAAAACCGTCGGATCTGTTGTCTCGACTCAATCCTCACTTTAGGTATACTCTCGAAATAAAATCACTCCAATGATGGGTAATCTTTCGCACACATGTGAGAGATCAATACAAAACAAGCAAAAAGGTCTCACATGATAAATGAAACATGATGTAATCAATGAACAAAATCAAATCTCATAAGAACAGATACTTGTATATCCTAAGCATCTCATATCAAGTGTAATAAGTATCACATATTTACTCTCCACAAGGCAGTTACCAATGCAAGATCAGATCATGAAGGTCTTTTGTAGGGTTGTAATGGGGCTCAAGAAAGGGTAAGAAAGAAAGGGAATTGAGATTCAAAATTTCTGAGAAATTGGAAAAGAAACAAACTTTTGATTTTTCTATTTCTCTTCTTTTTCTTTTCTAATCTCTCACTATTTTTCTCAATATTTTTCTATTTTTCTCAACTTTCTTTTTCTTTTGAATTTTCTTTTCTTGAAGCACCTCATATTTTTTTATTATTTTTCACAATTTTCTTTTTCTTTTTCTCCCCCTTTTTTCTTTTATATTTTTGCCATACACTCTCAGTAAACACCACAACTCAGTATCTCTCCACTTACTCTCTTTTCGTTCATTTTCATCCCTCGTTCCTAATTTCTTAGAAATAAGAAAGGTAAAGCTGAATTTTCATAAATGGTGAAGGGTTAAAGGTTAACGTGGCTTATCAAAGAATGTATAAAGGTAAATTTTTTTCAATAGGCTCAAAGGGGTACTAAAAGGACAAATTTATATGAGGTGGGGCAATTAAGCACAAACGAGCCAAAGATGGCCTTCAATCATTTCCTTAAAAGATGGTAACCTTGCCTATTTGTCTTGAGTAGATATACAGTACGTTCTAACACAATAATATGAATTTGATATCATGCAAAGTCACAAGTCAAAATAAAATATATGAGATTGTGCAAGATAATTCGTATTCAAAGAAAACTCTGAGTTTATGTATTCACTCATTAATGACGGGAAATTAGCTCTAAATCTCACCGGATTTAGACTCCACTAAGAACCTAAGATTCACAATTCAAAACAGTTCATTGATTTCTGAGTCTTAGCTTGGTATAAGTGTAAAAATTCTAAACATGAATATCAAAATTACCTACAAAATATCACATTAAGCTTCATTATCCTAGATACAAGCATTCAAAATCTGACATCGATATTCTCAAAATTAAATTCACATACATCATCAACTAAAGTTTGAAAACTATCAAAAAATAATTCATATATGATGGTTCAAAAAAATAAAATTTTTTTTTTTTTTTTTTATATGAAGAAAAATAAGAAAGTGACGCAAGATAGAGAATCATACCCCCAAACCTAAAAATGACAATGTCCTCATTGATTAAAATAGGTATTGCACCCCCAAACCTATTGAAAAGTACCTCAACACAAAGATCAGGTGCAGAGAATATGTGCATAAAATTAGAACATGACCAAAAATAGATTGAAGGTAATGTGGCTACACTAATTTGGAAATTAAAAACAACCTAAACTAAACTAAAAACTAATATTCTAGAACTAAACATTCGAAAAGAGAAATCCTAAATCATAAATCCTAAACTAAACCTGAGTCCAACTCCTTTAATCTGGGTCACTGAGGTGCATCGCCTCAATTCCAAACTAGGTCATCAGCTCAAACATTGGTTTAAGACGTTGCCCATTGACTTTGAAGACTTGATTGTCCTTGAGATTTCGGATCTCAATCGCACCATGCGCACTAATAGAAACAACCTGAAACGGGCCTTCCCATCTAAATTTTAGTTTCCTCGAGTGGAGCTTAAGTCTGGAGTTGAACAGCCAAACTTTTTATCCAATATGGAACTCTTTCTGAGAAATTGACTCATCATGCAGCTTCTTGTACCTTTCTTTGTACATCTTAGAGTTTTCATACGCATCATAGCGTAGCTCTTCCAATTCACTCAGCTGTATCCTTCGATTTGATCCTGCCGCTTGCATATCAAAGTTAAATCTTTTGATAGCTCAAAATATCTTATGCTCCAATTCAACAAGAAGATGGCATGCTTTCCCGTAGATAATTCTGAACGGAGACATTCCAATTGGTGTCTTGAAGGCGGTACGATAGGCCCAAAGAGCATCAGATAGCCGGTTAGACCAATCTCTTCTATCCGATCGCACCATTTTTTCTAAAATTCGTTTAATCTCTCGGTTCGACACTTCCACCTGACCACTAGTCTGTGGATGGTACGGCATTGCGACCTTGTGAGTGACGCCATATTTCTTCTTTAAAGTAGCAAAATGGCGGTTGCAGAAGTGCGAACCGCCATCACTAATGATCGCTCGTGGAAACCCGAATCTGTTAAAAACATTTTCTTTCAGAAATTTGACCACAACTTTGTGGTCATTCGAATGGGTTGCCACAGCTTCAATCCATTTGGAAACGTAGTCAACAGCTACAAGAATATATGAATACCCAAAAGATGGGGGAAAAGGACCCATGAAGTCAATCCCCCAAACATCAAAAATTTCAACAATCAAAATCGGGTTAAGGGGCATCATATTTCGTCGTGAAATATTTCCCAGCTGTTGACATCGTTGGCATTCTTTGCAAAATCGAGCAGCGTCACGAAAGATGGAGGGCCAGTAGAATCCGCTTTGAAGGATTTTTTGTGCGGTCTTCTGTCCTTCGAAATGGCCTCCACAGGCTCCAGCATGGCAGAAATTTATGACGCTTAGTTGCTCTTCTTCTGGTATACATCTCCTGATGATTTGATTGGAACAGATTTTGAATAATTGTGGTTCATCCCAAAAATAGTATTTGATTTGGGAGAAAAAGAGATGCTTATCATTCTTACCCCATTCAGTAGGGATTCTGCTAGTGACCAGATAATTCACGATATTAGCAAACCAAAGAGCTTTCGTAGCCATCGCATCAATTGCCATTAATTGCTCATCTGGAAAAGTGTCCCGGATAGGTTCAAGTGCAGAAGATTCTTCAGGCAAAATGCGAGACAAGTGATCAGCCACAACATTCTCTACTCCCTTTTTATCTTTGATTTCGAAATTGAACTCTTGAAGGAGCAAGATCCAGCGGATCAATTTTGGTTTGGCGTCCTTCTTTGCCAACAAATATTTCAATGCAGAGTGGTCTAAAAAGACCACTATTTTTTATCCAAACAGATAAGATCGAAATTTATCGAGAGCATACACCACAGCTAACAACTCTTTCTCAGTGGTGGTGTAGTTAAGTTGTGCATCGATCAATGTCTTACTGGCATAATAAATTACATGAGGTAATTTGTTCACCTCTACGCCTAAGACTGACTACGATAAGCGTAATCAGATGCATCACACATGAGTTCGAATGGTAAAGAATAATCCGGTGGTTGGATTATCGGTGCATTTGATAAGAGCTCGCGTAATTTCAGAAATGCTTTCATGCAATCATCATCGAAGTCAAAAGGAACATCTTTGCCAAGCAAGGTACACAATGGTTTAGCCACCTTGCTAAAATCCTTAATGAATCTTCTATAAAATCCAGCATGACCCAAAAATGATCGAATTTGTCGAACACTCTTCGGTGGGGGCAAATTAGCAATTAGGTCGACTTTGGCCTTATCAACTTCGATTCCTTTCTTGGAAACAATATGCCCGAGAACAATTCCTTGTTGAACCATAAAATGGCTCTTTTTCTAGTTGAGAACAAGTTTAGAATCAACACAACGTTGTAACACTTGTGCAAGGTGGTTCAAACATGAACCAAATGTTTTCCCAAAAACAGAGAAATCGTCCATGAACACCTCGATGAATTTGTCAATCATATCCGAAAATATGGCCAATATACATCGTTGAAAAGTAGCAGGTGCATTACATAAGCCGAACGGCATCCTTCGATATACAAAAGTACCGTAAGGACACGTGAATGTCGTTTTCTCTTGATCAGGTGGAAAAACGGGCACTTGATTGTATCCCGAATAACCATCAAGAAAGTAATAAAACTCCTGTCCTGCTAACTTCTCAAGAATTTGATCAATGAACGGAAGGAAAAAATGATCCTTTCTGGTAGCTGTGTTCAATTTTCTATAATTAATGCAGACACGCCACCCAGTAGTTTCACGAGTAGGGACCAATTCTCCTTCAGTAGTTTCTTTCACAGTGATTTCAGACTTTTTCGGAACAATTTGGACTGGACTTACCCATTCACTATCAGAGATCGGATAGATGATTCCAGCATCGAGAAGTTTAATGACTTCCTTTAAAATGACTTCTTGCATGTTCGGATTAAGTCGCCTTTGCGGTTCCCTCGATGGTCTACTCTCATCTTCCAAATGTATTTTATGCATACATACTGATGGGTCAATCCCTTTTAAATCAGCTAGGGTCCATCCAATAGCCTCCTTGTGATCTTTAAGCACTTTCAACAAGTCATGCTCTTGTTCTTCCGACAATGTGGATGAAATTATCACCGGAAACGTTTCTCGTGGCCCCAGAAAAACGTATTTGAGCGATTAGCAAATCGCTTCAATTCCACCCTTAATTGATGGAGTCGGTTCAGCTTTTACCTCAATGGGTAACGGTTCTATCTTAGTCACAACTTCACATAAGTTATCATCTGGACATGATGAACTTGACTTATTCTCCTCTGATTGCTTCCTTTTATATCCCTTTTCCTCATAGATGTCTAACAAAGCAGTTTCAAATTCTTCTTTGGTGAGCATTGATAGTAATGCTTCATCCACTACTTCGTCCATCTGATCGATGTAAAAACATTCGACCTCATCCTCGTTAGGGAAATGGTTCATTGCATGAAATATGTTCAATCTGACCTTCATGTTCCCAAAAGAAACGTCCATGACTCCCGTTCGACAATTAATGCAAGTGTTGGCAGTAGCGAGAAACGGACGTCCAAGGATGATGGGGACTTGATTAATTGATTTAACAGGTGGTTCCATGTCTAAGACAACGAAGTCCACTGGAAAGACAAACTTGTCTATTCCAACCAAAACATCCTCGATAATACCCCTAGGTCTTCTTTCTGACCTATCGGCCAGTTGGAGTGTGACCGTCGTGGGTTTCAATTCGCCTAATCCGAGTTTCTCGTACATTGAGTATGGGATTAGATTAACACTTGCTCCCAAATCCAATAAAGCTTTTCCAATTGGCTGCCCACTAATGACACATGGAACTGTTGGGACTCCAAGGTCTTTCAGTTTCTGTGGGGTTTCCAATTGCAACATCGAACTGACTTGATTAGTCAGGAACACTTTCTTTGAAACAAGAGTACGTGCCTTTCTCTTATGCGTGCACAAATCTTTGAAAAACTTGGCATACTCAGGAACTTGTTTGATTGTTTCAAGTAATGGAATATTTATCTTTACTTGCTTGAATGTTTCAAAAATGTCTTCCATTTTTGTCGGTCCCTTTCCCATTCTAGATGGAGGAGTTAGGCATTGAGGGAATGGTGCCTTTGGGACATAAGGTGCAGATTCAAGTTTCGATTCTTTTTCACGTCCTTATTGGACAATTGAAAGTGACACTTCCTCTATTTCTTTTTCTTTTCCCTTCTCTCTTCCTTTCCCTTTCTCTTTCTCTTTTTCTTTTTCATTCTTTTTTCCTTTTCCTTTATCTTTTCTTATCTCTGATTCTTTCTCTTTCTCTGCTTCTCTTTCTTCATCAGCTTCCTCAAGCATTTCCACTTGATTATCAACCTCTCGTCCACTTCTCAGCACTGTAACAGCTTTCAACTGTTGACTATTTAATGGTCCTTCATCAGATGATGCTTGGCCTCGAGGATTATTGATGGGTTGGCTAGGGAGCCTACCTTCCTCTCGTTGACTCAACTGATTGGCCAATTGACTAACTTGGTCCATTATCATCTGCTGAAAAGATTGCATGCTTCGCATCACCTTTTCTTTCAGATCAGAATCTTTTGAAACGGTGGTATGAGATTGATTAAATTCTGATTGAAATTTTGATTTTTTTGGTATTCAGTATTTGGATGATAATACGGAGCATTCTGCTGAAAATTGGAATTCTATTGGAAATTAGAATTCTGCTGTGGGCGGAAATTTTGCTGAAAATTTGGTTGAAAAGTTTGTTGTTCACTCATTGTGTTGGCTCAGATCATGGTTTTACCCATCCCTCCCCATCCTAAGTTGGGGTGATTTTTCCATTCCGGATTGTAGGTATTGGAGTACATGTTTCTACCCTACCGCTGATAAGATTGAGTCACATTGACCTGCTCTTGAGGAGTAGGTTCATCTGGGATGAATGACAAAGTAGTTGGGCACTCATTAGCAATGTGACCTGGGTGGTCACAAATTGAACACACAGTGGGGGTGATAGGAGCTTTAGCTTGCTTGGTAGCAGCTAAGAACATATTCATTTGCTTGGACAACATGTCAACCTTTGTTGATAGATCAGAGGTATTATTGTTGACATCATATAATCCGTCTTTTGTCAACATATGAGATTTAGGTGCCAGGTCCAAGTTAATTCGCCCCAATGTTGCATTTTGTATCGAGGTTTGATTCAACTTCTCAAACAATGCCCACAATTCGTCGGCTTCCTTTGTGGCACATGATCCACCACAAGATGCATCAACCATGCATCTCTCTTCAGGAATCAGTCCATTGTAAAAACTCTGGACTTGTTGCCACCTTGGAACTTGATGATTGGGACAACTCTTAATCAATTCCTTAAAGCGTTTCCAACATTTATGGAATGTTTCTGTAGGTTGTTGGGAGAAAAATTGAATTTTCTGACGCAACTCAATGGCTTTAGTCATGGGAAAATATTTTTTAAGGAACTGACGATGTAGCTCTGCCCAACTTTGGATAGATTGTGATTCTAAGGAATAGAACCACGTTTTTGCCTTATCTCTTAAAGAGAAAGGAAAGGGTCGTAGCTTAGCTATCTCATCAGTGACATTGTGGACTCTGAACATTTTGCAGACCCCAGTGAATTCATTTAGATGAACGTGCAGATTTTCATTTGCTAACCCATGGAAAATATGTAGCATTTGAATCATTGCCGATTTGAATTCATAGTGGTTCCCTGGAATGGGATCATGCATGATACTATTCTGATCCTCGTAAAAACCAGGATCATTATAATATTTGAGTGTTCTAGGGCCCTCATTGTAATTGTTATTCCCATTATTTCCATTATTTGCATCATTGTCATTCTGGTTGTTCCCATTCATTTCTTGCCTTTGATCAGCCATGGTATCAGTATGATGATACAGATTCCTTTGAATTCTACGATTCTCTCTACAAGATCTTTCGATCTCAAGATTAAACGGTTGCAGATGTGGGTGATGAGATCGAGTAAAGCTCGTGCACCACGCTCACAAACAAGGATTGATGAATCCACAATAAACCCAAAATATTCAGCTTCAATCGATTAAAGCAAAGATTTTCAATTGATTGACACAAGCGCACAAATTTTTTTTATTTTTTTTTTTTAATTAGATTAAAATTTTGAATTTAAAATAATTTTATTTTTATTTTTTTTAAATAAAAAAAAAAAAAAAATTTTTTAATTCGAAAATTAAAAATTAAAATTAAAATTTTAAAACCTAAAGACAATCCTACAAAATCCTATAAAATCTTTCCTAAAAGAGAAAAATAAGGAAAAGAATAAAAGATTCCTAAATTTCCTAAGAAAGGTATCCTAAAAATCTAAACTTCCTAAAAGGACTCCTACAAAATCTAAAATAAAAAGCCTAAAAATCTCAACTTCCTAAAAGACTCCTAAAAAAAAAAACGTACCTAAGAGAGAAAAATAAGGGAAAGAATTTCAAAATTTTATTTTATTATTATTATTATTTTTTTTTTTTTTTTTTTTTATTATTATTATTTTTTTTTAACACAAAACACACAAATCCCTATCCGAATTAATCAAAATTTCGCCGATCTCTCCGGCAACGGCGCCAAAAACTTGGTCGTTTTAAAGAGTAACCCTTGCAAGTGCACAAGATCTATTGCAGTATGGCAAGAACAAGGGTGTCAAACCCACAGGGAAACGTGAATTTTAATTAATTCTTTTAGAGATTTAAAAACGTCCCCAAAGAAGTACCAAAGGGCAGATTCAATTTAACCAAAAATTTATCCCTTTTTCTAAATGCAAGAAAAATAAATTAATCTAAACAACTAATTACTGATGAATCTAAGAACAGTATTTAAAGATGATCAAGGAATATGCTATCCCAGATTTGTACCTCTTATCTACCATTAAAACCCACAGTTTCATTAAAGCATCATTCACACCATCATTCAACTATAGAGATGATTCGTAATAAAATATGATCATCAATCCGGCATACCCTATCTAAAAATAATGACTCAGCCTATCATTGCGGTATGAGTCATGTAAGAAGCATAGCGTATCTCATGATGTTTAGATCACAACAGTAAACACATAATCGCTCTGTAACCTAGATCAGTCTGCAGGTCCAGATCTAGCGATTATAGCCGTTGATACGCGCAATCAACGGTCATAACAAGCATTCAATATATTTTCAATAATACCAACTTTGAGCAAAAGGATTCCATGATGACATAATAGACTATGGTATTAATCATAAATATGGGTACTTATCTGGGGATCGCATCTTCCCCGATCAACTGATTTAGCCCCTCATTTTTGGTGTATGATCTCCTTGTTCATTCAAAGTCATTCCACTTTTCATTTCTTTCAAAAAATCTTTGGTTACAATGTCTTTTCCTAAATACAATCTATGAATGTAAAAGAAAGACAGTGCAAATCCTAAATACAATCTACCCAGATCAATCCCTAGAAGGAGAAAAGAAGAACTCTTAAAAAGATGCCTAGGGGAGTCTAAAACCAAAAATAATAATAATGAATAATAATCCTAAAAAAGTCTTCTCTAAAAAAAACTCTGAAAAAGAAAAGCCAAAACTAACTCTCTAATTATCTATCTCTAATTTTTTTTTCCCGAAGTGTTTGATCCGCTTTAAATAGATTCTCAGTCGCGAAAGTTTCCCAGCCGCAAAGGTGTTCCAACTCGAAAATTTAGGGTCGATGCATCGACCCTAAATTTTTTTTTCCCGAAGTGTTTGATCCGCTTTAAATAGATTCTCAGTCGCGAAAGTTTCCCAGCCGCAGAGGTGTTCCAACTCGAAAATTTAGGGTCGATGCATCGACCCTACAAAGATCCCTAAAAATATGCTTTACAGTGTCAGGTTCGTGTCTGACACTTCTTGTGGCTCGATTAATCGACCAAAAAGGGTCGATGCATCGAGCCTGCAAAAGTTTCTAAAAATCAGCTTTAAAGTGTCAGTTCTGTGTCTGACACTTTTTTGTCCTCAATTAATCGACCAAAAGGGTCGATGCATCGAGCTCCCAGAAATCCGTGAATTCCAGCCCACTTTTTGTATCAGACACTACTTCGGTATTTTAGCCATAACTTTCTGTCTCGAACTCAGATTTAGGCGATTCCTATGCCGTTGGAAAGCTGACAGAAAGCTCTATAACTTTTGTGTTTTGATAATTTCATAATTCGGCCATATTAAAGGTCCAAATTGAGCTATAAGTCACACCAAGTTCTAGATGACACAAAGTTGCAGTGTTTTGACATTATTTTCAAAATTCTTGGGTTGTTTTCTGCACTTGGCTTGTATTTACCTGAAACACTTTAAATCTAATAATTCTTATCAGATAGCCTTCATCGGATAGCTAAATGTAGGTATCTAGGAGTGAATATCATCATATTTCACTACTCATCAGGTATCAAGGAGAGAATTTTGATATTTTAGGCAATGACCTATGCACAAGTCATGAGGTTGGCCCTCATTGCCGAAAGAGATTTGGACGACGTGCACAAGGGAAGGAAAGAACAAATTCACAATACACCAAGCCGAGCGCAATCTTATGCCTTCGAGCCTGCCAATGAGAACCTGAGGTTCTTGATGCCAACACCTAGTCTGTCTACTCAGACTACGTATTCGAGGCCGCCTACATCTGCACCCTTAAGGCCTTTCCGTCTTTCAAATCCTGCTACGATAGGGGCAGCAAGGGTCCAACAAACTGCACGCGTCGCTCCATCCACATCCGTTCAGTCATGCTCAAGATGTGGAAAGCCACATGAAATAAAGAGTTGTAAGTGGACAACAAGTGCATGTTTCAAGTGTGGCCGGACAGGATATCGGATAAAGGACTGTCCCAAGTAGAAGAAGAAAGAAGGGACAATTTAATGCACAAAAATATAAATGTTTCAGATATTTTATTCTAACAGTAGTGTGCTTGTCTCTTAACAGTTCAGCAGTTACTGATTAAACTTTTGATCCTGAGTTAATTTGATGGATACTTTGATGCCTAGAATTGAAAGATCAATTTGTGCTCATGGTATGGCTTGGCTTATGGCTAGCTTTGGTTGTGATATTCAAAGCTTCTTATGGTTATTGGAGTCTCTAGGAGGTTGCAGGGTTTACTTGTGAGTAGGGATAAGAGATACCATTGTATCAATGGTTATGGTAAATAGTTGATGGTTTACACCTTGTGGCGTTTGTGAGCATTGATCGACTTTATCTTCGTAAGCATAGCAGATAATAGTAGACCTTGCTATATAGTTACCCTTTGATGATTCATAGGATATTTGTAGAGGAATATTGTTAAAATCCCGGTCGTTACAAGAGCTGGAACTCGATACTAATTGGTTTCGTTGTGAGAACTAGACAGTTTTGAACGTTTTGATGAGTACCATGAGAATTTTTAGGGATTCTAATTTCAGTATCGACATGTCTTTTATGATTTATTATGGGCGTGATTTTCGATTACTTGCGGGCATACTAGTTGTGTTTAATAATCATTGGACAATTGAATAAGTATTGACTTTTACTAGCGAATAGACTTGATGAATCATTAGCGAGATGAATAAATAAGACCTTCATGTCTTCTCATAGTATTTAACTTTGATTGATTCACGTCGTGAATTTTCGAGGACGAAAATTCCTTTAAGAATGAGAGAATGTAATGACCCTAATTTTTGAAGATGTTGAATCACGGACTCTCAAGGAGAACGTGACTGATTTTATTTGGAACTACCAAATATTCATACCTCATGTAAATTTTTGAGGACGAAAATTCTTTTGAGGGTAGAATGTAACGACCTTGATTTTCCCTAATTTTTACTGGTGTTGAATAGTTGACTTTCGACGCTGATATGATTTGTTTTGACCCATTTGACTTGGCCAAATTGTTGATGACTATGATGGGGTTTCTGACCCATCCACCTTGGTTGAGTAAATGCATCCAATATCCAAATTCTAAGAATCGATGCCTAACTCGAACACTAAATCGAAACCCAAACCATTGTGACAAGCGTGTGTTGCACACGACTCGAATACCGGGATCGGACCAAGTTCGACCCCACCACTTTAAATGAAAAGGATGGTGTGTGCGTGATCAAGGACGATCCCGTGCACCCTAGGCACAAACCTGACCTAAGCCCCAATATTTCCGAACACTTGTGAGTCGATTAGTTTCGGCATCGGGTGAGACGTGTGTTGTGCACCGTGAATAGACCGATTAGTCAGTGGTAAGAGAGCTGAATAGATGTACGATTGTGTAACAAAATCAAGAGCCATTAGTTACCCATTATTTGTGTCCCTTGAGATGGTACCATTGTTAGGAGTTTGCTTGGCAAATGGGAGATTTAGGGATCAAGTCCCGATAAGCGAATCTTTATAACTCTTTGTGGATTGTAAAATCCATTTGAAAGGGAGGGCTCGACTGTAGGAAAGAGCCAAAAGAGGGAGAGAAGGAAAAGGGCCAAGAGGAAGAAAACCCCCATCATCTTCACCTCACTTGTTTTCCCTTTGTGAAACCCAACCATCGATCTCCTCCCAAACCCCTTCCGCCCTATTTTATGCAGCGAGAGGTGTCATGGGAAACCATTGACTTCGACATTGTACAATCAAAGAGAGAGGCAAAATTTGAGCCCTTGGATGAATGGCGATCTTCGGAGACGATTCCTTCGATTTCGGACATCGTAGTCTCCGCATGTGTGAGTTAAGAAGGTAAACTCCGAAACCCTTCGCATGCGTGCCAAGATCGTAGGATGATCGTGGGATTTTAGCTAGATTAGTGTGCATTTTCGAATTGCATGTAAGGTTTTGGAAATCCAAGATCGGGTGAAGGTGGAGAGCTTCAGCGTCGATTTTTGTCGATTCGACCGTCGTGGACCCTACCTGAAGCACTCGCCGCAGCGAGTGCTACTTGGAAAAACAAGCCAAAAATGGCACTGTTCGTCCTCGCCGCGGGGAGCTATTACTACCTGAAGGCCTCACCGCGGTGAGCTACATTCTCGCCACGGCGAGTTACTTCTCATAGTGTGTCAAGACACCTGTTTGGTATTTCAGTCATAACTTTTGGCCTTGAACTCCGATTGGCGCGATTCTTGATGTGTTGGAAAGGGAAAAACAAGACCTATAACTTTCATGAATTAATAAATTTATGAATCTAATATTTATAAGATAAACATTTAGTGGCAAGTAGGGTCAAGTTTCACATGATGCAAAGTCAACGTGAACTCGTCCTTTTCCCCCTAGTTTGGAGAAAACTTTAGGAGCTTTGCCATGTGTGATATTTACTCAATAACATGTGAGTATACAAATTCCTTGTAATATAGGTTAAGGTTTGGAAACGTTCGTGAGGATTTTTGCACCATTTCGTATAACTTTGCATGATTTCGCAACCAAGGTAGGGAAACTTCATTAACCAATGGCATTTCTGATTTGAATTCATAGACTTGCATGATGAGTGTTTGATAAGTCATGATTTGTTTTGAGAATGGACTTTGAATCTGTATAATTGAAAAATGAATATGAGTTTTGGCTTCCTCAAATTTATAATTGGATTATTGCTTTTGGAAATGAAATCAGCTTGATCATTGAAATTCCTTGAATTTTTATTAAGTGTTGGACTCCTTGAACTTCGAATATGAACCTCGCATGTTTCACCGGATTTGAACTTCGAATGTAATCATTAGAACTTATTTTAAATTTTGATTTTTGAATTATGAGTTTGATTTCAAAAACTTTGAAATATCGAGTCCTTGAAATTTGACTGTAACGAACTTCGAACCTTTGAACATGAATCTTGAGTCCGAATGTGACATATGAATCGGAATATGAACTATGAAAATAAGAACCGTGAATTAAATTCACATATGACATCATACACGAATTTGCTATGAGCCATGAACTTGACATGAAAGTGTTTACACGAAATTTGATACGAATATGAATCTGACATATACTTTGAAACTTTATATGTGAATCTGTAATTGAATCTGAATCTGGACTATGTATAAGAACTCGGAGTCGAGAATGAATCCGACACGGACTAAGAACTCTATGTGTGAATTGTGAATCCATTGAATCTGTAATTTGAGTCAGTACGGCGGTGAATCTGTAATTTAAACCGGTGCGGCGGTTAACTCGTAATTTGAATCGGTGCGGCGGTTAATTCGTAATTTGAATGGGTGCGGCAGTTATTCAATGAGACTGGTATAACAGTTATCTGTAATTTAAATCTGAAATCTTGAATTATGAACCGACATGGCGGGATATCCATGATTTGAACATGTAATCTATGTAAGTGAATCGAAACTTAAGTCAGAAAAAAAAATTTGATGTGGACTGCTATGGGCAGAATATTCTTGTGGACCGCTATGGGTGGAATATTCTTGTGGACCGCTATGGGCGAAATATTCGTACAATGGTGGACCACTATAGGCGGATTTGTTCGCACAATGGTGGATCGCTATGGGCAGAATTAAATGTAAAATAATCTAGCATGATCTTCAATCCGATCACGCTTGACTCTGAATCGTTGGAAACTCGACTTAAGATACGTGATTTTCAAGTTTGTCTTGACATGAGAACAAGCCTTTGTATATCTCGTTTGATATGAAAATGACTTGACTGTTTTCATATGAAAATGGCTTTGAAGCATGTACTCATTTTAAAATGAAATGTTTTTAAAAACTTGTATTTAAACTTGTGTCTGATGTGAAACTGCTTTTAAATCTTGTCATTTGAATCTATGCATAAGATGATAAATGTAATTGTTCTTGGGTTCCTCTACTGAGCTTTGACTGTAGCTCACCCCTCAACTATACATCACAGGTGCAGGTCTTTACCACTAACTGATGGATTTGATCTCGATTTAGTTGTGGATTTTGAGGTTTAGACTTGGTATGTCCAATCATCTTGTAGAATGGTAGAATTAGATTTTTATTGTACACCACTATTTAGGTGATGGTCAACCATCACCGATGATTTTATATTGTTAGTTCATATTTTGTATAAGGATAGGATCATCCCTTTTTACAATGTGTATCTTATGCTTTCATTTTTTCGTATGTGTTTGCGAATGTACCATGCATGTCTCTGTATTCAGATCTTGATGTGCGGCTTGACGGTCTAGGTTTTTCCAGTTAGTCAAAAAAAAAAAGTGTGTCAAGAAAATTCAGGTTGTCACAGTTTTTCTAGAACTGTTTGTTATATTCATCAAAACCAGATGACATTTTTGCTAGTGAATTTGGAAATGATTACATGCCTTCGTTTTATTCGTTTGAGCAATAAAGTCAAAATCTCAAAATAGTATACCTCTTGAACCCATATTAGAGCCTAAACCGAATTTCTTTATACCAAAATTTTATAAACCCTTAACCATATGTATTGCCCAAATCTTTCGGTCTTTTTACCCTTGTGTTTCTAAGAATTTAGAACAGAGAGAAAAATAGGAGAGTGGAAGGAGTATACAGAACCAAATAAGGGAAATGCTAAAAAAGGGTACAGCTACCGAAGAAATAAAAATAGAAGTATGAAAATATAGGAGAAAAAGAGAAGCAAAGATGCTTCCAAAACTGAAAATATATATATATATATATATATATATATATATATATATATATATATATATATGTATATTTCAAAAGGATATCTGAAAAAAATCGAGAAAAGGGATTTACTGAAAAATATTTGTATACGGGAAGAAGTGATCCAACTTTTTGGATCCTTACTGAAGCAGAAAGAAGAAAAAGATGGAAAAAACTAAGTGACAAATGAACTGAAATCTCAAAACTTTGAATCATTTTACCTTTCTTTGGAACCTTTAACCCACAACCCCATTATAAGCCGAATAAAGACCTTTTTGATTCACGATTTGCAACAGTAAGAGTCTAGAAGAGATATATATGATAAATACTATGGAGAATCTGAAAGCATAAGAATAGAATTGATTATCCTTTCTATGAGATTTATCTTTTTGTCATATATCCTTAAAATTATTCATCATATATATACATCATTGTGAGAAATCGAATGATTTCAATATTCTTTTTTAGAGTATGCCCTAATGAAAGTTTGGATGAAAGTATTTTCTACATCTGCAGTTTAGAAAAATTTATAATGAATGAATTCTTCATTGGTACTCACACACTCCACGCTTTATATGAGTTGAAATTTTTGAGTTTCTGATCAAGGAAAACTGCTCAAATGGAAAGTAATGACGGAATGGAATCTTCTTTGTGAAAATCGTAACAATCATGTGTTGATTGATTAGTGAACCAAAAGTAGTTTAGAATTTTAAAAGATTGCTTTCTTTTAAAAAAATTATAAAAAAAATCAAAAATATTTGAAGTTTCTAGGTATCTTCACTGAAAACCTTTAAGAGACACAACTCCTCCACTAGAAATCACCTGGGGGTTTAAAGGTTTGTTGTACCTACTAAATGCAATCGTGCTCCCTAAGAAAGTGACATTTAATTTGTTTAGTTAGATTAGTTTATCTTTTCTTGTTTGTTAGAGACTAACAAAACTTAAGTTTGGGGGTGTGATCAGTCACATAATTTACCATTTTGATACCCTTAACTTGGTAACGCTAGACCCCAGTTTGCTACTAATGAAATGTTCATGTGCAAATATTTAGATGAGTAAGCATAAAAGAGCATAAATGATAATATGCGCCAAAATGCACTCCAGAAGCAGTAGAAAGACGATCGCACAAAAATATGATTCAAATCATAGTAGAAGAATCATCGATCCGAACTAAAAGAAGAAGATGATTCAAATTGTAAAGAAGTCTGAGCCAAAGCTTAAGAAGAAAAGAGAATCGTGCTCTACGATTCTGCAGAAAAAAGCTCATAAATGGGAGAGATCGAACTGAATTATGAGCGATCGAGAGCAAAAAATCATACTGAAGAAATGAAACAAAATCGTAACTTCGATTTTGAAATATATAGCTCAAGCACTGTTGGAAGTCACGTGAGAGTTGTAAAGCCATACATAAAATCGAGTACTCTTAAATTAGAAGTTCTACACTCCACGGATCTGACAAGATTAGCGAAGATCTCTGCTACTAGAAATCAGGAACAAAAGTCTTGCACGCATCTACTATTTGAAGCAAGAAGGATATGATTTAGGAAGTTTAGAATTTTAGGAATTTTTAGTTTTAAAATTCTACTTTGTTTGGAGTCCGAGAATAATGTAACCAACCGGTTATGGTTCTATAAATAAGAGAGTTCGACACTCAAAATAAGCATCCAAGGGTTCTCGAAATCAATTGACAACTGAGATTGAGAGCTGGAAGATCAATCTTAGGATTTATTTATTTTCCTTTCTAGTTTAGAGTGTCTAAAGTTTCTCAAGAGCAATTGACGACTGATCTTGAGAGAAAGAAAATCAATTTACTTGCTTTCTAGTTTAGATTTATTTTATATAATTTTCCTGCTTTGTAAATATCCAAATTTTCGTAATTTTAATTGACGACTAAAGTTGAAAATTGGAGGATCTTAGTGTAACGATTTTTATTTTCATAAATTTATACATAATTCTTGGTTTTAATTGACGCCTAAGATCTGGAAGATTGCAGATTAGTGTAATGGTATTTTAATTTCGTAGGTATCCGAGAATTGAAAGAGACTAATTGACGACTAAAATATGGAGGAACAAGGATTTCGATTTATTTTCTTGCAATTAATTTTCCCGCAGTTAAGTTTAAATAATCATTCTTTATTCTTTAAAGGCAAATAGAAAAATTTTATATCAAAGTCTTCCTCATGGGACCGATCCTGTACTAGTACTGTAATTTTTATTGTGCGCTTGCAATAGATTAAGACAGAGCATAATTTTAAGAGCTATCAGGTAGCGTTATCTGCACCCATTTTTTCTATGAAGAACAGACGCATTTCCACCATAAAAAATCATTGACTACTTTGAATCAGACGATGAGATCGTTTTTTGTCCCAATCTTCCACACAATAGATCTTGAGATCACGGCGCACCTATCAGACAGTCAGATCTTAATTTTGTGTGGCACACATCCCAAAAAGTGATACTTGAGAGCCCTTTCTTAGGGTATGCATGTGATCATGGTCACTTTTGGAGATGTATGCTTCATCAATTTCTTATGATGGGAATGCTTGTGCTCTTCACAGGAAAAATGGGTGCAAATAATATCACCCTTATTAAAATGGGTGGAGTTATTTGCACCCGTTTTTATGTGAACACACGCATTTCCATCATAAAAAACCGTTGGCTGCCTTGAATCAAACGATGGAGATTGTTCTTCGTCCCAATCTTCCACACAATAGATCTTGAGACCATTCCGCACCTATCATACGGTCACGTGTTGATTTTATGTGACACACATCCCCAAAAGTGATCACGATCATGATTGTACTATTCGACGATCACTTTTGGGGATGTGTGCATGAAGATTGGAGCAAAAAATGATCTTCATCGTTTGATTTAAAACAGTCAATGATTTTTTTATGGTGGAAATGTGTATTTTCTTCACGGGGAAAAATAGGTCATAAAATGCCACCGTTTTAACAATTATAACTATTTTAAATCCCTCTAATTTGTTTGTCAATGTTTTCTGATTTTTTCGAGAATCATTTATGTGAGTTCAACCGAACTGAAATATCACCGAATGATTGCAGAGTCTAAGCCCATGACTCGAGAACTGTTAGAAATCCACGTTCTTCCATGATTACAGCAAACACCATTAACATCTCACCACCACTTAGCAAAAAGGTTGTACATATATATATATATATATATATATATATATATATATGCATATTTTTTAAATAAACACAGCATTTCCCTCCTTTCCAGACCAAATAAAGAAAAACCAGTTTAGACTTAAAGAGAGAACACAGGCAAGAACCCAGAACATAAAAGAAAGAATTGCTTCGAGGAGCCATGCCCATCCAGGCGTACGTTATAACACACCTCACCTACTTCCTCCTGGCTTTCATCCTCGTAGTCCTCCGTCACACCGTTGATTACAAAACCCTCGTTTTTCTCTCTTTGATCGAGCCCGTCGATTCCGGCCAACCTACGGTCAAAATAATGTTCCATATGACCAATATGCCTGAACCATTCTCAAAATCTCCTGAGATCAAAGGCTGTATATCTTGGAAAGAAATTTCTACCCAGGCCACAGAATTCAGGTTTCTAGAAGATCAAGATTACGAAGGAGATCAACGGCTGAGAATGCCTGAACCCCTCAAATATTCTGTTCCCAATGGCAGTTCCGTAAATCTTGGAGATGTTTTTACCTGGGCCAAGAAATTTGTGTTTCTTGAACATCAAGAATATGAAGGTGGTCAACGGCTGAGATTTAATTTCTGGTTCTATCTGGATGAGTGGTTGAGATCTTTCCTTTTGCTAGTTATTGTGTATGTGTTCGTATATTCCTCCGTGTTCGGCATCGTATTCTTCGCTTATTTTAATCAGATTAATAGGAACCACTCGTTCCTAGGGGTGTTAGTCCGCGGAGTTGGGTTGGGTGTCCGAAAGCTTTGGTTTCATATGACCGTTCGATATTTCACGAGATGGGTTTCGCTCAACTGGTTCGGAGCAAAGCGTTACGTGGCTTTCAAAGAAAATGACGGTAGCAGATCATTCTTGGAATTTATCATACGGTTAAACTCTATTTTGTTGACCTCAAATTTCGATTGGGACTTGCTTTCGGTTTTGATCCCGTGGATACTCTTGGACACTGTTCTGTGGTTTGCATTCGAGATGTATTGTTGGATCAAGATCATGGATCGCAAAGACAAGAGGTGGGTGATCTTTAGAAGATGGTATTGTTTGAAGCCGTTGCTTTTTAACGAGGCGGTGGCGATTCTTGTGTTTGAATTTGTGTTTGCTAGTATGATTGCCAAAAGGTTGTTGGAAGTAACATTTGGAAGTGAGTTTGTGTTGGTGATCCAGTGCGCTGGCGAGATTTATGTAATGGTGTTGTGGTTGTCGTTGTACCTATGGGAGTTGACGACTGAAATCGACGGTGGAGATGAGGTGGATTGAATTGATAGAATCACATTACGAGATTGTTCGAAAGGATCAAATGTAATAACTGTAGAATATATGGGAAAAGCATCTTCAATACAATTTATGAGTACCTTTAAATTGGCCCACTTCATCATGTTCAAACGAGATCACTTTTTTGGGATGCCTACCATCTAAAATAAGTAAAATAAATGATCTTGAGATTCTCAAGATCATTCATGTTGAAAGATTGGGATGAAAAATAATCTCCATCGTCAAATTCAAAACAGTCCATGGGTTGATAAATTTGAAGGTACTCTTTTTTAATATCTTGTATTTTTTTCCTGTAGTATTTGTGATGGGACTTCATCTAGCATAGCCGTGGCAGATATCACCAATGATACCCATGGCATCAGATACCACATGAGAAACAGTTGTTTTTCATAGAAGTAGAACCTTGGCTTTGGCGGCTCTGTAATGTGTTACCTGACTTCGGTAACTCAATTCAGATCTAATGCTTTTTAATTTAAACGTACGCGACAACACTATGAATCTATATGGGTAGCTATGTTCGCACCAACGCCTTATATGAAAGCTTCTACATTGAAAATTATTGATTGCTTCGGATCAGATGATAGGGATCGTGTTTCACTGTGGTCTTTCATACAATAGATCTTAAGATAATGAAACAACTATCAGATGGTCACTTTTTTATTCCATGTGTAAAATTTTTTAAAAAAATGCCCCTAAAATCACATTTGAGCGTGATGTGTGTCATATGATTGAATGTCCGTTTTTTGGGGATCTGAGACATATGTTGTAATAACCCAGATTTTTAAATTTTATTTAATGGTATTAGATGATGAACCACACAATGCGTGGTGCTAACGCTCCACACCGGAATATACTCACTTTAGAAATAGTCTAATTTTTTATATACATATCAATATTAGACTCATTGCGGAGTACTTGTCGATACGATTCCAACGATATATAATTTGTCGATTTTCGATAAGAATATAAAAAGTTATGCCCGTTTGAAGAGTGAAGCGGGTTAAAGGGCACAATTGTAAATTCGGGAGAGAATCACCATTTACCTGGCTAATAAAGCTAGAAAACCTCTTCTCGGCTTTTCAAGTCACGTATGAATTCTACTTGCACGTAAAAACTACTATTTTATTAAATCTTATACGGAAAATCTTAATTAGAGTTAACTCATATGGAATTAGATATATATTACTTCTTCTCTCATTGTCTTTCTTTATTCCTCTTCTCGCAAAAGCTCTCGACAGCCATCTTTCATAATTCCTCGGGATCTCTATCGATGATCTTATCGAGAATCTTACACCATCAAAGTTTCATCGTCGTACCAATTTATCGTAAGAAAGGAATTCTCATGAAAAGACGGGCATATCGTCTCTCGAATCCGATCTCCATCAACCCAAATCATCGTAGGATTCGAATCACGCTTCAACAGGTGGGTGTCTCTAAATCCATCTTAAATTATTCAGTTATTTCTTAAAAAGAAAACCCTAATTTTTTCTTAAGTTTTGATAAATTTTGGGTCTTAAAAACATAGAAATTAGGCCCAAAATCGATAGGATCGTTTTTCCCAGATTTTCGTGAAATTCGGCCAAACTCTTCAACAGACATAGCCTCGGTATTTTGGCCATAACTTTTTATCCCGAACTCCGATGATGACGATTCTTTTTGAGTTGGAAAGCTAATAGAAAAATCTACAACTTTCATGTTTTGACCAACTCATGAATCAATCGTCTTGATGGTTAAAAAAATATGAGAATGTTACGTCAAATCGCTCGAGCGAGCTATTATCATCGCTCGAGCGAGGTATCACCGAACTCCGATATTACCTTAATATTTTAGTCATAACTTTTTATCCCGAACTCCGATTAAGAAGATTCTTTTTGCGTTGGAAAGCTAATAGAAACATCTACAACTTTCATGTTTTGCCCAACTCATGAATAAATCGTCTTGATGGTTAAAAAAATATGAGAATGTTACGTCAAATCGCTCGAACGAGCTATTATCATTGCTCGAGCGAGGTATTGCCGAACTCCGACATTGCCTTAGTAGTTTAGTCATAACTTTTTATCCCGAACTTTGATTGAGACGATTCTTTTTGCGTTGGAAAGATAATAGAACAATCTACAACATTCATGTTTTGACCAACTCATGAATCAATCGTCTTGATGGCCAAAAATATATGATAATGCTACGTCAAATTCTAGGATTGGCGCAACTTGCCTGTTTTGACTTGTTTTTGAGGAAACACTTAAATAGATCTATATTATTAGTAATTAGAGTTAATCTTAATGCATGAACGTATATTGTGATGTAGATTGAGGGCGAGAGGCCATCAATAGGACCTTGCTTGACTTCGCATTACTCCGAGTTTTGGTAGGAGAATCTCATCTTTACAGTATTTTATTTTAATTCGCATGAATATTTTGAATTAAAATCTTTAAATTTGCATATGCCATTGAAATCACATCTGTAAACTGAAATGGATATGAATGACTGAAAATCTAAATCTACACCGAATCTCAAAACCTCGAATCCTTAAGCTCGAAAATCAAATCAAGAACCCGAACTATGTATAAGAGACTTGTATCTCGATTATATTAGTATCTCAGATTTGTTTTATGATTGACCGAACGACCCTCAAAAAATTCCGAACAACTTCCGACACAAGTTTCTCATTACGTAGGGCTTGTTGCATCCGAAAAAGGGTTCATGAACGACGATGGTAGGTAGGGTTCCATCGGCTATATTCCCGCTTCTCGAGATATAGTTTACTTAGGTATTTTAAGTTGAGGATTAAGTCATGAATTCTTGAACTTTGTATATAAAGTTAGAGAAACTAAGACATCAAACACTGATTCCGTTTGAAACTGCTTTTCACACATTAAGAAATAAATCTTACATATGATTTCCGCACCTAAATTTAGTTTATTATCTGCTTATATGTTTGACAAGCTATATTCCCATATTTGTTTTGAAACCATGTTAGTTAAAGTAAAATGCCGTAGAAGTCTTTCTTCTACTGAGCTTTGTTGGTTAGCTCACTCCGACTATACGTCATGAGTTCGAGTATTGACGTGGCTATTCGTGTGAGTGATCACGACTACGTGCTACGAGGAAGAGCTTGAGGTTCCTCCCGAGGAGTTTTTCGATATAGAACTTCTTGATTTTCTTATTTGTGGTGAGAGTTAGACTTGAATTTGTGGGCCCATTTTAGTTGGATACCATAGTTCTATATTTGACATTGTTTTCGTTATGAGTTATGTTTCGATGATGGTGCCATCATCGGTGGTTCTTTACTTTTAATTGCTTCCGCATTTATTTTAGCTATGGATATTTATTGCGCTTTACTCTGATATGTGCCCTGTTTGTCCGGCTCATCGTTTATTCGATAGGTTGGCGAACCGGCCTTTCCTATACCTTAGGGATTGGAAAAGTCGGGTCAATTAAATTGGTATCGAGCCATGGTTTTAGATTCTATGACCCATGAGAACTAACCATGACCCGCATACTCGTGACGTAGTCATGTCGTTAGGTCCGTAATCACTAGTATCGCTTTGTAATTGTCTTTACAATCAATGTTGACTGAAGTTGTGGTGTTCACAATAACAGCTCAGTATGGCCCCAAGATTTAGAGGCAGAGGCAGGTAGGGCGGTGCCTTTAGAGGACATTCTGAAGGTGTCGGTACATCAAGGGAGTTGCCTTCGATCCGGTTCTAATGCGGTCCCTATAGGAGCCGGAGTTGATAGAGGTCAGGTGAAAGAATGGAACAAGTGTTGGAAAGCCACCAACATCTCGCATCTGTCGCAAAGCGTAGCCGATTACCGGACAACAACAACAATCATCGATTCATCAAGAATTCGTGGAGGATGAGACCTCAATTTTTCGATGCCGACCCGATGGAAGCTGAAGGTTGGTTGGATGAGATGGAAAAGATCTTTGAGGTGCTTCAGTGCACCGATGTCGAGAAGGTTAGATGGGCAACCTTCAAACTGGATGGACAGGCTG
This sequence comes from Chloranthus sessilifolius, assembly GCA_021018995.1. Classification (NCBI taxonomy): domain Eukaryota; kingdom Viridiplantae; phylum Streptophyta; class Magnoliopsida; order Chloranthales; family Chloranthaceae; genus Chloranthus; species Chloranthus sessilifolius. Next base: position 60,294,617 of record CM037587.1, read on the forward strand.
GACCATGGTGGAAGTCCGTGGCTAGACACCGGGAGCAGGAGTTTCCCAATACTCCTTGGACATGGGCTGAGTTTATCGAAGCATTCAACGATCAGTACTTTCCCAAGATCGTTAGGCATCAGATGGAAGTTCAGTTCATCGAGCTCAAGCAGGGGACAATGTCAGTGCGTGAGTATGGAGATGAGTTCACGCGACTTTCAAGGTTTGCACCTCAACATGTGGCCACCGATATGATGAAGGCCAGAAAATTTCAGCTGGGTCTTAGGCCGAGTATACAGGAGAGCGTGGCTATGTGGGAAATGGAAACATATGGAGGAGTACTGTAAAAGGCCCTCATAGCAGAAGAAGAAATTCAAAAGCGGTTTTTGAGAAGCAGTCAGCCGAACAAGGATAGGGTTGTACAAGGGCAGTCAGGTACTTATGAAAATAAGAGGGCCAAGTTTACAAAGCCGCCAGTGAACCTTACTCAACCTGCATTTTCTAGACCAACATTTTCTTCTGGACCGACCCCTTATCGGAGATTGGCAGCATCATCACCTGTGCAATCCGTACGACCAGCGGGTTCTAATGCTAGTGGAGCTTCAGTGGCACAGGGATCCTCTCGTGCACCATCTTTTGTTTCGGTCACTATGTGCCTAAGGTGCGGGAAACCACACAAGACCGAGGATTGTAGGAGGAACATCGAGCGTGTTGTCGGTGTGGCGCAATCGGACACATGGTTAAGGATTGTCCTCAGGAGGACAAGGGAAGAACTAGTTCAGCTTCTACTCAAAGATCGACCCGACCTACTGTTCAAGGTCGAGCTTATGCCGTGATGGCTCAAGAAGCCGAAACGTCGAACGACGTGATCCAAGGTATTATTAAAAGTTGAGATGTCTTCTTATTTTATGTGTTATATATAATTGCTTGATATTTAATAAATTTTGTTAATAAGTTATGGATGAATACACATGCTTAGAAACTTTTAATTGAAACGCTTGTCTAAACTAAGGTACCCTTTTTATGCATCGGGGGAGCGATGTAAGCAAAACCGGTTGAGTGTGATAGACCCGGTCTACACATTCTTTTGTTACTCCATTGTTCGCTGAGAAGTTGGGAATCATTCCCAAGGCCCTTGATTTCATCTTGGCAGTGTCAATTCCTACGGGCAACTCAGTGAGCACCGATACCATGTATCAATCAGTGATTGTGATGGTCGAAGACCACGAGACAGTGGCTGATTCGATCATTTTGAGCATGGAAGGGTTCGACGTGATACTAGGGATGGATTGGTTATCTACTTACCATGCGAGCGTGGATTGTCTTCGAAAGATTGTAACATTCCGCCCGCCGAAGAGAAAATCTTTTCGATTTTACGGAGTCAAATCTTGTGTGATACCGTTTATCTCTGCCATTCGAGCAGACCGTATGATGAGGAACGGGTGTTGTGGTTATCTGGCCTACTTGCAAGATCATAAGGAGGAGAAGAAAAATATTACATATATTATGATTGCTTGCGAGTATTCAGATGTTTTTCCTGAAGATCTACCTGGATTACCACCTGATAGGGAGATTGAGTTTGCGATTGAATTAGTGCCGGGTACTGAACCAGTATCAAAAGCTCCGTATCGAATGGCGCCTACAGAATTGAAAGAGTTGAAGGAGCAGCTTCAGGAACTGCTAGATAAGGGCTTTATTAGACCGAGTGTGTCACCCTGGGGAGCACCGGTTCTATTTGTAAAGAAGAAAGACGGTTCAATGCGGCTTTGCATCGCCGACTAAATAAGTTGACAATTAAGAACCGTTATCCACTTCCAAGAATTGATGATCCGCTCGATCGCCATAAAGGAGCAAGGTTCTTCTCAAAGATCGACTTGAGGTCGGCTACCATCTTGAAAGTTAAGTCCAAGACATTCAAGAGCGCTCGTAACCCGATATGGGCACTACGAAGTTCTTGGTCATGCCATTTGGGTTGACAACGCACGCGGCCATTTATGGACTTGATGAACCGGATATTCAAATCACATTTGGACAAGTCAGTAGTAGTTTTTGTAGATGACATCCACAACTATTCAAAGACACGAGAAGAACATGAGCAGCATCTACGAGTGGCTCTACAAATCCTCAGAGACCATCGCTTATATGCAAAACTTAGTAAGTGTGAGTTTTGGCTTGAGGTTCCTAGGCCATGTTATCTCCGAGACCGGTATTACAGTTGACCCAAACAAGATTGAGTCGTTGATGAATTGGGAAATGCGACCAAAGATCAATGAGGTTTGTAGTTTCCTCGGTTTGGCAAGGTGATACTACGGAAGGTTTGTGGAGGGCTTCTCCAAGATATCGTGTCCTCTTACACAACTTACGTAAGAAGAATACTAAATTTGATTGGACAGAGCAGTGTGAGCAAAGTTTTCAGGAACTCAAGAAACGATTGACTATTGCGCTAGTACTTGCTATACCATCAAGCAGGGGAGGCTTTGCAGTATACAGTGATGCATCATATGGGGTTTAGGGCTGTGCTTAACCTAATGAGAGAGTCATTGCTTATGGGTCTAGACAAATTTGAAAGACCATGAGAAGAATTACCCGACGATGATCTTGAGTTGGGCAGTGATTTTGCTCAAGATCCGGAGGCATTACCTTTATGGGGAGACCTTGATATATTTACCGATCATAAGAGCCTCAAGTATCTCTTCTCACAAAAGGAGTTGAATATGAGACCGTCGATGGATGGAGTTCTTGAAAGATTATGATTGTACCATCCAAAGACCACCCCGTGAAAGCAAACGAGTGGCGTATGCGTTAAGTCGAAAGTTCTTCGCTTCATTATCACATCTCACCACAAGGGTGCGACGATGGCATCTTTTGGAAGATATGGCTCTAAGTAGCATGAGATTTGACGTAAAAGGTTCAGTGCATTAATGGCTATTGGGTGATTCGCTCCACCCTATATGAGAACATTTGCGGACTTCAGATGACGGATGATGAACTTATGGCTATCGACGGGGATGTGATTGGGGAAGCAAAATAGATTTTTCTATCAAAGATGATGGCACTTTGTTGTTTAGAAACTATGCGTACCAACTAGTACCGAGCTTGGGACACTATTTTGGAAGAGGCTCATAAGTCTATGTACGCTATTCACCCCGGCAAGATACAAGATGTACCAGACTTAAAGAAAAGCTTCGTGGAGAGGTTTAAAGAAAGATGTCATTGTGTATGTCTCGAGATGTCTTGTGTGTCGCAAGTAAAGATGGATCATCGAAATCCGGCAATCAACCACTACCGATACCGAGTGGAAATGGGAGGCCATTTCTATGGACTTTATTTTGGGATTGCCAAGAACATTAAGAAAATACAATGCCATCGGGTCATTGTGGATCGATTGACTAAGTCCGACACTTCCTTCCTTATAATACGTCCGATACCGCCAACAAGCTCGCAGAATTATATATCAAGGAGATAGTTTTGCATGGTATACCCACAAGATCGTATCGATAGAGACCGATGTACACATCTCGCTTTTGGCAACGATTTCAAGAAGGAATGGGCTCTAGGCTTCGATTATAGTACAAAGATTCCATCCTCGACCGATGGGCGAATCGAGAGGGTAAATCGATTATAGAAGATATGTTACGTGCTTGCATGTTAGATTTTCAGGGTCATGGGACCAACATTTACCGATCGAGTTCGCCACACAATAACAGCATTGTGCTAGCATCGGCATGGCACCTACAAGCTTTGTATGGACGACGATGGTGTCTCCGCTTAATTGGGAAGAAGTGGGTGAGAAACTCATTTTAGGTCCCGAGATCGTGGAGAATACAACCAAGAGCTTCGGTTAATCCGTGAGAGACTACGCATTGCTCAAAGTCGTCAAGAGCTACGCCGATCCGAAAAGAAATCATATTGAGTTTAAGGTGGAGATAACGATTTGTCAAAATCTCTCTACAAAAGGTGTGATGCGTTTTGGGAAGCGTGGAAGTCGAGTCCGCGGCTATGTTGGACCTTTCGAGGTAGTCGGCGAGGTTGCCTATCGAGTAGCCTTGCCACCAGCCTATCGAAATGCACAACGTGTTTCATGTGTCCATGTTACGAAGATATGTTAAGGACCCGACTCACGATTGACTACTACCCATTGAGCTCCAAGAAGACCTATCCTTGGTTGAGGAACCGAATAATCTTGGATCAGAAAGAACAAATCTTACGGACAAAGAACATTCCCTTAGTACTGTGAAGTGGCGGTACCATTCTTGAGAGGAAGCCACATGGGAGCGTGAAGCGGAGATTCGCGAGCAATTTCCACAACTTTTGAGTGAAGGTATATTGTAAACTATAGTTATATAAGAAAACCATACGCACTTTAAATTCTTAAATTTGCTTCCAAAAAAAAAAGAAAAAAAAGGAGAATTTCTTCAAATTCTTCAATGTTAAATTGGTTCATAACATCGATGCTTTACATATATATCTATAACGATCACACAATAAAATCTTAAATGTCATATTTATTCATTCTCGCTAGAACCAGATTGCTGGAACCCGTGTCATCGCTTAGAACATATTACTGCATACGTGATCATGCTTTTGAATAAGTGTTCGATTCGACATCCAAATTTCGCCAAATAATTACCAAAAGGGTGAGGTAGGTGTGTGCTAGGTTTGTGTCATGGTGAAGTATATTTCAGCACGTGACACTTGGGAAGGTATGCATCCATGTACGGATGCAATCCTCTATGGCGATATGGGGGATGCCACACGCAAGACATCCAGTTACTACGGATCCCGACCCTTGAAAGCGTGCTTGGTGAAGCCTCGATCGCTAACCAAAGTTCTTTGACTTTAGATGTTTTGATTTTGCTTTATCTTGGTGTTAGGATAAGGACTTACCGTGATTCGGTTTAGCTTATCCGTATATTTTCGAGGACTAAAAATATTATAAGGGGAGAGAATGTAATAACAGATTTTTGAATTTTATTTAATGGTATTAGATGATGTACCATACAATGCGTGGTGCTAACGCTCCACACCGGAATATACCCACTTTAGAAATAGTCTAATTTTTATATACATATCAATATTAGACTCATTATGAGTACTTGTCGATACGATTCCAACGATATATAATTTGTCGATTTTCGATAAGAATATAAAAAGTTATGCCCGTTAAAGTGAAGCACAATTGTAAATTGGGAGAGAATCACCATTTACCTTGTGCTTATACAAAGCGGAGCAAAACCTCTTCTCAAGCTTTTCAAGTCACGTATGAATTCTACTTGCATGTAAAACTACTATTTTATTAAATCTTATACTAAAATCTTAATTAGAGTTAACCTATCATGGAATTAGATATATATTTACTTCTTCTCATTGTCTTTCTTTATTCCTCTTCTCGCAAAAGATCCGATTCATCTTTCATAATTCCTCGTCGGATCTCTATCGATTTTCGATCTTATCAGAGAATCTTACACCATCAAAGTTTCTCATCGTTGCGACCAATTTATCGTAAGAAAGGAATTCTCGCGAAAAGACTCGGGCATATCGTCTCTCGAATCCGATCTCCATCAACCCAAATCATCGTAGGATTCAATCACGCTCAACTCTAAATCCATCTTAAATTATTCAGTTATTTCTTAAAAAGAAAACCCTAATTTTTTCTTAAGTTTTGATAAATTTTAGGCCTTAAAAACATAGAAATTAGGCCCAAAATCGATAGGATCGTTTTTCCCAGATTTTCGTGAAATTCGGCCAAACTCTTCAACAGACACAGCCTCGGTATTTTGGCCATAACTTTTTATCCCAAACTCCGATTAAGACGATTCTTTTTGCGTTGGAAAGCTAATGGAAAAATATACAACTTTCATGTTTTGACCAACTCATGAATCAATCGTCTTGATGGTTAAAAAAATATGAGAATGTTACATCAAATCGCTCGAGCGAGCTATTATCATCGCTCGAGCGAGGTATCACCGAACTCCGATATTACCTTAGTATTTTAGTCATAACTTTTTATTCCGAACTCCGATTAAGAAGATTCTTTTTGCGTTGGAAAGCTAATAGAAAAAAATACAACTTTCATGTTTTGACCAACTCATGAATCAATCGTCTTGATGGTTAAAAAAATATGAGAATGTTACGTCAAATCGCTCGAACGAGCTATTATCATCGCTCGAGCGAGGTATTGCCGAACTCCGACATTGCCTTAGTAGTTTAGTCATAACGTTTTATCCCGAACTCCGATTGAGACGATTCTTTTTGCGTTGGAAAGATAATAGAAAAATCTACAACATTCATGTTTTGACCAACTCATGAATCAATCGTCTTGATGGTCAAAAATATATGAGAATGCTACGTCAAATTCTAGGATTGGCGCAACTTGCCTGTTTTGACTTGTTTTTGAGGAAACACTTAAATAGGTCTATATTATTAGTAATTAGAGTTAATCTTAATGCATGAACGTATATTGTGATGTAGATTGAGGGCGAGAGGCCATCAATAGGACCTTGCTTGACTTCGCATTACTCTGAGTTTTGGTAGGAGAATCTCATCTTTACAGTATTTTATTTTAATTCGCATGAATATTTTGAATTAAAATCTTTAAATTTGCATATGCCATTGAAATCACATCTGTAAACTGAAATGGATATGAATGACTGAAAATCTAAATCTACCTGAATCCTGAAACCTGAATCTGCTTAAGCTCTGAAAATCTGAAATCAAGAACCTGAACTATGTATAAGAGACTTGTATCTGATTATATTAGTATCTGCATTTGTTTTATGATTGACCTGAACGACCCCTCAAAAAAATTCCTGAACAACTTCCTGACACAAGTTTCCCTCATTACGTAGGGGCTTGTTGCATCCTGAAAAAGGGTTCATGAACGACGATGGTAGGTAGGGGTTCCCATCGGCTATATTCCTGCTCTCGAGATATAGTTTACTCGGGAAGTATTTTAAGTTGAGGATTAAGTCATGAATTACTGAACTTTGCATATAGAAGTTAGAGAAACTAAGACATCAAACATCGTGATCTCGTTTCAAAACTGCTTTTCACACATTTAGAAATAAATCTTACATATGATTTCCGCACCTAAATTCGCTTTTATTATCTCGCTTATATGTTTGACAAGCTATATTCATATTTGTTTTGAAACCATGTTAGTTAAAGTAAAATGCCGTAGATGTCTTTCTTCATCGAGCTTTGTTGGACTATAAGTCAGTGTTCGTGTATTGACGCGGCTATTCGTATCGTGAGACTGATCCTGACTACGTGCCTGAGGAAGAGCTTGAGGTTCCTCCTGAGGAGTTTTTCCCAGTATAGAACTTACTGATTTTCTTATTTGTGGTGAGAGTTAGACTTGAATTTGTGGGCCCATTTTAGTTGGATACCATAGTTCTATATTTGACATTGTTTTCTGTTATGAGCCATGTTTCGATGATGGTCGGCCATCATCGGTGGTTCTTTACTTTTAATTGCTTCCGCATTTATTTTAGCTATGGATATTTATTGCGCTTTACTCTGATATGTGCCCTGTTTGTCCGACTCATCGTTTATTCGATAGGTTGGCGAACCGGCCTTTCCTATACCTTAGGGATTGGAAAAGTCGGGTCGTCACATATGTAATAAAAAACTGACCGTCTGATAGGTGCGCTATGATCTCTAGATCCATTTTGTGGAAGATCTAGTTGAAACACGATCTCCATCTTCCGATCCAAAGCAATCAACGATTTTCAAGGGGTATAACAAGTAAGTGCATTCAGAAAACGCGCCGGCTCGAGCATAGGTACCCAATTTGAACTTATCAAGCGACCCAAGTTGGCTGTTGCACATAGTTTAAAAGAAAGACTTAGCATTTTGAGGGCCTGTGCCGTGTGAAAACATCATCTAAGCCGTCTAATTTGAAGGCTATGATATAAAGATCTGATTTTCCAAAGATTGGCGCAAACTCACTGTCTATCATATTATTCAATTCAGTCAACTATTGAATCAGATGGTAAAGATCATATATGGTGCCAACCTTTTTAACCTTAAGATCTTTAGATCATGACCTTGAAATCAAACGGCTTAGATAGTGCTTTCACATAAAACAAGTCACCAAATATTGTCTTCCCTTTAAACCATGCAAGGGCCAACTTGTGCAAGTAATGGCATTTGATAATGGGCACCTCTGTTTGCACCCACACATTTATTGAATGCACCCATTGATTGGGTCGGATCAGATGATGAAGACTGTGATTCAACCAGATCTTTCACGCAAAGGATCTCGAGATCACGTCTCACCTATCAGACGATCAGTTTTCAATTCCATATGTCATCGGTCCCCAAAATATGGCCCTTGAATCATATGGTACACATCACACTCAAACGTGATTTTAGGGCCATATTTTGGGGATTTGTGGCATGTGGAATAAAAAATTGATCGACTGATAAGTGCGATATGATATCAAGATCCTTTGTGTGGAAGATCGGGGTGAAGCACAATCTCCATCATCTAATCCAACCGAATCAATGAGTTTTTGACGTGGTTTTTTGACAGAGGTAGCTTTGATAATCTAGCACCATTTATTCTGGTGATTGGATATTTTGATTACATAGGTCACAAATCCTCAAAAAAATGACTCTTCAATCATATGACACACATCACGCTCAAACGTTATTCTATGGTCATTGTTTGGGGATTCGTAAAACATGACCATCTGGCATCTGATAGGTGAGTCATGATCTCAAGATCCATTTTTGTGAAATATCGTAGTGAAAAACGATCTGCATCATCTGATATGAAATAATAAACGGTTTTCAAGGGATCTGAAATGTGAGCACTTTAAGAGAATGTGTGAGCACGAATAGGGGTACTCCTAAAAATATCACTCCTAAAAATATCGTCTTTCTTTTATACGTGCAACCATACAAATCTCGTGTGCAAGCAGTTGTTTTTTCATATTTTGGCAATTTCTCTCTGTCATGAGAAAATTGCTTAATATGGTTATAAAAGGAAAAGTTAGACTTAAAATTGTTTAGAAAGTCCAATAGAACTAATTTTTATATGTATTAATAAGAGGCATGGGACTATGCAATCGATTGTAAGGTTTATCCCTGCATCCATTTGCATTTCCTTTCCACTCTAATATTAATAATCAATTATTAATAAAAATAAGTAGATGATAGGTTTTTAATAATTACTTGAAATGAATAGGAAAGCTCTCAATGCGCTCAAACGTTCTTTGAAAGCGCCTATATTAAAAACTATTGATTGCGCCGGATTAGATGACGGAGATTGTGTTTCACCCAGATCTTCCAAACAAAAAATCTTGAGATCATATCATACCTATCGGACGAAAAGTTTTTATTCCACATCTCACAGATCTCCCAAATATGGCCCTAAAATCACGTTTGAGCGTTTGATAGGTGTGGAATAAAAAATTGACCGTTTGATAGGTGTGACATGATCTTGTGTGGAAGATCAAACTGAAACACGATCTCCATCATCAGATTTGAAGCAATCAATGATTTTTAAGGTGTTGCACACATGGGCTCTTTAAGAGAACGCGTGGGAGAGACCAGAGCTACCCAAATGAATATTCTTAGATGTTTCTAATCATTATTATTAGTTTCAACCATTATTTAGGGTATTATAAGACAGAATGCCACATGGTTAGATTCTAAAACTAAATAACCATAGAGAGGGGCTTAGGTGAGCTGGCTAGGTACCTGCTTTCAAAAGCAAGAAACTTGAGCTCGAATCCCCTCCCCGCCTTGAGGCCACCCTAGGGATTTATATCCTGTGCTGACCCAGGGTGCGCATGTGTCCCTGGGATTAAGCGGGTGCTCTAAGAGGCCCGGAAACCCAGGTTATCAAAAAAAAAAAAGAGGTGCTTCATTTAATTTTTTTTTAAGGACAATGTTATACAGTTTTGGTAGACAATTTTGTAGGCAACTTATGTAGCGCGGTGTGATTGGCTGCACACATAATGGGGCCCAAGCACTGCAGCTAGTCACATCACGCCACATAAGCTGTCTATAAAATTTTCTATAAAAAATTGTCTATCATTTATAATTTTCCTTTTTTTAAAAATTGAATAAATTTATAAATAAATATAAATTTGACTTTAATTTTAATTTTTAGGAGAACTGTAGGTTGGGAGAGTTGTGTCTGGCATGGTAACCATCTTATAACTTCCTAACATCAACTGACAGATCTTGTGGACGACTCGGACATAGTGATCGGGATTGCTTACGCACCAATGGATGCGTGTGAATCTTTGGGACGGCAACCGAAACAACACTACTACCAAGTACCCGAAGAGAAGAGCCTGAAAAAGATGGAGGTCTTGGTGGAGACGACCAGAGGCGGTATAGGGGTGGGTTGCACGGCGGCGATTGGGAGCGGGTCGTAACTAACTCGCCGAGCATTGTTGGTAAACGGAACACTGAGGACTGTAAAAAGACCATGAAAATTGAATGGGCAACAATCAAGTGGTGGATGTTGTACCAGAGATGGAAGAGGAAGTGGCGGCAACAGTTATAGACCAAACATTGGCATTGGAGGAAACTCCTAAAATTGAGGCAAGTTGTAATGACCCAAAAATGAGAACTCGTGTAGACCATCTCGATACATGTGCCGACACAGTGCACGGTACTATTCCGGATTTAGAAAACTTCATTAGCATGTGTGTGAATGACACTTAGGTTAGATGTGTGTGGTTCATAAGGGAACCAAGACTGGTGTGAAACACCCAAGTGTGGTGTTTATGTTTCACTTGAAAATTATTAAGTTATAAGAAGAGGGGTAAAGTTTCTTTCCCTTTTTTGCCTTGAAAACCTAGAGGAGAGGAAGAAAGAAGGAAGAGAGAAAGAGAGAAAGTTTGTGTGAATGTATGTTAGTGTTCGAGGTTTTGTGCGATCTACAGTAGAAATCACTCTTGCCATTCTTGTAGATCCGAAGAATGACCTAGAGCGAAAGGGTGTGTAGATGTGTTGGGAAGAAGAGCATTCCCTTTTGGATGAATTGTTGATCTCCCTCTCAACCTTTCAATTAAAGCTTTGAATATTACAAGAGAGGTGTGGAGAGCATCGCGGTAGGAATCGCGGGAGCGCGAACTCCAAAACCATTCCAAAGACATCAAGGGATACTTTCGTCTGACTCCAAAATACATGAGAAATAAATAAGGTAAGATCTTGTGATCTCAAGTAGTTTCATTATGAATTAATAGTAATAAATGAGGGCAATTAATGCCTTAAATGTGTTGCATTAATTGTGTATGAGGATTAGATAAGAAGGGGAATGGATAAAAATCCAATTTTAGGAAGAAACCCCAAAACTGCGAAAGTCGCTCGCGCGACTTTCTTCATCGCTCACGTGACTTTCTTCATCACTCGCGCGACCTTGAGTTGCTTACGCGAGTGGAGCTTCAGAATAGCCGTGAAAAGAGTGATGAACAGTTCGCTCGCGCACCTGAGATGGGCCTGGAGGATTCGCTTGCGAGACACCAGGCTCGCTCGCACGACTGTCTCAGGCTAGTGAGCTCAAGAAACACAGACAAGCCACAATCGCTCGAGCGAGCTAGCGCGACTGTGGAGTGCCATATGACCTTTACAAATATTTTAGGCATTATTTAACGACCTTTACATACCTTGATATGTAGGTTATTAATTGGAATAGCGCATGAAGATACATGCTCCATTTTTGCGTGATTTAGCATGAACTTCGTAAGAGGTAGGGGAATTCAATACCATGACCTCCAATATATGAATTGTATAGATGATGTGAATGAGACATGCTTGTGCGTGCATTTGTGAACGAAATACGAAATGTGTTAAATGTGATAAGCGTGACATGTAAGTGTGAATGTGAATACGATAAGCAAAACGTGGAGCGTGTGACAAGTAAGCGTGTATGTGAAAATAATGGGCAACCATGTGAAACTCGAAACCTAACTATAATTAATCGCATTGATCAACTACACGGTGAATAACTATAAGTTAGAATTGTACTACGATTTCAGGTCTCCGTGAAATGAATCCCCATTGTGTATCTGGTACGACGGAATATTCGTACATTGTGGACCGACCAACTGTCATTATGACACAAGTAGTCCTGTTAACTTAGCTCAGGGGCTTAGCAATCGTGTAAATTATTTATTGAACGACTGTGGTTCAGGGATTCCCATCGGTATTACTAGGGCTCCCAATTCTATATACGCTTGGGAGATTATTTAAGTTAAGTTTTTAAGACGGCTCGAAGCATGTGAATTATAAGAAAATTAGTTACTTAAGAGCATGAGGAATAAGAAACTAAGTAGGTGTGTATGCACTTCCAATTCTGTCATTTCAAATTCATAACTTTAAGAGTTCAGCTTCAGTATATGTGCTTTAATTTTAGTCATAAGATCTATGCTTTAAAATATGTTATGCATGCTAGTAATATTCCTCTATTGAGTTGTTAGCTCACCCTTCAACTATACGTCACAGGTACAGACGCTGAGATAGGCATTGGAGTGGATTCTGGTCGAGAAGAAGATCCCGATTATGTACCCGAGAAGGAATTGAATCTTCTGCCAGAGGATTGCTTTCTTTAAGAGATTTGTGGATATATATTTTGTGTAAGGCTTGGTATATCCAACCTTTTTATTTTGGTTTAGAATATTGGATTTTAGAGATATGTATATGGTTATTTTGAACCACTGTTTGAGTGATGATTGTTTATCACCGGTGGTTCATTTCGATTCTGTCAAGCTTATGGGTCACATAAGGACAGAACCGTCATTTTATCATTTTGTTAGTTGATGTATTATGTTGCGTTCTTTGATAGAAAGGTTCTAATTGTCATATATATTTATGATGACTCTATCTGTGTCATTAGATTGATCAGCTTTGCTCTACTTCGTGTGGATATACCAAGTGTTCTATAAGTAAGGGATCGCCTTAACGGGTGATCTGACGATCCGGGTTTCGGGTTAGAAAATCCGGGCTGTCATAGTCGGTATCAAAGCTTTAACTTTATAAATTTTTGACAAATAAACATGTATTCTTAGTTAGAGATTTTGTCAGAGTATAGGGAACGTCTGCTAATGAAACTTTGGTTTCGTGCTTGTAGAACGTATGTCTTTTAGAGGAAGAGGACGACCAAGGGGTGGTCGTAGATGGAATTTGAGGAGTGGGGACGAGATTCCCAAAAGTTCAAATAGGATTCCAGTTGGTGATAGAGTTGTTCCGAAAGAGGGGAATCAAGAGAGAAATCAAGAAAGAGAACAACAAAGAAATGAAGAGAGAGAAGAAAGATAGAAGATGGCTCAGGGCATGGAGGGTGTGGATAATGCCCTGGCTCAATAGAAAAAGTGGCTGGCAACAAGTAATGTTAATCATCATCAGACACCACCTCCACCTCCACCTCAGCCACCAGTTCAACCATTGGCATTTATAGAATTTAGAAGAATGCATCCTTCGAGTTTCTTTGGATAAGTGGAACCAGTGGAAGCAGAGAATTGGATAAATGAGATGAAAAAGATCTTCAGTGTACTGTCATGCACTGAAGATGAGAAAGTCAGATGGGCTGCATTTAAATTAGAAGGGGATGCAGGCCCATGGTGGAAATCGGTGTCGAGAACTAGAGAGCAGGTGACACCGGGTGCATTATGGACATGGGAGGAATTTCTTGAGGAATTCAATAAGCAATATTTTCCACAACAAGTAAGAGATTAGATGGAGGTAAATTTTCTAAACCTCGAACAAGGGAAGATGTCTGTGCGAGAGTAAGGAGTTGAGTTTACAAGATTATCAAGGTTTGCATTGGAGCATGTAGCTTCTGAATGAATGCAAGGGAAGAAGTTTCCACGCGGATTGAACCAAACATCCGTGATCGAGTTTCAATATTTCAGCTAGAAACATATGGGGCAGTAATGAGTAAAGCCCTAGTTGCAGAGGAAGAAATTGATGAGTTGTATAAACTCAGAGACCAACAAAATAAGAGTAAGACAGATCAAGGGAGGCCGAATAACTATGAATCGGTGAACAAAAAGCCGAGATCTATAGCACTACTCTTGAGACCACTAGCACAATCAAACTACTTTAGGCCACCTTTGCCACCACCAGCGAAGTCTTATCGTCCGCCTAGTCCTACCTTCATGTTAGGGGCATCAATTACTCAAGGATTTTCACGTGCTACTTCGTTTACCCCTTTGGAGAAGTGTATGCGTTGTGGGAAGTCACATAAGACTTTTGAATGTCGACGTGGTACGGGTGTGTGCTTTAATTGTGGCAAGATGGGGCACATTATTAGAGATTGCCCAGAGTTGAGGAAAGAAGGGGTGTCGTCTACCACTACACCTAGTTCTGTAAGAGCTACGAGGTCTACGGTTCAAGGACACGCTTATGCGGTCAATGCTCAGGATGCCCAGACAAATAATGAGATCATCCAAGCTGAAAATTTCCTTATAATTATTAATAAAGTTCCATTATGAAACTTTAGATGAAGAAGGTGCGTAGGTGTAAATGACCTTTTTATTTCCTACTCACTTTGAAACATTAAGTTGTTATTTCATTCCTAATTGTGTAAATTGCTAAATTTTATCATGCATGGCTGATTACTTAGAATATGTCACAACGTAGGTGCCTTGGACTTGTATAAATGGGACGATTATTATTATTATGAAGCACGAGTTTTGATAGACCCAAGGTCTACTCACTCGTTTGTGACTCCGGGGTTTGTGGGAAGATTGAAGGTCATTCCAAAGTCATTAGATTTTATGCTAGCTGTGTCGATTCCTATAGGAAATGCAGTAAATATGGATACGTTCTGTCAATTGATCGTGGTATGAGTTACATTCCATCCACCATGAGAGAAGTCATTTTGATTCGTGGGTGACAAAGCTAAGGTTACACCCCTCATCTCCGCAATACGAGCCAATCATTTGATGAGAAACAGTTGCAATAGATGCCTTGTGTTCTTAAAAGAACAACGAGAGGAGAAAAATGACATCCCCAAGATTTCGGTAGTTTGTGAATTTGTCGATGTGTTTCCTGAAGAACTACCAGGATTACCACTGGATAAGAAAGTGGAGTTCGCTATTGACTTAGCTCCAGGCATGGAGCCATTGTCGAAAGCTCCTTACCGGATGGCTCTAGCTGAGTTAAAAGAGCAGCTGCAAGAGATCGTAGATAAAGGGTTCATAAGACCAAGTGTTTCTCCCTGGGGAGCACCAGTCTTATTTGTCAAAAAGAAGGACTGATCGATGAGATTATGCATCGATTATCGTCAGTTGAACAAATTGACAATCAAGAATCGATATCCGCTTTCAAGGATCGATGATCTGTTTGATCAATTACAAGGAGCAGGGTTCTTTTTGAAGATTGATTTGAGATTCGATTTTCACCAATTGAAAGTCAAGGTCGAAGACATTTAGAAGATGGAATTCAGAACTAGATATAGGCATTATAAATTTCTGGTGATGCCTTTTGGCTTAACTAATGCACCAGCTTCTTTCATATCTCATGAATAGGGTGTTCAAGCCACATCTTGACACGTGTGTGGTAGTATTTGTGGATGACATCCTTATCTACTCAAGGACAAAGGAAGAGCATGAACAACCTCTACAAATTACATTGCAGACATTGCGAGAACACCAGCTATATATCAAGCTTAGAAAATGCGAATTCTAGTTAGAACATGTGAGCTTTTTGGGGCATATTGTCTCTGAAGCAGGTATCACAGTAGATCCAGCTATGATAGAGGCCGTGGTACAATGGGAGTAATCTAAGACGGTCACAGAGGTGAGAAGTTTTCTACGTTTGGCTAGGTACTACAGAAGGTTTGTAGAAGGATTTTCTAAGCTTTCCGGTCCGCTTACACAACTGACAAGGAAGAATGCGAAGTTTGAATGGATCGATTCATGCGAGAAAAGTTTTTAAGAGCTTAAGAAGAGGTTTACTTATGCACCAGTGCTTGCCATTCCAATCGGCATTGGAGGATTTGTGGTGTTTAGTGATGGGTCACATAGCAGGCTAGGCTGTGTGCTAAACCAAAACTAGAAGGTCATTGCCTATGGATCAAGACAGCTCAAGGATCATGAAAATAATTATCCTACACACGACCTAGAACTTGCTGCGGTGATTTTTGCACTAAAGATATAGAGACACTATCTATATGGAGAGACCTTTCAGATTTTTACTGATCATAAGAGCCTTAAGTACTTATTCACATAAAAGGAATTGAATATGAGGCAGCGCAGATGGATCGAGTTTCTCAAAGATTATGATTGCTCTATTTCATAACACCCCAGGTAAGGCAAATGTCATAGCAGATGAGTTAAGTCGGAAGAGTTCAACGCAGTTAGCAAGCCTTGTGTTGGGATTGCATCGATGGAAACTTTTAGAAGATATGTCACTTTACGTCGCAAAGATAGAGGTGGAAACGTCAGGAGCTTTAATAGCAGATATTGTTATCCGATCTACCGTGTATGATAATGTGTATGAGCTACAGTTGAAAGACAAAGAGTTAGTGAAGATCAGGCAGGATGTAATTGATGGTACTAGATCAGATTTCTCCATCTTGGAGGATGGATCGTTGTTATTTAGAGGGCGTCTTTATATACCGACCGATGCCGACCTACGGCATAATATTTTGAAAGAGGCACACTAATCAGTCACAGAATTTACCATTTTATCACCCTTAACTTAGTGATGTTGGGACTTAGTTTTCTATTAATAAGTTGATGATATGGAGATATTAAAGATAAGCAGTAAAAGAAAGTTTTAATGTTAATCTTTGTCAAAGTGAACCCAAAAGATCATTAAAAAGACAATTAAGTGTAAAAAGCCAATTCGCCGCTACTGAAGGATGGAAAATTGTGTTTTACGATTCTACAGACGATTGAGCGTTACTACTGAAGAACTATAGGAAATCGTAATTTACGATTCTTCAAAAAGAAGTATAGAAGGAAAGCGAGGAATTATAATTTAGAAAATCGTCCAGTCTAGTAAAGAAGCTATGAAAGATAGGAAGTCATGATTGACGATTTTCCATAAAAGAAAAGAAAAGAAAAGAGATAATTGTTATCTACGATTATGATCATAGAAGTTTTCATATTACTGTTGCTGATGCTGATCACGTGAGAATTTCTACCGCCATATACAAAAATAGAAGAAATTTTGAATTAGAAGTTTCACTAATCACGAATCTGGGAAATTGATGAGGAAGAATATTAAAGGGACTCGGCTACTAAAATAAGTAAAGAACATTCTTGAAGCATATTGTAGACACCCAAATTTGGCCCAAGGCCCGATCAGTTTGTACTCCGAGAGAGATGTACCTCTGTGCTTCCGATGGCACCCCTGAACCCTTAGGAATCGCTCTGAATCCTTAAGAACCTACCCAAACCTTTAGGAATCACCCTGAACCCTTTTAGAACCATTCCCCCAACCCTTAGAGATCACCCCTAAACCCTAGGATCCCTTCCTAGACCCAACTTGAACCCTTCTGAGCAATTGATGGGAGGAGAGCTACAAAATTTTACATAGACTACTGCTGAGGATGAGCCACATACCATTGGAAAGAGGACTTCTCCAGCTTTCCAGCAAGCTAAAGATCACTCAATTTGGATTCATAGTTCAAACGTTATGGCCGATTGAATGTTTACATCAAATCATTACTTTTGCTTAGGCGTACGTATTACATACGCCCAGCAAATTTTACCCCAGTTTGGTCAGGCGTATATATTATATACGCTTGGCATTTTTGGGCCAAATTTGGCTGGACGTATATAATACATACGCCCAACATAGGTAGGGCCCACCACGGGCACCCACCTTCTCAGATCTCCTCCAGTTTTCATGAAAATCACTGTACATAAACTGATGTATGTAATATATACACCCAGCCTAGCTACAATAACTGTCATCAGATGCTCGAAATTCCTTCATCGGGTTTGACCTCTTGACCATCCCCTTGCTTGAGGTGGATGTCTTAAGGTTGGTTGCACTCCGTTTGAGCTTATATGCAACCCTTAAGTCACCTTTGGTCTCACCCCATCATCTGCCATTGAAACCGGTTCCCCAAACCCCTAGGACTCTAAAAACTTAGAAAACCTTAGATGGGAGATTACCTAATTGCTAAACCAATTAGCTCTTAAGTAACCCTCTAACCCACCTTTTCTCTATAAATAGAGAAGCCCCCCCTCTTCCTAAGGGTTGAAAAAATTAGGGTTGAAAGTTTTTGAGCTTGAGAGAGAGAGCCCTAGTGAGAGAAAGTTCTCTTTTATTTTTCATTCTTCAACCAGAATTCCAGCATGCTTAGTTCACCCCTTTCAATCCATTTCAACCATTAGATCACCCCTTTTTAGTCAAGCTTAGTCTCTAGCTTCACCTTACACTTCCCATCTACCGAATCCTAGCATTAGAATCCATTCTCCTACCATGTAAGCCATTTAAAGCCATCAGAAGTACACCAAAGCGAAGGTCTTCCACGATGCAACAAGGGCCCGTGAGCTCTGGCTCACCCCTCTCTTCCCCTACCTTCTTGGTGTTTCCTCCGTCCAAGGATTCAAGCCGTTACGCCGCCGAAATTTCGATTTGGCTCAAAGGTTGATAGGACCATATTGCCTTCGGGCAAGCGGAAGCTCCGCCCATTTATTTTTCATTTTGTCCATAGATAGAGACCGCTACGTGCGGGTTGATCGGGTGCCTAAACCCTTCCCGATCGATAACCAAAGCCCCTACCCTAGAGTCTTTGGCAAAAATCGGTAAATCAGAGTCATATTTAGCACTTCGGTGCTCAAAATATTGATTTAAATGTTTCCCGGGTCACCAAAAGCTCTGGGTGGCGACTCTACATTCATTCCATCATGAACGCATCGTCGCGACGGGTTCGAGAGAATCCATGGTCGCACAAATGGCGACTCTGCTGGGGAAATCACCCAAGCGCTTCCCCTCTTGTTGGCCTTTTTTTTTTAAATCTTTACTAACCATTGCTATTTTTCTGATTTTTTGTTATTTTTTCCTTCATTTTTGTTGTTTTTACTAACATACTCACCCCTACGATTCGGTCCTTTAAGGGCCTTAGCCGATTGGCGGGCCTACCTGCGCCTTTAAATTTTAGTTTTTACGGTTTTATCATTTAAGCCGCCTTAGCCGTTTGGCGGGCCTGCTCGCATCTACTTTCCACGTCATTTAAATTTCAGTCATTTACGAGCCTTAGCCGTTTGGTGGGCCTACGTGCGCTCTTTATTTTAGTCATCATATCTCACCGTTGAATTCCAGCCCGTTGAGGCGGCACGGGCTTGTCATCCCCGACCCAAACTTGGACTTAAACTCACTCTCCTTTAAAACTCTGTAATTAAAAGTGAACCAACAGTGTGGGGACATAATCAAATTTATTTTTGCGTGTTTTGGATAGTTTTCGGGGGGTTTAGGCACAAATATAACTTACCCAGTTCCCAGTAAGGTGGCAGCCCTAGTGGTGATGATCCTGAAAAGAATCACCCCTTCCAGTACCTAAGAAGGCGCTTGCACCGGAGGTATATCGGTTGGGTTGCCAATTCCGATCAAGCCGCAAAACCCGCAATGGTGAGAGCGTAGACAGCCCGAATTCAGCCATGTATCCCTAGGAAGCGGAAAGGAGTGACCCGATAACATACACAGCAGTCCTCGGGAGCATCCCTCCCAGGAAACCAGCTCAAAAAGACTCATTTTGGGCTTGCTGTTCACTGTCAAACCAAGCTGAAAGAATAGTTTTTGCTAGGCATATATATTAAATACGCCCAACCAAAAATCCTCAGAAATACTCAGGCGTATATAATATATACGCCCAGTCAAAATCCCCAGATTTAAGCAAGGCGTATATAATATATACGCCCAGTCAAAATCCCCAGATTTAAGCCAGGCGTATATAATATATACACCCAGCCATATCTGCTTAGTTTTGATCAGGCGTATATAATACATACGCCTAGTATAAACTGGGTTCAAGTAGCCTGATCTAAGGCCCAATCCACCACCCAAGTTCCCCGATTAGCGGTCTTAGTGCCCGCAGTAGCCTCCTGCATTCTATAACACCCAATATGCTCCCGCCCAGTCAAAAGAAGGCGACTTCTCATTGATTTGCTCCGGGGGATCGGGTCGTTTGCATTGATTCCCTTACCTTCAATAGAACGAAAGGGTTCCCTTTCGCTTCTTCCGAAGTGTGTCGGATCCTGACGTGGGCCCTATTAAAGGTGCATATATCACCCGAGACGGGAATTTTCCTAGGGCACCAGATCATCATTCATTTAAATAGGGGAGTTAATTTCCATTAAAAAAATCTAAATATATATATATATATATAAAGAAAAATCAAAAACCCAAATATATTATATATATATATATATACTTTTGGTGTGATCGTCGCTATAGCGACCTCGAACCCAACCTGTAGAAAGAGAACCAGGAAGGTATTCGGCCCTTACCCAAGACATCGATACAACACTCGTCAACAGATCATGTCGAGAGCCGATACATCCCCACCATCATTCCCATCCCATTCCCATGTAGGAGAAGACCCGATCTCCGACGCCTTCACCCAAACCCGGTTCGATGTCATGGGTCCATTTTGGGCGCCCATGTTCGCATCCACCCCATCTCCCTCCCTTACATTCTCCCAACATACCCCCATCTCATTCCCTACAGAAACCCCTCATTTCCCAACTGACCCATACATCCCCATCTCCCATCCATACACCCTTACCGCACCCCCCTACTCCCAAAGACTCCATCGGGAGCCCCATCCCCCGCCTACCTCCCACGTCCCATCCTCCTCATCATCCATTCCCCCTACATCCTATGTCCCATCCACCTCATCTCACATGCCGTCCACAGCACATGGCCCATCCACATCCCAACATACCCCCCCTATTTACTCAGGTCATGTCCAACTTTTCCCAAGGTATGACCAGTAACCCACCATCTTCCGGAGCCATACATCCATACCCTCAAAGCATAATCATCAATACCCCCCATACCCGGGTCATGCCCAATTTCACCCGACCCCCTCCATCCTTGAGTGGGCCATCACCCTCCACTCTCACACCAGAACCCATGCCCTCAATGGAGGACATGAGAATGATGTATGCCCTGTGGGCTGCCTCTCGGAGCCCTACATCCCAAACCCCATATCCAGGTCTCCAAAACCTCCATACCCCATTCTCTCATGACCATGCCCAACCACCCATCATTCATACCATCCAAAATCCCCCACATCAATCCCAGGCCCAAGCCCACTCATCTCAAGCCCAAACCCACACAAATCCATGGGCCCAAGCCTAAATATCTTTAGAACCATGGGCCCAGGCCAACTCCCAAACCCAAGCTCAGGCTCAGGCCCAAGCCCATTAGACCCAAGACCACTCCTCCCAGGCCCAAACCCATCAGACCCACGCCTAAAACCCTCAAGGCTCATGGGCCTAAGCCCAAACCCATCAGACCCAGACCCAGGTCCAAAACCCTCAAGGCCCATGGGCCCAAGCCCAAACCCCACCAGACTCAGGCCTAAGCCCATCAGACCCAGGCCCAGTTCCAAGCCCCCAGGGCCCTTGCACCCAAACCTATCAAACCCAGGCCCAAGGTCCATCACCCCACACCCAATACCCACATGACCCATTAGCCTAAACCCAAGAAGGCCCATTGGCCAAAAATCATACCAACCCCCACACCCAGGCCCAAGGCCCATCAACCCAAGCCTTTCAAAACCATCAAGCCCAAATCCATCAAACCCCAGGCCCATCCACCCACACTCATCAAGGCCTGTTCACGAACCCCTTACCCCTCCACCAGTACCCTTCATTCACCTATACCCCTTACGCCCCCATCCCGCCTCCAACAGAAAATTCGATCCACTCCATTCCTCAAACCCACTCCTACATCATCCCGCCACATCAACCACCCCCACCCCCAGAATGTGCACCCAGCTCAGCACATCATTCATCCACAAACCACTCATCCATTCATTCCTTCCCATCCCCTACAAACCTTGTGGCCCCACCAGGTCATCCAACCCATCACCCCCCAAGTCCAAATAGCGGACCTCGCCCCTCACCAGTACAATGACCAACAGTACGAGGAGGACGAGATCCACAACAGTGGAAGAGTTTCCAGCTTCGACCCTCCCAGGCCCACCATCGTCACACCCAGGGCCAAACAAAATGGGAGGAGGCGTCCCTTCAAAGATCAAAAGAATCGACCAAAGAAAGAGCAGATAGCGAATACAAAAGTAGCTGATGAAGATGGGAGGAGTAGAACTGCATTCGACAGACTTTTCAGACTTATGTCTGTTCTCGGATGTCCCCCTGCCACAGAAATTTAAGATGTCATCATTCAATAAATATGATGGCATTGGCAATCCCATCGCTCACTTAAAATCTTACTATGGGGATATGTGCTAGTACAGCGGAGATGAACGACTCCTCATCAAAGTGTTCCAAAAGAGTCTAATGGGCCTAACACTGAGATGGTTCACATCCCTAGAACCATCCATGATAAAAACTTGGAAAGCTTTAACACACTTATTCCAAGAACAATATGTCTATAACATGGACATAGAGCCAAGGAAGTCGGATCTGGCCCGTTTGAAGCAAAGACATGATAAAACTTTCAGTGCCTACTTAGGAAGGTGGAGGGCATTGGCCGCCCAGGTGACCCACCGGATTCTCGATGATGAGCAGATTGAATTGATAACCAAGGGAGCTCTCCCAGTCATCGCAGATTTTTGGTATCAAGAATCGCTCGCCGATTTGGTCCGAAATGCCAACCGTTGCGAAGATGCCGTTAGAGAGGGCACGTTGGGAAAGAGCATGGCCAACGGATTGAAAAACTGCTGAACCAAGGATTGAAAGAAGACCAGAGACAGAGGTACAGAACATTGTTTACCCCCAGGCCAATACCGATGCCCCCCTGATACAACTCCAGGCTGCACAACCACCCCCAGCCCGTTTCGAGCAAGCACTAAGGCCAAACAACGGACCGAGAGCCCCATTTACCCAGGAACAGATGAGAGCACGATTCGAACGGGTGTTCATGCCGTTGGGGCAATCTTTAAGTGTCTTATTGCCAGTGCTGTTACAAAAGGATCTGGTCAATTTACTCCAGCCTCGCCCACCACCCAATCCAATCCCGAGAAACTATGACCCGAACCTGCATTGTAACTTCCACCAGGGACCGGGTCACCCTACGGACCGGTGCTTCCCACTAAAGCACGCGGTCCAAGATTTAATAGAAGTAAGAAAAATTGTTCCCCCGCCGCTTCCTCAAGGGTAGAACTAGAACATGCATCAAGCCCCTCTACCACCGCACCCAGGAGGCCCCAGGCCTAACATCCATTGGGTAGAAGAGGAAGAAGAAGAGTTTGACCCCTCGAATTACATCAGTAATCAAGAGGAGTTTTCATTTTCCAGGTTGAATAAGGACAAACCATTTGTGGGGGTGATCGAGCCATTCTATTTAGCTTATTACTTCCCCACCCCGACATACCAAGAGGAGCCCTTAGATTTAGGACAGTATTTTTCCACCCCCGCCCATGCCTATCATCCACGAACCCATCATCGCCCTACCATGCCACCCCATATACAAACCCTTCATATTCGTACCCCCCTGCTCCATCCGCTACCCCGTCATATCCCTATCACCCCGCTCCACCCGCACCTCCGACGTCTCCCAGTCACTACATCCCATGCAACATACCACTCATCCCCAGTTACCCCGTCTCACACCCCATCCCATAAGCACTTGATCCCACCCCACAACATTCGATCCCATCGCCCTCCGACCCCTCCATCCTAGTTACACTCCCATCATCCCTTCGTTAATTTTCCCCCAATCCAACTCCACCCCCACCCAAACAAACAACTCCTCACCCACTACCCTTATCACCCGCTCCCAATCACCACTGGTCTTACCACGCCCAGGTAATACCTGTACAAGCCCCCTCCGTACCCACAAATCCAACCTCGCCAATTCCCGTCACTACCGTTCTGCCCCCTATTGGAGTCAACCTGGTTGGACCCGAGAATTCGACGTACCCAGCCCAATCCTCCCCAGAATCACCATGCACTCCCTTCCTCATCTCGAAACCTGCCTATGACCCGCATCAACTATCGTTAAGCTATGAACAGACGGACATGAATGCTGGTTGCAACCGAGAGGAGAGTGTTGAATTATTACCCGGTCAGGTAGGATTTCTACATAGTTGGAAGCATCGGGGGCCGTCAGAGGAGAAGAGAAGAAGAAAGAGCAGGCCGCAGGGAACCCCTTTGAGAAAATGGCTAGAGAGCACGGAGACACAGCT
This sequence comes from Chloranthus sessilifolius, assembly GCA_021018995.1. Classification (NCBI taxonomy): domain Eukaryota; kingdom Viridiplantae; phylum Streptophyta; class Magnoliopsida; order Chloranthales; family Chloranthaceae; genus Chloranthus; species Chloranthus sessilifolius. The sequence goes on from CM037587.1 coordinate 60,318,897, forward strand.
CAAGAGAACACCCACACATAATACTGTGTGGGATTTGTTAATCACGTCCCCGCTTCACTTTCAAACCTTAATGGGAGCACTCAAAGACGCACATGTTTCCACTCACGTAACCGCAGATAAAGTGGGAGAAATAATCAGGCAAGTATTGGCCCTAAATGCCATCTCATTCGCTGATGTGGATCTGTCGCTCGAGGGGAACAACCACTCTAAGCCCTTGAATATAATAGTGGAAACAGGACACCTGGTGGTGCCGTTGGTCTTAATAGACAATGGGTCAGCACTAAACGTATGCCCTCTAAGGACGATAATCAAAATTGGTGCAAATCCCAACACCTTCCTGCCATCCATAACAAGCACCAGGGGATTCAAAAACACAAGGAGAGAAATCATAGGAGAAGTAGAGCTCGAACTGATCACCGGGCCGAAAACCTCCACCATCCCCTTTCAGGTGATGGACATCAAGTCTACATTTAATCTACTGTTGGGCCGACCGTGGCTACATGAGATCCGGGCAATACCATCAACTTTACACCAAAAACTTCGATTCATCTCAGAGGGAAGAATCGTCACCATCTTAGGTGAAAGCAGAGAAGACAGGCAGAGGAGCGCTCTTCATATTGAGAATCTGAAAGTGCTTAACATGCTGCACACATCAGATGACGCCGATCTCCATCGATTTGTGTATGACTTCTCAACCGTTACCCTCGGGTCAACTGAAAAAACCCCTACCAAAACTGGAAGAGGAATGGATGCAGCTGTGTTCATGCTCCACAAATGGGGCTACCAAAAAGGGAAAGGGCTGGGCCAGCACCTTCAAGGAAGAAGAGACCCGCTGGCTAAGGGCAAGAAACCAAATTCCCGGCCATGTGCCCATTGAAGAAGAAGTCAGAGAGGCCAAGGAAAAGATAAGAGCTGCGGCAGTCGCCAGGGCCAGAGGAATCAACCTGGAAGAAGAACTTCACGCTCGACCCCACATCCGTCAAACCTTTATGAGCGCGGGGTGGTAAAGATTGATTTGAATGGGGAGATGAGGGTAACCCCACACAAGCCCGCTTCCGCCCACCCCACCAACCCTTACATCATCCCCCCAGACCTCGAGGTGGACTTAGCTGCCCTCTCCTTATTTGAGGAGGAAGTCCCCCGGTCCACCCATCACTCTAGCATCGACCACTTTGGGCCCATCCTAACCATAGAGGGCAGGGTCCCAGAGGATCCCTCCGTAATTATGCTGAGGGAGGAACTGCAAGAGCCTACCGATGCCGCTTCCAACCGAAGAGTTAAAGGCTAGGCCTCGCAGGTAAGTAACTGGGCATCTTTGCCCCAACTCCTGGGAGCCGCCAAAGGCCGTGAATACGGCACCGGTTCTAAAAAAAAAAACAACCTGTCAAAAGTGAGGTTAGCCTCTGGGACACTCTACCCTATATATATATATATATATATATATATATATATATATATATAGACCCACCTCACTAGGGGCTGACTTTAGAAAAAATGCAAAAAACCATAAAAATAGAAAAAATACAAATTCCAAAAATATTGTCTTTTAAAATTCTCAATAAAATTAAAAATAATGTCGTGATACCCGTCCCGCGTGACGCCGATCCCTTTCCTGTAGAAATACAAGAAGAGGTAGGAGTCACGAGTCTAGACGAGGAAGGTCAAATCGATGAGCCCCCTAATGAGCTCCTCAAACAATTTGTCGATTTTGAGCATGGCCCTCCCCGATCGTCGAAGAGATGGAGGACGTCAATTTGGGCACCAAAGAGGCCCCTAGAATCACCAAAATCGGAACATCGCTGTCCCCTGCTGAGAGAAAAGGTATGATAGACTTTATTCGGACATACCAAGACATCTTCACATGGTCGTATGAAGACATGCCTGGTTTGAATACCGATCTGGTTGAGCATGAGTTGCCACTCTACCCTGATATTAAGCTGGTTAAACAGAAGCTGAGATGCCTCCGACCTAAATGGATGTTGAAGGTGAAGGACGAGGTCATTAAGCAGTATGATGCAAGTTTCCTCATGGTATCCAAGTACCCGTAATGGCTGGCCAATATCGTCCCCGTACCGAAGAAGGATGGGAAGGTTCGAATGTGCATTAATTTCTGAAATTTCAACAAGGCAATTCCTAAGGGTGACTTTCCATTACCACACATTAATATCTTGGTCGATAACACTGCTAGGCACGAAATGCTCTCATTCATGGATGGATTCTTGAGCTACAATTAGATTAAGATGGCAGAGGCCGACCGAGAAAAGACTGCGTTCATCACTCCCTGGGGTACCTTCTGTTACAAGGTGATGCCATTCGGGCTCAAGAATGTCGAGGCAACCTATCAGAGAGCAATGACGGCCCTGTTCCATGACATAATTCACCGAGAGATCAAAGTGTATGTCAACGACCTGATTGCCAAATCACCGAAAAGGGATGACCACCTGGTAAACCTCCAAAAGCTGTTCGAGAGGTTGAGAAAGTACAGGTTGCAGTTGAATCCCTAAAAGTGCACGTTCGGCACTATGTCAGGAAAACTGTTAGGCTTTATTGTCAGTAGGAGAGGGATTGAGGTCGATCCGACCAAGATCAAGGCCATCACTGAAATGCCACCACCGTCTACAAAGAAGGAGGTCAGAGGCTTTTTTGACAGAGTCCAGTATATCAGCCGGTTCATTACACAGTTAACTCCGATATGTGCACCGATCTTCAAGCTATTAAGAAAGGATTCACCAGTTGAGTGGAATGATGACTGCCAAGCTACATTTGACAAGATCAAAGGTTACCTCTTAAATCCTCCAGTATTGGTATCACCTGTACCTGATAATGTACCTATCCACGATAGAGTTTTCCATGGGCTGTGTGTTAGGGCAGCATGATGAGACAAGAAGAAGAGAGCAGGCCATCTACTGCCTGAGCAAAAAGTTCACTGATTATGAGACGCGCTATTCTCAACTTGAGAAGGCATGCTTAGCGCTCGTATGGGCTACTCAAAGACTTTGACACTACCTGTTATCCCAGGCCGTTCTACTTCGAGCACAGATGGATCCGTTGAAGTACCTGTTCAAGAAACCTGCTCTCACTGGTCGAACTGCACGATGGCAACTACTTCTCTCCGAATTTGACATTACTTATGTCACCAGAAGTCGATCAAGGGGCAAGCACTCGCTTATCATCTTGCTGAGAACCCTCTGTCGGACTATGAGCCTCTAAAGACTGAATTCCCTAATGAGGACATCCTGTTCATGACTGAAGAAGATACGGAGGAAACAGAGGAGTCCTGGGTAATATACTTTGATGAGGCATCGCATGTTGAAGGCCAAGGAGTTGGCGCCATTCTTATCTCACCAAGAGGATCGCATGTACCCATCTCAATCAAGTTGAACTTCCCATGCGCCAACAATATGGCTGAGTACGAAGCCTGTACAGCTAGTTTACAGGTGGCTCTTGATCTGAATATAACTCACCTCAAGGTCTTTGGGGATTCACTGTTAATCATATGCCAGACCAACGGAGATTGGAATACCAAGGATGAGAAGCTGATCCAGTACCATGAACATCTTGAGGGTCTGATAACCTGCTTTGAGGAAGTCACCTTCTCCTATGTGCCACGAACAAGAAATCGGTTTGCTGATGCCCTGGCTACCCTAGCCTCTATGGTTGAGATTTCGTACGGGGTTGAGATGAAATCGATCATGATAGAGCAGAGGGACGGACCGACATTCTGTCACCTGATCGAGGGATCTACCGAGTTAGATGATGAGCCACCCTGGTTCTCAGACATCAAGAATTTCCTCGAGACTCGAACTGTCCCTGAAGGAACATCGAATGTAGACAGACGCACCATCCAGTGATTGGCAACGAACTATGTCATCTGCGGCGATCTCCTGTACAGACGGTCTCATGACAATGTTTTGCTCCGACGCCTACTCGAGAGAGAAGCAGTTGAGATCATGAAGGATATCCATGAAGGAGTCTGCGGGGCACGCGTCAGTGGACACATGCTCACTAAGAAAATCCTAAGGCAAGGATACTTTTGAACCACTTTAGAGACTGATTACTGCAAACACGTTTAGAAGTGCTACAAGTGCCAAGAACACTCTAGTCTAATACATGCTTCGGTCATTGATTTACACAGCATGACTACTCCTTGGCCGTTCGCCACCTAGGGTCTCGACTTCATCGGCAAGATCAATCCTAAGGCTTCCAACGGACATCAGTTCATCTTCGTCGCAATGGAGTACTTCACGAAGTGGGTAGAGGCGGCCTCCCATGCGAGCATTAAGTCCAGTTATGTCGAGAAGTTCATCAAGAACAACATTTACAGATTCGGCGTGCCAAAGGATATCATCACTGATAATGGCACTAATTTTGCTAATAGGCGCATCCAGGCCTTGTGTGAGCAGTTCCAGATCAAGCATCATCGCTCATCCCCATATAGGCCTCAGACGAACGGAGCTGTAGAAGCGACCAACAAAACTCTGATCCGCATTTTGGAGAAGATGATAGTCACTTATAGAGATTGGAGTGAGCAGTTACCCTTCGCGCATTGGACCTATAGAACTTCTATCTGTCCCGCTATAGGGGCAACACCATTCTTCCTTGTGAATGGAACCGAGGTCGTGCTACCCGTTGAGGTCGAAGTACCGTCACTCCGTATCCTTTTGGAATCCCATCTGCCTGAAGCTGAGGAGGAAAGATCCTATTTTGAACAGCTAGATTTGATTGACGAGAAGAGACTCCTAGCTTTGTGTCACACCCAGGTCTATCAGAGGAGAATTGCACGTGCCTACAATAAGCATGTTCGCGCTCGAGACTTGCAGATAGGTGACACGGTACTGAGGAGGATTTTCCCATCTCTCCATGCCGATCCAAGAGGGAAGTTTAAGCCGAATTGGGAAGGACCCTACGTCATCCGAGAAGTATTGCCGGGATACGCCGTTCGCCTCGCCACCATGAACGGAGACCACTTTCATGAGCCCATCAATGTTGGATACCTCCGGAGGTTCTACTCATAGGTAAAGGTAGATGCGTGACCGCTTAAGGACCCCATAGAAGAGGCCATCATTTCAAAGACAAGTAGCCAAAAAAATATATATATATATATATATAATAATATATATTCCCTGAAAACCTTTGCCCTTTTTGCTACACACGTCGGGCCTGAACTAAGCTACACATGTGCGCCGATTGGCGGGTCTCCCAGAGGGCTGCTATGAGGTCTAGGTCACTGAGAGAACCCTGAGAGAATATCAGAGAGCACAAGGGTGGCCTCATAGTGCACGACACGTGTTGGGTATATCCGAATTGAAGGAGCACCCGAGATGGGAAATAGTGGGTACTACCAGTCAACCCCAAAAGTGTGATACCCTCACAATCCCTAGAGCGGACAAGCGGAAAGGTGTCGTCCATCCAGGGAAGTTGCCAGATCAACTCTGCATCAGTAGCACTGGGTCAGAAAGCCCCGACCCACATCCCCTCTTACAAGCAAAATCTCGGCACGGGCCCCATGATAGCCAAATGCTCTCCTAACCAAATTTGAATGAGGAGTGGACTCTCGCTAAGAATCCCGACCTGGCCCGAAGCCGAGGCATCCAGGCCCTGATACATCTCAGCCAGGACTAGGTGTACCAGTGAACGACCTCCCTCCAATTCGGTCAAGACATCGCATAACCCGAGGGAAAATGTCTCGCCCCTAATAAAGAAAAGAACTTCTGACAATAAATAAAGGGCAAAGGACTTTACATTGAAAGGATCTTGGATAGACAACTTTCAGAGACTCGAGTCGCCGAAAAGTTCTCTCAGGAATTTCACCGAGCACCTGGTGGGCCCCCTGGCGAAGCCCTTCTCATACACACCCTTTTTCAAACCGAGAACCGCGTGGACCGCCTTTGCATACCCCAATTTGGGCACCACTTTGGCAAGTCCCAAATGCATCCTCAAGACAGTAATAGAGGCTAGCTCTTCCAAGGTTGGGGTGAGCTCCCTGGACCCAAATCTAAAGACATGGGCCCTATGGTCCCACGATGCCAAAGCCGCCTGCAGAAGGTTGGGCAACAGAGGAATAGCAAGGAAAGAGGAAAGACGGGATAAGCCGAGGCGATCCAGAACAACGAGCTCGCCATCAGCCAAGCTATCACACCATTTTTGCAAAAAATTGGGCCCCGTGTCCAAACAGGGAAGTATACTAGCCCCAGTCCCCCGTATGAGAATTTAGGTCAAGGAGCGGGTCCATTGACGTACAAAGATGTTCTTTATAAAAATCAGTCAATGTAGGGCAATGGATCCGCTTGTAGGGAGAGCAAAAGAAAAAAAAAAAAGAGGAAGGGGCAAAAAGGCCAAGTCTAGATGAAAAGAGAGGCAAAGAGGGCCAGGTTCGGGTTATGAAGAACCCCGTTGAGCCCAGTTATATGAGGCGTATATATTATATATGCCAAGGCAAAATTTAAAATAATTTCCTAGGCGTATATAATATATACACCCAGCTAAAATTGCAGGGAAGTGTGGCTCCCCTCACATTGGTCCATTTTTTACTTCCCCCAAAAGGGACGGGTTTCGCTTGGTCTACTTTTTTATCCCAGGGCAGCCCACAGTCGGGCACGCTCACGCACCCATGGGAAATCCTCGGATGATGTGGTATCCGTGGGTCATATACGGAGGATCATATGCGGGCTCAATCTCATCATTGGAGGGGCTCTGGCCCCCTTCATGCCAAAGAAAAGGAAACCATAAAAGCGGAGAGATAACTAAACAAAGCGTTCATATAAACCATGAAAATCATAAAACCATTAAAAAAAAATTGTTGTTTAAAAGATTACATATTCCCCAATAAACAAAAGTCTAAACTGTTTCAATGTTTCCAATTTTCAGAAAATAAACTAGTCTTGGGCAGCCCCCTTCGACTTCTTCCGGTGCCGGGTCGCGCTTTGAAAAGTACGAGTCTCTCCCACCTGAGTCCACGCTTGAGAGATGCGGCCGAGCAGAGAGCGCGACTCCTTTTCACGAGCACGCTATAGGAGCACACCAGAGGCCATCAGGTAGGAAAACAAGCAGAAGGTAAATAAGAAAATGATTAGGATTGGTCAGTATTCACTCACCACCTCAGCCTCTCTAAGCCCAAAGATGTTGCGGTAATATTCGGCTTGGTTCACGGCCGACTCATAATTCTGCACATCAAGAAAAAGAGGTGTCAGTCACACAGGTCATCAGCATAGTTCAAGAAAAAAAGAGAGCAAAGCAACAAGGGAGAGATTACCCCGGGGATCAGCTTAGGAGGTGGGATCCGAATAGCTTCAGCGGATATGCGTGCCTTCTCAGCCACATCGGCACACATACGTGATAGGAACGCATTATCCAAGCGCTTAAAGGTCCCCTGGACCTGGGCTGGCGAACTGCTAGAAGCATCAGCACCGGAAGGGTCAGAAGGTCCAGCACCTGTAGCCTCATCAGGAGCAGCTGCCTCATCCCCCTCATCTGAGTCGCCACCCTGCCCAAACTATAGAGAGAAACAATTTTTGTTCAAATAGCAGGGCAATCAAGGCAATCACAGGAAGGTATAGTTGCGCCAATGCAAAAAATCCCACAAATACACTTACGCCAGCTTTAATCTGGGACCTTTTGCTCTGGCGCCACTATTAGTTGCGCCAGTGTGGTTCTGAGCAACCCCAGTCTGAATCTGTGACCTATTTCACTCCTCGGACTCTCCGATCAGTGTGTTTAGTTTCTCTGTTTAAGCCCCATATTTTTTGACACCCAATACGCCCTCGTCGATCAAAAGAAGGTGACTTATTCTTAATTCATTTCAGGGGATCGAGTTGTTTACATTGGTTTTCGTGCCTTCAATAGATCAAGGGATTTCCCTTTGATTCTTCCGAAGAGTTTTGAAACCTTTTTCGCGGGACTTATTTAGGGTACGAGATCCACCCAAGAAGAAAATTCAAAAGGCCCCAGAACCCTCATTTCTTTTTTACTTATAAAAATCCAAACAAATCAAAAATAATAAAACAATAATAATAATAATTTTTTTTAATAGAGTCTTGATTGGTGCCGGCACAACGGCATCAACGTACCCTTCATCATCCCGTAAGGGAAGAAGAAGGAAACTTTACGGGCCCCATCCGAGGCACCCGTACCTAACCCGATACCAAGACATGTCATGGGTGGTGGACTCGGCTTATGCCGATCTTGACTCATCCCCGCTACATTCTCCAACCCATTCCCACACCGAAGAGGCCTTCAATTCCACCCCCCTCACCCATGCAAACCTCACCATAACCATCCCGTTCGGTGCCCCCATTTTCCCTTCCACCATTTCCCAAAATACCCAAAATTTAAATTTCCCAACATTTTCCCAAACCATGCTTTCGCCCATGGCCATCTCTAACCCATCTCACCTCCCTTCCACACCCATTCAAAACCCATCCTCTACCTTGATCAACATGCCCTATATCTCATCCTCCCAACCCGATCCACCCACATCCATCCATACCACATCCAATCCCCCACACATCCCTCAATTTACCCAAGCCATGGCCAATTTTCCTTTCCCATCTTCCACTTTCATGCTCCATACATCTCTCCCATACATACTAAATCCATCCACCGATGCCTCACCTCATTTTCCTAATCCACCATGTATCCTACCCCTCACCCGGGCCATGCCCAATTTTACCGAGAACATGCCTAATTTTTTCTATTCCCATACCCCTCCAACCATTAAATAGCCCATCTCCATTCGATCCCCCTTTCATAGTAATGATGGAGGAGATGTTCCAAACTTATAACAAATGGAAGGTCTCTCAACACATCCCCTCTCATTCACACCATACTCCCATGGATCCATCCCATACCCTAACAAGCCTCCATGCCTCATTCCCCCATGACCCCCATCATCCACACTACCCAAACCCTCACTACCCATATGTCTCGAGGCCCCATGGCCCAAAGTCCCACAACCCATACCTATCAAGGGCCCATGGCCCAAACCCATCAAGGCCCATTGGACTAGACCCACCAAGGGCCATGGGCTATACCAATCAAGGACCCATGGCCCAGACCCATCAAGGCTCATGGGGCCAGACCCATCAAAGGCCCATGGCCCAAACCCATTAATAGCCCATGACCGAAGCTTATAATGACCAAGGCTTTGTGGTCCAACCCTCCTAAGGTTTCATAGCCCAAAATCAAGCCCAACAAAACCTTGGAGCCTCACACCCATACCCTTCAAAAATCTTTCAGAATTTCACCCATTCACAACCCTCATACCGAGCTCAAACCCATGCCTTATATCAACCCCAGTTTACCCATATCCCTACATCCCAAAGTCAGCTTCAAACCTTCCCCCATGCTCAATGGCCTCATCAGGCCCCGCTCCAAAATCTAACTTCCACTCATCCCATCACCCAACAAACTTTCCCTCATCCCCAATGGGCTCACCTAACCACCCCTACTCATGTCATTCCCACTCAGTCCATGCAACACCAGCATGAGAATCCCACCCTTACTGCACACTATGTCGACCAACAATATGAAGAGGATGAGATTAGGAATAATAGAGTCTATGCTGGGGCATTAACCAGCCTTAACCCTCCCTAAATCATTTCCCACCCTTGGCAGCACAAAGTGAAATCTAACCAACTGCTGAGAATGCGGCCCCCATATCTAAGGAGTCAGATCAGCTGAAACAATAGTTGGACAAGATATAAAAGTAGTTGACGAAAATGGGTGGTGCAGAAATCCACGCACGGACTCCACAAATTTATGTTTGTTTGCTGAGGTCCCCTTACCTCCCAAATTCAAGATGTCAGCGTTTGACAAATACAACGGCACCGACAATCCTATTGCACACTTCAAGTCCTACTGTGGGGATATGTGCTAATATGGAGGGGAAGAAAGACTGCTGATAAAGGTCTTTCAAAAGAGTCTGATCGGTCCGGCCTAGAGATGGTTCACATCTTTGGAACCATCTATGAAGAAAACATGGAAGGACTTAATGCACTTGTTCTAGGACCAATATATCTATGACATTGACATCGAACCGTGTAAGTCTGACTTGGCCTGGTTAAAGCAGAACCCAAATGAGACCTTCAGCGATTATCTAGGGTGGTGGAGAGCACTAGCAGCTCAGGTCAGAAACAGGATACTTGACGATGAGCAGATTGAAATGATTTTCAAGAATACTCTACCAGTGATCTCAGACTTTTGATGTACTAGCAACAGTCCAGTTTTACTGATCTGGTGAGGAACACCAATCGCTGTGAAGATGCCATCAGGGAGGGGCGCCTGAACAAAAATATACCAAGTAGAGCCAGTGGGGTTAGAAGGTTTTCAGAATAAAGGAATGATAAGAGAACCGGGGCCGATGTCCAAAGCATTGCCAATACCAACAATAACATAACCCCTTTCCAATTTCTAGCGGCCCAGCCAGCACCAGTCAAAACTGAGTAAATGTAGAGAGTAGGAAACGGTCAGGGAATGCAAATGACTATGGAGTAGAGGAGAGCCTGCTATGACCGAGTGTTTACACCCTTGGGGCAATCACTAAGTGTACTTTTGCGTTTATTAATAGAAAAGTGATTAGTTACTATTCATCAACCGCAACCTCCTCCCCACCTAATCCCAAAGAACTATGACTCGAATATCCACTGTAATTTTCATCAGGGTCAAGGTCACCCGACTGACCGCTGCTTTCCATTAAAGCACGCGATCCAAGATTTGATTGATGCCGAAAAAATCATTCCACCGCCACCTTCTCAAGTAAACTAGCACGCAAACATCCATCAAGTGTCGTTGCCCTCACATCCTACCGGAGGAGTAGGTCCCAGATCCACCATCGGGATGGTAGAGGGATATGAGGAGGAGTTCAAGTTTGACCCATCAGACTACATCAGTGATCGGGAGAGCTATGTGGCACAATTGCCAAGGAACTGTTAAGAAAGGAATATTGGGGTGATTGAACCCCTGAATTTATCAGACTACTTTCCCAGTCCAACTCCACAAGTTGAACCTTTAGATCTTAGGATTTATTTTCCATCACTCACTCCTATCAATTATTTGCATATAAATGCATACCTACCACACACCACCACCCCTGTCAATTACCCGATCACCCATCATCCCCCCAATCCCCCGTTTGCACCTATCGGCTACCAATGGCCTACTTTTACCCCTTTTCCACCAGTGCCACCACCCTCAAGCTTCACCACCCCCATTTGGCCTAATTTTTCCACTCAATCAACTATTACCAAGGTAAATCAGGTGCTGCCCACACCTCCTGAGCTCGTAGTGTAAGTGCCTCCGATACTGGTAGTTATACCGTTTCAGATCTCGGGACCGACCTATGATCCCCATCAGGTCCCGCTGAGTTATGAACAAATAGATGTCAATGTTGGCAGCCACAAGAAAGGGGCAATGGACTTCATGACCTGATTCGAAAAGATCTCAAAGCAACCGGAAGAACCGGTAGCAGTACAAGCCCAACCCGAAGGAAAGAAAGACAGCGCAGTGAATCCTTTCGAGAAAATGAGTCGATAACATATACTGAAGACTCTGCTGAGAAGAATTTATATGGGATTTAGTGATGACATCCCCACTCTATTTTCAAGCATTAATGGGGGCGTTAAAGAATGCGCATGTGTCACTTCAGGTTAGCCCGGACGAAGTTCGGGCAAATAATCGGTCAAGTGATGGCTCCAAATGCCATTTCATTTTCTGATGCCGATTTATTTGAGGAAGGAGGTAGTCACTCGAAGTCTTGAAATATAATAGTTGAGTCTGGAAATATGGTAATCCCCTTAGTTCTAATTGATAATGGGTCCGCATTGAATATATGCCCATTAAGAACCGCCACAAAGATCGGGGTAGATCCATGCATGTTGAGGCCCACGAGAACCAGTGCCAGAGGTTTTGACAATACCCGGAGAGAGATAATGGGAGAAGTTGACCTTGAACTGTTGATTGGGCCAATAACCTTCTCCATATTGTTTCAAGTGATGGACATCAAATCCTCATTTAATCTGCTGCTGGGGCGCCAATGGCTACATGAGGTTGGAGCCATACCCTCCACATTGCACCCGAAACTCAAATTTATATCTGGGCATAAGATCATCACAATCATCGGTGAGGGGCACAGTGAGAAAGAAAATGCCACCAATAGTGTTGAAAAGCCTAAAATGATGGATGTCCCGCACACCACCGTGGACATCGACCTCCACAATTTCGAATACGAGGTGTCGGCAATACTTCTGGATCCCATCGAGGGCATCATTCCAAGAATCGGAGGGAGAATGGTAGCTACGGCGGCCATTCTCCAAAAGTGGGGCAACTAAAAAGGAAGGGGACTTGGGCCCAGACTCCAAGGCAGAAAGGAACCCGTCACACGCAAGGCGGGTCAGAATGGGATAGGGCAGAGACTCATACCACATCTGATATCCCCCTTGGAAAAAGAAGGTCATCAATGGGGACCCCATGATGGAGAAAGCGAGTGGTAAGCACGTCAGTGGAACCTTCAGGAGCCAACACATCGACTGGAGGAGCTTGGGGCACAGCGAAAAGAAGACGGTACTGATGAACCACCCTCTCTCCTAGGTAATGGGCCCTAGCCCAGGACCCATAGAAGAAAATGATGCGTTGGTCTAACAAAAAATGAGAAGGACCCACTGCAGCCAGGTTCCAGAAGGGAGATCCGACGTAGGGGTCAAGAAGCAAAAAAAGAGGAGGGATATATACATGTGGTCAAAACCCACAGCACGAAAGAACTATCAAACTTGTAAAGAGAGAAATTCTTATACCTGCTCAGGGATCAACAGATCAAACTGGGAGCGCAGCCCTAACTCCAGGTGCTTCATGCCTAAATCCCGACGGCGGTTCGCGTGCCAATTGCTCATAAGGGGGAACGTAGGAACTTCAGATAGAAGCAGAGGGTGACCAGGTTGGAAATGCAGATACCCCCAAACCTGAGAAGGCAAGCAGATAAAAATAGATATGCCATAAAAGGAAAAAGTTAGACAAATTAAAACCAGAGGATAAAATATCTCAAGTGCGGGCCAAAAGCCCACAACGGAGCTGGACTCCCCATGTACGGCTCATGCCAGGCTAGACATGAGCACCGCATTTCCAGCACCGCCCCAATCAAACCGATGCACGTTGTCCCAGTTCACCATAAAACTAAGAAGGGACAATGAGACCAGCCCTCCGCTAGTATTTGAAAGAAGAGTCTTACTTAAAAGGAACAACAGAGAAATACGAGCCAACATCAATGCACGCTCTGGCTCGAGATAAATGGCCGCATCAGGCTGGCCCAGATCCATTAACTCATGAGACTCAAACAAACTAACCAGCTAGGATAACTTAACTTCAGAACCATGAACATTCCCTAAGGTTAGGTAGACCCTTATCAGCCGAGTCACCTCCTCCCTATCAGGTGTGCGGGTAAGTGTCATTGGCACCCCTCCAATGCGAACCCCAGTGATCATGGACTAGTCCACAGGTGTAAGGGTCATCTCAGCCATGGCCATATGAAACGTCATGGTCTCAGGGCGAAAGCTCTCTATCAGGGCCTTCACATAGGCCGTGTCGGCCCTCATAGCGGGGCATGAAATAAAATCCCCAAAACCGGCTTGAGCAAGCAAGTACTTCACTACTGGGGGAAGATAGAGCACGAGGCACTGGAGATCGAACCAGCCACCCCGAAACATGATATGAGGTAAAGGTTGTAAACAAAAGGAATCTATCAAATAGGAGCGAAGTGGTATAGCAAAAGCATCAAAGGAAAAGAAAAGGGCTCATCTGTTTACCTGGCCAACAATCCTGAAGTTGGAGATATGGGTGTGCTGACAATGGAGGAGGCCGGTATGGGCGGCTTCACCTTACATTTCATACTAGGGCTGAGAGGAGCGCTGAGAAACGATAAACTACTCCCCATGAGGACCATAGGCCATCTCTGGCCCCTCCTGTTGATCTTGCCCTTCGTTGCCAGACATCCTGAAAATGTGGAACACATCGGTATAAGAAAAGGTTGCTAAAAAAAAAAAAATGAAAAAAAGAAGAAAAAAGAGAAGGAGGAAAAGGGGGAGAAATGCACTAATCCATCATGGAAGAAACATAAAAAAAAAAATGAAAAAAGGGGAACATAGGCATAAAAAAGGAATCACATATGCTTGAAAGAAAATAAAAAGCATTAATCTTTCACCACAAAGAGGAAGAACATCAAGCATTTCAAACAAGAATCATTATCAAAATCTAAAGGAAAGGTGAAAGAAGGATGATGATTACCTTCAATAGGAGAGGAAATAGATCTAAAGATCGGCGGAGAGTGAATGCTCTTGATCGGCACAAGCGACTCTTGGTGGTAGAACTCAAGTAAAATCAAACACAGAAACCCTAGGAGGCTGTCCCGGACTTGGGAAGGAAGGAGGAAAGAAAATAGAATTTGAAAGGAGGGCCAAGGCTCGGGCAGTTTTTAGAACTGCCAGCTTTTGGTCAGGCGCATATAATATATACGCCCGGCTATTTTCGCTGCGGATTTGCCAGGCTTATATATTATATACGCCCAGCCAATTTTTGGCTTTGGTGACCCGACAGGCCCTTTGTATGCCCCAGATCAAGGCTCAGCCCCTCTTAGAAGCCCATATATCACCGGGCGATGGTGCACGCATCCCCAAATGGCCTTTCGAGCTCCCTTCGATTGGCCCAAAGGGATTGTGCTACAATAAACGGATCTAGATCTGTTAGCGCCCGTCGAGTGCTCCCATAAAATCGTAAAATCAAAAAAAAGTTTGCATAAAAGAAAGAAAAAAAGAAGATTCACATGAAATAACAACAAAAAAAAATAGAGAGAAAAAGGAAAAATGCTGAAACACAACACTAGTTCTCAAAAGAGCGTCGCAACGCCTGTTTTCCCCACTCCGAGATCCGTGTTAAATCAATTCGGAATGATCGAGTTCACCCAAAAATTTTCGAACCCTGTTTTACACAGAGACACCTCATGCCTGATCCGGCAGGCAAAATACTGGTCATGTTTATCCCTAGTCATTAGGAACCCGCTTCCGAACCAACTTTCCTAAACAAGATAGTTGGGTTTAATTTGTTTAAAGACCAAGACCACGCATCCCCAAGAATCAGGACCTGATCCGACAGGCAGATAATTTTACCCATCCCCGATCACTGTTCCCTAAACATTCCCTAGGAGTCAGGGCCTGATCTGGCAGGCAAATAAACTTATCCATCACCGGTCGCTCCTAGGAACATATACCTAGCCCAAAATCTTCTCCAACAGGAGGTGAGACCTGATCTGACAGGCAAACCAAGGACCTATCACCGGAATACACACGTCCTTAAGGTGTATCAGCATGGCAAGTTGATCTGCCTAAGGATACATGCAAAAAAAAAGAGAAGAAAAAAAAAAGAAAGAAGAAGAAAAAAAGAGAAAAAAAAAAGAGAGGAAGAAAAAAAAAGAAAAAAAGAAGAAAAAAAAAGGAAGAAAAAAAATAGAAGAGAAAAGAAAAAAGAGAAGAAAAAAAAAGAAGGAGAAGGTTCGGAATAATAGCCTTTTGTTTTGTAGTTAAAATCCTGTGTAGGTTGACCCCGCCTTCCAAGCATTGGCTATGATCACCCACCTTCGGATCTATGTTGACCAAGAGTGCACCCGACTTCAAACCATTCGAAATGTTTATTGTCAGTTGAAACTGACCCGTCAAAAATGAAATTACAACCAACCAAACTATGTGCAAACATACAGGCCGAAGGGCTCATTCCCTTTTATTTCCTTTTACACAGGCTTAAAACCTGTATAGGCATGATATCCCTGTTAAATGTACGCACTTGCGTCTGGGTATCCACAGGATGGTTGTTTATCCTCGTAAATTATACCTTAGGGTCGAGGCTTCCGTTCGTACCTATTTGCTGCTTATCACCCCTGATGGGTGTCTGTCTGTGCATAGTTAGTAAGATGTGATTTCATTAGGGATGGAGGCTAGAATTTGCCAGCTCTTTTGATAGATGTTTGGTCCTAGCCCGATCTCTTTTAGCTTTGTCTCAAGTTAAGGCACTCCGGTTCGTGTGAATCAGGAGCACCTCACCATCGGAATGTGCACATCCCCAAGGTGTACCTATCCCCGGCAGAGCGCACGCACTCTTAAAGCGTATCAACTGGCATTTGATCCACTTAAAGAGTTGTGCAAGAATAAAATTGCCAGAGGTCCTTGATCTTTGCTTAGAGGCCTCGAAATAAAAGAAAATTCAAAAAAAAATAACACACAAAAATTCACTCTGAAAATGGGCATGCATTCCCAAGAAGTGTTGCAACATCAATATTCGCTTCACTCGGGTAAATCATGATAAAGCAACCTCGAGGTTGATGGGTTTGCCCAAAGACTCCGAGCCTTACCTAGGTAAGGGCACCCGTGGCCAATCCAATGGAGCTATCGATACCCCATAGGATTGGACACAATTTGTAGGCCTTCGCTTTGTGTACTTCGTGTCGATTTCGAAGCATAGATCGATCACCCTGTTTCATGGAGCTGTCTGGTTCAGATTAATACTCAACATCACAAATCTATAATTTCCCTCAGGAAGTGGACGATATCTCGGCTAGCGGGCTTACACTTTTTGTGATCATCACAGTTATGCCCAGTAATGTCGCAATGCGCTTGGGGACTGTTAGCATTGAGGTACGGACGATATCCCGAAATGAGAGGGCTTACGTACACTCACCATCACCATGGATGTTTGAGAATTGAGTTGAACCAGGCGGACCCATCAAATGTTCCTTGGACCTCTTCGGATGTCTCTTGTCTTTGGCATCTGATTATTAGTGATCGAATACCAAAGAGGGGCATCTGTAGACACCCAAATTTGGCCCAAGTCCCAATCAGTCTGTACTCTGAGAGAGATGTACTCCTGTGCTTCCGATGGCACCCCTGAACCCTTAGGAATTGCCCTGAACCCTTAGGAACCTACCTAGACCTTTAGGAATCACCCTGAACCCTTTTAGAACCATTCTCCCAACCCTTAGAGACTAAAAGTGCTCTCCAGTTTGCTTGACAGCAGCAGGCCTAGTCCGAAATGAGTCTCCAAACTGGTTTTTGGTGGAAGCTGGGCTTCTGGGGACCGACAGTTTATGTGATCCACTCTCTTTCTCACCGAACGTAAGGGTTTAAGGCCGAATTGGGTTCACTACCGCTCACTTTTTTCTCGGGTTTTAATCTTGGAATGAGAAGGTTACCCACCCGATATACCTCAAGTGCAAGCACTTTTCTTAGGTACTAGGTGGGCTGGGACTTTTTCGGATCATCACCACTAGGGGCTGCTGTCGTACTAAGACCCGAGTGGTTGTATGTGTGCCTAAATAATCTAACCCTTTAAAAATCTACCCTGCAAAAATTAATTTAGATCCCCCTTGTTGGTTCAATTTTATTTTTCACTTTTAAAGGAATTTTCTTAAGTTCAAAGACCGGAAGTGATGACCCTGTGCTACCTCTACGGGCCGGCGTTCACTGTTGAAATATGATTGCGGAGTTAAAAGCGCAAGTAGGCCCGCCAAATGGCTAAGACACTTTAAATGACGAAAATGTAAAGAAATTTAAATGCAAAGCACAGGTAGACCCGCCAATCGACTAAGGTGCGAAAATATAAAGAAATTGAATGATGGTGTGCAAGTAGGCCCGCCAAACGGCTAAGGCACGTAAATGACGTAAAAGTTGGGGTAAGTAAAATGACGTAATCAGAGGGGTGAGTAAAAAAATAATATAAATAGATAGCAATAAAAAAGTTAGTAAAATAAAAAATAAATGGTCCAAGTTCAAGGGAAAGCTCTACTAGCTACTCCCCAGCAGAGTGGCCATCTGTGCAACCGTAGGATTTTTTACGATCCCGCCGCGATGATGCGCTCCCTAACAAAAATATAAAGTCGCCACCCGGAGCTTTTGGTATCTCAGGAAACCTAGATCATTTTTATAAGGACCAAAGTGCCACAAATATGACTTTGAATCCGGTCCACACCAAAGGTTCTTAGGTAGGGGCTTCGGTTATCGATTAGGAAGGTGTTAGGCACCCAATCAACCTGCTTAATGCGGTCTCTACTAACGGCCAAAACAATAACAATATAAATGAAATGAAAAAAGCTTTTTCTTGCTCAAATGAGTCTTAAAATCCTATTTGTGTCCCTCCGTTCCTACCAAAAATTTGGCGGCAGAACGGCACAAATGGGGGGATAGAGGAGGAACCGAGAAGGTAGAGGAATAGAGGGGAGAGCCGAAGCTCTCGGACCCTTGTTATATCATGGTGGAGCCTTGCGTTGGCTTGCTTCGGTGAGCTTTTGAAGGCTTGTATGGTAGGGAATATGGTTTTAACTCCTAAGGTTTGATAGCTAAGAGGTAGAGGGAGAAGGCAAATGGGTAACACACACCTAAACTAGAAGATCTAAGGTAGAAAATATGGCTAAAAGGAGGTTTTAGAATTCTAGATTTTATATGAGAATGGTGCACCAAAGGGAGAAAGATCTTCTCACTGAAGCTCTTTCTCTCTTAGGCAAAGTTTCTCAACCTCTAACTCAAGGGCAGGGGGGTTCTATTTATAGGAAAAGGGTGAGTTAGGAGGCTACTTAGAGGCTAAGAAAGATTAAGAATTAGGTAATCTAGCATCTAAGGTTTCTTAGGGTTTTTGGAGCCTTGAAAAATGTGAGAAGGTGCTCCAATGGTGGATGATTGGATGAGGCTTTAAACCTCTTAAGGAGTTGTACATAGATAGTAAATGGGTGCAACAGAACTAGTAAAACGCACCCCAAAGGTTAATATGGTCAACAAGTCAAACCCCAATCTCAATTTTTGAGGTAAAAATCAGAGGTTACTGTTCATATGTCTGGCACAACTATTAGTTGCGCCAGGCATATGCACAGTAAAACAGTGCATGGAATAGTTCCTGGAAGTTGGTTCACCGAGGTGGGGTCCACTTTATAACTGGCGCAACTTAACCAATGAGGTGGGGTCCACTTTATAACTGGCGCAACTATTAGTTGCACCAAATCCCTATAGGGGTTCTCTTGAAATTACCATTCTACCCCTTAGCTCCAAAATGCGATATCTTCTTGCACACAGCTCCGATTGGGGTGATTCTTGGCCCGTTGGAAAGCTGAGGACTTTTACTTTTCAATGGTATGAGATTCAATAGTAGTAGAAGGTCACAGCTAGTCCTGATGCACCCCTCTTCATCTATTGCTCGGGAAAGCTAGGTTTAGGTTTGAAATATTCTAAGGGTCGGGATTGGTTTCTAAGGGTTCAGGAGGGTTCCTAAGGGATCTAGGGTGATTCCTAAGCTTAGAGACGCGCCTCTCTTAAAGTGTGTTCCGATCGGGCCTTAGGCCAAATTTGGGTGTCAACATAGGGTTTTGATAAACACACATAAAAGAATTAGAGCTAAACAACATTGACTTCTCACAAATGAGATATTATTTCAAGGTCTTGGTCCAACTCAAGGTATTACAAGCAATAACCTAGCTATGGTCAAGCCTAGGCTACGCGTCTCACAATCTCCGTCTCCATTTGGTCAATCGTAGAAGGACATCATAGGTATCTCAATCGGATAATCACTTGATTATGTTCAAACACAAGAGATTGTCCTAGCAAATCCCAAAATCTCACTATCTCTATCCTATGGTCAATTTTAGAAATAGCAAAATAAGAAAACAAGCTCATATAACATGAATATGAGTGAAAATCAACCCAATAATAGGAATGAAAATCAAAATATATGAGAGAATCAAGTATTTAATCCCAAATATTAGCAAAAAATGATAAAATGAATGAAACCCTAATTATTTACTCTTGTCAAGGCTTCATCAAAGGCTTGAAACCAACGGAATTAGTCGGTCATGATCAACGATGATATC
Source organism: Chloranthus sessilifolius (assembly GCA_021018995.1). NCBI lineage: Eukaryota > Viridiplantae > Streptophyta > Magnoliopsida > Chloranthales > Chloranthaceae > Chloranthus > Chloranthus sessilifolius. Next base: position 60,338,776 of record CM037587.1, read on the forward strand.
AGAAGAGGAATGATCATCTTCTTCTTCTCCGGCGAGCTTCGCAACCGTTCCGGCACCAGAACACCTCTCCTAGGGTTTCCCTTTTCCTCAAAATGGTAAAACTCAGCTCCCCCATGAAAAGGAATCTCTTGCCCTAATTTAGGATGTCTATTTTAAGTCATGCCTCCAAGATCTGTGAAAGAGTAGATTCAACGTCACTTAAAACTCTAATTTTCGCTCCCCCGGATGCCACAGTTGTGCACACAACTTCAAAGTCTTGCACACAACTTCTCCTATGCCTGCCACATTGTGATTCTGCTCTGAGTCATGCACACTCCTTTCAAAGTCATGCACACGACTTCTCCTATGTCTGCCACATTGTAATTCTTCTCTAAGTTGTGCACACTACTTCAAAATCGTGCACACGACTTCTCCTGTACATGCATTTTTGGCCAGAAAAGAAGTCATTTTGGTGTGCCACTTCCGATAGGATTTAGTGACACTTTTCGTGTAAGGCTCGGAGGACCTGAAATGATAAAAATAAGTCATCAATAAGTCGAGTTAGTCATCTATTAGGTACTAATAAGGCGAGTAAGAGGGTAAGAAATGTCATATTTCTAAACCTATCAATGCACCGATGTTCATGTCACATGTAATCAAAATCTGACCGTCTAATAGTAAGCCCATCATCTCATGATCTATTTTGTCGAAGAACTACATGCATTGTGTGACTCAAAACAATCAATAGTTTAAGCGAGTAAAGAAGTTAGGTTTGAGAAGGAGAATCTTGGGTTGTAAACCGGTACTCATCAATTAAAAAGAGAAAAAAAAGTTCCATTATTTACACTCCATGGAAGTGTTATCTAACCCCATCTCCTCCATCCAGCATGCTTTGATCGGCTTTGAATCAGACGATGGTAATCGGACTTTGTCCCAAATCTTACACAAAATAGATCTTTAGATCATGGACGTCACATCAGAGGTCTGTTTTTCATTACACGCGCCACACATCTCAAAAAGTGACGCTAAAATCCCAATTAAGCGTTTTGAGACGCTAAAATCATAATTGAGCGTAATATGTGCCAAAGGATTTTAGGGTCACTTTTTGGGATGTGTTCCATGTGTAATAGAAAACCTGACTCTATGATGGACCATGATCTCAGGATCCTATATGTGGAATATTGAGATGAAGAACAATTTCCATGGACTCATTCAAAGGCAGTCACTGCATACATGTCGTTTGGTGATTGATGTTGCCATGTGATGCAGTATGATAGGTGGGCCGTGACCTCAAGATCTGTTGTGTGAAAGATTAGGACTAAACTTGTTCTCCATCATTTGATTCATGGCATTCAACAATGTTAATGGAGGAACTCATGCAACGCCTGAGACATGGTTTTGAATTTCGGCCATGTTTGGTACATATTGGCTGATATGTATTGGGTTCATGGATCAAAACCTCGGTTTCGGTCCTAACCCGAACCGTAAATTGGTCAAAATTTCAGTAATTTCGGTAAATTTCGGATTTTTTTTTAAATATGCTCCGAACTTTACTGAACTTTGCCGAACTTTATTTTATTGATTTTTTTTAACTCTTTAACATTGTTAGAATACATATTTACACTCGTGAAACTAATTTTCGATCACACAATGGATCTTGAGCTCATGCAAAACATATCAGGCAGTCAGATTTTGATTCTACATTGAATAAATCTCTAAAGTGACCCGAGAACCCTTCTCATGATACGCCCATGATCAAGGTCACTTTGGGGATGTATGTCACGTGATCAATATCTGACCGTCTGCTAGTTGGACTATGATCTCAAGATCTACTGTGTGAAATATTGGATACCTCTATATATATATATAGGTACCTTTATTACTGCTCAAGCAATCTCTAAAAATGCTCATCTATGCAACCCCTTTAAACCCATTGATTGCTTTGAAACAATTGATGGAGATCGTGTTTCACTCTAATATTCCACACAATGGATCTTGAGATCATATCACACCTATCACAGTCAATTTTTAATTCCACATGTCACGGATTCTCAAAAAATTTCCATTGAATTCTATGACACACATCACGCTCAAACATGATTTTAGGGTCAATTTTGGCATATATGACATTTGAAATAAAAAGCTAACCATCTCTCGAATATTGGGGTGAAACAAGATCTCCATCATCTAATTTGAAGCAATCATAATGATAAATCAAACTTTAATGATGTATAATAAAAAGTGAATTTTTAATGGCGTAAGATCATTTAAACACCATTTGACAAATCATAGGTGTGTGCTACATGGCATAATGATGAATCACACTTTAATAGTGTGGAATAAAAAGTGATATTTTAATGGTGTGAGATCATTTAAACATTGTCTAATCGATCATATATTGAAGGGTGGGCAGTGAATGTGAACCATCCGATTGATAAACTTTAATATCAGCCCTTAAAATTAAAACCAATGGTTGATATTATAGTCTACATGTCAGATGGGTTAAATATCCCTAAAAAATAATTTTGACGATTCAGATCACTTACATAGTTTATACTTATAGTCTAAGATCATTTAAACACCATTCCAATGTGTATGTGAATGGCATGGGAGTCGGTCCCATTCTCTATATGAAATTCAAAACGCAATGGAAAAAAAAGGGCAAGAAGAAGAAGCAAACGAAGACAAAGAAGAAAGTGGCTGATTTCGAGCTACAGCAACTCAGGTAAGTCCTTCTCCACTTTTTTCTTCTTCTTCTTCTTCCTTTTTTTTTTCTTCTCCATGGGTTTTAAACCCCAAAATAAATTTTAAAACAAGGCAGCAGAAACCGATCGATAATTTGAAATTAACGGCCGGCAATTTGAAATTCCAAATTATTGGCCGATAATTTAAAATTATCGGCCGATAATTTCAAATTACAGCCGATAATTTAGACTTTCCGGAGGGGGGCCGATTTTTTTCATTTTTCCGATTCGTTCTTGATTGAAAGCGAGACGTCTCAGCCGAATTTTCGGCCGAGATTTTGATCCATGATTGGGTTACGCCCCATGAGAGATGATATACACCTCCAATTTTATATGGGGTTAAATATCTGATTAAGTTGATATCGGTCATTATCCGCTCATATCAGATCATTGCTGCCGATATGTATCCAATATGACTCGGACATAATATCGAAAATACATTTTGCATAATGTTTTAATATATATAATTATTTATATATTTTTTAATATTTTAAAATAAAATAAAATAAAATAAATGTTAAATATCGGCCTATTTAGCTGATACCTATATGATATATACGATTTGTACCAACATTGGACGCTCATATATATTATTTTAAATCTCTAAATATAAAAGAAATATAAAAATGATTGTAGACTGGGATTTGAGTCTTCTAAAATAGTCAAAACTTTTTCTTCGAAACCTGAACGCCACGGGGATCGGGACTATTGTGGGTCGAACTAGTAAATGAACAACCATGATTGGGTGTCCACCAATTTAAATGAGGACAGTTCCTCACATATTCATCGTTCAATGTCCCTATTAATATTTATTATTTAGCCCATAAAAGGATGGGAGCAACGGAATCATGAAAAACTCCATAAAATTATAGAATTATTATTTTTTAAAATAAAAAGACAACTAAAACAAAAATTAAATAAACTATTAAAAGAAACTAACCTAACACAAATGTAAGTGAGAGAATTAATCTATTCTAAACAAATATCCTAAATTAATGAATTTAAAAAGCAATTCCTAAATTTATGATCAAATCTGCAAATAGAAAAAAAGGTAATCTTCAAGGTTAGAGAATGCATGATTGTAGCCCGAAATCGCGTGGTCCTCCAAGCTTTTAAAGCAGACCTCTTTTGACCTCAAATTTTTCCTGAGAATTAAACAATAACAATAATATGTATTCCTAGAAGGGACTAAAATAATAAAAGATTATAAAAATAAAATCCAACTATCTAGTCCTAAAACTATAGAAAACACAAATGAAAAAGATTAAGTGCAATTTTTCCCGACAACGGCGCCAAAAACTTGATTATTAAATTATTAAACCTTACAAGTGCACAAGTTCGTGAAATTAGGGTAAGTATTAAAGAGTGTCGAACACAAAGGAAGATTGGTTAATCTAGATCTATTGCACTTTCTGTTGAAAAGGTTTATAGATTTTGAAAACTAAAGTAAAAAGAAATTAATTAAAGACAAGGAAGGTGATTTCTAAAACTCCGAAAAGAAAAGTAGCAAAATGAGGAATCCAAATGAGAAAACTGCCTAGGGTCCGAATTGGTTAACAGATTTGTAAATGAATCAATATGGTTAATGTTAGATTTATAGATCGTCCCTCACTACAAGTAGGAACCAATCTCAGAGAGGATTCTTGATCAGTAGATTAGTATGAACAATCTAACAACAGTACAGATCATCTACCTTAAAGTAAGAATGACCTGTCATGTACTGGCATTGTTCATCTATGCTACCAATACAGAAACATGAATACCATTGTATAAATACTTAGATCTAGACCACAGGTATTAGATCTGATATAAAAGCCTAAAAGACACTACAAAAATAAGGTGTTTCAGCGGTAGCCAAAACTGTCGCTATTAACAAAAAAACAGCCGCTACTAGTCATGTCGCTACTGAAACAACAAGGCTTTTTGTTAATAGCGACAATTTTGGCTGCCACTAATTGTCTTATTTTTAGTAGTGAGAATAAAACTGCCGCTAATTATCTTATTTTTTGTAGTGAGAATAAAAGATTTACTTTCAAAATAAATCTAACAATAAAAATCAATGGCAATAAAATAAATAAGAGTTTAATTTGCTCATTTACACTACGTCAAAATGAGAAAAATACAACTATAGCAATAGAAAATAGACTATTGCTTAAAAGAGTGGTTGAATATTCTACCGCTTAAACTAGTAGTTTAAGTTACAAAACAGTGGTTTTATATCTTAAACTAGTGTCATGTGCAACTTGAACCCCTGGTCATGTGCAAACCTATCGGGCAACCTAATACCGGCCTCTTACCTCTCTTTTATATTTCCTACAAAACTAAAGCCTCTGTTAAGCAACCTCATTTCAAACCAAAGCCTCTCTCTCCTCTTCCTCTCTCTCTCTCTCTCTCTCTCTCGTCTCGACAAACCCTAGACTTTGCCCTATTTCAACTTAGATCGAAGCTCTCAAGTTATTTTTAAGCCTCATTTCAGCTCAGATCGAAGCTCTCAACTTCCCCCAATTCAGCTGAGATCGAAGCTAGGTTTCCATCTTGGGAGTTGAAGATCAGATCGCATTAATCTGTGCAAGGAAATTTTTAATGATCGAAGCTATTTCAGATCAGATCGAAGCTATTTCAGATCTGATCGAAGCTATTTCAGATCAGATCAGATTGAAGCTAATTTTTAAAGATGGAACTAGAGATCTCAAGCAAGTGCGATTCAGGTAATTTTTCTTTTACTGTTCAAGGATTCATGCAATTATATTATGTCGATCTTTTGATGTCGAGTGTTTTTTCTCTGGCTATTTGGATAATATTGATATAATTATGGTGGATCAAATATTAAATGTTGCTTCCCGTGTGATCAACAGTTGGATGACAAAGATAAAATTATGATAAATTAATTTTAACTTTAAATCATGTATGATCAATCGTTGGAGCATAAAAATATAATCACAATGGCTCAATATTGAAATTTGAATCTTACATAATTGACCATTGCATTATGGCGATACGATTATTGGGATTGATTTTGGCCATTGAATGATATGCAATCAATCATTAGAACATGGAGATAGATTCATGATGGTTCAATCTTGACCGTTGGATCATATCTAGTTAATTGTTGGCTTATAATAAGATAATTATGGCGATATTATCTTAAACATTAAATTATGCATCTAGCAGATAATTATAACAGAAGATTTTGACAATTTGATCTTGATCATTCAGTCACGTGAGATTAACTGTCCATTAAATTATAGATATAATCGTGACAGTTCAACCGTTGGATTATATAAGATCAATTGCTGAATCATGATGACATAGCCATGTTTACTTGATCTTAACCATATTCACATGATTATTGTGGCATGATCATTTTTTAATTAATGAGAATGCTCGCCTTTCATTAAGTATAGTGACTTGATCTCGCCTATTCAATCATGTGTGATCATAATTGGATCACGGACACAATCATGATGTGCCGATATTAGCAAAACTGAAGCTAATATGTTTGTGAGATCTTTTTAACCATTTACATTAAAGATTGAGTTGATTTTCTCTGGCTATTTGTGAACTACCCTTATGGTAGTTGTTGATATGTAAATTTGAAGATGTTCAAAGAAGTCTGTTTTCATCCTGACAAATATCGGACAGTTGCTGAAGATTTCTCTGGATTTACCCCTTACACTATGCAATATTTTTACTCCATTAGTCAATTAATACTACTGATGGTAAATAGATGTTGTATTGAGCAGGTGAAGACTGTTGAAGGGATTACTGAACTTCAGATTCCTTCTGGTACTCAACCTGGCGACGTGGCTGTTTTAGCAAAACGAGGTGTCCCTAAGCTCAACAAACCATCCATACGCGGTGATCATTGGTTCACTATTAAGGTCACTATTCCAAATCGCGTCAGGTGATTTGTTGTTACTCATATTTTCATGTCTTCTATGCCTGTACATTGGAATTTATAACATATAAAACTTTAAACGTGTACTAATTTATATGCGAAATGCATTTGTGCATTCCTTGAGTTGTGATCATGGGTCAAAATATCGTCCGATACCGATACGTATTGGACGATACGTATTGATATTGGACTAGGACGATACGATACATTCAATGTATTGTATTGTCCTGTTTGTATGGGAAGTCCCAGACGATACATTCAATGTATCGTTCGGTACATTGAATTTCCGATACTCGGGTCATCTTCTTAGGCCCCCTTTAAGCCCAGTTTTATAAAGTTTTGGTTATAAAAAATATATTAGTTAGTTTTGGTTATAAAAAAAATATTAGTTAGAATTATAGTAGCATGAATGTGTAGATAATTAGATTGCAATAGAGTTGTGCATTTTTTGTTGAACAAATTATCACTTTTAGTTTTTAATGGCTAATATTGTTGATACTTGTCTTTTCCCTCAATTCTCCTACTTGAGTTTTTTTTTTTTTTTTTTTTTTTTTTTTGTAAAAGATGCCTCCAGCAATCCCATACAAAAAATGGATGACAATAGTAGAACGTCATCTTACGAATATCTCGATGTTGCATCATTTATTTTGTTTGTAAAACAAAATGTTGAGGATGTTAATTGGTGTTGTTGTCCGTGTGTTAAATGTCGAAATTTTCAAAAGCATAACCTTGAAACCATTATGGAGCATTTAATTTGTGATGGCATGAATAGTTCGTACACGACATGGACGTATCATGGGGAGTCGTCTTCTACAAATCGTGTCGATGTTGGGGTTTCTAGTAGTTCAACTAGTAACCAAAATAATGATATGTTTCCAAGAATGGAAGAAATGTTGAACAACACATTTGGACATGTTCATCTTGAATACTTACCTGAGGATGAAGATGATGATCAGGATGAAGGTGATGATCAGGATCCACATGATTTACCTGAGGATATGGAGTACAGTAATTTGAAGAAACATGCATTAGAACCACTATATCCGTCATGTAAGGGTGAGCATACGAAATTGTCAACTACAGTTGAGTTGTTGAGTATGAAGGCTAGACATCAGTGGTCTAATAAAAGTTTTACGGAGTTATTAAAAATGCTAAAAGAAATTTTGCCTGTGTCAAATACTTTACCTGATAGCACCTATGATGCAAAGAAGTTAGTTAAGTCTTTGCGCATGAAACATGAGATTATTCATGCTTGTCGCAATGATTGTATATTATATTGGAGAGATCATGCTGATAAAAATGAGTGTCCTACATGTGGTGAGAGCAGATGAAGACCCGTGGAAGCTTCAAAGCCAAATTTTAAACAATTACCGTGGAAGAAGTTAAGATACTTTCCACTAACCCAAAGACTTCAAAGATTATATAGTGTACCATGGATTGCAGAGACGATGACATGGCATGCAAATGCAATTGAAAATGAAAGTTACATGGGTCATCCAGTAGATTCTTCAAGTTGAAAATCAATCAATGCTCGTTGGAGTGACTTTTCTCTTGAGACACGTAATGTTCGTTTAGGACTTGCAACAGACGGATTTAATCCTTTCGGAAACAAAAGTAATTCTTATAGTTGCTGGCCTGTTATGATTGTTCCATTTAATCTTCCTCCATCTATGTGTATGCGAAAAGAGTTTACAATGTTAACTCTATTAATTCCAGGCCCAAAAGGTCCAGGGCACAACATTGATGTCTACTTACAGCCACTGATTGCAGAGTTAAATGAATTATGGTCCGCTGGTGCTACAACATATGACTCTTATAAAAAATCTATGTTCAACATGAAAGCAATTCTATTATGGGCTATACATGATTTTCCAGCATATGGCCATCTTTCGGGATGTAGGACAGCAGGAAAGTATGGTTGTCCTGTTTGTAGTGAAGAGGTTGATTCAACATGATTATCACATGGAAAAAAATATGCGTACATGGGCTACAGAAAATTTCTTACTGATATGAGTCATCCTTTCAGAACTCAAAAGTCACAGTTTAATGGGAAGGAAGAACATAGAAAGCATCCCCACCGGTTGAGTGGTTCTGAAGTACTATGCAAAATGAGATGTATCAAAACAGAATTTGGAAAGGTAGCAAGCAAGAAGAAGAAGAGATCCGAGACTGAGCATGAAAAGAGCAGTGCATGGTCAAAGAGATCAATCCTATATGATTTACCATATTGGAAGGTGGATAATTAATATATTTTATTTTTCTAATATGAAATTTGTACTTCACTTCACTCAAATATTAACACATGTCCTTTATGTTTGTAGGATATTCTTATTCGTCATAATTTGGATGTAATGCATGTGGAAAAAAATGTCACAGAGAACCTAATTGCTACAATTATGGACACAAAGGGTAAAATCAAAGATGGTGTTGAAGCACGTTATGATCTCAAAGATATGAATATAAGGAAAAATTTGTGGCCCGTGGAAGAAAATGATAAGTTGTATTGTCCCAAAGCTCCATTTTGTTTGTCACGAGCAGAAAAAGAAATAATTTATAAAACCTTGCACAATTTGAAGGTTCCTATTGGATACAGTGGAAATTGGAAGGACAAGGTATGTTTGAAGGAATTCCAACTCAAAGGCTTGAAGTCACATGATTATCATATCCTCATGCAATAGTTACTGCCAGTCTTGCTGATGCATGTATTCAAGAAAGAGAAACCATTGAGAGCTGCTATTTGACAATTGTCAATATTTTTTAATGTCTTATGTTCTAAGGTTATCTCCCGTGTTGACCTTTTGAACATGAGAAGATATATAGTCGAAACGCTATGTGTATTTGAAAAGTACTTCCCGCCGTCATTTTTTGTTTCTATGATACACCTTGTTGTTCACTTAGCAGAGGAAGCGCTTGTTTGCGGACCTGTCCGATATCGATGGATGTATCCTTTCAAGAGGTAAACTATCGCAGTAAAATTAATAACTTCTTTTAGTTAATAACGTTAACATTGATATCTAATTGAAAAAAATGTGCAGGATGATGAAGACATATAAGCATTATGTGAAAAATCAGACATATCCAGAGGGGTGTATTATGGAGCAATATCTCATGGAAGAATGTACGAGGTATTGCATGGAATATATGCCAAATTCTAGCAGAGGAAGCCATAAGAAAGGAGAAAATGTGTTCGTGGAACAAGATGTTACTTTTGGGTACCCTATTGATGGAAGTGGAAAAACTTATCTTCTTCAACACGTGCAGTATGAACAAATACGTAGATGGGTTCTAAAGCATTATCCAGAAAATATTGAGTGGGAGAAGTAAGTAATTTATTTTATATTTTTAAATGATATATTTTATTTTTAAAATGATATAATATAATTAAGAGTTAATATTTACAGGAAGTACCAGGCTTACCTTCAAGATTACAAGTCAAGCAATAAACATCAGAGGGACAACTACATTCCTTGGTTAAGAAAAGAATTAGAAAATGAAGAAAATTCTATCATGAAGGGCCTTGCTGATGGTCCAAACTTCAATGTCATATCATATAATGCTTACATGATCAATGGTTATCAGTTTTGTACAGCACAATCAGAAATGAATAAAAGCACACAAAATAGTGGAGTATCCATGAAGGCTTTAACTAGCTTCAGGTCAAGTGCGAAAAATAAGAACCATGTGGAAGAAGAAGTTACTTATTATGGTATTATCAAACAAATACTTGAGTTGGATTATAGTTACTTTAAAAAAACAGTCTTCTACTGCGACTGGGCTCGTATAGAAGATAAAAAAAATGGTTGTGTGGTTGACCCAAAAACTGGGTTAGTGTTTGTTAATCTTAGGAGATTTATGAGGATTTCACATGAAGATGATGAGCCGTTTATTCTTGCCTCTCAAGCCACTCAAGTCTTCTATTGCAAAGATCAAACTAGGGATGATTGGTATGTCGTATTGGATGCTCCAAAGAGATTGACTCGGGATGTGGATGCCTATGAAGATCCCTTAGAACTTGAAGGAAGACCAAAAGCAGATGCTTTAGCATTGGCATTAGCAACTGATGTTGTGGATGAGGACGAGGACGAAGATTAATCTAGTTCTTTCATATTGTTCACTTGAACCTTATTTCTTATATCCAATAATTGTAACAAAAGAATAACTTTCATTTCTTATTGTTGATTTTCTCATTTTAATGTTGTTATAAGTTAGCTACAATTTTCAATTATCTTATTAATGCATTTTATATCCTTAAATGATAGTTTGATCAACAACTAGAGTTTGCCAATGTTTTCAGCAAAAGATAATGGCACAGTTTGGATCAGAACCGAGTGGATCTGAATCAGTTGGAACTCAAGAGAGTGGTTAGTCTATTATTTTCTATTGTTTGGTAAATGTTATTTACAAATTATTAACAATATTTTATTTATCCAGATACGCGTTTGAAAATTCATATGAATGAATATGGGCAGCCTATTGGAGATGCTTCAACTCAATTTGCCACATTTGTTGGTCGGAGGGCGAGGACTCATTGTCCACCTGCATATGAGTCTTGGAAAATTGTACCTGTTTCTATAAAGGAGAAAATATGGCGCTTTGTCTCAGTGAGTGCATGTTGTTCATGCCATTTTCATTTAGTTATTCTACAAATAATTTTGATATCATTTTATTTTCATTATAGGATAAATATAATGTTCCAATTAGTCAAAAAAAGATGGTCTTAACGAAAGCGAATTTAACTTGGAAGCAATGGAAACATGACCTTCGCACCGTTTATGATAAATATGAAACGGACGCAGAGCGGATGAAGTATCGACCAAAGAATGTGAAGGGAGATGATTGGAAAGCGTTTATTAAAATGTGCTCGACAGAGGAAGATAAAGCACGCCGAGAAAAGGGGAAGACTTGTAGGAAAATGATGATGAACCCACACACCACTGGTAGACGAGGATCAGCTAAGATGGCAGAAGAGATGGTAAAATCTACCACATAAATTTTATAAATAAATTTATTAGAATATTCACAATTGCTTATGACCTTATTGTACAGAAAAAGCAGAGTTCGACTGGTACAGTGACGAGGACACAAATATTTTTAGCCTCTCATACTAAGAAGGATGGAACGTCCTTGGGCACGCAAATAGTAAGATTATTTTAATTATTCATTTGTCATTGATAAATAATTAATATTGATCTTTAGTATCACTATATTTAATAATTATTTATTTTATTCAGGATGAAATTAGGAAGCTTGCCTTATCTGATCCATTCCTCGGAGAAAAGATTTAGATAATGACCCCTGCCGCTCTTTTGTGGGCGCGATGGAAGGGCAACATACGGTATGGGCACGGTGTATCTAAGACCTCCATTCAAGCGTCCGCTCGAGCTAGGGAGATTGCTCACCGTGAAAAGATAGCACGTGAGAGCATTCAATCACAGTTGATATGCTTAGACATGAGCTTGATGAGGAGCGTAGAGCACGCAAGATCCTTGAGGAAAAAGTGAATTTACTATCACCTCTAGCTCCTTCTAAAGGGACATCTATATCCACATCGGTTGACCAATTCGATTCTTATCAAGTATAAATTCAATGTTATGAAATGATAATCATTGGAGTTGTCATTGTCATATCTTATTGAAAGCACTTATGCATTGTTGTCTTAGTCTCTCTTAAACTCTACAGTTTAAAGGCTATAATTTTTGTAGGGAACTCGACCGTCATCGGTTCAACCCGAGATACTTGTGAACCAACCATCCATGCGTTGTCTATTGAAAAACTTAAAGAATAAAGCCATTGCACTAGGGCGAATGCATAGAGAGGCGACAACGTCAAGAGATTCATACGCCATCATAATTGATAATATTTTCGAGATCAATACAGAATTATATGCGAGCGAAGGAACATTTGGCGATGTTACAATTGGTGATATTATTACTTGGCGATGTAACATTTGGCGATGTTACAATTGTAGCATCTCCTCTTTGAAGTTTCAACTCTCTCTTGGAAACTATAAAGATTCTCTGTCTCTTAACTCTTGCTATCTACTTGTCTGTAACTCTTTCAGTTTTAACTCGTAAGCCCTTGGTCTCTCCTCTCAGATCTCATTCTCCTCTCTGCCGCATATCAATGACACTGAGATAGTAACTGGCTCATCAACAACTTGAATAATTATAACTCTTATCTTTAAAGCATATACTTCCAACACATCGAGCTAAATTTGCTGTTTTGTTTTAAAGCATATACTTATAACCCTATTGAGACAAATTTGCAGTTTAGTTTATTGCTTTATCTTTTAAACAACCTGCAGTTATTAGATGCCTTAACTAAAATACTACACAAATATGTTAGTAGGTGTAGGTTTGTTCCACAGCAGGTTCTTTGGGTAGCGATCCAAAATACTACACAAATATGTTAGTAGGTGTAGGTTTGTTGTTCCACAGCAGGTTCTTAGGGTAGCGATCCAAATTTTTTCTGTGGTTTGAATTTGGATGGGCATGTGCAGAGTGTTTGTAATTTTGAGATGGAAGTTGAGTGATCGAATATGAAATTTGAGTAGATTGGACTTGTACATATTAATTTTTAGCTTGCTCTAGGATGGTTTGGATTTACAGAATTTCGAGCATTCTGTTTACATTGCTAAGGAATTCACTAGAGTAGATATGGAATTTTGTTTCTCAAAATTTTATGGTTTTTTAGGAGGAAATTCAGCATATAAAGATGGTTTCATCAAGGTTCTGTCTGATTTGAAATGGCTGATGATAAAATCAGTTTTATGCAGTTTAGTTAAAGAGGATCCCACACTTGTGCCTTGGTGCGAGAAGCAGTTTGGCGAGGCATAGAAGCCTTGCTTAGGTCCTAAGTAACTGTATGCAGCCAAGTGCACACCTCTGTCCATCCTGCATATAGGAATCCCAACCCATTTTATACATGATATTGTTTGAAAAATTGGGATATTTATTCTCATTTCAAATTTAATTTAGAGATTCCTAATAAACTTTTTTTTTGCTTCACTTGAAAACCTATGGATCCGTTTTTTTCTTCTGAAGGACCATTTTTTTTGGATAGTATGTAAACCTATGGATCCGTTTTTTTTGCTTCACTTGAAAACCTATTTATTCTCTATGTTTCTTTTCCCTAGGACAAATCCTCTGAGGTTTGCAAAGCAGCGGAAGCTTCCATTGGTGAAATTTTGCGAGTTTGTGGACAAGATGCAGTATGTGGTTGAGGCCTTGTAAAAGCTTTGGTTATCTTATTCATTGAGAAGTAAATGTAGAGAATATCCTATAAACGTTACTTTTGGTGATCTTCAATTGCAGGTAACCAAGAATCTAAAGGATCTGCGTGGACCAGCTTTAACTTTGGTTCTAGAGCGACTGAAACCTGCTGTGGCTCTCCAAGGTTAATTCTTGTGGGCTTGCCTATCATCCCCCCCCCCCCCCCCCTCTCTCCTTCCCTACTTTAGTTGTTCTGCATATGTGACATTTGTCCACTTGTTTCATTCCCCTCAGAAGCATCTGATCCAGCAAAACTGATCTCCACCGCCCTGACATCTAAAACTAACCTGAAGAATAGTAAATCAGGTTCAAATGGTATAGGTGATCGTGTTGTGAAGCATGGTGGCAAAGCTGTTTCTTCGGTTTGTATCGGTACCTTGATACTCATTCGTTCTTTTAGTATCATTAGATACTTATCATTTCATTTGTTTGGACAGGGAGGTGCTCAGATAAAAGTTAGGCCAGAATCGGTTGTGTCAGTTCATGATCTTTCTATCCAATCTCAGGCATTATTCAATGTCAAGGACTCAAACAAGGTACTTATTATTGCAGGATATTTTTGGGATCATTATTTTAGAGCTTTGGATTTTTCATATATGGCTTGATATTTGTATAGGATGACAGGGAGAGAATGATCATACGCAAATTTAAATTTGAGGAGCCACGACCTGAGCAGATTCAAGATCTCGAGGTTTGTATTTTAAATGCTCATAAGGTGATTTCTTAATTTCTAATATATCCTAAAACTTGGTATCAATTTCCTTAATCTTAATTTTATTTAGAGCGATTTTGTGAAGTATTTGCGAGAAGACTTACACAGGAGGCTTCTAAGCACAGACTTTCGGAAACAAGTAGACGGGGTTGAATTATTACAAAAGGTGGTTTTACTATTTCAATTCTCGTATGTAAGAGGCACTTCAAATTTCTGAAGGCCATTCTTAACTTAGATTTTTGTTTGTACAGGCTCTTCCATCCAGTATAAAGGAAATAATTGAAGTTGTTGATGTTCTTCTAAGATGGTTTGTTTTGCGGTTCTGCGAGTCAAACACAACATGCATGTTGAAGGTACAATTTCATTTAGGAAATTTATTATTATTTTTTAAGGTATAATTAGATTCAATCTTGAAAACCACGAATAGGTGTTGGAGTTTCTTCCGGAACTTATTGATGCTTTGAAGGATGAGGGGTATACTTTGACCGAGTCTGAAGCAGCAATTTTTCTCCCATGCCTAGTAGAGAAGGTTTGTTTCTGATAACTTTTGGAATGACGCGATTTATGGAGTATATTGAATTACCTTTGACAAGCAAAATTGTGTGTGCGTCTCTCTCTCTCTCTCTCTCTCTATATATATATATATATATATATATGTATGTATGGAAAAGCAAAGTGTGCAGGGCATGCCGAGTGTGCCCCAAGGTTCCATGTAGAGCAAGGTTATGTTGTTTAGATTATCTTCATTTTTTATTTCCTTTTCCAAACTTCATCTCCATGTCTTAAATTTTTTTTTTTTTTTTTTAATTTTCTAAAATTGTCTATACAAATATACAATGCACCCGAGCTTCTAAAATTTTCTAACAGGTGTCAGCAGGCATGAGCAAGAGGTGTAGACTAGTGTGTTTAATTGGACAATAAGTGTGTGGTGTGAAGCTGACCTGTGTGAACTGTTAAGTGGGATTTCCTTTCCATAGATTCTTTTGGCCACCATTGTTACCTTAATTCTCTCGGTTTATAACTGAGTCTTTATAAGCAAATTCTTCGCCATCTAATTTGATGTACCTTCATTATATTTGAAAATTGTGTTAATAGAGAACTTTTTCCAATATTATGTCGTCTCTAGCACTTTATAGCTCACTTCTTTGTTATCATTTATAAATTATTGTAAAATTTTATTCTAATGTTAGCAACTGGCACTATTTTTAGCTTCTCTTTCTTTGTGAAGTGACTCATGGTCCCCACTTGCTAATGCAATTTGTTTATTTTCATGTTATGCCTAGGTGTGGTTCATGGGTGAGTACTCCCACATCTCAATGGACTTTGATGATGTAAGTGTTCTTTTCAATTATATTGATATTTGTGTTTTAGCACTAGATATCAGAACAGGAACAACCATGCCATTTTTCGTATAGTTTCGTACAGAACAGGAACAACCATGCTTTTGCATGTAATGTGTTCTACAGGTTGGATTCAATATGCGTAAGGTAACTAAAGGAAATGTTACAATAAAGTTGTGGGATCTTGGAGGTCAACCCAGAATTCGGAGCATGTGGGAGCGTTATTGTCGTGCAGTCATCAAATAGCTTTATAAAATAAACTACTGTTTAAACATATTGCTTTTAAACAGATTTCAGAGCATGTGGCGTAGGTCCCTTTTTTGTAGTGAGAAGTCATCAATATCTCAATTTAATTGCTTAATATCATAAATATTTAATTACGTTCTCCTTTTGATTTCAGGCAAAACTTTTCGATTTGAAGCCCACCTCAAACGGATCACTAGGGGACGGGGATATTTGGCAGGAGAGGCGAAGCATATATATATATATATATTTAATTATGAAACTAGGTCATGGGGTCCTTAGATTGTTAACTTTTTTTTTTTTTTGGAATAAAAGGATTGAGCATGTAAAGTTTAAAATATTTGGTTGATTTGAAAGGTTGGATCATAGGTTGAAATGAAATATTTTGTTTGAATAAAAGAATTTGACATCTATTTTATTTATGGATGTGCTTGAATATGAGATTAATAGCTTTTTTTCTTTATATAATTTTTTTTAAAGCATTAAAAATTACATTAAAAAAAAGTATTACAAAAAGCATAAAAAATATTGCATTAGAAAAAAGTATAAAAAAAATATTATTTTAAAAAAATTTGCATAAAAAATTGTCGACGTAATTTTTTTTTTTTTTTAAATTTGCATAAAAAAGCCACTGCCCTAAACAGTTGTAAAAAAAGGAGTGGTTTTATTTTACCACTATACAAGACAGTGGTTTATGAACTTCATAAACCACTGTCTTGTATAGTGGTAAAAAAAAACCACTCCTTTTTTTACAATTGTTTAGGGCAGTGGTTTTTTGAAAAAAAACCACTGTCAAAGACAGTAGTTTTTTGAAAAAACCACTGTTTAAGGCAGTGGTTTTTTGGGCTTTTTCACGTAGTGTTAAATTTATACAATCGAATCTATTCCAATCAAAATGTAAATCTAAGCCCTATTACATTCATTCACTGATCTATAACTTCTTCTATTCCCGAGACCACTAAGATTTTTAGCCTTACATCTTCTTGTGATGACTCATCAATGGTTCAGATCTCTGGGCCATCTCTAGAAGTACTAATCTTCTCGGGTTCCTCTTCCCAATGTGTCGTCAATCTTCTCTAGGGTTTCAGAATGCTTTTTCGAAACTTAAAGATGCATTTTTATATCATTTTTCGAAGTTAGGGTTTCAAACTCATTTAATCTGGGTATTTTCATATCAGTTTCATGGTTTTCTAGGTCCAAGCCTCGACCGATCGACCTTGAATCTCGATCGACTGAATTGGACTAGATAGGAAATTCCTGCACTGTGCACTGAATTTTAAACGGTCGTTCCTTTCTACTCTAATGTCCGATCAATGCACATTTGAGGTGTTGGAAAGATGACTTCATGTACTTTCATTTTAAATTAGTTTCGTTATGATCCAATGGTTATAGAACTAGATACACTCTTTCCAAAATAGGTCTTATCTTCTTTCATTCTTTGGCGCATGTAACTTTCGTACATTGTAACTTTTCATTGTTAACTTTTAACTTTTGGGTCCATTTTTTTGGTTTAGTAGCTTTTTACCTATAAAACATCAAAACTAAATAAAATATACGTAACTAGCCTTCAATGAACGATAATCTATAGTGTTTTAGGGGTTAATAATCACAACTTTGCTTCTCAACAATGAGTTTGTAAGCTGTTCTAGTGAAGCAGTTAGTTTAGCTGGAAGGAAATGAGTTGTCTTTGTGAGACGATCAACCACTACCCAAATCATATTTGTAACAGCCCGACTTTCCTGTTTCCCCAAAAACCCATATAATATATATATATATATATATATATATATATATATATATATATATATATATATATATTCCTTCATACACCTTAAACTCAATGAAAATCAGACCGTCAGATCACACTTCATAATCCGAACACAGAAATACTTGGTACATCCACACACATGTGGAAATCAAAGCAGATAATACACATGACAGATTAAATCTCTAGTTCTAATGTCCAACATGAACAGTAAACTAAAACAAACCACTAGTGCTGACTAACCATCACCAACAGTGGTGTACAATACATGTATAACAGCACGAACGTATAAAGCCTAAACTTACCAAAATCCACGATGTACTAAATCTACGATCCCAGAGATCTTACAAATTCTCAAGTCTTCAATCCTCAAGTCTGGTGTCCTGATAAATGTTGTACTTGTGACGTATAGTCGGGGTGAGCTAACAGTCTTAGCTCAATGGAGAAAACTAATACCAATATACATCTCATCACATATATAGATTCAAAGACAAGATCAAAACATTTTCATATTCAAAATAGAAACTGAATTCAAAGGCATTTTTCCAATCAAAGTTGAAACTAATGTCAAAGGCATTTTCTTATCAAAACCGAAACGAATTTAAAAGGCAAATTGATTTCGAAGACATTTCCTTATAACAATCAAAACTGGGTTAAAAGAGAAACTGATTTCAAAGACGTTTCCTTATCAAAATCAAAACTAATCTCAAGGACAAACTGATTTCAAAGACATTTTCTTATCAAAACCGAAACTGATTTCATATAAAAAGCATTTTCTTATCTTTGATTTACTCAGGTCGAATCACATTCATTTACACGTCTTATCTTTCTCACATAACTTACTTACATGTCTTACACATTCTTACATAGTTTTACTTACATGTCTTACACATTCTTACACAGCTTACAAAATCGATTCACGGATATCCTGCCGTGCCGGTTCGATTCACTTACATGTCTTACATATTCTTACTTAGCTTACATAGTCGATTCACGGATATCCCGTCGTACCGGTTCGATTCACGGATTTATTACCGTACCAGTTCGATTCACGGATATCCCGCTGTGTCGATTCGATTCACGAATATCCCGCCGTGCCGGCTCGATTCACAGGTTTAACCACCGTGCCGGTTCGATTCACGGATATCCCGCAGTGCCAGTTCGATTCATAGGTTTAACTGTCATGTCGGTTCGATTCACGGGTTTAAACGTTGTGCCGGTTCGATTCTGCCCTAGCGGCTCATTGTGTACTTATAATCCGCCTATAGCGGTCCACAACACACTTATAATCCGCCCATAGTGGTCCACAGCACACTTATTATCCGCCCATAGCGATTCACTTAATTTTTCTTAACTTATGGTTTGATTTATTTATTTGATGTTTGATATTTCATTCCATACTCGATCTTTCTAAAATTTCAGAACAAAATGTTTTAGATCCTCCAACTGATTCCAAAACAAAACACATTTTCGGTATTTCAAAATGTTTCAAGCAGATGTATGCTCGATATTTTAAAAGGGTAGAAAGCAACATATATTTCGATATCTCAAAAGCTATAAAGCAAATACATGAATAAACATGTCAATATTTCAAAAGATTTCAAAGAAAACATATATTTGATATTTTAACAAGTCTAAATGCAATTCAAATATGTTCAATTTATTATATTTCGAACGATCATATCGAAGCATCTATGAAAAATCAAATCAAAATGCAATTGTGTATAAAGTTTTTTCCCACCTTAACCTTGAAGTTGCACGAAGCCAAGCAAAATCATATCGATGGCCATTCACCCTTAATCTATATCACAAGTACACAATGATTCATCAAGGATTAACCCTAATCAGTAATAACCTAGACATAGTTAAGTGTTTTCTCAAAACGAGGCAGAAACGGACAAGCTCGTACAAACTTAGAATTTGACCCAACTTCCCACAAAATTTTGACCTTTAAAATAGTTGATTTACAAGTTGGTCAATTCACAACAGTTCTAGAGCTTGTTGTCCTCTTTCCAACGCCATAAGAATCGCATAAATCGGAGTTCAGAGTAAAACATTATAACTAAAATACCGAAGCAATATTGGCAAACTCAGTCAAATTCGACCAGTCGATTTCAAATTCGATCGGTCGGCTTTCAAATTCGACCGGTCGATTTCTCCAGAACCCAAATTACATGTTCACTATTTTTCATAAATTGACCGGTATTGCTACTTTCGATCGGTCGGTTTTGTATCTCAAGAAAATAGGAATTTGACCCAACTTCCCACTAAATTTTGACTTTTAAAATAGTTGATTCATATATTAGTCAATTCACACTATAAGAATCGCATCAATCAGAGTTCAAAGTAAAAAGTTACGATCAAAATACCGAGATAGTGTCAACAAGCTCAAACAAATTCGACCGGTCAATTTCAAATTTGACCGGTCGGTTTCCAAAATCGACTGGTCGATTTTATTTTGACCGATCGGTTTTGTTTTGAAGCCTTCAGGTTCATAGCTTGACAAAATCGATCGGTCAATTTGAAAATTGACCGGTCGGTTTTGTCAGATTTCTCTCAAACTCGGGTTTTTAACCTCAAAATTTAATGTTCTTCAAAACCTTAACTCTTTTCTTCAAATTTCTCACCCATATATATAAACCAAACTAACACAACTCTACTCATAATTTAACACAATTTTCATACCTTTGATTGATCGATTTCTTGATCCACGAGCTCACGTTCAAGCTAGGGTTTCAAAGTCAGAATTTAGAAAAATACGTCAATCCTAACTCCACGAACTTCACAAATAGGCTCAAATCTGACACACACATTCTTAGTTTAGAGCTCTCCTTCCTCCTCTTCTCTCGTTCTCTCTCTAAAACTCAAAATCCCAAAAGCAATGCAACAGAGTATTAGCTTCCAAAGGAAGCTCTTTGCTTTTATATAAAAAGTGGTTGTTTCCCCCACAAAGCACATACACTCTTTTGTATATTAGTTCTTATCCAAAGAACTAGATTTCGCGTGAAACAGACATACCTAATTAATGTGTTATCTATTATATAAATGATCTTTTGGTTCAATGTGGGGCCTACACACCCAAACTACTTATCAATCGGATTCGGTGTTAAGCCAATATACACCACCACGGTATATGAATTTGGTCCTAAAAATCTCACACGAGCTCAAACGGACCCAAAACAATCCCATTTGAAAAATCCGTACGGGAATGTGTTTCTTAACAGACATGCAACCAATCAAGACCTATAGTTTCAAAAAATGTTAGGATGTTACAATATTGTAATCATTTCGACTTTTGGGGAGTCATGAGACGAAGTCCATCGCAACATGTTCCCATTTCCATTGTGGAATCTCAAGGAGTTGCAGTAATCCAACTGAGTTCTAGTGCTCTATTTTCACCTTTTGACAGATCAGACATTGCAAATGCTTTCTTCATTCTGATGCACCAGTATTTTCTCTTCAAATCGTGGTACACTTTTGTTCCACCAATATGAACTTTGTATTTTTAATGGTGAACTTCTTTCAAAATTTCCTTCTTCAACTGTGTGAGGTGGTGATCATTAAAATCTTAAGCAAGTACTAAGGGTGAACCTCAGAGACGACTGTTATCTAATCTAAAATCTCAGTTAGAAAAAGTTTTGGTTTTTAAAACTAAAAGGAAACTAAATGTTTGTAAAATAGAAATAGATTTTTGAAAGCAAAGGAGAAAACAGTCTAGGACCCCTCTTGATTGCCAATTCGTAATAACTTTGAATTCCGCGTAATAACCTTCTCTTCTCTACAAGCTAAAGCTAGGTAAAATAATCAAATACCATTCATAGTCATGGACTAGTCAGGACGATATAATCCATCTAATCTCTAGCGATCTAATTTGTAAGCATCATTGCATGAAACCTATCAAACTAAACTACAACTACTAATTTAATGACGAATATTCTGTCAATTCTAATCCTAATCCCTATAAGGTGATTACGTTTATCATAAATAGAAATGAACGCTTTAGAATCATTCATAACAAGTCACAAACAATGGTGAATCTCAATCATGCTATCATTACCATAAACAAATTTAAATTAGAAAAGAAAACAAAACTTTGAATTAAATCTTATCTTTAATTACAAGAGGTCCCAAACTTCGAAAACTAGCCACGCATCATAGCTCTGATCTTCATCATCGGAGTATAACCCTCTAATTTGATCATAGGATGATGGTTTACATTCTCACAAACTCTCCAAATCTAGGAAAAGTATAAAACAAGAAAGCAAGGAGAAGCTATAAAGTTTATATATAAAACCTAAGTAGGGTCCTTATTTATATGTCCATAAGGTCCTAGTACAATGAGAAAGTATAGGAAAGAAATCTTAAAATGACTAATTAAGAAAGGAAAGAAAGGATTCCCAAATTGAGAACAATCCCAATTCTGCCGAATTAGCACTGTTGTTGTTTTCCTAGTCTCGACAGGACGAGATCCAATCTCAACCTGTCGAGATTTGGATTTTTATTTGTCTGCTAGCCAATCTTGATTGGTCGAGTTTCAAACTGGACCTGTCGAGATTTCTATTTTCTGCTCTATTTTCTTCCATAGGCTCCTCTCTTCATGACTTTGCACCTTTTCTTTTCTTCTTCATCATTTTAACTTACATTCTTCCCTTTGCTTTCAAAACCTCCTGCACACAAAACTCAACTAATTTCAAACATTAGGTGTCTTTCAAGGTCGAGAAATGTCAGGATTCGAGGCTTTTGTAACACCTGTCCCTCGATTCTTGTATTGGTCAACCAAGACCTGATGGGGCCTGACTATGCCAGGTGACTACCTGAGGCCAGGTCTACCAAAATTCTTGAGGCACCCACCTTAAAATGATAGAGAAGTTGTTATTACTAGTGGCAATCATAGGGCACCCAATTTAATTGGGTGGGTGTGTTAGAAAAATTAATGAGACACACAACACATCTCATACCCCAGAATTAGCCCGAATTATTGCATAGACAAATTTTGACCTGAGGTTTGACCCGAATTGAGCCTGAACTTTGGGGGTGATGAGACGATCATTACCTATGGATTGGATTTTAGAACTTGTCTCGGGATCTAGAGATATCTTTAGTCAAAGATTGACCCATAAAATAAAGGTTTGGAGATGTGCTAATACATAGAGTCATGTGTTAGTGCTTTTCACAAATGAGTGGCATTTCCTATAAATTCCATTCCCAAGGGCAAATGAAATTAATATTCCTAATTTTTAAAATTAGAAACTAGGATATTTCAAATATCTAATTAATCTATACCCTTGATCTATTTGACTTGAAGTTGACCAATCTTACACCACCCATTTTACATTGAGGAAATCTAGGGTGTAAGATGCACTAGGTGGCATGCACCACAAGATCTAGAAGAAAGTAGGCATTCACAGGTTTTGAGGACCTAGGAAACCATAAAAGACAAGTCAAATGAGAGTGTGTGGTGGAAAAAGGGGAAGTCAATGGGCGCATGGGAGCTTGTAGTAAAGAGAGAGAGAAGGAATACTTTGGAAATGTGGAGAGATGGCATGGGAAGTGAGGGTGTGCCACTTGGCACAATATTAAAGCCCATGTCTCCCCATCCCCTTGCAAAAACCGGTTTCCATAGGGAACCCTTCATTTCAAACCCTCTTCATCTTCTTCCTCTCTCCTAATCTCCATTAGAACTCCCTTAGAACCCTAAAATTCTAGAAATTCACATCAATCCAGCCATTGGATCTCAAATCCAACACCACCACCCCACTCCCCATACCTTCTAGTTCCACATATATATTTTTGGGCTTCATCTCAGCCCTTTCAACCATAAGAACTGAGGCAAACCAGCAAGGAAGAAAAGCTTAGCTAAGGTCTAGCCTTTGTCCGGCTTCCTAGTCTTGTTGTATCTAAATTTTTTCATAGTTTTTATGGTCTTTTCTTTATTTTGGATGGCTGAAATTCTGGGATGACTATGTCCACACATGGGACCAGCATATGAGAGCTTTGGTTGTGATCTATAGGATCACCTAGAGCCATCCAATGGTCCATGATGGCCATGAAGGCCTAGACCATTAGATTATGACATGTTTATGATTTCTCTTATAATTTTTATGGTTAAAATGGAGTTTATTTTTAAGATATCTAAACATTATGGAATAGTGTATGGACCTGAGAAAAGGGTGACCATGCATGTGATCTTTACATCCATGCAAGGCCATCCAATGGTCCCAATTGACCTAAAAGGTCAAACTAGGTTATTTTTGCAAATTTGCTTGAAATTCTTGTACTTTTGGCAAAATAAAATAAGATTTGAGATATGACTTTTAGAAATTTTTTATTGAGTTATGGACATGAGCAAGATGATTCCATGCATGTGATCTTTTAGTACATGCATGGCCATCTATTGGTCTAGATTGACCAAGAAGGGCAAATCTTAGAAAATTGGTATTTTCTTGGATTTTCTATGGTTTTGATAAAAATAAATAGTTTTAAAATATAGAATGCCAAAATTTTTGGTCACACAATGGACCAGTGACCTGGGATGTTAATCTTGTGATCTGGGTGATCATACAAGACCATCCTATGGCCATGATATGGTCATCCTTGGCCACTATGCTCCAAAGTGTAGAAAAATTTGTATTCTTGGATTTTCTTGATCATGCCATCTGTTTTGTGACAAATAATCCTTATAGATGAATAATATAGGCATAGTAGGTTATGTTTATGAGTTTTTTTATCTCTGTGATTCATCATTATATTCACGGATTTCTAGGTCAAATGTTGGTCAAGGATGCATCTCTACACTATGTATTGCATAGTATTGATAGCTGATATTTTATTGCATAGACTATCCATAGAAATTATGATTTGATACTTGCTGCTTATTGATAAATTATTCATGTGAGATCTCTAATTTTATTCATCATGAATTGGTTTAATCATGATTGATATGAATGACTCTAGATGGCTTAATTTCTAGAATAGTTATAAGTGATCTAGTATAGAATTTTTGCCCTATTTCTATGAGATTTAGAATAAGCTTTTAACATGATTAAGTGGCTGGAATATAGTAAGATTTATATGGTTAAATCTCAGAAAATGTTAGTTCATTATTAATCTTGATGGATGCCTATTCGGATGGTCTCAATTGATTGTTTGGAAAACTTACTTGATTGGATAGGATTTCTTGATAAAGATACCTAGAACTTGCTTGATTTAATCATATAATGTTGATTTCTTGATGAACTTAAATAAGTTTGAAAATTGTAGAAATTTTCATGTTTGACCATTGACTTTGATCATGAGAATTTTGATGGTATTAGATGCATGGATAGGATTAGATGCATGGGTAGGCTATATACGCGATACATAGAAATGAAATTAAGGATTTTTAGAAGGGATTTTGTATAAAATATTTTCGAAAAGAAAATTGGGTTTGAAATTCTACACGTGCCCAATTAATTGGCCTGATCGGATGGCTCCGAAAGCCCAATCCAATATTTATAAGTAAATTGATACCGATGAATAAGAAATTACCGGCAAGTAATTTGAGTTGCGTAATTAGTAAAATAAACCCGAAATAGGTCCCTATAAAACTTGAGATTTAACTTAGGAATGTCCTGGACCGAGACACAAGAAAATATGGCATTGGATGGACCACTATGTCGACCCCATCGAAGGCCCAAATCCGTGGACCTTGCAGCCACAACAATCTATCCCGGAACAACGAACATAATAAATATAAACAAATTTCAAAAGCATCCCAAAAAATTCTTGAAATACTTTAATGGTTTCCCGATGCCCGATAAAAATTGCAGACCCGAACCCCACACGGGTTGAAAGTTACGACACCCAGAACATAATGCGGCAAAGCTGCCTTGTTGCACCTGAAAACAGAGCTGTAATAAGCTATATTTTCCGTGCCCGAACACTTGTTGGAAAAATCTGGGATTAATTGAATATAGAACTTAATATGTCTTTAAAGCTTGAGAAAAATTTTACTCCTTGATTTGATCAGAATTGATGGCGAGAAAATCGGCAAATTATCAACACAAAATTTTAGCAAATGGCACCCAACATGAAACAGACCCAACCTTCGATCATATGGACCAGATTACATCCTGATATGTTGTTTGACCTATAAAATATGAATGAAAAACTTGGGTAACTCACAGATCTTTCCAACGAGTTGCTAAGTGCTCGATTCCAATAAGAGTTACGAACCCGACACTGAGGCCCAATATATCTGCCCCAAAACCCTGATAAAACAGAACAAATCTCGGTGATCTATCTACCATGATCATCCCTGATCATATTTTTGATTGCCACCACTTGATAAAGATGCTATTATCAGTGCTCTTACCGTTAGTTTTGGAAGAACTCAACAATTCGATGAGAATCGAATATGGTGGATAATTTACTGTAAGTTGTCTGCCATCCTTCAAGAAAAATCTGAATATATAAAGAATAAGAGCCTAGTACTTAGACCTTAACCCAAGACCAGTGACTAATTGGGAAGTCCCAATCACATGGTCATCTGAATCTAACCTGTGATAAAACCCATGTGAAAATTGGTCAACAAAGTCAAAGGCTCAACTTTAATGACCCGAAGGCTCGACTTTAATGACTCCATAAGGCCCAAAATCCTAACCCTTAGTGAATAAGATTTGTAAAGAAGATAAGAGATTTGCTAAAAGGCCCGGTCCATGGATTGAAAAATCTAAACAAGTTTATCGAGATACGAGCCTGACCCAAGACATATTGATTAAGGCCCATGGTGACTAAACACACATGACCTAGACCTTGGAAAGGCCTCCACCCCTAGTTTTAGATCTAGTAAGGGCCCGAATCACCTAGGAAATGGCCTATTGGATCCATTGGGCCTATAATCCATTGGACCCACAACCTATTGGACCTGCTGGATCCATTGGACCTATAATCCATCTGACCCATGACCTATTGGACCCTTTGGACTTATATTCCATTGGACCCATAACTAATTGAACTTATTAGACCTATAGTTCATAACACAACAAACCCATTGGATCCATAATCCCTTAGACCTAGAATATATTGAACCTAAGGTTTATGCAAGAACCATAAGAAAAAGTAATGAATAGTCCATTAGTTGAACTGACTTGAAATATAGCATTCTTAGAAACAAGCACTTGGATGCCTTGAACCTCGTTAGAGATGACCGAGTTTTTATCAACAATGATAAACATAAGTCACCTTTGGACTTTAAACTAAGGTAACACTTTATATAAGTGTAAGCCGAAAAGATCCTCCCTTAGGATCAAGTCACTTGAAACTCATACTTGACTTATGAATATGATAGAATATTAAAATATATAATAGATAGTGCATGATTAGACATAATAGAATACTGAAATATATGACAGACAGTGACGTGATCGGATATGATACAATACTTAAATGTATGATAGATAGTGATATGATCAGACATGATAAAATACTAAAATGTATGATAGGCAGTGACATGATCGGACATGATAGAATATTGAAATATATGATAGATAGTGAAATGATTAGACATGATAGAATACTGAAATGTATGATAGACAGTGGCATGATTAGATATGATAAAATTCTGAAATGTATTATAGACAGTGACATGATTAGATATGATAGAATACTGGAATGTAAGATAGTTAGTGACATGATAGGACATAATAGAATATTGAAATATATGATAAATGGTGACATGATTGGACATGCTAGATGTGACAGCCTGGATTTTAGCACCCCGAAACCCGTGCCATCAGCATGATCATCTTGACCATGCCCCCTGGCTAAGCACGGAACACTGGTATATCAAGCAATATAAATAAACTGAAAATGATAACAATAATTGCAAAAATAATTCACTATTTAAATGCTGATCAAAAGACGATTCTACCTTCATGCCCCTGCATGAATGGAGAACCGATCCGAACCATCGATGATTGCCAATCATCACAAATGGTTCACCCCAAAAGAATAATCCCAACATTTAATTACATTATTTAACGAAAACTAGGCTTGACATACCAAGCCGCACCAATTACGCTCATAAAAACTCTCAAAGATGCACAACGGAGTCCTCTAGAAGAAGTCCTTAGGAGGTGGCTCGAACTCGTCACCAAGCGCAAGGTCCGACCCACCAGGGTCAACATCCCCTGAAGCCTCAGCAGCTGCTAATAGTGGACCTGCGACATATAGTCTAATGGGTGAGCTACATCCTAGCTCAATAGGGAACAAACATAGTGAACATATAGATTAAAACCTCACATATATTCCATGATATTCTAAGCATGATGTAACTATGCAGATATTGATAAAACAGTTGAAAAGCTAGCAATTTATGATCACATTTTTCTGATAGTTTACATATGTCTTTTAATTACTCATGAATGATACTGACTAGGCCTAAAGCAAAACTTAAGCTTTCAACTTAAGTAATCCCCGAGCAATATAGCATCGAGCCCCGATGAGATACCCTTCATCGTCATCTATATAGACAGTTTTAAACGTATTCCCTGGGAATACAATTAGTACCCAAGCCCCTTTCCCCTGGGGATCGATAGTAGGGTATCAAACATATCACAACATCCCTGGGATGTCCTTACTGTGTACGGATACGCCTCCGCACTGGCCTACGGTTTCGCCAACAGATTTTATCCCCACATTGATGGGGTATCCTATCAAACCTCAAATAATAAAAATATCAGGTACTTTACATATAGTTATTCACCGTGTAAGTGTGGTATCTTATATCAGTTATGCCCTATCAGACATTATTCAATCTTAGATACATCCCTGGGATGTATCTATTCACCTGCATCACACCTGATGCTCTTATTACTTCACTTCCTCATCCCCTGGGGATGGCTCATTATTAGATGCTCTTATTGATGTCACTCACACACACTTTTCACAAAACTTTAAGCAATAAAATAGTTTTCAATTTGATTCTATATCACTACATACATGCTCTTGCAAATTAAAGTACATGTTCAAGGTGTTCCCTACCTCAAGTCTCTGATAATCACGCATCAAGGTCCCACGTGGCTCCTTATGCCCACGTTCACACGTACCACCTATGGTACAACATAACACATGCAATACATCAATAGAAATGTAACAAAGAAGGTCCAAGACCCTCTGAGAATCTCGAAGTCAAACTAAAAGTCAACCAAAACTAACTCAGTCGATTAATCGAACTCCAAGGTCGATTAATCGAATCTGATTCGATTAATCGATTCCCAAAATCGATTAATCAAAATTCAAAATCGATTAATCGGCTCCCAAAATCGATTAATCGAGGTCCCCATTCGATTAATTGAATCCCACATCGATTAATCGAAATTCTCTACTCTATCAATTCGATTCTCAGTTCGAGTAATCGAATTCCCAAAATCGATTAATCAATCCCAAATCGATTAATCAAAATTCGAAATCAATTAATCGAAATCCCATTTCGACTAGTCGATTTCCCCCGGTCATTTTCCTCCAGCCATTGGAGTTCACTGGAGGTTCTCAGTCGATTAATCGACACCAAAATTGATTAATCGAAATTCAAAGTCGATTAATCGAAACTCAGTTCGATTAATCGAATTCGGGTTCTTTGACTTTTCAACTTCTTGGCGAAAATCGATTAATCGAATCTCAATTTCGATTAATCGATTTGGCCAGATTCAGCTCCCTTTTGGACCGTTCTTCCAAATATTTTCCTACTCTTTTTCCTTCATTTTTCTAAGCACTTAATCTATCATTTTAAACATTCTTGACTGAATTTAAACCTCTATAACCTATGCATTTAATTTACAAAATTTTACCTTCAATCAATCTCAAATTGATTAGATCAAGGGGTTGGAAAGGCTAGGGTTCCAGCTTTGGCTTGAACGGATCCTTCGTGTCGAATCGGCCTTTTAAATGCTTGAATCCCCTTCCAACCAACCACAATAACTCCTCGCTCAACACTCTTCTTTACTCCTCTCTCTCTCTCTCTCTTCTTAACTCTCTTTCACTACTCTACATTGATTTTAGGGTTATTGAACCCTTATATACCCCTTCTCTATGTGTTGAGCACACACCCAAGATAGGTGTATGTGGCTCCAGATCTCATGTCACATTCCACACACTCACTCTGTTTTCTCATCACATTCGTTCATCACACCCCGAGTTGGTTTCTGAACTCTTACTCGGTCAAACCTATGACCACTCGGGCACGGATCTGGAGGTCACTGCTTAACGTAAAATTTTTGAGATATTACATCCTCCCTACCTTGGGAATTTTTGTCCCCGAAAATAACCCAAGGGCGTCGGTCTGGTCCCCCCCCCCCCCACACTCTTGGGTGAGGTGGACTAGTTGATTAACACAACATAGCGCAGACACACACATAGCATAAAAATATAATTGCACTAGAAAATTTACAAATCATTTTATTAATTAACAGAAAATTTACAAAATATTTACATCAATGTAACCCACAGTACAACCAGAATTTTGCCATGCAACGAAAATACAATGCAAAGTATGGCAGTCCAAGGCTCATGTCGTCCCCTCGCCAGACTGGTCGAGTGGTGGAGCAGTCGCCCGTCTGAAATGTCGTGAGCTATGGGGGTGGTTGAAAGTGGTGGGCGGTGTGGTCATTGTGGTATCTTGGCTCTCCGGGGTGGATGGCTGGTCGTAGTCGACGGTGGTGGCTGTGGCGTCTCGGTCGGCGGAAGTGGTGCAGAAGTGGAAGTACTAGCGTCGGTGGCACGCGGGCGGAATGCGGTACCGGTGTGGAAGGCAGTATGTCCGGCGGTCCACGCCGCCTCCTCAGCTAACCGTCGCTGGTAATCATGTGGGTAGATATGCCTCATGGTGTGGTACATGAGGAAATCCATCCGGCGGTTCATGCGTGCGTTGTTGGCCTCCATACGTGCCAATACGTCCTCGATAGTAGGGCCGGAAAGAGCTGCGGGTCGGCGACGGAATGAAGTCGACGTCACCAAGGTAGATCGAGGTGGTGGTGTAGCTGCTGTGGTGGGAGGTGGGATAATAGGCTGGCTCGCAGCTGGTGGAATAACAGGTGGAGCCTCCTCCACTGGTGGTGCTCCATCGGCGGGTGGTGCTCCGTCAGCGGGTAGGTCCAGCTGTGGTGGTGGGGGTGGTGGTGGTGATACAGCTGCGTCCTCAGCTGCGCTCGCTACTGGTAAGACCTTCTTCAGAAGGTTGTAACTACGGTTCCACAAGGAGTGTGAGAACCGTTTGATCTTGTCGGTCGCCCGCACCTCGTGGGGCGATATCATGTACGCCGGAGCGTCAGAATAGCTCTCCAATATGCTCGAGATGAGCCGAGCATAGGGCATCTTTTCTTTGGGCCTTAGGTTGCCCTTCATTAATTTACCCTTCATGTACCTCATCCCCTCAAGGATGATGATGGTGGCATCGAACCAACGACCCTTGTAGGCCGCGTATAGTGCTTGTTGAACCAACTCTACCCGTTCGGTATCGTGTCGCATCGGGTAGAGGTTGCACTTGATGATGGAGTCGAGCATCCACATATACGGGGGTAAGTCTACCCTCCGAATTGAGGTGCCCGAACCCCTCTTCCCCTTGGTCATGTCGCGGATGATCTCCTCGACATCCACCTCCACTGGGAACGGTGCGAATAGGGTGGTCTCAGGTACAAAGTCCAAATAGCACTCAAGTGCTTCATGGACGTGGCGACGTGTAATGGTGTAGTCTCGACCCTCTATCTTGGTCAAGACCACGTCGTCAGTAGGGCCATCGGTAAGGCCCTGGTAAAACAGTCGAACCAACCGAGGGTAGTAGGACCCACGGGTCGGTTTCAAAAGATTGCTGAGTCCGGCATTTTCAAGGTACTTACGAGCGCAATTGGTCTCGCCTTGCACATTAGGGTTTGTGAATAGGGTTGGGTAGATAATGTAATCGATCCCAATGGTTTTAGCCGCCCACCACTCGTTGGGTTGAACCACATTAGTGGGTGGTGGTGGCATAGGTGTGGATTCACGTGAAGGCTCACACGAAGATGCGCCCGTCGACCCGGGCGTGGTGTCCAATGCCGATGGCGATGGGGTCCTCACGGGTGATGGGGTCGGTGGTGGCGGTGCGGCGTTCTTTTGCCAGACCGGCAGTTTGGTGGTTGCCTTCTTTGAAGACAATCGGGTTTTCGGCGGCATTATGGTAAAAAATTGAAGAAAAGCTAAGGTTTCGCTAACTCAAATTGAAGAAAAGTTCAAATTTAGGGTTTACCGTAGGTTTAGGATGCGATGTTACTCGAATCCGATCCAAAATCGATCGGAATGTGCAAACCCTAGATGGTCACGGTCGGTTGGAGAAGGAAGAAGAATGGCGCCCAAATGCAAAAAGCCCAAATGATTCGAATGGGGAACAAAATCCCCAAATTTATATATATAGGCTCAGATTCGATTAATCGATTTCTCAAAGTCGATTAATCGAGTTGCAAAACTAGCTAAGGCGCTCGAAATCGATTAATCGATTTCCAAAATCGATTAGTCGAAATACAAATTCGATTAATCGACATCCATTTTGATTAATCAAAATCGTAGCCGTTTAAAATTTCAAAATTTTGAGCTCACTGGTGTTAGCCAGTCTATTAATCGAAATCCATTTCGATTAATCAAAATTTTAAAATCGATTAATCGAATTTTACTTCAATTAGTCGAAATCGCACGGTCCTTCAATTTTTTTTCCCAATTCCTTAAATGACTCGATTAGTCGAATTTTCTAGTTCGATTAATCGAATTACCAATCGATTAATCGAAATCGTCATCGATTAATCGAAATTTCATATAACTCAAATTTTCATTGAAGATCCCTTAAGTTATTCGATTAATCGAATCTCAAGATCGATTAATTGAAATCCAAATTCGATTAATCGAAACTTAGATCGATTAGTCGAATTCACTATTACTTTAAATCTTTCAATTATCAGGCCCACTGGCCTCTGCCAGTCAATTAATCGAATCCACTATCGATTAATCGAAATTTTCAAAATTTTCATCTATCAATATTTTTCCTCACTGGCTGATGCCAGTCGATTAGTCGAACAAAACTCGATTAATCGAATCCTCAAATCGATTAATCGATTTGAAAATCGATTAATCGGTTTTACCCGACTTCTCGAATTCTGTTGTTTCCTTTTTATCCTTTATTTCCATGGTGATATTTATCTCAAAAAATTTCAAATTCTCATTGAATATATTGAATTGCATGGAAGATAAGAAGCCGCAAACATTCTTGCGGTGTTACAATTTGGTACTCAGCTCGTTGTAAACAACTCAGGGTACTGTTCTTTTACATCTGCCTCTCGTTCCCACGTGGCCTCTTCGGTCGAATGATTTTTCCATCGAACAAGCACTAAGGGAATCACTTTAGTACGTAGTACTTGTTCCTTTCGATCCAAGATCTCCGCCGGTTCTTTTATCATGCTCATGTCCTCATGCATCTCCAAAGGTTAACTTCCTAACACATGAGATGGATCATTCACGTACTTCCTGAGCATCGATACGTGGAAAACATTATCTACCCGATCGAATAATGGTGGTAATCCAATGCGGTAAGCAACTTCACCTACACGACCCAAAATTTCAAATGGTCCAAGATAACGGGGACTTAACTTCCCTCTCTTGCCAAACCTCATCACGCCTTTCATAGGCGACACTTTCACAAACACGTGTTCACCCACTTTATAGTCGACACTAGTCCGCTTGATGTCAGCGTAACTTTTCTATCTGCTCTGAGCTGCTTTGAGTTTGGCCCTTATCATACGAACATAGGTGGCATTGTCTTCAAGTAACTCGGGTCCTAACACAAATTTCTCCCCGGTTTCTTCCCAATTGATGGGCGATTTACATCGCCGTCCTTATAAAGCTTCATATGGTGCCATCCCAATGCTCGTCTGAAAACTGTTGTTATACGCAAACTCAATCAACGGTAGGTGCTGATCCCATGACCCTTGAAGTTCTACCATACACGCTCTCAGCATGTCTTCAATCACCTGGTTCACTCGCTCTGTTTGCCCATCAGTTTGAGGATGGAAAGCTGAACTAAAATTTAGTCGCGTTCCCATTCCTTCTTGAAATTTCTTCCAAAACTTGGATGTATAAAGTGAATCACGATCTGAAACTATGCTGCTCGGAATCCCGTGTAATCTTACGATCTCCTTCATATATAAGTCTGCCAGTCTTCCTGCCTTATACATCATATTGTAAGGTAAAAAGTGCGCTGATTTGGTCAATCGATCCACGACTACCCAAATGGCATTATGTCTCTTGGCAGTACGCGGTAATCCAATAATGAAATCCATAGAGATCGATTCCCACTTCCATTCTGGTATTGGTAAAGGCTGCAATAGTCCAGCAGGATGCCTATGGTCAATCTTCACCTGCTGACAGGTCAAACACCGTGACACGTATTCGGCCACGTCTTGCTTCAACCCTCTCCACCAATAGTTCTTTTTCAAGTCTTGGTACATTTTGGTGCTACAAGGGTGGATAGCATAATTTGACTTGTGGGCTTCATCAAGAATCGTTCGTCTTAGATCGGCATTGTCCGGAATGCAGAGATGGCCCTTGAACAATAAAGAACCATCTTCTTTCAATGAGAAGTCCGGCCTGATGCCTTCAATCACATCTTGATGAATCTTTATTAACGTCGGATCTTTCATTTGTAGATCACGGATATCCTCAAATATTACCAGTCTCACTGATATGTTAGCCAAAAAGGATCCTGTAGCTTTCGACTCAATGTTTACATCATAGAGTGCCAGGTTTTCCAATAATTTCCACCGATGCATACCCAAAATCAAACAAGCTAACTGAGCTAAACTCTTCCGACTCAACGCATCGGCCACTACGTTAGCCTTGCCTGGATGGTACTGTATAGAACAATCATAGTCCTTGAGGAACTCCATCCATCTGCGTTGTCTCATGTTGAGCTCCTTCTGTGTAAACAGGTATTTGAGGCTCTTATGATCAGTGAAAATTTCAAACGTCTCACCATACAAGTAATGTCTCCAAATCTTCAGCGTAAAAATGACTGCTGCTAACTCCAAGTCATGAGTCGGATAATTTTTCTCGTGTTCTTTCAGCTGTCTTGATCCATAAGCTATCACATTCTTGTGTTGGTTGAGCACGCAACCCAACTCATTGTATGACGCATCGCTGTACACTGCGTATCCTCCACTGCCTGAAGGAATTGCTAGCACTGGAGCTGAAGTGAGTCTCGTCTTGAGTTCTTGAAAACTCTTCTCGCATGCGAGAAGAGCTCTTGAAAACTCTTCTCGGATGCCTTTCGTGTCAG
Source organism: Chloranthus sessilifolius (assembly GCA_021018995.1). Classification (NCBI taxonomy): domain Eukaryota; kingdom Viridiplantae; phylum Streptophyta; class Magnoliopsida; order Chloranthales; family Chloranthaceae; genus Chloranthus; species Chloranthus sessilifolius. The sequence continues at coordinate 60,374,057 of CM037587.1, forward strand.
CTTCGTGAGAGGTCTCGATATCTTTGAAAACCCCTCGACGAAACGTCGATAGTAGCCTGCTAACCCAAGAAAACTTTGGACATCGGTCACTGTCTTTGGTTGCTCCCATTTAACCACTGCTTCTATCTTTGCTGGATCTACATTGACACCGTGCTTTGAGACAACATGTCCCAAAAAGCTAACCTCTTCCAACCAAAACTCACATTTGCTTAGTTTGGCATACAATTGGTGTTCACGTAGTGTCTGTAGAGCAATCCTCAAATGTTCTTCATGTTCCATCTTGGATTTGGAGTATATCAAAATATCATCAACGAATACTACGACGCAGGAGTCCAGGTGTGGTTTAAACACCCAATTCATCAGATCCATAAATGATGTCGGAGCATTCGTCAACCCAAACGGCATCACAAGGAATTCATAGTGTCCATACCGTATCCTGAAAGCTGTCTTCTGGATCTCCTCTGCCTTGACTCTCAACTGATGGTATCCAGATCTCAGGTCGATCTTGAAAAAATACCTCACTCCTTGCAGTTGATCAAACAGATCGTCAATTCTAGGCAAAGGGTAGCAGTTCTTCACAATGAGTTTGTTTAGTTGTCGATAATCAATGCATAGACGCATTGACCCATCTTTCTTCTTAACAAACAAGACCGATGCTCCCCACGGAGGCACGCTCGGTCTGACAAACCCCTTGTCCATGAGCTCTTGTAGTTGCTCTTTCAACTCCTTCAACTCAGCAAGAGCCATTCTATATGGTGCTTTTGAAACAGGCTACGTTCCCGGTGCTAAGTCAATGGCGAATTCTACTTCTCTCTCTAGAGGTAATCTAGGCAACTCTTCTGGAAAGACGTCGGCGAAGTCTCGCACAACTGCTATCTCAGAGATGACGTTCTTTTCTTCCTTGTCCTCCTTTAAGAAAGCCAAGTATCCACTGCAACCCTTCATGATCATTCGCTCGGCCCTTATTGCTGAGATCAGTGGCATATGTGATGACCTCACTCCTTGAAATCGAAATGATCTTCTTATGTTGGGTCTGAAGATGACAACCTTGTTCTTGCAATCGACCGTGACACAATGCTGCGCCAACCAGTCCATGCCAAGGATCACATCAAACCCTTGCATGTCCAGCAGTATCAACTTTACCTCCAATTCATGCACATCCAGGTCTCGAATTGCTACGATGACGGATTTGCAAGCTAGCTCTGTGTCCACTAACTCTCCAGTCGGAATAGACACAGATAAGACAAAATCCAACGCCTCTAGAATAATCTTCATCCTCTTGGCAAATCCTGGAGTGACGAATGAGTGGGTAGACCCTGGGTCTATCAACACTCTAGCATCATATCCAACGAAGCATCCTTTCTCATATACAGTTAGCGTACCTATAGTATACATACATACATACAATAATTTACATATCAATTTACACCCCTAATTCACATATAAATTTAGTGTTTGGAAAATAATCTACACTATTTCCTAATGAATGCACCTTCTCTATCTAAAATTTTCAGGGAATTGACAACTCTTTATTTAAATGAAAATCTCACCTTGGATGACGTCATGCATGTTCCCTGCTTCCTGAGCAGTGACTGCATAGGCTCTTCCATGAACGACCAACTTCCGTGCTTGAATGGGTCTTGGCGCTGAAACTGAAGCCGTCTTCCCTTTATCAACCTCGGGGCAATCCTTGATCAGGTGGCCCACCTTGCCAAATCGGAAACAACCCCTGGATCCCACTCTGCAATCCACGGTCCTATCAGGCTTGCCACACTTGGCACAAGTCTCTCGAGGTGCATAAGAAACTGTACGAGAACCCTGTGTGACGGTAGCGCCAGTAGACATGGCAGGGCTCTCATAGCGTAAAGGTCTCCCCGACGCAAGTAGCGGAAATCTCTGTTGGTTGCTCTGTTGCGCCGGTCTTTCGAAACTCCCTTGGAACTGTGGTCTCTGATTTTAGGCCACGAACCTCGGCTTTTTATTCACCGGTTCGTAGTTCTCCATTCTTCCTTGATCTGTGTTTCCCCTTTGTTGTTCTCTCTGCCTATATCTGTTATTATTCTCCTCTTCCACAACTAGTGCCTTGCTCATGACCTCTTCATAGGTCCTCAACTGAAATGGAGCTACTCCTCCCCTAACCTCAGGCTTCATGCCTTGCTGAAACCTCTTTGCCTTCATCACGTCGATGGCGACATAATCAGGAGCAAAATGGGCGAGTCGTAGAAACTCCACTCCATACTCTCTCACGCTCATCCTCCCTTGCACTAATTGTAGAAACTGAATCTCCATTTGGTTTCTTACCACCTCTGGAAAATATTGTTTGTTGAACTCCTCAACAAACTCCTCCCAAGTCCACGGCAACTCTGGGGTCTCTTGAGCCCTATTTCGTATCACGGACTTCCACCAAGGCCCAGCCTCCCCATCTAGCATGTAGGCTGCCCATCTAACACTCTCATCCTCTATGCATGTCAGCACGCTGAACACCTTCTCCATTTCCATTAACCAATTCTCTGTTGCCATCGTGTCTGCCTGCCCAGAAAACGTAGGAGGTCTCATCCTCCGGAACTCAGTAAAAGACAAAGGCACAGGCAATGTAGGTCCTACAGGTGGTGTAGGTGGCTGCTGCTCTCTTGCTGCATGAGCTGCAAAGGATGCGGCTTGTTGTGCCATGGCAGCTGCCATGGTCTCCATGGTGTGCATCATCCTTTGGCGCACCTCTCTATCTTCCTGTCTTTCTCTCACCCTCTCCTGTTCTCGTTGATCTCGATCCTGACGATCTCGATCCTCATCCTCTTGTTGTCTACTACTGCTGCCCCCTGGGGCCTCACTACCTCCTAAGGGTACTCGATTGGTAGGAGAGATGTAACCATCTCCACTACGGAAACTTCTCTGCTGGCCTCCTCTCGGTCGGCCTCTTCCCTAGATGACATTGACGGCTGCATTTGAAACTAAAGTTTCGTTAGCAGAAGTCCCTATGTTCTGACAAAAAGAATGATTGTCAGAATTGCTAAAAGAAATGGCTCTGATACCAACTGGGACAACCCGAATTTCGATACCTCGAACCCGTGCCATCAGCATGATCATCTTGACCATGCCCCCTGGTTAAGCACGGAACACTGGTATATCAAGCAATAGAAATAAACTGAAAATGATAACAATAATTGCAAAAATAATTCACTATTTAAATGCTGATCAAAAGACGGTTCTACCTTCATGCCCCTGCATGAATGGAGAACCGATCTGAACCATCGATGATTGCCAATCATCACAAATGGTTCGCCCCAAAAAAATAATCCCAACAATTAATTACATTGTTTAACGAAAACTAGGCTTAACAGACCAAGCCACACCAATTAAGCTCACAAAAACTCTCAAAGATGCACAATGGAGTCCTCTAGAAGAAGTACTCAGGAGGTGGCTCGAACTCGTCACCAGGCGCAAGGTCCGACCCACCAGGGTCAACGTCCCCTGAAGCCTCAGCAGCTGCTAATAGTGGACCTGCGACATATAGTCTAAGGGGTGAGCTACATCCTAGCTCAATAGGGAACAAACATAGTGAACATATAGATTAAAACCTCACATATATTCCATGATATTCTAAGCATGATGTAACTATGCAGATATTGAGAAAACAGTTGAAAAGCTAGCAATTTATGATCACATTTTTCTGGTAGTTTACACATGTCTTTTAATTACTCATGAATGATACTGACTAGGCCTAAAGCAAAACTTAACCTTTCAACTTAAGTAATCCCCGAGCAATATAGCATCGAGCCCCGATGAGATACCCTTCATCGTCATCTATATAGACAGTTTTAAACATATTCCCTGGGAATACAAACATATCACAACATCCCTGGGATGTCCTTTATGTCGGATCGCCTTCGGCCTCTACGATTTCGCCGCCATATCGGGTCACCGGATATCCCCTGCGTGTGGGTATCCCGCCACGTCGGTGGGGTATCCTATCAAACCTCAAATAACAAAAATATCAGGTGCTTTACATATAATTATTCACCGTGTAAGTATGGTATCTTATATCAGTTAAGCCCTATCAGACATTATTCAATCTTAGATACATCCCTGGGATGTATCTATTCACTTGCATCACACCTGATGCTCTTATTACTTCACTTCCTCATCTCCTGGGGATGGCTCATTATTAGATGCTCTTATTGATGTCACTCACACACACTTTTCACAAAACTTTAAGCAATAAAATAGTTTTCAATTTGATTCTATATCACTACATACATGCTCTTGCAAATTAAAATATATGTTCAAGGTGTTCCCTACCTCAAGTCTCTGATAATCACGCATCAAGGTCCCACGTGGCTCCTTGTGCCCAAGTTTACACGTACCACCTATGGTACAATATAACACATGAAATACATCAATAGAGATGTAACAAAGAAGGTCCAAGACCCTCCAAGAATCTCGAAGTCAAACTAAAAGTCAACTAAAACGAAGCCAGTCGATTAATCGAACTCCAAGGTCGATTAATCGAATCTGATTCGATTAATCGATTCCCAAAATCGAATAATCGAGGTCCCCATTCGATTAATCAAATCCCACATCGATTAATTGAAATTCTCTACTCTATCAATTCGATTCTCAATTCGAGTAATCGAATTTCCAAAATCGATTAATCGATCCCAAATCGATTAATCGAAATTCGAAATCGATTAATCGAAATCCCATTTCGACTAGTCGATTTCCCCCGGTCATTTTCCTGCAGCCACTGGAGTTCACTGGAGGTTCTCAGTCGATTAATCGACACCAAAATCGATTAATCGAAATTCAAAGTCAATTAATCGAAACTCAGTTTGATTAATCAAATTCGGGTTCTTTGACTTTTCAACTTCTTGGCAAAAATCGATTAATCGAATCTCAATTTCGATTAATCGATTTGGCTGATTCAAATTTCTTTGTTTCTTCCAAATCTTTTCCTACTCTTTTTCCTTCATTTTTTTAAGCACTTAATCTATCATTTTAAATATTCTTGACCAAATTTAAACCTCTATAACCTATGCATTTAATTTACAAATTTTACCTTCAATCAATCTCAAATTGATTAGGTCAAGGGGTTGGAAAGGCTAGGGTTCCAGCTTTGGCTTGAACGGATCCTTCGTGTCGAATCGACCTTTTAAATGCTTGAATCCCCTTCCAACCACCCACAATAACTCCTTGCTCAACACTCTTATTTACTCCTCTCTCTCTCTCTCTTCTTAACTCTCTTTTACTACTCTACATTGATTTTAGGGTTATTGCACCCTTATATACCCCTTCTCTATGTGTTGAGCACACACCCAAGATAGGTGTATGTGGCTCCAGATCTCATGTCACATTCCACACACTCACTCTGTTTTCTCATCACATTCGTTCATCACACCCCGAGTTGGTTTCTGAACTCTTACTCGGTCAAACCTATAACCAGTCGGGCACAGATCTGGAGGTCACTGTTTAACGCAAAATTTTCAGGATATTACACTAGAATACTGAATGTTTAATAGATAGCGATATGTCTAGATTTAAAAAGATACAGAAGTGTACAAGATTGATAGATAGTGATATGCTTGAACAAGAATTTTTGAATGAAATGCTTAAATTTCGTTAGAGATAACAGAGTTTTATTATCAATAATGATAAACATAAGTCCTCCATTGGACTTTAAACTAGGATAATACTTGATATAAGTGTAGGCTGACGAGATCCTCCCTTAGGATCGAGTCATACTGTGACAGCCCGGATTTTCCCAACCTAAACTTCCTGATATTTTTTTTTTTTATCCTATACCCAATGGGAAAACCCAAACCGCCAGATCGTAAACCACAATCTGATACAGAATGCTTGGTACATCCATAAATAAACAGAAATCAAAGCAATTATTACATATAGCATAATTAAAACCACCATATCAAAAATCCAACAAGAACAAAACTAAATAAACACCAGTGATGACCAACCATCACCTAACAATGGTGTACACTAGTACGAATGTACCAAAACTTAACTCACCAAATCCACAAAGCACAATTCTACGATCCCTGAACAAAGTACAAATTCTTGTTCGAAAGCTCCCTTCTTTTAGTATGTAATTTGGGCCCTCCCAAACCTACACATGTGACGTATAGTCGGGGTGAGCTAACAACTAAGCTCAGTAGAGGATAAAACAACATAAATTTACATTTAACATTCGAAAACATAGCTTCAACCAAGAGTCAAAACCATCATTTAATTCTGCTTCCAAAAACTTAATCATTTCCCTTCTTTTCAAACACATTATTTTTCAAAGCATTCATCAATTTCTTCTATTTCAAAACTCAACCTTAAACATTTAACTTTACCATGATATTCCATCCAAAAGCACACATAACAAAAAGAATCTTAAAACAATTAGACTTATCCAGGAATATCCAAGATTTCACACACATTCCAAATAACGTCGAATTTGCAAATACAAACTCAAATAGCACAAGGGTGTCAAAGGGTGTTCAATGTTTCCAAAGTGTCCAAGGGATGCAACGATGTCCAATGGTGTCCAAAGGTGTCCAATGATTCCAAAGTGTCTAAGGGATGCAATGATGTCCAAGGGTGTCCAAAGGTATCCAATGATTCCAAAGTGTCCAAGGGATGCAATGATGTCCAAGGGTGTCCAAAGTGTGTTCAATATTTCCAAAGTGTCCAAGGGATGCAATGATGTCCAAAGGTGTCTAATGATTCCAAAGTGTCCAAGGGATGCAATGATGTCCAAAGGTGTCCAATGATTCTAAGGTGTCCAAGGGATGCAATGATGTCCAAGGGATGCAATGATATTCCAAGGGATGCATATGCAGCGTATGTATGAATGCGTGTACGGATAGGCCGCCGTACTGGCCCAAGGGATGCAGTCAAAGAATCCAAAGGATTCATAATGCAAATGAAAATGTCAAAAGTCCAAGCGTCGTTGAGTAAATCATAGTTCCAAGGGTGTCAAAATGATTTACGAGTGTCACTAGCGATCTCAAGATCTTACTTTCAAAACACGAGTCGAGTTCAACAAAATCAAAGGTTATCTAGAATCGAACATTATCACATGCATAATCACAATTTCACGAGTTCATATTCCAAATCATAAGACTCCAATTCTAACATATCCAACTCCGATCAACTCATCATATTCATGCAAACACATCTAATACTATGAATCAAGTCAAATATATAAATTTAGGTCGAGTTTCCCCTACCTTTATCTTGAGGTTGCGTGAAGCCAAGCAAAGTCCTTTCAATGGCCTTCCACCTCAATCTATATCACAAGCACACAATGATGCATCAAAGATCAACTCTACTCACTAATAACTTATATACATTTAAGTATTTTCTCAAAACCAAGGTTGAAACGGGCAAATTCATGTTATTATAGAATTTGACGCAACATTCCTCCTAAAGTTTGACCTTTAAAACTTTAGATTCATGAGTTTGTCAAAACACAAAAGTTGTAGATATCGTCATCCTCTTTCTAACGCCATAACAATTGTGTCAATTGGAGTTCGAGGTAAAACATTACGGCCAAAATACTGAAGTAGTATCAGCGAGCCCAGTCAAAATTGTTCGAACGATTTAAAATCGATCGAACGGTTTCTAATTTTGTTCGAACGATTTTCAAAATTGTTCGAATGGTTTCTAATTTTGTTCGAATGGTTTTCAAAATCGATCGAACGAATTTCAAACAGACCAGAACCTTCAGATTTCATGCTTGACGAAATCGTTCGATCGATTTCTAATTTCGATCGAACGGTTTCGTCAGATTTCACCCTCAACTAATTTCTTTCGAACGGTTTTCAAAACCGATCGAACGGTTTCGTCAGATTTCACCCAAAATTAGATTCAAGCATCTCTAACTCATTTTTCTTTAAATCTTAACCCATTTTCTTCAAATCTCTCACTCATAATCTAACTAAGGATTAATCTACATACAAATCACAACTTAAATAAAAAATTTTACCTTTAATCCAACGATTTTCTCCCCGATCGGTTCGTCTTCTTCCTAGCAAGCAAATGAGTTTCCAAACCCCTTTTGATCTTTCCAAGCCCCACGATTTTCACAATTTCGACGCGATCATTAGGTGATCATCCACACACGCTTCGTACAAACCTCTTATATGCATCGATTCTTCGATCCGAGCTTTCACACAACAAGCTAGATCTTATTAGCTTGGAGTTCCGGATTTCACACAGATTAGAACACCTTCTTTAATCCTTCGCACACAACGCATCCAAAGCCCATCTCTTCCTCTTGCTCTTTCTCTTCTCTCCTCTCCCTCTCTATCTCTAGAAACCTAAAGCCTCAACCTTTTAACCAAATGGCTTCTAAAAGAAGCCCCTCCCTCTCTTATACTTAAAAGCCCGGTTCACGTGTAAAATGCATACACGCCACAATAGGTGTATAAGACCCTATAAAATGATCTAACACCATACAGGTGTGCACTTTTCACACCAAAATTAATCAAATCTAAATCATCAAGTTGACTTTCACCCGCTCAAAATTAGTGACCTGACGGGCACATATCTCGAGGCACACTATTCAAAGTCCAAATCTTTGGAATGTTACACATACCATTTGAAACTCAGATTTGGCTTATGCTTGGATATAATAGAACATGAGTTTGAACTGATAGAACACTGAATGTAGGATACAGATACTGGTTTTTGAATGTATAGTTTGAATGAAGTGCTTGAACATGATAGTTACATGATTGAACATGATAGTAATGTAATTGATCATGAAATGGAATGAAATGCTTGATATGAAAATAGAAAGAATAGTGACATGCTCGAACATGATAGTGAAATGCAAAAGATGATAGAATACTGACATGCTTGGAATTGAATTGATAGCAATCCGAAATGAAATGACAATAAAATGAAATGATATGATAGTAATATGATAGAATGCTGAAATGCTTGAAAAGAAATGATTAATAGTAACATGTTTGAACATAAGTTGGAATCTTGTCAAAATAAGTACATGACAGATACTCTTAAAAGTGTATAGAACATGAAGTCCTGAATACAGTACATGAAAGATAGAAAGGTAAATAAAGACAGAAAAATATAAATACAGTACATGAAAGATAGAAATATAAATAAATACAGAAACATGTGAATATAGAAATATGAATATTGAAATATATGATACAGAACCTCCAAAGTGAGGATATATGATACGGAACCTCATAAATGAGGATATATGATACATAACCTCAAAATTGACGATATATGACACATAATACGGAACCTCAGAAATGAGGATACAAAATACAGAACTTCATAAATTAGGGTATAGAATACAAAATTTGCATACAGAATATGAAAGATAGAATTGGAAAGACATGTATTGAATAATAAATTTGAATACAGAAAGATGAATAATAAAACGAAAACTAAAAATTTGAAAGTGAAAAGACGATACTATTATGATCGACTCTTTATATGTGTATCTAATTAAATCTTAACTTATTACAAGCGCACAATGAAAATTATAATGCTAGTATAGGATCGCACCCATGAGGAAGTATTTTATCTTTATATTTCTCTTTTAAAAACTTATATTTACCTTTAAGGTTCTAAACTACTTGAGAAATATGAATAAAAGAATGGTTCTTTTAAACTAAGTATAGAAAAATAAATCTAAATCCTCCTTCAGATTGTGGTCGTCAATCACAATCTTCAGCTATTGAATGTTCACAAATTTAAAATTCTGTTACACTATATCTTAATCCTCTAGGATTTGGGCGTCAATAAAAAACTAGAATCATTCAATATAGATTTATACTAATATTTAATTTACCAAAAATTTGAGCATCAATCAAACTCCAGAAAATCAAAGATGGAAAAATAAAACTGTTACACTAATATGCAAATCTCAACCTGAGTCGTCAATTCAAATTAAAATTTGGAGATGTTTATAAAGTAGTAAATTGTAATATAAATAAATCTAAACTAGAAAGCAAAAGTAGAATCATTCAAAGGATTGATCTTTCAGCTTTCTCAACCTTGGTTGTCAGGTAAGACCTTAGAGAACTGTGACTGATGTTACTTGATAAACCTAAACTACTTTGATCGGAAGAAGACACAAACCTTAGTCATCAATTGATGCTGCGAAATTATTTAATAAATTATTCCTATACCAAGCTCTCTTATTTATAGATCATAAGGGATCTATTTATAGTGATCTAATTCTAATAAAAGAAACTAGTAAAAATAAAATATTCCTAATATAACTCTAATTCCTAATTTTATTCTTCCTTGCTTTCAATGGTTGATGTGCTTTTGGACTTTCTCCTTAATTTCAGCAATCGAGATCTTTAGGAGTCTTTCTTCATCAATCTTCTCAGATCCGTGATTCACCAAACTTCTAATTTAAGAGTTCTTATATTTTTGTTCATGACAGTGTAAATTTCTTCACATGACCAGTAGCAATGAGAAGCTTTATTTGTAAAATCGTAAATCACAATTTCTTTTCTCTAGACAATTTTATATTACGATCGATCGTATTCCTTTCTTTGTTGTATCGTGTTTCACTTTTGAATGTCTTCTCTGAAGAATCATAAATTACAATTTCTTATTTCTTTTTTTGTTTCGTTCAATCGTAAAACACGGTTTCTCGACTTTAAACACACGTCGAATCGTCTCTTGCATTTAATTGTCTTTCTGATTGCTTTTTGAGTTTATTTTGACAAAGATTAACACTTTAATTATCTTTTACTAATTTTTCTTAATATTTGTACATCATTAACTTGTTAGTAGTAAATTGAGGGTCTAACATCACTAAGTTAAGGGTGATAAATTGATAAATTATGTGACTCATCACACCCTCAAACTTAAGTCTTGCTAGTCCCTAGTAAACAAGGAAAGAAATATTAATCTGAAATTTAAATCTCACTTTCGTACGGAGCACGATTGTATTTAGTAGATGTAACAAGCCTTTACACCCCTAGGTGATCCATAGTCGAGGAGTTATAGTCTCCTGAAGATTTTCAGTGAAGTTACCTATAAACTTTAAATATTATTTATTTATTTATTTTAAATTCAAAAAAAAAAAAAAAAGCAAAAGATTAAAAATCTAAACTAATTTTGTACACTAACTAGCTTAATCATTACATGGTGGTTATGATTTTTTAAAACTTACAAATTTTTTATACCCTTACTTTCTATTATAGTAGTTATCCTTTGTGCAACCGTGAGATTTTTGAGACGATCCCGTCACGATGATGCACTCACTAATGAAAATATAGAGTCGCCACCCGGAGCTTTTGGTGTCTCGAGAAATCTAGATCATTTTTACAAGCACCGAAGTACCATAAATATGACTCTAAATCTGTTCCACGCTAAAGGCTCTTGAGTAGAGGCTTCGGTTATTGATTAGGAAGGTGTTAGGTACCCAATCAACCCGCTAAATGCGGTCTCTACTTATGGCCAAAACAAGAATGATAAAAAAGAAATGAAAAAGGCTTCTTCTTGCCCAAATTGATCTTAAAATCCTATTTGTGCCTCTTTGTTCCTATCAAAAATTCGACAGCGTAACGGCACAAATGGGAGGATAGAGGAGAAACCAAGAAGGTAGAGTAATAGATGGGAGAGCCGGAGCTCTCGGGCCCTTGTTGCACCGTTGTGGAGCCTTGCGTTCACTTGCTTCGGTGAGCTTTTGAAGGCTTGTATGATGAGAAACGAGATTCTAACAACTATGGCTTGATAGCTAAGGGGTAGAGAGGGAGGGCTAGGGGGTAACACACCTCTAACCAAGAGCTTTTGGTGAAATGCTACAGTCTAAAGGAGTTTTTTAAGTTCTGAAATTTATATGGGAATGGTGCACTAGAGAGAGAAGGAATTCCTTAATCTCTTTAATACAATTTTTTCAAGCCTTTGTAAAGGGAGGGGTGCCTCTCTATTTATAAGAAAAATAAAGGTTAGGAGGGTGATTAGAGGCTAATTGGGATTAATAATTAGGTAATAGGCCATCTAAGGTTTCCTAGGGTTTTTGGAGCTTTAAAAAATGTAAGAAGGTGCGCCAATGGCGGATGATAGGATGAGGCTTTAAACCACTTAAGGAGTTGCACATAGGTAGTAAATGGGTGCAATTGAACTAGCAAAATACACTGCAAAGGTCAAGGTGGTTAACAAGTCAAACCCCAATCATGAAATTCGAGACAAAAACCCAGGTTTACAGTTCATATGTCTGGCGCAACTACACAGTAAAACAGTTGTATATAGTAGCTTTGGGAAGTCGACTGCCCGCGGGGGGACCCACTTATAACTAGCGTAACTATTAGTTGCGCCAAATCTCTAGTGGGCTCCACATTATTTACCACTTTGCCCTTCCTCTTCAGAATACGATAACTTCTCACACACAGCTTCGATTGGGGTAATTCTTGGCTCGTTGGAAAGATGAGGACATCTACTTTTCAATGGTATGAGATTCGATTATAATAAAAGGTTACAGCTAGTCCCAATACACTACTCTTCATCCATTACTCGGGAAAGCTAGGTTTAGGTCCAGAATGGGTTCTAAGGGTCAGGATAGGTTTCTAAGGGTTCGGGAAGGTTCCTAAGGGATCTAGGATGATTTAAGGATTGGGAATGGTTCCTAAGGTTTTGAAAAGGTTCCTAAGGGTTCCATACATGCCATCAAAAGCTCGGAGGTGTGCCTCTCTCGAAATATGTTTCGATTGGGCCTTGAGCAAAATTTGGGTGTCTACAGCCTTGATCAGAACTAAGCAATTTCAACTTTATAAAGCGAGTGTGTGCGTACCAGTGGATAGTTTATTCTTCATAAAATTTTCTAAACTGTAGATTTAGAAAATATTTTAATCCAAACTCTCACTATTGACATATCCTCAAAAAGATATAAATTTTTTTTGGGTTCTTTCAATGTGATGTATATGATAAATTTGAAGGATAATTGACTGAAAGGATAAATCTCATGGAATGGATAATTATTTCTATTTATATGATTTTTCCTTTATTCATAGTATCTATAGCATATGTCTCTACTAGACTCATGCTTTTGCAAATCGTAAATCAAAAACGTCTTCCTTCGGCTTGTAATGAGGCTTTTGGTTAAGAGGTTTCAAAGAAAGGTAGATTGAATTCAAAGGTTTATGAGAATTTAATTCTTCCTTCTCTATCTTCTTCACTTCTTTTCTACTTCAGTAGGTATCCAAAAAGTTGGATAACTTCTTCCTATTTTTTTTTTCTTTTGTTTATCTTACGTAAATCCCATTTCTTGCTTTCTTTTCTTTCTTTGGCTATCCTTTTGATTTTTAGCTTGGAATCTTTTTGCTTCTTTTTTTTTTTCTTTTTTTAGAATTGTAGTTACAATTTTTGACTCTTTTCCCATATATATATAAATATTTTTTTTTCACTTGTACCCTTTTGTTGGCATGTCCCTTATCTATTTTTATATACTCCTTTCACTTCCTCGTCTTCCCTTCTTTTGCATTCTAAACCCTCAGAAATTGTAAGGGTTAAAGGTTGAAAGCTTTAGGTAGTTCATATGGTTAAGGGTTTATAAAATTATGGTACAAAGAAATTTGGTTTAAGCTTGGATAAATTCTTTTATGGGATTTTGGCTTTTTATTTTTGACTAACAAAAGATGGCCTTTGATCATTTTTACGATTCACTAGTATAGATGTCATATTGTTTTGATACATTTAATAGATAGTTCTAAAAGAAATAAATCATCATAATCACATAATATTTGATTCAATTTTTTCAGCGATATGAGATTTCATTAAAAACAAGTTAAGAAGTTCAATAGAATTTAAGCTTGAATAGATAATAGTCTCTCTCTGAATAGAAGAGGAATTATGGCTCAAAAGTTCACCGATTTATAAAATTTTAAAACTATATTCTAAATATTGTAATTTAAATCAACTTATAGTTTCAAACATTCGATTCTAATACAGTGTTCAAAAGAGCAAAGACATGAATTGTAACTACTCTATTGTTATGATTGCTGAATTTTTACTACAATGGATCGTGAAGTTTTCAAGATTCATAATTTTTCTATCATATTTCATATGTAATGGTTAACTGATCTAAATATTTACAGATTTTTTTTTTTATATGCAAGGAAGATAAAATAAAATAAATATAAACAAACTAATATACATAGAAGTTGTGTATCCCCCAAACTTAAATAGGACAATGTCCTTATTGTGTAAAAATAGGGGACATCATGATTTAATCATAACATACTTGCTGGGAAAAAAAAATTTCTAACTAAAAGAAAATAAAAGAGTTAGTTTATATATTTTATAGGATTTTGCTACGGATGAGTCGAAAGCTCGACGGTGCTCATGAGTATATCAAACATGCTCAGGGTTTGCCAGTGATATAGTGATCACCGGTCCTTTGGCTGGAAAGAAAAAATTCAGGGTTCCATATCCTCGTTTGAGAATTAAGTGGGGAGACATGAACAAAATATGTGCTCTCCTCTAATTTTTTTTAGATTTTTATAAAAATTGATGGTGTGCCACAAGCATTAGGAAAGGGTAACCTTGGTATATATGGTACTTTAGTCACAATATTCAGCACACTATCTTTATTACTTTTTTGGGGTCTATTTTCAATTTCTATTATTTTTAGGTTTTCTGGTAGGGAGACATCTTTAATTTTAGGCTTACTATTCTTGGTCTCGGGGATGATTTCTAACGTAGACATCTCCACCTTGTTGTCAACAGTCTTACAACCTCTTAAAAGTTGAACTTGGATCTATTCGGCGGGAATTAATGTATCTCCCACAAAAACTTGTCCTCCCGAGTCACTCACAGGTCGTGATTGTAATTGGTTGCTCTCTCATTCCGCCAATTGAGGAGCTAGCTGCCCAACTTGGGCTTCTAATTTCGTAATGGACTGGGTATGTGAATGTAATAAAAGAGAGAGTTTAACAAACTAGGATAAATCCTTGGAACGCTGATGCCACTATTGCTGTAAATCCCTAAAGATTTCAATAACTGTGTAATCAAATCCGCTACTCGGAGGACTGAACTACTACTACTCATATGATTGATATGATCTCATGGGTGGAAGGTAGGTCTGTTGAAAATTCTGTGCAGGAGGATAGTTTGGCTCAACAACAGATGACCTCTATTGTTAGCCACTAGTGGAGCCATAATTAAAATAAGGATGGTTACTCCGCTGCGAGTTATACTTGTTACCGTATTCACTCTGCTGGAATGCATACGCCCATTCCCAGTCTATTTTCTTTAGGTATAATGGGGCAACAGGGCATTCAAACACTCAAAAAGATTTAAATTTTGAGATCGAGTGTGATGCATACACCAGAAAAATATATTTTTATGTTTTTTATTTTATTTAATTTTTATTTTAGAAAGCAGGGAGAGAAACAAATCTGAGCCTCTAGCTTCTTTGATTAGGAGAAGTTGAAACTTTGATTCGCTGGCTTTAAATAAACCTGTAAAAGCTTAAGAAGCGATCAAGAAAAATAAAATATAAAGAAAAATAAAAAGAGAAAGACAAATATTTATTTTCTGAAATAAAAATATAAATTAAAATCCGCTTCCCAGGCAATGGCGCCAAAACTTGATCGGCTCTTTATATGTGTATCTAATTAAGTCTTAACCTATTGCAAGCACACAATGAAAATTGTAATGTTAGTATAAGATCGCTCCCACGAGGAAGTGTTTTATCTTTATATTTCACTTTTAAAAACTTATATTTATCTTTAAAGTTCTAAACTACTTGAGAAATATGAATAAAAGAATAGTTTTCTTAAACAAAGTGCAGAAAACTAAATTTAAATCTTCCTTCAGATTGTGGTCATCAATTACAATCTTCAGCTATCGGATGTTTACAAATTTAAAATACTGTAACACTATATCTCAATTCTCTAAGATTTGGGTGTTAATAAAAAACTAGAATCATTCAATATAGATTTATACTAATCTTTAATCTATCAGAAATTTGGGTGTCAATCAAACTCCAAAAAATAAAAAATGGAAAAATAAAACCGTTACACTAATCTACAAATTTCAACCTGAGTCATCAATTCAATTCAAAATTTGGAGATATTTACAAAGCAATAAATTGCAATAAAAATAAATCTAAACTAGAAGGCAAAACTAGAACCATCCAAAGGGTTGATCTTTCAGCTTCCTCAGCCTTGATTGCCAGGCAAGACCTTAGAGAACTGTGGATGATGTTACTTGATAAACCTAAACTACTTTAATCGAAAAAAGACACAGACCTCAGTCATCAATTGATGCTGTCAAATTCTTCGATAAATTATTCCTATACCAAGCCCTCTTATTTATAAATCATAAGGGGTTGATATATAGTGATCTAATTCTTATAAAAGAAACTACTAAAAATAAAAGATTCCTAATATAACTATAATTCCTAATTTTATTTTTCATTGCTTTCAATGGTTGATGTGCTTCAGCAATCGAAATCTTTAGGAGTCATTCTTCATCAATCTTTTCAAATCTGTGATTCACCAAACTTCTAATTCAAGAGTTCTTCTATTTTGGTTCGTGGCCGTATAGATTTCTTCACATGATCAGCAACAATGAGAAGCTTTATTTGTAAAATTGTAAATCACGATTTCTTTTCTCTACAACTTTTCTTTGGACGATTTTATATTACGATCGATCGTATTCTTTTCTTTGTTGTATCGCCTTTCACTTTTGAATGTCTTCTCTAAAGAATCATAAATTACGATTTCTCATTTCTTTCTTTGTTTCATTCAATCCAATTTTTCGGCTTTCAATACATGTCGAATCATCTCTTGCGCTCAATCTTCTTTCTTATTACTTTTTGAGTTCATTTTAACGAAGATTAACACTTTAGTTCTCTTTTACTGATTTTTCTTAATATCTGCACATTATTAACTTGTTAGTAGCAAACTGGGGTCTAGCATCACTAAATTAAGGGTGATAAATTGGTAAATTATGTGACTAATCACATACAGACAGTATAGAACCTCACATAGTCGATCGTTGTTCTCATGAACAGACTCGTATGAGCACCTCGTATATGAATGGGCGCCTCATATATGTAGGGTTATTGAAATATCAGCTAAGGATTGAGTCTAGTGAGACTAATAGAGTCATTGATCCTTGCCTTGAATGGCTAAACGATAAAGAGTGTCGGCCTTTGTTCACACAAATATTGGCATACAGAATATATATAGGACTATGGTTGGTGTTTGGTATTAACACTGAATTAATTAAAAGATATTGATAATTAACCCATAAATCATAAACTTAATGAAAGCACATAATATCTAGATAACCTAACTTTCATTTGATAATTTTAGAAGAATTATAATGAATCTTATAACTTGTGATTGTTAATATCATGATTGTAAATCTTTGTTTCTAGCCAATGTTGTTGCATGTAACCTGTAGAATATCATTCTATGTTTAAATTATGAACCTCTTTATTTCCTTCTTTAGTTGTGAATTGAGTACTACGAGTTGTTATTATTCTCGTTGATGTTACCATCATGATTAAATGGAATATGCTTATGTTATAAGTATCTAGAACTTCCATCTAATGCTTAGTTATATTATCACAACTGTTGGAAACCTCACTTGCAATTGCACCTATGGAATGTTTTCATACTACTAGTATTAGAAACCTATTACAATGCTAACTAAGACTTTATTGAGCTTCATCGCTTACAATTGTTTTATGACCCAAAAATTTTAGAGGCCAGTCAGCAACCACCTAGTCAGGAATAGAAGAGCTGAAAAAGGAAGGATCATGATGTGATCAAAGAGCTTAAAGTTAAGCTCATTTTGTTCATGGAGCTACCAACAGTACTTGTTTTTAATAGGAACTTTCCTTTACTTTGGTTTTATTTTAAGTCCAATATTTTTGAAAAATGATAATGTATCTTTGTATTGAAACTTAAATGACAAGGATCTTTTAATGTTTTATTCGATAAAAGTCTTTTACGTTATATTTTCGTTAACGATTGAAACTGTTACGATCAAGTCATAAGCCTGAATATGCCCGATCAGGTTAACGAAAATGAAAAATTAAACCGATAGTGTTTAATTAAAGTTTTCGCGACTACTTTGATAAATGAAATTTAATCGTTTCTGCAATTAAAGCATTTTCCGTGAGATTTTATAAAAAAAAATGTGATAATTTACCTGAAAAGAGATACGAAGTAAGAAGTTGAACTCAAAAGATATACAAATATGAATATGGATATGAATACAAATGGAGTGTGCTTGTCGTGCTAGCTCGCATTGGCGCCGCTGACGGACTGTGAGGCAGGGTGCGAGGGGCGTGACAGCTTTTATATACGGTTTTGAAGGTGAGAATTTTGGAGGAAAGAAAAGAAAAGAAAAAAAATGCCCACCATAAGTATGTGACTGGCAAAACTTGAGAATGCTATGAAACTCACTCTCGGATACACAACTTCGGATAATTTGATCCAAACAAACCTTGAACAACTCTGGATCCTCCCAAAAATAGGATTTAATCTTAGAAAAAAAAGGTCCTTAGCTTTGATATCCCTTTCACTACGTGAAAAAGCCAAAAAAACTACTGCCTTAAACAGTGATTTTTTCCAAAAATCACTGTCTTTGACAGTGGCTGTTTTAAAAAAAATCACTGCTCTAACCAATTGTAAAAAATATAGTGGTTTTTTTTTACCACTACACATGGCAGTGGTTTATGAGCTTCAACAACGACTGCTCTTAACAGTCATAGAAAAAATACCACTGCTTTTGGCAGTGATTTTTTATGCAAATAAAAATAAAAATAAAAATTACGTCGACGATTTTTTATGCAATTTTTTAAAAATTAATATTATTTTTATACTTTTTTTAATGTTTTTTTTTTTAATGCAATTTTTTTTTATGCTTTTTTCAATACAATTTTTTTTAATGCTTTTTTTTTAATGTAATTTTTTTAATGCTTATTTTTTAATGTAATTTTTTTAATACTTTTTTTTAATGCTTTAAAAAAAAATTATATAAAGAAAAAAAACTATTAATCTCATATTTTAACACATCCATTCAACTCAAATGCAAATCATTCAATGCCATTAATAAAAAAAATAGATGTCCAATTCTTTTATTCAAACAAAAGTTACATCTCAATCGATGATCCAACCTTTCAAATCAGCCAAACATTTTAAACTCTACATGCCCAATACTTTTATTGAAATAAAAAGAAGAAGAAAAGAAAGAGAGATAACAATTTAAGGACCCCATAGCTAATTTTTAAAATAAAAGAAAAGAAAAAATTAAATTTGCTTCACTTCTCCTGTCAAGTGTCTCCGACCCCTAATGATCCGTTTTCGGTGAGCTTCATATCGGAAAGCTTCGCCTGAAATCAAAGGAAGAAATCATTAAATTGAGATATTGATGACTTCCATCTAAGGAGCCTCCATCTAATAGACCGGGTTGAAAATGTTGACCAGCTATATAAATAGGTTGTATGCAAGTTAGGCCAAACCTGACCTGAACCCAACCTGGTACCTGTTTGCTACACAATATATAGATATATCATTTTTTTAACAAATCCAGGTCAGGTCCAAAAGTGGATAATAGGTCGGGTCCAAAAGTGGATAACAGATTAGGTCCAAAAGTTGACAGCCATAAATAAGGGAGTAGTTGGTAAGTAGGATCTTGTGGTTGTACTTGGTTATGCTTAATCAAAATTAAAATTTTCTGATTGGCGAACCCACTTCAATGTTGCCTTCTTACTGTTTGAACTTGCAAAAAATGGTTTCCCCCATGTTATATAAACCAGTATATCAGAAATGGGAGAAAATCACACTCAAGAAAAACGCTAGGAGATGTAGAGATAGGAATAAAAATCAATTTGTATACTGAAGCCTACCATAAAGATTATCTGCTAAGGATCCACCAGCTAAACACTCATAAATCAGGATTTGTTGCTTTGAATCATGACAAAATCCTTCCAATGTCACAAGATTTTGATGGCGAACTTGAGATAAAAGATGCACCCGCGGGTCGGAATCAACATAGATAGAATAATTGAGTAATCTCTAAAAGCAACTCCATAGGTTCAAGAGCAGATTAAAAAATGGAAGCATAGAGCCAAGCTAGTATCGAGCAAGAAGACGCTACAAAACTCTTTAGAAAGGCGTTTCTCTTTTATAAACCATTGCAAATAACTATATAGACAAACTAAATGGAAATTCTATGCAGCAAGAAACATGCAAAAAGCTTCTAGAATAATTTTTTCTTCTAGTAATCCATGTGTGAAATCCAGATAGAAGATGTGATTTAGAACCTTTCATTCTAAAATTGAGCTCCGCAAATACCCTCCATAAAAATCCAATTATTTTCCATCAAATATTCCTCTGACAGCAAGAACAAAAACCAGTAAGAAGTCTCCCAATGGTTAATAGATCCTCAAAAATTAGATGACATGAACGTAGCTTGCATTTTGCATGATACATTTTTGATATGCATATAATTGATTACTCCGAAAAGGTTCAGCTTTTGTTATTTTCATTTAACCCTTACTTTCTGTCAAATATTTCTTTGACAGAAAGCAAGAACCAGCAAGACCCTCCTAATGTTAGTATCATAGACTCTAAAAAAATTTCGATTCCATGAACTTGGTTTACATTTTGAAGATACATAACATTCAGTGCAGCACCTCGAGTTTTTCCTCTAGTGTTGAATCGTTGACTTTCGACGATGATGCGATTTGCTTGGATCGGTTTGGCCTGAGTCAGGCTTTTCACGATTATGATGTGCCCTTGAACCACTTATCTCATCCAAGTGAGAACACCCAAGCGCAAGCCTAGGACCAATCCTTGACTCGGAACACTGAATTGAAACCCAAAACCTTGTGAGAAGTCAATCCTAGGAGTCAATCCTTGACTCGAATCTCAAGAGCAGACCAGGTCCGTGCCCGTACCCCCACAAGCGTTATAACTAAGAATTTAATACCATTAATTTATTTAATGATTTAAGAATGAGAAGGATGGCGTACGCGTGATCTAGTGTGATCATGTACAACCTGAGCCCAATAGGCCGCATTAATAAAACATAAATATATGTGACCAAGGCCATTAGATAAGAGCTGCACACCGAGTTCAGTGTACCCGCCACACATCAGACCCACTCTCACATATTATAAAATCCAAAACCCAACCACACCTGAAATCACATTGTGATTTCCGCTTACAAGAGAAAGAGCCGAGAGGGTGAGAGAAACGGAGAAACCCCCTTCTCCCAGCCTCCTTTCCTTGCTTTGTGAAGCCCCGATTCGCCTAGATCTTTCCCTCAAATTTTCCTCCCAAGAACAAGAAGATCTCTGGTCCAAATCGTTCTCAAGAGAAGCGATCTTCAACGCTGAGAATCTAGGACTTCTCTCGTTCTCCTTGGTCTTTTAATTGAAGAAAACCACTTCCGCCTCCGTTCCAGCCATCCGAACCCACCCAAACCTCGTGCAAGGACCACTGATCTGGTTCTGTATGACACCATCGACGCCGTCGCGACCGTGGCGAGAGATCGAATCATCGAGTGGTCGAGCGCGGAGCTCCGCATCAAATTCTGCCGCAATCTATCTCTACCATTCCAAACCCCGCATGCTTGGATCTAGAAGGTAAGCATCATAACGTGATGGAATAAATCACAATTTATGAGATTTAAATTTAGATAAATGGATGTTTGGATCGCGTGCAAAGAATCCGAGTATCGGGCATTTGAAGGGCACAAACGCCGACGTTCCGTTACTTGATCCTCAAAATCACCGCATAGTAATCCTTGTATGCGTGAAATTAGGGGTTAAAACTTCGATTAAAATCATGTAGAATATGTTTGGTATAGATTATATGTGAATTGGTACCTTAGATTTCGTGTTTTGATGTTGGAAAGAAGAAAAAATATGAATTCTGGACGTTTCTCAGGTCTGCAACAGTTGTCGCGGCGACCCTGGAACTCGCTGTGGCGAGCTATTTTCTGAACACCTCGCTGTGGCGAGCTACAGTAACTCGCCTCGGCGAGTTACTATTCACAGGCCGACACCTGTGCAGTATTTTCGTTGTAAGTTTTGATCCCGAGCTCCGATTGACGCGATTCTTGCGGCATTGGAAAGGGGATGAATAAATAGTTTCATGAATCAAAAGTCTTAAAAGCCAAATTTTGCTGGAAGTGGGGTCAAGTTCGTAGTTAACACGAATTTACCTGTTTCCGCCTCGAGGTTGAAAAGACACTTATGGGCATGGATGTCAGTAATACTTAGAGTAAAAAACTTGCGTTAAATCGTGGGATTAGGTTAAGTTGTTATATTGGCATGAATATTTTCTGTGAGAGTTAAAGATTGAAAGCTAGAAGAACGAAATAAAAAGGGGCGAGTTCTGTTAGGCTCTCCGTGGCGACATTGAGTCTCGCTGCGGTGAGGTATGTTCTGAAGCGCTCGCCACGGCGAGTGCTGCCTTGAAAAATAGCTTACTGTAGCCTTTGGAAAATCTCGCCGCGGCGAGATGGTTTGAGGTTTGTAATACCTAAAGAGCTCGCCGTGGCGACATGTAAGCTCGCCGTGGCAAGGTAGGTTCAGTTGTGTACTTTGAAGAATTTTGTGTTCTATGCCACGAGATACATTGTTTCGGCCGCACATGATTCCTTAACCAATAGTTTATATGCTATACATGATTTAGGGTAGATGCGAGGACCCATTGACTAGAGCATTGACCTTGATTCGTGCGCTTTGACTGTCAAAATTTTGATACTTGAGGTAGAGAAATTCAACACACAAGTTTCTTCTTGGTGATGATTCATGGACTTGATTATGTTTTATACTTGAATAGTTGATAGCTTTGAAATGCTTGAAATCTTTGAATTTCGTTTGAATTAATTATGTTTGGAACCTAAATATTTTGAAGTCCTTGAAACTGTGATTTTTGCCTTGATGATTTCGAACTGTTAGGTTAGTATATGATTTTGAAACATGCCTTGAATCGAATTCCGTGATTTAAACTCCGTATATGCACTACAAAAAAAATGACTATTGGCGGCGTTTATAAAACGCCGCCAAATCCTAATAAAGCGCCGCAAATTCAATAGTGGCATTTTCCACAAACGCCTACAATTGAGATGTCGGGGAAAGTATTGGGGGGGTTTCTAGCAGCTTTTCTGAAACGCCGCTCATAGTTTCTCAATCGCGGCGCTTCCAAAACGCCGCGAATATTTTCGTAATTGCGGCACTAAACAAACGGCGGCATTGCTTCTGATAAACGCCGCGATAAGTTCGTGGCCTAACATTTCATAAACGCCGCTAATAGTCCTACCCGCATCACTTCCAAAACACCGGCATTGATTCTGATACACGCCGCGATAGGTATGTAGGGTGGCATTTCATAAACGCCGCTAATAGGTTCATAAACGCCGCTAATAGTCCTACAATCGGGGCACTTTCAAAACGCCGCGAAAACTGAAATTTGCTCCTTGCCCCATTTGGTAATGTAGCTCTTTTACTCTTTGGCTCCAACAGAGAGTTGTTTCATATTTGGTAACACAACTCCTCACCCCATTTGCTCTAACGGAGAGCTGTTTTAAGTGATAAAACTGCTCTATGTTTGTTATCTACGAGCTGCTTCTGCGCTTATAAGAGCTAACTCAAACACAACCAACGTTTTTCTTCGTAAGAAATTTAGATGATGACTTTCAATCAAATCAGATAGCAAAGATGGTGTTTCCATACAGACATAAGTCTCAAAAAAATACAAAGCCTACTTTGTGAGTGCAAAGCTCAAAAGTTTCAAACGATCCCTACAATTTAAAGTAATTCTTAAAAGTAATTAAATCTTACACACCCATCTACCAAAAAAATGCTTTAGTTGCAACAGAAATTAAGATCCTAAAAACAAATAAAACTGTTTTAAAACTTCAACCAGAGGGAATCCACAATTCAAAATTGAACAATGGCATTCGCTACACATCTGCACATTCCTTCCCAATTGATCCTGCAACCAAACACACAAAATTATAAATATTATCAAAGCTAATTGCAATTAAACGAGGCGATTACTAGCCTAATCACTGGCTCAGATAGACCCGAGGTTCTCGCAGCCAGGCTTCTAAAAGCCATAACTTATAATTATTATTATTATTTATGGCTTTCAAAACTATGCCCCAAATAGAGGGGCATACCTTTCATTTCTCCCTTGGGATTTACCATTGACACTTGCATTATCTGTAAAGAAGAAAATATAAAACAAAAGAAAAAGGAATATTAGTATTTTTAGCGTAACTTGTATATAATGTAAATAATACCCCAAATGATTCGAACAACCTGCAAGCCATATGCCTGAGTGCATTGCCTCAAGATTTAAGGGGATAAAAGGAAACTTACCTCTAGGTTCTCGATGCAAGGCCCGAAACCGAAAGCCACCTATTGTGGTCGTCGCCAAGAATGAATGGTGCTCAGCTTCAGTTCAAATGCTCGTGAGACGACGGCCATTCAATGAACGCCATCCAACACATTTTGAGGTTGAAGGCGATGAGTTCATAGCTGGCGTGTGGCCTTAGAGAGGTGAACTGTGAAAGAACTCGTAGAGATTGGGTTTAACGGGTTGCACTAAGCTTTGATGGTGGTGAGAAGTTGCAATGATTCATTTGGATGGATTGCAGGATTTGGGCGATGACCGGCAGTTGAGCTTTATAGGGGTTGCAATGGGATCGGCTATCGTTGGAGATGAAAGGAGTTCCTTCTTATAGCTGTTGGGTTTGGATATTGGTGCCATGTGGCATCTAAATGCATTGAACACGTTTTGATCTCTAAGCTTCTTATTTGCTATGCGAGCTCCTAACCACGATATAAATATATACATAAATATAAATACTCCTGTGCCTCGGCTTGTAGGATATATATATATATATATATATATATATATATATATATATATATATATATATATATATATAACTTACAAGTTATAAGTCACTCATAAAGTTATAACGTCCTTGTATATATTCGCTAAAGAGTTATAAACTGTATTAGCTTATAAGTTATTACATTAACATAAGAGTTAGTCTACAATGAGTGTCCACCTATCATAGGTGGGCACAACACCACACATCTGTGTTACTACACAACATGCACGGACTTTTAATGCATGAAAGTTCGTGCACGTCATGCAGTCACATAGATGTGTGGACTGCTTTAATGCACATGATCGGTAGACACCCATTGTAGACTAACTTTTAACATAAATGTTTTTGTAGGTCGACAAGAACAAAAAGAGAGATAAAGAGACTCAGCTCTTTTAGCAAGTATGGGCAACTAAAATGATATATATCCAAGGTAAATACCACCAGCAGGGATTTAAAGACCCATTCATATCGACTTATCGATTGGTTCCCAAACCAATATATAGAGTATATTGGATACATATTGACCGATATGACTCGGTATGGACCAATATTTGACCACTTTTAAAATTAGGTGAGCATTTATCATATCATATGGGACCCTAAATTGATACATATACATATAGGCTCAGTGTACAGGATACGACCAATATTTAAAATCATGACCTCATATATTTAAGCTTAATTTCAAGGGTTATAAGCGTCTGTATGGGCAGAACAAATTATATGTGCTAGTACAAATGGTACATTTCCTTACTAGTCATGACTGCTATGATTCAAAACTTAATTTTTACCGGATCAATGTTATGGAAGGATAATTTCCATAGAACAAATGCTACTAGAAATTTGACTGAAAGTCTTTATCGTAAATTTGATAAAAAATTTACCGAAATTTTAACTATTAGCTTTGTTTATACATGGTCTCTATTGCTGCTAACCTGCAAAATTAAAAAAATAAGAACTTCATCTACTTAACAATTAACTATAAAAATCATGCAAATTAAAAGAAGATAGCTGCTTTATTTACAAAATGAATGAATAAATATAAAAATAAATAAATAAATAATAGTTACATATACTTGTGTTAAACTTTGCATCATCTTCATAAATTCTTGCATCTTAGCCTCCATTGCAGCAGTTTTTTCTGCCAACTTTTTTTCCATTTGGGCCTCCAATATGACCGTTCTTTCTGCTACTTTTTTCTCTATTTGAGCGTCCATCATGGCTGTTTTTTCAGCTAGTTGGGTTTGGATTTCTTGCACTTGCCCCTTCATTGTAGTGAGCTCACTCGGTAACCCACAATAGCTAGAGCTTGATCGAAAATAACTCGATGGGGTAGGCCCTAAGCCAAGGCCCCGGACACGACCAGGTTTCTCATCTCCTATCGCGTAAGTATACGCATCCATTTGGGATGTTGAGCCATCAGAGATCGCAGGTGGGTTCTGTATAAAGTCCTGCATCATTGCCTACATAGTAGCTTCTATTTAAATTTTGGCCCACTTATAATTATCAAAAGTTTATAATTTAAACACACAATATTAGCAAGAAGATTGGTAAATTTACCATCTTGGTCTTAGTGTGACAGCCCGAATTTCGGCATCCCGAAATCCGTGCCATCTGCACGACCTTCAAGGCCGTGCCTTAAATTCATATCATAACTCGCCGATATATACAGCCAAACTGTAATTGAAGCACATGCGAATACTCTAAATAAAAATAAAAAGTTATAGGATAGTTGATCCTACAAGGCTGTCCCTGTTCCATGCCAATTCATGGACATAAGGACACACCCAAAAGTTTAATGACAATTATTCTTCTTAAATAGTTTACCAAGAGACAGTATTTAGACCTTCCAAATAATGAGGTTCGACATATCACGTCATACATAGTACTCTCTCAACTCACTCTTAGGGTATGCAGCGGGTTTCCTAGAAGAATTCCTCAGGAGGAGTTGTCTCTTCGGTGGAGTACGAACTCCGATGCCCTTGGATTAACTTCACACAAGTCCTGCCAGCGCTAGTCCATGACCCGTGACGTATAGTCTAAGGGTGAGCTACATCCTAGTCTGTAGGGAAAACAAAAGAGCATATAGATCATCCTTCACACATATGTCAGTAACTTAATAAAACATAAATTTTCAAGAAAACATTTATGTACAACAATTTGGATAACAGAAATAACTCAAAGGTTCCAATCACTACTTATCATAGCTTTGTTTAATCTCTTTATAAGCTTGTTCGTGAACTTGGCCTAATCACTTAAATCTTAACTTAATTAATCCTCGAGCAATATAGCATCGAGCCCCGATGGAATACCCGCCATCGTCGTCTAACTAGACAGTTGTTATGTGTATTCCCTGGGAATACTGCCCAAGCCCCTTCCTCATAGGCGTGGGTCTATTCTCAATCTACATCCACAGGATGTTATAATTGATTGGATTGGCGTCGGTCACGGATATCCTGCCGAAGTCATTCGTGGGTATCCATGCGTCGGTGGGGTATTCTAATCAACCTTAAATAACAAAAGTATCAATGTGCTTTACATGTAGTTATTCACCGTGATTGTGTTAAATATATTACATTAGGCCTTATCACGTTATCTTTGTTTCTCTGTTTGTTTTCTTACTCATCCCTGGGATGCCCCATGCTTCTATTTCACCTTTCTTTGATTTAATCACATTATCTTTCGTCCCCTGGGGACCTCAGGATTTTCCACATTGGAACACGCACACACCCTTATCATGAGGATTTATAAAATATACACTATTTAAATGGACTATACTACACATATGAATTCACAGAATAATGCACATGTTCGAGAGAATTCCCTACCTCGACGAATCTCAAAGCACGCTTGTCCTTAGAGGGTTAAAATGCACCAACCTACATTTAAAAAGAATTTTACTTTAGGATGCTCTAAGGTCT
This sequence comes from Chloranthus sessilifolius, assembly GCA_021018995.1. Taxonomy (NCBI): domain Eukaryota; kingdom Viridiplantae; phylum Streptophyta; class Magnoliopsida; order Chloranthales; family Chloranthaceae; genus Chloranthus; species Chloranthus sessilifolius. Next base: position 60,401,857 of record CM037587.1, read on the forward strand.
TTGGGGTGTAAGACACCCGAGTTTCTTATATTAGGAAACCAATATTTGAGTGATCACGGACCTGCATTCAGGCGGTCATTAGCCCTCGCTCGGCGGTCACTTGACCTCGCTCGGCGGTCACTTGACCTCGCCGGCGGTCTCTTGATCTCGCTCGGCGGTCAAATCAGAGATCGCTCGGCGGTTAAATCGAGCTTGAATTTTTACGTGGACCCTCGCTCGGCGAGCTCCCCTTTAGTTTTAGGGACCGCTCGGCGAGCCCGAGCCACATTTTTCTATATTCATCCTCGCTCGGCGAGCCTCTTTAGATCGCTCGGCGAGGAACAATGATTTTGTCCTCGATCGGATCGAGAATATGCTTCCACTCATCATTTACCCTTTATCTTATACAAGGAAACATTTAGCCAACCTCTTTCCTACTATTTAAAACCTTCCTAGGCATCTATCATGTGAAACCTTCGATTTATGATTTGAATATCTACTCGGTTATCCGGCCTCCCTGGTTCGTCCTCCCGTCGTTTCCTCTGATCTCCTTTACCGACCTAAGTCTTAACGAACCCTAGTTCTCTACCAGACTCTTTTCTTCTTTCTCTCTATATTCTCCTTCTCTCTATTTAGGTTAGAATAGATTTACGTAAGGGCTCCTCTCTCTCCTTTTCACTTTTATATCTAAAATTTTTGGGATATACTAGTGTGTTTCCCACGTACACACTTAAAGTATTTGGGTCGTTTTGGTCTCCTTGTGAAACACATATACCTATGTGTGTATGCGTGCCGTGCACAAATTGTGAAAAAATCTGGGTTGTGACACTTAGCCTCAGCATTGACAGGCTTGCCATCTCTACGGGAATGTGTCTTTATAAACACATCTATTCGGCTAGGCGTAGTCTGTGTCTCACTCTTCATTCGCTCTGTCAAAAAAAGAGTCAATCACTTTGGTGCACACTTAAATAATATAATAAACGACATGCAACTAATTAAAAGTGAATACATTAAATAAAATGCATACCTCCTCATAGCGAACTCTAGCAAAGCTTTTTGAGCCAGATGTATGAGGTAGAATTTGGCGTTTCCGAATATCCTTATTTCTTCTGCTTATTTGCTATATTACAAAGTTGCCCGATAATGAGATTGTAATACTTATTTTTTCTAGTTAAAATATTACATAATTAAAATTTACCTTTCCATCTTCTGATCGTCAATAGTGAACGAGGGTTTCCCATTGCTTCTGATGTACATTAGGAGGGCAAGGTGACATTCGAATACCATCATTTGCATGTTTGTTGTAGTACTTGGTCTTCAAACGAGACTTATGGTCTCTCCATTTTTTTCCGACTGACTTCATTATATAGCCTCGTAGGCTCTTATCAATTTCAAATCTGGTCTGCATAGAGATAGGGTAAAACTTATATTATAATTATTTTACTCCCTTATGTGTTGAAAAAGTAAATATTAAATTACACATCTTACCAAAATTGTGTCTCATACATGTGCTTTCGACTTTTTATCCACCGTACGCCAAGACTTTTTATCAATACACAATACGCATCCATCCCTTGCTGATGTACCACAAAAATTTGCTAATAAAGTAGCATTTTTTGTTGGTTGACAAAAATTGATATCGATGCCAACATCTATTTTAACACCGTCTTCCAAACCATTCAGATACTTGCATATAGTTAGACCTCGTCTTGTCCGCTCTCCCAAATTATCCATGGGCAAGTTGTCAAATAAGGAAGCACTCTACTTTATCAGCTTCACCTGTCAGAAGACAGCACTCTACTTTATCAGTACTAAGAATTCATTAATGGAAAAATGAAACATAAATAGTTAGAAGGCAGCACGATTGTACCTGCTTAATTACTTGCAGTCATAGAAAGCACCCTTCTTATAATAATAGTCATCGTCGCTCTAAAAGGCCCAGACACCCAGGTTATGGAACATGCGGCCAATCTTTGTTAGCTTCTCGCATAAATACTGATAACATAGGCAAAAATCTCTAGACTTAATATACCACTAGTTACTCTATAGGTTCAACTAAAAGGCATTATTCCTATATAGAAACTCACTTGCCAAAAAACATGAGACAACTGAAGAATACATGGTCACTTAAAACAAGTTTGTTCTCTTACAAGCAATATTAGCATAAAGCAGAATATCATTTGATGCATTTGCTCAAGGTAAGGATGGAGATTGTCAGTCCAACTCTTGAATGAGAGATAACCCAAAAATCAGTCCAACCAGATTATCTTTCCTCTCCATTTAGTAGAAACTGAGTACCTGTATTTGCAAATAGAGATTCTTGCATCACCACAAGGGTATTCATGTTCGAAAACCATTAACCGCTTTGAATCAGATGACGGTCATTTTTCATCCCAATCTTCCACAGTGGATCTGGAGATCATGGGCATACCATTGTACGATCAGATGTTGATTCCATGTGGTACACATCCCTACAATGACCTGACAAAATACCTTGGTGGTGACCCAAGAATCCCTCATTGCAAACACAATACCCATAGAACTTTTGGATTATCTGAATGGTGCGACTCCATGCTGTGGCCCTTCAAACGCGTCCATCAAGGTCGTGCGCCAATAAAGAACGTGGATGGATTAAAGCAAAGGCTCATAATGTGATGCATTATGCAATCACTCCTCTTTATTGATTTCAAAATTAAGGATTATGGCCAACACAGTTTTCAACATATTGCTATCAATGCTATGTTGTATTTTACTGAGTTTTTGTCCTAATGGGTAGGGGGGGGACCAGCAGCCACAGTTCATTTGCACATGGCACCCAATGATCACAATTCACAGCATGGAGGAAATCACAAATTCAGCTTTCAATGGACCAATTAAATGGAGATATCTGAGTTTTGTGAATAGTCAGCCAAATCACCATTTTATTTATGATATATATTTCACTTACAGGACATATCCAAGCCGTCCATCAGGTAAAAGCATTGGCACCATCGTCATGCCAACAGGAGTTGGCCCTCTGCCATAGATCATAGGCTACAAGAGGAATATCATAGATCTACATGTCAGAACTGATAATAATAAAAAAACTGAGATAAAAACACACGTAATGTAAATATATATCTCTGGTTAGTAAGAATCAAAACACATGTAATGTTTTGGCATCATTGAAAATTAATATTGATATTTGTAGATTCACTGTGTTAGTGTCACTAACTAGTAGTATGATCGATGATGAATGGTGGGTTCAGCCAGCTTATAGATGCCTCGGGGAATTGAATGCCACTGGACGTAAGTAGCTTTCAAATTTCTGTTATTGGTGGTTACTTAATTTGTTCAATAATTTGGTTTCTTTGTTTTTCTCAATGTACTTTTTGATTTTTTAGTTGAAGATTATAAATAATGTACTGAGTATTTGATCAGTAGTTATTGAAGATTATACATTTGAATATGCGAGCAGAAAGATAAGCCTTTATTACTCCACGCTATGTGTCCGACATCCATGGCAGCCCACTCTATGGCGGCTTTCACTCGGGTACCTTTTTTGTGAACTCCCAGGAACCCGTTTCCCTAAGTCTCTCCTTTTAGGACTTGGACCCAATACATGGTGCTGGTTCTGATACCCTTTTTTAAGGACTCAAAAAACCGATTAGGACTCAAAAGTTGCATTTATTGTTTCTTTAGCATATCATTTTACCTTACTGGTGTTGTATTTCAGCGAAGGTTTCATAAAACTGGCATCAGAAGGAACAGAAATAGGAAGGTCTGCTGCTTACCCGTCTTCAGTCCAGGCCAATTCCTTTGCCTTTAAGCTTCAAGATAAGAAGGGCCTGATGCATAGATTTAACTGTGGTATGCTGGTGGTTGTCACTCTTTTGATTGAGACATTATACCATGATATTTGATAACATCTTTATATGGTGTTATTGACATTTTGACCATCTTGGGCTGGATACAAGTTCTGATGCAACACAGCTTTCATTGTTGAAAGTTGCGGCAGTGATGGGCCTGACTGTATAGAGAATAGTCAGAGCACCATTAGATGGAATTGTCAATATTAAGCCATGCTACATTGTCTGGGGAGATATTGAAGTAATATTTTGTTCTGCTTCTGAGTTCAGATACAAGGAGTTTGACAGAGCTTATAACTTGCATTCTCCAGAGGGTGGGAGATGACATCGATCGGAACCATCTGCCCCAAATTTTGGTATTCCAAAATTCTTCAACATATATGTTTAAACAGCTCGACTCTCCTGACCGTCATTTAAGCACTAAAATGGTGCTTAAATGATCCTATGCCATTGATGGGCTTGCGGTGTAGGTAATCCACACCGTCAAAGTGATGGATCCAAAGTTGAATGGTAGTGGCCCACCCAAAAATCAATTTGAGAAGTTTTAACCATCCGCGATCTGTGCACTCTAATACCAACCATTGTGTTTAATTTTAATGTCTGATATTTAAACTCACCAATCAATGGTTCACATTCACTTATGGACATGATTCTTTGGCTAAAACAATTTCCAATGATGAATTGCCGCCTGAATCATTTAGATTGATCATAAATTGATGCCACATAGTATTGTAGGAGACCACACTTCAATGGTGTGAGATAAAAAATTCTAACTTAGTGGTGGTAGATCAGTTAAACACCATTTAGTGTTTAACGTCGGTCATGAGCCATTATCCCTTCCTTAAAAATCTGATCTTTGTTCTTTCTGTCACATGAAAATGTTAATCCCGTGCACTTGTTTACAATCATGTTTTGTAGTATGAAGATGAAGAGCATGATAAAGTCGTCCTTGCATCAGATGGTGACCTTGTAGCAGCTGTGGACCATGCTAGGCTAGCTGGTTGGAAGGTATGCTGTTTCTTTTGAGATTTTTTTTAACAAATCACCTCCTCAATACAAATTCTTCACCATCACCTTCTCAGTTTTTTCTTTTAATCTTACTCAAGTTAAGCACATAACACATAGCATAGATTTTTTGGGACATTTGCAAATTTAGTAATGTTATGGAAAAGTAGAAGCATAACTGGCCATAAGGATTCTACTGGATTTTATAGCAGGATGTTAACGTCACAGTAACCCTCCCTTTTTCATCTGGGCTTGAGACCAACATATTAGTGAAGGAATTTGATAGGATCTTTATTGCAGGCTTCCAGCTAGATGTTAGCTCTCCTTTCCATTCAGGCTTGATATTGACAACTGGAAATGATTTGGTCAAAGTAGAAAATCGTTTAGTTTCACAATGTCTTATTATTTCTGTCCATGGGCTCTTTGATACAACTCGACAGTAGGTTTGAGGGCATCTGTAACAAGACAGGTGACTGTTGTGTTGTGAAGGGTGTTCTGTAAAGCAGTGGTAATGCTTGCATATATTATATGGTTCACAGATTTGGGGTATAAAAAAGAGAAAAAAATAGAGTACATATGGCTGAAATGCGAATGCTAAATTGTATCCATGGAGTAACAAGAAAAGATAGAATTAGGAATGAGTACATAAGAGGAACTCAATTTGGATAAATGTAGATTAGATGGTGTGTAAATGTAATGGCGGGTGGGTGAGTTTTAAGGATGTAGTGGTTTTTTCTATTGCTAATATAATTGCTAGTAGGGATCTCAAACCCTAACTTAGCCCTTTTCGCTATCTTTTTCTCTTTCACTCTCCCTCCCTCCTCTCACTCTGTCTCTCTTCCCCCTTTCCTCTCTTCTCTGGCAATCCTAACTTCTAACATCTCTAGCTTCCTCTCTCAAACCCTGATGATCACATCATTGGAGTCTTGCTGGTTTCAGAGCTAAACCAATCAGGTTGACCTATCACACCATGCCATCATTGTTGACATCAGACGTCATGCTAGTCAATGCTGACTTTAGACTGCAACAATAAGCCCACCAAATGAATCAAAAAAGAAAAAAATGAATTGTTTTTGTTCTCAAAAGTTGAAACAATCGATCTGAGGAGGATTTATGGAGAATCGGAAAATTTTCCGAGTCTTTTTCTTCATCGCCAGTTTCAGAGATTTTGATGCTCTCAGACTTTGTACTCCTCAAAGCTGCAAATTTCTACATTCTTTTGGGTCAATTTTCCTACTGGGATTGTTTGCATATGTTTTTGGAGGCTATTGAGTTGATTTCATGGAGACGGAAAGAGATTTCTTAGGCTATTGATAGATAGATAGTGATCTATCTATCATACCCATAGTGAAACTCTCGAAAGAGCTGATATTAGGTGCCCGACCCGATTTCCAGAAGTGGCACTTGGATCAATCTCCTTTTCTCCAAATGCTTGAGCCTTGGGACACCTCTATTTATGAGATCATAAATCAGTGCAAGCCACCGCTGACACTTCGGTCTGCTACCTTATACTATGATTTTTAGAAAATGGGTAAATAATCTGACTTGCTTAATTCTACAGTTTCAAAGGAAACTGTGGGTTACCTTATACTATTATTTTTAGAAAATGGGTAAATAATCTGGCTTGCTTAATTCTACAGTTTCAAAGGAAAGTGTGGATACTGGCTGTCAGAAAATCCCAATTAAGGAGATCTATGCTGCAACCACATTTCTAGGCGCGTCGAACTTCATCCGACAAGGCATAGCTGGTGAGAACCTATTTCTAAAAGTGCCTCATTCATGAATAGATAATTATGTGGTATTGGAACAGGCAACCGTTTTTTCTTTTGCATTTCAGAATTTTCTTTAATGGACGAATGGTTTTTACCTTGAGCACGTTGAAGCCAACCTTGAAAACAGCAATATATAGTTTAGGTGCCTGCGGAATAAGGGGGACGCACAGAGATCCAGTTAAAAGATAAAATAAAATAAAAATAAATCTCTACCATCTAATTTTCAGCGTTGGAAAATGGATGGTGCCAACAAAATTATTTGGACAGTTCATTTTCTGACACGAAAAATCACAGGATGGAGATCCGTTTTTGACAAGAGGAATATCATAGTTTCTTACTAACTAGTAGATTCCGACCAAAGCCCACGTAGGGTTTGCTCCTGTTGAGGTCTGAAACCTTGAGATCCGCAAAAAGTGAGGCTCCAACAGATCTGAGATGAAACCCTTTGAAACTCTCAAATGGTTGGTCAAACCTCCATAGACAAATAATTGAAGAGGTAGAGAATAAAACCTTGATTTTAGATGGTAGTGTTTTCGGTCAATCCTGAGGTCAAAACTTTGACCCTGCTAACATCAGCATGAAGTGTGCAAGTCAGCTGATGATGTCAGCAGCCCTTTTGTGTAGGTTCTCTAGATCCTTGCTCTGATACTTAGTAAATAGTGAAGCAATTATGGTTAGGTTTAGATGAGGAAGAAGAAGAATGCTGAAATTAGGGTTGAGTTGTTATATCTCAAACCCTTCTCTTATTAGTATTTATATCACTTCTCAGGCCAATCTTAGTCCATTAGCAGATTTCATGAAACTTAACCCAACATAAGCTGTAAGCTCTGACATACCTAAAAAACCCAACATAATCCTGGTGGGCAGTTACTGCACATTCTCTGTTGATAAATTATATAATATGGTCTTGCTGCGAATGCAGTTACAACAAGCAATTAGAAGTATGGAATGAACAAAAAATTGGCAAAATTGTAATATTATAGGGGAAGGCAACCCTCTTCATTGTGAGATTCATCGGTTTTAATAAATCCAACCTAATTTATTAAATGTGTCATAAACAGACTAGGCACCTAATAAAAAAGTACCTTCAAGCTGCCACAACAAGAACAAGACTTTTCCAGATGAAGATGCATACATGAATAAAACCTAAAGCACATTGAATTTATCTAAAAGCAACAACATTTGAATTAAGATTAGAGAACTTCAACCAAAATTTGTTGGCAAGGTGTGTGCTTAAAGAAATTTAAAAATCACTCACTCAATTGCATTTAATGTAAAATTATGAACTATTCGCATCACTAATGGAATCATTGGAATGAGTTCAGTTACAACAAGCAATTAGAAGTATGGAATGAACAAAAAATTGGCAAAATTGTAATATTATAGGGGAAGGCAACCTTCTTCATTGTGAGATTCATCGATTTTAATAAATCCAACCTCATTTATTAAATGTGTCATAAACAGACTAGGCACCTAATAAAAAAGTACCTTCAAGTTGTCACAACAAGAACAAGACTTTTCCAAATGAAGATACATACATGAATAAAACCTAAAGCACATTTGAATTTATCTAAAAGCAACAACATTTGAATTAAGATTAGAGAACTTCAACCAAAATTTGTTGGCAAGGTGTGTGCCCAAAGAAATTTAAAAATCACTCACTCAATTGCATCTAATATAAAATTATGAACTATCCGCATCGCTAATGGAATCATTGGAATGAGTTTGTTCAAAACGTGATCGGAAAGGAACATCAACGGTGGCTCCAACCACATCTTCCCTCACCCAATTAACAACATTATTATCATCTTCTATAGTGTCATTTGTCCGGTGGTTTTCGTATACCTCACTATCCAATAGCTCATCATTTTCACTACTCATATCAAATAAGTCCCTAGGCTTATTCTTTTTGACAATATGCCAATCAGGTTATGTTGGATCCTCCACATAGAAAACCTGTTTAGCTTGAGATGCCAACACGTACAGTTCATCAGTAATTTGCTTAGATTGAAATAACAATCTTTTGAAATTTACAAGAGTAAACTCCAACTCATCAATTTTAATTCCTCTTCCTTGACTAATCACATCAAACCAGTCACATTTGAACAACATAAACTTGTGGTCTTGAGAATATGTCAACTCAATTATGTCCGTTAACTGTCCATAATAAGTTATCTCCCCTGTAACAGGTCGTCTATCCTTTACACTTGCGTAGCTTATAATCATAGCTGTGACAGCAACACTACTATTTTGTGTTTTAGCTCTCTTCTCTTAATCAACGGTTCGAAATTTATATCCGTTAATATTATAGCTAGTGAACCTACGAGCTACAGCGTGTGGACCTTTTGCAAGCAAATGAAGACCTTCAGGTAATGGTGTATTAGATTCTTGCAACATTTCAACCTGTTTCACGTGCACAAGAAGGTTAAAGACACTTCTAAATTCTTAAAATAAGGACTATAATCTTATGTGAGTTGTTCGAACTTACATGTTCTTCAAACCAATCAATGAACTGTTCGTTGTGCATTTTTTGTCTATCATGTGGGCGCGCATTTGAGAAACTTAGTACCTGCATGTGTTGTCTGCGTGTAAAGATCTCAAATAAGTAGCAGGCATAATAATGAAAAAAAAAATTCATGAAGTTTGAAGATATTTACTCTAAATAACTCGTCACCATTTCATGGTTGAAAAGGATGTATCGACGTGGTTGCATCCATTCTACCTCCCTTAGTATGAATGTTGAGGCACCCCTGAGCACAATTGCATCACGAATCTTTGGGGGTCGATTTAACCTTGTTTCAACATTTTGTAAATACCTCGAGCAGAATGTGAGACATTCTTCTGCAATTTATCCTTCTGCAATGGACCTTTCAGGTTAAGCCCTATTGCGCACATATGACTTTAGCGTGAACAAATATCTGAATGAAAAAAATATTCTTAAATGAGTGAAATATCGGATGATTTCATAATAAAAAAATAATTTCATATTTATAGGGTTATACCTTTCGATTGGATACATCCATCGGTACTAGACTGGACCACCCAACAGTGCTTCAGATGTCAAATGAATGGGTAAGTGAACCATAACATAAAAAAATGCTGGTGGAAAGATTCGCTCCATGTGGTAGAGGACTACTGCAATACGCTTCTCGAGACTTTTTAAATCATCAACCCTACACACTTTGGAGCACAATTCTCGAAAGAATGTGCTCAATTCTATCAAAGTAGCTGTTAAATGTTTGGGCAATAATTTTCAAATTGCTAGGGAAAGAAATTGTTGTAGTATGAAATGAGAATCGTGACTTTTCAGACCAGATATCGTGTGTTGTTTAACTTTCACGCACCTTGAAATATTAGAGGAATAACCATTTGGAATCTTTAAATTCTTCAATATACTACAGAACTTCTCTTTCTCATTTTTATCTAAGAAGTAACATGCGGATGGTAGATAAGCTCGGATATTGCCTTCATGCCAATTAGGGTGGAGTTCATGTCTCAATCCCATTTTCTCCAAGTCGAGATGTGCGTTTAAACCATCTTTTATTTTTCCTTCAATATTTAGTAAAGTTCCAAGAATATTATCACATTCATTTTTCTCAATATGCATCACATCTAAATTATGCCTAAGTAAATTATGCTCCCAATATGACAATTCAAAGAATATACTCTTCTTCTTCCAATTGTATGATATTTGACCAATTTCCACATTTCTAGATTTTTTTCGTGTTTGTTGCTTTCCATAAATATGTGTAATATTCGCTAATTCGTCCAACACATCAGTCCCAGAAAGTGGGTTTGGAGCTTTTCTTATCTCTACAGTACCATCGAAAGATTGTTTCTGTTTTTGAAATCCATGATTCGAAGGTAAGAATCGACGATGACCCATATAACAATTCTTTCTACCATTAGATAAGTATTGGCTACACATATCTTTATAACATGAAGGACATGCCAACTTCCCTTTTGTACTCTAGCCTAAAAGTATTGCATATCCCGGGAAGTCACTAATGGTTTAAAGCAAGGATGCATGCAATTGAAATAAAGTTTTCCTTAAAGCATCATAAGTATCAACCCCAAATTCCCACAACTCTTTTAATTCATCAATCAAGGGCCTTAAGTAAACATCAATATCATTTTCGGGGCTAGATGGACCTGGTATAAGCAACGACAAAATCATATTTAGTTGCTTCATATACAACCATGGTGGTAAGTTATAGGGAATAAGTATCACAGGCCATGTGCTATGTGTAGTACTCATTGTCTTGGAAGGGTTGAATCTGTCACTTGCCAACCCAAGTCTAACATTATGGGAATCAGCTGCAAAAGTAGGGTTGATGAGGTCAAAATGTTTCCAGGCTTGAGAATCTACAGGATGTCTTGATATATCATCTTTGGTACGACCCTCATCGTGCCATCTCATGTCAGATGCAATTTTTGATGACATATACAACCTTTGAAGCCGTGGTTTCAAAGGAAGTGACGTAGAATCTTTGCTGGACTCTTCTTCTTACTATCTTTTGAATAATCTTCTTGAGTCTTCCATCGTGAAGTGCCACAAATGTCACATGATTGTTTGTCAACTGACTCTTTCCAATATAACATACAATCATTTGACAGACATCAATTTTATTATAATTTAGACCCAAGTCCGAAATAATTTTCTTGCTTTGTGAAAACGTCTCTGGCAACGTAGAACCCTCTGGAAGTGTCTCTCTTAACAAGTCAAACAACATACTAAATGAAGCATTGCTCCATCCACCCATGCATTTAATATGCCATAACCTAATAACAAAAGACAGAGTTGTGTGCGATTTACAACCTGGATACAAATCATTTTCGACATCTTGTGTCAATTTATAGAATTTAGCAGCACTTGCATTGGGTATATCATTTATTCGCTCAGTCGAAGAATCCAAATCTTCTCTTGGAAATGAGACTCCAAACGTATCATGCAATATAGTCCTCATATCGTCACCAGTATCGTCCTCATCAAATCCATCGTCTATCATATCATCTTCTTAGCACTCGTCTGAAGAATGTCCTCTCCATGTAAATACCATGTGGTGTAATTTCGGATGAACCCGTTGCATACCGAATGGGCATATATTGTACTCTCATCTTGGTATACTATATTACCACATTTAATGCACGGACACTTGAACTTACCTTGGACACTAGTTCCATGGGCTACAACAAAAGCAATAAATTCTTTTACTCCTTTCACGAACTCTTCAGTATTCCTATGCTTTTGGATCCAACTCTTATCTATAATGTCCAATATTGAATCGATAATCGGTTTTGCTTCTTTCGTCAATATTCAAAACCCTAAAACAAATGAAGAATAGAGAGATGATATCATCAAATTCTTTAAACAAACTTATAAATCATGTGTGAACAAGTAATGAAGTTATTAATCTCAAACTATCCATTTGATATTTCATGGACAGTTCTAAATTCAATGATAATCTTTTTCTAAATTCTTAAAATAAAGACTAATCCAGTGATAAATTAAGTTATATGTGATAGCCCATCTGCTATAAGTCGGTTCGGTAAATTAAGTTCCCTATTTAAAAACTAAATTTCAAGAGTGACAATACTGCTTTTTAATAACCAAATTACTTGAATTACTTAAATTAACACCTGTATTAACACCTGGATTGAGCATTTGGTATTTATGCTCGCAACTAGATAGTGGCAAAGGCATATGTAATAAACAAACTGCTATAAACCAGTTAGGCATGTTAGTAGCATTTCCATTCTAACGAAAGACAAAAAGTAAGATCTTAGATATCTAACATCCTTGTAATCTAATGCTCAAGATTCATAAGAAAGGCATCAACATCTTACTTCTGAGCGTAGACATTCTTTTGAGTGACGGGTATCATGTGAATCCACAGCTTGTCCTTCCCGTTACAAATTAATTTATGAAACAATAGAGATTGCACATCTGTGTCAGTGCATTAAAATGAAAAAAATGCAATGAAAAATCACACCTTCAACATTCAAACAAAGTATAAAAGTAACATAAGCATAGTCAGCCTTGCCTCATACGAAAATTATGTATCTAATAATGTTAAATAACAGTACCTTCTAAGCTACGTTTCTTTGTAAGGAAACTTCAACTGATACTGAAATAATTTTTAATTCATGAAACACAATGCCATTTCAAACCCCACTATTAAGTGAACGCCCTAATTTTGGTCAAAGCACACTCTGAAAATCTTTGACATCTTCTTTTCATTTTACAAAAGGAGCCATTACTCGCACACACAAAGCTGGCCCTTGCACGTAATTTAACTGTTGATATTTTGGGGACTTATGCCAAGTGGAAACACCATCTAAGTCTAATTTGAAGGCCATCATCTAAAGATCTTTGTTGCAAAAGATTGGCACAAAACATGGTCTCTATCATATGATTCGATGCAGTCAACTGTTGAATCATATGATAGGCTTTGACTGCTTTGAATCATATGATTGAAATCGTGTTTGGTGTCAATCTTTTGTACCAAAGATCTTTAGATCATGACCTTCAAATTAGATGGCTTAGATGGTGTTTCACATGGTACAGGTCCTTAAAATACCAAGTCTTCTTTTAAGTTGTGCTCTTGGGCCAACTTTGTGTGTGCAAGTATTTTATTCCGCTATGTGTATTTTCTCTCCTTTTCATCCAAGAAAATTTAGTTATAAAAAAAATTATTTTCTAACATAAAGATAATAAAGCTTTAAAGCTTTGTATCTATACCACCACAAATATAAAAGTAATAATGGGATATGAGAAGCATTTATAGATATTTCTCATGACAACTACTCATTTGAGGTAATGTGGAATATTTTTTTAATCAATCCAAGTGGTTCAACTAGCAGCCCATATTGACGCATATCTCGTCCAAAGAATCACGCCTATGACAAGATTGGAATCATTCGATAGAGTGCACTTTAATATGGACTATTAAAAATATGCATATTCATCGATATTAGAGTGCATAGATCAAAAGGCTCAAATCCTCCAATGAGTTTGATTTTTGGGTCTACGGTACCTCCCAATTGGAGTACCACTTTGATTCCTTGGACCTAAGGAATCAAGTATTAATACTGATACGTATCGCCAATACATATTGGCATGTGGACTGACCGATACCTTTACCTGTATTGGCATCGATTGTACCGAGTGGTATCCGGCAATACTATCCTTTCTTTAAAAAAATTATACAAAAAAAAAAAAAAATTAAATTAAAAATCCCGCATCAACCAATACCATATTGGTTCAAAGAGTGACCGATACTGGATCAGATACCAATTTCACCGCCATTGTTCTACGTAGGTGACTACAAGGGTCCGGTCAAAAGAAGATACTTTTTCAAGTCAAACTCGAAGTCGAGTTTCTCCCAACCCGGAGAGAATGATGCGATCGGGAAAGTTATGAAGAGGAATGAAAGGATGGAGGGCTGCAATGAGAAGAGAGATTATTATGAATGTTGAGGAAGAGGTACATGACTTCAAGAGGAGCCTACAGGCTGCCACTAGGGGCTGGTTGTTAGGACAGAAAGGGGTAGGAGAAGGAGCTGGTGCAGACATTTATAGGTTCAAAAACATGGCCCAGAAAATCAGAGTTGAGGAACAAAAAAGCCCTCTAATGATGGTCCAATTAAGATTGACTTAAAGAGGGCATGATTTTAAAATATTTAGGGTGGGCTTGTTTCAGATTTTTAGAAATCTCTCCATAAAAAAATGATAGAGTTCAGAGAATCTGAAAATGATGCCATTGGCAGGGATAATAACAGGGACACGGAGAAATTATAAGTGTTCTTTCTTTGTTTATTTATTTAAATTTCTTTTAATCTCTTTCCCAAAGCTACAAGTCACTATTTAATAAGATTTTTTGTTTAGTTAGGAAACTGCTATTTTAGTTTAGAGGGCTGTTTTAGTTTTATTTACCAGGAGAGATGAAAGAGCAGATTTAATAATTGAGAGCCACGTGAACTCATAGAAGTTGAGAAATCAAAGTTGCACTAAGAGTTTGACCTCTTTATTGATTATTATTTTAAGTTTAGAAGGTTAGGCGTCCTAGAGGTCGGACCTTGGTGCAATGGCAAGTGCTGTCCACCCAAAGCTATAGGTCTAATTCGAGTCCGGGAATCAGCCTCTCCAAAATGGGTAAGGGTGCGATGTCATACCCACAAGACTCCTGCTGAATAAACTGGATATGACATTTTTAAAAAAAGGTTCGGTGTCTTAAATGAAATAGGAGATTGAATAGAAGTTAGTATTTTTTTTTACCCTTTATATGTAAAGATTAGGACGAAAAATGATGTCCATCATCCGATTCAAATGCGGTCAAAACACAAACATATGAAAATTGTACATGCATCCTCTCACCAATGCAAGCAAACTTGATTGGGTAAAATTAAGAGAGATTTACCAGAACATAAATCATTTGGAATATTTCCAAAACAGGGATCCGGCCATCGGCATGAAAATTGTACATGCATCCTCTTACCAATGCAAACAAACTTGAGTGGGTAGTAAAATTAAGAGATTTACCAGAACATGAATCATTTGGAAAATATTTCCAAAAAAGGGATCCGGCCTTCGGCCTACCTGACTTTGTAAATATTTACAATTGAAACCTGTCTTGGTAATATTTTCCAAACAGATACCTATTTTGGTAATGTTTTCTAAAATTAATGGGTTTAAGTGTAGCATGTCACCATGGCATGGGAAACTCCACATTTTTTTTCAGCTATCCAGTGTTGGAAGATCACCTCTCTGATCAATCAGCATCTTCAATCATAAACGGTTCAATATTCCCTAAAGAGGGTAAGATTCAAAAATAAAAAAAATCAAACAGCTACAGATTTAACTACAAAGCTTTTAATGCATAGGTTTCACTACAGAGCTTTAATGCGTCTTTCTATATGAGTAACTTTTACAAAGTAGTTAAACATTTTGACCACAGAATTAATTTAAGAAACCGTGATAGTTAAATTTCTTATTCGGCTAGTTCGAGCCACTTACATGAACATATACACTAACACGCCGACACCTGAATCGTAATCGTAATCACATAAAAGATGTAAGCTTATTTACTTTTCTCCCCATCAGTAGTTGATTAGCTAATCAGAAGATCTACAGTGAGCTAAACAAATGTTGTGGCATAGTTGCTCAGTAAACAATGCAGAAGAGTTTAAGCTTATGTGTGTCATGTGATGTGCCAGAGTTCATGTAAGGATTGCCAAGCCATATAATGATATCATGTTAAAGCAGGGCATAACTGAGTTGACTCAGTTGCGACAAACCAAATCACCTGATACTAATCACTTGCACCAAATGGACTCAACCGATACAAATGAGTCATTTCAGTTTCTCTGGTTTAGAAACTCGATTGAGTCAACTCAATGCCGACGAGTCGAGTTGGTCTGTGACGGCAGAATCGGATTACTGAACCTTAGTTCAAGACATTATACAAAACTTAGAAAGCGATTCAACGAGAACGAATCAAACTAAAAAAGTTTTAAAGAGACCAACAGATTTACTTTTAAACTAAATTTTACAAAAATTGCAAACGACATTGAAGAAATAATAAAAATAAACCTAATTTAAGAATAAAATCCTAGATCTAAGAGAAAAAAACAGAACCTAGATCAATTCTTAGAGCAAAACTATAAATTCACGGTACAAATCACATGAATGGCAACAATAAACTACAATAAGTATAAAGCTATCAAGTTTCAAACCACATGGTTTCCTGTGAGGGATGCTCCTGGGGATTGCTGTGTATGATATCGTGTCACTCCTTTCCGCTTCCTAGGGATACACGGTTGAATTCGGGCTGTCTACGCTCTCACCATTGTAGGTTTTACGGCTTGATCGGAATTGACAACTCAACTGATATACCTCCTGCGCAAGCGCCTTCTCAGGTACTGGAAGGGGTGGTTCTTTTCAGGATCATTACCACTAGGGTTGCCGCTTTACTGGGAACCATGTAAGTTATATTTGTGCCTAAACCCCCCGAAAACTATCCAAAATACACAAAAATAGATTTGATTATGTCCCCACACTGCTGGTTCACTTTTAATTACAGATTTTAAAGGGGAGTGAATTTAAGTCCAAGGTCGGGTCGGGGATGACATGCCTGTGCCACCTCAACGGGCCGACATCCACTGTTAGGATATGACAAGAAGTAAGAAAAAATGACGGGGCCAGTCAAACGACTAGGCGAAAAACATAAAGTGCTGAAATTTAAAATCGAATCGTAAAGGTAAGTAAGAAAGGTGTCAGTCAAGTGACTAGGTAAAAATTGCTGAAATTTAAAGCCGAAATGTAGGGGTAAGTAAAAAAGGTGTCAATCAAATGACTAGGCAAAAATTGCTGAAATTTAAAGCCAAAACATAGGGATAAGTAAAAAAGGTGCCAGTCAAGTGACTAGGCAAAAATTGCTGAAATTTAAAGCCGAAACGTATGGGTAAGTAAAAAAGGGTGCCAGTCAAGTGACTAGGCAAAAATTACTGAAATTTAAAGCTGAAACGTAGGGGTAAGTATGTTAGTAAAAACAACAGAAAATTAGAAAAAATAGCAATGATTAGTAAAGATTAAAAAAAAAGCCAACAAGAGGGGAAGCGCTAGGGTGATATCTCCACCAAAGTCGCCATCTGTGCGACCATGTATTCTCTCGAACCCGTCGCGGCGATGCGCAAATGATGGAATGAATGTAGAGTCGCCACCCGGAGCTTTTGGTGACTAGGGAAACCTTTAAATCAATATTTTAAGCACCGAAGTGCTAAATATGACTTTGATTTACCGATTTTTGCCAAAGGCTCTAGGGTAGGGGCTCCGGTTATCGATCAGGAAGGGTTTAGGCACCCGATCAACCCGCACATAGAGGTCTCAATCTATGGCCAAAATGAAAATAAATGGGTGGAGCTTCCTCTTGCCCGAAGGTAATACGGTCCTATCAAGCTTTGAGCCAAACCAAAATTTCGGCGGCGTAACGGCTTGAATCCTTGGACGGAGGAGACACCAAGAAGGTAGAGGAAGAGAGGGGTGAGCTGGAGCTCACGGGCCCTTGTTGCACCGTTGAAGACCTTTGCTTTGGCGTGCTTCCGATGACTTTAAATGACTTAATCGGTAGGAGAATGGATTCTAATGCTAGGATTTGGTAGATGGGAAGTATAGGATGAAACTAGAGACTAAGCTTGACTAAAAAAAGAGTGATCTAATGGTTGAAAGGGGTTGAAAGGGATGAACTAAGCATGCTGGAATTCAGGTTGAAGAATGCAAAATAAAATAGAATTTTCTCTTACTAGGGCTCTCTCTCTTAAGCTTAACTTTTCACCTTAATTTTTCAACCCTTTGGGGAGAGGGGGTGCCTCTCTATTTATAGAGAAGAGGTGGGTTAGAAGGTTACTTAAAAGCTAATTGGTTTAGCAATTAGGTAATCCTCCATCTAAGGTTTTTAGGGTCCTAGGGGTTTGGGAAACCAATTTCAATGGTAGATGATGGGGTGAGACCATAGGTGACTTAAGGGTTGAAAATAAGCTCAAAGGGGGTGCAACCGATCTTATGACACCCACCTCAACCAAGGGGATGGTCAAAAGGTCAAACATGATGAAGGAATTTCGAGCATTTGATGACAGTTACTGTAGCTAAGTTGGGCGTATATATTACATACGCCTAGTTTATGTACAATGATTTCTATGAAAAACAGAGGAGATTTGAGAAGGTAGGTGTCCGCAGTGGGCCCTACCTATCCTGGGCGTATGTATTATATACGCCCGGCCAAATTTGGCCCAAAAATGCCAGGCGTATATAATATATACGCCTGACCAAAATGGGGCCAAATTTGCTAGGCGTATCTAATGCATACGCTTGGGCTAAAGTTATGATTTTATGTGAAACTTCAATCGGCCATAACTTTCGAATCACAACTCCAAATTAGGTGATCTTTGGTCCCCTGGAAAGCTGGAGAAGTCCTCCTTCCAATGGTATATAGCTTATCCTTGGCAGTGATCTGTGTAAAATTTTGTAGCTCTCCTCCCATCAAATGCTCAGAAGGGTTTAAGTTAAATCTGGGAAGGGATCCTAGGGTTTAGGGGTGATCTCTAAGGGTTGGGGGAATGGTTCTAAAGGGTTCAAGGTGATTCTGAAAGGTCTGGGTAGGTTCTTAAGGGTTCAGGGCGATTCCTAAGGGTTCAGGGGTGCCATCGGAAGCACAGGGGTACATCTCTCTCGGAGTATAGATTAATCAGGCCTTGGGCCGAATTTGGGTGTCTACACTACTATGCTCAGATTTGTAATCTGTGCAACATACAATCCATTTACAAAGCCTCTGAAACTCTCAATTTATAGCTCTCAACCTCACTCTAGCTACTGAAGGGATTTAGCCAACCATAATTGGCTTAGCAGAAAATGGGTGAAGAAGGAAGAGAGGGAATTTTTAGAGGGAAAATAAAAATCGAATTAGGCTCTAGTTCTCTCAATTTTTGGATGAATTTTTAGTGCGATTTCTGCTCTATTTATACTCTTCCCTCAGATTTGTTTCAGCCAATCAGAGCTCAAGGGAATATTTTAGTTATTCCCAGCTGCTGATTTCTCTTCTAGAAGCTCTTCACTGATTGGTCAGAAACTGGTAAGTACATGTGAAGTGGTTAGAGTTCCCATTCGTGCTCAGTTGTGTTCCAAAAATACCCCTAAGGGTCGCTGACATGCTTTGGAATGTGTGCACAAAGCACTTGAGTTGGCAGTAGCTGTGAAAGGAACTAAAAAATTTTAAATTCGAGTGTTGAGAGGTTCAGGGAACCACTCGACAAGTTCTGAGTTCTCTTTGTATTCACGTCGATAGGTTGCTGAAGGCTTTCGATAGGTGCTTGTGGCTTTCGACAGGATTGGGGACTTCTCGACAGAATTGGTAACAATTCTTGATAATTTGACGTGAATTTTCTTCTTCTGTCCAGGCTCCTTCAATCCTCTCAACAAGTTATAAACAACATGTCGACTTGTTATACGGTCTTCAGTTGAGTGCTCGATATGTTGCTTCAATCCTCACGAGAATGAGTGTAGCTTCAGGTATGTCATCGACGGGATGGTGTTGACTGCTCGTTAGGTTCTGGGGAACCTCTCGACAGGTATCTGGAACCTTGCGATCTCCCCTGCATCTATAGGTATCCTCTCGATTGGATGCACTATACAACTCGACAGGTTTTGTGAACCTCTCGAATTCTTCACTCTTTCACCTCAATACCTCTTGACATGTTATAAACCATCTTCAGAACCTCTCGACAGATAAGCATGCACTTCTAGAACTTCTCTAGAACTTCTCAACGGGTATGGGAAGTTCTTGACAGCTTCTTATGTAAACACCCAACCTCTAGACAGCTTCTTTCTAAGCATCCATACCTGTCGACAGGTCGAATTAACCTCTCGATAGGTTATATCCTTTGTTTCCACACCTAGCACACATCCTTTGGGGTGTTGTCCTTCATCTGTCAGCACACAATAGCCTCTTAGTAGGTTCAATCCTCAGCAGATGCAGCTGGTCTTGCTCCCATGTGTGCCCATGTGGACACATGTCATTGCCATGGAGCTCTGAGGCTTTATCGACTGCTTGATTGGCTGGCCTTTGGGCTATATGAGCACATGTTGAGCAGCAAATTGCTTCTTTGGCCTTTTTAGATGGATGTCTATACTAAGACTACAATTTATTGCTTATCTACAAAAAGCACTCAAAAGACATTATTAGTCAACTCAAAGGTCCATCAAAGGTCAAGTTTGGAGGTGAAAAAATGATATTTTTCACTGCTTAACAATACATTCAACGCCGATCCATTATCAATTAATACCAAGGAGGTTATCATGGTTTCGAATTCTACAGTGATATTGAGGAATTTGGAATGACTATTCCCCTCCTTTGGTAAATCGGCGTCTAAAAACGATATGGCATTGGGAGTCATTACTTGTCCAATTATCTGGCCGACTTCATCTGGGCTCACCTGAAGAGATACATGCACATTTTTTAATGCCCCCATCAGAGCTTGAAAGTAAAGTGGGGACGTCATCAATAGATCCCGGACTGTGATATGAGCCAACATTCTTCTCAATTGTGTTTCAAGTATATGTTCTCGGCTCATTTTCTCAAATCGGTTAACTGCACTTTCTTTCTTCCCCTCTGATTGGGCTTGTGCTGCTACTGGTGCTTCTGGCTGCTTAGAAAATTTTCCAGATTTGGTAACAAAGTCTACTGCTCCCTCCGTGCTATTGCCGACATTGGCATCTGTCTGTTTGTAACTAAGCGAGATGAGGATTGTAAGTTGGTCCCAAAATCTGAAACGGAGTGACTGTCGGTATTGATGCACTTATTCTGATGGCTCAGGAAGGATGGGAAATACATGGTTTACCTCGGTGATGGATGGGTGGTTGGAAAAAGTGGGCCATGTTGGGGTGATGAGGTTTGTAGGTGGTTGTGTCGGGGGTAATGGGGTAGGAGTGGACCACTACTAATTAACATGTGATGGTGGGGGTTGAGGGACCTGATGGGCCATTAGGTAATTGGTGGGGGTGGCGGTGTATGCTTGATAGGCATTTATTTGTACATAATTGATGGGAGTGGGTAATTGAAAGTATGCCCTAAGATCTAAGGGCTCGATTTAGGGTGCAAGATTGGGGAAATAATCAGATAAATTCAAGGGTTCAATCACCCCAATACTTCTCTCTTGATGGTTCATCTGCAAAGGCGCCACAAAAATTTCTCGATCACTAATATAATCTGACGGGTCAAATTCAAATTCTCCATCATCTTCTTCCTTTATCATCCTGATGGTGTGTCTCGAACCTGTTATGCTGGTAGGGTGTGGGGGCAACAGGACCTAGTGAATGTTCGCATGCTAGTTTACTTGAGAAGGTGTCGAGGGAATAATTTTTTTGGCCTCAATTAAATCTTGTATTGCGTCCTTTAATGGGAAGCAGCGATCGGTTGGATGACCCGAACCCTGATGAAAACTATAGTGGGTATTGGGGTCATAGTTCCTCGGGATGGGATTCAGAGGAGGTTGTGGTTGAAGGGCCATGACTAATCCCTTTTCTATTAATAAAAGTAAAAGTACATTCAAAGATTGCTCTAGGGGTGTAAAAACTCGGTCATAGTAGGCCCTCTTCTGCTCTGGAGTCATCTGCATCTCCTGCCCATTCCCGATTCTAACTAGAGCTGGCTATGCAATTTTGAATTTGAACTGGCTTACATTGGTGTTGGGCTGGGTGTTGGCAATATTTTGCACATCTGCCCCTGCTCTTTTCTCATTCCTCTACTCTGAAAACCTTCTGACCCCGCTGGCTCCACCAGGCACATTCTTGCTTAAAAGCTCCTCTCTGATAGGAACCTCGCAATGTTGGCGTTCCTCACCAAAGTTGGATTGCTATTGGTAAACGAGAAAGTCTAAGATCACTGACAGGGTATTCTTTGAAATCATCTCTATCTGCTTGTCATCTGGTATTTTATTTCTAACTTGAGTTGCCAGTGCTCTCCAACACCCTAAATAATCGCTGAAGGTTTCGTTAGAGTTCTGCTTTAAGTAGGCCAAGTCTGACTTGCATAGTTCAATGTCTCTATTATAGACATACTGCTCTTAGAACAGATGAATCAGATCTTTCCACATCTTTATCATAGATGATTTTTGGGATGTGAACCACCTCAAGGCCGGACCAGTTAAACTTTTCTGAAAGACTTTGATGAGCAGTCTTTTTTCCCTCCCATATTGGCACATGTCCCCACAATAGGACTTAAGGTATGCAATGGGATTGTCTGTGCCATTATATTTATCAAGCACCGGCATTTAAAATTTTTGGGGTAAGGAGACCTCAGCAAATAAGCACAAGTTCGAAAAATCAGTGGCATGAATTTCAGCTCCACCCATCTTCAATAGCTGCTTCTAAATTTTGTCTAGCTGCTCTTTCAACTGCTCTTATTCCTTAGACATGGGGGCCATCTTTTCAACAGTAGGTCTTGCTTCACTCCGTGCTACTAGGGGGTTGGTGATCATGGGTGGAGGATTAATGTTGGCCAATGCCCCGGTATGAACCTCATTGTTCCTAATATTGTTCTCTTCATATTGCTGGTCTACATATGGTGCAGTTAGGATGAGTTTTCCTGCTGGTGTTGCAGGGACTAGATGGGGGTCAGGTGTGATCATTGCATGTGAGGAAAATTATGCGGAGTGATGGGATGAGTGGAAGTTGGATTTTGGGGTGGGATCTAATGGGGCCATTGTGTATGGGGGAAAGCTTGGAGATGGTTTTGGAGTGTAGGGACATGAGTGAGTTGGGGTTGATATAGTGTATGGGTTTGAGCTGGGCATGAGGGTTGTAGGTGAGTAAAATTTTGGAGGAATTGTGAAGGGTATGGGTGTGAGGCTTCAAGGTTTGGGCCCTGCTGGGCTTGGGTGTGGGGTGAAGAGCATTGATGGGTTTGAGCCATAAAGCCTTGGGAAGGTTGGGCCATGAGGGTTTGGGTTATGAGTCCTTGGTGGGTCTGGCCCATTAGTCCTTGTGATATATGGGTCTAGCCCATTGGGCCTTGATGGGTCTAGCCCATTGGCCCTTGATGGGTCTAGTCCATTGGGCCTTGTGGTATATGAGTCATGGGCCCCTAGTGGCTCTGGGCCATGAGACCTTGGTGGGTCTGAGTCATGGGGGAATGGTGGGCTTGGGTCATGGGGCCTTGGATGGTATGGATGGGGGGTTGATGGGGGTCATAGGTGATTGAAGCATGGAGGTTTGATAGGGTATGGGATGGATTTAGGGATCTGTTGTGTGGGTGAGAGGGGTTGTTTTGGAAGGCCTTCCATCTAGTGTAGGCCTAGACCATCTCCTCCATCATAGCCATTAGAGAGGGATCGGATGGAGATGGTGTATTTAAGGGATAGTGGGGTATAGATGGTATGGATGTGGTAGGAAAATTGGGCATGGCTCCGGTAAATTGTGGGATGGTGGGTTGGAGAAATTAGGTGGGGCATTAGTGAAAGCGGGTGGATCGGGTCTATACTGAGATGATTAAAGATGTGGTAAGGAAGTGGGGGATGTGAGAGAAAAATTGGTCATGGCCTCGATAAAAATGGGCATGACCTAGGTAGATGGAGGGATGTGTGGGGGATTGGGCAAATTGGGTGCGGCATGGGTGGATGTGGCGGATCGGGTATGTGTTGGGAAAATGGGAAATGGGGCATGATAGTGAAGGCAGAAATTTGGGTCGGGTTTTGAATGGGTATGGATGGAATATGTGATGGGTTGGGAATGGCCATGGATGAGGGCATGTTTTGGGAAAATGATGTGGGATGGGGGGTTAGATTTTGGATATTTTGGGAGGTGGTAGATGGGAAAATGGGGGCGCCAAATGGGCCAGTAACGGTAAAGGGTGATTGGGTGAGGGGGACAGAAGTAAACATTTCTTCCGTATGGGAGTGAGTCGGGGAATGTGGCGGGGATGAGTTGGGATTGGCGTATGTAGGATCTACAGCCCACGACATGGCTCGGTATCGGGTAGGGTACGGGTGCCTCGGGTGGGGCCTGTAAAGCTTCCTCCTTTCCCTACGGGATGACGGAGGGCAAGATGGTGGCGTTGTGCCAGCACCACAAATCACTATTTTTCTTGGTTTTTTTTTTAAATTTTGTAAATAAAATGATTAAGGATTTTGGGGCCTTTGAATTTCCATCTCGGGTGTCTTTCGTACCCTAAATAAGTCCCACGGCAAGACCCCAATGCACTTTGGAAGAATCAAAGGGAAACCCTTTGATCTATTGAAGGCATGAAATTTGATGCAAATAACCCAATCCCCCAGGGCTGGTAAAAAAGAAGTAACCTTCTCTCGATAGGCGGGGGCGTATTAGGTGTCAAAATTACGGGGCCTAAACAGAAGTGCTAAAACCACTAATCGAGGACTTCGGGAGGGTGAGATAGGCCACAGATTCAGGCTGCACTGTCTAAAACAGGCTTGGCGCAAGTATTAGATGCGCTAGGCCAAAATGTTCAGGGTTTTAAACTGGCGCATGTATTATTGTCGCTAGAGCAAAAATGGGAACTTTTTGGCTTGGTCCAGGTATTAGTTACGCCAGGCAAATAGGGGGGTTTTTGACAGTTTGACAGTAGGAACAACAGCCCGAAATGAGTCTTTTTTTCTGGTTTTTCTTGAAGCTATGCTTCCAGGGACTGAACAGCTTAGTTGTATCAGGTCTCTCCTCACCAAACCTAAGGGATACAAGGCCAGTGTGGGTTCGCTAACGCTCACTTCCCATGGGTTTTAGGCTAAGTAACGAGAAGGTTACCCACCTGATATACCTCCGGTGCAAGCGCTTTCTCAGGTATTAGGTGAGTTGGAACTTTTCCGGATCATCACCACTAAGGGCTATCGCCGTACTAAGAATCGAGAGTTTGTATCTTTGCCTAAGAATCCCAATCCGTAAATATCTAACCCCGCAAAATTCAATTATGTCCCCCTTATTTTATTTTTCAATTTTAGGGGGTGTTTTCTTAAAGTTCAAAGACGGGGGTGATGGTCCCGTGCCGCCTCTACAGGCAGGCGTCCACTATTGGAATATGTTTGCAGAAATGTAAGTGCGCACGTAGGCCCGCCAATCAGCTAAGGCGCTTTAAATGACGTAAATATAAAGAAATTTAAATGTCATGTGCAAGTAGGCCCGCCAATCAGCTAAGGCACTTTAAATGACAAAAATGTAAAGAAAAGTAAAAACTATGCGCAAGTAGGCCCGTCAATCGGCTAAGGCACGTAAATGATATAAAAGTAGGGGTGAGTAAAATGCCGTAATCGTAGGGGTGAGTAAAAATAGTACAAAAAAATAGAAAAAATGGTTAGTAAAATCAAAACTAAAAAGGCTAAAATTCAAGGGGAAGCTCTACTAGCTACTCCCCAGCAGAGTCGCCATCTATGTAATCGTGGGATTTTTTACTATCCCGTTGCATCGATGCACACTCGTAAAAAAATAAAGAGTTGCCACCCGGAGCTTTTAGTGTCTCGAGTAACCCAAAATCAATATTCAAGGCATCGAAGTGCTAAATATGAATCTAAATCACCGGACTACGCCAAAGGCTCTTGGTTAGGGGCTTCGGTTATCGATCAGGAAGCTGTTAGGCACCCGATCAATCCGCTTAATGCAGTCTCTACTTATGGCCAAAACAAAAATAAAATAAAAAAAACAAAAAGTCCTTTCTCTTGCCTTTAGGGCACTAGGATCCTATTTGTGTCCCTCCGTTCCTACTGAAATTTTGGCGGCGTAATGACACAAATGCGAGGATAGAGAAAGAACTGAGAAGGTAGAGGAATAGAGCAGAGAGCCGGAGCTCCCGGGCCCTTGTTGCACTTCTGTGGACCTTTGCATAAGCTTGCTTCGGTGAGCTTTTGATGGCTTGGATGTTTGAATGAAGGGTTCTAACTCCTAGGGCTTGATGGCTAAGAGGTAGAGGAAGAAGGCTTGGGGATATCTCTTGCCTAAATTAAAGGATTTTTTATGGAAGGTAAGGTCTCAAGGAGTTTTTGGAAATCTAGAATTTATATGGGAATGGTGCACCAAAGGGGGAAAGGGAGCTCTTTCTCTTTTTCTCTCTTTGGAAAATTTTCAATCCTTTGTAAAGGGGGGGTACCTCTCTAATTATAAGAAAAGGAAAGGTTAGGAGGATGTTTAGAGGCTAACTTGGATTAGCAATTAGGTAATTTAGCCATCTAAGATTTCCTAGGGTTTCTAAAGCTTAGAAATGTGTAAAAATTAGCTCCAATGGTGGATGATAGGTTTGTGTTTTAAGTCACTCAAGGGTTGCAAATAGGGTGAGGAGGGGTGCAACAAAGCTAATGAAACACACCCAAGGCATCGAGATGGTCAACAAGTCAAACCCATATCTTGAAATTCGAGCAAAAAACTTAGGGTTACTGTAGCTAAGCCTAGCGCATGTATTACATGCACCAAAATCCTAGCACCTCAAAACACTAATTTGTCTCAAACTTCGGAGTGATATATCTTTCAATGTATAGCTCTGATTGGGGTGATTCTTGGCTTGTTGGAAAGCTGAAGACTTCTACTTTCCAAAGGTATATGATTCAATTGTAGTAGAAGATCTCAACTAGTCCCAATGTACCACTCTTTGACCATTGCCCGGGAAGGTTAGGGTTAGGGTTCGGAAGGGGTTCTAAAGGTCGGGATTGGTTTCTAAAGATTTGGGGTGAGTTCTAAGGGATATGGGGTGATTCATAAGGGTTTGGGATGACTCCTAAGGTTTTGGGAAGGTTCCTAAGGGTACCATACATGCCAACAGAAGCTCGAAAGTGCACCTCTCTCGAAGTGTGTTTCGATCGGGCCTTGGGCCAAATTTGGGGGTCTACACTGGTTTGTTTTGATTTCTTTAGGGCTTAGAGTTTTGTTTAGAGTGTTTGTCTTAGGGTTATTGGAAGAGGGTGTCCTTTGGATGTCAGAGCAGAGAAATTAAGGTTCACATCTTTTATATAACATTGAATGCATGAAGCATGCAAGTAGAGGCTTGAGTTGTCAGTGTAGTCGCTTAAGATAAGAGTGCTCCAAAGGGGCTCCTGGGTATTGTTGTTTACAATGTCCATAGCGTCGCTTTCTTTTATTTGATTTTCGATTTGAGCGTCGAGCTTCCTCCAACGGTTGGCAAAGGTCATGAAGTCCTCCTCGTTTTCTTGTTTTGTGTTCATCAGGTCGCTGAGATTGATCTCTACATAGTTCATGTGTTTGCATTGGTCTAGGAATCTGTCAGTCAGATCTTCGAATGTCATGATTTTGGCTAAAGGTAGAGTACCAAACCAGTCAAGGGCTTCTCCTTCTAAAGATCTTTGAAAATAGTGAATTAGAAGTCCATGATTGTTTCGGATCGGTTGACAGTCGTTATAGAATAGGGTCAAGTGGTGGTTCAGATTTCCGGTACCGTTATATATGTTAAATTTTGGAGGTTTAAAGACAGCAGATATGGTAAAGTTAATGTCTCGGCAAAATTTGTCGAATGCGCAAGATTAGTTAGCGAATTCTCTCTTGGCCATGTAGTTGTCTTAAAATTAAGGGAGGTCATTTATGTTTATGGTGGTGTTCTTTTTTGTAGCTTGAGGGTAGGCTCTTCCTCGATTGTTATTGCTAAAGAAGGTATAGGTAGCTCGCCCTTTTGGTGATACATGAGGTGAAACAGTGCTTGGGGTGGATAGCGGCTTTTCCTCATTTCGGCTTCCTTGATCTTCCAGGCTCTGTTGCTTAGCAGCCAGGCTTCGAAGCAGTACCTCTACTCATTTTCCTCCTCTTGACAATGTGTGGAGATTAAGGCCTACGATTTGTTCAGCAGTATAGTTTTGTCCAACACCGCTTTCTCTTCTTCCATTGTTATTACTGGTGCTCAGAGGGGTATGAGGTATTTTATCATCTTCGCTCGCCAAGTTAATCTCAGGGTGATTTTGGACAAAGTTGTGAGACGGTCCACTATCATACGCGAGATTATCATGGAGGCCCCATAATGGTGGGTCATTATTTCTTAGGTTCAGTTTATGAATTCCAGACATTTCAAGTTTTTGAAAAATTTTCATGTGCGCTCGAAAACTCTCAAGGGTTTAAAAACTAAGGGGAGCGGTATTTTCTTCCTCTTTTGTTTCCTAGGTTCTCAACTACGTATGTAGGTGATCTTCTTTGGGTTGGGTGGGTGGGTACAATCTGCGTTCGATTAGGACATGCTAGAAGGTTCGAAGTGTAGGAAGTTCCCCAGATCAAATCCCCGAAGAGATAATCACACCGGCCCTTGCACTCGGAGGGGGTAGTAGAGAATGATTGCTGGAATGCCTAAATGCATGCAAGTGTGTGTAAAAAAGTGAAAAAAATAAGGCAAAAAAATAAATGAAAACCAAACTAATTAAATTGGAGAAACCCTAGCAAAAAGAGTCTCATCGCGATCCCTAGTCTATTAGTATGCACTTTTTCTAAGGCCCTTTCAGGTCCATGAATTAGTGACCCAATTCAGTCCGAGTGGGCTCTATTTTCGAGGGTTGGCGAAGGACGATAGAGTAAAAACATAGAAAAACACATTTAAATGCAGAAAAGTAAAGGAAGACAAATTCTAAATAGATTGTCCCTGGGTTGATGTGATCGCCATCTTCAGATTTATCGACATTGTAGAACGTCATTGATCATTTGCGCAGATGAGCAGGGATATGGGTCAAACTCCTTTATTAAACGTCAACCTGCCAACTTCAATTGTTGTCTATGGTTTAACTAGTTTGGTTTCCTACTCATATTAGACCTATCTAAAGGGGGGTTGTGGCTCGCTATGCTAAGGAGGATCGGTCCCGTTCCCGAGTACCCTCCGTAAGCTCTTTTGGGCAAATCGGCGAGGCAAGGGTACTTTTGTAAATAGTGAGGAAGGTCAAAGGCCTAATTGGCTGTAAGAGAGAATTTTGGCAGAGGTTTCCTAGGGGATGGATCTAAGGCTATGCTATTATCCCTTCAGTACTCCTTTGACAGTCAAGGCTAGTGGGCTAGTACCACTAGCTTTACTACCTCGAGACTCCTAGAGAAAAGTCTGCAGTCCTAGGAACCAAAAACCTAGGGTGCAACTCAACTCCTTTCTTTGAGATCTCAAAACGAACCTCGAATTTTTCAAAAGGAACAAGCTTGAGAATGAGAGTTGGGTGTTGAAAGTTGTGGGGTAGGGGGTCTATTTATAAGTATTAGAGGAATTATGCGCATGGGGGCATGTGCACAATTGATGAATTATACGTAGGTGGTCCCGCGTATAATTGAATTATGTGCATGGATCCCCGCACATAATCACTAGGAAGTCAGTCACCGACTGAGGCGTGGCTGGCTGACTGGCTCAACCGCGTGACTGGCTGACTAGCTCAACCAGGATGTCCTGGTTCCAATTTTCTTCGAATTAATTATGTGTGTGGATCCATGCACATAATCGAATTGTAGTCCTAGTCCGTCTTTGGACCTATTGTGCATGCCCGGTGATGCGCATAATTCGAGATTACAGGAAATGCACGAAAGATGCACCCCAATCCACTTTCGACTGATTATGTGTGCCCAGGGGTGTGCGCATATTGCTATGTGCATAATTCAAGATCTTCTAGGCTAGGCCAGGTCTAAGTCTGTAAGCTGATGTTTAAACTTGGGACTTAACTATACACTATTGTTATGGTGTATAATTCCTGGATTGTGAGGTTTTTAGGGTTTTAAGGACTCTTACAGAGGGTTGGTTCCTCTCTAGAAGTTATGGGCAAGGTCAAAGGTTGATTGAACACATTTGTATACTTCGAGAGGGCGAAAATGGGGTGTCTACACTAGGTAATACACTTCGATGGGGCATAAAATGTTGAAGGTCAAGGAATCGGCATTGTTCAAATCTCGCCAAAGGGATCTCATATACTAGTCTCGATCAAGCTCAATTTTCCCTGCACCACCAACATGGACGGGTATAAAGCCTGCATAGCTGGCCTACAAGCAGCTCTCGATCTGATCGTAACTCATCTCAGGGTGTTTGGCGACTCACAGTTGATCATATGTCAGACCAACGGAGAATGGAAAATGAAGGATGAGAAGTTGATCCCGTATCATGAGCACCTTGATGATCTAATCACGTGCTCCGACAATGTTACCTTCTCCTATGTCCCACGAGTAAGAAATCACTTTCCTGATGCCTTAGCAAGTTTGGCATCAATGGTCAAAATTTCCTATGGCATTGAGATGAAGCCAATCATAATCAGACAGAGAAACGAGCCTACCTTCTGCCTTCAAACTACGTCATCTGTGGCGAATGCCTCTACAAGTGATCACCTAATAGCATCTTGCTCCGATGCCTAACTAAAAGCGAGGCAGTGAACGTCATGAAAGAGATCCACGAGGGGGTGTGTGGGGTCCATATCAATGGACACAAGCTCGTTAAAAAGATCCTACAGCAAGGGTATTTCTGGATCACCATGTAAACTGACTATTGCAAGCACGTTCAGAAGTACTACAAGTGCCAAGAACACTCCAGTTAATACATGCTCCTGCTATTAATCTATACAACATGACCAATCCAGGGTCATTTGCCATCTAAGGCCTCGACAGTGTCGGAAAAGTCAACTCACAAGCATCCAACGGGCATCAGTTCATCCTCGTCGCTATTGAGTATTTCATAAAATGGTAGAGGCAGCGTCCTACGCAAACATCACGGCCAGTCACATCAAGAAGTTCATCAAAAACAACATTGTTTGTTTATTTGGCATGCCCAAGGATATCATCAAGGATGACAATGACACCAACTTTGTGAACATGTGCATCAGAGCCTTATGCGAGCAGTACAAAATCAAAGATCATCACTCATCACCATATTGCTCGTAAACCAATAGAGCCATTGAAGTTGCCAACAAAATAGTTATTTGTATCATTGAGAAGATGGTCTTCACGTACCGCGACTGGAGCAAAATGTTACCCTTCAAACTATGGGCCTATCGAACATTGATCCGTACCGCTACAGGGGCAACACCATTTTCCCTTGTGTATGGAACCGAGGCAGTGCTGTCAGTCGAAGTCGAAGTACCCTCACTCCGTATCCTCATCGAGTCAGGTCTACCAAAAGCCGAAAGAGAGAGATCCCATTTCAAACAGCTGAACCTGATCGATGAAAAGAGGCTCCAAGCTTTGTGTCACACCAGGTCTATTAGGAGAGAATTGCACGCGCTTACAACAAACGTGTTCGCATTTGAGCATTAAAGGTGGGTGACATGGTACTCAAGAAAATCTTCACTTCTCTCCACGCAAATCCGAGAGGGAAATTCAAACCTAATTGGGAAGGGCCCTATGTCATGAGAGAAGTACTCCTTGGATACGCACTTCGTCTCGCCACAATAGATGAAGAGCGCTTTCCTGAGTTGATCAACGCTGGGTATGTGCGACGATTCTACTCCTAAGTCTCCTAAGGCAAGGTAAGTATTGATAAAAATGGATACGTGACTATTTAAGAGCCCCTTAAAAGTGGACATCATTTTAAAAGTAAAATAGCAAAAAATATCTCGAAATGCTGACACCAATAGCCTTTCTTTCATAAACCCCTCCCAAAAAGAGAGAAAAATAAGTGAAAATGTAGATACCAAACAAATAGAAAAAAAAGTTATCATCAAGCCAAAATCTAAAAAAATTAAAAAAGTAAAATCCCAAAAAGAGGATGTTTGAAAGATGGTTCAATGCGTCTATGCATTGATTACCGGCAATTGAACAACTTGACCATAAAGAATCGGTATCCACTCCCTAGGATTGATGACTTGTTCGACCAGTTACAGGGAGCAAAATTCTTTCCAAAGATAGATCTATGGTTCGATTACCATCAGATGAAGGTGAGAGCTGAAGATGTTCCAAAAATAGCCTTTCGCACAAGGATGGTCATTAAAAATTTCTTGTAATGCCATTCGGATTGACAAATGCACCGGCATTGTTCATGGACCTCATGAACCGAGTATTCAAGCCATATCTAGACCAATGCATCATCGTCTTCATTGATGACATTCTCGTATACTCAAAGACGTGAGAAGAACATGAGCAACATTTGCATTTAGCATTGAAAACACTACGAGACTCTCAGCTTCAAAGCTCGATAAATGTGAGTTTTGGCTGGAACAAGTGAGTTTTCTGGGACACATCATTTCGGAATCGGGGGTAGCGGTAGACTCATCTAAGATAGAGGCTGTGGTAAAATGGGAACAACTCAGAACTGTCACCGAGATTCATAGCTTTATGGAATTCGCCGGCTACTATCGCAGATTCGTAGAAGGGTTCTCGAAGATCGTCAAACCATTCATGCAACTCACCTGAAATAATG
Source organism: Chloranthus sessilifolius (assembly GCA_021018995.1). NCBI lineage: Eukaryota > Viridiplantae > Streptophyta > Magnoliopsida > Chloranthales > Chloranthaceae > Chloranthus > Chloranthus sessilifolius. Next base: position 60,434,304 of record CM037587.1, read on the forward strand.
TAAAATTTGGGTGGACCAAAGCATGTGAGAAGAGCATTCAAGAGCTCAAGAAAAGATTGACCTCCGCACCTGTGCTTATCATATCGTCCGACACTAGGGGCTTCGCAGTATTTACTGACGCATCTCACACTGGTCTTGGTTGCGTGCTGAATTAGCATGAACAAGTTGTTGCTTATGGTTCTAGGCAGTTGAAAGACCATGAGAAATATTACCCCACTCATGACCTGGAATTAGCTGCGGTCATTTTTGCATTAAAAATCTAGAGGCACTACGTCTGTGGTGAAACCTTTGAAATCTTCATTAGCCATAAGAGCCTCAAATACTTGTTCACACAGAAGGATCTAAATCTGAAGCAGAGAAGGTGGATGAAATTTTTGAAGGACTACGACTGTGTCATCCAGCAACACTCGGGGAAAGAAAATGTGGTAGCTGATGCACTTAGCCAAAAATCATCTGCTCAGCTGTCACACCTTGTGGCCAGAATTCATATATGGAAGCTGCTTGAGGAGATAACCTCTAGTGACACTCAGTTCGAATTAAAGTCTTTTAGCAAATATTAAGATCAAATCAATCCTCTTCAATAAGATCAGACAAAATCAGTTGAAAGATTCAGAGCTTATGACCATCAGACAGGGGATAAATAATGGTAATCAGTCAAAATTCTCCATTAATGGCAATGGTTCACTATTATTCAAAGGTCGAGTTTGTGTACCGACCAATGTCGAGTTGTGGCAGGAGATATTAGAAGAAGCTCATAAGTCTGCATATGCTATGCACCCGGGCAGCACCAAAATGTATCACGACATGAAGAGAAATTTTTGGTGGAAAGGAATGAAAAGAGACATTGCCGAGTATGTAGCCAAGTGCTTGGTCTGTCAACAAGTTAAGGTGGACCATAGACACCCTGCTGGCCTATTCCAGTCCCTACCAGTCCCAGAATGGAAATGGGAAAATATTTCGATGGACTTCATACTTGGTTTACCAAGAACTCAGAAGAGGCATAACGCTATTTGGGTGGTTATTGACCGACTAACCAAGTCAACACACTTTCTTCCATACAGTACACATTACACTGCAAGCAAACTTGTCGAATTGTATTTGAAAGAGATTGTAAGGCTGCATGGCATACCTTCAAGCATCGTGTCAGACCGGGACCCACTCTACACATCCCAATTTTGGCAGCGATTTCTAGAGGGGATGGGTTCTAAACTGGAATTCAGCTCGGCTTTTCACCCTCAAACTGACGGACAAACTGAAAGGGTAAATCAAGTGATAGAAGATATGCTCAGGGCCTGTATGTTGGACTTCCAAGGGTCATGGGATAAACATTTGCCCTTGATCAAGTTCGCGTACAATAACAACTACTAAGCAAGTATCGGCATGGCATCTTTTGAAGCATTATATGGCCGTCGATGTAAATCTCTACTAAATTGGGAAGAAGTTGGAGAGAGTATCTTGTTGGGCCCAGAACTCATTGAGAGCACAAATGAGATTGTTCGACTTATTCGTGAATGTTTAAAGGTCTCTCAAAGCCAAGAGAAGAGTTATGCTGACCTAAAGAGATCAAGCATGGAGTTTCAGGAGATGTTTGCACGCAATACTATTTTGTATATCAGTTAATGCGTAAATGCTCTAAAATTTGTACTCTTTACAGGTTGGAGATCACGTCTTTGTATAGATCTCACCTACCATGGGCGTAATGCAATTCAGCAAGCGAGGAAAACTTAGCCCATGATATATTGGCCCTTTTGAAATTTTGGGTCGTATTGGTGAAGTGACATATTGCATCGCTTTACCGCCACAGCTGTCTGCCATCCACAACGTGTTCCATGCATCGATGTTGAGAAAGTCTGGGAGGGATGCGTCACACATGCTGGATTATTGACCCATCGAAGTTATAAAGACCTGACCACAGTGGTAGAGCCAGTCAAAATTTTAGATCAAAAGGAACAAATCTTAAGGGCAAAACGAATTCCTTTGGTCTTAGTCTAGTGGCACAACCACACCACCACTGAAGCGACGTGGGAGTAAGAAGCGAAAATCAAATAACAGTACCCGGGACTGTTCCAATGAAATCAGCCACTCTGTTATGTCATGATAGTAAATGCAAATGAGTCCATGTATGTGCAGACAATGAAAAATTTGTAGGTGAGCTCAGTGCTAAACAGTTGTATGTCACAATCACATATATGTACCTTTTAAATTCAACATACTGAACAATTGTTCATAAATTGCATCTAAAGTATTATAGCACCCATGGAATAGGAAGAATGCAACACATTTGAGAAAATTCAAACGCTTGCCAAGTCCAGTATATCATGAGTCAAGTATATCATGTAGAAATTGCTCTCACATTCACCCTATTAATGACTAGCACAGGTCTGGATCACAACAAATCAGTTTAAACAATAGAGCGAGCCTAAAACCAACCCAAGAAAATAGAAACATTGCTTTTGTATTACTCGCCGCAGTGAGATGTAAGCTTGCCACGGCGACTTTGAAACGTTTAAATGGGGCCCGAGAAACCCTTGCCTTGTCATTTTCGAGATTTTAAGCCTGGGCCCCCTCTCTCTTCATCCCTCCCACGTGAATCGAGACTTTTTGCATTCAAATCCTTCAATTTTCTCGCACCAAGACTCTTAAAGCTCAAGGATCGATGTGTCAGAGCTTCTCCAAGTCCAAATTTCTATCGATTTAACCCGTCTTGTGAGGCAAATCACACGAAACCCTCTATTTTCTCGATTTCTTTTGTGCATGGCGTTGAGGAAATCCACAACCAAAATCCCAGTTTCTATACCAAAACCCTCTACTATAGGGCAAGTCCCCGGCTAGTTCAGAAGCTCCATCGCCAAGCCGAGAACAACTGGCGGGATGGTGGGCAAATAAGACCTTTGAGCCTAAATGGTTGTTTGACCCGAAATTGTTTATTGGCGATATGATCGTCTGGTCCATAGACCACATCAGACGTGCCAACCTTGAGCCCCTGCTTCAACCCGTCCAGCCCCATTATCACCCACGTCTGGTTAGACTGTTCCACCAGAATTTCAAGGACGGTGACACCCATGGAAATTTCACCACAGAAATCGACGGGCGTACATTCCACATAGGCATGTATGATATTGTCGCAGCCATGCGTTGTGGTGCAAAATATTATAACGCTCAGGGTTTATAAGATCCTCGACCCAAAGAACCTAGGTTTCACGAAATTGTAGTTGGAATGACCAGTGGCCTTCAAGCATCCGATCAATCCGTGACTCGAACGCAATTGCCTGACCGAATGTGGTTTCTAGACATCATATTCCGAAGTAATTTATACCCTCTCCAGCATGAGAGAGAGAGATTCAAGACTTATTACTCCAGGCACTATTCATCGTACGCGAGGATCGGTGGTTTTCAGCACCTCGAGTTGTCTATGAAGGCATAAAGTACGCAAACAAGGAATCACTGACCACTGTCAACAAACCCTTGACCGCCCTACCCTATGCCCGAATAATATCGCGACTTCTTGATGGGCATGAAGATGACGAAAAAGAAGAGCCATATGAAATACTGGCAGAAGAAGAAACTAGGAAGGATAATGTTGAGAACTTTTCATGGATGCAGTGGAATATAATTTTGAAGAGATGCCAGCTGAGTGACAAATAGAGCTTTGCGGCAACCGGCTATTGGTGCGCAACAAGAAGAGCCTGACCAGGCTGCACAGGAGCCCGAACAACCTATGCATGCTCAGCCACCTCACCCGCAAATGCCTCAAGGTCAATTCCTAACATTGTTGGAATTCACTCGACAAATGGAATTGCAGCAGCATCAAATTTCTCAGCTTTTAGAAACCCAGCATAGGCAGTACATGGAGCAATTTGAGGTCCTCCATCAAAACAATTTTGTGATGCACCAGAGATTGGACTTTCAAGATGAAGTCCTTGGTCATTGGATGGAGAATATGTACTGAACCACGGGCATCCCACTCACAGCTCAAGCACGGGAGTTCGTCTCTGACTACACGAAAAAAGCAACTCGTTCGAGGGCTGATCCCTCGGAGACTGGAGCTCAATGCCGCTATGAGCAACCATCCAAGCAACCACTAGAACCTCCTGGTGAGTTCTTTAAATCTTCACATGTTATTTGCTTTTTAGCAGTAAATTGGATACAGGACTCGAATGCTTAAAATTTTTATGAGGTCCATTCCTTACCAATATATAACATGTTGCATATTTTTCACTTTTGATGTACTTTCTACCCTACATGATAGATATAGATCATACTGATAGATCACAATAGTTTTTTGCTTCTTAGAATTAAGAGAGAGTTAACGCTTCTCATGTAAATGAAGTCACAATTCGAACAGATCCAAAATTTTATTATAGCATAGAAACTATTAGTACTTACTCTGAAATCTACTATAACCACAAACCAATCAATCACACGGTCCTGATACATCTTCAAAATCCCCACTCCAGTCATCAATTTTCGAGGACGAAAAATTATTTAAGGGGGGGAGTGTAACACCCGACCATTTCCCACACCTGATAAACCAAACCTAACAGTTCATATATATATGGACTCGGTCTCTTTGGAACAGGACCCAATAACCAAGTAACCCCTTGTGTGAGAAACAACAGTTAAACCCATAGTTTAGTCCTAATGTGTTAACAGCCACTTTTTGTGACCCAATAGTAATAGCCCTAGAATCTGACCTGTTGCCAGTACTTGAGGGCCGAGACAACCCAACATGGCCCATGGGTGGAAACCATTAGAGCATTTGGCCTACAGGCTATAAACCCCATTCTTGGACCTTTAGTTTAACTCATACACCCATAATGCGTATATAGGTTACACACTTGAACCGACCACAGTTTATTTAGCCCCCATGCACACATAAGCTGTGCATAGGAATTGAGTGTCGAGTAAGAGAGAAAATGCAGCAAAAGCCCCTTCCTCTCATCGTCTCTACCTTGAAGGAGCTCTCTTCACTGTCTGATCTCGATAGTTCCATCCACTCAAATCAACCCTCGCTATAGAGAGAGACCACTCCATTTATTCTTGAAATCTCGGGCTCATTTCGAGCAAAGGACCAGACGTCCTCACGGGAAGGAGTTACGCGGAGCGCGGAGACTTTGCATGCGAGAAGTCAATTGTGGTAAAATTATAAATCCTTGCACTGGAAGTTTATTTTATAAAATTAGAACCGAATCACGCAAGAGTTAGAAGTTCATGAAGTCCAACGCCTCGATCTGCGTCCATGCATAATCACGCTAGTGTTTGGAGTTCAATTTGCATAAGCCGACCCGACTAGGTTGCTTTCTAACAATGCATACCTCTAGATCCTATGGATTCGACTCATGACCAACTCGGGAATCAAATTCATGAATTTTTTAGGGTTTCGGATCGTGTCTTGTGCGGATTGCATGTGATAGAAGGCTAGTTTAGCAAGATCTCGCATTTGGCTACCTTATTGCATCGTTTAGGCGAAGTCTATGCATGAAATTCGGGAATCCGAAGCTTAGAAAACAAAATAGAGCCTTGGTGAGCTATTATGGCTCGCTGCGGCGACCTTTAAGCTCACCGCAGCGAGTGCTATCTCAAAGCCCAGGCCATTTCGGCACTAGAAAATCTCGCCATGGCGAGATTGGCCTATGGCCTGTGGTACCTGAAGAGCTCGTCGTGGCAACCTGTAGACTCGCCACGGCGAGGTGTCTTTGTCATGTGGCACCCTCATGAGCTCGTCGCGGCGACATGTGTCCTATTTGTGTGCTTGGACTTCTTGGTGTGCTTTATGCCGGGAAAGATCCCGACCTGACCATGTATGGTTCACTGACCATAGTGTGTATGTCGTGCATAAATTAGGGTATACGAGTGGGCTCGTTTGCTAGAGCTTTGACCGTGATTCGATAGCTTTGATTTGGAAAAGTCTGACACGTGAGGTAGGGAAGAACACTTCACTGAATGCATGTTCTTTTTTGAAGTTCATGTTATTGATGCAAGTATTAAAATGATATTTTCTATAACTGCTAGGCAAGAATGTTGACATGTTTTGAAGAGTATAATTTATAGATTTACGCACCTAATTTGCATGCTTTTGTACACGCATCTTGATATGTATTTGGATGACTTTGATACGCATTCCAGATTCCATGTGTGACTTTTACCATTGAATTCAGCTTATATATCTCATCGCTGATATACATTGTGTGCTCGCTTTAATAAGTCCAATCCTTAATTGTTTAAATTGTGTTATCTACGTGATTCATGTCATGATTCGTGTCTTTGTGATTGCAAGATCTGGTTCAAGTGACCCTGCTAACTTGCTCTGGGGCTTGGTAATGGCTCAAGTGACCCTGCTAACTTGCTCAGGGGCTTGGCGATCTGGCTCAAGTGACCCTATTAACTTGCTCAGGGGCTTGGCAATCCATCTCGACCCAAGTGACCCTGTTAACGTAGATCAGGGGCTTGTCCTTCTTGAATTGAGTGACCTAGTTAACATAGCTCAAGGGCTCAATCTCTTGGTTCAAGTGACCCTGGTAACATAGCTCAAGGGCTTGACAACGTGATACTTGAATCTTGTTTGTGAACTGTGCTACACGTTTCTAGTGATGTTCTCGTTTGATATGTTCCCATGCCTCTTATACGTTCACTTGTTCTTATATGCATTATATTGAAACTTGATTATTTTTAGTTAAAGAAGTCCTTACTTGATCGTATGTTTTTAATTATGCATCAAGATTTGTGAATAGGAATGATAAATTGAAATTCAACAATTATTATTCCCTATTGAGCTTGGATGAAGCTCACTCCTCGACTATACGTCACAGCTGTAGGAGCCAATATTGAGCGCGATCAAGAGCAAGAGGAAGAGCCAGATTACAACCCAGAAGAGGAAGCAGATCTACCTGAGAGGCACTATCCTTAGTGGGTTGTAGTTGAATATCACGGCTATATATTTTGGGTTTTTGGACAAAGGTACAGTGAGATTTTATAATTAAATGAAATGATATATTTTGCTCTGCTGTTTAGATGAAGGTCGACCTTCATCGGTGGATGCTTGGTTTTGGACATGGGTACATAGTAGTTAGCCATGTGAGTTTATATTGTCATTATGCTCATGTTATAGCTCTGTTATGCTTTCGTTTAGCGCACTTTATGTTCCACATTTGTAAGCTTACCATTGTGAGATGGCCTGATCCTTTATATTACTAATGTGAGGAAGGATCGAGCTATCTAGAGGTGATGCTTGCACGATGATACCATAGCATCACTGTATTTTCGGATCTTGTGTGTATGATCCGACGGCATGGGTTTTTGGTAAGGAAAATCCGGGCTGTCACATCGTGCCACACAAGGCACATTCTGGATATAACTGAACTGGCGCAACACCCGTGAGGGGAAGTAATGGGTACTCCCAGTCAAACCCAGAAGAGTGATGCCCTTGTGATCCTGGACCACACTATCGGGAAGGTTCTATCAAGCCATGGGAGCTTCCACACGAGCTTAGCATTGGTCAGCCATAGGTGCATCTCGCGCGTATTCCCTTGAGGTAGCAAAAAACATCGGCCCAAAAAGCATCAGGAGACCTCTCCTCTCACCACATAAAAATGAGGCATGGGTCCCAAAATAGCAAGGTACTCACCAAGCCAGATCTGAAGAACAGGGCATCCCCGGAAGTTCTCCACTTTGCCCGAGGCAAAGGCATCAAGTCCCCATAGAGCATGGCCAGCATAAAATGCATGATGGAATGATTCTTTTCAAGCTCCATCAGTACATCGTAGAGTGCAAGAGAGAAACTCTCTCCCCCCGTATAGAATAGGATGTCCGAGAGAAGGCCAAAGGCAAAAGTGTTCACATTATAAATATTTTGAATTGGCAACTTTTACAAACTTTCATCACCAAAAATTTCTCTCAGGAATTTCACCGAACACCTGGTAGGCCCACCGGCAAGGCTTTTCTCATATTCATTTTTCTTCAAGCCTAAAGACATGTGGACGATCTTACCATAGCTTGGCTTCGGCACTACTTTAGCAAGGCCATGATGTACCCTCAGACCCAACAAAACAGAAAGCTCTTCAAGCATCAATGTCAACTCACGTACACCAAAATGGAATACATGGGCTTCCGCATCCCAAAAGGGAAACCGCCGCATGGATGAGTTCCCAAAACGGGGGATCATCGAGAAAAGAGGGAAGACGAGCAAGCCCAAGCTGATCCAGGACCACGAGCTCACTTTCTTTCAAACTGCCGAGCCATTGTTTAAGAAATCTGGGTATGATACCCAAAGAGCGAAGTGTAAAAACCTCATTTTCCCCCGGGAAGGTGGGGTCGTGAGGTGGGTCCATAGTCATACAAAGTCGTCCCAATGGATCACAAATCAATATAGAATGATGAACCCACCCTCAAGAGAAAAAGACAAGAAAATTGGTGCAAAAATCAACACCCAACTGAAAATAGAGAAAAAAAACCATTCTCTGGCCTTATAGGCCAACTCGGGCATTTTTAGGCAGGCGTGCATACTATGCACGCATGCCAAACAATGAAAAAATAAAAAGAAAAAACCTTGTTTTTAGGACCTGTATAAAGCTTGCTTCATTTATGGACATGCCCTGCTTATATACTAGAACACTTGGCGCCCCAGACCACGAGTTGGGGGCACTTAACTATTACCACCTAACCTGTTTACCGTGTTTCAGGTATCACCCTCGTAGAAAAGAGAAAGGGCATGATTTTTAGCAGTTTTTTTCAGCTACACATGACTAATTGGTCATCACCCCATCAATAAAAAGGGAACTTCTTTTCATACCCATCCTGCAGAAAATTCAGAACAAATTCATACCATCTAAATTTATGCCCCTTCTTGCAAGCAAATACATCCCATCCAGAAAGGAGACAATAAAAGGAGAGGAAGAGATGAGAAAAACACCCTTTCAAATTTGTTCAAAACAGAAACACATCAATCACCATTAATCATTGCCTTATTACATCACCGAGGAAAATTCAAAGTCCAAGTGTTCAAAAGCAAAAAAGAGAAAGAGAAGCCCATCAAGAGCCTCGATCCTCCTCAAGTCTCCCTCCTCTGCCGCCGCTGCGTCCTCTGGTACGTCATGGATCTGACATCTTCGATACGAGATCACATATGATGCAGTCAGCTGCCTAAAGAGCGTGATTCCCTCTCAAGAGCCTCCTGAAAATATCACCCAAATGAGTCAGGCAAGGGAGATATGGGCCAACAAAAATGAAGAAAAAGGCAATCGGGATCATACTTACCACCTCAGCTTCCCGAAGGTTGGCAATGTGACGGTAATACTCTGCCTGTTGGATCGCAGATGTATAATCCTACTCAAACATAAATAAGAAGAGAATGAGCAAATCAAAAGAACCAATGCATCTCTAAAAAATTATCAACTCGCCCTAGGGATCGGCTCAGGTGGAGGTACTCTAACAACCTTGGTAGAGAGGCGAGCACACTCCACTACCTCCTCACACAGCTACAAGAGCCACCCATCATCCAACTGCCTATGCCCAAAAACTCCAAAGGGCCCTGCCCTTGAGATCGTAACGGATCCCACACTGGAAGTCCCTGATGGTCCCGCTCCTACCGTCCCGGAGGGCCCCACAAACATATCCAAGCTAAAAGCCTTAGCAGCTCTAAACTGAAAAGGAAGAACACAACCATCAGATAATGATCGTAGAGGCCGGAAGTGAAATAAATGAACCAAGTGAAAAGAAAGATTACCTAGCTAAGTGGACCCCCGAAGGCCACATAGTTGGCGTCGAGTACAAATTGGGAGAGGATGCATCGATAGGGGAGAGCCTCGTAGCATCTCTGATACCCCCTACCCGACTTGAAAAGGCCCTATGTCGACCACCCCCAGTGATGAAGCTGCTCTGTAAGCTGCTTGATCGTTCCCCTGATGCCAGCATGTCGCCAGGAGGATCCACGGGAACAGTAGTGTAGCCACAGTACTGATGGACCACCCGCTCCCCTAAGTAATAAACCTGCGTAGAGGAGTCGCAAAAGACGATGACTCTGCAGGCAACAAACATCTATGCCTACACGACAGAATCCCAGTCTAAGAATGAGGAGCCTGCGTAGGGATCAACACCACCTTATCCAAAGAAGAGAAGTTTCTATAGTTGAATGGAACGTCCAAATCTCAATAGACATGAGGAAGAAAAGGAAGGAGGTACGAACCTGCTCCAGGAGCATTATTAGATCAAACTAGGATCTCAAGCCCAACTCCAGGTGACTCATCCCAGCATCTCAGCGACAGTCCGTATACCAGCAACATAGAAAAGGGTACTCATCATCCCATGGATGGAGGAGGGGGAAACCGGACTGGAAATAAAGGTAGCCCCAGATATGAAAAAATGAACAAAAGAAGATCATAAATAAAAAGTGCATACCTATAAAAATAGGAAAAGTAAAAAGGGCAGAGGAAGGTCACCTCTATCACGTGCCAAAAACCGTAGAGGGAGGAGGGTCCCCACAAAGGCTCAGACTAGGCTATCCATCAAAACGGCTTATCCAGCGTCACCCCAGTCAACTCAATGAACGTCTATCCAGTTCTCCATCAAAAGGAGAAGAGATAGCTAGACACACCTATTGCTACGCACTTTTTTTGGGCTCCTCTTGGTCCCCGGAAAGAGTGGCCCAACTCGGTCCGAGTGGACTCTGGCTAAGGCGATGGAATAATAAATTAGGGAATATTAAATTGCTGAAAAGAAAAGGTGAATATTAAATTGAGAATACCTGGATGATGCGATCGCCAGCTGCAAATATTTATCGACTTGGCAACACGTCACTGATCACGCTTTAAGATGAGCAAGGGCTTCCAAGTTTAACTCCTTTACTGAATCGTCAGTCGGCCAATGTCAGCATCTGTGGGTTGCCTATAGTCTAACTAGTTTGGTTTTTCCTATTCTTGCTGGGATTCTAATTAACTTGGCTTACTAGTCCAATTGGGAGTCTAATTGACCTGGTCTCCTAATCCTACTAGTTGTTTAATTTAACTAAATATCCTAATTTTAATTAGAAATCAAATTAATTAAAAAAGAGGTTTGGACCCGTTATGCTAAGGAGGATCAGTCCCATTCCCGGGTACCTTCCGTAAGCTCCCTTGGGAAAATTGGATGGCTAAGGATTATTTTTAAAATAGTATAGATTGAAAATTTGAATTTAAGTTTAAAATTTGAGATTTGAAGATTGAAGACTGAAAATTTTAAGGATTATGGATTAAGACTGAATATTAGAATTTGAGTTCGAAATTAAGAATTAAAAAAAGAAGGATTGAAGGATCTAAAACTAGAGTTTAGAGACTAAAACTCGGGACTGATTAAAATCTAAAATCGGAGATCAAGAACTAAAAATTTGAATTTAGGAATTTATGATTTAAGATCTAAAGCTTAAAAAATATAGGAATTTAAGATCTAGAACGACAAGGTAGAAACTAAAATTGAAATTTAAGGATTAAAATCTAAGGACTGGTTCTAGAAACTAAGAACTAGAACTAGAAAATTAAGAACTAAAAAAAACTAAGAACTGGTTCTAGAAATTAAGAACTAGAACCAAAGATTAAAAACTAAGATTTAAGACTAGAATTTAAGAAATAAAAGCTAGAACTTAAGAACTAGACTCTAGAACTAGAAGAAAATTAAGAATTAGATCTAAGGAATTACCTGAAGCCAAGCACTGCAGAGGAGGAACTCAAAAAGTCAATTGTTCGATGCTAAAATTGTGTGTTGAGGGTCAAGGCAGAGAGGTTTATTTATAGGTATATGGGTAATTATGCGCCCCATCCAGTGCGTGTAATTAGCTGGTCAAATCTAATTACACGCCCTATACAGTGCGCTTAATTGAATTACGCGCCCTGTTTCAGGTGCTTAATCACTTTGAGTTGGTCACGGACTCAGTGAGTGACCGGCTGACTGGCTCAGTCGGTGCCCTAGTTTCAGGCTAATTGAAACTAATTCCATGCGCTATAGTGGGCACGCAATCCAATTAAGCACAGGTTTCAGGGTGCTTAATAGGGGATTTCAGGCTGTCTAGGAAATTGGAGGCTAGGTTCACTTAGGAACCAATTGCGCATGGCTGGAAGGGCGCGCAATCCAATTGCACGCTGCTTAGGGCACAGAATCGGGTCTTAAGACAGTTCTCGAGAAGGTATGTCCTGGTCCAATTGGGACCAATTGTGTGCGGCTGGCAGGGCGCGCAATCTGATTGCGCACATGGGTGAGGGAACAGAATTGGAAAATCTTCCGAGTTGGGTTAGTCTAGGTGCTGAGATTTCAGGATAGACAAACTAGCAGGCTGGTAAGGATAGACATGCATACATATTTACATGTAATATCATTAATTCCTTCCTTTCCATGTACTTAAGATATTACATGTAAATAACGAAATACCCCCTTTTGAATTCAATAAAAATATTCTCGGATCAAAAATCTCAATGAATAAAAAGTCAACTTTCCAGTTCAAGAATAAAATCCAATTTTTTGCAATTTGGTCAATTTTCTAATTTTCAAATGGCAAGCATTTTTATGAAACTTTAAAGCCTATAAATTCTATCATATCAAAGTATTGATAAAATATCAAAGTCCGATAAAAGAAGTTAACATTTGGGCTTTCAAATGGGGGATATATTGCCATGGTTCTGGCCCTACCTTTGACCTTCGGTCAACAGGGCCTGGGACTAAGCTATATACTATTGTTATGGTGCATAATTCTTGAATTATGAGGTTTTCAAGGTTTTAGAACTTTTAGAGAGGATTGGTCTCTTCCAAAAGTCATGGGCAAGGTCAAGGGTCGACCAAACAGGTTTGTATGCTCCGAGAGGGAAAAATGACGGTATCTATAATTATAACCCCCCAATTTGTTTGGATTTCGGAGTTAATTTTGGCAGGTGCATAATCAGTAGCGTCCTTCAACATACTTGAGGCTTATCGATGACCTCCCTTTTTTTACATAGCTATACTCAGTGGACCGTGCTTGTGCTCAGGATTCATTATTTTAATTACGAAAGAATCGCCACTGACGTTGCCCCTACTCGCACAAATACGCCATGGACAAATATTGTCCGCACGTCTAGCAGCAACAATCCTCTTGGTTATTTTTATTGGTTTCAATCGAAAGTTCTCCAGTACAACATTATTTTTCAAGGCAGTGAGATTCTTCTCGAGAAGAAAAAGCTTTTCCGATAGTCAAAAATGTATTTCCAATCCTATCAAATCTCAACTTCCTTGCGAAACTCTCTCCTTCTAAGTTATCACCTTTAATTTCAAAGTTTACATCTTTTGATTTATTCCCAATAATTCGTCCTTGGAATCCCACTCCAACTGAATAACTCGAGTCGCTATCTGAGCCCGTATATTCAGTAATCTCATCGTCTCCTGATAATTCTTCGATACTGTAATTCTGGGTACTAACTGAATCGGAAACCCATATCTTCGATGCTAGATCACTCTCATTCCTTTAATTAAAATAAATATATAATGTGTCACTCATAAGTAAGATATGTACTTTAATATTACACATGATTATGCCAAAATGTAATTCAGAGTCACCTCTGAGTTGGCGGAGAATTTTTCACCGAATTTAAGTCTTCATATACGTGCCCCTCTTCAATTACTTTCTCCTCTACAGGAGTATCGGGGAGAGAATGTGAAAATAGACGTTAATGCTCGGAACTATAAAATTACTCATAAGTATCAACCAAAGGATGTGAGTCTTCATTAATAAAACTACCCTTTATTCAAGGAAATGGGAGACCAACCCACCTAAAATTGATATTCTGTTCACGCTTTTCTTCGATAACAGGGGAGAAAAACTAACTCATAAGCATTACAAGAGGTTGAGTATTATGTGTATAAGAAAACAATTGCAAACTATATAAAAAACTATGTAAAATACTCACTATCGTGGGTCGGATTGATTGCATGATCGGTGACTTTGATGGGCTCTTGAATTAGGAAACATGCGATCATGACCAATTCTACGATCGAAAGCATACCAGTATATGTCAGTCAACTTATTGACAATTTTTCAATTAATATTAAATAAAAACACAAACATATAGCTAATTTTTGCCAGAAAATGGCTATGCATGCATATTATGCACGCATAGTATAGAAAATAAAAAAAAAATATAAATAAATAAATAAAAAGAAAAAGTGTATAAAAAGAAAGAAAAAAATGATAAAAAAATAACATATATATATATATACGTATAATAATAATAAAATATATATGTTGTCACATGGCACACACTCCCAAAAATCGGTTCGACATCAACATTCGCTCCATTTGGGTAGTTGTGCTAAATTAACTTCAAGGTCGATGAGTACGCTCAAAGACCTCGAACCCTACTTTGTATAGGAGCACCCATGCCGATCGAAGCGGGGCAATCAATGCCTCATGAGATTAGGCACAGTTGTTGGATCTCTGCATCATTGCTTTACGCCAGTATTTAAGAATGGGTCGATCACCCTCCTGCTCACGGGGCTGCTTTGTTCAAAGTGAAACTCGGACATCATGCATCATCAATCATACCATCATACGGTTATACCCAGTAATGTCGCAAAGTGTTTGGGGACTGATAATTTCGAGTGGCAGATGTTTTCCCAATGTTATAGGCTTCTATCATTCTCCATATTTTCCACCAATTGATGTTTAAGTTTTGCATTGAACACAACGGACCTGATATCGTTTGCCTTGGGCCGCTTCGGAGGCCTTTTTCTTTGGCATATGATCATAAGCGATCGGATACCAAAGAAGTAGACACCCAAAATTGGCTCAATGCTCGATTGATTCAGACTTCAAGAACGGCGTACTTTCGAGCTTTTGAAAGCACTTTCCTAACCCTTAGAACCCTACCCGGAAACCTTAGAAACCCAACCTGACCCACAAAACCCAAACCAAACCTATTGGACCCATACTGGACTTATCCCGGGCCCAGAAGTTAGCCTGCCAATTTTCTTCCAAAAATTGGCTATGTGTCATAGTATGCACAAATCAGCAATTTTTGACAGAAATTGGCTATGCATGCATAATATGCACTCATAGCCAATTTGACTTTTGCTTCAAAATTGCCCTAGTGCGGGGCCTTAACTTCTAGGTTCTGGAGTGGAAATTAAGGCATGCGTGCATAATATGCACACATGCCTTAAAGACCTTTTTTCTCAATATGGCAGATTTTAACTTTGCAAATTTGACTTGTGGAGTTTCCCAAAGTTTAAGGAGTTTCTTTTTAGGACTATTATACCCCTCCCAACTTTAAGTTCCACCCTTTTCTCATTCAAACCATCACGCTATCATCTACTATTAAACCCAACCCACACTTCTCCAAGCTCCCAAAAACCTCAATAACCTTAGATGGCCCATTACTTAATTTCTATACCAATTAGAACCTTAACCCCTTACTAATCATCTCTTCATCTATAAACAAAGAGCTGCCTTTCAAAAATCCAAGAGAAAAAACTCTAGAAAATTACACCCACACCTTCCCCATTCCTAACCTTCTAAGTTCAACCTTTAGCTCACATTATCCTCACACCATCGCACAACCACTTCCATCATTCCTAAGCTTTGAAGCCTTAGCTTAGATCATCACCATACTATCAGTCCTAACCTTCCAAGCCTCCATAACCTTAGCAAGCTAGGACCTTCTCCTTAACCCATTTGCTATTGGAAACTCACCGGAGTCATCATTTACGCAACAATCCGACAACGGTGCTACAAGGGCCTGAGAGCTCCGGCTCTCCCCTCTATTACTCTATCTTCTTTTGCTTTTCTTCAATCCTAGGATTTGAGCTGTTACGCCACCGAAATTTCAGTGATTGCAAAAAACTTAATAGGATCGGTATGCCTTCGGGCAAGAGGAAGTACCGCTTATTTTTATATTTTTTATATACACTTGGCCATAGTAGAGATCGCTTACGAGCGAATCAATCAGGTGCCTAACACCTGCCCGATTGATAACTGAAGTCCTTACCCAAGAGGCTATGGCGTTGACCGGTGATTTGGAGTCATATATCGCAATTCGGTGCTCATGATATTGATTTTGGGAATCCCAGAGCACCAAAAGCTTCGGGTGGTGACTCCATTTTCTAGCGCATCGTCGCCACTGACCCGCAAAGTCCATAGTTGCACATTGCATTCACGTTTTCCCACTTTTTGGATGCATGCAACGGTTTAAGGCTACGAGGGTTTTGCCTCATTTTGCAATTGCCCAACGCGTATCAAGCCTTAACTTCTCAAGTTTCAACGCTTCTCTCTCCATTAAATTTTCAAGCGTGCTACACAATGCTCTACTTTTTTAAGGTGTAACTTTAACTTCTTGTCTCTGTCATCTTCAATGCTCTTATCTTCCAAAACGATGATTCACATATCTCTCATAGGCAAAAGCAAGGATCCAATCTTACTAGCTAGATGTTTTCTTCTGATATTGTTTTGGCTTCCATATTTGCAGAGAATTAGACTTCTCCTGCCTAGCTCATTTTCTGAAGCTCGTTGAATACTAAATGAATCAGAACACCATCTTTTCCCAGGTAAGCTCCAGATTTTAGTTAGTATGCATTGGAAATATGAGATTTGAATATTAAGTCTATGCAACTACAGTAGTAATAGTGGTGACTGGTTATGAATGTGTCACGACCCAAAATTCTCCCCAATCTCGAGGGCCTAGAATCTCGTGTCATAACCCCGCACACCTGTTAAGGCGATAAGCGGACATATATATCTTATAAGATCTTACATAAAACTGAGCTTTAAAAAATCGTGAATCAAATCTTCTTCTCACATTAAAAATTCCCTTCATTAAGCTTACATTGAATTTTGAGCCATTATACTAAATGACCAAAAATAAAGGTACAGTCAACTACTGGAAAGTTTTTCTAAATATTTGGTACATGCCTGACATAATCTAGTTGGTCATCCACGTCATCACCCTCATATACCGTATCATCTACAGGTGCATAAAGTTCACCAGGGCAGTGTAGTCCAAAACTTCACCTGCAGCTATTAGCTTTTATGGGATTAGTTTACTCAGTCATATAAATTCAGTGGGTTACACAACCGATCCGTCAGGTGATCGTGGGTGCAACCTCGTGAGTGGAAGTGTATCCTTTACACTTTCATAAAAATAGCATAATAAAATTTTCTCATAAACATTTCATAACTATAAAGTTGAAAAGACGTAACAAATTTCAGTGCATATGATGCTTTTAATACTTATCATTTTTCTTACTTGTGTTGTTAACTTAACTTACGTGACATATCTTAAGTCTTATAGTAGCTTCATACGCCCACACAACGTACTTCGCATGATACTTATTTTACATAAAGGACCTGTGTTAGGGTTGTTGGTATGCATTTTCAAAACCCTTTCGGATCTCAGAAAATGGTTCCAAGTTGGTCACAAGTGGACTTTGTCTGCAAAGGTGAACCGAAAATAATAAAAGCAATAAAGAAAGGGGTATTTTAAATGTACCTGCAGGAAAATCATTAATTGCAACCAAATTTAAATATACCTATCGTGATTATGATCTACAGATTTATCGACACTGTAGAACGTCATTGATTGCGAGAATGGGGTGCGGGATAAGTGTTGAACTCCTATGCTAAACGTTGACCTGTCAACTTTAGCAGCTAAGGTTGCCTAGGGTTTTAACTAATTTAGGTTTTCTAATCCTAAGTGAGTCTAACCTAAAAAGGGTAGTGTTGGCTCGGTATGCTCAGGAGGATTGGCCTCATTCCCGAGAACCCTCTGTTGGCTCCCTTGAGCAAATTAGGTTCGGGGGCTACGACAGTTTTAAAAATATGAAGGGGGTTATGGACCTAATTGGCACTAGGCTAGAAATTTCGACAAAGGTTTCCTTGGGGTTGGATCTAAGGCTAGCTTTTTCTTACCTCCGTACTAACTCGAGAATCAAAGTTAAGTAGGCCAGCTCTTCCGTGCTTGACTACTTTATGAGACTTCTAGAAGAGAGTTGCAATTCTAAGAACCAGATACCTAGAGTGCAACTCTACTCTATTTTGAAATCTCAGAGCCAACCTTGAGTTTCCCAAAAGGAATAAGCAAAGATTGAATGGTGTAGAGGAATGGAGGGTAAGGGCCCTATTTATAGTACTCGGCCAATCATATGCTAGGAGTCCAGCGTATAATGAATTATACACTATGGTTTTAATATATAATCAGCGGGAGGTCGATCACATGACTGTGAGGTAACCGGCTTACTAGCTTAGCCTAGGGAAGAACAATCCTAGTCCAAGGTGAACTAGTTATAGGAGAGAGTTCCGTGCATAATCAATTATACGCAGGAAGTCCTGCATATAATTAGGAAGAGAGATCGATTCGCGAACAGTACTAATCCTAGTCCAAAGCGAACAAATTATACGCTTAACGTTCAACATATAATCAATTATATGTTGAGATTGCAGCGTATAATTGGGGGCTAATCCCGGACTGGGTCGGGTAAATTATACAATGGGCGTCCAATGTATAATTCCCTGTCATATGGGTTTTAAGGCATTTGGCTAAGGCTAGTTTTCTATAGCTTAGGGCAGGGTCAGTGGTTGATCAAACTTTTTGTATACCCCAAGAGGTCGAAAATGGAGTGTCTAAAGATGCCCTACTTCAGTGCGTTCTTGCAGAGTAAGGATGCATTGAAGATAGCAGACACACAATAAAAATGTCCTCTTATTTCTTAGAGAAATCATAAGTGTGAACGGAAATGGGCTGACATGAGCTGCTTGACTTTCTTATCTTTCAGTACAAGCTAAGGACGATTTGGAGGCCAATGGTAGCAATCGAGAGGTGTTTTCTCTATCGTGGGTGCATATTGTGACTTGACAGGGGGATTATATGCAAACGAAGTACAGGTGGCGCAAGCGAATTTCAATCTAAAAAAGGAAATGATATAATAAGGTGAAGGCCTCAAAGATCATGTCAGACCGAGCCCGTCATTGCTCACACTAACAATGCGTCAGGGGTCTCTTTCAGTAAACATTTGTGACTCCTCAAAGTTGAGTGTATTCGATGTTCGATTTCCCAGGGGAAAGAACGAGTTAAGGTAGAGAGAGAAAGGATAGAGAGAGAGTTTTTGAAACTTTGGGTTTAACTTAAGATCAATTCGATAAAAATATCAGAAAGCATGGCTCTAGAGATGTTGCTAAGCAGATCCATCGGAATGGGATTTGGGGATCCGACCTTTGTTTGGTTGTCAGGACGCTCGATATGTCGAGATACTCCTAACCTTCTCATGTACACCAATAATTGTCTCTTATGGGAGGATTACGATAGTTTCATGAATCAGGAGAGTTAGGTTTTGAAAAACGTTGCGCTACTTAATGTTAGGATAACTGTACTTTTATGGAAATATAGAGTGAAGAGGAATGGTACTTACCTGAATGAGTGCAGTGACTCGCTCCCGGAGGTGAACTTTTGCTCGGGATAGAATGACCAATATTCTTCAATGAGGGGTTGATATTAACTTTTGTCTTCCTTATCATGATGTGCAAAAGATGTTGATTCATCCAGAGACCGATTGTGCAGACCGAGGGGCTATGCCACAGTCGAAGCATGGGTGGTGCAACCAGAATGATAATAAGAAAATGTTAAGGGTAAAGAGCGTGTCGAAAAATATTAAGTGATATCAACAATGAGTGCATCGTGGTGTGACTCGAAAAAAGAGTGTTCTTCGGGGAATATTTGATTGTTCTTTGGGGAAAAGATTCTTTGCGTTGTGCTTAGGAGTGATTGTGCAGTATCATTCTTGGTAAGAGGATATTTGTAGGTGTGATGGAGAGAGTAAGATAAAGAGATAGAAAGGATGAGGTATTTTATTTTTTATGTGTATTTTATATTTTTTGTTTTGCTTTGTATAGGTTGGAATGAAAGGTGTGAAATTTTTTTTTTTTTTTTTTGGGTCACACGGTAGGACATTGAAATTTTTTTGTTATACGGTGGGACTTTGAAAGATTTTTTGTTTTTTTTGTTTGCTGTTGTTATACGGTGGGACATTGAAATTTATTATTATGCGATGGGACGTTGAAAAATAGTATTTTGTTTCCGCGGTGGGACTTTTGGAAAGATAAAATTTTGGTTCTGCGGTGGGACTTTGAATATATATATATATATATATATATATATATATATATATATATATATATATATATATATATATATATATATATATATATACATATGGTGGGATTTTGGGGGGAAGAAAATAAAAGGAAATACTAAAATAAAAAAATGCCTCAGTTTCAGGATATTGGTCTCGTGGCCCCGATTGTCGTTGCTAAAGTGTTAGTGCTAAAAAAAATGCTCCAGTGACAGGTCACGATGGAACTTTTTTCTCGGCCTCACAGATGTCCTAGAGTGGTCTGGAAATTCTAAATGAGATATGCTTGTAATGGTCCCATATTGGGAAGTAGTTCGATTATTTTGGTCATATGTCAGGCTTGATTCTGAAGTAATGATCATCATGTATCGTAGCTTTTAACAAGGGTGAAATGAGTGGTAAGTAGTGGGTGATTGCATCATTTTTCATTCAAAAGTTTTCGATTTTATTTTAAAACAATTTTGAAAATTATTTTACTCATCTTTCGAAAAGAAAATAACGGGTAAAAATGGGATAAGGTTTATTAATGTATGGGTAGCTTCTTATTCAACTAATTTCTAAAAGAGTAGTCAACTACTTTCTTCTTGTGTGTAGTAAGGTGTCATAATCGAGTTCTTCATCATGTTTCAGCACCATCAAATCATTAAATTCTGAAGATAGTAGGGGTTTTGTCCTCCTCCCACCACCGTGCAATGACATCTAGGAGTGTGAAGATGTCAAGGATGCCCTCACAATTTTGCTTATGTTTCCCTGGGTTCATTGACTTGTTCATTTGTTGCATGCTCTCGCTCGATTGTGCTTTTTTTTTAAAAGTATGTATGTCTATTTTTTTGAAACAACCTACTAAAGCAAGAATAATGGGATTTAATAGACACTGATATTTTTATTTTTTTGTGCTCTAACATTAACTCCAATGGTTAAAAATGGTGTGTGAGAATCTAGATTTTTCTATATTTTAAAAAAGAGTTTTATGATCCACTAATCTTTTCAATCAATTCGCCCCAATAGGAAGGTGGTTAATGAGTCTGATGGTTCTCAAAATGATTTCAAAAATAATGACCTACAACCGGTGAATGATTTGTGATGACTACGGGGATGATAAATATATAAATATGCTTGTTTAGGCTATGAGACATGATGATGATTGAGCTATGAATATCATTCCGAGGTTAGGAAGTGTTTCCCCTAATGGCTTTATTTTTTTTTTCTAGGCGTCAAAATAATATAAGTTCCTCCCATGTAGGTTTTGATTTCCCTCCAGATGAGGTGGTTGCATGGGCATTATTTCCTCAGCACTAGCTCCCCAACTACGAGTTTTCGGCCAAAATATAAATTTTAAGTTTGGAAATTTTAGGCATAACATATGGGGTCAGAGACGCTACTAGGTAAAAAATATTTTTTATTTATTTTTAAGTATATATATATATATATATATATATATATATATATATATATATATTGATTTTTTTTACTAGGATACAACATGAGTTCCTTAAGAAGAGACTGACTCAGAATGTCCAACTAGTGGGACATATTGAATGGTCGGAGTGACCACCCATTTGTGATTTATTGATTTGTTTGGGGCCTCAATCACCCTCGATTTGATGAACTAAGGATGTGAGAAAAAATATTTTTACATTAGTGATTTGGATGGTATAAGATTCATTAAATAACGTGTGAAGTTTCTTGATTTCTTCTTTTAATAAATCTTTTATGGTTGGAGTCTCCTTGTCAAGAGGGACCTTCTTTAGTCTCTCAATGGAGTTAGACATTCTATAAAGTAGGAGCACGAGAGAGGGTCCTTCCCATGAGGTTTTGTGTGTTATCATTTTTAGTTTTAATTGGAGATTATTCAAGAATGTTTTTGGGTTGTATTATTTTGGTTTTATAGGAGTCAACTAAAGGGGAGGGTGATGTTGACTTTGTAGATAAATTGATAGGGCGAGACAAAAGCAAAACAAAAGGAGAAGATAAGTGTAGACCATGGTGGACCCTCCTTTGGCATGGGGAGGTTTAGTTTTATTTGATTTTTCTTGTCTTATTTGATATGGGTATTAGGTTTATTGCGAGGTTGCTTTGAAGTTTTGTTTATAATTTTTGGAGGAAGTTTTGTGTTAGAGGTTTGATGATGTGGTATTGCTGCCGGCTGGGCTTCTACGAGAACTTTGACTGTGAGATCTATAAAAACTTGGACGCGAGAGTCAGAGGTAACTTTAGTCATAAGGTTATCCGATATGTTGATTTGGATTTTAATCGGAGTCTTAGGTTCTAAATTTTCTAAGCTCGATTTGATTTCATGAGTGGGAGGAGTGATGGATTCATGGATTTGTTTATTGATAGGTCTAGCGATTAATTCAGGATTGAGTGACATTTATGTTATAGAGATAGGTTCGATAACGGGTTCAGGTTTGATGATAGGTTTAGGTTCAAGATTTAGTTTCAAAGTTGGTGATTTGATAAGTTCAGTAGCTGGTTTAGGTTCTGAAGTGTGTGGGAAGATTGATTTGAATGTTGGTTCTAGGATTGGTAGGGCAATGCATTCGATAATTGGTTTGTGTTCGGAGGTAGGTGTAGAGATTGATTCAAGGGTCGATTTTGAAATTGGCAGGGCAATGTGTTTGACGATGTGTTCATTAATGTGCTCAGGTTCAGGGATTAATTTCGTAGTTAGCTCAGAAGCGAGAGGGCTAGTTATTTCGGGGATAGATTTGATTATGGGTTTGGGTTCAAAATTTAGTTTTGAAGTTTGTGGAATGATTGGTTTGGGTATAGATGGTGTCATAGTATGTTGATGGATTGGTTCAAGAAATGCTTCTGGAGCCGGTAGGTGAGTTCGTTCAAGGATTGAATGTAAAGTTGATTTAGGTGTTTGCTCGGGGAGCGTGGGAATCAATTCATTGGTGGATAAGTTATTATATTTGGAGGTAGGTTGAGTTGGTTTGGGAGTAGGTTTATTGGTCTTAAGGATTGGTTGGGTCGATTCGAATTTGTGTTCAATGATTTTGGTGATGGATTGAGTCGAGATAAGTTTGGTGAGGGGCTGGATTTTAATGATTTTAGTGATCAGTTCAGTGTGGGGAGTGACTTTAGATTTAATGGTGATGAGATTAGTTGGTTGTGAGTGAAAAGTATGGACGTGATTAAAGGGAGGTTCAATTCAGCAGATTAGGCTAGCTGGGTGGATTGGGGTAGGAATGATCGAAGGTATAATATGTGAGGTGAGTTGAGGGTTCGATTGAGTCTTGTCAAATAACGGGTTGTAGAAGGTTATTTGGTTTGCATGGTGTTGGGATGTCGGTTTTGATTCTGTTAAGGTATGAATGTTAGTTTTGGTTAGGGTATAGAGGTTGGTTTTGGTTAGGGTATAGATATTGGTCTTGGTTGGGGTATAGATGTTGGTCTTGGTGTTCATTGGCATATTGATTTTGGTTGTGGTTGTTCTTGTTATATCGGCGAAGGTCTATTTGATTTTGTCCTTGGTTTGTGTTGATTTGTTCAAAGCCTAGAGTTTTGTTTGGAGTCTTTGGTTTATAGTCGGAGGAGCGTCCTTTGGATGTTGGTATAGGGAGATCAAGGACTCCATCTTTCATGCGACGCTGTATGCTCGAGGCACGTAGATAAAGGCTAGAGAAGTCAGGATAGTCGCTTAGGATAAGAGCACTCCGAAGAGGTTCTCGGGTATTATTGATCATGATATCTATCGTGTTCTTTCTTTTATTTGATTCCCAATTTGGGCGGCAAACCTTCTCCAATGGTTAATGAAGGTCGCGAAGTCTTCCTTGTTTCCTTGTTTTGTGGCCTTCAAGTCAACGGGATTGATCTCTTCATGAGTCCTGTATTTTTATTGGTCTAGGAATCTGTCGGTCAAATCTTCGAATGTTTCAATTTTAGCTAAAGGTAGAGCGACAAACCAGTGGAGAGCTTCTCCTTCTAGAGATCTTTGGAAATAATGGATTAGGAGCCCATGGTTAGTACGAATTGGTCGATAGTCATTACAAAATAGTGCCAAGTGATGATGTGGGTTTCCCGTATCGTCATATTTATTGAATTTTGGGGGTTTGAAACCGGCGGGTACGGTGAATAGGATGTCTCGGCAAAATCTGTCGAATCCGGAAGACTGTTTTGAGCATTCTCTCTTAGCTATGTAGTTGTCAATTATTTGAGGGAGGTCATCTATATTTATGGTAGTGTCTCTTTTTGGCGTCTTGGGAGAGGGTTGTCTTTGGCGATTGTTATCGAACGAGGTGTGAAAGTTATGTGTGTTATGTGACAGGGGAGTTGGGATATGCAGAGGAGTTGGCGATCTTTCTTCTCATTTGCCTCTTGGAGTGACTTGTCTTATGTCTATTAGTTTTGGGTCCACGACGGCTTTGTATAAACCAACTAGGGATTGTAGTAAGGCATCGACTTCTTCTCCTCCTTTTATTAGTTTATTGGCAGTGAGGTCCACGATTTGGCTGATGGTGTAGCTCTCTCCAATACCATCGTTGTGATTATTATTTATAAGAGTAAAGGGGGATTGTTTGCCTTCACTAACCATATTTATCCGACTACGATGTTGAGCTATCTGTTGAGATGGCCTAACAATATACTCGAGATCATTATGGTAGCCCCACGAGGATGAGTCATTATCTTAAAGTTTAATTTTCTGATGCTTGACATTAAGCCGATAGCACAAGCACTCAATCTCAAAGGTTTTTTAGAACTAAGGGGATGAGATAACTCTACTTCGGGTTCCTAGTTTTCCTTTTCGAGTATGCAGATGTCTTCTCCCGGTAATCCTCACCTGATTAGGTCATATAGGAAGGTCTGAAGTGTAGGAAGTTCCCCGGATCGAATCCCTGAAGAGATGATCACATCGGGCCTTTCACAACAGAGGGGGTAGAATAGAATGGTTTCTAAGATGTCTAAATGCGTGTAAGTGTGTGTGGAAAGTGAGAAAAAAAATAAAATAAAAACCCTAATTAATTACAAATGGGGCAACCCTAGCAAAAGGAGTCCCACTGTGATCGCCAACCTGTTGGTACGCGTTTTCGAGAACCCCTTCGGATCCCGAAAAATGATTCTAAGTCAGTCATTAGTGGACTCTATCTACAAAGGTGGGTGAAAAATAATAAAAGTAATAAAGAAAGGGGTATTTTAAATGCACCTGTAGGAAAATTATTAGTTGCAACTGAATTTAGATATACTTATCGTGATCGCCATCAACAGATTTATCGATGCTGTAGAACGTCATTGATCGCGAGGATGGGGTGCGGGATAAGGGTCTATGCTAAACGTCGGCCTACCGACTTTAGTAGCCAAGGTTGCCTAGGGTTTTAACTAATTTGGGTTTTCTAATCCTAAGTGAGTCTAACCTAAATAGAGGGTTGTTGGCCCAGTACACTCAAGAGGATTGGCCCCATTCCCTGGTACCCTCCGTTGGCTCCCTTGGGCTCAGGTTTGGGGGCTATGGCATTTTTGAAAATATGAGGGATTATGGACCTAATTGGCTCTAGGCTAGAAGTTTCGAATGAGGTGTCCTAGGAGTTGGATCTAAGGCTAGCATTTTCTTCCCTTCATACTGACTCAAGAATCGAAGCAAGTGGGCTAGCCCCACTATGCTTGACTGCTCTACGAGACTTCTAGAAGAGGGTTGCAGTTCTAGGAGATAGATACCTAGAGTGCAACTTTTCTCTATTTTAAAATCTCATAGCCAACCTCAAGTTTTCAGGAAGGAATAAACAAAGATTGAATGGTGTAGAGGATGGGAGGGCAAGGGCCCTATTTATAGTACTCGGCCAATTATACGCTGGAAGTCCAGTGTATTATGAATTATACGCTGTAGTTCCAGATTATAATCCAGGGGAGGTCGGTCAAGTGACAGGGAGGTAACCGTCTGACTAGCTCAGCTTGGGAAAGAACAGTCCTAGTCCAAGGCAGACTAATTATACGCAGAGGGTTCTGTGAATAATCAATTATACGCAGGAAGTCTTGCGTATAATTAGGAAGAGAGATCGCTTTTGCGAATAGTACCAATCCTAGTCCAAAGCGAACAAATTATACGTTGAACGTTCATTGTATAATCAATTATACGATGATATTTTAGCACATAATTCCCTGAGATATGGATTTTGAGGCATCTGGCTAAGGCTGTCTTTTCCAAAGCTCAGAGCAGGGTCAGTGGTTTATCGAACATTTTGTATACTCCAAGAGGTCAAAAATGGGGTATCTACAAGGGCCGTTGCTCAAGCAAACCACGTGATGTCCACATATAGATAACCACCTAACTTCTGTATCGTATCGTAAACCACCATCCAACCCGATGAGGTTGCGCGCATAAAAATTAGTGTCCCCTTATATTCGAGATACTATCCTATCGTATTGTCCTTAAGACCCGTCTTGACTGTAAACATTTTACCTTTATAGTAGCTCGTAAGGTATGACACGTGTCGAACTTAATTTCATATTTAGCTGACATTCATAACGTATTTTATCATATCCATATCTTATCATATCCATATCTTATCATATTCATATCTTATCTTGTTTGTATTTTCTTATTATTTTCATACAACTTAAATTAGATTGAGTCATGGTGCGATAAGTTTCACTAAACCACATTTTCAAAGGGACAGGCTTTATACTAACTTGGATGTACTTTATATGGCAACCAATACTCTCATAGAGGTATTGCATTCATACATGAATGCATACATTCTGAATTCCACGTGGCCGTTAAAGGAACCCCACCATGACGAAGGCTTACAAGCCGTGTATCACATCTTATTCATTTTTAACCTATCATATGTATGTCATAACATATCATTTACATGATGTATGACAAATGATGAAGATGTAAACAAACATAATTTATTATATGTATCTTGAAAATAACATCGCATCATTTGAAATTGAAATACTATTTCATTTATGAGTTGTATAGCTTATGAGATGGAGTGGACACAATGGAACATTGAAACTTTTCCATTCAATGATTAGATATTTCGAATCTATGATCAATCTTAAGACACGCTTCTCAAAGCGAGGACAATTTAATCTCATCTAATAGATCATTTCAACCTGATGAATTTGAGCTGATCGTAATAATTCCAATGAAATTCGGACTATGTTTGACTCGATTTCGTATAGATCGTCGTAAATATCGATGTAATTTAGATCAAGTTTCGATTACTCTAATCTTATAAATAAGATTATCATAAGATAATGGTAGGGGTTTTCTTTGGTTTTGACTCTTGTTGGTCCTTTTACACCATTAATGAATCGTTCATCAATTCACAATCACAATCATCTCATCGTACATCTAACGAGTCCACTAAGATTTAGAAAGTTGGTTAGGCCCATCCTCGAGATTGGTGCGTGATTTCTCAAAACGCGCGTTTGGTAACTTTGGGTATATGAGCTCATTAAGGATCCATAGACTAGATGAGACCACAAGGCTCATAAACTTTTGTGATGATTGGGGGTCTTGAATGACCCATGTCACTATAAAAAACAAGAGTATTACCAGCAACCAAAAAATGCCGCTATTAATAAAAAATTGCCGCTAATACCCTTATCGCTAATAGTCTTAATAGTTTTTTTTATTAATAACGACAGTTTTTTGCTCCAAAAAATTGCCACTAATAGTCTTATTTTTTGTAGTGTGTTGATGGACTAGACTTTACATGTATGCGTGATGGCCCAATCTTACCAAACAAGTCCTAAACTCAAAATTTACTAATAGCAACTCATGATCATGAATCTAACATTTTACAAATCGTGAAATCCGTGAAGATTTTTAATCTAAAATTCTTGTTGGACCTAAATCAGTGAAAAAGAAGTCTTTTTCATCTATTGAAAATTTTTCAGATATGAAAAACTTCACATGAAATGGCAGTCCTAAGATTGGGATTCCATCAATAGTTAAACTAAATTTGAGGGGCATTTAAG
The DNA here is from genome assembly GCA_021018995.1 of Chloranthus sessilifolius. Lineage (NCBI taxonomy): Eukaryota > Viridiplantae > Streptophyta > Magnoliopsida > Chloranthales > Chloranthaceae > Chloranthus > Chloranthus sessilifolius. Next base: position 60,462,342 of record CM037587.1, read on the forward strand.
AGCTTAAATACCTTGGTTATGCGATATCGGGTTGGGTAATCATATTGTGTTCTAGAAAATATGGTGGGTTTTCATTCAAACCCCACGCTAGTTTGGTCTTTTTTAAGGTCATATAGGGGGTTAAAGTGAGCCCTTTTCTTAGTTTCCTATGGATTTCAAATTATAGAATTCATGAATTGTCCACTTGACATAGTACACATGCTCACTTGAAAACACACAATTTTCATGTGACACCTAGGTCAAGGGTAAGTTTGACCCTCTTTCATCTTAGGTTTCGGGCCAAATTGGGCCCATGGTTTGTTCCAAAAAAAGAGTCAAAGTACGTCCTTTGACCAATGTGCACCTATTTACATATGGAGGAAACAACAAAATTGATCTAAGTGTTAATACACAGATTTTTAAGGTATAAAAAAGAATTAAAATAATAATATGATGAGTGGTATGAGTCGTGTGGATGGATAGACCGTCAAGAAGTATGTGGGGCTCACCCACTGATATGAATCTCAAAATGATTGGGATCATCGAGACCCAAGCGGTGAAATAGAGACCTTTAGGTCGAGTGTGCACAAAACCAAAATGAGGCATTAGCCCATACATTATCGGAGCTTTTTGTGGCGCTTGATTTATAATCCTTAGGATCTGTTTTGCTGACACACATGTTGTGTCATAATGAAGAGTATAGTACTCTTTAGTTTTCGATCGATGAGTTCAACCATAGGGTCAATCCTTTGACCATAACAGTCTTGTGAATCCACACAAAAAATATAAGAACGAAAAAATATAATTTTCTTTAAATTTCTATTTATTTTAATATATAATCATCATAAATTCATTACATATAAGATGTAAAAGTATAGATTTAAATAGATAGGAGGACTTTTTCATGCAGGTTCAAGGTGATTTGAATCAAGGAGCTTCTGACCTTCTCGATTGGTCCTAGCTTTTGGCTATACTTACAATGATGGGTGTTTCTTTTACGGTGTATGTGTGATAATGCGATACTCAGAGTGTTTGTGAGATGGCAGCGCCGTCCAAGGATGCGGCTTCGACAGATCCACACGGTGGTGAAAAGGATATGGGAGATTGCAGTTGAAAGGACTTAGTATAAAGCAGATTTGATAGCAGCAAAGACTAATTGGGTTGCTGATGTGGCCTTATTAGAGGGAGAAAGAAGAAGGTTGTGAAAGAACGCAACGTGGGGCTCGGGCTGCTCGAGTTTAAGAGGAGAGGTTGACGATGACTCGATTAGAAGTTGGCGAAAGATTTAGAGGAAACTTCTTTTTCTCTTGAATGGGGCAATTAAATGGTGAGGGGGAACTCGATTGGGTATGTTGACATGTCAATAATGGCGAGAGTCTTAATGGGCCCTAATTGCTTCTAATTTATAGGGTTTGTTTGGTGGCAATTGCTAGATTGAAGGGATTTTGTTAGATTGGTCGGGATAAAACGGTGATGCGCTTGTGTGCTTATTGTCATTCGAAGGAGCGTATCATGCGCTCCCTACAGATTTGGAGATTTTGGGCAGCTGGGTTACCATATAAAGAGTACAAATTGGAGATGAGTTCTTGGGAGCTTAGTTAATGTGTAAGGCATCATATTTAGGATGTGTAAGGTTTCAAGTTTGGATTTTAGGTCGGGTGCCTGGATGCATACACCCAATTACAATGGGTCGGTCCAAGGCCATGTCACAAAAGTCAATGGTTTGACTTAGGTAAAACTAGTTGAATAATCGTTGACCTTCAACATTTTCAAAAATCAAGGACGTAACAACATGAGATTTTGATATCAAACCTTCTCAATTTTCCAATCTAAATACCCCATAAATGGGATTGTTTTGAGGCACCCTCCTCCAACGAGACCCTACTATTCACTGAGCAGATATGGGCAGTATCCAAGTTAGTGAATGATCAATGTTTAGTGAGTGTTTGTTGAAATGTTTGAGAGTGTTATTATTTATTTTGTTTCTGTTTTCTATTATAAATATAGCTATGAATTTTTTAATAGCGGCACCTAGCTATGAGCAGTGGCGGAGCCACGTTATAACTTGGGTGGTCAATTGACCACCTAACTTTAGTAAAAATCTATTATTAACCTTTAAATATTCTAATTTATATTAGTGGATGCGTATTCATCCAAAATTATATTGGCCAACCAAATTTATTTTAAAACTTAAAACAAAATTTTTATCACTACAAAAATAAGGGGTTTCAGCGGCACTTGCTATTAATGCATTTTTTAGATGCGATAAGACTAATAGCAGTAGTTTTTGGTAGCGACAGTACTAATAGCAGCAGTTTTTTGTTAAAAAACTACCGCTAATAGTCTTATATTTTGTAGTGTATAGTGTTTATTTTCATAACATATACTTTCCTTTTGATTTTTTAAAAAGCTAAAATCTCTCCACTCAAGATTCTCTCTCATTCTCTCTAATCTCTATCTTATGACCACACTCTCTCTCTCTCTCTCTCTCTCTCTCTCTCTCTCCTTTTGGATTCTCTCTTTCATTCTATCTCTCTCTCCTCTTGGGACTCGAGATTCTCTCTCTCATTCTCTCTAATCTCTATCTTCGCAGACTCTCTCTCTTGGCCCACTTTCTCTCATTCTCTCTATCCCCGCACTCCGCGCACTCTCTCTCTCGGCCCACTTTCTCTCTCACTCTCTAATTCGCTTGGCCGCTTCGGGAGGGTTTCAGATGTTGTTTGTCTCCAACTCGACGGTATCGTATGTAATCTAATTAGGGTTTCTCAAATTGTTAATTCCAATCGCCTGCCTCTCTCCATATCTTGATCCCTTTGTTACTTGATAAATCTATGGTCACTAATTATTGAAATTTTGGTCTATAATGTGATTTGGATGTCTCTTATAGTTACTTGATTCAATAATTTGACATTTTTAATTAACCTCGTTAATCTCATTTCTATGTGAAATTATTGGATGCAACTTCGATTTTTCATGTTTTCTTTTTTTTTTTTTTTAGTTTGAATAAAAAGAACAACATCTGGAAGTTGTGAAGCGTGTAATGTTACATGATTAGGTTAAATCATTGATTTTGCTTGAATACGCTATCAGATTTTTTGGCAACACAATGTTAGAAACTATATAGGTGTAGAATGTATATGGTCTAATTACATACTACCAGATTCTTTTAAATAGTATTATTATTTTTCCCCTCATATGGATTTACCAATGCTTTTGTGAGTTTTACCAATGCCTTTTATGTCAACAATCGTGGGCCAAGCTGAATTATAGAAAAAAAATATTCTCGTTCTACGTCGTCGCTCTTTTCCTGCAAGACGCCCAAGGTAATTTTTTTTATTTTTTTATGATCATTATTAACTTCTTGTCTAATAATATGCTATGTTTTAAATTTATTTTTTTGAATCCTTATTAACTTAAAGTGTAATGATATGCGTCTAATGATATGCCACATTTTTTTTTTGGGTTTTCTATTGGGTATTACCCTATTAGGATTTTAAAGTGATTCAAGTTTTAATATTAGGTTAAGGATAGATCTAAACGAGCCCACATATTCTTTGAAAGCACCTACCTCAGAACCCCTTTAAAACCATTGATTGCATCAGAATATATGATGGAGATTGTGATTCACCGAAATCTTCCACAAAAAAAATCTTGAGATCACGTCGCATTTATCAAATGGTCATTGTTTGATTCCATAATCTCATAGATCGCCAAAATATAGCCCTAAAATCACGTTTGAGAGTGATGTGTGCCATTGCACACAAAGGGCATTTTTTGGAGATCTGTGAGATGTGAAATAAAAAACGGATCGTCTGATAGGTGAGACATGATCTCAAGGTCCATTTTGTAGAAGATCGTGGTGAAACATGATCTCAATCATCAAATTCGAAGGAATCAACAGTTTTTAAGGGGTTGCACGTGGGCGCTTTCATAGAACGCGCGGGTGCGAACAGAGCTACCCTTAGATTAATGCTAAAACTCTAATTAATTTAAAACCCTAATACTAAATATTTATTACTTTAATGTCAATTTAATTTTATCTAACCTTTTTTTTTATATTTATTTTTTAAATTTTCGTTAAGACTCTAATCACTTAATGGATTTGAACCCATGTAATTTTTTTTTATGTGTATTTCTTGAAACAGTTATGTTGTTAAAGTATTTCAAAAGAAAATCTGATCAATCTATTTCTAGTCCCTCAGTCGTTGACTTTGTAAAAAAGCATAAACATGTAACAGAAATTAACTTCAACGAACTTCCACGTGATCCTGCATTACGAAAGCCGATTTCAAGTTATGATACGAATGATCAAGATAGTGTTAGAAGAGCATATTTACAAATGCGTCCTTGTCAGCCTCATGATTGCAGTTTTCCCTAAACACTAATTTCAGATACGCCATGTCGGTTCAATAAATAATGGTTTGACAAATATCATTGGTTAGAGTATAACGAATCGAAAAATGCAACAGTTTGTTTCTATTGTTATCTGTTTAAGCAAACTATTGAAAAACAAGGATATATTAACGTTTTTGAAGCTGATGGGTTTAAAAATTGGAAGAGATGAAAAACTTAAAATTCATAAAGGAAAAGTGAATAGCGCTCATAATAAATCCTATAGGATGGCACAAGATTTATTGAATCAAGAATAACATATTCAGACAGTGTTTGATAGACACAATGTTCAGATACGAATGGAATATAAAACTCGTTTGATTGCATCAATTAAAACTAATCATTTTCTTCTACGCCAAAGACTTGCTTTTCGTGGTCACGGCGAATCAGATGAGTCGAATAATCAAAAAAAATTTCTTGAACTTTTGAAATTTCATGTTGATGGTAGGGAAAAAGTTAAAAAGGCAGCATTGAAAAATGCTCCTCATAACCTTAAATTAACTTCACCTGATATTCAGAAAGATATTATTCATGCGTGTGTAAAGGAAACTACATTATTTATCATAAATGATCTTGGAGATTCATTATTTTCTATTTTAGTCGATGATTCTCATTATATATCCATCAAGGAGCAAATGGCTATTTGTCTATGTTACGTGGACAAAGATGGATGTATAATTGAACATTTTATTAGAGTTTTACATGTTGAGAAAATTGATGCTAGATCACTCAAAAAAGTAATCGACAAATTATTTGCGACACTTGGATTGAATATATAAAGATTGTATGGTCAAGGCTATGATGGTGCCAATAATATGTCTAAAGAATTTAATGGCCTTAAAATATTTATCATGAATGAAAATGGATATACATTCTATGTTCATTGTTTTGAACATCAGCTTCAATTGACTCTAGTTGCTATTGTAAAAAAATATTACAAGATTGAATCACTTTTTAGTGTAGTTTCGAGCGTTGTGAATATCATTGGAGCTTCATGCAAACGTAGATATCTTCTTTTGAGAGAAGGAGAGTGCTAAATATTTGAAAGAACTAGAAAGCGGTAAGCTTTTAACTGGGAGAGTTCTAAATAAGGAGACTAGTCTTAATCGTCCTGGAGAAACACGTTGGAGCTCATATCATCGTACACTATCAAGCTTGGCTGGGATGTATTCTTCTGTCATTTAAGTACTTGATGACGTTGGTGGGGATGGCTCTGAATTTGAAACAAAAACTACAACTAATGTCATGGTAGATGTATTACAGTCATTTGAATTTGTATTTAACATGCATTTGATGAGAATAATATTGAGAATTACCAATCAATTGTCCATTGCGTTGCAACAGAAGGACCAAGATATTGTGAATGCGATGAATCTGGTTAGAATTTTAAAGGAAAGAATACAAGAAATGAGAGAAAATGGGTGGGATTCTTTTATGACTGAAGTAATCTCATTTTACATGAAACATAATATCATTGTTCTTAGAATGCATAATAAGCAGGTAACTGAAGGGCATTCACATCGTAAAATTGAAGATATAACGAATCTACATCACTATCACATTGAAATATTTTATACAGTTATTGATATGCTACTTCTAAAGCTTAACAATCATTTCTATGAAAGAAATACTGAATTGCTTCTTTGTATGACATATTTGAACCCATGAAACTCGTTTTCAGCTTTTGACGAGGAAAAACTATTTTTCCTTGCTTGAAAATATCCAATAGATTTTTCTGCATTAGACATCTTAGATCTAGACAATCAGCTTAAGACATACATTCGTGATATGCATTCTTCTAACGAGTTTTTAGAAGTGAACGAGATTGATGGTCTTGCTAAGAAAATGGTCGAGACAAGAAGAAATAAAATATATCTACTAGTTTACTTGTTCATTACAGTGGCCTTAACCCTTCCTTTTGCAACTACCACTGTTGAAAGAGTATTTTCAGCTATGCATATTTTGAAGGGCAAGTTGCGCAATTCAATAGGAGATGAATTGCTAAATTCTTGTTTAATCACATATATTGAGAAAGAGGTTTCTAATAACATCGATGATGAAAAAATTATATATTACTTTCTGAATATGAAAACTCGTTGTGGACAATTGTCATTGTAATTAACAATGATCTATGAAAGGTACCTTTTTTGTAAGTAGGTAATATATTTTGCTTTTGTTTATTAATGTATTTTTAACGCCTATATATATATATATATATATATATATATATATATATATATATAGCGCTTGCTTAGAAAAATAATTATATAATTTTTTAATATTAATTGATTAGATGATCACCCAATGAAGAAATCTTGGGTCCACCCCTACCTATGAGTTATGGTTTTTGTTAGCAAGCTATAGGTTTTTTAGTAGCTAGATTTCGGTTTTGGTCCTATTTGGGTTCAAAACACTTTCATGATTAATGATTATTTTAGAATCTCTAAAAACTATGAAGAGTGATTAATGTAGAGTAAGAGCTCAAGTTTTATTTACAACTCAATGGTGACCTAATACTACTATCAACGAGAGAAACACCACTTGAGATGCTATTCGATCATCGAATTCAGACCATTCGGATCAGATGCCAAAACATTTATGTAAGTTAGGCTATTAGAAGTCTGCTCCAGCAAATAATTCGAAAAAATATTTCAAGCCAATACGTGTTTGACTTTTGTACTATCAAACAATGATTTGATGCGTGTAATACCATTACAGGCCAAACGCGTATTGGCCTTAAAACGTGTTTCACTTATACATGCAATCAAACACACCCAAGGTGTCGCTTGAGGTGGTTTAGACATGTTCTTCAGAGGCCAAAAGTAGACCATGTATGAAAGGTTGAGACTCCACAAGTACAAGGATGACCTGTGAAGATTTGGATGAGAGTGGTGAGATGGGATATGAAGCATTGCGAAGTTATAGAGAACTTAGCGCTAGCAAAAACCGAGTGGAGAACTATGACTCGTAAAGCCGACCACAAATAGATGGTATAAGGCTATGATGATAATGATGATGATGCCATGTGGAATCAAAGTCCAACAGTCTGATGTTAAGCCCATGATCTTACAATCCTTGTCCTCAAAATGGAGCAATCAAATATTAGCAGCAATTGGGCGCTTATTGGCCACATGGTGGGATATAGGTGTTTCACATCCCCAAAAGTATCAAAGACCAACCGTCTAGGAACAAAGGTTTTGCTGAGCCCAACCTTGAAGTGGTCCCATATTAGCTAGCCTTGTTAAACTAAAAAGAGGAAGGAAAAACAACAGTGATTATGCAATAACGTACTATCACTGATTTATGTCGTCTTAAATATTTGGGAAGCTCTCAAGGTTTGACCAGTTTGAAGGATGAGATTGACTCATGCGCTGCCCTTTTGCACAGGTTGGGTCAACGGGTCTTCTAAACACGCTTTTTGAGAAGCCTTACATGCTATCAATGTGCCCTAACCGCAAACCTTTGCAGATGCATATATGTTTAGCGCTAAACCAGATAGAATGAAGGGTTAAGAGCCTAATTATACTGATTTGTGGTCTGATAAATGAGTTGGTCAGCGACCGGTAACAGGAAACAAGCAGGTGGCCAAATTAGGACATGTGACTATTTTTCATCAAGTTTTTCACTTCATCTTAAGACCAAAAAAATATTTTTATCATGTGATTAGGGGTCGTCAAACCCTTTTAAATGTTTATTAGCTACTCATTTGACAGGTGTTTAGACCAATCCTAATCACATGATAGTAGATATTTTTTAATGAAATCTTCAGCACTTCTTATCGAAATATCATTACAAAAAATAAGATTATTAGCCACAACTAAAAACTGCGGCTATTAATAAAAAACCTGCCACTAATACCTTTGCCGCTAAGGGTCTTAATAGCCTTTAATAGTTTATTTGGTATCTTGGTCTCTTCATCAACTGACACATTGAAATAAAAATAATATCATATGTCCTAATCTATCATCTTATTTCCTTTTTGTGTTTAACAAAATAAATAAATAAAATATCATGCTATACACATACTCATAAATGGTGGAAAAATTAAAATTTTGATCTAAAATAATATATGGAATCGGTTCGGGGCACAAGAAATATCGCTGTCTTTAAATCAATATTTATCCCCACCACTTTGATAAAGTGGTTACCAACAGGTTACCGATTAACTGGTTCCAAGATACAACGAATCGGCTGTGTATTCTTGTGAAGGATTTGACGAATTCGATCACGCTATCTGAATACCAAATATTGCAATAACGCTCTGATCAAGACCTTTAAAGACATAATAAGAGAGAAGAAAGAAGACACTTTTTGTAATACGTAAAAGAATAATTTTAGATTCCTTAAATAGAAATCAAGTGATGTGTTAATGCATTTTTTTCCAATGAAAATGTGTAACACGCATCCCTTCGAAAAAGACACCACTTTGGAATGACCTTTCATTTTGAAAAGACACACCACTTTGAAAAGACCCTTCATTTTGAAAAGGCACATCACTTTGAAAAAATACCTCAATTGAAAAGACACACCTCTTGAGAAAAGACAAATATAATAAACTTTTAAATATCTAGCAATCATCCACTATTTAAAAGTTTAAATATCTAACAACCCCAATTATTTAAAATTTTGAAATGAAAATGTCTTATACTGTGACAGCCCAGATTTTCCAACCTAAAAATTGGAGACATATATATATATTTTTTCTCAACTTATACCAAATAACAAAAGGGAAAATCCGGACCGCCAGATCGTAGATCACAATTTGATACAGAATACTTGGCACATTCATATGTATACGGAAATCAAAGCAAGGTTATATATATGTCATAAATAAAAACTCTAGTTCTAATACTTAATATGTACAGAACCAAACAAACACCAGTGATGACTAACCATCACCAATAGTAGCGTATCATGCATGTATAATAGCACGAATGCACCAAGCTCAAACTTACAAAAATCCATAATACACTAAATCTACGATCCCGAAACAAAGTACAAATCCTTATGCGGAAGCTCATTTTCTTCAAGTATGTAGTCTGGCCTTCCTCAAACCTACACCTGTGACGTATAGTCGGGGTGAGCTAACTTCTAAGGTCAGTGGAGAAAACTAATACCAATATACATCTCATCACATGCATAGATTCAAAGACAAGATCAAAGCATTTTCTTATCAAAACTAATACTGATTTCAAAGGCATTTCTTATTAAACTAAAATTTAGTTCAAAGGCATTCTCTTATCAAAACTGAAACTGAGTTCAAAGGCATTTTCTTATCAAAATTTAAAACTAATTTCAAAAGCCAACTAATTCAAGGACATTTCCTTATAAACATCATCAAAACTGATTTCAAGACATTTTCTTATAAAAATCGAAACTAATCTCTTATCAAAAGCACATTTCTTATCTTTAATTTACTGAGTTCGATTTACACTCACTCACATGTATTACTCGTTCTTACTTTACTTACTTATATCTCTTACACATTTCTTCTTGGCTTACATATCTTACACATTCATTCTTAGCTTACACAATTCGATTCACGGATATTCCGCCATGCCGGTTCGATTCACAGAGACTGTTGTGCCAGCTCGATTCGCACACACTTACTTATCTTACTTACACATTGTCACATAGTTTACATATTTCGATTCACGGATATCCCGCCGTACCGGTTCGATTCACAGAGACTGTCGTGCCAGTTCAATTCACGGTTAGCCGCCGTGCCGGTTCGATTCACGGATATTCCGCCGTGCCGGTTCGATTCAGGGGTTTAACCGCCATGCCGGTTCGATTCACGGTTAGCCACCGTGCCGGTTCGATTCCTTCTTAGCGGCCCACAAGGTACCATATAATCCGCCCAATGCGGTCCACACAAGTACATATAATCCGCCCATAGCAGTCCACGATGTCATATAATCCGCCCGTAGCGGTCCACAACACACTTATAATCCACCCATAGCGGTCCACATTATGACAAGGCTTACACGTTTGATTTACTTACATAGCTTACATATTCAATTTTTTTTACATGACTTTCAGGTTCATATATATATTCAACTGTCCAATACATTCAAAAACTCAGACCAAAATAAATTTTTCATGATCCGAAGCATTTCAAAAATATAAATGTAAATAGATTAAGCAAACATCAAATTTCCATTTCTAAAAGCATAGATTCAAAGTTCTTCATGACATTCGGAGTTCAAAAGTCAAAGCTCAAAAATCATATTCAGAACTGACAGAATTTGAAATTTAAAATTTTAAATCATGATTCAAATCACATTTCATTCAATCATATCAAGCATCTATGAAATCAAATAAAAATGTAATCGTATATTGAAATTTCCCTACCTTAACCTTGAAGTCGCGCTAAGCCAAGCTAAGCTCTATGGATGGATTCCCACCTCAATCTACATCACAAGCATATGATGATGTATCAATGATCAATTCCAATAACTAATAACTTAAACCTATATAAGTGTTTTCTCAAAATGAAGTGGAAATGGACAAGTTTGTGCTACCCTAGAGTTTGATGTAACTTTCCTCTAAATTTTTGACCCTTAAAACTTTGGATTCAAGAGTTGGTTAAATCACAAAAATTATAGATATCTCTTTCCTCTTATCAATGCCTCAAGAATTATACAATTTCGAGTTTGGAATAGAAAGTTACGACAAAAATACCGAAGCAATTTCAGCATCCAGTCAAAGCATGCTAACTCGAAACTTAACCCAACTTTTCACTCAATTTGGACCTTTACAATAATTGATTCATAACTTTGTCAATTCATAAAAGTTATAGATCTTTCTATCTTCTTTCCAATGCCATAGGAATTACATCAATCGGAGTTCGGGGGAAAAAGTTATGGCCGAAATACTAAAGCAGTATCAACGAGCCTAGTCAAAACCGTTCGAACAATTTAAAATCGATCGAACGGTTTCCAATTTCGTTTGAACGATTTTTAAACCTATCGAACGGTTTCTAATTTCGTTCGAACGGTTTTCAAACCGATCGAATGGTTTCTAATTTTGTTCGAACGGTTTCCAAAACCGATCGAACGGTTTCTAAACCGATCAGAAACCTTCTGATTTCACTCTTGACGAAATCGTCTAAAAAATCAGGATCATCAAAATGAAAACTAAAACATTCATCCATAATCAAAATGGAAGTTACAGTCATGATCCTGCAATAATCTCTCATTTTTCATGTGCATAAGTTCTCATTTCCCATGTGCAATAATTTTTTCATTTTCCATCAGCAAACAACAACCATTATTGAACCAAACTAACAAAATTTAAAACCATCAATCGCCAAAACCAACGATCAATTATAAAGAATATTCAACCATCCACAACATAACCAAGGTAAATTGACACTAGCGTAACCATTGTAGCCTCAAGAGAATCGTTCACACACACAAGAACAATTAAGCATGACAGTTATGCCACCACACAGTCATAATTAAGCACAATTTATAAGGGATTCCATCAAGTAAGTTAACCCTTGTTTTAAAACTCAACCACAGAAATATTTACCACCATATTTACCACAGTAGAGACCACCATAATATAAATCTAAAACTATTGCAATCATAATACTCACAACTATTTCGATGATTATCCCTACAACAGATTTATCAATCAATATTTAATTTACTTTTTATCTCACACACATAAATGTGTATGCAGGATCTCCCCCACTATCTTAGCATATGTAGGTATACAAGATTATCAATCAATTACGACTACCATTGACCTCAATGACTAGTCGAATTCATCCACCCTGTAATAGAAAGGCACATTGATAGTAATGTATCCACCATTAAATCTATACAAAATCTTCTACTACCAAAATGATATAAAAACCAAGGCATGGCAACCATGCCATCATTCATTACGAGTAAACCTTCAAAGTACCGAGAATTTTTAATTTATAACACCCCAAAATAAGTTCCCATTATTTTAAAGCTCCCAAAATTATGTCAAATTCTTTTCAAAAATTATTAAAAAGCTCAACCATTAAGAAGACCCACCATCTAAAATATAAGATAACCACATAACAGAGCTAGGGTGTGTCATAGTCACAAAAAGATGCAATATATCGGTCAAGGTACTTCACCACGACTAGGTTTAGATCAGATGTTATCTATCATGACCCGTGAGCAGATGCCTGTGCCGTGTTCTCCTTATTTACTTTGGGGCATTCCTTTATCCGATGTCCTGTTCGACCACACTTGAAGCAAGCGCCTGTGACCCACCAACACCCCTTTGTCCTGTGTGGTCCCCCACATCGCGAGCATGGCTCTACCTGTGTGGCAGGAGCAGTGTGCGATGTTTGCTGCACTATAGATGTTCTAGCCCGAGGAAGGTTCGGAGTAGGCTGATGAGGCGCTGGCATCAATAGTCTCGGCCCCTCAGGCATAGATGTAACCGGTCTTGGATATGTAGCCCGAGTAGGTTGAGAGGGTGCTAGCATCAAAAGTCTTGGTATTTCGGTTGCCTGCTCGTGGGTATATAACTGCATTTGGCTTGCTCTGTCTCTACTCTATTGGTCCCTCCTTTTGTACATATTTTCTATATCCCTTTCGGCAACAATGGCTTTCCCTATCACTTCTGCATAGGTCTCTAGCTCGAAAATAGAGATCCTTTCTCTCACATTCGGCCTTAGGCCCTCTTCGAACTTACTGGCCTTCATGAATTCCGTGGCCACTAATTCCGGTGCAAATCTCGATAACCTTGTAAATCTATTACCATACTCCCGTACGGTCATATTCCCTTGCTCCAAGTTAGCAAAATCTTTCTTTAGCTGATTCCTCACTTGTTTGGGGAAATATTCTTTGTTGAACACTTCAATAAACTCCGCCCAAGTCCATAAACTGTGAGGATTTTCAACCTCTCTCTTCCTCAACACTGATTTCCACCATGGATCGGCATCACCCTCAAGATGGAAGGAAGCCCAACCAACCTTTTCATCCTCAGTGCTCTGTAGTCTCTGTAGGAGCTTTTCCATTTGATTTAACCATTTTTCTGCTTCAAGCAGATCCGTCTGCCCATAGAAACTAGGAGGTCTCAATCTCTTAAAATTCACAAATGAAGAGGGTAGTAGCGCTGGAGGAGGATGTGGCAGTGGCTGCTGATGGTTCACGTTATTGGCAGCCAGTAGTGAGGTCTACTCAGCCAATAGTGTAGTTTGCTGAGTCTGTTGGGCCATGGCAGCGGCCATAGCATCCATGGCCCGCGCCATCCTATCTGTCGCTTCATTCCTCTGATCTCTCTCATCAGGCGAGTATCTCTGATCTCCACTAGAACCCGCATGGTTCTCATCCCCACTCAAATTTCTATTGCGACTGCCTCTCGGCCGTCCTCTACTTCTCGGATACATCGCAATCTGTTGCAATGAAACACATATATCAATTAATAGCCGGTCATTATATTCAAAAAGAACTTTTACAACTTGATAGCCTATGTCCTGATAGAACCTAATGTCACATCTTTGGACCTACTACCATATTCTTGCACCTACAACAAGGGCTCTCAGTCTCATGGGAGACTTAACGCCTAGGATCAGACAACACCTAAAGTCCTTCAGAGACATGGCTCTGAATCTCTAGAAAATTTTAAAATAGGGATTGTGAACCCCTCCTAAGTTTCGATAGACTCTAATTCCATCACGTTCAATTCTCAATAAGACCTAATACATAAGCTCTGATGCCAACTGTGACAGAGACACAGTTGGGTCTCTTACGTTCCTAGAAGACCTAACGCCAAAGCTCTGGTCACAGTTGGGTCTCTTACGTCCCTAAAAGACCTAACGCCTAAGCTCTGATACCAACTGTGATAGCCCAGATTTTCCAACCTAAAAATTGGAGACATATATATATATATATATATATTTTCTCAACTTATACCAAATACCGAAAGTGAAAACCCGGACCGCCAGATCGTAGATCACAATCTGATACAGAATACTTGGCACATCCATATGCATACGAAAATCAAAGCAAGGTTATATATATGTCATAAATAAAAACTCCAGTTCTAATACCTAATATGTACAGAACCAAACAAACACCAGTGATGACAAACCATCATCAATAGTAGCATACCATGCATGTATAATAGCACGAATGCACCAGGCTCAAACTTATCAAAATCCATAATGCACTAAATCTACGATCCCGAAACAAAGTACAAATCCTATGCGGAAGCTCCTTTTCTTCAAGTATGTAGTCTGGCCTCCCTCAAACCTACACCTGTGACGTATAGTCGGGGTGAGCTAACATCTAAGCTCAGTGGAGAAAACTAATACCAATATACATCTCATCACATGCATAGATTCAAAGACAAGATCAAAACATTCTCTTATCAAAACTAATACTGATTTCAAAGGCATTTCTTATCAAACTAAAATTTAGTTCAAAGGCATTCTCTTATCAAAACTGAAACTGAGTTCAAAGGCATTCTCTTATCAAAATTGAAACTGAGTTCAAAGGCATTTTTTTATCAAAATTCAAAACTAATTTCAAAAGCCAACTAATTCAAGGACATTTCCTTATAAACATCAAAACTGATTTCAAGACATTTTCTTATAAAAATCGAAACTAATCTCTTATCAAAAGCACATTTCTTATCTTTAATTTACTGAGTTCGATTTACACTCACTCACATGTATTACTCATTCTTACATTACTTACTTATATCTCTTACACATTCCTTCTTGGCTTATATATCTTACACATTCATTCTTAGCTTACACAATTCGATTCACGGATATTCCGCCGTGTCGGTTCAATTCACAGAGACTGCTGTGCCAGCTCGATTCGCACACACTTACTTGTCTTACTTACACATTGTCACATAGTTTACACATTTCGATTCACGGATATCCCGCCGTGCCAGTTCGATTCACGGAGACTGCCGTGCCAGTTCGATTCACGGTTAGCCGCCGTGCCGGTTTGAATCACGGATATCCTGCCATGCCGGTTCGATTCACGGTTAGCCGCCGTGCCGGTTCGATTCCTTCTTAGCGGCCCACAAGGTACCATATAATCCGCCAAAAGCGGTCCACACAAGTACATATAATCCGCCCATAGCAGCCCACGATGTCATATAATCCGCCCGTAGCAGTCCACAGCACACTTATAATCCGCCCATAGCGGTCCACATTATGACAAGGCTTACACGTTTGATTTACTTACATAGCTTACATATTCAGTTTTTTTTACATGACTTTCAGGTTCATATACATATTCAACTATCCAATACATTCAAAAACTCACACGAAAATAAATTCTTCATGATCCGAAGCATTTCGAAAATCTAAATGTAAATAGATTAAGCAAACATCAAATTTCCATTTCTAAAAGCATAGATTCAAAGTTCTTCATGACATTCAGAGTTCAAAACTCAAAGCTCAAAAATCATATTCAGAACTGACAGAATTTGAAATTTAAAATTTTAAATCATGATTCAAATCACATTTCATTCGATCATATCAAGCATCTATGAAATCAAATAAAAATGCAATCGTGTATTGGAATTTTCCAACCTTAACCTTGAAGTCGCGCAAAGCCAAGCTAAGCTCTATCGATGGATTCTCGCCTCAATCGACATCACAAGCATAAGATGATGTATCAAGGATCAATTCCAATAACTAATAACTTAAACCTATATAAGTGTTTTCTCAAAATGAAGCGGAAATGGACAAGTTTGTGCTACCCTAGAGTTTGATGTAACTTTCCTCTAAACTTTTGACCCTTAAAAATTTGGATTCAAGAGTTGGTTAAATCACAAATATTGTAGATATCTCTTTCATCTTTCCAACACCTCAGGAATCATGTAATTTCAAGTTCAGGATAGAAAGTTACGACAAAAATATCGAAGAACTTTCGGCATCCAGTCAAAGCATGCTAACTCGAAACTTAACCTAACTTTTCACTCAATTTGGACCTTCAAAATGATTGATTCATAAGTTTTTCAACTCATAAAAGTTATAGATCTTTCTATCTTATTTCCAATGCCATAAGAATTACATCTATCGGAGTTCGGGGTAAATAGTTACGGCTGAAATACTAAAGCAGTATCAGCGAGCCTAGTCAAAATCGTTCGAACGATTTAAAATCGATCGAACGGTTTCCAATTTCGTTTGAATGGTTTTTAAACCGATCGAACGGTTTCTAATTTCATTCGAACGGTTTTCAAACCGATTGAACGGTTTCTAATTTCGTTCGAACGGTTTCCAAAATCGATCGAACGGTTTCTAAACCGATCAGAAACCTTCAGATTTCACTCTTGACAAAATCGTTCGATCGATTTCTAATTTTGATCGAACGATTTCGTTAGATTTCACTCTTGATGAAATCGTTCGATCGATTTCTAATTTCGATCGAACGATTTTGTCAGATTTCACCTAAAATCGGGTTCTAACTTCTCAGCCCATTTTCCTTTCAAATCTCATCTTTCTTCTTCAAATTTCTCACCCATAAACCTAAATCAAACACAAATCAAACTAACTCAACTTTAAATCATAATTTATCAAAATTTCCATACCTTAAATTGATCAATTTCTTGATCCACGAGCTCACGCCCAAGCTAGGGTTTCGGAGTGATTTTTGACGATCCTTCCATCGATTGGATCGAAACAAAGCCTACGATGTAGATCCGCTCTAACGTGCACTACTCTTCGCTCTCCCAATCGTGTGCATTGTGATCACAACGGTTGGTTCTATCTACACATTCCAAATCTCAAAACTCTCATTGATATCGCAATTTAATGACTCACCGCGACACATAAACTACCACGAGGCCAATACCTCGAAGTTTAACGAAGCCGTTCCGAGCACCGGACGACCACGTGAGCGATCTCCTCCACTTCTCTTTCTCTCTCTAGAAACCCAAGAACCCCTAAAATTACAAACGGTTGTAGCTTCTCAAAGAAGCTTTGTCCTTTTTAAGTGAAAGGGGGGTGTTTCCCTTATTAAACACACACACCCTTTTAGGTGTTAGCCTTACCCAAAGAACTTGATTTTGTGTGAAACGAATACACTTAAGTGAAGTGTTTCTTACTACCCAAACACTCTTTGGTTCAGTGTGGGGCCTACACACCCAAACCACCTATCTATCGGATTCGGTGTAGAGTCGATACACCGAAGTTTGGTGTACACAAAACCATCTAATGACCCACACACAATTTAAATCAGCCCTTTTCAATTAAGACCTAGCCCAAACTAATTAATTTAATTAATTTCACAATGTCGGGTATGTGACAAGTTGGGCACACACATCGAGGCATACTGTTTGAAGGTTAAAATTTTCGGGATGTTACATATAGACTTGAATTTTCACTTTAGTGGAAATAACTCAAAGTTTGTCAAGATATTTAGTGAAACTAAGTCTTGAACTAATGATCATATTCGACAAATCGGAACTATTCCACGCACATATTTCATATATTTAGTGTTTAATAAATTAGTTAGCACATTTAGGCCATATGCTAGTACCCTGGTTTTCATAACTGTTTATGAGATAAAGTCATGTCTCATTAAAGGCGGCTCCACCCTCACACTTATATAGGTAGGCCTATATGAGATGTCCTTGTAACTTTAACATCTTAACACATTATGTTATAGCGTCTATTAAGAGCAATGTTCAACCTCCCCTTATCCATTACAAGCAAAACACTACCCTTCTTGGAATGTTTATGAGAATTTAATTCTCATTAATGTAGTGCCCATTTGTCAGTCATGGATTTACAACTTGTTCTTCCCTTTGAACTTAAACATTGACCAAACAAATATTAAGTAGGGTTCCCATCGTAAGTGACTGTTTAGGTAAATGACGTTAAACCCATCCCGATTCTTCTTTTAGGTTAATACTTTCCATAATTGCTCATAATTACAATTATCAACACATATAATGTTTCTTCAAACATTTTTGCCTGAAATCACATATCATTTGTTTTCTTATTCATTGACAAGGAAACAAGTTCCATAGAGAACTTAGAAGTTTTGACTCAATCTTTGTTGGTACGTCTACCAAAGAGCCCTTAAGTCACTTCATTTCTCTACCTATTTTGATATAACCAACAAACTCAATGAGATTTATAGTTGCTCCTTAATATCTTTTATAAGATCATGATTTCCTTTCTTAAAGGAAGATCATCTTTAAATGATTTAGATCTCTAAATCTAAATCTATTATCTTTCATAAGATAATTCAATCAAAATCATTTGACCATCTCCAAATGATCCTAGTAATCTTTTCATGACAACTCGATGTGGCAAAAATTTTATGGTCAAATCATTGATAATGATTTCAAGCTATGTCTACTCAATCAACGGCTCTCAATGATCATATGATCAAGTCCAATTAATCAATCAATCAATCATAAAAACAAGGATGACCTAGAGTCAAGCCTATTATGAGGCTACTGAATCAACCGTTTGATCATGCTCAAACAGTTGCTAACGAACAATGGTGATATGATCAAAGTCTCGCACAAACATAATGACATATGAACACATGAGTGACAAAAGTCTACCTTTCTTGATAAGGATATTAAAAAAAAAATCTCATAAGAAATAACGTAAAAATAAAAGTGATCAATAAATTATAATCATTCAATCTTAGCCTTCAAACCAACTTGATTATATTTCTTATCATGTGGGCTCTTGATTGTAACTTTTAATCGTGACCACTCATCACCAATCAATGATGATTGCTAGACCATCGTGACATAATCATGAGCACTTTGGCAAAGGTTTTTGGTTGATGGCGAGCAAAAAATATGATCACACATCAATTTAAAAAAAATTGACCCATAATAAAAAAAAATTACCTAAGTTAATAAAAGTTTTCACTTTAAATGGTTGGTTGAAGCACCTTGGTAGTGCTTTTCTCACACTCATTATAATGCCTCAAATTCTGACATGAGGATGCCAATGGGTGCATTAAACCAGCCAGTTAGTGTCATTAAATTCGCCTAAAATAATAAATAAAGTAAAATTAACATACCTCTTAAACATGTCGTTACCCAAAGAAACACCTTTCCATGCCTTCGTAATCGGGTTGCAAACAAAGAGTTGGGTTCTACTGTAATTATCTATGAAGCAAATTAACCCGTACGAACAAGCAATGAACGAATTCAGGTTTTCGATGCATGAGAGTTCCAAACCGTCCATTTCCGGAACACCGGATTGTAAGCGTAGCCTGTTAGATCATCGCTATTAGTAAACATGAAGTACCATGATTTTTGAGAGAGGGTGTTGGAGTTCCAAAGACACCGTCTCGAATTGACAATCCCAAAAATAGACCTTTAATATCTTTCAAATAAGAAATCTTTCCCTTTCCCATAGCAAATTGATTTTGCTATAGTTTCTCAAAGCCTCTATATTTAGGAGACAAATGGATATCCGACAGAGAGAGAATGCAAAGGAAACCCATGTTACTTTTTAAAGTGCTTCCATGTGCCATCGGATCTGAAACCTCTAAATATTAGTTTAAAATTGTTGAAAAAATTGAAATTTTGATCCGAAATAATACAAGGAATCGGTTCGAGGCACAAGAAATATCGCTGTCTTTAAACCAATATTTGCCCCCACCACTTCGACAAAGTGGTCACCAACAGGTTACCGGCAAACTGGTTCCAGGATACAACGAACCGCCTGTGTATTCTTGTGAAGGACTTGGCGAATCCGATCACGCTATCCGAACACCAAATATTGCAAAAACACTCTGATCAAGACCTTTAAAGACATAACAAGAGAAAAGAAAGAAGACTCTTTTCGTGGTATGTAAAATAATGATTTTAGGCTTCTTAAATAGAAGTCAAGTGGTGTGTTAATGCACTTTTTCCCTATGAAAATGTGCAACACGCATCCCTTCGGAAAAGACACTGCTTTGGAATGACCTTTCATTTTGAAAAGACACATCACTTTGAAAAAATACCTCAATTCAAAAGACACACCTCTTGGGAAAAGACAAATATAATAAACTTTTAAATATCTAACAATGCTCCACTATTTAAAAGTTTAAATATCCAACATGTGCCACATGGAATTTCTTTTACCATGTGATGGTATGTCTATGGTCTCAAGATCCGTTGCGTGGGAGATTTGAGATTATAAACTATCTCCGTCATTTGATTAAAAGCTGTCAATTTTTTTCAACATGAGTGCCCTCAGAATTTTGATGGAGAAAATAGATCTACCCTTTAGTTTTGAGTACCTTTAATTGCACCAACGCCAAAAATTCATTGATCACTTTGAAACAGACGATGGAGATCGCTTATCTACCCAATCTTCCATATAAGGGATCTTGACATAAGGGGTATACTGCTGATTAAAAAAACATCATGGAAAATCCATTAGATTGTCGGTTTTTTGGTCCTAGGTGGCACATACCGCAAAAAGTGACCTAAAAATCAAGTTTGATTGTGATGCAATGGCTCATGATTTTCCGTCACTTTTTTGGGATGGGTGCCATGGGGGAATAAAAACTAACCGTCTCTCATGATACTCCCATGATGTCGAGGTTCATTGTGTAGAAGATCTAAGCATAAAATGATCTTCATCATCTAATTTAAAGTAGTCAATAGATTTCGGTTTAGGTGTCCCGAAAGATTTATGGATCTCTAATTTTCAAAATAACACCTCAAAGGGTGTTGTGAGACCGTTCTATGAGACTAATCACTCATAAAAGATTGGTCAGTCGCTTAAGAGACCAATTGGTCTCATAGTCATAGATACTCTCCCACGGAAATATTTGAAATTTAGACAGAGTGATTTGTTCCCCCTCATAGACAAAGAGGGAATTTTTTTGAACTTTGTTTGATAACTAAGCCTTTTAATTTTTCTCTTACTCAGGTAGACAAGTAAAATATCTAGCAGCTACTTAAAAATGCAGATTATGTTAGAACAATAGGTTCAGGTTGCAAAAGAAGATAAATATTGGAATTAAAATATACGCTGATTCGGTTTGAGACACGTTAAATATCGTTGTCTTTAAACCGAGATTTGCCACTACCACTATGATCTAGTGGTCACCAATAGGTTACCGACAAATCGGTTCCAGGATACAATGAACCGGGAGCGTATCCATGTGATCAGATTTGGTGAATCTGATCACGCAACCAGAACACCAAAAACTAAAGCGGAACTCTGAGTAGGAAAAAGCTTAGACTCGCGGAGAAGAAATTTGCGAAAATATGTAGAGTTTAAAATGAGGGGTCTTAGGGCCCTTTTATAGATAAAACATGTGTAACCAAACGAACATATCCATTGCATATAACTGAACGGTCGGATATGACATATTCGTTTAAAAAATAACTGAATGATTTAAAATTCAAATGAGCGGTTACACACTTGTTCAAAAGTTTAATTAAATTACCGTATCGCCACGCTACACCACGTACACGTGCTTGTGCCCGTGCCGTGCCCGTCTCGTCCCGACCCGACCCGACTCGACTCGGCGTGCGCACGCGTGTGTGACTGATGGGTTGCATGGCAGTGAAAACTACAAAATTCGGTGCCCCCTGGGTGAAGGCTACAAGCCTTGAGCCAAGACAATGATATATAAGCTAAATCCAAAAAGAGTTTACACGATGTGAGACAAATCCCAATTTCAAAAGCTTATTTTTTAAAACCTTTAAAATATCCAACAATCCCCCACTATTTTAAAGATTTAAAATTAAATTAAATTAAAAACTTTAAAATAATAAAAATAAAAATAATCCCCCACTATTTTAAAGATTTGAAATAAAGCAACGCTAGAAAAATATGCATAAATGAAAATGTCTTACAGACTTGAATTTTCACTTTAGTGAAAATTATTCAAAATTTATCAAGATCTTTAGTGAAACTATGTCTTGAACTAACGATCTTATATGACAAATCGGAATTATTTCACACACATATTTCACATATTTTGGTGTTCAATAAAAGATTAGCACATTTAGGCCCTATGCTAGTACCCTAGTTTTCGTAAGTGTTTATGAGATAAAGTCAAGTTTCATTGAAAGCGGCTCCACCTTCACACTTATATAGGCAGACCTATAAGAGATGTCCCTGTAACTGTAACATCTCAACACATAGTGTTATAGGACTATTAAGAGCAATGCTTTACCTCCCCTTATCCATTACAGGTGAAGCACTACCCTTCCTAGGATATATATGAGATTTATTTCTCATTAATATAGTGTCCTTTAGCTGCCACGGATTACGACTTGTTTTTTCCTTTGAACCTAAATATTGATTAAACAAATATTAGGTAGGGTTCCCATCATAAGTGGCTGTTTAGGATTAATGGCTTTAAACTCATTCCGATTGAAGTTTTATTAATCCCATCTCTGCCAAGGCTTTTAGTAAATGGAACCGCTAGGTATTCTGCAGACCTGGCCCCAATTACTGAGATTACTCCATCTCTGAGTAATTGTTTTACATAGCTATGTCTTAGACCAATGTGTCTATTTTTTTCATTATATGTTTGACTATAAGCCTTTGATAGTGTTGCTTCACTATTACAATATATAGAGATAGGTGGCAATGGTTTAATCATAATTGAAATTTCTAGTAGTAAATTCCTTAACCATTCTGCTTCTTTTCCACTTGCGGCTAAGGTAATGAATTCTGATTCCATAATAGAATGTGTGATGCAAGTCTGCTTCTTTGATCCCCATGAGATCGCAGCACCTCTAAAAGTGAATATCCATCCACTTGTAGACTTTGATTCTTCTGAACTAGATATCCAACTTGCATCACTATATCCTTAAAAAACGTGAGGATATCCAGAAAATTGTAAATCATAATTAATAGTACCCTTTAAATATCTAAAAACATGCAAAATAACATTCCAATGAACAGAACTAGGGTTACTTGTAAATCTACTTAACTTACTGCAAATGCGATGTCTGGCCTGTACAATGCATTGCATACATAAGGCTACCAATAACCCTTGCATATTCTAACTGTTGTACACATCATCCATTATTTTTAGTCAATTTAAGATTAATATCTAAAGGTGTATTGGCAGATTTAATAACACCATTATTATGAGAAAATATATAATATATACATTTGTCGGCTTCATTAATTTTGAATCCAAAATTGGTAATAGTATTATCAAACTTTTCATGCCACTGTTTTGGTGCTTGTTTTAGCCCATATAGAGATTTAATAAGTTTACAAACTTTTTTTTCTTGTCCAGGTAGAACAAATCCTTCTGGTTATTCCATATAGATCTTTTCTTTTAAATCACCATTTCAAAAAAATTGTTTTAACATCCATTTGATGGATTTGTAACTTATGTATTGAAGCTAAGGCAATTCGAAGTCTTATAGTCGAACTTCTAGCAACGGGTGCGTAGGTGTCAAAATAATCAACACCTTCCTTTTGTCTATATCCTTTGGCAACCAATCTTGCCTTAAATTTTTCTATAGTTCCATCTGTTTTACGTTTTCTTTTAAATATCCATCTACATCCTATGGGTTTATATCCTTCTGGTAAGCCTACTAATTTCCATGTTTTGTTTCCCATTATTGAATCAATTTCATCATTGATAGCTTCTTTCCAAAAAGCACTATCTCTAGATTTCATTGCGTCGTTAAAAGTGATAGGATCATCGTCTATATTTAAACACAAATGTTTCTTAGTACTTTTGGTCCTATTTCCTTCAATCAAATAGATATAATAGTCTTTTGAAAGACTAGTTTCAAATCGTTGACGTTTACTTCGTCGAGGTTCAATGATGACCTCTTCATCACTTGAAGATTCAATAACTTCTTTAGATTTAGAAGATTCTCCATCTTCATAAGTTTTACTTTCAATATTTAATTTATTAGTTAGAGTAGTGAACTTAGATTCATAGAATATAGCATCTCTAGATTCTATTATAGTATTTTTATTGATGTTATCATTAGATTCCATAACTAGATATCTATAAGCTTTACTATTTTGTGCATAGTCAATAAATGCACACTCAATAGATCTAATCCCTATCTTAGGTCTTTTAGGATCTACTAATCTAACAAGTGCCCTACACCCCCACACTTTAAAATAGGTTAGACTAGGTTTTCGATTCTTCCAAAGTTTATAT
The DNA here is from genome assembly GCA_021018995.1 of Chloranthus sessilifolius. Lineage (NCBI taxonomy): Eukaryota > Viridiplantae > Streptophyta > Magnoliopsida > Chloranthales > Chloranthaceae > Chloranthus > Chloranthus sessilifolius. Next base: position 60,486,800 of record CM037587.1, read on the forward strand.
AGTGTAGTTAAACTTTTCTTATGTGGAATTCTATTCAAAATATGAGTAGCAGTTAACAAAGCTTCACCCCATAAATTTTTATCGGAATTAGCGTTAACTAATATTGCATTAGTCATTTCTACTAATGTTCTATTTTTTCTTTCGGCAACTCTGTTTTGTTATGGCATATATGGAGCCGTCACCTCATGACGAATTCCATGAATTTCACAAAAATCAGAGAATTCATTTGACATGTATTCTCCACCCCGATCAGATCTAATGACTTTATTTTTTTATTTAATTGATTTTCTACTAATGCTTTATAAACCTTAAATTTTTCAAAAGCCTCATTTTTAGTATTTAATAAATATATATGAGCATATTTCAAAAAATCATCTATAAAAGTAATAAAATATCGTTTTCCACCTCTAGTAGAAACATTGTTTAAATCACAAATATCACTGTGTATTAAATCTAATAAATATGAATTTCTAATAACACTAGGAAAAAGTTTTCTAGTAATTTTAGTCTTAGCACATATACTACAAACACTACTATCAAAAGATTCATATTTTGGAATTAACTCTAAGTTAGTCATGTATTTCATAGACTTACAATTAACATGTCCTAATCTATCATGCCATAAATTAGAAAGAGAGACCGAGTAAGAAGAAGGAGAGATTTTATTGATTGAGTCAGTATAATGAGTTTGAACATACCTCCCATGGCATATCCTTTTCCAACAAATTCGCCATTCTTGGATAAGATAAACTTATTCGATTCAAATACAAGTTTGAAACCATGTTTAATCAATAAACCACCCGAAATGAGATTCTTGCAGATATCGGGTACATGGAGCACATCAGTAAGTGTAACGACCTTTCCGGATGTAAAATTTAATTTCACTTTTCCACGTCCTATAATCTTTGCCGTAGATGAGTTCCCCATGAAGAGATCTTGATCATCATCAGCTTTGTCATATGTCCTAAACATGACACGATTATTACATATATGTTTTGTGGCACCGGTGTCGATCCACGATTCATTGATGTTACCAATCAGATTGACTTCCGAAAGAACGGCTACAAAGTTGTTTTTCACTTCTACTACATTCGCTTGATTCTTCAACTTCTTGAAGAGGCGACAATCCCGTTTGAAATGTCCGGGTTTCCCACAGTGATAGCAACTACCATTCTTTGGTACCATGGTCTTATTCTCCTTGGCGAATTTCTTATTCTCCTTGGAATGAGAATACCCTCTCTTCCTCTTTTTGAACGGTCCACTAACAAACTTAGACTCAACCAAGTGTGCCTTTAATATCATATCAATGTGATCTTCTGTTTTGTCCCTAACTCGGGATTCTTTCTCAATACGTAAATGAAGAAGAAGATTTTCCATAGAAATCTTCTCATTATTACGCTTAAGGATTTTTTGGTAATCTTTCCATGGTGGAGGCAACTTGGCGATTACTGCACCAACAAAAAAATTCTCATCGAAATGAGAATCATTAGCAACCATATAATTTATAATAACTTGAAAATCATGAACTTGGCTAATAATAGGTTTATCATCAACCATTGTAAAATTGAAAAACTGACTGATAATATAAGAATTATACCCTGTATCTTCAGTTTTATATTTCTTCTCGAGTGCATCCCAGAGTTCCTTCGAGGTGTCGTAGGTGTGGTAGATGTCAAACAAAGAATCCGACAGTGCATTCAAAATATAGCCTTTGCAAGTGTAGTCGTCGTCGTCCCATTTCTGCTTTTTACGGCCTTCAACGAGGGTGGATGATTCAATAATAGTCAGACACGGAGTTGTGATAACGTATACAACTTTCAGTGTGGTTAATAGAAAATGCAATTTCTGTTGCCACCGTCTGAAATTTGAACCATCAAAACTGTCTAACTTGTGGATGTTATTAGGCAACGTTGGATGAATCTTATCATTCAATAGAGCAGAAGTAGAGGACTGAATATGAGCCATAAAGTCTCGGTGTAAAATTTTTAGAACAATAGGTTCAGGTTGCAAAAGAAGATAAAGATCGGAATTAACATATACTCTGATCCGGTTCGAGGTACGTTAAATATCGTTATCTTTAAACCGAGATTTGCCCCTACTACTATAATCTAGTGGTCACCAATAGGTTACCGGCAAATCGGTTCTAGGATAAAACGAACCGGGAGCGTAACCGTGTGATCAAATTTGGTGAATCTGATCACGCAACCAGAACACCAAAAACTAAAGCGGAACTCTGAGAAGGAAAAAACTTAAACTCGCGGAGAAGAAATTTGCAAAAATATGCAGTGTTTAAAATGAGGGGTCTTGGGGCCCTTTTATAGATAAAACAGGTGTAACCAAACAGACATATCCATTGCATATAACTGAACGGTCAGATAAGACATATCCATTTAAAAAATAACTGAATGATTTAAAATTCAAATGGGCGGTTACACACTTGTTCAAAAGTTTAATTAAATTATCGTATCGCCACGCCACGCCACGTACACGTGCTCGTGCCGACCCGACTCGGCTCGGTGCGCGCGCACGTTTGTGACTGATGGGTTGCATGGCGGGGGAAGCTACAAAGTTCAATGCCTTGAGCCAAGATAATAATATATAAGCTCAATCCAACAAAGAGTTTCCACGATGTGGGATAAATCCCAGTTTCAAAAGCTTACTTTTTAAAACCTTTAAAATATCCAAAGATTATTTTCGAATTTTGTATCACGGAGGTGGCATTGCTTTAGATAGGAAACGCGTTTCCGGCAATGAGGTGAATAAACAGTTACATTAAGTGGATGAGGACTTACAAGTTGCAAACTAAGAGAGTTTGTGTTGCATTATGTTTCAATATTCTACATATATAGGTCATTGTTATAAATGGAATTCAGCCCGGCAAAGCACCTTAGGCCGGACCTAATTTAAGGAGGGTTTGGGCGTGCAATAAAGCCCACAATCTGGGCTGGAGCTTAAGCTTTTAAGCCCATTGGGCTCTAATTCATAATATGTGTACTGAGTTTTAGCAATGGCCTCATTCATGTACCATATCTATAGTGTGATCAAGAGCTTGTGGTTCATTGCTCACAATTCTATAAAGGAACACTTTCTATAATGTGGGGTACACCGGCCCTTAAAGAGTTCAGATTAGATTGAGCCTAAAGATTGTGCCATTGAATGATTTCTACGCTCTGATCGAGAGGCATTTTATGAGTTGTGAAACGGTGAAAAATGAGGCATAAAAAGTATGTCGGGAGTTGGGACGCGTTCCATGTACATGTTTGGGCTACCACCTGGGCATCTCAATTGCCAATCTAGTTGCCCCACTTGGTGATCTCTGCAGAAAGTAGCCCCGCACCGGCATTCGAATCCTGCCAACCCAACTCGTTTCCGGCAAGCCATGCAATGGCTCAGATGGGTTTCCCTCACTGCTTCCTGCCACCTTATCAAGATGTAGTGAGCTTGATAGACAACGACTGGGATGACCACCTTTGGCTACTGCTTCATGAAATTAACATCTCTATTACACTTACAGCAGAGATTGTTGGTAGTGGCGCTACCGAAGAAACCACAGTTATTTGCCCACAGGATTGGGGCTTTGGGTGTGTGGCACTCAGTCTCATCAGTTTCCTTTTTATAGCTCTCTGGTGCCATGGCTGGTAACTAACTAGAGCAAGAAAGCTTCTCAACAAAAGATTTGACACTAACGACAAATTGTATCACTTCAACCAATCTGATTGGCGGTCTTTCCTTTTTCTTTCTGCCGTGAGACACAAATTCAAACTCGCCTAAATTAGGTGCTACAAGGATTCAAGCTAGAAATCTTCCATTTTTGAGATATAAAATCAAAAGAGTATCTTAAAATCAAACAAAGAGTGAAAATTAATGTAGGGGCATGAGTTCGTCCTAAAACGGATATTTTAGATAAATATAGTTGATGGTTTTTTATAGGGAGAATTTTCGGCAATAGAAGTCACATATATTTGTATGGTATTATAATTACCTTCATTTCACTACAAAAAATAGACCATACGCCGAGAGCGTAGGCACTACAAAACAAGGATCCTACACAGACGGTTATTATATGAAGCCATCGGCATATATAAAGCCAACGCCAATAGCTAATATAGCAAGCCGTAGGCATAAGATCAATGTACATAACTCCCCGTGGTTTCTTTTAACTCAAATCGCCCTCCCTTCACACGAATTCCCTAATCCCTCTTGCCGTCCTCCCTTCTCGCCCAACCCTAAATTTCTCTCGCTCAACCCACCCTCTCGATCCCTTCATTAGGGTTTCTAAAAATCCCTTCATTAATTTTTAGGGTTTTGTGTATTTCTTCATCGTTCGATCTCGTTGGCCCAATAGGGTTTCTAAAAATCCTTCGCAGCTTCCAAATATCTCTTTGACGCCGATTGATTTCTGCCCTGGTTTACTTAGTTTATTGGAAATAAGCTGGAAAATGAGATCTGAATCCGTTGATTCCGGTAGGAGAGAGAATGTCCCTAAGAATCAAAGCCGTAGTCGATAGGTTTGTGAAAGAGCTGAAAGAGGCTCTGGATGATGATATCCAAGATAGGATCATGATGGAGAGGTAGATGGAGAGCTACATTGAGGAGAGAGAAAGAGAAGTTGCTGAAAGAGAGGCCACTTGGAAAGCTGAGCTTTCTCGTCGGGAGGTATAAATCTAGATTTAGGATTTTTAGTTGTTTCATGATATGAGGGATATATTTGTTATTTTGGTCGATTTTTGGAAATTTATGTCGGATTTATTTATCATAACCACCGAATTTTTTGTACTGTATGTGCTTGTAGAACATATATTTTCTGTTTTTGCCTCTTTTTTTTGGTTACCTGTAATTAGTTGAAGCTGCAAAAAATTTAGAAGAAGTGTGTCGAGGTTATTCCATTTAAGAAAATATAAATTCTTATTTTACTATTATTGTATATTATATATATATATATATATATATATATATATATATAATACAATAATTTTTTGCACTAAAGTTCTTAATTTGTACTTACAATACGTATCGGCATCAGTTTATTCTTCTCTAGGCAGTGTCAGTCAACTGCCGAGGAGGTTACCGAATGTGTGCTTCGTACAATTTTATGGCGCAATGGTATCTTACCTGGCCTTGAAAATGGCTATGACTACCAAGTTCAAAAATCAATTGGCTCTGAAAACAGGTGTGTCCGACTACGCAAGACTTCTCTTGTATATATATTTATCTCTTCTAAGTTGATATCATAGTAATAATAATCTATATGGGTTATATTGTCTGTAAAGGTCATCTTTTTCTTGGCATTTATTTGTTATTTATAAGCTCTTCCAGAAAATAAGAACTCAAAACATAAGACTTTTTCAATCTTATTTAGTTCATGTTGTGTTGATAAAAATTTTTTCTTGCCGTCACTCCTCTCTCCCTCCACATATGTAGTACTAGTATTTGCACGTTTTGAAATGGTGATGCGAAGGTTATGGATGGATGTGGTTGTGTGGGGGTAGGGGTGCTTCATGAACATATGTTGTAATTGGGACTTCTTAGGTTTCTTTTTAACTTTTTTTAAGGCATATTGCCCAAAGACCCAACAGATATGCTTATTATGTATAGATTTAGAACCTTGATCACACTACGTGAAAAAGCCAAAAAAATCACTGTCTTAAACAGTGATTTTTTCAAAAAATCACTGCCTCTGACAATGATTTTTTTTCCAAAAATTACTGCCCTAAACAGTTATAAAAAAAGGAGTAGTTTTTTTTTACCACTATACAAGACAGTGGTTTATGAACTTCAACAACAACTGCTCTTAACAGTCATAAAAAAAACCACTACTTTTGGCAATAGTTTTTTTATGCAATTTTAAAAAAAAAAAAATTATGCTGACTATTTTTTATGCAATTTTTTTATGTTTTTTTTTTAATGCAATTTTTTTATGCTTTTTTTAATGCAATTTTTTTAATGCTTTTTTTAATACAATTTTTTTAATATTTTTAAAAAATTATATAAAGAAAAAAAGCTATTAATCTCATATTTCAGCACATCCATTCAACTCAAATGCAAATCATTCAATGTCATTAATAAAAAAAATAGATGCTCAATTCTTTTATTCACACAAAATGTTGCATCTCAACCTATGATCCAACCTTTCAAATCAGCCAAACATTTTAATCTCTACATGCCCAATCCTTTATTCAACCAAAAAGAAGAAAAGAAATAGAGTTAACAATCTAAGGACCCCATGGCCCATTTTCAAAATAAAAGAAAAAAAAAATTTAATTTGCTTCGCCTCTCCTGCCAAGTGTCCCCATCACCTAGTGATCCGTTTGAGGTGAGCTTCAAATCGGAAAGCTTCGCCTGAAATAAAAAAGAGAACATCATTAAACTGAGATATTGATGACTTCTATATAAGGAATCCCCATCTAATAGGCCGGGTTGAAAACATTAGCCTGTTATATAAATAAGTTGTACTCAAGTTAGCCCAAACTTGACCTGAACCCAACCTGGTCCTGTTTGCTACACAATATATAGGTATATCATTTTTGGTTTAAGTTGTTCCAAACACTTGCCTATAGACAACTTGGAACTCAACCGATACCACTAATTTTTTTGTATGGTCTCCACTGACAAAAAAATTTAATTTTATAAAAATCTGATCGGCTCAACTGATTCAAAATAAAAAAGAGTGTAAGGATGAGCTTACAACATGTCTTCTCCAAACATGCTACCACAAATTCCTAAGTTCATTTTTCTTGATCGGCTTAACAAGAAAATTTGTAGCGCCTTTCAACATGCACTTGAATACCACACTAATAATATCATGCGAGGACTTCACTGCACAAGTTCCAAAAGGAGTGAAAAACGTGCCCAAATCAAAGTTCTACTATAATTGATACATTACAAAAGATTATTAATATATCATACTTTTAACATGAATTTTTTTGCAGGTCTCATGCTCCATTATCATGGCAAGAAGGTTGAAGTCAGGACAAGTGAAAAGATGCAAAAAAGACTCACGGGCTGGTAATTATCGTTCCTCTCCTTTGTAGGCAGATTAGAACTTATATATCCCATACTATTCTACTTAGCAAGTCTTTTGGTCGGCTACATTTTCTTTACCAAAGGTCCTTAAGAAAATTGAAGGTAGTTTCAACAACTCTCTTTGGGCAGGCCTCTCCCTTAAGAGAATGCTTTACCCTATCAACTATAAATCTATTTGTAAGAAGAAAGCCTTGGGATAATCAAACTAAATGATTGGAACAAAGCTGAACTTAACTTTTTGGGACATCACTACCAGGTGAGAATCAATTTGGTTGTGATGGATTGAAGGTCACATCTCAAAGAATGAAAGAATGCCTTATTCGTTGCAGAGAAATAGCAAAGGAAAATAATCAATTCATCATTGGTGATGAGAGGAACACTATACTATAGTGGGAACCTTAACTCTATGAGGGCTTTTTTTACAATCAGTTTTAACAAAATTCTGGTTGTAATAACTAATACTATACAACAGGGAAACAGAATCTACCAAAACCATCTATGGACAACAGCCGCCGAAGAAACTTAATGATGGCCATTATTGTCTGGACTGCATCTACAAATGATTCCTCTTTGAGTTGGCTTGGGCAAATACAAAAACACAATCCCCAAACACTATCTATGTGTTTCATTGGCAATCCAAGACTAAGTTAATAACAATTGATAGGTTAAGCAGAAAATAATTATTAGTCCTGGATGTGTAGGTTGTTGGGAACAAGATGAAACTCTAACTTAGATCTTCACTTAATGTGGATATGTATCATGTATATTGAGATTGATTATGTGCATGCTACACATCAACAAAACAATTTTTAGAAGTCTTCTTGAAATTGTACACTAATTGACAAAAAAATTTCAGAGTTTAGGACCCACTTACACTGTTGCTAAGAGCATAGTAGCTGCTACTTTTTGGCATATTTGGAGGGAGACGAATTTTTGGATAGTTAAAGAAAATGTATCATGTACTTTTGGGGGAAAGATAAGATCAATGAAGCCCCCATCAAGCCCTATGAGATTGAAAAAGAGAGTTTCCTAAGACTTGGAGGATCAATTTAAAAAAAGATACATATTCAAGTTAAGTATTATTGTAGAGTCAATATTCTTTACCCACTAATTCCAAACTGATGACTTGACTGGCTTCCCTTCTATTTAGGATGACCTGAAATTTGTTCATCTGTTGGGGCTTCAAGTACTGCTGGATAAGCTTGGTGGATCTCTAGAAAGGGACGCTGCAATTGGGAGAGATGTTTGTAGGAGACGCTTTACTGACCAGATGTGGCAAATAAATTTCATATTTGAGCTTTGTTATTCAGTTATATTTGATATTATCTTTTCATTCTCAAGATTTCTTCAATAGGTAAAATGATGTCAAGATACTGAAACAAGAAAGTGCTCATTGGATGACTCGAACATATGATAGTTGTAATGTGTTATGATTTTGGAAGACATGGCAATCTTCATTCAGGAGGCAATGAGATTATCCCTTTATGAAGCATGCCACGTTTTGTTGTACAATTTTCATTTTATAAATAGTGTGGGACTGGCTCTTAGGATTGGATGTATGATGGGAAAATTGTTACCACAGTACCAGAGCATGTGTCTATCAGTGGTTCTCCTCGGAGGGTTTGTACCATAACAGAGTAGTATCATTGAATCTCCTAAAAATTAATTTATGCTTTGTTTCTCTTAATTTCACTATATACATAAAATAAATATCAATATAAAGCATGGTATAGCTGAATTTTTGCACATGATCTAAATTGAATAACCTAATCACCTTAAGTACAGAAACTACTTTCATCATCTCTATAATTTTGAAATTGCAAAAAATTGTGAGAACAAATCGTGAGAATAGAAAAAAAAAAATTTAACATTGGTGATTCTCCAATATCTATTATCTGAACAACTTATTGACTAATTTATGCTTTGCTTCTCTTAATTTCACAACAAATATAGTGAAATCAAACCTTGTACACTAACAAACCAAACAAAAATCAGGTCAACATCATAGGTAGCATGATAATATGATATAGTTGAATTTTTTCACATAATCTAAATTGAATATGCTAATTACCTTCACTACACAGTAACTCAAAGGATTGCTACCTTGACTAAGGATCACACATATATATTATATTAAATAAATAAGGAAAATATAAAAGATGTAGTTTCAACCAAGTGAGTTGTCTAGGAGACCCATAGCTCGGCTTCGGTAATAAGTTGGCAATGTTAAAATTCAGAAAAATCCGGAAAAATCAGCAAGTTCAGGGAAAAATTCTGAGAAAAAATCGGAGACAAAAAAATTAATAAGATTAAAAAGTAAAAAAATCTAACAATATTAAAAATCAAGAAGTATTGAAAAAAAAACAGAGAGCAATTTAGACAAAAAAAAAAAACCTCCATGCATACCTTCTCTAGGGCGTGAATGACAGATCAGAGATTTAAAACTAGGGTCATCGATTCTACATAACACACATCGATTTAAAACTTGCTGTAGATTAGAGATTCCACATGCCACACATCGATTTTGACATACAAAAATTAGGGTCACCGACTCTAGATACAATAGACATTGCAGTTTTTTAGATTAACTCAGAGAAAGTCCTGAAAAAAAAAACCTAGAAACATTTATATGATGTGTAGAAAAAAATCTCAGATTTTGCACAAAATTGGACCATCAAGTAATAACATTTCTCCTCTATTCTTATCATAAACTTCGATAATCGCAGCCAGTCTAGGATTATCTCTGCTACAACCATCGAAGCTGAACTTGATCTAATTCTATATACTAATTTATTTTTGTTAAATAATTTTATTGGATAAATCATCTCAATAAGAAATATAAAAGCTCAATATATCCAAATAGTTAATATTTTAAATAAAAAAATCAAAAATAAAAGCTGACATGTGGGCCATGATCTCAAGATATGATGTGACAGATTGAGACAAAAAACGATCTCCATCGTTTGATTCATGGCAGTCAATGGTGTTAACTGTGGAATCATTAGTTGTGGAGACTGAACCTTCGGTTGGCGTCCGTACTCTACTAATAATTTTCCCCTTTTTTCCATACAAATCCACCCACTGGCAGTATGAAACTATTATAAAATGACCCATCACCATTGGATCCTCATGTAATGGTTGTTTGAATATGGGTACAACTAAAAAGAAACACGAATCCATACCTACAACACCTACCAACTCTTATTTAAACCGTTTATTCATAGGATAGAATTCTGATAAATGACTATATTACTTGGCTGTATAATGTTTTTTTGTGGGATTCGAAACACTAATGTAACCTAATCACATCTACAACGAAATAATGTGGAACTACTGATACTATCTTTCAAATTCTCTAGTCATATCCGATCATGATTCTAAATTCATGAAGAAATGAAGTTCAGATTTCAGGCATGTAAGAAACAAAACGGTTTGATGCTTGTAACGGATAAAACCAGCATTGCCAGACATGTTTCTCTTCCGAAATGGGCACATTTCATCACCATGCATTTAATGGAACGGAAAATGTAGAATTAAAATTGCAGCTGAGAGCAAGGCCATCGACAACCTAAAGATACCAAACTACTATAATATGTAATAAAAACTTTTTGAACATGACCAATGCTTTAAATGGTGACTCTGAGAATAGAAGACAAAGGGTAATAGAAAGACCCCTCAAATTACCTCATCCAAGCATGAGATAGGTGACAGCCTTCACCTGCTGTTCAAATCTAGCTCACCGGCTTCTCACCATTCATCTTGTGACCCGGTGTCTCCATTTTCAGGCTCATTCTCATCGTTCAAGAAATCCTCAGATGGCTCTTCTTCTTCCCGCTGTGTATACATATCCAATAAATGGCACTAACCAGTGATTTGCAAACATATCCACCAAAATTAAGCAAAGAAAAGAAATCTGCAATAGATATGAGAGATAGAGGGATGACCTTGCTAATAAGCTCCTAATTGAACTACACCTTTTCTAACAATCAAAGCACTGGTCTGCAGTATATTTATAACCAAATCAGATGAGTTCTAGAATTTATTGAATCCAAGGCACTTTGGAATGGTTTCGTGGGTACCAACTACGAACCTCTAAAGCAGACTGGAACTGAGCCTCCCATATCCTTGGATGCTGAAATTTCAATTAACAAGCATAGTTTTTCAGGCCCAAATGAAAATTGAACCCAAAAAAATTCACGTAGTGAAGAAATAGCTAGAGCTTGCTTACTGAATCTACTGGATTATGCCATGTAGACAAGAAACTAATTTCATGATCATTGGGTTCCTTGAACACCCATTTATGACCATGATCTACTGCAACTTTACCAATCAAACTGCCCACAAAACCATATCAAATGAGTTGCAAATACATAAAAAATCTATGAAGAAGAATTATTGAATTGTAATAGAAACACTAAATGTAGTCCTCAGCCAAGTCGATCTCACCGTGCTCGGCCGCCGAAGCGGCGAAATTGCAAAACCCATCTTCTCATACAAGTATCCTTGCACATAGCAACCAATAAAGTATCAAACAGATGCTCAAATGGTGAACATATATCAAAGTTTTAAGCTTGGAATTTGTAGTTTATTGTTAACCAAAACAGACCTGGAAACACTCTCCATCAATGGAAGGTAAGATTAGTTATTGTGCAGGCTTTCCCATGCCTCCAGGTAATTGCAGCCATCCCTCTCACCTTCATCCATAGCAATATGAACGCAACTGAGCATAAAGTCTGAAGCAGCCTTAATAATCAAACTTGTAGGCACCTTATTCTGATTTGATGTTGCATGGCACAATGGGTTCATGAGACAAAAAGACCATAATATCACTCATTGTTGCATGGCACAATGGGGCATATCATGTGACAATTCATTAATAAGCAGCTCGATCTCCCAATCCCTTGCCATCTTATTACCTTTTTAATTCGGATTCGCAAGAGTGATTTTATCAATCATGACACTAACATCTTGAGAAATCTCTTATATAGGATGAATTTTTTGTGATTCTTATTTCCTTTGAAAATTTTAGAGTTTCTTTCTCGTCACAGATGATAAATAGTGGGCTGAACCGCAAGGTTTAGAATTGTGGCCACAAAAGACTTGTTTTTACTAACCGCTTAAACTCTATTTGCCTTTTCGAAAATAGGAAAATTATAAATGGTAGGCAGTTTTTTATTGATAATTTTGCATTATCTTATGGATAACATGGTGCGCATTGCTTGGACCCCACTGTGCGTGCAGCCAATCACGTCGCACCACATAAGCTGCCTACAAAATTGTCTATCAAAAACTGCCTACAATATGACAATGTCCTAAAAAATATTATCCAATCTAGGATTCCGAATTCCACACCTCACAAGAATAGATTTTCATACCCATTTTGTGTATGAGCACCCGAAAAATAAATGGTCATTTTCTTTCCTATCCAACCAACACAAAACACATGTTTATTCACAAGCACATGTTTATTCACCATAGAAATAGTCTTAAAGCAAGAGGAGTCACCATTATAGATTGTAAGTCAAATAAGAAGCTTTTGAATGTAAAACAAATTGGTTTTGCATCCCCTCGGATGTTAAACCATGGCCTGGTGTGGTATGCACTTCCCACAAGAAAGTCATGGCCTGGTCTGATGCATCTAAATGATCAAAGCATGAGATAAGAACACAAAAACCTTTTTACTTCTCAAGCTAAAACATGTGCACAATGTCCAAGCCATTGGAGTTGAGTTTACTAATACTAAAACTAGTTAATGAAATTTTTAAAAAAATGACTTTTTTAGTCAATTAGATGCAATTCACCATAACTCGAAGTGAACCACAATTATAACTTATATTGTGGTTATAACTGACATGGTGGAACATTTCTGTGCCAAAGTTCGAGCGATGGGGACATCCTGCATTACTATATCACATAGGCCAGCTCTTGTGGACAATTGAAACCATTTTATGCCAGGAAAATTAACAATTGAAACCATTTTCTTGTTAAGCAACTCATGGAAAAATTTAGAAAGAAGAAGAAAAGTTTAAATATGGTTTAGCGATATAAAAAAACTCTATGATAGGGTATCAAGATAGATAATCTGGTTGACGCTAAGTAGGAAATGCATTTGAAATGAATATACGTAAATTATTTAAGACATGAAGGAGCAATAAAAATACAGAGTCAACTGAGTTCATTGTCGGAGTTGGTCTCATCAAGGGTCTAATTAAGCCCCATGGTGTATGTTTTTTGTCCATGATTGGTGTTGATTGACCGGACAAGGAAACAAGTAAATGATAATTTTTTTAGAAAGACCTTAGAATTGAGATGGTCGAAAATTTAGCAGAAGAAAGACGAAATAAATAGAGTACAAGTTTAGTGAATATAATAGCTTGAAGGATGATTTGGTAGAAATAGAAATCCGTTTAGTGCCACAATGTCAGATGTCAGTACTTGAGCTCTACGATACAACCTAATGGTGGGTTCGATGACGACATCTCAAACAGGGCCAATCCGGAGTAAGCAAAGTGAAGGGGCATTTTATGAAATTGGAATTTGACCTCATAATTGTATGGTGCAGAGTGTTGGCCTACAAAGAAACAACTAGAAGACAAGGTTCATGTGCTTGAGATTCGTATATTAAGGTGGATGCATGGAGTAATAAGAATAAAATTAGGAATAAGTAGATAAGAAACTTTAAGAGTGGTCCAATATATGAGAAAACTAAAAAATGATTGAGATGAATTGGGCATGTCCAATGGGGACCTAAAAAAAACACTATACGAAGGATTGAACAATGGAAGCATAAGGAAGAAGGAGAAGAGGAAGACAAATAAAGATTTGGGGAGAAGTATTGTGAAGCGACATGAAAGATTGTGTATTAACAAAGAGTTTAGCCATAAACAAAACCGAGTGAAGAAAATGTTGTTGCACTAATACCTCATTTTGATTGACTGATTTATCCAATAAATAAGAAGTACTCTCTAGAGCAGAATTCTGAATGTCCACCCCATAAACACGACCGCTGCCTGACCCCTCAGCTACCATCTTGAGCAGAGCCAAGGTGTCATGACCATTACCACATGTAGCATCAACCACTGTATCTCCTTTTCGGACAACGCTATGCCATATTCTTTGTAAGACATGGAAAAAGGATAACCAAATATATTAGAATGCTACAACTTCTTATAGTAAGAAAGTAGATAAGCTTAAACTGGAAACATTGGAACAATCTTTGTTTCTAAAAAACTTAAAACACTGGGTTAGGGTTAGGGTTAGGGTTGGCTTGGCTTTTCACGTAAGGTTTGCCCTCATTAACCCATAAGTTTTATGCGATGTTGAAATGTCGCAATTGTTCCATGGAAAAGAAAAAAATTCCCAATATGAGAGCTTACATTGATTAAAGAGAGGTTTCGGCTTCTTGTTTATACACCATTGTGCCCTTCCTTCCTGCTTTGGCTTTGGGTTATCACCAAGAACGACCAAGTAGCTTGGAGTGACGGATCTCTCATCTCCACCTTAGAAAATAGGAAAACAGAATTCAGCTTTAGTAATCTTCAAGCAGTATTCTTCAAGCACTTCTTAAGATATTCAATGAGTTTTTTTTTGTTCTTTTGAAATTAAGTAAAACAGACTAATTCATGGATATGAAATTAAGTAAACCAGATTAATTCGCCTTGGGTGGTGTTGGGATGGGGAGACAGCCTACCCAATCACCTGATGACAGGTGACAAAAGACCAAAATCACACCATTTTTTGCAAAATTTTGAAAACAAACTTAATGTTTGATGGCCCAACATTAAAACATGATTGTCCAAGCATTCAGTTCAGTAGAACTTTTACTCATCATCTAAATATCCTTGCCCACCGTCCAGAGGAGAATAAATTAATGCTGGACTGTCTCGCGATATGTTAAACATCGGCATTAAATGTCAATAAATAACTCCATAGTGAATACAAACGATAGGTTGACCGCCAAAGATTAAGTTACATTCTTCAAAATTTTCTAAAAAATGATACATTGTCTTTTAGATAAAAACTAGCATGTTCTATAATATGTATAGCCATATCCATGTCCATCAGCAAGATTAATAAAAAAGTAAACTATTTGTTCCATTTCCTATCCATGTCCAATATATGTGTCCATATCTGGATGCAATAGGTGCCAACACATTTTACAGGGATAGACCACTTTCATTCTGAATCAAGGAAATTTACTTCACGTTGGGATCAATAGTCAAGATGCAAAGCCCGTGCTCGTGAAGCCGCCGCCAAAGTTCAGAAACAGAACTCTTTGTCTCAGTAAAGATAACGGTACGACCTTCACTGAAATAGAACCATCTCAGAGCTAAGCATATTTGACAAATGAAGATTAAAAAAAATCATCAGAAGATCATAACTAAGGAGTTAAAAACATCTAACCTGATGTTACAACGAATAAAGTCCAGAATTAGCTGAGCTATAAAGAAAAAAACATGGCCAGTACTGAGTGCCGCATCACGTACAAATTCATTTTCGTCAGCAAGTCTTATAAAGAAAAATAAAATTAGCTGAGGACATTGGCCATAAACACAACAACCAATGAGGAGGTAATTGCATTTACCATCTAAAATAGCAGGCAACACCTGCTGCAAGTAATTCTGAAAGGTGACACCTAAAGACCGCGGTAAATACTATACATGGAAATTTGATTTGTACATTATAATAAAAACAATGTAACCCACAAAATAATTCCCATAATTTAACTTTGTAAAGTATTATATGCCACAGTCTTCCCCTTGAAAAGTGTCAGGTACCCAGCACGGACAGATGCCCTTTGATGAGAACAATTTCGAATGACATCAGGAAGGATGTATTCAAAATATTCCTCACCAAGAGCAGCTAAAACCTGGAGGCAAAGATTTTCTTTAAGTAGTTAGTAGAGAAGTAGAGTAGCCATGAAAAGTTACAAGATTTCTCTGACACAGAAAACACAATTTTGACACAAAACAATGAAGATTTCTCTGACACTGAAAACACAATTTTGACACAAAACGATGAAGACCATAATGATTTATACAGACAAACTGACATTACCATATTGATTAGGAGTTATAAAGAGTCAATTCATCCAATAAGATGGGACCTAATGTACAGAAATTATAAAGGGAAGAAGAAAATGATGCAGACTGAATGCAACATAACACATACAGAGGAAAAGAAATCCAATCAATAGAAGGGGCTAAAGAGCCAAGTAAGTTTGTATGCATTAAGTCCTACAAGCTCCCCTCAGCCCAAATAAAAATATAATAGTATATAATTATAAATTTTCCTGTTATTATTATGATTGTCATTCTTATTGCCCATAGTTAAAATACAACTTAGTGATTGTCTGTGATAGTAGTAGCCTGAGATGTTGTCCCAGTCAAGCTGGTTAGGACACCCAAGATGTAAATCCATTGGACTCACTTGGTCCATTTTTACCTACAATTTATCATATGTAAGAATCAAACTAACCAGCTATGGCATCTAAAGTTTTTGGAAAGCTAAAGACTAGCAACATACTAATTGGATATTGCATCTAATGCTAGGACTGGGAGTTCCTCAGATCTGACATGTCCTGTCATCATATGACCTAAGTAGTAATACTAGTAAAAGAACAATTAGTCTCCAAACGCATTTGTAACTATCATTAAAATAATTTCTAATGTGAACATAGTGACTGTGTTATCAGATATGACCATGGATTGCGTTATCATATGACCTGAATAGTAAAAGAACAATTAGTCTGCAAAGGCATTTGTAGTTCTCATTAAAATAATTTCTAATGAGATCATAGTGACTATGTTATTAGGTCTGATCATGGACTAAATAAAAAAATTAGATGGCGTCAGTTAAGTTACTACTCCAATAGTGGCCATTCAAGATGTAGTTATTATCATTAAAATAATCATTAGTCTCCAAGATATTAGTAATCATTAGCAATTTAACTTATTAAGTTACTAGTGCTCTTCAAAGGCAAGGTGTAGGTGATGGTAGATAGCAGCACTCATATCCCTTACCGTAGCACATGTACATCACCTCTTGGTCATAATAGTTTCTAATGTGATCATAGTGCCTAATCGGGGTGAAATTATGATGATATTCCAGTGATCACAATAGCAATGATGAGCTGCTCAAATAGAAATGATGGGCTGATCACAATCAAAACTAAATTCAAGCACCAGCCAAACATGAAGATAGAAATCTCACCTTTGTAAAATAACCCATCAAAAACCTCTTCACAACTCAGTTATGCCATCATAAATCGTTTTCAGATTCACAAAAGAAATGAAAATGAGTGGTGTATCAAGGAGATAAAAAAAAACTCAATCACATTCATGGTCAGACCTGCCTTGTTTTAGGCTACTTAATTGAGAAAAAAAGAGTAAACGGGGCTTAATATTATGATGGCACAATTAAAATGAAGCAACTGATTTTTTTTGAATTGTTCCACATCAATTAATTGCTCAAATTGATGCGCATGTGCACTGATTGGTCTGTAGAGATGGGTGCGCCAAATCGCGGCATTCACTCAAAAGCGTCGTAATAAATTGTCTAACTCGCGGCATTTAGTCTATAAGGCGCCGCGAATGCTTTATATGTGCGGTGTTTTTAAGTAAACGACGCAAAATGATGTCATTGAAAATTGGAGGCGCTTTACTGAAAAATGCCATGAATATCTATTTTTAGTGACACTTTTTTTAAAACGCCGCTAAATCAGCGTCACTAGAACTCACTTTTTTTGTAGTGATCGATCTCATTTAAATCTGACATTCCCAGATGTCAAGGTCCTAGAAAATATGAAAAAATAAGTATTGATAGGACATGATTTGGTTGATAAAAGGCTATTCATAAACTCTGAATGTTTTGCATAAAGTTCTGTTTTTCAAAAATTAAAATATACAACTTATTAAATATAACACTAAATATTAAATATTACAATTAAATTTTAAAAATAATATTCTAAGCAACTATTTCATCTCAATATCTAAGTTTGTCTTGGTTTTTTTGAAATGTTATTGAGAACTAATTAAGTATGATGAAAACAAATTAGCATCGACGATCGTGGGAAGACTTACTACATTAGTTAGGACTTTGACTTTGATGACACGTGGTCTTGGGCATTACAACCCGCTCAGGTGTTTGGTAAAAATGACACATTTGAGGAGACATCCAGTTGGACATTCAGGATAGATAGATCGGTAAGATTGCAGTGACCATAGTGACTATTCTCAATCGAAAAGGGGAAAATGTAAAATGTAAAATGTGTTTATGTAGCTATTAGTCAAAAGGCATCTTTTGTGTCTCAGGTTGTGAGTACTTTCCATGAATGGGGGCGCTATCAGTTTAGTCTGATTTTCTTTTAATAAAGAGAACAAGATGGCAATAATTGAAAGAAAAGAAACTATCAAACTGTATTGTGTTGCTCTTAGGCATGATACAAGATCAGATGTGACCTAGGCCCTTTTACTAGGAAATTGAATAGAAATTTAGCCACATGAAAAAATTTACTTGCTAAAGACTAGGCACGGATTTAATCAGAGGAATGAGGATAACAATGGCAGTTATTTTCCCTAATAAATATGGTTTCGATATTAATACAATGCACAGTAATAAGAACTTGACTTTGAAACTAATCAAACAGAGCATCCACATATGCTGCTCTGATTTTGTGCTTACAAATGCCTAAAAGTGTATATAAAAACCTAAAAATGAAACCATTACCAGAGATCATTGAAGCCTTGTAATCCATTGGATTGAGCGAGACATCTGCCAAGCTACTCATACGCTCTAACCCTCACTTTGTCGATCTCTCTACCTCTTCATTTTCAGCAACTGTAACAGCTTTCGAAACCCTAGGAATCAGGGAGAGCGTTTGGTCCGTCTGATCAAGAAGCATCCCTCCCTCTTCATCCTCGATCTGATCTCCAATAGCTGCTCATCAACTATTTCCGACATCCCCGACATAGATCGTAAAAAAATCAGTCGGATTCTCTTCGTTTGAAACCCCGAAATCCTCGTATCTCTCCAATCGAAGATCTCTCTCTTAACCCGATACGATCTATCAAAATCCGATATATTCGATATCCTAAACCGCATCAATCTCAGGCTTTTCCTCAAAAAATCCCTCGAAACTATCAATTCCGTTCTCTCCTTCCTATGGACCCTAGAAACCCTTAAAAAATAGGAAAAAAAAGTAGAATAAAGTAGAAAGAAATGGGGAAGAAACGGACCTGAGAGAATGCGGATCGATTTGAACTGAGCGGATCGATTTGAGCCAGATCTGAGATCTACAGATCTAGAACCTAAAAATCGCCGCTGCTTCTTCTCCAAAGGAATTCTCAGAGAAAAAAGTATGAGGCGTTTTTAGTTAGTTAAAAGAAAGAGAGAAAAGATGGTCCATCTTCTACTAAGTAGAGAACCTCCCAAGTATCATTAGTTGGTAGAGGACTGTAAAATGATCCAAAGGTGGTGTTTCCACATTCAATTTAATTAAAATTTATGCAGTCAGAAGCCTTAAAGGTTAGCCATAATTTCACCCATTTTCACTATTATTCTCAACTAAAAATTAAGAATTAGATATTTTACAATATTTATAGGTGTGGGCCTGAGTCTATGATTTTTGTGATTTTTATTTAAACCCAGCCAAACCCAGCTCCTTCGAAAGAGGAGTCTTGCCTGAGCCTTGCCCATTGACACCTTAACTATCTATCCATCTATCTATCTATCTCTCTCTCTCTCTCTCTCTCTCTCTCTCTCTCTCTCTCTCTCTCTATATATATATATATATATATATATATATATATTAGGAATATTCTTTCTGGTTGGACAAGACATTCTACCAATGTTGAAGCTGGATATAGGGCCAAAGCCGGGGCTGGTGTTCTACCCGCCGGCATAGGCTAACTATGTTGTAATTTTTGTTTCGATCTGGGCGGATGAGCACCTTGCTCTCTTTCCATGTTCCCCTTTTTTTAAGGTTTTAACGATTTCCTTAGCTAAATAAAATAAAATAAAGAAATAAATATACAAGTATCCCTACATGATTCGATATAACAAGCCCACAAACAAGGTTATTGGAATCACAAGTATCCCTTTTTTTTTCCCTATAATTTGTTTATTGCTTTTGTAATGACTCCAGCACCCACCTTTATCTCCAATTTCATAAATTTTCACAAACATGCGCACTGGGTGCTAGGATACGATGGAAGGGTTTGATGCCAACTCAACTAAAGGTGATGCTTTGCTTTCTACTTTGTCGAGTGGGATGCATTTGCAAAATGTACATTTTATAATTGACAGATGCAAAAGGGCTGGTTATCTGTGAATTTTCAAAAGTCATACGCTGTCCCAAAATGAAGTTTGTGAGCTTTCCAAGATTTGGTTCCTTCTACTGTTACATTCTATATTGTTCAATTGCTTATTCTTTTTGCTCATAATAGGTTTTCCTATGAAAAGGAAGCAGCTAATTCTGTTTCCTCTTTTTTTTTTTTTTTTACCTCCGGGCTGTTTGGATCTTTGATTAAAAAGTCAAACTCTTCTTTCAAATAGGGTCTGGAATATATTTTAAAGGATAAAAAGGGTGCGAGTCTACAATGGTGTCCACTCATCAGGTACATTAAAGCAGTCCACTCATCTGTATGACTGTACTGTGCACAGACTTCCATGCATTAGAAGTCCGTGCACGTCACACGGTCACATAGATGTGTAACTGCTATGTCCACTCATGATGGGGGACACTCATTATGACTAACTCATAAAAAATAAACCTATTTTTGGCTTAAAGAAATATTTTTTCTTCCACCAAATTAGGTGGAATTTTTTTGTCAGTAAACCTTGAGCAAATTTGTCGTTGTTGTAAGAGTATATGAAATGGAGTGATTGCCATTGTGATCACTGGGACTGGGCACTGTAGATCTGCTAAAGAACATGTTTTTACTCATTTTTGTCCCTAAATTTTGGTTTGAAATGATGATATACCTCAAAACCAAATCCTAGAACTAATATACGAGGTGTAGAACAACGAATATATATTAACTGTTTGACACAGATGGGTACCATTGATACCAGAAGGATTTGGTGTAGAACAATGAATATATATTAACTGTTTGACACATATATTTGTTATTGCTAATCAATCCTTTTTTCAACAACACCCTATCATGAACCTCAGTGTTATAGGGAAGCATCTCACCTTTCTCATGGACAGTAGACTATAGTTAAGGAGCCCTCAACACTTGAGAGTACTCATAGTTAAGATTTTTTTCTCTTCTTGAGGGATAGCACCCATAAGCTGCAAGTTGATATACAAAATCCAAAGTCACCTAGATGGATCCTTAGAAAGGCATAAAGTTTGCTTGGATGCTAGCAGCCTCATCTAAGTGAATGAGATTGCTTATGAGGAGACCTTTGCACTTGTAGTGAAGATAACTTTTGCTTCAACCTCGGATCTAAAGAGTAAAATTCCTAAATGTAAAAATGCATTTAAATTAATTCGAGCATCATTATAGTGATTTAACAATCAAATAAACCAAAACAACTCTAATCTCTTTGTAACTCCTTTGAATGTGTACTGATTAACTAAAAACACACTTAAAATCTCCTGCAATTAATGATACTTATGCAGGTTATCAACGAAGTTATAGGAAGTTAAAATTTCAGTTGTTCATGAGTCATTGTTGGATTCTTTAAATAAGGTGGTGATTTTGTTTCTGTATTGAGTTGGATATTGGAAATGCATAGTACATCAGAATTGCCTCCATCCAATCTCTCACTTACTTTCTTGGGTACGGAGGGGTATAAGCCGAAGAAATACATTTCCGAGCCAATACACTAAAGGTTTCTTTCCAGATGTCCTCAAAAATCATCAAATATTGAATTTACTTCAAACAACAACCGTCCAAATCATTATAATTTCTACTACTAAATTTATATAAATATTAATTTATTAATAATAGAAAAGAATGGTATATATTCCAGCACTAAGCCTTCAAACCTGATTAACATACCTATTGGCGCTGAAACAAATTTTCCAGATCAACAACCAGAATGGTAGCTACCAATCAAATTTTCTTTTATTAACAAAGGCTGTGAATTTTTATTTTGGCATTCCAAATTTTATATCATGACTGGAGGATACTGAAGCTTATTTTCTGCATTAGGAGAGAGCAATTGCCAAACTTCATTCGGATTATGCTTCTTATTTCTCGCATGCAGAAGTAACACAAATATTTGCATTTAATGGAGTTTATGGTCTTAGTTAAAAGCCATGCATAGAATAAACCTAGATACCTAAGGATAGAAAACAAAACCAAACTAACCTCAACCAGTGTCTGTCCAAATGCTACCGACAAAAGTTTATCCTGCCAAGGGAAGTTCATAAATAAGTATTATTAGCTTCAAAAAATAAAGGGACCGACTCTCCTGGCCGTCATTTAAACAACAAATTGGTGTTTAAATGATCTTACACCATAGCATGCACTCTAAATTCTATAGCATGCACTTTGAATTCTGCTAACAGAGGTACCCAATAGCATGCACTCTGAATTCTAATTTTGGCCATGGAAGACCATCACGGAACTGCATAACAAGCATTTTTTGTCAAATATGGTGAAAATTTTAATATCATCATTGACTCAGTGGTCCTGTATTCAACTGTGACTTTTAGTTTCCATTGTAGTTGTTTCCTCATCCACTAAAGTATAGGGACCTGTTGATAATTCTAAAGTAAGACTTCTCCAGATTTTATTAGGCCATTATATTATATTCTTATGTTCTAATATGCAGGTCTAGCTGCTATATTTTGGTGTTTTTCATGTAGGTGAAAAGCATTCCAAGAAGCAAGCTTCTCAAGAATCTCAAATCAGAAAGTTAAGGGAACAGGTATGGGATCAGATATCTCTATTTTCTAAATTATTTGAAGTTAATTCCATTCTTGTTGCAGGCATTTAATCATGCACACTTTATTTTTTTCTCTTGTGTGTTTATATGTGGGGAATCTAGATCATTACCTCAGCAATGTGCAAATTTTTTAATATTATGTACTTTAATTTGCAGATACTGGCGGCACACCATTATGGTGTTAAAGAGTAATCCTGCCAAAGAGGAACTTGAAAGACTTAGTTGAAGAACCATCAGCAGTTCTTACCACCATGGAGGTATTCATCTCTCTTGAATGGTTTGGGCATTTGAAAGTATATACAAATCTTGTGTGCCTACCACTATCTCTAGAATTGCCTATTATTATTTATTGCAGGATTTAGGAGTTATTATTAATTTTCTAACATGCCAGTATTGAGCTGTTGATCTTTAGGGCATATGATATGGTTCGCATGAAATTTGAATTTTTTTGATGTGAATAGTGTTTGTGCTAAGATATTTGTAAATCCTTCACCTCATATATTACTAATGTGAAAAATGTGTGACCGTACTGGTGAATAATTTTTTTTGTGCTTTTTGTATCAAAGAGCTGGTAGAATTGTATTGATGTTTGTAAACAACAAATTTGCGTAGGATATAAATCTAACACAAATCAATCATAACAAATTTCTCCTCGCTAGGAGAGGGTTTTATTAAAATGGCGGGCCTTACACTTTCGGGTATCGCAGTCGATTCCTCGTTAATTATATCAAAATTGAATACCTCTGATTAAAAGCTACTAAATAAAAAATAACGTAATTACATCTATGAAATAAATAAAACTAAGATTCTAATTCTAAGTCTTCATCGACATCTTCAATCCGTCATGAGATAGAAGGAGAGCAGACTATCTTCATCGGAGATTTGAGAAATATGAAATAGGGGATGACGGATGGGAGAACCCCTCCTCCAAAAGTCGAGTCCATTTAATCGAAAAGCACAAGTCATTATTGTAGCAAGAAACTCGTGGACGAGTCTTAAAACGAATTCTTATTCTCTGGTCTCAAAGATGAGTTTGAATACCAAATTCATTTTTTGAGCAACTGATTATCAGAAGAGTTATCACTTTCAGTGATAGAGTGTCTAATCATGAGTTAAATATCGTCAAATTCCTTAAAATTTGATTATCATAGATGATTTTATAATAATTTTACCGTTGGATTTGATCAATATCTTAAGATTTGGTCAATGCATAGTAAATCCACCATTGGATCTCGTTACGATCTCACATTATGATCGTTTGACTAAAAGTCAATGATTTCACCATTAGATTTGATCAAAATCACAAGACCTAATTAATATGTAATAAATTCATCGTTGGATCTCATTACGATCTCACATTATGATCGTTTGACTAAAAGTCAATAATTCCATCGTCGGATTTAACCACAGTCACAAGATCTGGTCAATATACAATAAACTCATCGTTAGATCTCATTACGATCTCACATTATGATCGTTTGACTAAAAGTCAATGATTTCATTGTTGGATTTGACCACAATCATAAGATCTAGTCAATATGTAATAAATCTACCATTAGATTTCATTATGATCTCTCATTATAAGTGTTTGACTAAAAGTCAATAATTATATCGTTGGATTTGACCAAAATCACAAGATCTAGTCAAAATGTAATAAATCTATCGTTGGATCTCATTACGACCTCACATTATAATCATTTGACTAAAAGTCAACGCATCCACCGTTAGATTTGACCAAATTTATAAGATTTGGTCAATATGCGATAAATCTACTGTTAAATCTAGTTACAATCTCATATTATGATCGTTCGACTAAAAGTCAATGAGTCTACCGTTAAATTTGACCAAATTTATAAGATTTGGTCAATATGTGATAAATCCACAGTTGGATCCCATTACGATCTCATATTATGATCATTTTGACTAAAAGTCAACGAGTCAACTGTGAAAAAATTTATGATCTCGAGGTTAAGGTGCAAACCCTTATTTGAAGGAGTGATGATCCGAACCGCGAGAGAAACTCTAATTATCATAGATAAATATTTTGGATATTATAGTCCAAAATCATTCTTCGGGTTCGTGATTGCAACCCGTATGAGTATCAAATTTATGGTTATAATCCGAGTGTATTAGGAGTTATGCCCAGGGTCGTACTCACGTAGCTTAACTATTTCTAAGTACGCAAGAGATTGGGTACGAGTCATAACACGTAATCTCAAATTACAATCATAAATCCTACTTAGGAGGAGTCGTAGCTCTTATCCTAAGCGTATCTCCTTTAGGTAAGGGTCGTAGCCCTTATTCTAAATGTCTTAATCCTAACTTATTCCTCTCGTCCACTTTTAAAAAAAAATAATAAAAAAAAGAAGAAGAATAGTCAAAATCTCGGAGATACCCTAAAGTCTTTTTTAGAACAGTCAGAGATATTTTCGGTAGAGCTCTCGTGTCAGAATTTTTAGATTCTTTACAATGAGGACGAGTTTGCTATTTATAGATTTATGGTAGCGGTTATAGAAGTTACGATCCTACGGTTCCCGTAAGGTTTTTATGAAATGAACGATTGAGAGAGGTGTGTAAGTTTTCGTCTTCACGCGGATTGAGAAAGATTCTTCTCACATGCGTCATTCTTTTCTCATAACCGCCTAGGTGGCTAAGTATGTTTCTAGCCACCTAGGTGGATAAATGTTTTTCTATCCACCTAGGTGTATAAGTATTTTTCTAGCCACCTACGTGACTATGTATATTTTCTATCCACCTAGGTGGATAAGTATTTTTCTAGCCAGCTAGGTGGCTAGGTATATTTTCTAGCCACCTAGGTGGATAAGTATTTTTCTAGCTAGTTAGGTGGCTAAATATATTTTTCTAGCCATTTAGGTGGATAAGTATTTTTCTAGCCAGTTAGGTGGCTAGGTATATTTTCTATCCACCTAGATAGATAAGTATTTTTCTAGTCACCTACGTGACTACGTATATTTTCTATCTACCTAGGTGGATAAATATTTTTTTATCTGTCTAGGTGGATAAGTATTTTTCTAGCCAGCTAGGTGGTTTGGTATATTTTATACCCACCTAGGTGGATAATATTTTTCTATCTACCTAGGTGGATAAATATTTTTCTATCCACCTAGGTGGATAAGTATTTTTCTAGCCACCTAGGTGACTACGTATATTTTCTAGCCACCTAGGTGGATAAGTATTTTTTTATTTACCTAGGTGGATAAGTATTTTTCTAGCCAGCTAGGTGGCTAGGTATATTTTCTATCCACCTAAGTGGATAAGTATTTTTCTATTCACCTAGGTGACTACGTATATTTTCTAGCGACCTAGGTGGATAAGTATTTTTCTAGCCAGCTAGGTAGATAAGTATTTTTCTATCAACCTAGATGGATAAGTAATTTTTCTAGTCAGCTATGTGGTTAGGTATATTTTTTATCCACCTACGTGGATAAGTATTTTTCTAGCCAGCTAGGTGGCTGGTCATATTTTCTAGCCACCTAGGTGGATAAGTATTTTGCTATCCACCTAGGTGGCTAAGTATTTTTTTATCCACCTAGGTGGATAAGTATTTTTCTAGCCAGCTAGATGGCTAGGTATATTTTTTATCCACCTAGGTGGATAAGTATTTTTTTAGCCAGCTAGGTGGTTAGGTATATTTTCTATCCACCTAGATTACTACGTATATTTTTTAGCCACCTAGGTGGATAAGTATTTTTCTATCCACCTAAATGACTACGTTTATTTTTTAGTCACCCAGGTGGATAAGTATTTTTCTCGCCAGCTAGGTGGCTAGGTATATTTTTATCCACCTAGGTGGATAAATATTTTTCTATCCATCTAAGTAGATAAGTATTTTTCTAGCCAGCTAGGTGAATAGGTATATTTTCTATCCACCTAGGTAGATAAGTATTTTTCTAACCACTTAGATAGATAAGCATTTTTTCTATCCGCCTAAGTGACTACGTATATTTTCTAGCCACTTAAGTCGATAAGTATTTTTCTATCCACCTAGGTGGATATGTATTTTGCTAGCTAATTAGGTGGCTAGTTATATTTTCTATCCAATTAGGTGGATAAGTATTTTTCTATCCACCTAGGTGGATAAGTATTTTTTTTGCCCGCCACTTAGGTGGCTACGTATATTTTTCTAATCACCTAGGTGGCTAAATATATTTTATAGTCACATAAGTGGCTACGTATATTTTTCTAGCTACCTAGGTGGCTAAGCAT
The DNA here is from genome assembly GCA_021018995.1 of Chloranthus sessilifolius. Taxonomy (NCBI): domain Eukaryota; kingdom Viridiplantae; phylum Streptophyta; class Magnoliopsida; order Chloranthales; family Chloranthaceae; genus Chloranthus; species Chloranthus sessilifolius. The sequence continues at coordinate 60,513,953 of CM037587.1, forward strand.
ATTTTTCTAGCCACCTAGGTGTCTGACATAACGTAGGACTTTAAATCCTATTTAGAGTATAATTTGTTAAAAAAAATATATTATAAATAGTCTCTTTTCCTAATTCCTTGTATTAATTTATTCTATTTGATTTTTAAGACTAAGTGGAAGAAGAAAGAGTTTCCAATAATTCAAAAAATTTCGAGTCAACAGGTGCCTCCTCGATTTTTTTTTATTATTATTTTTTTTAAATGAAAATCATAATAAAAAAAAATGATAAAAATCAATATAAATTTTATTTCTTATGAGAATTTTATTACTGATTAATGATCGTATTCTCTACGGAGATTCGATTCATTGAAATCTGACTAGTGATCCTATTCTCTACGGAGATTGATCATTGAATTTTAAAAATAAATTTGGGTCCATCGGATGATCTTATTTCAATCTGAGAGATTTTTCAGGAGATGAAATTTTTTATTTCGAGATTAATCAGACTGTAATTCCTACGGGAATACTGTATACTGATTTATAGGATTTGTGATTCTTACGAGGACGCTCTCCGATTATCAAGATGAATCTCCTAGATTGGATTTGCGATTCTTACGAGAACGCTCTCTAACTACTAAAATGAATCTCCTAAATCTCTTAGACGATCCGGTTAAAATTTATGAACCTTAATAAATCGATAACAACAATTATGAAATTGATTCTGTATTAACCATTGATCTCGATGTAGATTAGGCAGTCGAAATTAAATCCAAAAGATCTACTTTGGCTACCCGGGCAGATATGACTGATTTCAGGTTGCTTATAGAGATCGAAACGTCCCTAAAAATATTTTCTAAAAATCACAAAAATTATGAGGCTGATTTTATACTGACCATCGATCTCAATATAGATCAGGTGGTCGAAATTAAATCCGAAAGATCTACTTTGGCTACTCGGGCAAATTTGACTGATTTTGAGACGTTTATAGAGATCAAAACATCCTTTAAAATATTTTCTAAAAATCAACAAAAATTATAAGGTTGATTTTTTATTGACCATTGATCTTAATGTAGATCGGATGGTCAAAATTAAATCCGAAAGATCTACTTTGGCTACTGTTAGGCGGTGAAAAATGTCACTTTTCACCCTATAACCTAACCATTGATTGACCTATGAGCACACTAATAAGCCCCTGTCAAGTGTATTTTGTAGACAACAATAAAAGAAGATACTAGGTAAGAAAACATTCAAGAGTACCCAACAAGGAGCCATCTCTCAGCACAGGACGAACTCAGCAATAGCACACAAAAAGGGTAGCACATCATTGAACCCTTAGAGCGCATGGCTGTAGCAGGGCAAGGTGAAGAAAGTGAGAATAGGTTGAAAACGTCCTATCGATTGGTCACCTGAAGCGTTCGATAGGAGCTGAAAACATTAAAAGGAAAGAATTTGTGCAGGTAAGAAGGTTTTGACAGGAACAGAAGGCAGAAAAAGGAAGAATTTGTGCAGAAGTGAAGAATTCGATAGGATCGAAGAACCTATTGAGCAGTTGAAAGAGAAAGAGAATTTAACCTATCGAAAGCTATCTTGAAGAAAGAGGAGACCTATCGGAAGGTTCCTTGAACCTATCGAATGGTCCACTGAACCTATCGAAATAGAAATGCTGAGACAGTACCTATCGCAGAATGATTTGAACCTTTCAATAGGAACAAGGGTCATCCGATCGAAGCAATAGAATGTGAATCCTAAACCTATAGAATTACTCTTCCAACCTGTCGAAGGCCCCAGATCAAGTGCAGTGAAGCTGAAGCATCTAAGCCCAACCTATCGGAACCTATCGAAGAGACCATGGGAACCTATCGAAAGAGGCTACAAGCTTACTTTTAACCTGTTGAAAGCTTCTCCAACCTGTTAAAATCGTGTTCTAAACTTCTCAGAAACTATGTTATGTGCACACTGTGACTTGGTGACCTGCTGCACGTAAACCGTGGCACTTTGGTGACCGACGCGACGTTCTAGAAGATGCCCTAGGAAGCCCTAACCGTCCCACATGCTTTAACAGAACTCTAACAAACTCTGACAATCTTCTAAAAGAGATTTTTGGCGGGAAAAATAGAGGAGAAAGCTATATATTGAGATCCCCAATTGCCATTGGGGAGGATCAAAATTCTGAGCAATTTTCCATAGATCAGAGCTTGCAGCAAGATTCTATTTCCCTCCTTTAGCCCAACCATGGTTGGCTAAATTCCTAGGAGCAGCAAGGAGTAAGTTAGATCTGAAATTGGGTTAGGTTAAGAGTGCTGCAGGGGTTAATTGCTGCACAGACGACAGATCTTAGAGCATTCCATTGTAAGAGTGACCTTGTTTGCAATGCAAATATTATTTTCAATGTTTTAATTAGATCTAAAACTTTTTTTATTCCTTTTGGTGCTCGATCGGATTTGTGTAGAGGAGTTGCTTGATCAGCTCACCCAATTAACTGGTAGACCTCTTAGATATCATCTGAATTCCCTGGATCTGATATCCCTGTAATTTCCTGCGTCTGTGACCTGGAAATTGCAACATCTGTAGTGGTTCTAATTGTTCTAATTGAGGCTCTGGCTTTGAAGGAGATCTATAGGATGGTCTGTGACCATTAAAGTGGACAGATCATAACCTTAAGGTAAATCTGAGCTTAGGCCTCAATTGGATTCATCTGCTGCAATCCATGGATTCGATAAAGCCTATAGGATGGTCTGTGACCATTAAAGTGGACAGATCATAGCCTTAAGGCCAGGTGGACCCTGTGATTTGAAGTAGAATTTATACCTCGTAGTCATTGTGCTTGTGGCGGTGCTTGCTTTTGAACCCCTGTAATTTGCTTAGCTCAACCTGATTGAAGTGAAAACAACCTCCAAGGTGTTCTTCTCCATCTTTTGAGTTTTTAAACCTTCAATCTGCAAGATTTGAGGCTGCAGATTCGATCTAAAACAATCTGCATTTTAATTGTAGTTTAGTTTAAGTGACAACTCATTTCAAACCTCTCCCCTGTCTTTTAACTAAAGTAGAGATATCTAGGGTGCCAGATCTCTTATAGATCTAAAGATTTATCATATTTCTAACCAGCCTCCCTGTGGACATTCCCTTACTTACCATTCTTTTAAAGCTTGCTACAACAGATCCTGAATACTTGCAGATCTGTATGAGTATGTCTGCCTTGTTTTATTGTTGATTTTAGACCCTCATTTGAGGGTAGGCAAACACACCAACAAGTTTTTGGCGCCGCTGTCGGGGAAGTAGTTTAGAAATTGATAAATCTATGTTTTGATCATAGATTTGTAGTTTTTGTTTGATTTTACTAACTGCATTTGTGAGTTTTATTTTTTTTTTCAATATTTTTGTGTCTAGTTCACCAGATCTGAGTACAGAGTGAGAGGAGAGTTGTGCTGAAGGCTGCTCTATAGTTTGCATCCCTTCTCTCCTGTTTATTTTCAAATCTGTTGATTTTTAGATTAGTTAATCAATTGTGTTGAGGATTTACTCTGCATTCAGTTGTGAGTGTTGTATGTTTGGTAGGAGAACTCTACAACCTCAAATTATTCCACTAAATCCAGAGGTTGAAAGACTTCTCAGAACCAAACCAACTACATCCACAGCTGTTGAAATTGAATATGTCGAAATGGGTGAGCAGCAGCAACCTCGAACTCTCAAGGAATTCAATGCACCAGGGGTCTACAATTCCCCCTTCTGCATTCAGTTCCTTGCTGCTCAAGGAAACTATGAGATCAAATCGTCCATCATTCAGATGTTGCCATCATTTCATGTCCTGACCAAGGAGGACCCTTATAAGCATATAGATGAATTCTTAGGACTGTGCACTACCTTCAACATCACAGGTTTGAGGGAGGAGGCAAGTAGGATGAGGCTCTTTCCTTTTTCATTAAAGGACAGAGCCAGGACCTGGTTGTCCCTGCTTCCACCTAATAGTATACAGTCCTGGAGTGATCTCCAATGTCAGTTTTGGCCAAGTTCTTTCCTATGTCAAAGACCAGTCAGTTGAGGAGGGGTATTGTTGCGTTTCCCAGTGTGCTTACTTTATTTGTTGGTGGTAAAAATAATTCGAAATCAAAGTAAAACAGGGGATGGAATCAGCACAACTGAGAAATCCTAGACCTGCAAGATACAGGATCCATTTGTAGCAAGTTTTGATAAGTAAGAGTTTGTCCCATAGGGAAAAGTGATCTACTGCTCCAAGGGAGCCATCTCTAGTAGTCCCTCCAGATCTGAATACAGATCTGGAAGTCCTAAAAGGAAGGGAGTTTAGGGTCACTTATTCTAAATATCCTAAGGTAGCCTAATGAATTAAGTACAGAAATGGTTGAGAAGATGGATGGAGTGTGGGAAAATAAATATAAAAGGGTGAGAAGTATGCTATTGGGTTCAGATCTGCTGGAATTTATGACTCAGATCCGAGTCTGCTGTTATAGAAATCCTGTCCAATGGCTACATTATCACCAAAGAGGAGAAAGAATCCAACTCATCTCTGTGCCATGATACAATCCCTTAAGGTTATAACCTGTCCACTTAAATGATCACAGACTATCCCATAGGGGAACCACAATCCAGATATGGATCAAAACAAGTTTATTATTGTAGGCACTACTTCATCCAGGCTACAAGCTCAAGAATCCATAGGGAACCTCAACCTCTAAAGCTCTATGTGTGGGGCTAAGGTTGTATAGGACCATGATAGCCCAGACACATAGAACCAGTAAGAGATTGAGTACCACCTTAGATCTAGCTATCCATTGCTTGAGTGGGACTATAATGGTCCAGTCACAAGCCTACAATCTCCATAACTAGATCAAATTTAACATCTGATGGCAGGCCTATACAAATATAGGGGAGTCTGTCTCTGTACAATCTCCTACCAGGCTACAAGCTCAGGCTCAGAGAAGAAGGATCCATTTTGGATCGACGGATTGGATTCACCCTAAGGCTATAACCTACCCACTTGAATGGTCACAAATTATCCCAGAGGCTATCCTCCTCACGGAGCCCAAAACAAAACAAGAATATTACTGCCACCACCATGGTCACAAGGCTACCAGCTCAGGCTCTCATGGGGATTTCAGATCTAGTGGGTCCTGTGGTGGGGCTAAGGCTGTATCGGACCATGATAGCCCAGACATACAGGTCACTTGGATATGAATGGGTCCTTAAAATCAGTCCTCCATTGCTTTAAATCACAGCCAAAGCAATGGCGGATCACAAGGCAGCAGCCTTGCACAGAGCAACTCTCAAATACATGAATCCCATAAAAGTACAACACCCAATCACAAATTCCATTAATCTAATCTTCAGTAAACATACATAGGCATGGCCAGCAAGTGCTGGGCCATGGAGAGTAGGAAAAAGAAAAAGGAAAACTACTTACAACTACAGTAGAACAGAAAAGAAAAAGATCTCAGATCTCGTATCAGTGATACAGTCTGAGCTTCCGCTGATGTCTAAGTCTAAAGGTCCGTCCCAGTCTAAACCTAAACCAGGCTTAGGTTTATATAGCAGTGGGTGTGGTGGCGCATTAGGGTTAGGAAACCCTAATTTTAGCGATGCCATGTGGCCTATTAATGATCCTTGGATGCCTCGGGGCTCATGCACGGAGATTTGAGCGTGAAAGTGCGTGCCCTAATCACTGAAAATCTCCAGAATGTCCTCTACAGAATGATGGAAGTTGGAGTTCAGAGCTTCGCCAGGTTGCAGTCGATTCCCAGACTTGTAGCGTGGTAGCACTGACTTCGCGAGGATGAGTTAGCATTAAAACTTCAGATGTCGTGGGGTTGCAGCTTCTTGATGCTTTGAGCAGTCGCGAGGTAGATAGTTAAGCTCTCGCTGGATTGAGCTTCGCGAGGTTGGACTGCTACTTGTGAATAGCGCGGGAACTGCGTGAGCATTCCATTTCACAATAGATCTTTGTGAGGCTAACTTTGGCTTCACGAGGCTGTTTTCTTCCTGAACAGCGCGAGAATTGCGTAAGAAGTTCACTTCTTAATGGAACTTTGCGAGGATCCTCGCGATAGCTTTGATGCTTTTCTGAATTGCGCGACAGCTGGGCGAGGCAGGATTCTGAAGATATTCTGTCACTCAACTGCGCGAGAAGTTGTTGTGAAGTCTTGGGACTTCACGAGGACTGCGCGAAGCATATTTTTCTGAATCCTCGGGAGCTTTGTCAGTTGCGCGAGGCTTACCTCAGGTCTGGATTCATGACTCATTCTTCTGAGGGACTTCTGGTGCCAATATAGGATCCTTAACAGGATTTATGACCTTATTGCACTGTTGTTTATTACCTATAAAAATAGCTTAACAAATATTTATTAGATGGCTAAGGGTCTAATCAAAGGCTAAGTTAAGGGGTGAAAAGTGGTACTTTTCAGGTCTTAATACACCCCCAAACCTAATCTTTGCTAGTCCCTTAGCAAAGCTACATTAAATCAACTACAGAAATTAAATGCCACTTTCGTAGGGAGCACGGATACATTTAGCATATGTACCAAACCTTTTAAACCCCTAGGTGATCCCTAGTGGAGGAGTGAAGTCTCCTGAGGGTTTTCAGTGAAGACACCCACAAACTTCTCAATGAGACAGTTAACAAAAGTGCATTATTATCAAGTGAGCAGTCAAGAAATAGAGTTAGTTCACCCTTGAATCAGTAAGAGATATAAGAAATTCAAACACCTTGGCTGCACAAAAATTTAAACAGTTTAAGCTTCTCATGAAAGCACAACATTTCCAATCAGTTTACACCAAAGAACAATTCATATGTGTGTCAACACTGAGCTCATCACTGGATCAAAAATTAGGTTGTAGATCATACTTAATGCATTCAATATCAGACCCACAACTCTCCAGGGCATACTCTCATAAAGAACTGTTGAGGGTTTCATTTTCTCTCAAGCTCAAGAGCAGTTATATCCCCCAAATGGGTCTGTAAGCATGAGCATAGGCATAGCTCTGAAGTTCTGGCATCATTGACAGATCCTCACTATAGATTGTACAACTCTCTGTCTCCACATGATAGCTCACTCAACTTTGGATCTCAAGGGCTTTTAACTGGGCTGTAATGTGGCTTATGGAGTGGGGTTAAAAAGAATGGAAGGTCAAAATTGAGAAATCTGTAGGTGAAGGAGGTGATTCATGACTTCACCTTCTTTAATTCAGCTCCTTTCATCTTCTTTGAGGTTTTCAGATTTGAAGTGATCAGTTTCTCTTCTTGATTTCGATTTTTCCAATGAAAGTTCCCTCTTGACTCCTCTCTTACTCCTCTTCATTATTGTTTTTATTTCTTTTTGATACATTTTTCTTCTTTTTATTTTATTTTTGCTTTTCTGAAATGCCACCATTTTCTCAGTTACCATACTGCCAGAATTTGAGGTACTTCTTCTTTATTCACCTAATGTTGACCATAGCTAGTTCATCTTCAACTCTTTCTCCTTTACCTTCTGAATTCTCAGAGTGAGGGTAGGCTGAATCAAGTTCATAGGTTCAGGTACAATTACTCAGGTGCATTTTGAAGAAATTTAGGATTTAAAGCTCAAAGGGGGTATGGACAAGGGCAGTTGCTTAAGGTTGGTCTATTTAGGCTCAAACTGTCCAAGAGAAGGCCTTGATCCTTTCCTAAGTCTCATGAGTGCTGTCAGTTGTTTCAACTTGGAGTTGCCTAACTTCTAGTGAGCATAGTGACTCAGCCAGTCCTTAGAGCTAGAAGAATTTTGCCTTAGTCACTCCTCAAGGAAAAAATATTTGTATAGGCCCAAATCTCACTGGTTATAGTCATCCTTTGAATTCTTAAGCATGTCCTTACCTTTTTCTCTCTCTAATGATTCAATAAGTGCGGATACAAGTGAGTTTCCTTGGTGATCTCATCATGAAAATGTGAAATTTTAAAAGTTTGTAATGCCTAAAGTTTGAAAAAAAATTTAAATTTCATTATTTTTCTAATTCTTCTGTGAACATGGTTCCATTTCCATATTACTCACAAGATTCTGCTGCACTTAGGTTAACTATTCCATTGGCAGGATGTGCTTGACACACCCCCAAACCTATGAGGAGCAGTGTCCTCACTGGTTCAAAGGTGTGTGTGCAGCAGATTTATTGTCAGAGAAAAGAAAATAGCAAGAATGAAAACAACCAAAAACAGAGAACTTTACAGAATAACAGGAAAAGAAAATTTCATTAAAACTAAAAGATTACAAAAAGAAAACTCCTAAGAAGAAAGGAGAGAGGGATCAAGGATGTGGGGGCTGAGAAGGTGGTGAAAAGGGTTGAGTGGAGGGGGCAGGGGATGGGGATGGTTCTATCTTTTGCTTTTTCTTCTTTGGCTGGTGCTTGTCCTTCTCCTCCTTAGCCAGGATCTGCTGACCCTCCTCGTATTCATCCCAGAGGGATTGTAGGGGGTCTGGTTCTTTAGGTGGGGGCAGTTTCAACCACATCGGATAAAATTTGTTAGGTAGAGCATTAGGCTTGTCATCTGCCATTGTTAGGACTAGGGAAGGACCGCTAGGGTGAGAGGAGAAAGGATGAGATGAATATGAAAGGGACTCCCTGTGTATTTAAAGACGAGGATGGTGGAAGATGAATCGGTGTAATAACATCCAAGTTGCCGCAATTAATTGAGAGTGAGTTGGGAAGTGAAAAGTTACAGCAATCAGCGTGGGAAATGACAAATACATGTGACTCGCGCAGCTGGGCAAGGGGATCGCGAGATAAGAATGGAATCTCGCGATGATGGATGTTGCAGCTTGCAGTGCGCAAGAGGCTCTGCAGCATTTGTTGAAGCTCGCGATGGCGTAATAAAAACTCTATGTGAATTGCGCGAGAGCTTCCCACATCTCAATTTGGAATGCGCGAGGGCTTAGTACCAAACAGGGAGCAATTCATGCAGTGCAGAATACTCATCAAAAATATTCAAACAGTATCCATTCAATTCAAAAATCAGTAAATGGCAGAAGAAGTAATCATACCAACCCCACATAAACTCTATCAAACCCAACAGACTCAGACCCCATCGAGACACTACAATTTCCTAAAAACTATTGAAGAAACGAAAGTAGTATAGTACAATAAGGACACAACTGTGGGTTAGGTAGATGAAGGGGTCCCTTGAAAATGAATAGTGTTCATAGGGTCGGCCGGTTTTTCGAGACAAGGCTTAAGCCTCTGACCATTCACTTTCAAGGTCCTCCTAGATTTGGGATCCGTGACTTCCACAGCACCAGATGGGGACACATTTAAGACAATATAGGGACCTTCCCATCGGGATTTTAGTTTGCCAGGAAAGAATTTTAGTTTGGAGTTAAATAACCAAACCTTACCACCAGGTACGAACCTTTTTCTCTTCTCAGTAAGCCCTTGTCAAAGAAAGCTTTGGACCGTTCCTTGTAGATCCTGGCATTGGCGTAGGCATCCATCCTCAACTCGTCCAATTCAGACAGCTGCAGGGACCTGTGATGACCAGCAGAAGTTAGGTTCATATTTAAGTTTTTAATGGCCCAATAGGCCTTGTGTTCTAACTCTATGGGAGATGGCAAGCCTTGCCATAGACCAGTCTGAATAGGGACATTCCAATTGGAGTTTTATGGGCAGTCCTATAAGCCCACAGTGCATCATTGAGCTTGTCAGCCCAATCTCTCCTGTCAGTCCTTACTGTTTTCTCAAGGATGTGCTTGATCTCCCTATTGGAAATTTCAACTTGCCCACTTGTCTGTGGGTGGTAGGGAGTAGCAATCCTATGGGTCATGTATTTTCTTGAGCAAGCTTTAAATTCCTCACAGCAGAAATGGCTACCCCCATCACTGATAATAGCGCTAGGGGTTCCAAATCTTGAGAAAATGTTCTGCCTTACAAATTTGAGGACCACCTGATTTTCATTGGTTCTTGTGGCAATGGCTTCTACCCATTTGGAAACATAATCCACTGCCACTAAGATGAAATGGTGACCATTAGAAGGATGAAAAGGGCCCATGAAGTCTATACCCCATACATCAAACAGTTCAACAACAAGGATGGGCTACAAAGGTATTGAATTTCTTTTGGACAGCCCTCCTAATTTTTGACATCTCTCACAGGCCTTGCAGTGTATATATGCATCTTTGAATAAAGAAGGTCAATAAAACCCACACTGCAGGACCTTGTCAGCTATTTTTCTTCCACTAAAGTGGCCTCCACAGGCATTTTCATGGCACAAGGCCAGAATACTGGGGACATCACTTTCAGGAATACATCTTCGGATGATTTGGTCTGCACAGTACTTGTATAGGCAAGGTTCCTCCCAAAAAAAATTTGACCTATGAGAAAAACAGGTCTTTGTCCATTTTGGTCCAGTGGGCAGGAATCTTTCCTATAACAAGATAATTCACAATGTGTGCAAACCAGGGGACCAAGGATTGGATTGCAAATAATTGCTCGTCCGGGAAGGCATCATTTGTAGGACCATCAAGACACTTCTCCGACACAATTCTAGACAAGTGGTCAGCCACCACATTTTCCACACCCTTTTTGTCCTTGATTTCGATGTCAAACTCCTGCAGTAGGAGTATCCATCTAATCAGCCTGGGCTTAGCATCTTTCTTGGACAATAGGTACTTCAATGCTAAGTGGTCAGTGAAGATTACAGTTTTAGATCCCAGCAGGTAGGATCTAAACTTGTCAACAGCATACACCACTACTAGAAGCTCTTTCTTAGTTGTGGTGTAATTCAGCTGAGCTTCAGCAAGTGACTTGCTGACATAAGCAATGACCACAGGCAGCTTATCCTTTCTTTGGCCCGAGACAGCACCTATTGCCAAATCTGATGCATCACACATCAATTCAAAGGGCAGGGTATAGTCTGGTGTCTGGAGTACAGGGGCAGAGGTAAGGAAGACTTTCAAAGTCTCAAAAGCCTTTAGACATTCAGCCGAGAAGTCGAAAGGCACATCCTGGCAGAGCAGGTGGCACAATGGCTTAGCAATTTTGCTGATGTCCTTAATGAACCTCCTATAGAATCCTGCATGCCTAAGGAAAGATCTGATTTGTTTGACTGTTTTTGGAGGGGGCAGATTGGCAATGAGATCAACTTTGGCCTTGTCTACCTCAAGACCTTCTTTAGAGACTACATGGCCCAACACAATGCCTTGTGTTACCATGAAGTGGCTCTTTTCCCAACTTAAGACCAGATTGGTCTCCTCACATCTTTGCAAAACTAGGCTGAGGTGTTGTAGACACTGGCCAAAACTGTCCCCATAGACAGAAAAATCATCCATAAAAATCTCTAAAAACTTGTCAATCATATCAGAGAATATGGCATACATACACCTCTGAAAAGTGGTTGGCGCATTACACAGCCCAAAAGGCATCCTTCTGTAAGCAAAGGTGCCAAAAGGACAGGTAAAGGTGGTTTTCTCTTGGTCTTGAGGATGCACAGGGATCTGGTTGTAACCTCACTACCCATCAAGAAAATAGTAAAAAGTTTTTCCGGCCAATTTGTCCCCGACAGCGGCCCCAAAAACTTGTTGCATTTCCCAGTGTGCTTACTTTATTTGTTGGTGGTAAAAGCAATTTAAAATTAAAATAAAACAGGGGATGGAATCAGCACAACTGAGAAATCCTAGACCTGCAAGATACAGGATCCATTTGTAGCAAGTTTTGATAAGTAAGAGTTTGTCCCACAGGGAAAAGAGATCTACTGCTTCAAGGGAGCCATCTCTAGTAGTCCCTCTAGATCTGACTACAGATCTGGCAGTCCTAAAAGGAAGGGAGTTTAGGGTCACTTATTTTAAATATCCTAAGGTAGCCTAATGAATTAACTACAGAAAGGGTTGAGAAGATGGATGGAGTGTGGGAAAATAAATATAAAAAGGTGAGAAGTATGCTATTGGGTTCAGATCTGCTGGAATTTATGACTCAGATCCAAGTCTGCTGTTATAGAAATCCTGTCCAATGGCTACATTATCACCAAAGAGGAGAAAGAATCCAACTCATCTCTGTGCCATGATCCAATCCCTTAAGGTTATAACCTGTCCACTTAAATGGTCACAGACCATCCCATAGGGGAACCACAATCCAGAGATGGATCAAAACAAGTTTATCATTGTTGGCACTACTTCATCCAGGCTTCAAGCTCAAGAATCCATAGGGAACCTCAACCTCTAAAGCTCTATGTGTGGGGCTAAGGCTGTATAGGACCATGATAGCCCAGACACATAGAACCAGCAAGAGATTGAGTACCACCTTAGATCTAGCTATCCATTACTTGAGTGGGACTACAATGGTCCAGTCACAAGCCTACAATCTCCATAACCAGATCAGATCTAACATTTGATGGCGAGTCTATACAAATATAGGGGATTCTGTCTTTGTACAATCTCCTACCAGGCTACAAGCTCAGGCTCGGAGAAGAAGGATCCATTTTGGATCGACGGATTGGATTCACCCTAAGGCTATAACCTGTCCACTTAAATGGTCACAGATTATCCGAGAGGCTATCCTCCTCACGGAGCCCAAAACAAAACAAGAATATTGCTGCCACCACCATGGTCACGAGGCTACCAGCTCAGGCTCCCATAGGGATTTCAGATCTAGTGGATCCTGTGGTGGGGCTAAGGCTGTATCGGACCATGATAGCCCAGACACACAGGTCACTTGGATCTGAATGGGTCCTTAAAATTAGTCCTCCATTGCTTTGAATCATAGCCAAAGTAATGGAGGATCACAAGGCAGCAGCCTTGCACAGAGCAACTCTCAAACACATGAATCCCATATAAGTACAACACCCAATCACAAATTCCATTAATCTAATCTTCAATAAACATACATAGGCATGGCCAGCAAGTGCTGGGCCATGGAGAGAAGGTAAAGGAAAACTACTTACAACTACAGTAGAACAGAAAAGAAAAAGATCTCAGAGCTCGTATCAGTGATACAGTCTGAGCTTCCGCTAGTGTCTAAATCTAAAGGTCCGTCCCCGTCTAAACCTAAACCAGGCTTAGGTTTATATAACAGTGGGTGTGGCAGTGCATTAGGGTTAGGAAACCCTAATTTTAGCGATGCCACGTGGCCTATTAATGATCCTTAGATGCCTCAGGGTGCGTGCACAGAGATTTGAGCGTGAGAGTGCGTGCCCTAATCGCTGGAAATCCCCAGAATGTCCTCTACAGAATGATGGAAGTTGGAGTTCAGAGCTTCACCAGGTTGCAGTCGATTCCCAGACTTGTCACATGGTAGCATTGACTTCGCGAGGATGAGTTAGCATTAAAACTTCAGATGTCACGGGGTTGCAGCTTCTTGATGCTTTGAGCAATTGCGAGGTAGATAGTTAAGCTCTCGCTGGATTGAGCTTCGCAAGGTTTGATTGCTACTTGTGAATAGCGCGGGAACTACGCGAGCATTCTATTTCGCAATAGATCTTCGCGAGGCTAACTTTTGCTTCGGGAGGCTGCTTTTTTCCTGAACAGCGCGAGAACTGTGCGAGAAGCTCACTTCTTAATGGAACTTCGCGAGAATCCTTGTGATAGCTTTGAGGCTTTTCTAAACTATGCGACAACTGCGCGAGGCAGGATTCTGAAGCTAGTCTGTCACTCAACTGCGTGAGAAGTTGTTGTGAAGTCTTGGGACTTCGCGAGGACTGCGCGAAGCATATTTTTCTGAATCCTCTGGAGCTTTGTCAATTGCATGAGGCTTACCTCAGGTCTGGATTCATGACTCATTCTTCTAAGGGACTTCTGGTGCCAATACAGGCTCCTTAACAGGATTTATGGCCTTATTGCACTGCTGTTTATTACCTACAAAAATAGCTTAACAAACATTTATTAGATGGCTAAGGGTTTAATCAAAGGCTAAGTTAAGGGGTGAAAAGTGATACTTTTCAGGTCTTAACAGGTATCATCTCTTTTACCCAAGATACAACTGAAGACTTTCATCAATCCTGGGGGAGATTTAAAGAACTCCTCAAGAAATGCCCCCACTATCAAATCCCTGAATGGTAATTGGTTCAAAGCTTTTACCAGGGAATTGATGCTAAAAGCAAATATATGATAGATGCCTCTTGTGGTGGCACCTATCTCCATAAAACTGCTGAGGAGGCATGGGAGCTCTTTGACATCATCAGTGAAAACTCTTTGCAAAGGGAAACCTTAGCAAGAGATCTAGACCCTTCTAAATTGATGAAAGAGAACACGACAAGAGGAAAGACATATGAAGTGAGTGTGCCAAATGAGTTGGAAAGGAAAGTGGACAGCTTAACTCTGAAATTTGATAGGCTGATGGGAGCAATGCTGTCACCTGTGGCTGCTAGAGTGGAGGAGGCATGTGCTATATGCCAGTCCCCTGCTCACTCCCTAGATGAATGCCCATCAGCTGCCCAGTTTCCTAATTTTGTAACAGAGCATGTGGCTACAACTCGAGCCTATGAGCAGCAGCCTGCTGCTGGGTATCAATGGAGAAACCACCCCAATCTGAGGTGGAGACAAGATGGATACCCCAGCCAGCAGCAGCAGCAGCCCCAGCAGCCCATGCCCTATAGAAATGCTCAGCCCTATCGAGAAGGTTATGCCCCAAGACCTCAATATCAGCAAACCATGGCCCAACCTGTAGCTCCTCCTGTGCAGCAAGCTGCACCTACTCCAGCTATGAGAACACCATCTTTTGAGGAACACGTTCTATCTTCATTATAACACTTGAACACCTTAACCCAAACTGTGCACTCTCACAACCAGAGCATCAAAAAGGTAGAGGACCAGCTTGGTCAGCTGTCTGATGCTCTGACTAGGAGAGAGGGAGGAAGGTTACCTAGCCAACCACAGGATAATCCACGAAGACAGTTTGTAGTGGGTGAAGTTTCCTCCACCTATGAGGAAGCCAAATCTATGACAACTTTGAGGAGTGGTAGGCTAGTGGACAATCAAGTGAGCTGTGAGCCTGTGAGAAGTTTGAATGAAGAAAATGGAATGAGTTTTCCAAGAACACAACAAAGGTCACCAATGGTGGACCTGCAGGAACAACCCAGTGTCAATAAAGAGGATGATATGGATCCTCAAGGAAAAGAAAAAATCAAAAAGAAAGAAGCCCCATTGGCTAAGACTGTAAGTGAGGGAGCACTCCCACACTTGCCATTTCCCAAAGCATTGCAAGGACCCTCCCCTTTTGACAAAGGGCAGGACAAATTTGAGGAAATGATGGAGACTTTCAAACAAGTAAAGATCAATCTGCCTTTACTGGATGCCATTAAACAAGTCCCAGCCTATGCCAAATTCTTAAAAGACCTATGCACCCATAAAAGACAGTCCAGGATACACCTATCCAAGAAAGTCTTTTCAGCAGAAAAAGTCAAGCATGTCTTGTCCATTGCAACTCCCCCCAAACTTCAAGACCCTGGACTCCCCACCATCCCCTGCATCATTGGGGATCATACCATTGACAAAGCCCTATTAGATCTGGGATCCAGTGTAAATTTGCTTCCATATTCAGTATATGAGAAGTTGGGCTTAGGAAAATTAAAGCCCACACATGTTATACAGTTGGCCGACAGATCTGAAAGGAAACCTGTGGGGATAATCGAGGATGTTTTGGTGGGAGTTAACAAATTCTTTTATCCTGCTGACTTTGTGGTATTAGATATGGAGCCAAGTAAAGGTATTTCCTCCATCCCTGTGATTCTGGGCAGGCCCTTCTTGGCCACTACCAATGCCTGCATTTAGTACAGATCCGGAATCATGGAGGTCTCCTTTGGCAACATGAAAGTAAAGCTGCATGTGTACAGCACCAGCTCTCAACCCCCTTTTGATGAAACCTGTTTTTTCATTGCGGGGCTAGAGGAGGCTCTGCATGATAAATCCTCAACAGCTGCTGCAAAACAATGATTGGCCTATAGAGAAAAAATTGCAACTAGGGGTTGAACAATTGCTAAGGATTGGATCCAAGAAGGATGAAAAGTTCAAGGAACATGGGAGGCCGTTAACCTTCAAGATCCTCCAGATTAGAACCTGTAGTTGAGTATGTACCATATGCACCATATTTTGCTTCTGTTTTAGATTTTTTTTTACTTTGCATCTCTAGTAGAATTCCTTTGCAATAAATATGCCATGTTCTCTAATGGGTCACCTTTTCAAATTTGCCAGCTGTTCTAAGATAAGGGGAGCTCATCCACATAAGAATCCAATCATAGGGCTGCACAGCAACAGAGCCTGATAAGTGCTGAAGCTAAGGGTGCCCAGAAAGGCAGCTTTATCTAGGTTTTGGAGCCTTCAATAGGCCTAATCTACATTTTGTTAGGTTTCATGGTGATTTTGACAGGATATCTAATGGTTTCGATAGGAACTGGATTTTTCGACCGGTAAAATCAACTGCTCAACAGGTTAAATAAGGGCAAACAAAGATTTCGGTAGGTGCTGAGTACATATCAGGCACCTATCGAAAAGATGTTGTCTCTGCCGTTTAAACCTACCGATAGGATGGTCTCACCTATCAAAATCCTTAAAAATCATCCCTTTTGAAAGCTTTGATGTCTAAGCTTTCGATAGGACGCATCAACCTATCAAAACCATTCCATTCATCCTATCGAAATCGCATTTTCACCTATATATACCTATCGAAAAGTCATTTGTGCTTCATTCCTTACCCTCTGAAAAACCCTATCTCTCTTCCTCATTTTTTCACCTCCCACTTTCTCTACTAAATCCTCACGGAATCTTTTGCTGTTTAGTGTGCCATCTTGTCAATACATTCAGCTTGCGTAGAGGAGCATTTTGCCCCTGATTCTAGAGAAATTGGAGTGGTGCATCGCTAGCTTTGTGAAACCCTAGGTACCTGGAGGTGATTTACCTTCCTACCATCACTCTGTTGTCTTTCTAAGTTTTCCCATTCCAAGTTGGTGAGAAATTACTCTCTGAGATTACAATGGATGAGCCTGAGGAAACACTAGCCAGCATACGCCAGAAATCAACTGCATCCACCCCTAAATCCTCCAAGAAAGCGCTACCTGCTACCAAACCACCTGTAAAGAGGAAGCTCGCTGAGGGGACACCCAAAAAGAGTCCTAAAGCTAAGAAAGGCAAAGCTGTTGAAATTCAGGAACCTGTGGTAGAAACACCCTTAGAGAGAACTACCCCTGACAGGCCCATTGCTGTAGAGCTTTCGGCTATACTAACCACCCCCAATGAATTTGTTGACAAGTTAAACCTTATCCCTGAGACCGAATTTGATCTGGCATATTTTGCCAACATTAGAGAGTGTCAGAAAATACTGAGCTATTTGAAGAAAGAAGGCTTGTTGCCCCTACTGTCACCATTGAAGGAATCAGTGTATCCCAGGCTGGTGAAGTTATGGTACCAAAATTTGAAGAAGAAGGTGGCACAGGGACTGATGATGTATTAGAAATTTCGATTGATGATTGGAAACTGACTATCGATCACAGAGACATAGGGAAGGCGTTGGGGGTCCCATACCAATTTAACTCCAACCGCGCTGAGGGAGCACCTATTGGAGCTACATTTAAGGATATGGCCAAGCAGCTAACCAATGGGATTGTGGGTTCTGGAGAATCCCTGATGAGAAGAGACCTCCATCCTAGCCTCAGATTCATGGATACCATCTTAAGGAAAAATGTCTATGTTACAGGACATTTGCAGGAGAGAAGGTCCCCATTAGTGGATGCTTTATTTTATTGTTCCAAGGGGCAGTTCGTGAATGCACCTAAGCTGATCTTTGAAACTATGGTGGACATAAATGACAAGGTGCTCAAAAGACAAGCTTTTGCTAAGGGAGGAGGCCTACGCTTCAGCAGACTCATCACCTGTCTGCTCAAAGCTGGAAAGTATAGGATCAAGGAGGTTGAGCCAGTGGAGAAAATGGCTCCCAAGGTCTTTGGAAAGAGGGCATGGTCTACAAGTTTAACCCTGATTCAAAAGACCAAGCCGGTTGAGGCAGAGGAGAAGGTGCCCACTACCTCAGTAGCAGATCATGCTGTTGACATTCCCCCATCCACCATTCCTCCTACATCACCCACTTTTTCATCCACCTTACCTACACCATCACCTACACCTGGGATCCTAGAACTCCCCACCTTCTCCGAGCCAATCACCACCATGTCTTCCCCACCCTCCCTCCAACCCCTTCCTGATTTTCCCCCTCCACCACTTCCTATACATACACAGGGTTTGGACCAGTTCACTTCTACTGGTTTCTCTGCCCTCATTTCTTCAATTGTGGAGGATGTTGCTCATGAGTACACCCCACTTCCTGACTCCCCCCACACCACTCCTCCTCATTTTACCCATGCCCCATCATCTCCTTTCCATCCCATTCATTCACCCATCCCCTCTACTTCCACCCTGCCTGATACTTTCACCCAAATCCTCTCCCTCCTTTAGTCCATTTAGGCCCAAGTAGCCACTAACACTGACCACCAGGCCCTCATGAGCTCATGTCTCCAATCAATTCAATCCACCCTCACTCCCCCCACTTCAGTCTCCCAACCTTTTCCCACTTCTCCTCCCTCCCCTGATCCCTCCCTTTTCCATTTCTCTCCTCCCTTTTCACCTATGGCCTCCCCCATCCCTACTGATATCCTTTTTATAGAGTTAGACGCTCCATCTTTACCCCCACCTTCCCCCCCAGCACCTGTTCTACCTTTATCCCCACCTACACCTATTTTTGCAGTTGTTGAGATACCCACCACCCATTTCCCCTTTTCCTCCCCACCTGTTGTTCAGGATGCCGCCACCCAAACTGATCCATGGGAGGATCTGGTTCATTCCACCCCCTCCTCTTCGTCCACTCCACCCTTATCCTTGCCTCTTGTCCTTCGCCAATCCATATACATACCCCCCTACCTCACCCTCCTGTATGCAATGAGGGACAACCCTTAGATCCACAAGGATGTCTTGAGAGGTATGGCTGCACTTCGCGCTTCCCTTGAGGCCCCTTATGAGGAGAGGATTGCCAACATTGAATTAGAACACCGAATCCAGCTCCGCGATATCTCTCAAGGATGGTCTGAAATTCTGACTCGTTATGAGTCAGCAGAGCAAGTGGCAGCGGCTGAGAGTCTCATTACCAAGTATGAAAAGAAGAATTCTGAGCTCCTCAAGAAAAAGTTAGTCAATGCTTAGGAGATCATCAAGGCCACCAAGAAGCTCTCAGATGCTAATCTCCTCTATGCTGCCAAGAAGATTGATATTTTGGAGAAAAAGGTTGCTTCCTTATTTTCTCAACCCTTTGAGTCTACCCCTCTTGCTACAACACCTCCTATTGTGCCTCCTGCCCCCCCTCCCCCCCTCATGTCCCCCCTTTACAACTATTCCTTCTGACCCCACATGGATGTTCCCCTCCCGCCACCGCCTCCTCACTCCTCGCCGCAACCTCCTCTCCTCCCCGCCTGTGTCCCTCCACCTGACCAACCTATCCCTCCCAAATCCAAAAGGTCTGCCTCCAAAAGAACCACCACCGCCAAGAGATCTGCTTCTGCTGCTGCCTCTATCAAAAAAGGAAAACAACCTGCTACCTCATCCAAAGCCGCTAAGCACACCAGGTCATCCGCTCAATCTGACCCCCATGACACCCTACTCTCTAGGGATGAAAGAAGGAAGGCTATTGCGGCTCTAGGATTGGATCCCTTGGAACTTTTCCCTTCTGATTCAGATTCGGATTCTATGCCTGCTGTTGATCATAAAGGTAAACAGCCTGCTGCCCAGTCTGAGGAGGCACCCGCAAAACAACCGCAGAAACCCAAATTCAAGGGCAAGGCCCCTGTATCTAAGGGACAGCTGGCACTAAGTTGTATCTGGCTGTGACCATTTATTCCTTTAGCTTCTTTTTCATTTGTCTCTTGTATATATTTGACATTTTGTTGTGTTATTCTATAGCTATCTTCTTACACTGTCTCTCACTATTTAGTTTAGGTTTGGGGGTGTGGCATGTATGCCAATAAACAAGTTAATTTTAGTGCAGCCAAGTTAAAAAAGAAAAATCGAAAAGAGAATGAATTCACCTCATAATTGTTGATTAAGAAAATTTTAAAAACCATTTTGCAACTGAAGTACACTAAAGTTTTAACATTTTTCATAAAGAAAACGTCAAGAATTTTTGCAGGAAGTTTTTTATGTGTGATAAACCAGCAGCGAGAAGAGACTGTGAAGATACTCTTCAAAAATTGGATGGAAGGCCATACCCAGTGAGAATTGGGCCTGAAAAACTTCTTTGAAGAGTGTCTTGGCAATTCATTCTCGTTTGAGAACTGACTGGACCTAATCTGGATCACTAGAAGTTAGGAAAATCTGAGTTGAAACAACTTGACAGCACTCAGAACATGGAAGACATGAAGTAAGGCCATCTCTTAGACAGTTTGGGCCTAAAATTCCCCACCATTGAACTGCCCTTGATGCACACCACTTGAGCCTTAAAAGCCCCAATTTTCTTTGATGAAAATAAGAAATTCTAAACCCAAAACCTCTTGACCTATTTCATTTCACCGTAAATCTGAGAAATCAGGAAGAGGAAGGAGGAGAAAGGTTAGAGGAGCAAGGTCCTAAATCAGGTTGAAAGAAAGAAAAACGCAGTTGGTGGTATTTGTGGTACTACATAAAAATAAAAAAAAATTTAAAAAAAAAAGTAGAAGAATGAGAAAGAGAAGTCATTTCATTGAAAAAACTGAAAGGAAGAGAAGAAGCTGGCCACTTTGGCTCTAAAAATTCAAAAAAAAAAAAAAAAAAAGTAGATGGAATTGTGCTGAATTAAAGGTGAAGTCATGAATCACCTCCTAGCCTTTACTAATTTTGTCAATTTTGAACTCTGTTTGTTCCTCCACAAACGTCATCCCTAAGCCACATTACAACCCAATAAAAAGACCTTACTGATCTGAAAGTGGATTGAGCTATCATGTGGAGATAAGAATCTGCTTAATCTATGGTGAAAAGAGTCGAAAAGTCGTAAATTGTGCAATTCCTATGCTCGCCTTCTATTTGAGAGTCAGAATCGCTCTTGAGCTGAGTAATATGATCTATCCCTCTTCTCTGTACTGATGAGTGAACAGCCCTGATAGGACTTGGGTCTGAAATCCAGATTGAAGGGGGAAGTATCTAAGCAGGATCCTCAAATCGATGGTGAGTTATGCATAAAAATTCAAAAGTAATGCCTGGACATAAACTGAGTGATGATGGAGAGATTTCGGCAAACTTTCATGTTTCCAAATGGATATTTTTTCTGTTGAATTTCCCTTAATGAATAGGCATTATTTGAATTTATTTGATTTGCTTAAATTCTGCTTTAACGGGTTGCACTATCATTAACTAAGTTGTATCGGAAAAGTTTGTGGGTACCTTCACTGAAAACCCTCAGGAGACTTCACTCCTCCACTAGGGATCACCTAGGGGTTTAAAACACTTGATGCATATCCTAAATGCATCCGTACTCCCTACGAAAGTGGCATTTTTTATTTCCTTTTAATTCTCCTTTGCTCAGGGACTAGCAAAGCTTAGGTTTGGGGGTGTGTTAAGCAGTGAAAAATGCCACTTTTCACCCTATAACCTAATCATTGATAAACCTGTGAGCACACTAATAAGCCCTTGTCAAGTGTATTTTGTAGACAACAATAAAAGAAGATACTAGGGAAGAAAAGCATTCAAGAGTGCCCAGCAAGGAGCCATCTCTCAGCACAGGACGAACTCAGCAATAGCACACCAAAAGGGTAGCACATCATTGAACCCTTGGAGCGTGTGGCTGCAGCAGGGCAAGGTGAAGAAAGTGAGAATAGATTGAAAACGTCCTATGATTGGTCACCTGAAGTGTTTGATAGGAGCTGAAAGCATTGAAAGGAAGGAATTTGGGCAGGTGAGAAGGGTTCGACAGGATCAGAAGGCAGAAAAAGGAAGAATTCATGCAGAAGTGAAGAATTCGATAGGATCCAAGAACCTATCGAGCAGTTGAAAGAGAAGGAGAATTCAACCTATCGAAAGCTAGCTTGAGGAAAGAGGAGACCTATCGGAAGGTTCCCTGAACCTATCGAATGGTCCACTGAACCTATCGAAATAGAAGTGCTAAGACAGTACCTATCGCAGAATGATTTGAACCTTTTGATAGGAACAAGGGTCATCCGATCGAAGCAATAGAATGTGAATCCTAAACCTATCGAATTACTCTTCCAACCTGTCGAAGGCCCCAGATCAAGTGCAGTGAAGCTGAAGCATCTAAGCCCAACCTATCGGAACCTATCGAAGAGACCATGGGAGCCTATTGAAAGAGGCTACAAGCTTACTTTTAACCTGTCGAAATCGTGTGTTGAACTTCTCAGAAACTATGTTATGCGCACACTGTGACTTGGTGACCTGCTGCATGCAAACCGAGGCACTTTACTGATCGGTGCAACATTCTAGAAGATGCCCTAGGAAGCCCTAACCGACCCATGTGCTTTAACAGAACTCTAACAAACTCTGACAACCTTCTAGAAGGGATTTTTTGCAGGAAAAATAGAGGAGAAAGCTATATATTGAGATCCCCAATTGCCATTGGGGAGGATCGAAATTCTGAGCAATTTTCCAGAGATCAGAGCTTGCAGCGAGATTCCATTTCCCTCCTTTAGCCCAACCATGGTTGGCTAAATCCCTAGGAGCAGCAAGGAGTGAGTTAGATCTGCAATTGGGTAAGGTTAAGAGTGTTGCTAGGGTTAATTGCTGCACAGACTACAGATCTGAGAGCATTTCATTGTAAGAGTGACCTTGTTTGCAATGTAAATGTTGTTTTCAATGTTTTAATTAGATCTAAAGCTCTTTTGATTCCTTTTAGTGCTCGATCGGATTTGTGTAGAGGAGTTGCTTGATCAGCTCACCCACTTAACTGGTAGACCAATTGGATATCATCTGAATTCCTTGGATCTGATATCCCTATAATTTCCTGCGTCTGTGACCTGGAAATTGCAGCATCTGTAGTGGTTCTAATTGTTCTAATTGAGGCTCTGGCTTTGTAGGAGATCTATAGGATGGTTTGTGACCATTAAAGTGGACAGATCATAACCTTAAGGTAAATCTAAGCTCAGGCCTCAATTGGATTCATCTGCTGCAATCCATGGATTCGATAAAGCCTATAGGATGGTCTGTGACCATTAAAGTGGACAGATCATAGCCTTAAGGCCAGGTGGACCCTGTGATTTGAAGTAGAATTTATACCCTGCAGCTGTGCTTGCGGACAGTGCCTGTGGCCAGCCGAGGGACTTGTGTGCTTTTCAACCTGATTGTAGTGAAAATAACCTCCAAGCTGTTCTTTTCCATCTTTTGAGTTTTTAAACCTTCAATCTGTAAGATCTGAGGCTCCAGATTCGATCTAAAACAATCTGTATTTTAATTGTAGTTTAGTTTAAGTGACAACTCATTTCAAACCTCTCCCCTACTTTTAACTAAAGTAGAGATAGCTAGGGTGCCAGATCTCTTACAGATCTGGAGATTTATCATATTTCTAACCAGCCTCCCTGTGGACATTCCCTTACTTACCATTCTTTTAAAGCTTGCTACAACAGATCCTGAATACTTGCAGGTCTGTATGAGTATGTCTGCCTAGTTTTATTGTTGATTTTAGACCTTCATTTGAGGGTAGGCAAACATTACAACTGCTACCCGAGCAGATCTGGCTGATTTCAGGGTGTTTACAGAGATCGAAATGTCCCTAAAAATATTTTCTAAAAATCAACAAAAATTATAAGGTTGATTTTATATTGACCATCGATCTTGATATAGATCGGGTGGTCAAAATTAAATCCGAAAGATCTACTTTGGCTACTCGGGCAGATCTGATAAATAAGATTCATGTTTATTTCATGAATTCTTTCGATTGGTTGAATTTCATATTTGTTATATATTTTCCCATTCTTTGAATAATGAATACATATATATATATTATTTTTTACTCAAATTTTGAAGAAGTCAACTTTTATTGCTTCATTCCTTACGTAGTTTATCCTCATGCGAGTAGGAGATAACATATAAACATACCCATATTGTTTACATTACCAATGTACCTAAGTACAAACCTTACTCAGTTTATCCTCATACGAGTAGGAGATAACATATAAACATACCTATGTTGTTTATGTTAACAATGTTCCTAAGTACAAACCTTATACAGTTTATCCTCATGCGAGTAGGAGATAACATATAAACGTTCCTACGTTATTTATATTAACAATGCACCTAAGTACAAGCCTTATGTAGTTTATCCTCATGTGAGTAGGAGGTAACATATAAACATACCTATGGATAGTATCGCTTTAGAAAGTGACCATTAATAGGAGGAGATTCATTTCCTTCTACATCAACCAATATATAAGCATCATTTGAATAGACAGTTTCTATTACAAAAGGTCCTTCCCATTTAGGCTCAAATTTCCCTGGAGTTTTTTGAGTAACAATCATAGGGCGACGAACAGTAAGGACCAGGTCCCCTTTCTTAAAGGATCGACGCTTCACCTTTTTTTATAATGAATTTGACATGCTAGCACGGTATGCCTCCAAGCTTTGCTGGGCTTTGAGCCTACGCTCATCCAAGGCTTCAAGTTCTGAGAACCTGAGTGCGACATTTTGCTCTTTGGTGAGATTGTGACTTAATGCTACTCTTAAAGAAGGAATCTGGACCTCTAAGGGTAATAATGCTTCACCTCCAAATACTAATGCATCTGGACCTCTAAGTAGGAGTACGATGAATCGTTCTGTAAGCCCATAAGGCTTCTTGCAGTCTTTCATGCCAGTCACGTTTATTTTTAACAACTGTCTTTTTCAATAATTTGACCAATGTCTTGTTAAAAGCTTCCGCCAAGCCATTTGCAGATGGGTTGTATATCGTAGAGCAACATTATTTTATTTCATACCTAGTGCAAAACTTGTTTATCACTTTATTCTTGAATGGTGTGCCATTATCATTAACGATACGAGAAGGAATCCCGTACCGGTAAATGATATGTGTACATATGAAGTCTGCAACTGTGTTGGCTTTAACCTCTTTGAGTGCTACTGCTTCTGCCAATTTTGAAAATTAATCGGTTGCAGCTAATATAAACTTATGTCCAGCAGATGATGGGGGGTGTATTGGACCTATGATGTCCATACCCCATTCTTCAAAAGGCTATGACGTGATCGTAGGGTGTAAGGGTTCTGGTGGACGGTGAATGAAATCAGCGTGGATCTGGCAAACCCGACATCTTTTAGCAAAATCTATATAATCATTCACCATAGTCGACCAATAGTAGCCTAAATGTTTCAATCGGGTATGTAGCTTAGGGCCTGATTGATGTGCTCCACAAATACCGGCATGTACTTCTTGCATGACTTGTTGAGCTTATTTAGTTGAAAGACATCTTAATAGGATATTATCGAATGATCTCTTATATAGAGTATCATTGAAGTATACAAAACGACTCGCCCTTCGACGAATTTCAGCTTTGTGGCATGCCTCGTAAGGCAGTCTTCCATGTTGAAGATATTCTATAAGTTCTTGCCTCCAATCTAGTTTCTCAACTTCAAAAGCGGATATAATATTGACTGAATTTGCCTGTTTAATTTGGCATCTCCTCATGATGGAAGGTAAGACCCTTTTCCGTGCGACTCTTATTTCGACAACTTCATCATTTTTACAAGCCAGAGATGCTGCAAGTTTTGCGATAGTATCAGCTTGATTATTTTGACTTCGCGGGATATGCATAATCCGTATATTCTCGAACTATGGAAGGAGTTCTTGGATCTTCTGATGATATGGTATTAATTCTATTTTTCTAACTGCGTAAGATCCTTCTAACTGTCTTATGACGAGCTGAGAATCCCCTAATACATCAAGGGTGTAAATGGCCATGTCTAAGGCTAATTCTAAACCAATGACTAATGCCTCATATTCGGCAACATTATTAGATAGAGATTCTGTTAATGTGAAGGAATATGGAAGCAACCCATTACTTGATGTAACAAATACAATTCCAGCACCTGCTCCTGCCGCTTGCGAAGCTCCATCAAAATATAATATCCATCTTTGTGTTATTTCAGCATAATATACTTCATCTGGTAGGTCTTCAGATAACGATAAATTCCCCGGAATCGGATGAGCGGCTAGAAAATCAGCTAGAGCTTGCCCTTTTACAGCTTTCTGATGTACAAAAGTTATGTCAAACTCTGACAAGAGTAAAGACCATTTAGCAAGTCTCCCTGACAAAACTGGTTTTGTCATGAGAAATTTTAACGGATCCACTCTACTTATCAAGCAGATTGGATGATCTAGTAAATAATGTCGTAGCTTTTGCGACGCAAAGACAAGAGCTATGCAATTCTTTTCGATGAATGAGTAATTTCCTTCGGCCCCTATGAGTGTTCAGCTGAGGTAATATAGGGCGTTTTCCTTACCGTCTTCGTTCTCCTGAGCTAACAAAACCCCAAGCGAGTTATCCATGACTGCTATATATAGGATTAAATGTTTCCCTTTAATTGGAGCAGTCAAGACTGGTGGATGTAATAAATATTCTTTCAAACTATCAAAAGCCCTATGACAATCTTCATTCCATTCGAATGGGACTCCTTTCTTCATTAGACGAGAGAATGGTTGACATCGTCCTGAAAGATTTGATATGAAGCGTCGGATATACGCAAGTCTTCCCTGTAGTCCTTTTAATTCGTGAATGTTCTTTGGAGGTGGCATCTCTATGATGGCCTTGGTTTTCGCTGGATTAACTTGTATACCTCCATGTTGAACAATAAATTTGAGAAACTTCCCTGAAGTGACTCCGAAAGCGCATTTTAGTGGATTCATTTTCAAGTTGTACTTTTGGAGTTTACAAAATTCTTGATATAGGTGGGCCAAGTGATCACCTCTACTCTTTGATTTTACTACGAGGTCATCTACGTAGCATTCGATTGTTTCGTGTAGCAATTCCTTGAATATCTTCGTCATTGCACATTAATAAGTAATTCCAGCATTTTTTAATCCAAATGGCATGACTTTATAGCAAAAGATTCCCCTTGGGGTTCGTAAAGCTGTTAGTTCTTGTGCCATTCGTATTTGGTTGTATCCGGAGTATCCATCCATGAAGGACATGGCTTCACAACCGACAATGGAATCAATCAAGAGTTCTGAAATAGGCAAGGGGAATTCATCCTTGGGACAGGCTGCATTGAGATCTCTGAAATCAACGCATTCCCTAATTTGACCATTCTTCTTCTTGACCGAGACTATGTTAGCAACCCATGCCAGATATTTGACTTCACGGATAAAGTCGGCATTGACTAAATTGTCGATTTCTGCTTCTACCTTTATGGTTATATCTGGATGAAGTCGCCTTTGAGCTTGTTTAATAGGTTTGATGTCAGGATTGACAGCTAATTTGTGAGCGTCAATTTTGACATCTAACCCTGGCATATCATGATATGTCCATGCAAACACATCTTAATTCTTCTTTAAAAAATCGGTATAAGTTGTTAATTCCCCTGTAGAGAGTGTGGCACTCACATAAGTAATCTGAGGATCTTCAAGAGTTCCCAAGTTGACCTCTTGTAGGTCGTCAACGGTGGTTTGTATTCCTTCTTCAAACTGACGAGGAGCGGGAATAGGCTCTTCCGATGCTGGGATAGAGATCATATACGATCCGCGATATTTTGTGGGAATCACTGTAGGGCTATGCCCGAGACCACCTTTTAATGGATGTAAATATCCATCGTTATAGGCTGCCCATTTCTGTGCACGAGATGGTATCGCATCGAAAGGTGCAACCATTCCTATTCCATCTTTTAGACCTCCTTTCGAGAGTTCATATCCCATTTTTTTCATCATATTCGCAGCCTTTTTACTGTATCATGTAAATTGAAGAGGTTCTTTCGAATCCTTATAATCTGACTGGATGGGTACCGAATCAACTTGGGTGAGTGGTTTGGTGAAAGAGTCCAATAGAGGGGGACTAGGTTTCAAGTTTTGGGATAAGTTTTTAACAATTTTGATACAAAAGTTGGCTTTTGGAGGGATTATTTTCTTATTAAAAATGATTTTTCTCTGAGGTTGGGAATAAGGAGCTGAGATGAAGGGTATATAGGTTTCCTTCAGGGTTTTAAAGGAAATAAATTTCTTTTTAGACCGATTTCTTTTAAAAGGGATAGTTTCCTTAACAGGAGTTTTAGAACTTGCCGCCTGTGAGTTTTGTCTAGGTGGCGAGGACTCTGATAATGGTGAGTACTAATCTAATAACTAGAAGTCACTAGTGTGTGTAGATGAAGTAGATATTTCATATAATTTTGCATCAGCAAAATGAGCTTCATCTGGGTGGAAGGGTTGTGGATCAGCTGCTACCCGTTTTTGCTCGCCATTATGAAAATATTTAAAATATTGATGGAGTGTGGATGGAACAACTCCACATTGATGTAACCAGGGTCTTCCCAACAACGCATTATATGATGTATTAGCATCGATCACATGAAACTGGATCTTAGAGGAAAGTTCTTCGATATCTAATCGTAAGTGAATAGATCCTAAGGTTCCTTGTTTATTTTGATTGAAACCTTGAATCATGAGGGTACTGGGTGAGAGGTCTTTAACTGTTCGTCCCACTTTATGTAACACATGTAGTGGTAATAAATTTACAGCAGACCTCCCATCTATCATAAGTCTCGCAAGGCGAACGTCTTCAAGTAGACCCGATATAAAGAGGGGTCTATTGTGTGACTTAAGGTTGGTTTCGAGATCATCATCAGAAAATGTGATAGTACAGACTAAGTCTTTCAAGCTAGTCTCTACCCGACAAACATCCTCTATGGACTTGTCCAGGTTAGAGAGAGTTTTTATCAGTGTTTTCCTTAAACTAGTAGATAAACAAAGCACATCATACACCGAAAGCAAAGCAGGCACTTTCTTTAAATGAGAGAGTACATCATAATTTACATCAGAATTTTCTTTTTTTTTACCTTTATCGGTATTCTTAGAGTTTTTGTCGAATAACGACGTTTCTCCTTGCTTAGTTTTCTTATCGGAACCTTTTGCACCCTTGGGTCGTGATACAATTTCTGTAGACGAAACATGATGATTCTTTGGCTTACGTCGATAAGGTATAACTGGGCGATCGGTACGTTGCTCTATAGCATCTACCTCTTCAATCTGAGTCATGTTGCAAGAAGCAACATTATTAGATTCAACTTGCTCTTTTTTTCATGGAATAACCACTTTATGCCAACCTTCATTATCAGACAAGTTGCCTTCAGAAGCATTCGGTGAAGATAAGCAGTTAATGACATCCTTCATGCAAATATCTTTAATCTGACTCTTGTTAATATCGATATGAGATTTTGATTCTTTCTGTTGGGCTTTGTCATCGCTATCAACAACGTCTGGTTCTTATTGGTTCCTGAACGTTTTAGAACATTCGAGAGGTATGTAATCTCGCAATGTGAGTGGCTGTAATTCTTTCATTTCCACTTCGGATGATGACGATGAAAAGGAAATTATCATCGGTTCAAGTTTCATCTTCTGTACTTTCTTTGACGATTTCATAGGTTCCGGTTGAATCTTTTTTTCTTTCTCTCATTCTCTATGATCCTTCAGCATTTGGAGTGTAGTATAATTTGAAGGACTCTTTTATTTCTCTTTTTACCTTCTCCACAGATTTCTTTAAATTTGCAGATGTTTCTAATGGAACTTCGACTTTGGGTGTTTTCTTCTTCTTGGGAATCACATGCCAACTCCCTTCCTCAGAATCAGGCAATTCTGCCATATATGACTCTTACCAATTAAACTCGCATCACTTACCTTGAGCTTCTTCTATAAAGGACTTGGTATCACAACCCCAGTTCCATTCTGGGAGAGAAGTTTTCTTTTTCCATAAATCTTTAATTCCTGCTTGTTGTATCTGTGTTGCCGCCTACTGTATGCTAGCGCCTTTTCCCATGGATCATCTTGCAAAGGAATTATACCTAACGGACGAGGTGTCGGTGCATCTTGTAAAGGGACTGAACCTAACGGACGAGGTGGTGGTGGTGTTTTCCTCCATTCTCAGGTATCATCGTTAATCCATCCTGATGTGCCTCCAGTAACAAGATGTTGATAATCAGGTAAGCCATTTTTCTGCATCTGTTCTTTCAAGAAACAAGTTGCTTCACTTTCTATCAGTACTTTCTTATTTCGGGCAGTATCCCTCTGTTTCCATTCTCTCTTCCTGCGTCGGCTAATATAGTGGGCAGGGCCTACTTCATCCTCGGATAACGACGAATCAGAGTCCTTGCAAGATGGAATAAACGCATGAAGTTTCGGAAGTGCAGAGTTTGAATTTTTTTCAAGGATAGGAACTGGTGGAAAACCCCCGAAGGTGATCATATTTGTCGTGGCAATGCTATCATTATCTTGTTTAGGAGATTCTGGAGTAAAAGTAATGTCTCCAGAATCAAGAAGACTCTGGACCTTATCTTTAAATATGAAACAATCTTTCAACATGTCCTAACACACGATGATATTTACAGTATAGTGGATCATCTGTTTTATTTTGCTCTTCAGGTCTATGGGATTCTGGTAGCTATATAATCCCACCGTCAATGACGTCATCGAAGATACCCTCGACGTCTTCAATTTTAAATGAATACTTTTTATCTTTCCTTTCTTTCAGAGATTAGCCCTTAGACCAACTTGATCTCTGAGGAGGTGCAAAACTACTATTGGCTCCACCTGCTTTGTTTGATCGATTGTTTTCAGATTCTTCTATTCGCTTGGTTACAGTAAATTGATTACGATCTCTGGTGTCGATTGCTATTGTCGTCGGATAAGATGTAGATGTTTCTGTCTTTCGTTATGTTCCTCTGGGAGAATCCTATTGGTTTCCCCTTGAGTTTAAGCCGATGAAACTTTCTAGTTCTGAAGTTCGTGTAGCGAGATCTTTGAAACTCATGGAATGTCCATAGTAAGGGACTGCTAATTCTTGTCTCATACCAGCCAGGCACGTTTGTACTGCTTCTTCTTCTTCAAACTTGTGTTTGCAATGGATGCTAAGGTTTCTCCACTGCGTAATGTAATCGACGACCCTTTCATTTGGTCGTTGCTTCAATTTAGATAACTCAGCGACCCCTACGGATCTCTGAGTACTAAAGAATCTCTTCAGGAATGCCTCTTCCATCTCTTTCCAGGTCGATATTGACTCGAGTGGAAGTTTCGTGTACCATGTGAATGCAGCTTCCTTAAGAGTCTGTACAAATTATCGCAAAAGTAAAGCGTCGCTTTTTAAAGTTTCACCACAAGCTAAGAGGAAGTGGGCCAAATGCTCAAGTGGGGCACGACTGCCGCTATACTGGGAGAACTTTGGTTGTCTGTACTCAGGTGGAAACGAGACTTCATCATTTTCTGGCGGATATGGCTTGCGATATGTCTGGGAGCTATCCGACACTTTTCGATAACTTTTAAGATTCTCATAAATTAGGCTCTGTACTTTGTTGAGGGATATATTTTCTTCAGTCTCTTTTCGATTATTCTCTCAATCAGCACAGCTATCTGTGCATCACGAGCTGCGATTGTTTGACGCATCTATTCTAGCTGTTCAAGGATGTTGGCACTTTCTTCTGTTGTCAAAACCATCACTGAAAGTACCGTAGGGATGTCTGAAGTCACTAATCCGACGGATGATCCATCGAGATTGGATTAAAGGGAGCTCGAGGAACGAGGGGTGATGGGTGATGAAGAAATAATCCCGACATGTGATTTAGTCAGGTTGGCTATCTCAAGTGATTGCGGGGAATTCATCGGATATGACTGATTAGACCTCGAAGTTCCTGGTGGACTCACCGACGCTGATTGCGATCGGACCTCAGGGAATTCATCTTCGAAAAGGATAGAGTCTAAATCCCCATAAAGTGGGTTGTCAGTACTGGCGAAGGACTTGGGAGAATCCAATTCTTCTTGTTGAGCGTATTTCTCATCTGGATTGGCTCATGCCATAAGACGGGTTGATCGGCGGAGTATGGCTTCCTCAGTCTGAGGTCAAGCCTGCATCACACGACGAACTCCTGATGAAGAGGAGTGAGCAACATTCTTTCCAAATGCTATTGAATTGCTTGATGGAGTAAATTCGGTGAATATCTGCATGGAAGAACCAGCCTAATAAAATAAAAAATCATGAAATAACCAAAGCTTTATAGTTTATTATACCCACATTTTATTTCAGAGAATTTGTTTTATTAAGTAGCTTAAAGATGAGAGGAGAAGTGGGTCCCACCGAGTGTGCCAGAAATTTATAAACAATAAATTTACGTAGGATATAAATCTAACACAAATTAATCATAACAAATTTTCCCTCACTAGAAGAGGGTTTTATTAAAATGGCGAACCTTACACTTTCGGATATCGCAGTCGATTCCTCGTTAATTACATCAAAATTGAATACCTCTGATTGAAAGCTACTAAAAAAAAAAACATAATTATATCTCTGAAATAAACAAAACTAAGATTCTAATTCTAAGTCTTCATCGACATCTTCAATCCGTCATGAGATAGATGGATAGTAGACTATCTTCATCGGAGATTTGAGAAATATGAAATAGGGGACGACGGATGGGAGAATCCCTCCAAAAGCCGGATCCATTTGATCGAAAAATACGAGTCATTACTGGAGCAAGAAACTCGTGGACGAGTCTTAAAACGAATTCTTGTTCTCTGGTCTCAAAGATTAGTTCGAATATCAAATCTATTTTTCGGGCAACTGATTATCAAAAGAGTTATCACTTTCAGTGATAGAGTGTCTAATCAAGAGTTAGATATCATCAAATTCTTTAAAATTTGATGATCATAAATGATTTTATAATGATTTTACCGTTAGATTTTATTAATATCTTAAGATTTGGTCATTGCATAGTAAATCCACCGTTGGATCTCGTTACGATCTCACATTATGATCGTTTGACTAAAAGTCAATGACTCCACCATTGGATTTGATCAAAGTCATAAGATCTGGTTAATATATAATAAATCTATCATTGGATCTCATTACGATATCGCATTATGATCGTTTGACTAAAAGTCAATGATTCTACCATTAGATTTGACCAAAATCACAAGATCTGATCAATATATAATAAATCCATCATTGGATCTTATTACGATCTCATATTATGATCGTTTGACTAAAATTCAATGATTCTACTGTTGGATTTGACCACAATCACAAGATCTGGTTAATATATAATAAATCTACTGTTGGATCTCATTATGATTTCTCAATATGATAGTTTGACTAAAAGTCAATAATTCCATCATTAGATTTGACCAAAATCACAAGATCTAGTCAAAATATAATAAATTTATCGTTGAATCTCATTATAATCTCACATTATGATCGTTTCACTAAAAGTCAACACATCCACAGTTAGATTTGACCAAATTTATAAAATCTGGTCAATATGCGATAAATCTACCGTTAAATCTCGTTACGATCTCATATTATGATTGTTCGACTAAAAGTCAACGAGTCTACCGTTAAATTTGACCAAATTTATAAGATCTGGTCAATATGCGATAAATCTACCATTAAATCCCGTTACAATCTCATATTATGATCGTTTTGACTAAAAGTCAACGAGTCCACTGTGAAAAAATTTATGATCTCGAGGTTAAGGTGCAAACCCTTATTTGAAGGAGTGATGATCCGAACCGCGAGAGAAACTCTAATTATCATAGATTAATATTTTGGATATTATAGTCCAAAATCATTCTTCGGGTTCGTGATTGCAACCCGTATGAGTATCGAATTTATGGTTATAATCCGAGTGTATTAGGAGTTATGCCAAGGGTCGTACTCACGTAGCTTAACTATTTCTAAGTACGCAAGAGATTGGGTACGAGTCATAACGCGTAATCTCAAATTACAATCATAAATCCTACTTAGGAGGAGTCGTAGCTCTTATCCTAAGCGTATCTCCTTTAGGTAAGGGTCGTAGCCCTTATTCTAAATGTCTTAATCCTAACTTATTCCTCTCGTCCACTTTTAAAAAAAAATAATAAAAAAAAGAAGAAGAAAAGAATAATCAGAATTTCGGAGATACTCTAAAATCTTTTTTAGAAGAGTCGGAGATATTTTTGACAGAGCTCTCGTGTCAGAATTTTCGGATCTCTTGCAATGAGGACGGGTCTGCTATTTATAGATTTATGGTAGCGGTTATAGAAGTTACGATCCTACGATTCCAGTAAGGTTTTCATGAAATGAACGGTTGAGAGAGCTGCGTAAGTTTTCGTCTTCACGCGGATTGAGAAAGATTCTTCTCACTTACGTCATTCTTTTCTCATAACCACCTAGGTGGATAAGTGTTTTTCTATCCATCTAGGTGGATAAGTATTTTTCTATCCACCTTGGTGGATAATAATTTTTTTAGCCAGCTAGGTGGCTAGATATATTTTCTATCCACTTAGGTGGATAAAGATTTTTCTAGCCTCCTAGGTGGATAAGTATTTCTAGTCAGCTAAGTGGCTAGGTATATTTTCTGTCCACCTAGGTAGATAAGTATTTTTCTATCCACCTAGGTGCATAAGTATTTTTCTAGCCAGCTAGGTGGCTAAGTATATTTTTCTAGTCACCTAGGTGGATAAGTATTTTTCTATTCACCTAGGTGGATAAATATTTTTCTAGCCAGCTAGGTGGCTAGGTATATTTTCTATCTACCTAGGTGGATAAATATTTTTCTAGCCACCTACGTGATTACGTATATTTTCTATCCACCTAGATGGATAAGTATTTTTCTAGCCAACTAGGTGGCTAGTTATATTTTCTATCCACCTAGGTCGATAAGTATTTTTCTATCCACCTAGGTGGATAAATATTTTTCTAGCCAGCCACCTAGGTGGCTATGTATATTTTTCTAATCACTTAGGTGGCTAAATATATTTTCTATTCACCTAGGTGGCTACGTATATTTTTCTAGCTACCTAAGTAGCTATGCATATTTTTCTAGCCACCTAGGTGTCTGACATAGTTTAGGACTTTAAATCCTAATTAGAGTAGAATTTGTTAAAAAAAAAAAACTATAAACAATCTCTTTTCCTAATCCCTTCTATTAATTTATTCTATCTGATTTTTAAGACTAAGTGGAAAAAGAAAAAGTTCTCAATTCCAAAATTTTCGAGTCAACAATGTTTTATTGAAGGCAGCTAGATATTTGGATTTCCCTGTGCGGCATGTTCTCCCTCAAATGCCCCCTGAAGTCAGGTATGTGAATTATTAATATTATTAATGATCTAATGACTTGAGGGGTGTATATATGGCTTGTTGCAAATTTATCGAAGTATCAATTTGTTTCGATTTCTGTACTTACAAGTTATTTAAGTCATTTGATGCTTCTAATCTTGTAGGTCACCTATAGATTGCTTGTTGTTGCATTGGATAAATCTTCTTTTTTACTTCAAAGGTAAGTTCAAATTAATTTTCTTGGATTTTCTATGATCTGTTTTGGTGCTACATATAAATTGTTTGATGAAATTCCTCACATAATTTCATTAGCGAGAGAAAGCTAATACCCAAAGTAGCATCTGCATTTGAGAAGAACTTATAAAAGTGGTGCATTAGTTTGGCAAGTTGCTATTTATTTTATATAGAAAATTTTTTCATTGTACTGAATCACTTGTAATTTATATATTATTTTTTATAGTTATGGATTGTTTGATAGATAGAAAGTTCTCATCTCCTTTTGTGAGGTGTGGGTCCAGACCACAGTAATAGGAGGTGTACGGGCTAGGCCAATGATGTCCACTAGTGCTCCCACATGCATGGTCATTAAGTTGGGGTCCCAGAATAAGTTGGCAGGAATGAACTTTTTTATAGAAAAGGGTAAAAAGTAGCATTGCTTTTTTAGGATAAAGCACTAAGAAAAAGCACTAACAAAAGTAGGAGTCCTAGTTTAGGATTTCCAACTATATGGTGGAAAAGTTATATAGTGACTTTGAGATTGACTAGCTCACCTCTACCACAATTTTGGGCTGGTAGAGTTGGATGTCATTGTTTAGGTGCACAAATTAATGCTAGTGCTGGGCAAAGTCTTGATGACATGAGCAATAGGAAAAATGAGACCCTTTGGATGGTGGCCAAGTAGTTATATTATAGCTTGTCGTATAGCATAGTTTATATATACTTAGATCTTTATCTTCATTCGATCAAACGAGATAAGTTTTTTATTCAAAACTTGAGAGACATGAAGAAATTTAGTTTAGAGCCTCTAAATCCATGAGAGACGTGATTAAGGCTGTCAACGGGCCGGGCCGGGTTTTTCACCCGGCCTATTTTTTTTAAAATAATTTTGAGCCCGGCCCGATTAGCTATCCGGGCCGGGCCGGGTTCAGCCCGATTTTAAAAAATTTCAGCCCAAACCCAGCCCGACTAGCTATGTGGGCCGGTTTTCTCACTATTTTTTTAAAAAAATATAAGTTTTTTTTTTTAAGGGATCTCAGCTAACCAGACCGGGCCTTACTCTTTGAAGCCCAAACCTGGGCCCATTTCTTATTTAGGCCCTGTCCGACTCGTTTAATAAATTCCTGAAATTTAGGGCCCGAACCCGGCCCATCCGGGCCGGGCCCAGGCTGAAGCTCGGCCCATTGACAGCCCTAGACGTGATCAATGGTGCATCATGAGCCACTAAGTCCATGAGATACGAGTTACTTTTGAAATGCATGATGCCTTAACAAGATCCCGGAGTTCACTTTAGAAAAATAGGGTGTCATTGTTCAGCTCATATACCAGCAGATTTCAGACCAGTTCAGCCTATAGGTAGTTAATTTCATATAAGTTCACTCAGAAATAACATAAATTAGTACCTGCGTATCCCAAATTGCCTTCGAACATCCTCTGTCTCAAGCAGGTCTGTCTTTACTTCAGTTTATTGAAATATAAGATTAGTTTGTTGGTTCTCTCATGGAATTCCGATTTTGATGCTTTTTATTCAGAAATAGCAAGGGAGGCGAATAGTGAAACCGGTGCCGCCGGCCGTGGCCGTGGAGGTGGCCACGGAGGCGGACGGGGATTTGGACGTGATGTTTGTGGGTTTAATCGGGAATTTGGTGCTACAGAGAGCGCGTTAAGTAATGGAGGTTATGCGGTTGAAGATTGAGATGCAGGGAGGCCATCGGGAAGAGGAGGACACGGAGCCTTCGGTGGTGGTGGTCCTCTTGCTCCGTTTTGTGGTGGCCCTGTGGAAAGAGTTTTAGCAATGGGGAGATTGGTGATGGTGATCGACCTAGGCGGCAGTTTGAATGCCGCAGTGGGACAAGACGAGGGTATAGACAAATTATGCTAATTTCTTGTTTTAATGTTTTGCGGTTTTCCTTTTTCTTCCCCCTTAACCTCTGTTTTATGTAGGAGTGAGATTAAACAAGAAGGATTGGGTCGAAATTTTGTTTTATGTAGGAGTGAAATAGAATTCTGTTTTAGGGTCCATATTCCCTAAAACAAAATTAAAGGTCTAAGTCAAGACGTCCAGACTTTGACAAAAGGCTTTTTCCATGCTTGGGATATCTGTCAAAACATAGCTTGTTTCATGGCCTGGTTCATCTCCTAGCTCTAACAAGTAATAGCAGAAGTACAGTGCATTAATGACCTCTCAAATGGGTGTAAGAAGCTTCAAGGGTCGAAAAATGAAAAAACTTATAGTTCTCTCGCAGCTTTTGGTATTGGAGCAGTCTTCGCTGTCGAATCTTCTTAGCCTGGTCACAGTTCCTTCGCTGCAAAAGTTTAGGGAAGATTCGTGGGTAGGGATGAATGGGAAAGAGTGACGGTATCTTTTCGGTTAAAGCTTCCTAGGTCCTCCTATACAGTTAATGTTTACTTTATATGCCGCGTGGGGGAAACCCAAAACCCAGGACGTCCTCATTTGGAGGGGAATGCATGTGCTGGTTCTTTTCCAATCTGTTTCATTGAGAATGAATCTACTGATCATCTTGTGTATCATTGCATTGTCGCACGGAAGGAGTGGTGTAGAGTGCTCCAAAGGTTCGGTTTGGCTTGGTGTTTTCCCTGCTTCTGTGGGGGTTCTTATCGCATCCTGGTGGCACAATTGGTTGTTTAGGGAATGTTCTCTGGCAGCTTTCGCTTATGGCTGTCTTTAGAGTGATCTAGTCCGAGCAGAATTCATGGATTTTTCACCACCAGCAGCGACCTCTTTAGATGTTGCACTCTTCGATGACTGACTTGGCTATCCGTTAGGTGCTGGTTCTCCCCCAATTCTGGGATGCATCCAGGTCTATTATCCTTTGGGATTGGAAAAATTTTCTTGATCCCAGCTAGTCCTTGGGTATTACGTTTTTGAGAAGGCGCTTGCCTTCTTGCTATTGCGGCTGTCCTTTATTCTTTTTTGGATGTTTGTTTTTTTGTTTTTCCTTTCTTCTGCTTTTGGTAGGTGGCAACCATTTTCTCTATAGCTTAATTCTTTGTAATTCTCTATTTTATCCATGGAAATTACACCTTACCGATTAAAACAGAGAAAAAAGGGAAGGAAAAAAAAGAACTAAGAAGTTTCAAGGTTCAATGAAAAAAAACGCTAAGCTCCAAGTT
Source organism: Chloranthus sessilifolius (assembly GCA_021018995.1). Taxonomy (NCBI): domain Eukaryota; kingdom Viridiplantae; phylum Streptophyta; class Magnoliopsida; order Chloranthales; family Chloranthaceae; genus Chloranthus; species Chloranthus sessilifolius. The sequence continues at coordinate 60,552,435 of CM037587.1, forward strand.
ATTTCCTTTGGAGCTCTTATTCACACTTTTTCTCCTCTTTGTCCAGTTTTCGAACATATTATGCCACTCTAGAGAATGTCAATATTGGTGGGGGAAAAGTTAAAAGAGCTTATATGAGAAAGATAACGAAAGGGACATCATTGAGTACAGACGAGAGTCACGAGACTGTTCTGTCAGAGTAGTGTTGGGTGGTCTGCTTTGAGTCCTTATTTGATTACATTAGTTATGGATAAATTAGTAACAAAAATACAAGATGAGATTCCATGGTGTATTGTGCTTGTCAATGATTTAGTAGTGCTAATTGGCTAAAAAAGGAAACAATCAAATAATATGTTGGAACTATAGAGAAAGGCCTTGATGAAAGGCTATAACAGCCCCAGTACGTGGGGTTAAAATCTGGGCAAAACAGTGTGAGATAATGAACTGCAAGTTACCGAGAATAGTTCTTGGTCATCTTAGGGTTTTCAAATTTTTTACTTCTTTTATTTTTTATTTTAGAGTCTTAATGTTTACAATATTTGAGACTATAAGAGACTTTATATTTCCGGTTTTATTTTTGTAAAAGAGAATAGAGATTGGAAGAATTAATTTTGGTCAAATTTTCTAAACTTCTTAGTTACTGTTCAAGACTTTTAAGTCTGAAATATTGGTATTGTGATTTTCTCACGAAAATAGACAATTTTAGAGGAAAAAAGGGGATCAATACCTCTGATTTTATGTTTTTATTTTCAGAAGTTTTAAGACTCTATTTTACTAGTAATGCTTGTCTTCCCAGACCTTATTTGACTGCTAGTAGTTCTGAATATTAAACTGCTACTTGAAGGTTGTTTGGTGTTGCTATTTATTGTACAACTTCCATATCTGCTGCAAGGCTATATTTGGGGTATTTACTGTGCTTACTAATTTTCCTGCATTATCACTCAATCTATAATTGTTAGTGAGCTATAGTTTTGCATTAGGCCTTAGGATTAAGGGTTCTAAAAATTAAATGATTAAAGAAGGAATATATGAGTGAAAATGAGAGCATAAAGGAAGATTTGATGAAGATAGATAATCATTTACTGCCATAATGTCATAGATTTCAGTATGTAGGCTGTACATACAATCGGATGGCAGCTTGGAGGAAATCTCAAAAAAGATCATGGTTGGGTGGGAAAAATAGAGACAGGCGACTGGTGTATTTTGATAATTGAGGGCCACTTCAATAAAGAAACCTTTTTATAGTGTTAGTAAAACCTGATCATATCATGCTGAAATGTGTTGATCTATGACGAGATTCAAGCCAAAAAAATACATGTGGCTGAGATGTGAATGGATGAATGAGTAAGTAGAGAGAGTTTAAGGGAAATAAATAAATAAATAATATTATTTTTTTTTATCACCTACACCGACGGCTGCATCCTGATGTGGTCGGCGTAGGTGGGAGAATATAAAAAAATTAATTAAAAAATATAGAACCCTAGACTTACGGCTGGGAACTGTCGGCGTAAGTACCATTTTTTGTAGTGAGGGTACGCCGACGACTTGATGCCGTCAGCCATACTTCGGTCGGGTAATATAGGATTTATTTTTTTGTTTTTAATATTTCTCAACCTACGCCGACGGCGGCGGCTGCATTTGCAGCCGTCGGTGTAGGTGTCTTATATGCACCTACCAACATAGGTATTTTTTAAATTAAAAAAATAATTATTATAATTATTATAATTATAATAATAATAATTATTATTATTTTAATTTATTTCTTTCCCTCACATCCCCGAAGAGAGCGCTGTTTTTCACAACATGATCGTATGCAGCCTGTGCATCAGACTTGTGTGTGAACACGACCCTGCACTTTGATGATTCTGAATAAATGCACATCCCAGAGAGATCAAGTGGCACGAATCGTGCAAAAATTGCCTTGAGCTGTGATGGGGGTGGTAGTGCTCTCCAGGGAGGGAATTTCATTATCAGCAAAGTGGGTTGTGTGAGCCTCACAGGAAGTTCTGGCTTCTTTACGTAGTCCTGTACAACTGGAATACATTGGTAGCCACTGTACCCAGTAGATTGCTCACAAGCTCTGCAAGCTCAATCTTGACATTGCTGATATCAAATTTTGGCAGTGGACCAAAAGAATTGCATGAACTGATCGTAGTACTACCAAACCGATCAGATTTCTTATGTGAGTCCATACCAACCAATATTTATCGTCCAACTGATTTACATTGTTTCTCCATCTTTCACAATGTTTGGATGCTTCTGTGCATGATCAGGGTTTGTCTCCAGGGTTGTATCCCTCTGCTTCTTTTTCTTTTTCACCGCCATGAAAGATTTCTCGGAGCCCACCCCATCAATGCGCGTTGCCTCAGGAATCTTCCTCATGGACCCAGAAAAACTTCCAATGGTGGCAGCTTGGCTTCCAGCAGAACTTATTCAGTTTGGCACCGGCACTGCTGGAAAAGCAGGAAATTTTAGGGCTCCCTGTGTCATTTGGACTAATTACAGCTTTGCCTACTGCTGCAAAATTCCAGCAGATATGACTCTGATTTCTGTAACAAGTCTGCACGTTTTCTGAGTCCTACAATTTCATCAAGTCTAATTCTTCCAGGAACACCGCCACTAGCTGGAGATGGAATAGTCGGAAAACAAGTAGATATTACAGCTGGAGAATCTACTCGACTGATATTCTCTTGCCCCTTACCTAAATTGAACTTAGTAACTGCCAAATTTATGTCAATAGATCTGGCTCTTTTGCCAGTTCGTCCTTGAGGTGCTGCTTTAATTTCCGGGCTGGCAGCTTTGCTTTGTTCCTGTTTTACTGAAACAGGAAAATTAGTAGAAGTTCTCTTCCGAAAGGCATAATCACCAACCTGGGTGTGATCTCTGGCTGCCTTCTTGAAAGCTAACAGCTTTGCTACATTTTCTTTCAAGAAAATTCTCTGGTCGTTTGGTTCATCCCATGGTTCAAGCATATCTTCCTTTGGTGGATCCTCGGAATGCTTAGGCTTCGTGGAGTCCTTCCTTTCCTCCAAAGCTTCAGTAGTCACCAGAGGACTGCTTAATGGAGCTGAAGCAAACATCAAAATGGCATAGTATAACAAAATAAGGAAGCTATTCAATTTGATAACTACAGAAATCCAAACAGATTCATATGTATATTTGAGGATCAATTTTTTATTTTTTTTTAAGGTGAAAATACTAAATTAATTAGGTAATTTAAGTGACGCACACAGATACAGCAACCATATACCACAGTCAAATAAGGAAGTGGTGAGTTAAGCAAAAGTAAAGGCGGGAATAACTACATAAAACAGTTATGAGGTCGCCCCAATATAAGATAAAAAAATAAATCAAAAATTGTTGTTTGAATTATACAAGTGTGTATTAAAGACCTGAAACTAGAGCTGCAAATGGTTTGGATCAGGGGTGAACAGAACCCGACCCATTTGGATGAGATCAACATTGGGTTGGGTTCAGACAAAAGATCTTGGACCAATTAGTCAATCGAGATCTAAACCCGACCTGTTGAAGACCGGGTCCGGTCCGAGTCAGGTCAGGTCAGGTCAGAATCCAGGTCCAAATCTAATAGATACATAGCCAAAAACTAATTAATTAGTTTACTAATTAAATAAATAGTTAAAGTATCAACCATACCAATGACCCGTGTAAGGAGGAATCCCACTACCTATACCCATACAATTAGCTTTTCCCAAATTTATTCCTTCACACATATATGCTACTAATGTCAAGATGCTATTACAATCCTAATCGTAAATAAAATAAGTAAATACAGCCCATTAACCTATTATATAAAAGAAAAGAAAACTAATATTATATCACTATATATAAATACAACATACTTTAACTGTATAACACAATTAAATTTATGTCAGGTCTAAATCGGATCACATCCGGACCTAGATCCAAAATTAAAAGGACCAAACCCGGCCTGAATAAAACACTGGTCGAATCTGGTCTGGGTCTTGTCTTCAATGTGTACCTAGACCCAAATTTCAATCAGGTCTGGTCGGTCGAGTCCAAATCGGATCAGTTCTCAGGTCATTTCCGGGTGGATATATCTTTGCACCAATTCCAGAAACAGCCCAACTACAAAGATAGGGACATAATAGGGATATGTTGAAGCAAGCAAAGTAAGGGAAAGTCATAAATATATAAATAAATAAGCAAGGGTATCCTCAATAAAAAAGAAATCAAGAAATGTCGTTTAAGATGGTTTTGAGATGTGTGTGCCTTAAAACTCCAATTTGCAACAAAAAAATTGAAGCTACCTTTCCTCCCTCTCTTGTCTTTAACTCTTTTTCAATTGGGAACAGGATATGTCGTTTTCATGCTACTACTTATTTCTCCTACAGTAAACGCGAGCCCTTAAAGGATTTAAACAACTGCGGACTCTTACTCTAAAATAAATCAACCTCCTCTCCCATGTAAACTGTTGGATTCAATTGGATGTTCATGATTTGAAGTTTTGATGTTGCAGCTTTAGACAGGGAACACGAGGGGTTTATTTGATTGAAGAGATGAAAACGGTGGTGGTTGGAGAGATATGCCACCCCAACATATATTTGTAAAGTAGGAATATGAGGCTGCTGTATTTCTATGCAAACTGCAGCTCATTCTGTTCAGATCCAAAGGGCCCAAACAAAATTTAATAAGGGGATTATTTGGGCCTTAAACCAGGCAACAACTAGGGGCTAAAAAATTTGAAATTGGACAAACATATCTAATTTCTGTCATCACATCAGCTATTTATGAAAGAAGCCTCAAGCATTAATGAAGAAAGCTTCATTGTTTAATCCTACATAAAATGAAAAATAGACACCTGAATGGGCAAAGAACTTCTCAGCTGGTTAGTATATATGAAACCAGTAGAGAGTCTTTAGCTCCTGTAGGAATAATTCATGATTCAGTTCCATATTCTAATTTAGAAAAGTGTTGGTTTTGGTTCACTTAAGAAGATACCTAACTTCCCGAACCAATAACAGAAGTGGTGACCATTTGATGCGGGAAAATCGCACGCTAACCCTAAAATAGCGTAAATCCCGCAAGATAGGGGTTAGGGTTCTCGCTTTTCAATTAAAACAAAAAAAATAAAAGGAAAAATAGGGGAAGAAGAAGAAGATCCAAGGAATCGCTCCAAGGAAGAAAGTTGGCCTCACACCAAACCGCAAGCGGGAGAAGAATCACTCTTCTATCGAAAACTCATCTCAAGTTCTCTAGAATTCGCACAAAGCAAAACTCATAATTTTCATTTATCATCAATACTAATTCTCATAAGATATTACAATATGTATTTATAAAGAAAAGAAACCCTAGGAATACTACTTAAAATAAAACTCCTAATCAACCATTAAAACTTTCTAATCTAACGGTCATAATTAATTTCACCATTAATCCCCTTTTTTTATTACGCGATCACATTTGAATGGTCAAACGATGTTCGATTGACGTGGAATTGGTCTTATTTGAAAGCTTATCGAAGTAGATTTCTAACAAGAAAAGAATCACACAATTCCAATACATATTGGTAGACTTATGACCACTTTTTCGATGGTTGCGCATAAAGTGACGAGATTAACAGTCACATATCACATATATGTGTCTGACCCCTAAATAATTCAAATAAGGAAACTAGTCCTAAAACAAGTTACTTATTAAAAGAATCCTAATAAGAAAGGAAACTAAACTTAGATAAAATATTGCCTAAATTAATGTGCAAACGGGTCTTTAACGGGTCTTTTTTAAAAACTCATTCGTGGGTCCATTTTCTCTTTTGACGTCTCCTCTTTATCCGACCACGATTTAAACAAGAGGATCTAAAGTTCGCATCAATCCCCTCTACTTTAAAAAAGTTCAACTTCAAACTTTGGTTGGCATGGATCTTCACGGTCGCGATCACAGACAATATATAGGGAACTTCGATCGGAAGCGGCTTGAACAAGTAAACAGGATTCCACTCGGGCTCGATCTGTTTAATCTTCGATTCTCCAACGGAAATGGACGTCAACATGCAACCAACACGATCTTGGGACCTGTGGGTCGTAGGTGTGATAGTCTTAATTTCGAATAATTGTGCTTCGACGATCTCGGGCTCGAAAGGACTGATTGCGGCAACTTGTTCTTCAATGGTCTCGGACTCTTCAACGGTGTCGAGATTAGCATAAATATTTGATCGTAAGAGATTCTCATCAACCAGTACCGACTCTTCAACCGATTTTGGGGCCATCAAGGGTTCAGGTAGAAGATCGATAACAATTTTAGGTGAGATGAAGTCGGCTAGGGTAATGACGGTGACGAGCTTGAATTTTTGAACGGGCTTTGGGTTATAAGTTGTTACAGGGGCTGCAAGTAGCATAGATTTTACACCATTAATGGATTCTGTAATGGGTGTAGGTTTCACAATGGTTATAGGATGAGAAATTGTTATGGGATTACAACGAACTATTGGTGATGGGGTTGGGTTAACGGACACGGGTTTTGAAAGGTTAAATCTCAAACCTTCATGTCTCACCGATATGATTTCCTCTTGTAGTTTGAGGAGAAAATCCTCAAGAAATTCTTGAACGAGACTCTTGTTTAATGCCTCTGCTATCTGATGTGTATTTGTTAACTCACATCTAATCTCAAGAGTAAATGATCGATCATATAAAGCTGGCCAATATCGAGGTGTTGAATTCAAATACCTCATACTCTGCGATCTACTTTTCACTGCCTCCCATGCTTGTCTAATCTTACTGATTGTCTGATACAATTCAAGGAGCTTTCATCGATCCATGAACGATCCCATTCTAGCCATCATGAATCCATTCAACTCGTGAAAGGCTTCGATAAACTGTTCTTTAATCATGATGGACTTCACGTGCCGAGTGTTAAACCTGGGCTTTGATACCAATTTGATGCAAGAAAATCACACGCTAACCCTAAAATAGTGTAAATCCCGCGAGATAGGGGTTAGGGTTCTCGCTTTTCAATTAAAATAAAAGAAATAAAAGGGAAAATAAGGGTAGAAGAAGAAGATCCAAGGAATCGCTCCAAGGAAGAAAGTTGGCCTCACACCAAACCGCCAGCGGGAGAAGAATCACTCTTTTATCAAAAACTCATCTCAAGTTCTCTAGAATTTGCACAAACCAAAATTCATAATTTTCATTCATCATCAATACTAATTCTCATAAGAGATTACAATGTGTATTTATAAAGAAAAGAAACCCTACGAATACTACTTAAAATAAAACTCCTAATCAACTATTAAAACTTTCTAATCTAACAGTCATAATTAATTTCACCATTAATCCCTTTTTTTATTACGCGATCACATTTGAATGGTCAAACAATGTCCGATTGACGTGAAATTAATCTTGTTTGAAAGCTTATCGAAGTTGCTTTCCAACAAGACAATAATCACACAATTCTGACACATTGGTAGACTTATGACCACTTTTCCGATGATTGCACAGAAAGTGACGGGAATAACAGTCACATATCACATATATGTGTCTGACCCCAAAATAATTCAAATAAGGAAGCTAATCCTAAAACAAGTCACTTATTAAACGAATCCTAATAAGAAAGCAAACTAAACCTAGATAAAATATTGCCTAAATTAATATGCATACGGGTCTTTAACGGGCCTTTTTTAAAAACCCATTCGTGGGTCCACTTTCTCTTTTGACGTCTCCCCTTTATCCGACCACGATTCATACGGGCGGATCTAAAGTTCGCATCACCATTGTTTTCCTTTCTCTTATGATGAAAATGAGAAGCATTTTTTATTTTTGGTCAGAGGTGTACTCCATTGAATCGCTGCCCAAAAAATCTAACTTGCACACAATCATTAGGTAAAGATTATTATCAAAAGCATTAAAAATATTTTCCATTAGAAAGAAATAAAAAGGGCGTGCATTGAGCACTGTGCTCATGAACGAATACAAGTATAATTAACTCAAATATCAAATGTGTATTATGTAACAGCTCACAAAATTTGAGCCCAAATATACCGGGCACGGACTTGGGTAGGGTCGGACTTATGCCTAACACGGGACATAAAGGACTGATGTGAATTGGGTATTAAAAACTGATAAAAATGTGGGGCCCTTACTGGTCTAGTATATTTATTAAACGAAACCAGGTATCACATACACTCACCAATATGTATATTAGATATACTTATGTTTTTACACCAGCCATATACCTATAACAGTGTATTACATACTACACCTGATCTTTATACTATTCCGTACACTTATAATCAGTGTAATAGAAATATAGTGAGACTAAGCTTTATAAGGCTTATACGCATATACACTGAAAACTGATATTGACACTACATGGGATTCCAACTCTATATGGCTTAGAAGCTTTTATACGCTAGTTGACTACATGTAGGCGTAAGTCATAGTAAACACCATGCACGCAAAGTGTAGCGACCTACAAAGCTCTCCCACTACCTTTCTCCTCCTTCACATTTTGAACTTTGGAGAAATTGACCTGCATACTACTCTCTCTCTCTAATCCTCCTACAGAACCTCACTATCTTCGCTACATGAGTCACTGTTGCATAAACCAAACTCACCCTCCATTCATCTGTCTAAGCACTGTCTCTACACATTTAGCCCCAGCCTCTCTGATCGGAAGGGATGATAAATATCGCCCTCACGACTAACGACATCAGATCGTAAAACCCTTGCGAGAACATTCCAATACGTCGCAATTATAGAATCCACCAAAAGGTACTTCGTAAAATGAATCACGTAATAGATTAGTTCCTTTTCATTAGTTCGTTTAAAATAAATTATAGGTCTTTGATGCCGACTCCATGAGATTGGATCGACAATTCAGAGAAATAGGATTGTGTGAGGGTTTCCGAAACCTTGCCTCCAATTTAATAATACCAATGAGTTCTTTGTGCGACGTATAAAAGACAAGATAGTGTGAAAATAACTTGTACGACGTATAAAAGATAAGATAGTGTGAAAATAACTTGTGTGCAAAGTGTAGAAAGCCCCAACTGACTAAGAAACCAAAAATCAGAGAAGAGTAGAAGAGCACCAGCAGCAAGTCAGATTCATTAGGCTTGCCACGGTAACCTCACAAGCTTGCCGCGGCAAGGGCTCAGCTGAAGGGCATGCCGCGGCAACCCTGCACCTTGCCGAGGCAAGCCTGTGTCTTGGCCTGTGTGTGTTGTGTTAAGCCTTCTGCTTATGTGTGTATGCTGTGTTGAGCCTGAGGTCTAGTCACTCACATATTCATTACGTAAGGAGCCATAGTGACCCAGTGTGTATTCTAAACATGTTTAATGTATTTTAGGTGCTCACAAAGAACTCATAAAAAGAGATTTTTGCTTGGATGCATGCATGCACGCGTAACACGTACCTTGATCGCAAGGTAGGGATTTCACCTTGCTTGTTATATGTTGTTTTATCAAATTCGTGTCACTGATGCAAGTAGTAAATGCTCGATATTTTTAGAATTGTTAAGCAAAAAATATTGATATATTATAACGATTATAACTTAAATTTCCATGCTTTTGTAGTCAGCATCTTGCCATGCTATGGTATATAATTTCATTCCTAGATGGGCTTGATGTCTTTGGTAACTACTTGTGTACCTTGCATCTGATATATCGTGGTACTCGACTTGATAAGTTCCAGTTCTTGATTTGTTCGATCTGTGCATATGCTATATGATCCATGTCATCGCTTCGTGTGTCTGTAATTGTAAGATCTAGTTCAAGTGATCTTGCTAACTCGGGAGCTTGAATGTCTCAGTTCAAGTGATCCCGCTAACTCGGAAGCTTGAATGTCTTGGTTTACGTGATCCTGCTAACTCGGGAGCTTGACAAGTGATCTCGCTAACTCGAGACCTTGACGTACTCGGTTCAAGTGATCCCGCTAACCTAGGAGCTTGAAAATCTTGTTTCTTATCTAATAGTTTGTTTAAGCTAAATCTGTTTCAGCATGATTCCTTGTTTCAGCATGATTCCTTGTAATTGTTTCGACATGATTCCTTGTATTTGTTTCGACATGAATCCGTCGCATGATAAATTATTAGCTTAACTAATTGTTTGTTTATGTTTTATGTTGCAAGAATAGATACATGATAAGATAAGATGTGCTTAGATTAGTATGTTATGCACTAAAAACATGAATTGGCATTCTAACGTATAAGTTAGCATTGTTAATTCCCTACTGAGCTTAAATGATAGCTCATCCTACAACTTCGTGTCTTAGCTGCAGGTCTTGACCCTGAGAACAAGGGTGATCCTATATACCAGCTAGAGGAGGAGGAGGAAGAGGACGAGGAGGACGAGGAAGAAGATTTTGCTGAGGACATCTTTCCTAAGTAGGTTAGAGAGAAAGCATGCTTGAGAGAGATCTTTAGAACCTTGTATAAAACAACATTATATGTTTTGAAGAGATATTCAGTACTTCATGCATAGGTTTTTTTTTCCATTGTTTAGATGACGGGTGGCCGTCATCGGTGGAAAGCTATACATAGCGTCTGTTAGTTTTATTTATATCTCTTGCTATTTTACTGCTTTTAATAGATGAATGAATTTCAGTTTTTGCCATATTGTCTTCATATCAGAGTTGTTAAAATTTGCTTCCGCAAATATAATACTTTACGATGACGGAGAGGAAGGGGTCGACCACCGTTACCGCACTGGCCCAAATGCAATTCCAGTGACAGGCTATGAGTACGACACTGCCTCGGGAAGCGGAGAAAACGTGCATATGGCAGAGAGCCAAACTACAATGGGGAAGTTTGCTGAGTATACTCCTCCGGTAGCAGTTGCTAATCAGATGAGGACTTTTCCCAGAGTCGAGCAAAATGTCGGACAAAATCCGCAGTTGATGAAAACCACGGTAAACACTATGGCTATGCTAGCTGTGAGAAGACCCCCAGAAGGTTTTCAAGAGTTTGTACGACTCCGACCGTCGAGTTTCTATGGTCAGCACGACCCAATGGAAGCTGAGAAATGGCTAACACAGATCAAAAAGGTGCTTCAAAGAGTTGGATGCACTGAGGTCGAAAAAGCTAGCTGGGCAGCATATAAATTGGAAGGTGAAGCAGATCCCTGGTGGCAATCTGTAGAAAGGACGAGAATGCCTAGAGTACCTTAGACTTGGGTAGAGTTCACTGGAGCCTTCAATGAAAAGTATTTCCCGGCAACCGAGAGATACTGGATGGAGGTTCAGTTTACGACCTTAGTACAGGGCCAGATGACTGTCAGGGAGTATGAGGTGGAGTTTACTTGACTTTCTTGAATTGCTCCATTACTCATAGCCACTGAGCTCATGAAAACACAGAAATTTGAACATGGGTTGAAGCCCCTTATCAAGGAGAGAATTTCGTTGTTTTAAGCAACAACATACTCACATGTGATAAAGTTGGCCCTTATAGCAGAAATCGATGTTGGAAGTATGTTCAAAAGGAGAGAGGAACAAAGTAGAACCAGAAAAGCTCCATCTCAGTCTTTTAGTTCCGATCAAGTCAGTATGCGACCGCGATACCCAGTGCAGGCAGCATTCTAACTTGTTGCAGTAGCTTATCCACGGCCCTACAATCCAACAACTTTACCACCATTACCACCTCGAATTCCAAAAACTTTGAACCAACCCATTCAGTCTGTATCTAGAGGTTTACGAGCACGACCGACAGTTTCCCGCACGGGATCCTATACAGCTTCCTCGGCAGCTTCAGTCGATAACGAATGTCGAAAGGTATCTAGTGTGTCCTTTCATTGTGGTAAGATGGGACGTCGGATTAAGGATTGCCCAGAGATGGTGGGAACGACGTCAAAGACGGGATTAGCCTTACAATCGGCACGACCTACGATACAAGGCCGAGCTTATGCTGTAACGACACAAGGTGAACAAACCAGCAACGATATTATTCAAGGTATGTATGTTCATTATTTCTTAAGTTATAGGTTTCTTTACTTAGCTTTTAGATAAAGAAGGTGCATCTAGTTCATATTAGATATGTGTTGTGTTTAGTACACTGCATTCTTTTCACTAGTTCTATAACTTATGTCTGAGAAGAACTTAAACCTGACAAACTAATACATGTACTATAGGGATATTACAAATGTATCCAAAGTGTGGTTACTTATGTTATAAAGCATGAGTTTTGATAGATCCTGGATCCATACACTCATTTGTCGCACCTCCGTTTGATGATTGGTTGAAAGCCACCCCAGAGCATCTTGAGTTTATTTTAGATGTATTAGTCCCGATTGGACATTCTGTCACTACGGACATTGTATATCTCTCAATTATCGTCTTGATCCAAGATTTATGGGAATACTAACGAGCCGCCCACTTGATCTTACTTGATATGTAAGGATTCGACGTAATCCTTAGCATGGATTGGTTATCCAACCACCATGCGACCATTGATTGTCGAAATAAGATTGTTACTTTCCGGCCCCAAGGGAGGAAATCAGCTAGATTTTTCGGCATGTAGTCAACTAAACTCCCTTTCATCTCAGCAATCCGAGCACAACGATTACTTGAAAATGGTGCTAAAGGGTATATCACATTCATTCAAAGTCAAGATTATGAGGAAAAGAAAATCACACTTTCCGATGTACCGATTGCCTGTGAATTCCCTGACGTTTTCCCTGATGAGTTGCCAGGATTACCACCTGAAAGGGAAGTGGAATTCGCTATTGATCTAGCCCCGGGCACCAAGCCGGTATCAAAGGCACTGTATCGAATGGCACCAACAGAGTTGAAAGAACTCAAGGAGCAGTTACAAGAGCTTCTTGACAAAGGGTTTATCAGACCGAGTGTGTCTCCGTGGGGAGCACCAGTGTTGTTCCTGAAGAAGAAAGATGGATCAATGCGTCTCTGCATCGACTATCGTCAATTAAATAAGCCGACGATTAAGAATCGTTATCCGCTCCCCAAAATTGACGATCTCTTTGATCAGTTACAAGGAGCAAGGTGTTTTTCGAAGATTGATTTACGATTGGGATATCACCAGATGAAGGTGAAAGCTGAAGATATTTCGAAGACAGCTTTTCGGACACGATATGGTCACTACAAGTTTCTCGTCATGCCCTTCAAGTTGACCAATGCGCCTGCATCATTTATGGACTTGATGACTCGAGACTTCAAGCCTTACTTAGATCAGTGTATCATGGTTTTCATAGACGATATACTTATCTACTCAAAGACAAGAGCAGAACATGAAGATCATCTGCGTCTTGCTTTGCAGACATTGAGAGATTCTCAGTTGTATGCCAAGTTCAGTAAATGTGACTTCTGGTTAAATCAAGTCAGTTTTCTAGGCCATATCATCTCTGAAGCCGGTATTACCATCGATCCTGCAAAGGTAGAAGCTATAGTGAAATGGGAGCAACCACGAACTGTAACCGAGATCCCCAGTTTTCTAGGTTTAGCAGGATATTACCGACATTTTGTAAAGGGATTTTCGATACTTGCTGGACCACTCACGCAGCTCACTCTTAAGAATGTTAAATTCGAGTGGACTAAGTTGTGTGAGCAGAGTTTCCAGGAATTGAAAAGGAGACTTACCTCCGCACCCGTACTCGCCATACCATCAGACAGTGGTGGGTTTGTTGTATTCAACGATGCCTCGTATAGTGGGTTAAGTTGTGTATTGATTCAAAGGGAGCGTGTGATTGCTAATGGTTTCTGACAGTTGAAAGATCACGAGAAGAATTACCCCACTCATGACCTGAAACTAGTAGCGGTCAATTTTGCATTGAAGATCTGGAGGCACTACCTTTATGGTGAAACCTTCGCGATTTTCACCGATCATAAAAGTCTCAAGTATCTCTTTACGCAAAAAAAAGCTAAATTTGAGGTAGAGAAGATGGATGGAGTTCTTAAAGGACTATAACTGTTCTATCAAGTACCATCCTGACAAAGCTAATGTTGTTGCTGATGCGCTAAGTCGGAAGTCATTCGCTCAGCTATCCCATCTTGTGACACGACTACAAAGATGAAAATTGCTCAATGACATAGTGTCATCCAGTGCCACCCTTAAGGTAACATCAATTGGAGGTTTGCTTTCCACTGTTATGATACGATCCACACTCTTCGATAGGATCAGAGAACTCCAAATGCATGATGCATAGCTTAATGCCATCAGACAGGGAGTACTCAGTGGGCTCCAGCCGAATTTTTCTATTAAGGACGATGGGTCCTTATTATTTCGAGGCCAAGTATGTGTACCAAATGATAGTGCATTGTGTCATGAGATTTTAGAACAAGCTCATAAGTCAGCTTATATTATTCATCATGGTAGTACAAAAATGTATAAGGATTTGAAGAAGACGTTTTGGTGGAATTGGCTGAAATAAGAGGTGGCGGAATATGTTGCCAAATGTTTGATCTGCCAACAAATGAAGGTCGAACACAAGCATCCTGCTGGCCTATTACAGCCACTGCCCATTCCAGAGTGGAAATGGGAGAATATTTCAGTGGAATTTATCCTTGGCTTGTCCCGTACGTAGAAGGGTTATGATGTGATTTGGGTGATTACATATCGTCTCCCCAAATCAGCACATTTCTTACCCTACAGCACACGATATATAACGTCTAAACTAGTCGAAGTCTATCTGAAGGAGATAGTTCGACTACATGGGATACCAGTGAGAATCGTGTCAGATCGCGATCCTTTATATACTTTACGATTCTGGCAGAGTTTTCAAGAAGGAATGGGTTCAAAGTTGGAATTTAGTTCTACATTACATCCTCAAACTGACGGACAGACAGAAAGGGTAAATCAGGTGATAGAAGATATGTTACAGGCATGTATGTTGGATTTCCAAGGATCGTGGGATAAACACTTACTCCTAATCGAATTCACATACAATAACAGTTTTTAGTTGAGCATCGGCATCGCACCATTCGAAGCATTGTATGGGCGTCGATGTAAATCTCCGATCAACTAGGAAGAAGCTAGCTAACATCTCATTTTGGGCCCTGATTTGATAGAAAGTATGAATGAAGTGGTACGCGTCATTCGTGAGGGACTTAAGAGTGCTCAGAGTCGGCAAAAGAGTTATGCTGATCTCAAGCGAACCATTATTGATTTTCAGGTATCCAAAACAACTATATGTATACTTGTCACGTTGAATTTCATTACGTATATTGTATTTCTAACATGTGTCATATAGATTGGCAATCGCGTCTTTATCAAAATTTCTCCAACAAAGGGCGTGATGCGATTTAGGAAACGCGGCAAGTTAAGTCCTCACTACATCGGACCATTCCACGTCTTGGGCAGAGTTAGTGAGGTAGCATACCGAGTTGCTTTACCTCCACACTTAGCCAGCATCCAAGACGTCTTCCACGTGTCTATGCTGAGAGTATATCAGAGATCCAACCCACTAGTTGAATTATCAACCACTCAACGTCCAGGAAGATTTGACGTTCACCGAAGAACTAGTTCAGATATTGGATCGCAGAGATCAAATCTTCAGAACGAAGTGTATTCCACTTGTCCGGGTTCAATGGCGTAATCATGGTTCAAATGAAGCTACGTGGGAACGTGAAGTTGACATTCGCGATCAGTATCCCCAGCTATTTACATAGGTAAGTCAATTGGTATATCAGTTAGGTTATGATATAAAGTTGCCATAGGCAATACTATTAAACTGGACATAATTTTGCATGCATCATAAATTACTACTTTATGCGATAAATTCGTAGGATATAATTTTGCATACTTCTTATATGACCTATGAAATAAATACAAATTTTAAACTACACTCAAACAGTATCAAGAGAACTACTTAGTATAGTTAAGCGATTTTTCTCACATTTACGGTAGGAATTAAATTTTTCGAAGGTCTCCGAAGGATGAAAATTGGCATACCACAATTTTTGAGGACCTATAGGGATGTGAGACAGAGAGTGATGTCAACGAGTTGACCCAAAACTAACTAGTAGGCCTCGACATCACCGAGCCAAGGCCTTACGACCTTGCCGTGGCAAGCATGATAAGTTGTCGCGGCAACTGAGAACAGATTTAAGTGGGGCCGAAAACCCTGAAACTCTATTTTCCCTTGTCATTTTCGTGGTGGGGTCTCTAGTCATCTACCTCCCATGACACGCACACACCCCATTTTAAGTTCAAAACTCTCCCGATCTCGCGCCATATCGGTCACATGTTGGAGAATCGCGTTTGGCATAGCTTCTCCATCTCAATTTTCTGCATTATATTCCGAATTTGGGTGCGTCTTTGAGATAAAACCCACGTTTTCCTCTCTTGCTATTTCCTTTTGTTTATTATAACTACCATGCCTCCGAGGAAGACCACGGCTTCCAAAATTACGCCCGTACGCTCAAAAGTGTCGGCAAAGGCTAAGGGCAAAGCTCCATCCACATCCCAATATCATGCCGATCCACCCGTGGATCGTGAAGAACCCGTTTCATGGTGGAACGCGAAAGCAATGGAACCTGATTGGCTGTTTGACAAATCCTTGCTCATACCGACTGACATGACCGCATGGTCGTTACGTTACCTTGAACAAGCAGGTCTAGATGCCCTCTTCCAGCCCGTACATCCGCATTTTTATCCACGACTTGTACAACTATTTTATCAAAATTTAAAACTTGTCGAGTTCTACGGACAACTAGATATCGAGATTGATGGCTGCAAATTTCATTTTGAACTACAAGACATAGCCAAGGCTATGGATTGTAGTGCGACATATGATGCGAGCCAAGGTCTCCGAGCCCCTCGCCAAAATGATTGGAGGACAAACCGCTCTTGGTCTCTTTGTCGTCGCAGTCAGTTACCAAAAAAAATGTGGTTTTTAGATGTTCCATTTAGGAACAATCTATACCCCATGCAACATGAGCGTGAGCGACACGACGCTCTGTTGCAAGCCCTTTTTTCCGTTCATGAAAACCGATAGGCTAATGCCCCGAAAGTAGTTTGGGAGGGTATTAAGTATGTCAGTGTTCATCTCCTCAGTAATGTTGCCGCCCCTATGCCAGCTTGTCCTCATGTGCGTCTTTTTTCCTGACTCCTTAAGGGTCATCAAGACGCCACTAATATGGACCCTATCAAATACCCCTTGGGGGGGGAACAAAGAACCGACCATATTTGTGTGTTTACCCCCGCCAAATAGAAAAACACGTATCAACGATCTCATGTTGCTATGAAAACCCAACAACCACCCCAACCATGTGCGCTACCCCACAACAGCCTAGAGCCATACCCTCATAACCAAACCAAGAGGAACCAATCCCATCTCAAGGAGAGGCCCTTACACTCTCCAATATTGCTCGTCAGATGAGGGAAAACCACCAATAGACCCTCCAACAATTTGATATCCTCCACCAAAATAATTACATGCTCCACCAACGTGTAGACTACATTGAAGAGGCCACCACCATTTTAATGGAACACACCTTCAAGACTGCCTCAGTACCTTATGTTGGTAGAGCGAGAAATTTCGAATCAACTTACACTCGAAACGCAGCCACATTGGTGTCGGAGGTCGCTCAAAAGGATACTGGACCATCCTCAGCCGGTGAACGCCAGAGTGGACCTCAGCCTGGTGCGTATATCACTCGTTTTTACATGGTCTTTGTTTTTTGTACTTATAGACTGCTATATAGATAAATCTGTTCTATGGTTAGCATATAGATAAATCTGTTGTGTGGTTAGCAAATAGATCTACCTGTCGTGATTTATGCCTCTCCAATTTTGTTTCTTCAACTACACTTCCTTCTATGCTTTGGTTACTTGATAGAAAGTTGTTCAACCACTCAATACACTCCCTGTTTTCTGTTTCGTCATTCATCCTTCGTCATCTTATTTATATTCGAGGACGAAAATCCCTTAAGGTGGGGAGGGTGTAACAACTCACAAAATTTATACCCAAATATACCGGGCACAGACTTGCGTAGGGTCGAACTTATGCCTAACACGGGACATAAAGGACTGATGTGAATTGGGTGTTCAGACCTGATAAAAAAGTGGGGCCCTTAGTGGTCTAGTATATTTATTAAATGAAACCAGGTATCACATACACTCACAATTATGTATATTAGATATACTTAAGTTTCTACACCAGCCATATACCTATAACAGTGTATTACATACTACACCTGATATTTATATTATTCCCTACACTTATAATAAGTGTAATAGAAATAAAGTGAGACAACCTTATAAGGCTTATACGCATATACACTGAAAACTGATATTGACACTACCTGGGATTCCAACTCTATATGTCTTATAAGCTTTTATACGCTAGCTCACTACACCTAGGTATGAGTCATAGTAAACACCATGCACGCAGAGTGCCGCAACCTACAAAGCACTCCCACTACCTTTCTCCTCCACATTTTGAACTTTAGAGAAATCGAACTGCATACTACTCTCTCTAATCCACCTACAGAACCTCACTATCTTCGCTACATGAGCCACTGTTGCATAAAACAAACTCACCCTCCATTCATCTGTCTAAGCATTGTCTCTACACATCTAGCCTCAGCCTCTGTGATCGAAAGGGATGATAAATATCGCCCTCACGACAAACGACATCAGATCATGAAACCCTTGCGAGAACATTCCAACACGTCGCAACTAAAGAATCCACCAAAAGGTACTTCGTAAAATAAACAACGTAATAGATTAGTTCCTTTTCATTTGTTCGTTTAAAATAAATTATAGGTTTTTTATGCCGACTCCATGAGATTGGATCGACAACTCAGAGAAATGGAATTGTGTTAGGGTTTCTGAGTCAAAATCTTCGATTATCACGCTCTGGACCCTTGCCTCCAATTTAATAATACCAATGAGTTCTCTGTGCGATATATAAAAGACAAGATAGTGTGAAAATAACTTGTGTGTAAATTGTAGAAAGCCCCAGCAGACTAAGAAACCA
Source organism: Chloranthus sessilifolius (assembly GCA_021018995.1). Lineage (NCBI taxonomy): Eukaryota > Viridiplantae > Streptophyta > Magnoliopsida > Chloranthales > Chloranthaceae > Chloranthus > Chloranthus sessilifolius. The sequence goes on from CM037587.1 coordinate 60,571,315, forward strand.
AAAAATAGAGAAGAGCACCCGCAGCAAGTCAAATTCATCAGGCTTGCCGCGGGAACCTTGCACCTTGTCGAGGCAAGCCTGTGTCTTGGCCTGTGTGTATGCTGTGTTGAGGCTGAGGTCTAGTCGTTCACATATTCATTACGTAAGGAGCCATAGTGACCCAGTGTGTATGCTAAACATATTTAATGTATTTTAGGTGCTCACGAAGAGCTCATAAAAAGAGATTTTTGCTTGGATGCATGCATGCACGTGTAACACGTAACCTTGATCGCAAGGTAGGGATTTCACCTTGCTTGTTATAGGTTGTTTTATCAAATTCATGTCACTGATGCAAGTAATAAATGCTCGATATTTTTAGAATTTTTAAGTGAAAAATATTAATATATTATAACGATTATAACTTAAATTTCTGCACTTAAATTTCTATGCTTTTGTAGTCAGCATCTTTCCATGCCATGGTATATGATTTCGTTCCTAGATGGGCTTGATGTCTTTGGTAACTACTTGTGTACCTTGCATCTGATATATCGTGGTACTTGACTTGATAAGTTCCAGTTCTTGATTTGTTTAATCTGTGCATATGCTATATGATCCATGTCATCGCTTCGTGTGTCTGTAATTGTAAGATCTGGTTCAAGTGATCCAGCTAACTTGGGAGCTTGAACGTCTCGGTTCAAGCGATCCCGCTAACTCGGGAGCTTGAATGTTTTGGTTTAAATGATCCTACTAACTCAGGAGCTTGACAAGTAATCCCGCTAACTTAGGAGCTTGACATACTTGGTTCAAGTGATCCCGCTAACTCGGGAGCTTGAAAATCTTATTTCTTATCTAATAGCTTGTTTAAGCTAAATCTGTTTCAGCATGATTCCTTTTAATTGTTTCAGCATGATTCCTTGTATTTGTTTCGGTATGAATCCGTCGCATGATAAATTATTAGCATGACTAATTGCATGTTTATGTTATATGTTGCTAGAATAGATACAAGATAAGATAAGATGTGCTTACATTGGTATGCTATGCATCAAAAACATTAATTGACATTCTAATGTATAAGTTAGCAATGTGAATTCCCTGCTAAGCTTAAATGATAGCTCATCCTACAACTTCGTGTCTTAGCTGCATGTCTTGACCCTGAGCACGAGGGTGATCCTACAGACCAGCCAAAGGAGGAGGAGGACGAGGAAGAAGATTTTGCTGAGGATTTCTTTTCTAAGTAGGTTAGAGAGAAAGAATGCTTGAGAGAGATCTTTGGAACCTTGTATAAAATAGCATTATATGTCTTGAAGAGATATTCGGTACCTCATGTATAGGTTTTCTTTCCATTGTTTAGATGACGGGTGGCCATCATCGGTGGAAAGCTATACATAGCGTCTATTAGTTTTGTTTATATCTCTTGCTATTTTACTACTTTTAATAGATGAATGAATATCAGTTTTTGTCATATTGTCTTCATATCAGAGTTGTTAAAATTTGTTTTCGCAAATGTAATACTTTACGATGCCTCCACGACGAGGGAGAGGAAGGGGTTGACCACTGTAACCCCATCGCACTGGCCCAAATGTAATTCCAGTGGCGGGCTATGAGCATGACACTGCCCCGGAAAGCGGAGAAAACGTGCATATGGCAGAGAGCCAGACTACAATGGAGAATGTCGCTCAGCATACTCCTCTAGTAGCAGATGCTAATCAGATGGGGACTATTCCCGAAGTCGAGCAAAATGTGGGACAAAATTCGCAGTTGATGGAAACCATGGTAAACACTATGGCTATGCTAGCTGTGAGAAGACCCCCAGAAGGTTTTCAGGAGTTTGTACGACTCCGACTGCCGAGTTTCTATGGTCAGCATGACCCAATGGAGGCTAAGAAATGACTAACATAGATCGAAAAGGAGCTTCAAAGAGTTGGATGCACTGAGGTCGAAAAAGTTTGTTGGGCAACATATTAATTGGAAGGTGAAGCAGATCCCTGGTGGTAGTCTGTAGAACGGACGAAAATGCCTGGAGTACCTTGGACTTGGGCAGAGTTCACCTAAGCCTTCAATGAAAAGTATTTCCCGGCAACCGAGAGATTCCGGATGGAGGTCCAGTTTGCGACCTTAGTACAGGGCCAGATGATGGTCAGAGAGTATGAGGCGGAGTTTACTCGCCTTTCTCGATTTGCGTCATTCTCATAGCCACTGAGCTCATGAAAACACAGAAGTTTGAACTTGGGTTGAAGCCCCTTATCAAGGAGAGAACTTTGTTGTTTCAAGCAATGACATACTCACATGTGATAAAGTTGGCCCTTATAGCAGAAACCGATGTTGAAAGTATGTTCAAAAGGAGAGAGGAACAAAATAGAACCGTAAAAAGCTCCTCGCCTTTTAGTTCCTCAAGTCGTCAGGCGATACCCAAAGACAAAAAGATTCCAACTTGCTGCAGTAGCTTATACGCGACCCTACAATCCAACAACTTTACCACCATTACCACATCGAATTCCACAAACTTTGAACCAGCCTGTTCAGTCTGTATCTAGAGGTTTACGAGCACGACCGGTAGCTTCTCGCATGGGATCCTATACAGCTTCGTCGGCAGCTTCAGCTGATATCGATGGAAAGTGTGGGAAGGCACACAAGACAGACGAATGCCGGAAGGCATCTGGTGCGTGCTTTCGTTGTGGTAAGATGGGACATCGGATTAATGATTACCCAGAGATGGTGGGAACGACATCAAAGACGGGACCAGCCTTATTATCGGCGCGGCCTACGGTACAAGGCCGAGCTTATGCTGTAACGGCACAAGGTGTACAAACCAGCAACGATATTAGTCAAGGTATGCATGTTCATTATTTCCTAAGTTACAGGTTTCTTTATTTGGCTTTTAGATAAAGAAGGTGCATCTATTTCATATTAGATATGTGTTGTGTTTAGTACACTGCATTCTTTTCACTAGTTTTATAATTTATTCCTGAGAAGAACTTAAACCTAACTAACTAATACATGTACTATAGAGATATTACAAGTGTATCTAAAGGGTGGTTACTTATGCTTTGATAGATCCTAGATCTACATGCTCATTTGTCGCACCTCCATTTGATGATTGGTTGAAAACCACCTTATTTTAGATGTATTAGTCCCGACTAGACAGTTTGTCACTATGGACATTGTATATCGCTCAATTATCGTCCTGATCCAAGATTTCTGGGAATACGAAGCAGCCGCTGACTTGATCTTACTTGATATGCAAGGATTCGAGGTAATCTTTGGCATGGATTGGTTATCAGACCACCATGCGACCACTGATTATTGAAATAAGATTGTTACTTTCCTGCCCCAAGGGAGGAAATCAGCTAGATTTTTTGGCATGCAATCGACTAAACTCCCTTTCATCTCAGCAATCCGAACACGGCGATTACTCGAAAATGGTGCTAAAGGGCATATCGCGTTCATTCAAAGTCAAGAACAGGAGGAAAGAAAATCACACTTTCCGATGTACCAATTGCCTGTGAATTCCCTGATGTTTTTCCTAATGAGTTGCTAGGATTATCACCTGACAGGGAAGTGGAATTCGCTATTGATTTAGCCCCGTGAACCGAGCCGGTATCAAAGGCACTGTATTGAATGCCACCAACGGAGTTGAAAGAACTCAATGAGCAGTTGAAAGAGCTTCTTCACAAAGGGTTTATCAGACCGAGTAGGTCTCCGTGGGGAGCACCAGTGTTGTTCATGAAGAAGAAAGATAGATCGATGCATCTCTGTATCGACTATCGTTAACTAAATAAGCTGACGATAAAGAATCGTTAGCCGCTCCCCAGAATCAACGATCTCTTTGATCAGTTACAAGGAGCAAGGTGTTTTTTGAAGATTGATTTACGATCGTGATATCACCAGATGAAGGTAAAAGCTGAAGATATTTCGAAGACAACTTTCCGGACACGATATGGTCACTACGAGTTTCTCATCATGCCCTTCGGGTTGACCAATGCGCCTGCATCATTTATGGACTTGATGAATCGAGTCTTCAAGCCTTAGATCAGTGTATCGTGGTTTTCATAGACGATATACTCATCTACTCAAAGACAAGAGCTGAACATGAAGATCATCTGCGTCTTACTTTGCAGACATTGAGAGATTCTCAGTTGTATGCCAAGTTTAATAAATGTGACTTTTGGTTGAATCAAGTCAGTTTTCTAGGCCATATCATCTCCGAAGCCGGTATTACCGTCGATCCTGTAAAGGTAGAAGCTATAGTGAAATGGGAGCAACCACGAATTGTAACTGAGATCTCAAGTTTTTTGGGTTTAGTAGGATATTACCGACATTTTATTGAGGGATTTTTGAAACTTGGTGGGCCACTCACGCAGCTCACTTGTAAGAATGTTAAATTCAAGTGAACTGAGTTGTGTGAGCAGAGTTTTCAGGAGTTGAAAAGGAGACCTACCTTCGCACCCGTACTCGCCATACCATTAGGCAGTGGTGGGTTTGTTATATTCAGCGATGCCTCGTATAGTGGGATAGGCTGTGTATTTAATCAAAGGGAGTGTGTGATTGCTTATGGTTCCCGACAGTTGAAAGATCACGAGAAGAACTACCCCACTCATGGCCTGGAACTAGCAACGGTTATTTTTACATTAAAGATCTAGAGGCACTACCTTTATGGTGAAACCTTCGAGATTTTCACCGATCACAAAAGTCTCAAGTATCTCTTAATGCAAAAAGAGTTGAATTTGAGGCCAAGAAAATGGGTGGAGTTCTTAAAGGACTATGATTGTTCAATCTAGTACCATCCCGACAATTCTAATGTAGTTGCTAGTGCGCTAAGTTGAAAGTCATCCGCTCAGCTATCCCATCTTATGACACAACTACAAAGATGGAAATTGCTCAATGACTTAGTGTCATCTAGTGCCACCCTTAAGGCAACATCAACTGGAGGTTCACTTGCGACAGTTATGATATGATCCACACTTTTTGATAGGATCAGAGAACTCCAAAAGCATGATGCAGATCTTATTGTCATCAGATAGGGAGTACTCAGTGGGCTCGAGTCGGATTTTTCTATTAAGGACGATGGGTCCTTATTATTTCAAGCCCGAGTATGCGTACGAAATGATAGTGCATTGTGTCAAGAGATTCTAGAAGAAGCTCATAAGTCATCTTATGTTATTCATCCTTGTAGCACAAAAATGTATCAGGATTTGAAGAAGGCGTTTTGGTGGAATGGGTTGAAACGAGAGGTGGCAGAATATGTTGTCAAATGTTTGATCTGCCAATAATTGAAGGTCGAACACAAGCCTCCTGCTAGCCTGTTACAGCCACTGCCCATTCCAGAGTGGAAATGGGAGAACATTTTCATAGATTTTATCCTTGGCTTGCCCGCGTACGCAGAAGGGTTATAATGAGATTTGAGTGATTATATATCGTCTCACCAAATCAGCACATTTCTTACCCTATATCACGTGATATACAACATCTAAACTGCCCAAAGCCTATTTGAAGGAGATAATCCGACTACATGGGATATCAGTGAGTATTATGTCAGATTGCGATACTTTATATACTTCACGATTCTGGTAGGATTTTCAAGAAGGAATGGGTTCCAAGTTGGAATTTAGTTCTGCGTTTCATCCTCAAACCGACGGACAGACGGAAAGGGAAAATCTGGTAATAGAAGATATGTTACGGGCATGTATGTTACGGGCATGTATGTTGGATTTCCAAGGATCTTGAGATAAGCACTTACCCCTAATCGAATTCGCATACAATAACAGTTTCCAGTCGAACATCGGTATGGCACCATTCGAAGCATTGTATGGGCGTCGATGTAAATCTCCGATCAACTGGGAAGAAGCTAGCTAACATCTCATTTTGGGCCCTGATTTGATAGAAAGTATGAATGAAGTGGTACGCGTCATTCGTGAGGGACTTAAGAGTGCTCAGAGTCGGCAAAAGAGTTATGCTGATCTCAAGCGAACAAGTATTGATTTTTAGGTAACCAAAACAACTATATGTATACTTGTCACGTTGAATTTCATTACGTATATTGTATTTCTAACATCTGCCGTATAGATTGGCGATCACGCGTTTATCAAAATTTCCCCGACAAAGGGCATGATGCGATTTGGGAAGCGCGGCAAGTTAAGCCCTCGCTACTTCGGACCATTTCAGGTCTTGGGCAGAGTTGGTGAGGTAGCATACCGAGTTGCTTTACCTCCACACTTAGCCAGCATCCATGAAGTCTTCCACGTGTCTATGCTAAGGAAGTATATTAGAGATCCAACCCACGTGTTGGATTATCAACCACTCAACGTCCAGGAAGATTTGACTGTCACCGAAGAACCAATCCATATATTGGATCGCACAGACCAAATCTTGAGAACGAAGTTTATTCCACTTGTCTTGGTTCATTGGCGTAATCATGGTCCAAATGAAGCTACGTGAGAACGCAAAGCTGACATCCGCGATCAGTATCCCCAGCTGTTTACATAGGTAAGTCGATTGGTATATGAGTTAGGCTATGATATAAAGTTGCCATAGGCATTACTATTAAACTGGACATAATTTTGCATGCATCATAAATTACTACTTTATGCGATAAATTCGTAGGATATAATTTTCCATACTTCTTATATGACCTATGAAATAAATACAAATTTTAAACTATACTCAAACTGTGTCAAGAGAACTACTTAGTATAGTTAAGCGGTTTTTCTCACATATATGGTAGGAATTAAATTTTTTGGAGGTCTCCGAAGGATGAAAATTGGCGTACCACAATTTTTGAGGACCTATAGGGATGTGAGACACAGAGTGGTGTCAACGAGTTGACCCAAAACTTACTAGTAGGCCTCGACTTCACCAAGCCAAGGCCTGATGGCCTTGCGGCAGCAAGCATGATAAGTTGTCGCGACAACTGAGAACCAATTTAAGTGGGGCCGGAAAACCCCAAACTCTATTTTCCCTTGTCATTTTTGTGGTGGGGTCTCTAGTCATCTACCTCCTGTGCCACACACACCCCATTTCGAGTTCAAAACTCTCCTGATCTCGTGCCAAATCCGTCGCATGTTGGAGAATCACGTTTGGCATAGCTTCTCCATCTCAATTTTCTGCATTATATTTCGAATTTGGGCGCGTCTTTAAGGTAAAACCCTCGTTTTCCTCTCTTGCTATGTCCTTTCATTTATTGTAACTACCATGCCTCCGAGGAAGACCACGGCTTTCAAAATTACGCCCGTACGCTCAAAAGCGTCGGCAAAGGCTAAGGGCAAAGCCCTATCCACATCTCAATATCATGCCGATCCACCCGTGGATCGTGAAGAACCTGTTCCATGGTGGAACACGAAAGCAATGGAACCCGATTGGCTGTTTGACGAATCCTTGCTCATACCGACCGATATGACCGCATGGTCGTTATGTTACCTTGAACAAGCAGGTCTAGATGCCCTCTTCCAGCCCGTACATCCGCATTTTTATCCACGACTTGTATTACTATTTTATCAATATTTAAAACTTGTCGAGTTCTACAGACAACTAGATACCGAGATTGATGGCTGCAAATTCCATTTTGAATAACAAGACATAGCCAAGGCTATGGATTGTAGTGCGACAGATGATGCGAGCTAAGGTCTCAGAGCCCCTCGCCCCAAGGATGTGAAATTTCATCACATCACCGCCAAAATGATAGGAGGACAAACCGCTCTTGGTCTCTCCATTCGTCGTAGTCAGTTACAACAAAATATGTGGTTTTTAGATGTATGTAGGAATAATCTATACCCCATGCAACATGAGCACGAGCGACTCGATGCTCTGTTGCACGCCCTTTTTATCGTTCATGAAAACCGATGGGTTAATGCCTCAAAAGTAGTTTGGGAGGATATTAAGTATGCCAGCGTTCATCTCCTCAGTAATGTTGCCGCCCTTATGCCAGCTTGTCCTTATGCGCGTCTTATCTCCAGACTCCTTGAGGGTCATCAAGACGCCAATAATATGGACCCTTATCAAATACCCCCTGGGGAGGAACAACGAACCAACCATATTCGTGTGTTTACCCCCGCCAAATGGAAAAACACGTATCAACGATCTCAACTTGCTGTGAAAACTCGACAACCACCCCAACCACGTGCTACCCCACAACAGCCCTGAGCCACACCCTCAAAACCAAACCAAGAGGAACCAATCCCATCTCAAGGAGAGGCCCTTACACTCTCCAATATTGCTTGTCAGATGAGGGAAAACCACCAACAGACCCTCCAACAATTTGATAACCCCCACCGAAATAATTACATGCTCCATCAACGCCTAGACTACATTGAAGAGGCCACCACCATTTTAATGGAACGCACCTTCAATACCGCCTCAGTACCTTCTGTTGGTAGAGATTGAAATTTTGAATCAGCTTACACTCAAAACACAGCCACATTGGTGCGGAAGGTCGCTCAGAAGGATACCGGGCCATCCTGAGCCGGTCAACACCAGAGTGGACCACAGCCTGGTGCGTATAACACTCGTTTTTACGTGGTCTTTGTTTTTTGTGCATATAGACTGCTATATAGATAAATCTATTGTATGGTTAGGATATAGATAAACCTGTTGTGTGGTCAGCATATAGATCTACCTGTCGTGGTTTATGCCTCTCCAATTTTTTTTCTTCAACTACACTTCCTTCTATGCTTTGGTTACATGATAGAAAGTTGTTCAACCACTCAATACACTCCCTGTTTTCTGTTTCGTCCTTCATCATCTTATATATTTTTTATGACGAAAATCCCTTAAGGAGGGGAGGGTGTAACAGCTCACAAAATTTGTACCTAAATATAACGGGCACGAACTTGGGTAGGGTCGGACTTATGCCTAACACGGGACATAAAGGACTGATGTGAATTGGGTGTTCAAAACTGATAAAAATGTGGGGCCCTTAGTGGTCTAGTATATTTATTAAATGAAACGAGGTATCACATACACTCACCAATATGTATATTAGATATACTTAAGTTTCTACACCAGTCATATAACTATAACAGTGTATTACATACTACACCTGATATTTATACTATTCCATACACTTATAATCAGTGTAATAGAAATATAGTGAGACTAAGCCTTAGAAGGCTTATACGCATATACACTGAAAACTGATATTGGCACTATATGGGATTCCAACTCTATATGGCGTATAAGCATTTATAAGCTAGATGACTACACGTAGGTGTGAGTCATAGTAAACACCATGCACGCAAAGTGCAGCAACCTACAAAGCTCTCCCACTACCTTTCTGCCCCTTCACATTTTGAACTTTGGAGAAACCGAACTGCATACTAGTCTCTCTCTCTAATCCTCCTAGAGAACCTCACTATCTTCGCTACATGAGCCACTATTGCATAAACCAAACTCACCCTCCATTCATCTATCTAAACACTGTTTCTACACATCTAGCCCCAGCCTCTGTGATTAGAAGGGACAATAAATATCGTCCTCATGACTAACGACATCTGATCGTGAAACCCGTGCGAGAACATTCCAACACGTCGCAACTAAAGAATCCATCAAAAGGTACTTCGTAAAATGAACCACGTAATAGATTAGTTCATTTAAAATAAATTATAGGTCTTTGATGCCGACTCCATGAGATTGGATCGACAACTCAGAGAAATGGGATTGTGTGAGGGTTTCGGAGTCGAAATCTTCGATTAGCGCTCTCTGGAACCTTGCCTCCAATTTAATAATACCAATGAGTTCTCTATGCGATGTATAAAAGACAAGATAGTGTGAAAATAACTTGTGTGTAAAGTGTAGAAAGCCCCAGCAGACTAAGAAACAAAAAATAAGAGAAGAGCAGAAGAGCACCCGCAGCAAGCCAGATTCATCAAGCTTGTCGCGACAACCTCAAAAGCTTGCCACTGCAAGGGCTCAGCTGAAGGGCTTGCCGCGACAATCCTGCACCTTGCCGAGGCAAGCCTGCGTCTTGGCCTGTGTGTATGTTGTGTTGAGTCTTCTGCCTATGTGTTTATGCTGTGTTGAGCTTGAGGTCTAGTCGCTCACATATTCATTACGTAAGGAGCCATAGTGACCCAGTATGTATGCTAAACATGTTTAATGTATTTTAAGTGCTCATGAAGAGCTTGTAAAAAGTAATTTTTACTTGGATGCATTCATGCACGTGTAACACGTATCCTTGATCACAAGGTAGGGATTTCACCTTGCTTGTTATATGTTGTTTTATCAAATTCGTGTCACTGATGTAAGTAATAAATGCTCGTTATTTTTAGAATTGTTAAGCGAAAAATATTGATATATTATAACGATTATAACTTAAATTTCTGCACTTAAATTTCCATGCTTTTGTAGTCAGCATCTTGCTATGCTATGGTACGTGATTTCGTTCCTAAATAGGCTTGATGTCTTTGGTAACTACTTGTGTACCTTGCATCTGATATATCGTGGTACTCGACTTGATAAGTTCCAGTTCTTGATTTTATTTGATCTGTGCATATGCTATATGATCCATGTCATCGCTTCATATGTCTGTAATTGTAAGATCTTGTTCAAGTGATCCCATTAACTCAGGAGCTTGAATGTCTTGGTTCAAGTGATCTTGCTAACTCGGGAGCTTGACAAGTGATCTCACTAACTCGGGAGTTTGACGTACTCAGTACAAGTGATCCTGCTAACTCGGGTGCTTGAAAATCTTGTTTCTTATCTAATAGCTTGTTTAAGCTAAATTTGTTTCAGCATGATTCCTTGTTTTCACATGATTCCTTGTATTTGTTTCAGCATGAATTTGTTGCACGATAAATTATTAGCATGACTAATTAATTGTTTATGTTATATGTTGCTAGAATAGAAACAAGATAAGATAAGATGTGCTTAGATTGGTATGTTATGCATCAAAAACATGAATTGGCATTCTAACGTATAAGTTAGTATTATTAATTCCCTGTTGAGCTTAAATGATAGCTCACCCTACAACTTCGTGTCTTAGCTGCCCTGTGCAGGAGGGTGATCTTACATACCAGCCAAAGGAGGAGGAGGAAGAGGACGAGAAGGATGAGAAAGAAGATTTTGCTGAGGACTTCTTTCCTAAGTAGGTTAGAGAGAGAATGTTTGAGAGAAATTTTTGGAACCTTGTATAAAATATCATTATATGTATTGAAGAGATATTCGGTACTTCATGTATAGGTTTTCTTTCCATTGTTTAGATGACGGGTGGCCGTCATCGGTGGAAAGCTACACATATCGTCTGTTAGTTTTGTTTATATCTCTTACTATTTTACTGCTTTTAATAGATGAATGAATATCAGTTTTTGTCATATTGTCTTCATATCAGAGTTTTTAAATTTTGCTTCCGCAAATATAATACTTTGTACACAACACGATGCACTTATATGAAAGGATCATGTTAGGGGAACCGACAACGTGACCTTTTCCCATATATTGTGAGGGGAAAAGTCGGGCCGTCACATATTAAGTCTGGAATTCATTAAGATTTCATAGAGTAAATCATGTATTTGTTTTTTCAGAAAGATTTGAAAACTGAATTAGATACCTGTTCTTTGTTTTTCATGCCTGAGCGAAAATTGAATTAGGAATCCTATTAATGGACATATGAACTACTGTTCATCTTCTTCTCTAAAAAGTTTAATAGATAACTTATAATAATCCATTTAGATTTACTACTACGCTGATTGTCGCATTAATTAGTCGCGTTGGGATGATAGGCGTGTTGCAGTCATTGCGTGTTTACCGATTTTCCCCGTAAAAGAGAATCGTTGACGGACGCTTTTTCAAATAGCTATTTAGTAGTAAGGCTAAACTGATTTCTATATGAAGTTCATTAAATTTTATGGAGAAGGTAAATAGTATTTTACTATGCTTATGAATAGCATTTCAATTCACTATTTTCTATAGTAAAACTATTCCAACATTATCATTCCCATATGTAATTATATTATTATTAGTAATTTCTAAAACCCTCTTTCAGTCTTTATTTTACTGTTTTAAATTTAAAAAATATATAAAAATAAATAAAAAATTATTTACTTTTATGTCTCTTTTTAATTTTTTAAATAAAAAATTAATTAAAAATAAACAATTAGATAAATGGTCTAATATTGAAGACCAAATAAATAGATGGACAATTCCTTCCATCAATCCGAAAATAATTTACCAATATGGATGGAAAGATTGGTCCACCGATATGTCTATCAAAACTACTGAGCAAACTCTTAGTATTAATGAAGAAAGTGAAGGTTTTCAATTACTATCTAGTGAAGATTTATTGCATGACCTTCATCGTTTTAAATTCCTACATTTAGGATGTATTCAAGTTACATTTAAACATTTGACTTTATTAGGTCTTGATAATAGTAGTCTGTTAAGCACTCTCAGAGATGCTAGATGCCTTGATTGACATTCTTCTCTGATGGCTGCTGTGGAAACCAGCTGATGCCTTCGTCTAGTCTATTATAATGTTTTTCCAAATTTAATCTTATCATTAACTGATAAAAACATTTTACATACTTGTACCCTTAATTTACAAATCAAAGGATACAACTTTATGTCTGGATCTGAAACTATTGCTCTGATCTATCGCCTTCATTATAAGGTGATGACCTCCCTGACTCTCAGAATTAATTATCATAATGAACCAAGAAAGACAGTCTTAATTAAGACCAACAGTGCTACTACTAATGTAGCTACTTTTAGATTAATCGAATGGAAAAATATTACTTTTCCAGATTCTTGGAGTATATCTCAAGTTGTCCCTCCAAAACCAATCATAAATAAAAATACTGAATAAATTATTTAAAATGCTCAAGGAGATGTAATCTTAAAATTTGATAGATCTACATCCCACAGACCTTCTTCGAGGAGTTCTTGTTCTGATTCGAGATCTCGAGATCCTTATAGAGTCTCTATACCCTCGATAGCTCAGTCATCTTATTCAAAAGTTAACTCATCTGTTCCTTCTGAATTTAATCAGCCTAATCTTGAAGGAATTTATGTTTCTGAACAACAAATTTCCCATGGGATATATGCCCAACAGCAGAGGGAATCCTCTACTGCTAGTGAGATGAATTTCTTAATCCATTAACAAAATTTTTATGGATAATAAAAAACTTGAAAATTTTGTTATTAATATATAAGAAATAAATTCTGAATTTAACCAAGATAAATATGCATCATTTCGTGCATGATATTTTAAAAAGTTTTCTCAATTAAAATTACAAGAATTTAAAGAAAAATTTTACAAATATATATAAACACCTTATCAAATCATTCCTTTTATTACTTAGTTTAAAGCAACACAAAATTCTGAAATGACTTAGGAAGAAAGGAGAATATATCTCCTGGAAGATTTGCAAAAAGAATGGCAAAAACTTGATGGTGCAGTCGTTCAATCGGTTCACCCTCCTGTTGAAGCTTTACAACTCACTCAACTTCATTCAACTTTTACTGCTTTCAGCAAACCTGTTGAATCCTATAATTCTTCAGTACAATTTCCTAGTACAATCTTGGATTTTACTGCACCTTTACAAGTTAATACTTCTATTCAATCAGTAGATTCTTATCCCCAAACGAATTTATTCAACAATTAAAATCCCGCTTAAAATCTTTGCCATTTAAGAAAAATACAACAAACAAATTTTCAAATAAATGTTTTAACTCAAACAATTGAAGATCATCAATCTAAATTGTATCCCTCAAGTTTTTATAAACAAAAGACTCAAAAGATTTATGAATCTTCTTTGCCAAAGAAATTAAAGAAATCTAAATCACAAGAACGCATTCAATGTTATAAATGTCAAAGTTTTGGCTATTATGCTAATAGATGTAAAATTCGCAAGAAAGTACATCAGCCTATCGATAAAGATCATAATTTTGATTCTTTATTAAATAATGAGATATATCCAACCATTAATGATCTTACAATAAGCAAACCAACATTATTAGAATTAGAAAGTAAAACTACTGATCCAATAATTAAATCTCAATCTCAACACTCTAGTGATTCTTCTATACCTCTACCTGTTACCATCAATAATCTTAAATATGAAATTAATTCATTAAAAACAGAGGTGAGAAAACAAAAGAGATCTCTTAATACTCAAAAAAATAATCTAATCAATGTCATGAGTCAAACAACATCTCAAAAATGGTATATTCAAATCACTTTGGTTATTAATCAAGAATTTACTATCAAAGATGTTATTGCTCTAATTGATAGTGGAGCTAATCTAAACAGCATACAGGAAGGATTAGTTCCTACTCAGTATTTTGATAAAACTACTCAAACCCTTAATAATGCTAGTGATTATAAAATACAAATTAAATTATGTCTCAATGTGCAATAATGGAATATGTATTCCATCCACTTTTATACTTATCAAGGATTTAACTCAAATAGTTATTCTTGGTACTCTTTTTATAACTTCCATTCTACCATTAACTAAGGTAGATGATACTGGAATCTATGCTCGGTATAATGGACATAGTCTTATCTTTAAATTCTTAACTCCACCATAAACAAAAGTGATTAATCGCATGAAATCTAATTAATTATTTAAAAAACAACTTAACCTCTTACAACAAGAAGTAAAGTTTTTATCTTTAGAAAAATAATTGGAATCTCTTTCAATTTAAACTAAGATTTCTCAACTTCTGAAATCTTACCACAATGATATCTGTAGTGATGTTCCAAATGCTTTTTGAAATCGTAAGAAACGCATTGTTTCTCTTCCCTATAATTTTGATTTTAATGAACGAAATATTCCAACTAAAGCAAGGTCAAGTCAAATGAAACTTGCTTATTTGAAATTATGTAAAACTGAAATTTCTAGTTTATTATAAAAACAACTTATTTGATCAAGTCACTCCCCATGGATTTGTACAACTTTTTATGTTAATAAACATGCTAAAAGGGAACGAGGAACCCCTCGTGTAGTTATTAATTATAAACCATTAAATGATTATCTCCAATAGAATCGTTATCCTATTCCTAATAAAAAGGACCTGCTAGATCGATTACATTCAACCCCTATTTTTTCCAAATTTGACTGGAAAATTAAGGTATTGGCAAATTCAGGTGGCAGAGAGTGACTGATACAAAACAGCTTTTACTATTCCCTTTGGAGATTTTGAATGGAACGTTATGCCTTTTAGCCTTAAAAATGCTCCATCCGAATTTTAAAATATTATGAATGATATTTTCACTCCATACACAAATTTTTCCATAGTTTACATAGATGATATACTCATCCTCTCAAATTCCATTGATCAACATTTCAAACATTTAAAAATCTTTGAGGATATTATACAAAAGAATGGATTGGTTATATCTGCCCCTAAAATTAAATTATTCCAAGCATCCATTCGATTTCTTGATCATAATATTCACCAAGGCCAAAATATCCCTATTAACAGAAGTATTGAATTTGCCTCAAAATCTCCTGATGAGAGTCTAGAAAAAACTCAATTACAAAGATTTCTAGGAAGTCTCAATTATATTACAGACTATTATCCTAATCTTGCACACGATGCAAAAATATTATATACTTGATTAAAAAAAAATTCATCTCCATGAACGGAAGACCATTCCAATGTTCGAAAAATAAAATTAAAAGTTAAACAAATTCCTTGTCTCTTTTTAGTCAATCCTCTTTGGTCTAAAATAGTTGAGACACATGCCTCTCAAATTGGTTATGGAGGTATTTTAAAACAAATAAATCCTTCCAAACAAGATGAAGAATTAATCAGATACACTTCTGGAGTTTGGAAAGATGCTCAAAAGAATTACTCAACCATAAAACAAGAAATTTTATCCATTGTCAAATGCATTCTTAAATTTTAGGATGACTTGTTTAATCAATCTTTTTTACTCAGAATAGACTGTAGTACTGCAAAATTAATTTTACAAAAAGATATAAAAAATCTAGCTTCAAAATAAATCTTTGCTACAGGGCAAGCTGAATTATCTTCCATTCATTTCTAAATTGAATATACTAAAGGAAAGAAATTCTCTCCCTGATTTTCTAACCAGAGTGTTTTTGCAGGAAAATTCTTAATAGTTTTTGCAGGGCAATTGTTAATGGAAACATCCTCCTCAGGAGGAATGGGCAGAGGAAAAGGAAGGGACAATATCCCCTTATCACAAAATCAAGAATCTATTGATGATTATAACCTTTGGACAATAATCCAAAATAATCGGTATCAAGCACAAAAAGGAGGTATTAATTCCAAGGAAACTGTAAAAAAAGATGTACCTCTCAATAAAGAGAAAGTAGTGAAATCAAAGAAACTTCATGCATCCAAAAAGAGATATTTATGACCATTCTGGTAATCGAACCAGAAGACCAACAATAAATGTCTGATCCTTGAGAAATAAAAAGAAGATATCTTGATAATCAAGGATTTCCTGCTTTGGAAGGAAAAACCCATTTAATAGCAGAAGTCATTATAACATCTACTGGGTCCATTACCTTCACCCATCATATGAAAAACTAAAGACCTAATAGCCCAATTACTTACAGTAAGGCTAGTATTCATAAAATAATCAAACCGGTCATATGGGGATTTGATTTAAATAAATCTCGAAAACTAAGCTCAGGGCACTCATATAATTATTAGGATTATATTATGTGACAGCTCAGATTTTGACACCCCGAAACCCGTGCCATCAGGACGACCCTCAAGGCCGTGCCCCACATAAATAGGCGGAATACTTGGTACACCCCTACAACCATAGGTAACATAAACGAAAAAAAGCTAATGCAGAACTAAATCTCCAGTTCTATAATATACCACCAAAATAGTTAATCTAAAAGATCGTTCTAATTCCATGCCCCTGCACGGGCAAAAGAACTAACCCCAACCATTGATGCCGTAACTACGGTCACCCTAGATGGTTTGACAAAAGAATATTACATATACTATTATCCTTACAAAATCATGGTTGGACGTACCAAGCCGAACTATCTCTCAAAATAAATGTCAAAGTACAGAGAGGGTCTTCTAAAAGAACCTCTCAGGAGGGGGCTCAGACTCCTCCCCTGGAATATAATCTGAGTCTTCGATATCAACCTCGCCAGAAGCTACTCCTAACTCCATGTTGAGAACTGGAAAATACCATTTTTCACCCCTTAATCTGGGCCTTGATAGACCCTTGAGAGAACTAAATAAGTGTTTTAAGTGTTTGTTTTACAGCTAACAATAAAGGCAGGCTTAACCTTGAAAGCAGCTTAAAAGTGCCAAAAAGATGATGACCCATCTTGATCTGGAGGAAGAAGGAGAAAGGACAACCTCACTGGCTGTCAAAATGCCTAAAATAAAGAGGACAAAGGCCTGGTTTCACCCTGGAAAGAGGATTGGAGCTATTCGAAAAGAAGAATGCACTACAGAATGCTATTCGTAAAGGTCCCTAATCTTTGCTAAAAGGTCCCCAAGCTCTGCGAAAAGGTCTCCAATCTGTGCGAAAAGAGCTTCAGAAGCCATAGTACCTTGCGAAAAGTTCTCCAAACTGTGCGAAATGATATCCTGAAGATTCTCAGCATCTGCAAGGGCAATTCGAATCTCTCGCGCCTAATGCATTTAAAAGCCCAGGGACATTCCGAAAGATTCTGAGCACGAACCAAAGGCATATTCCACCCCATGTGAACACCCAAAGATGAAATTACTTGGCGGGAACTTATAGAAGCTCAAACAGATTTTTGAATTACATAACAGAATTGATGCTTCTATCACCTGATTGGCTGAACCAAATCAAGCAGTTCTGATTGGCCAAAATAGATCTGAATCCTTGTGCTCGACCCCTATTGGTTGATACAGATCTATCCAATTCTGATTGGTTGATACACATCTGAGCTGGCTTAGGGAAAACTATAAATAGACGAACCATTTGCCCAATTTGGGTATCCAGTTGAGTTTCATTTCATTTTGCTCCATTTCCAATTGGATAGCTTGTCCGAAATTCTGTAATAGCCTAACTTTTATTTGTACTTGAGAGTCGTGAGATACTTTTGTAATTTAAAAGAGAAGTGTATTCAAGACTACAAACCAGAGTCATTTTAAGTGTGCTCTGTAATTGTAATGGTGAATTTGAAAAGGTTACTGTGAACCGTACGTTCTCAATTGGATTCGTGTTGAGGGTTCCCTGTGATCTCCTTATTGCACTAGACTCCTTTAGATTTACTGTTTTTAAGAAATTTTCCTTAATTCATTATCCCTGTGAGAATTTGTGTTTGTAACCTAATCTCTCACAGCATTTGTAGTGGTGTTTCTCATTCTGAATTAAGGGTTCAGATTAAAGACTATTGGATGGTCTGTGGCCATTGAAGTGGACAGACCATAGCCATAAGTTTAACTCTAATCCTTGAGTTAGATTACTTTCTCTTGCATCTGTGCTGTTAGCCAGATGAAGATTGGATAATATCTCATTTGTTCTACATTTATTCTCATTTTGCAATCAAGTACTAAATTGAAGTTAGATATTATTTCTCCATTCTTATTAATTTACATCAAATCTCTCCAACTCGGATCTGGATCATTTAGTTTAAATTTTACTTTTATCATTTAGTTAACGTGACAAATTCAACCTCCCATCTTATGTACCTCGTAGATAGGATCAGAGGTCAGATCTGGTAGCTCAGATCTGGAGGTTTATCTTAAATTTTAAATCAATTCCCTGTGGACGATCTTTTACTCACTTACATTTAAAACTTGCTACAATTGGCCCTGATCTTGCAGGCTAATTCACTTCTATCTGTGCTGATATTTCTTTACTCTTTTTAATATTCTAGATTCATTATAACTTAGCAGTTGCAAACCTGTTTTCAAAACACAAATAAATCAAGCACACTTAGAAGCAACAACAAGTTTTTGGCGCCGCTGCCGGGGAATAGATTTTAAAATTGGTAGACCTAAGTTTTTCAATTTTGTAGATTTGATTTTCATTTTAATTTTTGCTTTAAAACTGCACGTTGCATTCCAAGTGCTTGATTAAATGTCTACTGCAGTTTTGTATAGAAAACTTTTCTCTTGCAGAATTTTTATTTTTCTGAGT
The DNA here is from genome assembly GCA_021018995.1 of Chloranthus sessilifolius. Lineage (NCBI taxonomy): Eukaryota > Viridiplantae > Streptophyta > Magnoliopsida > Chloranthales > Chloranthaceae > Chloranthus > Chloranthus sessilifolius. Next base: position 60,590,342 of record CM037587.1, read on the forward strand.
TTTTATTCTTTGCCTTCTAGTTATTTGAATAAATGTTGTTGCCACTCTTTTGTCCTTTTATCAAATTTGGGCAGTAGCCTGAGTTTTTCTTTTTATTTTTGTCAATATACTTAAATAAGGTACTGCTGCAGTTTTTGGATTTTTGCTGATCTGGAACAGCCGTCCAACAAGGAGCATTTGGACTAAAGCTGGAGCAGATCTGCTTGAGTTTGCATCCCCTTCTCCTTTGCATTCATTTTCTATTTTAAAATTTTTGAGAACCAGCAGTTCTGTTGTGTTTAATGTTTGTTTTGATTATAATTTCTGTTGTCTTTTAGGCATGCTGATTTTTTTTTTTTTATAAAACCAAATACAAAATAAAAGAAAATGAAAACACAAATAGAAAATCTCTGAGTTGTTTCTCATTATTTTCAGCAGTAGTAAATAAGGGCTCTTGTTGAACCCGGGCTGATCCAAAACAAGTAAAAAAAAAATATATACAAAATTATAAAAACAAAAAAAAAAATATATATATATATATATATATATATATATATAGATATCTTCCGGATGGGCTGTTTTTCTCCATTTGCATCCACTTTTCCCATCTGGACCTGCTGAGATCATTTTTTTTTTAGGAATCATGTAGGATAATGAGTAGTGAATCATAGGCTGTTTTGATTATTCAATGGACCCACTGATTTTATTTTCCTTCGAGATTTCTTCATCATAAATGGGTCTCAGCTGTGTGTGAACCTTGTTTTTAATATGTGCTCCCATGCTTCATTATTCTTTTTTATTCATACACATCATCAACAAAGGGGTCAGTCTTATGAATCTTGCTTTTCACTATATATTATTCATGCTAATCATTTTTATAATCACTTAGATTCATAAGTATCTCAGGTTTTTGGGGTTTTTCTTTGGGCTTAGGATGTATCATTTGGCATTAGAGTTTCTGTTTTAGGAATTTTAGTTTCAAATTCTATTTTTAGATTGCTGATTTTATTTATTTATTTATTTATTTCTTTCTTTCTTAGGTTAATGTGTCCAAGTTTTACTGATTTTCGTCATTTTTCTGTGAGTATAGTTAGTTTCTAACTTTGTTTTCCTATTTTGCATTCACAAATTCTGTTTTTGTATCAACACTTTTCTATTTTTTTTAACTTTGTATTCAGTCCCTTACCTTGTTTTTACTGTTTCTCTATTATTAGCATTAGTTTCCTTCCATTTGCATAGCAATCCTTCTATTTTTAAGATTTTATTTTTTTTAGCAGTTCTAGCATTATTTTGTTGATTTTTCTTGCATTTGTATATCATGTTTTCCATTTCCTTGCTCATATATTCAGTTTTACATTTTTATTTTCTGCTGCATATAGTTTAGATTTTTTCTGTTCTTAGTTTTTCTTTCTTCTTTTACCCTGCTGCCCCTAGTCTCTCTCATTGTCTAGAACATTGAGGACAATGTTCATCTTAGGATTGGGGGTGTGGCAGAGATGCCAATAAAATAAGTTAATGCTTGGTGCAGCTTATGACCAGCAGAATTTTTGAAAATAATGTAATTTCACACCTGTTGTTTTGAAAAATGAGGAAGTTAAAACTTTTTGAAATTGATTTCTAGTGTAATTCTAATACTTTCATGAAGTGAAGGTCAAAAAATTTCTAAAAATAAAATAAAATTGATGTTTTAGTAAACCTAAAAAGAGAGAAAACAGTGATGATATACCTCAAGAATTTGATAGAAAACCACACCCAGTGAGATTTAGGCCTGCTGAAATGTATTCTTTGGAGGTATGGATTGGCAATTTTTTCTGCTCTAGGGACTGTTTGAACCTGCTTGTTATCACTAGAAGTTACACATATCCAAGTTAAAATAGCTTGACAGCAATCATGAAATTAAAGACATGATGTAGGGCCTTCTTTTGGACAGTTTGAACTTCAAAAAGCCCCACCTTTTAAAACTGCCCTTGATACACACCATTTGAGCTTTATAAATCAAAGATTTCTTTGAAACCTCATCAACCTCATTTAGCCTAACGCTCACTCTGAGAATTCAGAAGGTAAAGGAAAGAAAGCTGAAGAAAGGTGAGTTGGGTAACAGTTTGGTAAAAGAAAAAGAAAAATAATTGAAGGCAATGATGTATCAGCAGAAGAAATGTGGCATTCCAGTCAATGTTGATTTGAAAAAAAAAAAAAAAAAAAAAAAAAAAAAAAAAGAGAAATAATTTCATTGGAAGTTTGAAAAAAAAAGAGAAAAAGATGGCCACTTTGGCTCTGAAAATTCAAAGAAGAAGATGAAATTGTGCTAAAATAAAAAAGGTGTCCATACCACCTCCTTACCTTGACTGACTTCTAAAATTTTGAACTCCATTCCAACCCTTTTATTCTTGATAAATTTCACCCATAAGCCACATTACAACCCAAGTTAAAGTCCTTACTGATCAAAGATGGATTGAGCTGTCATATGGAGATAAGGATTTGTGTAATCTATGGTGAAAAGAGCAGTGAATTTAGAACTAAAAAGCAATGCCTATGCTCCTGCTTACAGTCCTATTTGAGGGTCAGAATCGCTCTTGAGTTGTGTGAAATAGTACAACCTCCTACACCATGTTGAGTGAAAACCCTGGTGAGAGTTGGGTTTGAAATCAACTTATTTGGGGTAACATCAAAACTGAATTCTCAAATAGAAGGCAAGCTTTTCATTAATTTTTCTTGTAAAAACTTTTTTACACCAACTGAGTGAATGGTAAAGGAAATACAGCAGAATTTTAGTTTTGAACTAATATTTTCTTGAAAATCTTCTTACAACCTGACTGATGTAGGTGTGAATAATCTGATTGGACGAAAGTTTGCTTTAACAGAACTGCATTGATCTTAACTGATTTATTGGAGAAGTTTGTGGGTACCTTCACTGAAAACCCTCAGGAGACTTCACTCCTCCACTAGGGATCACCTAGGGGTTTAAAAGGCTTGTTGCATATGCTAAATATAACTGTGCTCCCTACAAAAATGGCTTTTCATTCTATTTTTAAATTTTGTCTTTGCTAAGGGACTAGCAAAGCTTAGGTTTGGGGGTGTGTTGAGAACTGGAAAATACCATTTTTCACCCCTTAATCTGGGCCTTGATAGACCCTTGAGAGAACTAAATAAGTGTTTTAAGTGTTTGTTTTACAGCTAACAATAAAGGCAGGCTTAACCTTGAAAGTAGCTTAAAAGTGCCAAAAAGATGATGACCCATCTTGATCTGGAGGAAGAAGGAGAAAGGACAACCTCACTGGCTGTCAAAATGCCTAAAATAAAGAGGACAAAGGCCTGGTTTCAACCTGGAAAGAGGTTTGGAGCTATTCGAAAAGAAGAATGCACTACAGAATGCTATTCGTAAAGGTCCCCAATCTTTGTGAAAAGGTCCCCAAGCTCTGCGAAAAGGTCTCCAATCTGTGCGAAAAGAGCTTCAGAAGTCACAGTACCTTGCGAAAAGTTCTCCAAACTGTACGAAATGATATCTTGAAGATTCTCAGCATCTGCAAGGGCAATTCAGTAATCTCTGCACGCGCCCCAATGCATTTAAAAGTCCAGGGACATTCCGAAAGATTCTGAGCACGAACCAAAGGCATATTCCACCCCATGTGAACACCCAAAGATGAAATTACTTGGCGGGAACTTCTAGAAGCTCAAACAGATTTTTGAATTACATAACAGAATTGATGTTTCTATCACCTGATTGGCTGAACCAGATCAAGCAGTTCTGATTGGCCAAAATAGATCTGGATCCTTGTGCTCGGCTCCTATTGGTTGATACAGATCTATCCAATTCTGATTGGTTGATACACATCTGAGCTGGCTTAGGGAAAACTATAAATAGACGAACCATTTGCCCAATTTGGGTATCCAGATTTCGAGTTTCATTTCTGTTGCTCCATTTCCAATTCAGATAGCTTGTCTGAAATTCCTGTAATAGCCTAACTTTTATTTGTACTTGAGAGCTGTGAGATACTTTTGTAATTCAAAAGAGAAGTGTATTCAAGACTACAAATCCGAGAGCCGCTAAGTCGTGCTCAGAATTGTAATGGTGAATTTGAAAAGGTTCTTTGTGAACCGTCGCTCTCAATTGGATTCGTGTTGAGGGTTCCCTGTGATCTCCTTATTGCACTAGACTCCTTTAGATTTCTTTGCTTTTAAGCAATTTCCTTAATTCATTATCCCGAGAATTTGTGTTTGTAACCTAATCTCTCACAAAGATTTGTAGTAGTATTTCTCGTTACAATTAAGGGTTCGATTAAAGACTATTAGATGGTCTGTGGCCATTGAAGTGGACAGACCATAGCCATAAGTTTAACTCTAATCCTTGAGTTAGATTACTTTCTCTTGCATCTGTGCTGGTAGCCAGATGAAGATTGGATAATATCTCATTTGTTCTACATTTATTCTCATTTTGCAATCAAGTACTAAATCGAAGTTAGATATTATTTCTCCATTCTTATTAATTTACATCAAATCTCCCCAACTCGGATCTGGATCATTTAGTTTAAATTTTACTTTTATCATTTAGTTAACGTGACAAATTCAACCTCCCATCTTATGTACCTCGTAGATAGGATCAGAGGTCAGATCTGGTAGCTCAGATCTGGAGGTTTATCTTAAATTTTAAATCAATTCCCTGTGGACGATCTTTTACTCACTTACATTTAAAACTTGCTACAATTGGCCCTGATCTTGCAGGCTAATTCACTTCTATCTGTACTGATATTTCTTTACTCTTTTTAATATTCTAGATTCATTATAACTTAGCAGTTGCAAACCTGTTTTCAAAACACAAATAAATCAAGCACACTTAGAAGCAACAACACTCCACACCTGTGACGTATAGTCAAAGGGTGAGCTATATCCTAGCTCAATAGGGATCATATCTGAACAAGTATATCTTTCTTACTCACATACATTTCATGACATAAATAACGCATGAATTCATCATTTAAAATTTAACTGAAAAACAGTTTTGAGATACAAGAATATAAACAGAATGTTTTTATTATTCTACTCATGACATCTGATGTTCACTAGTTCTCATAATTGTCACTAGGCTGGTCTCTTGACTTAAAATAATTAACTTAAATAATCCCTGAGCAATATATCATCGAGCCCCGATGGAATACCCTCCATCGTCGTCTAATCAGACTATGTTTTATATATCTTGACCCACGTCCCTTTCTCATAGGCAATGGGCACATTACTATACATCCCTGGGATGACTACTGATGTACAGATTAGCCGTCATGGTGGTCACGGATATACTGCCGCGTCGGTGGGATATTCTATAAACCTTAAGTCACTTGTGCACTACATATAGTTATTCGCCGTGTAATTGTGCTAAATACATATTAATTCTCAGCCTGTTCAATCCCATTCATAGTCTATCTCATAACATGGATCTTTACATCCACCGTACATCCCTGGGATGTCACACATTCCAACGCATCATTCAGATGCCCAATGTACATATGCATCCCTGGGACGGCTTAACTCTTTTACTAGTTGATTTACTCATTTATCCATATACGCACACACACCGTTACTTCCAAATACTATTCTTAGCATTTTAAATTTCAACTCAGCTTTAAAAGAAACATGCATTCATATACTATCACTATATATATGTTCTCGTAATAAGTGTACAAATTCAGATATTCCCTACCTCTCACGCGTTTTCAATCCACGGATCCTTCAATCCGAGCTAGCACTCAACCATCTCTAGGTTCGTCTTAACTAGGCCTGGTCAAACACACATAACATATCACTATATGTATAAGACATTGGGATTAGAAGCCTAATTTCAACAAATGATCAGTTCGAATGAAAAACTCAACCAAAGCCTGAATTTGTCCAAATAGATCGAACGATTTGGAAAATCGATCGAACGATTTTAAATCGATTGAACGAAATCCAAAAATCGATCGAACAATTTTATTTCGTTCAATCGATTTCCTCATAAATCCATTTCATCTTATTTTTGTTCCCTAGCAAACCGATCAAACAATTTTATTTCGTTCGCATAGGTTCCACAAATCGATCGAACAATTTCTTCAGATTCCTTATCACATCTCTCTTCATTAGTCAATATCGATTGAGCGAGTTCTAATTTCGTTCGATCAATTTTGCCCATTTTCATTTCCGATCGTGTTCTATCATCTAGAACCCATCTCGTCACCATCCACACCCTTCATCATCTATTTCTTACACCTATTCACTTAGATTTATTATCTAGTAGCTAAAACTAGTTTGAAATAGTAGAGCTTACAATTTGCAACGGCTGAATCCGTTGATCCAAAGCTTTAGCTCACACTAGGGTTTCATAAAACCCCAAATCTCGAATCTCACCTCGATATCGAGCACAATCCGCTAACTTTCCAATCCTAGATCAATCATTCATATTTAATACACCCATCTCAATTTCACAACAAAAACACTCTCATTTACTCTCTCTCTTAACTCTTCTCAACAACTCAATCAAGGGAAATAAATTCCCTTTCCCCTTTCTTATAACCTACTACTTATCTTAGGTGTTAAGCACCTATAACTAACTAATGTATGTGCGTGTACATATATACCTCTATATTCAATACACATCCTCTCACATGATCTATGCACTTAACCCAAATATAACTTAGTCAACCAAGTCAATGTTGACCCGGTCCAACATACGACTAGTCGGTCCGTTTCCTGAGGTGCACTGTTTAAGCATGAATTTTTCGGGACGTTACATTCTCCCCTCGAGAATTTTCGTCCCCGAAAATTATACACGAGCCCCCCCCCCCCAACACTCCGGCATGGGAGCCCACACACACGTTACAGCTCATCCAAAATGAAAGTAATACTACACATCCTGCAGCACAAGAAAACACAACATGGGCAAAATCTGTGGAATCACACAACCTACAACAAAGCACAGTTGTAACCTGCAGAATCTTATTGATATGCTCGTGTAAGAACAGGCACACAAGCTTCCCATGATAAAAACAGTCACACAATAACAGCCATACAAGTGTGTTGTGCAATCACACAACCTGCAACAAAATACTAATGACACAGCAAAATCGACAGTATGTATCCATGATAAGAGCTACAAAACAAAATGGCGTAGGAATCCCAACAACACTAAACCATAGAGCACACCCATACGAGCTAAACTATCTGAAAATTGCCCACATCAAAACATAAACATATACATAACATGTGCAAAAAGGAATTCACAGACTTTGGGTGGCAGTCATGCCACGATTGTTAAAAAGGACACATGTCCTTGGTAACTGTTTTAATAATTACAATGCCCCAAAAAGTGGTATAAATTTCTCCAAAAATAAACCTCACATCACTCAACACAAATAGCACTCAAGATGCCTCGTCGTCCGGCAGATCGCCGCCATCATCATGCCCTCCTGCACCCGAAGTCAACGCATCAGGGCACCATGACTACGCTGCCGCCCTGCGCTGGAGATAATCGGCGGGGTACATAAACCGCATCTCCTCGACGTGCAATGCGTCGTAATAATCCAATCCACGATTAAGACGGCGGTTATCCTCCGCCATTTGTCGAGTGTTTACTTCCAACAGGGCATAAAGATCTATGATGGTCTGCGTAGGAACGCCCTCAGGTGGTGGTGGTGCTTGCGTCTACGTACGGCGTCTAGCAAGCTGTTGCAATGGAAAGGTAGCAACTGGCGCATCAAGGATAGGAGCGTCATGTCGTGGCTGGTCCTTAGCATGTGGTTACTGCTGTGGTGGTTCTTCAACTAGTGGCTTTTTAATCAACTTCTCGAAGGTTCTATTCCAATCAACCATAGTGTATGGTTGGACATTACTCATTAGTTTTGGTTTATTCTTAAAGAGGGTGTAGATGTTGCCTCCCACGTAATCCTCGACCATAAGTGAAATCAGTCGAGTATAAGACATGTCCTCCACGGGTTTCTTAGCACCCTCAAGCATCTTTTTGGGTGCATATTTCATCCCCTCAATGGCGACCCTCGGTACGGTAAACCATCGGCTACTGAAGGCTGCAAAGAGTGCCTTCTGAACTTCACCCACCCGTTCAATTTTATGTCGCAAGGGGTATAAATTGCACTGAATAATCGAATCGAGCATCCAAAGCTCGCACGATAAGTCAACACGTTTAATCGAGCGACCTGAACTAGTGCGACCATGGGTCATCTGAGCCACGACATATTTATAATCTAGGGTGGCTGGGAAAGGCCCAGCTAGGGCAATATCCTCGTGATTAAAAGTGTGGAAACACTCCAAGGCATCGGTCACTACATCATACGTGCATGTGTAATGCCTACCATCGATCTTGGTTCTCAGGATGGTCGGGTCCTTGACTAATTCCATGTTCTGGTAGAAAAGTCTAACAATGCGGGGGTAAAAACTATCCTTACACGGGCGGCGTATCCCGGTCAAACCCGCCGTGGAAATATAGTTAAAGCCCCATTGTGTCTCTTCCCGCTTTGCAAAACTTTTAGGATCGATGATTGTTGCGAAGAGGAATCTGGAGTGGGTTTCTTCGATGTCGCACTCGCCGTGGCTTGGCGAGTCTTGGGTGGCATTTTAAATCAACCACAAAATTAGGGTTTTTGGGCCAGGGTATGAAGTAATTTCTCAAATCCTAGGGTATGAAGTAAGGTTGTAACCTTAAGGAGTCAAGAGAGGTTAGTGGTTACCTCTTCGCGTTATGATGAGTTGTTTTCGTGCAGATCCGAGCTTGGAGATGACTGGAATTGATGAAACTGATGACCCTTACAAGCCCTAGAACTCCCCCAAGAAGAAAGAAAACGAAAGAGGGTGTTTTTTTTTTTTTTGGATTTCAAATGAATGAAAAAAATTCGCATACCTATATATAGTGTCCAAAATCAATCGAACGATTTTAAATTCGTTTGATCGGTTTTCAAACATTAAATGCCAGCCCCAAAATTTGTTCGAATGGATACCAATTCTGATCGAACGAATTTCATTAGTTAATGAAATCCCTAAAAGTTCGTTCGATCGATTTCGAATTTTGATCGAACGATTTGCTAAACCTCATTTCTAGGCCATTTTTCACTCCACTGGCCAATGCATTTCATTCGATCGGTTTCTAAAATCGATCGAACGATTCCCTGGCAACAGTTTAAACTCCCACTGGCCATTAAATTTCGTTCGAACGATTCTCTTACAACACTTAAGGTCTTAAGCTACTAAAATTCGATTGAAAGAATTTCATTTTTGATTGAACGAAATTCTCAAAAATATGTAGCTGAGGTTGGCTTTACATGCCTCGATCAGGTAGTAGCTTATTCACCACTTAGGCAATAGCTCCACCAATCAGGTTGTAGCTTATTCACTTACGAATTCTGCATCAATGTACCATCTTAAGCTTTATAGAGTTTAGTCTAGTCTTACACACTAAACTAAAATTTTTTCGAGATGAACACATAAGTTCAAGACAACATAATGTCAACACAAAATTTTTTAAGATCAACATATAAATTGCAATACAGCTCAATTTGGTCTTATACATCTCCATTCCAAACTTGAAATTTCTACTTAAAAATTACAAGAAAGTTGTGACTTGTGCTCTACTCACCTCGCACCTATCATCCACTGTTGCTCAAACAAATGGGGGTATAGGTCCTTGATTTCGGCCTCGCGCTCCCAAGTCTTCTTCAGCCGGATGATTCCCCGACTTGACAAGCACTAAAGGAATGATCTTAGTGCGTAGAGTCTGTTCTTTTCGATCCAGAATTTGAGTCGCTTCCTCAACAATAGTCATGTCTTCATGCAGCTCGATCAGCTGATCTCCCAAGATGTGTGTAGGATCCTTTACGTACTTTCGGAGCATAGAGACATGAAAGACATTGTGCACTCTATCAAACAACGGAGGCAATCTGATGTGATAAGCTGCCTCACCGACTCGACTAAAAACTTCGAAGGGTCCTATATAACGGGGACTTAACTTTCCTTTCTTTTCAAACCTCATCACACCCCTCATGAGTGATATTTTCACAAAAACATGATCGCCAACGGTAAAGTCGAGGCTCGTTCTTTTGACATCAGCATAACTCTTCTGTCAGCTCTGAGCCGATTTAAGCCTCTCTCTTATCATACGTATGACCATGGCGTTACCTTCAAGAATTTTCGGACCCAATATAAATTTCTCTCCGATTTCTTCCCAGTTGATAGGTGATCTGCATCGCTTTCCATAGAGGGCTTCGTACGGTGCCATTCCTATGCTCGTTTGGAAACTATTATTGTATGTAAATTCGACCAACGATAGATGTGGATCCCATGATCCATGCATCTCTAGCATACACGCCCTGAGCATATCTTCTATCACTTGATTTACTCGCTCCGTTTTCCTATCGGTCTGCGGATGGAACGCCGAACTAAAATCCAATCGAGTGCCCATACCTTCCTGAAACTTCTGCCAAAATTTTGAAGTATACAATGGGTCATGATCGGATACAATACTGCTTGGAATGTCATGCAATCGCACGATCTCCTTCATATAGAGTTCAGTGAGTCTTCCTGTCGTATACATCGTGTTGTAAGGCAAGAAGTGAGCTGACTTCGTCAGCCTATCTACTACAACCCAAATAGCGTTGTATCTCTTTGCTGTTGGCGGCAACCCAATCATGAAATCCATGGAGATTGACTCCCATTTCCATTTCGGTATGGGTAGAGGTTGCAATAGTCCAGCAAGGTGTCTATGGTCTACCTTCACCTGCTGACATGTCAAGCATCTTGACACGAACTTGGTGACACCGCGTTTCAGACCTCTCCACCAATAGCTCTTCCTCATATCTTGATACATCTTGGTGCTACCAGGATGGATCGCGTATTTAGACTTGTGAGCTTCATCTAAAATAGTTTGCCACAAACCGGCATCATCTGAAGCTCATGAATATGTTCAAAAATTGTCGATCTCACTGTAATATTGGCTTAAAGAGCCCCTGAAGCTTGCACCTCAATTTTTGCATCATACAATGACAGGTCTTCAAACAATTTCCACCTGTACATTCCCATCACAAGGTTAGCCAACTGAGCCGAACCCTTACGACTCAAAGCATCTGCGACGACATTAGCCTTGCCTGGATAATATTGAATGGAGCAATCGTAATCTTTGAGAAACTCCATCCACCTTCACTGCCTCATATTCAGTTCATTCTGCGTGAATAAGTATCGGAGGCTCTTATGGTTAATGAAAATCTCAAAGGTCTCCCCATATAAATAGTGTCTCCAGATCTTTAATGCAAATATGACTGCTGCCAGCTCGAGGTCATGTGTTGGATAATTCTTCTCGTGATCTTTCAGCTGCCTCGACCCATAAGTAATTACTTTCTTGTGTTGGTTGAGCACGCAGCCTAAACCGTTATAAGAAGCATCACTATAAACTGCAAAACCTCCATTGCCTGAAGGAATTGCAAGTACTGGGGCTGCAGTAAGCCGCTTCTTGAGTTCTTGGAAGCTCTTTTCGCACACTTTAGTCCACTCGAACCTCACATCCTTTCGTGTGAGCCTCGTTAGCGGTCCCGATATCTTTGAAAATCTCTCCACAAAACGCTTATAATACCTAGCTAGACCAAGGAAGCTGCGTATATCTATGACCATTTTTGGTTGTTCCCACTGCACTACGACCTCGATCTTTGTTGTGTCCATCATGATACCCTCATTGGAGACATGTCCCAAAAAGCTCACTTTCTCCAACCAAAACTCGCACTTATGGAGCTTGGCGTACAGTTGGTGTTCACGCAAAGTTTGTAGAGTAGTTATCAAGTGCTCTTCATGTTCCTTCTTCGACTTAGAGTATATCAGGATATCGTCGACGAATACTACGATGCAAGAGTCCAGGTGTGGTTTAAACACCCGATTCATCAAATCTATAAACGATGTCGGCACATTCGTCAATCCAAATGGCATCACTAAGAACTCGTAGTGTCCGTATCCTTGGCAACGAATACATGTTTTTTATAGTGAGTTTGTTCAACTTACGGTAGTCAATGTACAACCTCATTGACCTGTCATTCTTTACAAACAAGATCGGTGCTCTCCAAGGTGACACACTCGGTCTTACAAACCCTTTGTCTAAGAGCTCTTGCAACTGCTCTTTCAATTCCTTCAACTCAGCTGGAGCCATTCAATATGGTGCTTTGAAAATCGGCTCCATTCCAGGTGCTAAGTCCATGGCGAACTCCACCTCTCTGTCCGGAGGTAGTCCTGGTAATTCCTCTAGAAAGACGTCGTCGAACTCACATACCACTGCGATCTCAGAAACAACATTCTTCCCTCCTTTTCATCTTTGAAAAAGGCCAAGTAGCCACTGCATCCACTTCTGATCAAACGTTCGGCTTTGATGGTGGACACAAGTGGCAGAAACTTTGTTCTCACTCCTACGAATCGGAATGATCTTTTTGTATTCGGCCTAAAGATGACCACCTTGTTCTTACAATCGACTGTTGCACAATACTGTGACAATCAGTCTATGCCAAGGATCACGTCGAATCTTTGCATGTCCAATAGAATCAAATTTACTGGTAGCTCAAAGACGTCTCCATCTCTAATGGCTACTATCATCGACCTGCAGACTAAGTCCGTATCAATCGATTTTCCCATTGGAATAGACACTGCCAAGACAAAATCCAAAGTCTCTAGCTTAACTTTCATCTTCCTTGCAAATCGAGGAGTTACAAATGAATGAGTAGACCCCGGGTCTATCAACACTCTAGCCACGTACGTTACCTAACTCTCCTTCCCATATACTTCTAAAGTACCTATAAAGCAAACGCATCTCAGCATTTCACTCATGCAGCATATCAAAACATGATATAATTTAGATCAATGAATCCTACATATCTATAATCCATATAGATACAACTTCTCAAAAAAAAAAATTCAACACCTTTGATGCAATGCATAATTTAATCCAAGTAAAAACTCACCTTGTATAATATCATTGGAGTTTTGGGCGCCCCGAGCCGTAACTACATAAGCCCTTCCTTGTACGACCGGCTTCATCACTTGGATCGGTCTTGGTGCAGAAACAAAAGCCGTTTTTCCCTTATTCATCTCCGGACAATCTCGAATTATGTGGCCTATCTTTCCACATTTGTAGCATCCCCGCATTCCCCGTCTACAGTCAACTGTTCTGTGAGACTTGCCACACTTGACACAAGCCTCATTTGGTGTAGAAGAGGCTGCTCGTGAGAAGCCTTGAGAAGCGGACACTCCTGTGGTAGCAGTAGGGCTCTCATATCGGATCGGTCTCACCAATGTGGATACAGGTGGCTTGGAATAACTTGGATATGCAATCTGCCTAGGGAGTGGAGCTGGTACTGTAAACCTCAGCTTTTTATTCCCCGAGTCATACTCATCCACTCTCCCTTGAAAGGTTCTTCCTTTATCCTGTTGCTCCCTTCGTTTGTACATGTTATTGATATCCCTCTCAGCCACTATCGCTTTTCCCATCACATCCGCATAGCTTTCAAGTTCAAAAATCGATACTCGCTCACGAACGTTCAGCCTCAGACCTTCCTCAAATTTGGCGGCCTTCATGATTTCTGTGGATACTAACTCAGGTACGAATCGTGACAAGCGTGTAAACTCCATGCCATATTCTCACACAGACATGCTTCCTTGCTGCAGATTTGTAAAATCTCTTCTCATTTGAACTCTCACCTATTTGGGGAAATACTCCCGGTTAAACTCCCTAACAAAATCTGCCCAAGTCGATAGGCGGTGAGGGTTTCTCAATCTCTCTTTTCTCAATACCGATTTCCACTAGGGATCAGCATCTCCCTTAAGCTGGAAGGAGGCCCAGCCAACCTTCTCACCCTTTGTACTCCGCAACCTATCCAGAAGCTTTTCCATCTGGTTTAACCATTTCTCAGCTTCCAATGGATCTGTTTGTTTGTAGAAGCTAGGAGGTCTCAATCTCCTAAAATCCACGAATGAAGAGGGCAACAACGCTGGAGGAGGTGGTGGTGGCTGATGACTGGTGATATTATTAGCCACCAACAGTGCCGTTTGCTCAGACAGTAACGCAGTCTGTTGTGTCTGTTGGGCCATCTCAATGGCCATAGCCTCCATGGCTAACGCGATACGATCAGTCACATTACCCCTCCGATCTTCCCCTTCCTGAGGATTTCTTTGGTCTCTACTAGACCTAGCTCGAAACACCTCTTCATCTTTCTGATTCCTATTATCGCTACCTCTAGGTCGACCCCTTCTCCCAGAAGACATCACGCTCTGCACATGAAACCAAAGTTTCATTAGCAGAAGATCCCTTCACTCTAACAAAATCCATGACTTGTCAAAAATTCTAAAGAAACTGCTCTAATACCAACTGTGACAGCCCGAATTTTGACACCCCGAAACCCGTGTCATCAGCACGACCCTCAAGGCCATGCCCCATATAAATAGGCGGAACACTTGGTACATCCCTACAACCATAGGTAACATAGAAGAAAAAAACTAATGCAGAACTAAATCTCCAGTTCTACAATATACCATCAAAATAGTTAATCCAAAAGATTGTTCTAATCCCATGCCTCTGCATGGGCAAAAGAACTAACCCGAACCATCAATGTCGTAACTAAGGTCACCCTAGATGGTTCGACAAAAGAATATTACATATACTATTATCCTTACAAAACATGGTTGGACGTACCAAGCCGAACTATCTCTCAAAATAAATGTCAAAGTATGCAGAGGGTCTTCTAAAAGAACCTCTCAGGAGGGGGCTCAGACTCCTCCCCTGGAATATAATCTGAGTCTTCGAGATCAACCACGCCTGAAGCTACTCCTAACTCCGTACCTGTGACGTATAGTCAAAGGGTGAGCTACATTCTAGCTCATTAGGGATCATATCTGAACAAGTATATCTTTCTTACTCACATACATTTCATGACATAAATAACGAATGAATTCATCATTTAAAATTTAACTGAAAAACAATTTTGAGATACAAGAATATAAACAGAATGCTTTTGTTATTCTACTCATGGCATCTGATGTTCACTAGTTCTCATAATTGTAGCCAGGCTAGTCTCCTGACTTGAAACAATTAACTTAAATAATCTCCGAGCAATATAGCATCGAGCCCCAATGGAATACCCTCCATCGTCATCTAATCAGACTATGTTTCATGTATCCTGACCAACATCCCTTTCTCATAGGCGACGGGCACATTACTATACATCCCTGTGATGTCTACTAATGTACGGATTGGCCGCCATACCGGTCACGGATATCCTGTCGAGTTAGTCACGGGTATACCACCGCGTCGGTGGGGTATTCTATAAACCTTAAATCACTTGTACACTATAAATAGTTATTCACCGTGTAATTGTGCTAAATACATATTAATTCTCAGTTGTGCAACCCTGAGAATCGTGACGATCCCGTCGCAACGATGCGCTCTCTAACTATAAAAAATATAGAGTCGCCACCCGGAGCATTCGGTGTCCTGGGATACCTAGTTCATTTTTATGAGCACCGAAGTGCTAAAAATATGACTCTGAATCCGGTCCACACCAAAGGCTCTTAGGTAGGGGCTTCGGTTATCGATCGGGAAGGTGTTAGGCACCCGATCAACCCGCTAAATGCGGTCTCTACTTAAGGCCAGGCTATGTGGGGCAGGTTTACATAGTGTATATATATATATATATATATATAAAAAAGTAAAATGAGCGGCACTTCCCCTTGCCCGAAGGCACACCAATCCTATTGAGCCCTTCCTGCTTGCCAAAATTTGGGCAGCATAACGGCTCAATTCTAGGATAGAGGAAAAGCAAAGAAGATAGAGGAAAAGCAAAGAAGATAGAGGAATATAGGGGAGAGCCAGAGCTCTCAGGCCCATGCAGCACCGTTGGGGAGCCTTACGTTAGCTTGCTTCGGTGAGCTTTTTGAAGGCTTGTATGGTATGGAATGGGGTTCTAACTCCTAAGGCTTGAAACTAAGAGGTAGAGAAGGAAATCTAGAGGGTAACACACACCTAACCTAGAGGTTTTTAGTGAAATACTAAGGTCTGAAGGGGCTTTTTCAATTCTAGAATTTGTATGGGGATGGTGCACCAAAGGGAGAAAGATCTTCTCACTTAAGCTCTATCTCTCTTAGGTAAAAACTCTCAACCCTTAAGCAAGAGGGGTGGCTCTCTATTTATAGAGAAAGGAAGGATTAGTGAGGGGTTAAAGTCTTAATTAGATTAGTAATTAGGTAATGGGCAATCTAAGATTTTTGTGATTTTCTAGAGCTTGGAGAAGAGGGATTTGGGTTTAATGGTAGATGATAGGGTGGTGACTTGAATGGCAAAAGGGTGATAACTTAAGCTAATAGGGTCACTAGGTTCGTAAAGAAACACACCCTAGACTTTGGGATGGTCTACAAGTCAAACCCCCAATGTCAATTTTGGCCATTTTTTGAAGGAAAACCAGGTCCAAACTGTTGGAAGTTGAAGACCCGCAGGGGCCCGGCCCGGTTTGCAATTTTCTGCACAAATCCGCAATTTTCAAATTGCCATAACTTTTTATGTACAACTCCAAATTAGGCGATTCTTGGCTCGTTGGAAAGCTGGCAAAGTCTACTTTCCAATGATATAGGCTTTAGGTTGGGAAACTATATATAATAACCTTGGTACTCCTCTTTTCATCAGCTATTTTGGTTAGTTCGAAATTGGCTCTATGGGTCCGATTTTGCAATATCTCGTACAAATTTACGATCTTCATTCTGCCATATCTTTTTGTGCAACTCCAAATTTGGCGATTCTTGACTCGTTGGAAAGCTGGAAAAGTCTACTTTCTAATGGTATATACCTTAGGTTGGGAAACTATCCACAAAAAACTTTAGCACTCCTCTTTCTAACCACTATTCAGGGGGGTTCGAATCGTACTCGGGAAGGGTTCTAAAAGGTCTGGGAAGGGTATGGTTAATTCCTAAGGGTTCGAGATTGGTTTCTAAAGATTTGGGGTAGGTTTCTAAGAGATCTACGGTGATTCCTAAGGGTTTAGGGTGATTCCTAAGGGTTCCATACATGCCATCAAAAGCTCAGAATTATACCTCTCCAAAGGTGTTTCGATCGGGCCTTGGGCCAAATTTGGGTGTCTATAGATGCCCCTCTTTGGTATCAGATCACTAATGATCGTATGCCAAAGAAAAGGGACATCCGAAGAGGCCCAAGGCATTACTGACAGGTCCGCTGCATTGAAAATGAACTTCAAACATCAGGTGAGTAACACGGTGAGAAAACGAAAGCCCTGGGGTGCCAGGCTAATCATTCGTTTCTCGAGGTAATCGATTCCCAAGCGCTTAGTAACATTACTGGGCATAACCGAGGTGGAATGAGTTGTAAAATCCCAATAGCTGGGAAAAACGTTTGCCTCTCGAGTTGCGAAAGCCCGTTAGTCGGGAAAAATGTTTGCTTCTCGAGATGATTTGAAGGTGATTGATGTTCGAGATTCATTATGAATGCAACAGCTTCGTAAGTAAGAGGGGTGATCAACCCACATTTAAAGATAGGTGTGAAGTAAGCATACGCAAGGCTCCACATTTTGCGCCCAATCCTACAAGGCATTTGATGACCTCATTGGATTATTCGCGGGTGCCCCTATAGAAAGTAAGGTTCGAGATCTTTGGGCGAACCCATCGATCGCAAAGTTTATTTAGCATGACCACCTGAGCGAAGTGAATAGATGTCACAACGCTTTTTAGGAGTGCGTGCCATTTTTCAAAGCGTGCCCTATATCCACATGACCCAGAGTATCCAGTTCCGACTTCCTTGAACAGATCCAGCCAAACATTGGGCACCTCCCAAAAGGGGGCATCCAATCCTGGCCTCTGTTGACAATGATCATAATCATCAATTAACTATATATAATCATGCACCCATCAGGGGCAATAAGCAACAACAAAGGCGAAGGAAGCCCAGACCCGGACCCACCCGAGTACAATTTACAGGGACAAACAACCATCATACGGATACCCAGATGCATGGCGTATACTTTATAGGGATATCGCTGCCCATACAGGTTTTAAGCCTGTAAAAAATAAAAAGGGAAATGAACCCTTCTAAATGCATGGTTGCACATAGTTTGATTGACACATAATCTCATTCTCAACAGGTTGGTCTCAACCAACGATTGACCTTTTTCAACGGAGAATCTGAAGCTTAAGACAACTCAAGTTCATACGAATCCAAAACAGAGCGCTCATTGCTCAAAAGATTTAGCAGTGGAGTTGACCCAATCGAAACATTGACTGTTTGACCGGGACTGATACCGTTGCTCCTATCTTGAAGTAGGATCCATGGATCCAAGGCGAACCTTTGACCTAGGACATTAATTTTGCACGTCTGTGTTGTTGATAAAATATTGACATTTTACCGCATCGAAACACGCATGTGCGTCGCATGAAAACATAGATTTCTCTTTCTTTTCAAAATGATTTTCATCATTTTTTGTTAGACCTGATGTCGGTGGTGAGATGCTTTATCTGATTTGTCCATCACTGAGAAGTTGCCTGCTTCAAGGCTTTGGACCGTGTGATGTTCCTGCACATTCTCGAGAAAACGTCAGTCCCTTTTTTGTTTATACATATAAAGAAAATGTATCCTAAACAACAAAAAAAGAAGTAGATTTCTACCTATACTTTTTCATTTTCAAGATATTTTTTTGGATTTTTGTTTTTTGGAGATTTTTTGTTATTTTTCTTCATTTTTGAGATTGAAATATGATGCTAAAAATATGTACATGAAAATGAGTAGAAATATATGCACAATTTTTGGTGTTTGGATTTTTCTTGATTTTTTTATTTTTGGCTTTTTCCTCTTTTTTTTTTATGCCTTGATAATGAGACGGAGTAACGGGTCCCATTTTGAGCATAGTCGAACTCTTTCATGCAGTCGGACCTGAGTGAGGTTCCAGATTTTACCAAGGCCAAAACGTTGATCCTGGATTGAGTTAAACCTTTCTCCTTGCCTCGGGTCATACATTTGACGGTGTGGGTTTCACAAAGACAATTATGGTCAGGACCCGATTCGAACTAGCATGAGCAGCCCAGTCGGACAAGAGGGTATAGGAAGAGTAACAAAAGGGTTCCTCAAACATCAATCTTCTCAATCAGTCCAAACCTTTCTTTTTCAATTTTTTTTTTTTTTTTTTTTATCTCCCTTTTTTTACCAGTGGCGCCCTTTCGGGTTTTCACCACGTCCATGGGTTTAGCCCTCTTACCCCAAGCGCCCTTTCGAGTTTTCACCTGGTCTGCACAAGCCCGCTGTTTTTACCCGTAATGCCCTTTCGGGTTTTCACCACATCCATCTTACTTTGAGCTTGTATTTTTATTTTATTTTATTCTTTTTATTCTTTTTATTTTCTTTTCTTTTTTCAACAGCCACGACATAGACCTTGATTCCGTCATAGCCGGCTAGATGGGGTTCTGGTGTCATCTCACGACTCAGCTCATGTTGACTTAACAGATATTATGACTGCTTGCGAACCTACAAAGAGGGCTTTCTTCAGGGTGTAGCTTGGCCATGGTTAGGTTAGGATCTGAAGGTATGTTGGGTTAAAAGGATTTCCTTGATACGGCTTCAGTTTTCTCGACATACTTTCTTCCTTGGGGGTTTTACTGTACATGCCCCGTGATTCTTCTACATTTTTTTTTTTGTTCTTTTTGCTTCATTTCAGGCAATCTCTTTTTGAGGTTTTGCTTTTTCGATTTCTTTAGATTTTGGTAGTAACTTTATCCACATGCATCTTTTCTCTCTTTTTTTTTGGTATAGGTATATATATATATATTTTTTGAGGGAATGGGTTTATTGAAAGAAAGGCCCAGGCTCAAATGGGGTAGCAAAGGATATCATCATTTTTAGGGATGTTTTTTGGGCTACTGTGCTTGGAATGATGGCCTCTTTTGGGTGGTTCTTAAGCAGTCACATATTTGTTTCACCAACACTTACCTTGTCGTGATGGACTAAGAGTAGAACCGTCGGACATATCCAGCATTGATGGGCTCAGGAAGATGATCTCCATCCATGGTGGTGAGGCGGATGGCGTATCCCGGCAGCACTTCTCGGATGACGTAAGGTCCTTCCCAGTTTGGCTTGAATTTTCCCCTTGGATCGGCATGGAGGGATGGGAAGATCTTCTTCAGCACAGTGTCTCCTACCTTTAGATCTCGACCGCGGACGCGTTTATTGTAAGCGTGCGTGATTCGTCCCTGGTAAACTTGAGTGTGACACAAGGCTAGGAGTCTTTTCTCATCCAGTAAGTTCAGTTGATCAAAGTGTGATCTTTCTCTTTCTGCTTCGAGTAAGCCTGATTCCATAAGGATTCGGAGTGAGGGTACTTCAAACTCCACCGGGAGGACAGCCTCGGTTCCATACACAAGGGAGAATGGTGTTGCCTCAGAGGACGGATCGGCGTTAGAGGCCCACAAAGCAAATGGCAGCATTTCGCTCCAATCTCGATAAGTGACGACCATTTTCTCAAGGATGTGGATGACTGTCTTGTTCGCGGCTTTCACGGCTCCATTAGTTTGAGGCCGATAAGGGGATGAGCAATGGTGCTTGATCTTGTATTGCTCACAGAAGTCTCGGATGCGCTTATTCGCAAAGTTTGTGCCGTTATCCATGATGATATCTTTGGGTACTCCGAATCGACACACAATATGGTTCTTGAGAAACTTCTCAACATGACTGGCCGTGATGTTGGCATATGACGTGGCTTCTACCCACTTGGTGAAGTACTCAATGGCGACGAGGATGAACTGATGTCCGTTTGATGCTTTTGGATTAATCATTCTGACAACGTCAAGGCCCCAGGTAGCAAATGGCCAAGGAGTGGTCATGCAGTGAAGATCAATGGCAGGAGCGTGTATCAGACTGGAGTGCTCTTAACACTTGTAGCATTTTTGAATATGTTTGCAGCAATTTGATTCCATGGTGGTCCAAAAGTATCCCTGCCGTAGGATTTTCTTAGCGAGCATGTGACCGCTGACATGGGCTCCGCATACTCCCTCATGAATTTCTTTCATAATGTCGACCGCTTCACTTTCAGTAAGGCACCTGAGTAAGATATTATTGTATGATTGCTTATATAGGCATTCCTCGCAAATGACGTAACCTGCCGCTAGACGTTGAATGGTTCGTCGGTCTGTCTTGGATGTACCCTCTGGGAAGGTCAAGGTCTCGAGGAAATTCTTGATATCTAAGAACCAAGGTGGCTCATCATCAGGCTTTGTAGGTTCCTCAATCTAGAGGCAAAAGGCTGGCTCATTCCTCTACTCGATCCTGATCGGCTTCATCTCAACACCATAGGGGATTTCAATCATTGACGCCAAATTTGCTAATGCGTCGGCAAAGCGATTCCTTATTCGGAGGACGTATGAGAAAGTCACATCTTGGAAGCAAGCTATCAGATCCTCGAGGTGTTCATGATACGAGATCAGTTTCTCATCTTTCGTCTTCCAGTCACCATTCGTCTGCCATATGATTAACTGTGAATCGCCAAATACTCGAAGGTGAGTTGCATTCAGATCGAGAGCTGCCTGCAGACTAGTGGCGCAAGCTTCATACTCAGCCATATTGTTAGTACAAGGGAAGTTGAGCTTGATAGAGATCGGTACATGGGATCCTTTTGGTGAAATCATGATGGCGCCAACTCCTTGGCCCTCGACATTTGCTGCCCCGTCAAAGTGCATTACCCATGATTCTTCTGCTTCTTCTATATCGTCTTCTGTCATGAACAAGATATCTTCATCTGGGAATTCGGTTCTTAACGGCTCATAGTCAGGTAAAGGATTATTAGCAAGATGATCAGCAAGCGCCTGCCCCTTGATCGATTTCTGAGTGACGTACGTGATGTCAAACTCAGATAATAAAAGTTGCCATCGTGCGGTTCGTCCAGTGAGAGCTGGCTTTTCAAATAGGTATTTTAGTGGGTCCATTCGAGCTAAAGAGCAAAACGGCCTGGGATAGTAAGTAGTGGCGGAGCCTTTGAGTAGCCCATACAAGAGCTAGGCATGCTTTCTCCAAATGAGAGTAGCGCATCTCGTAATCACTAAACTTCTTGCTTAGATAATAAATGGCCTGCTCTCTTCTTTCTGTTTTATCATGCTGCCCCAAGACACATCCCATCGAAACTTCTGTCGTGGAGAGATACATCAAGAGTGGTCTCCCTGGCTCAGGTGGTACCAAAACAGGTGGATTAAGGAGGTAGCTTTTAATTTTTTCAAATGCTGCCTGACAATCATCATTCCATTAAACGGGCAAATTCTTCCTTTGTAACTTGAAGATCGGCGTGCAGATTGGAGTTAGCTGTGCAATGAACCGACTAATATACTGTATTCTGCCCAAAATCCTCTAACCTCTTTCTCGATAGACGGCGGTGGCATTTCAGTGATGGCTTTGACTTTGATTGGGTCGACCTCAATCCCCCTCTTGCTGACTATGAATCCTAATAATTTTCCTGACATAGCACCAAATGCGCACTTCTGTGGATTCAGACATAGTCGATATTTCCTTAGCCTTTCAAACAGCTTCTGAAGGTTTACCAGATGGTCGCTTCGCTCTGGTGATTTAGCTATCATGTCATCGACATACACTTCAATCTCTCTGTGCATCATGTCATGAAATAGTGCAATCATAGCTCTTTGGTACGTTGCACCAGCATTCTTCAGCCCGAATGGCATGACTTGATAGCAAAAGGTTCCCCAGGGGGTAATGAACGTTGTCTTCTCATGATCAACCTCTGCCATTTTGATTTGATTGTATCCTGAGAATCCATCCATAAAAGAAAGCATCCCGTGCTTAGCTGTGTTATCAACCAAGATGTCGATGTGTGGCAGTGAGAAATCATCCTTTGGGCTTGCTATGTTTAAATTGCGAAAATCGATACACATGCGGACCTTTCCATCCTTCTTCGGTACAGATACAATATTAGCTAGCCACTGCGGGTACTTGGATACCATGAGAAACCTCGCGTCATACGGCTTGATGACCTCGTCTTTGACTTTCAGCATCCATTCGGGTCGAAGACGTCTCAGCTTCTGCTTGACTGGCTTCATATCAGGGTAGAGAGGCAACTCATGCTCGACAAAATCGGTATCTAGACAGGGCATGTCCTCATACGACCAGGCAAAAACATCTTGGTATGACTGAAGGAAGTCGATCATGCTCTTTCTTTCCTCAGGAGACAATGACGATTCAATTTTGGTTATCCTGGGAACCTCCTCAGTTCCTAGATTGACGTCTTCGGTCTCTTCGACAATGGGGGTAGGGCCATGCTCAAAGTCGGCAAATCGGTCAAGGAGCTCATTGGGGAGCTCCTCGAGGGGGACATCCTCGTCTAGACTCGTGATCCCTACCTCTTCTTGTATTTCTACAGGGGGGGTTGATTTCACGTGGGACGGGTATTTTGATTAAGGCATCCTTTTGTGGGACATTTTCTAGAACTTTAAATGACAATATTTTTGGAGTTTAGATTTTTTCAATGTTTTTGGGATTTTTGTTTTCTTCTATGTTTTTGAGATTTTTGTTTTCTTTCATGTTTTTGAGATTTTCGTTTTCTTTGGAGACGGACCCTTGGCCAGGCGGGTTTGTGTATATACAAGGTATTGCTTGCAAAGGGCTTATATCACTTTTTATAGGTTATTTTTTTTTTAAAACAGGCGCCAAACTTTAGGCCACTTCCTGCTTCCAGAGTTTGGGGCAAAGATGCCCAGTTGCGTACCTGAGGGGCTGCTTCTTTACCTGTTGGGATGGAGGGTGCTGGTTGATATGGCTCATTGGAGTCAGCCTCCATCATGTTGATCCCCATTTCGTCTGAGATCATGTCTTCAAACGATAACTCGGTTTTGTGGTGATTTACCACAGGGGGGGTTTGATCAGGTACCGACCGTCGTTCTTCGAAAAGGGACAACGCGGTCAAATCTATCTCCAAGCTGGGAAGGGAGATCTGGGGATTGGTGGGATGGACTGGGGCTTTGGGTTTGTGTGGGGTCATATGGGTTGCCCCATTTCGATCAATCTTTATAACCCCTGCGCTGACAAAGGAATCCCTGATGTGTGGCCTAGAGCGAGGTTTCTCTTCTATGTTGGTTCCTCGAGCTCTTGCTGCTGCAGCGACCCTAGCTTTTTCTTTGGCCTTTTGGACCTCTTGCTCTGTGGGCTTATATCCTAGCCCGAATCTTACTTTTTGTCCCTTAGCCACAATTGGCTCTCTTCTGCCTTGTAATTTGGGTCCCAGACCCCTTCCTTTCTGATAGCCCCACTTTTGAAGCATCGCCACCTCTACTTCCATTCCGTCGTTGGTTGTTGAAGTGATGTTTCTAGGGGGTTTTGGGTCTACAACAAACACCTCATATTCAAAACTGTGCAGGTTGGTGTCTTCCTCAGTATGTGGTACATCCACTACCTTAGGATTTTCAATGCTGTGGGTGGCCTTGTCTTTCTCATCGTGCCCTTCACCAATGATGATGATCACCTTCTGTCCTGATATGAATTTTAATTTTTGATGGAGGGTAGAAGGTATCGCCCCAACCTCATGCAACCATGGGCGTCCTATCAGTAGATTAAAAGAGGATTTGATATCCATCACTTAGAATGGTATGGAAAAGGTCATGGGCCCGATTACGAGCTCAAGGTCAACTTCTCCCATGATCTCCCGCCTTGTGTTATCAAAACCTCGAGCACTCGTCCTTGTTGGCCTCAACATGCAGGGGTCCACCCCAATTTTTGTGGCAGTTCTCAATGGGCACACGTTCAATGCAGATCCGTTGTCAATTAAAACCAAGGGAATTATCATGTTCCCGGATTCTACAATGATGTTGAGAGGTTTAGAATGACTATTTCCCTCCTCTGGCAGGTCCGCATCCGAAAATGATATGGCATTGGGAGCCATCACTTGACCAATTATCTGCCCAACTTCATCCGGGCTGACTTGAAGTGATACATGAGCATTTTTCAATGCCCCTATTAATGCTTGGAAATGGAGTGGGGATGTCATCAATAAATCCCATACAGTAATATGGGCTGGCATTCTTTTCAGCTGAGTCTCTAGTATATGTTCTCGACTCATCTTCTCAAATGGATTCACAGTGCTCTCTTTCTTCCCCGCGGGTTGGGCTTGTGCTGCTGCTGCTGTCTGAGGCTATCTCGAGATCTTCCCCAACCTGGTAACAAAGTCCACGGCTCCCTCTCTGCTGCTGTTGCCGACGTTAGCATTGGTTTGCTCGTAGCTCAGCGGGGCCTGATGTGGATCATAGGTTGGTCCTGAGAGCTGGAATGGTATGGCTATCGGTGTTTGGAGTGCATGTACTGATGGCTCTGGGAGGGTAGGTAAGACATGGATTTCCTCCATGATGGATGGGGGGGGTAGAAAAAGTTGGCCAGGTAGGGATGGTCAGGTTTAATGGTGGTTGCATCGGGGGTAATGGTGTCTGTGTGTAGGCCATTGATAATTGATGAGTGCAAGCAGAGGGTTGGGGGTTTGATGGGCCATGAGGGAATTGACAGGGGTGGTAGAGTTTGCATGTGATTGAGCTGACGATAATGGGGTGGGAGCAAGCCATTGGTAATTTATTGGTGGTGGGGGATTGGGGGTTTGTTGGTTTATTGGGTAATGGATGGGGGTGGTGGAATATGGTTGATACGCATTCATTTGTACGTAGTTAATGGGAGTGGATGGTGGGAAATAGGCCCTAAGATCTAGGGGTTTAATTGTTGGTGTAGGGGTAGGAAAATAATCTGCCAGATTCAGGGGTTCAATCACCCCAACAGTTCCTTCTCCTAGATTTCTCTGCCTTGGTGCCACAAACATTTCTGAATTACAAATGAAGTCTGACAGATCAAACTCCAATTCTTCTTCAAATTCCTTTACCATCCCTATGGTGGGTCTGGGACCTGCTATTCCGATAGGGTGTGGTGATAAAGGCACCTGATGGATATTCTCATGCTGGTTTGCTTGGGTGGGTGCAGGGGGAATGATCTTTCCAGCATCGATTAAGTCCTGGACCGTGTGCTTTAATGGGAAGCATGCAATGAGTATTAGGGTCAAAATTATATGGAATCGGATTGGGAGGAGGTCGTGGTTGGAGAACAGTTATTAAACCATTTTCAATTAATAATGGCAAAAGTACACTCAGGGATTACCCTAAAGGCATAAAGACTCTATCATAATGGACTCTCCTCTCCGGGGTCATTTTCATTCCATTCCCCATTCTGCTCTTTGTCACACTGTCGGAGCTAGTTCTGCTTGGAATTGGAGCAGGGCTACATTGTTATTATTGGGCGAGTGTTGCAACATTTTGCACCTCCTTTTTCCTCTGTCGTTCTTTTGCTCAAGAACATCCTAACCCGCTTAGGGCTCCACTCTTACTCAACCGCCCTTCCCTGATGGCATCCTCACAGCGGTTGGCATTCCTCACCAAATCGGTAAAACTAGACTACTGTTGGTATACAAGAAAATCAGAAATCACTGGTAGAGTGTTCTTAGAAATCATCTCTATCTGCTCATCATCCGGTATTCTATTTACGACTTTGGCGATGCTCTCCATCGCCCTAAGTAGTCGCTGAAGGTCTTGTTTGGATTCTGCCTTAAACGGGCCAAATCAGACTTGCGTGGTTCAATATCAGTATTATAGACATACTGCTTTTGGAATAAATGCGCTAAATCTTTCCATGTCTTCATCATGGATGATTCAAGAGACGTGAACCGCCTCAGGGCCGGTCCGGTCAAGCTTTTTTGAAAGACTTTTATCAGTAGTCTTTCATCCCCCCATACTGGCACATGTCCCCACAATAGGACTTGAGGTGCTCAATCGAGTTGCCTGTTCCATTGTATTTGTCGAATACTGGCATTTTAAATTTGGGGGGCAAGGGGACCTCAGCGAACAAGCATAGGTCTGTGAAGTCCGTGGCGTGGATTTCAGCACCACCCATTTTCATCAGCTGTTTTTGTATTTTGTCTAGTTGTTCTTTCAGCTGCTTTGACTCTTTTGATACCAAGGTTGCTTTCTCGACCGTCAGTTGGACTTCACTCTGGGCCACTATGAGATGGGCAATTATGGGAGGGGGTGGAGGCTGGTCAAAGCCCCAGCATAGGCTCCGCTGTTCCTAATCTCGTCCTCTTCATACTGCTAATGGGTAGTGGGGTATTGGGCCATGGAGCCTTGGAGGTCATGGATGGTGGGGTATTGGGCCATGGGGCCCTGAAATGTGTGGGAAAAGGGGGTTTTGGCCAATGGGCCTTGGGGTATGTGGGAGTTTGGAGGTTGGGCCATTTGGCCTTGGGGTGTATGGATGGTGGGAGGTTGGGCCATGGGGCTTTGGGGTATGTGGGTGATGGGGGTTTGGATGGTGTGGATTATGGGAGGTTGGGCCATGGGGCCTTGGGGTATGTGGGTGATGGGGGTTTGGATGGTGTGGATTATGGGAGGTTGATGGGGGTCATGGGAGAGTGAAGCATGGAGGTTTGCTAAGGTATGAGATGGATTCATGGATGTGGGGTGTGGAGGAGAGATATTTTGGGAAGCCCTCCATGAGGAGTATGCTTGGAACAACTCCTCCATCATGGCCATGGAAAGGGGGTCGGATGTGGATGGTAGATTTAATGGATGGGGTAGTGGTGGTGGAAAAATTTGGTATGGCCCCGGTATAATTAGGCATGGCCACGGTAGGTGGGGGTGTATGGGGTGGATGAGGGGATGTATTGGGTATGTTTTGGGATGATGGGAGGCATGATGAGGATGGATGAGGAAAATTGGGCATGGCCCTGGTAAAAATGGGCATGACCCGAATGGATGGAGGATTTTGCGGGGGGTTGGATAGGGTGGAAGTGGTGTATGTGAATGTGGGTGGATCGGGTCTATAGGGGGATGATGGGAATTGGGGCATGGATATGGATTGGGAAAATGGGTTAGGGTTTTGCATGGGCATGGCTTGGGCAAAAGATGGGGAATGGGGGGTTGGACTTTGGATATTTTGGAGGGTAGTGGTTGGGAATATGGGGGCCTAATGGGCCGTGTGATAAAGGGGTTGGGTGAGGGGGATGGTGGAAAAGACTTCTCCCGAATGAGAGTGGGTTGGAGAATGTGGCGGGGATGAATCGGGATCGGCGTAAACCGGGTCCACTACCCATGACACTCTTCGGGAGCGGGTCGGGTAAGGGTGCCTTGGATAAGGCCCAAAAATCCTCCTCCTTTTTCCCCTACAAGACGACGGAGGGCAAGATGATGTCGTTGTGCCGACACCACAAACTAAATATTTTTTGGGTTTTGATTATATATTTTTTGAATTTTATGAAAACTTTTTTGAAAAACAAAGGTTTCGAGACCTTCGAATTCCCTTTTCGGGTGGCTCTCATACCTTAATTCAAGACCTGCGGCGACGGTTCCGATGCACTTCAGAAGAATCAAAGGAGAACCTTCGATCTATTGAAGGCATAAAAATCGAGGCAAACGACCCGATCCCCCGAAATGAGCCAAAAAGAAGTTGCCTTTTCTTGACCGGCGGGGGCATATTGGGTGTCGGAGATGGCGGGGCCCAAACAAGGCACTAAGCACACTAATCGCAGAACTTGGGAGGTGAAGAAGGCCACAGATTCGGGCTGCTTAAACCTAGTTTATACTGGGCGTATATATTATATACGCCTAACCAAAACTAATCAGATTTGGCTGGGCGTATATATTATATACGCCTGGCAGAACTGTTCTTTCAGCTTGGTTTGATAGTGTGCACAGCAAGCCCAAAAAGAGTCTCTTTTTTTTTTTTGTGGAAGCTGGGCTTCCGGAAACTGAGCAGTTTTTTTTTTTGATGATCGATTCTCTCCTCACCGCACCTAAGGGGTTTGAGTCCGGTATAACTCGATAGCGCGCTCCCCAAGGGTTTTATGCTTTTTGGAATGGAAACCCACCCGATATACCTACGGCACGAGCGCCTTCTCAGATATTAGGTGGGCTGGGACTTTCTGGATCATCACCACTAGGGCTGCCGCCATACTAAGACCAGGGTGTTTGTATGGGTGCCTAAACCCAACCCTTTGAAAATCTACCCCGTAAAAAAAACAAATTAATTAAGCTCCCTAACTTGGTTCAATTTTAAATTTTCAAAGCTTTTTCTTTTTTTTTGGAAGTTTTCTTTAGTTTAAAAACCGGGGGTGATGATCTCGTGCCGCCACTACGGGCCGGCGTCCACTGTTAGGATATGAATAATAAAAAAGACAAGGCCAGTCAAGCGACTAGGCGGGAAATATAAAGTGCTGAAATTTAAAAGGTGCCAGTCAAGTGACTAGGCAAAAAGTTGCTGAAATTTAAAGCAAAAATGTAGGGGTGAGTAAAAGAAAGGTGCCAGTCAAGCGACTAGGCAAAAATTGCTGAAATTTAGAGCGGAATCGTAGGGGTGAGTAAAAAAGGTGCAAGTCAAATGACTAGGCAAAGATTGCTGAAATTTAAAACAGAATCGTAGGGGTGAATAAAAAAAGGTGTCAGTCAAGTGACTAGGCAAAGATTGCTGAAATTTAAAGCAGAATCGTAGGCGTGAGTAATATGACGTAATTGGAGGGGTGAGTGATAAAAAAATAGCAAAAAAAAAAAAAATAGCAATAAAATGTTAGAAAAATAAAAAAAAAGGCCTAGTTCAAAGGGAAGCTCTACTAGCTACTCCCAGCGGAGTCGCAATTTGTGCAACCGTGGGAATCGTGACGATCCCGTCGCAACGATGCGCTCTCTAACTATAAAAAATATAGAATCGCCACCCGGAGCTTTCGGTGTCCCGGGATACCTAGTTCATTTTTATGAGCACCGAAGTGCTAAAAATATGACTCTGAATCCGGTCCACACCAAAGGCTCTTGGGTAGGGGCTTCGGTTATCGATCAGGAAGGTGTTAGGCACTCGATCAACCCGCTAAATGCAGTCTCTACTTAAGGCCAGGTCTATGTGGGGCTAGTTTATATAGTATATATATATATATATATATATATATATATATATATATAAAAGAAAGTAAAATGAGCGGTACTTCCCCTTGCCCGAAGGCACACCGATCCTATTGAGCCCTTCCTGCTTGTCAAAATTTGGGCAGCGTAACGGCTCAATTCTAGGATAGAGGAAAAGCAAAGAAGATAGAGGAATAGAGGGGAGAGCCGGAGCTCTCGGGCCCTTGTAGCATCATTGGGGAGCCTTGCGTTGGCTTGCTTCGGTGAGCTTTTTGAAGGCTTCTATGGTATAGAATGGGGTTCTAACTCCTAAGGCTTGAAACTAAGAGGTAGAGAAGGAAAGTTAGGGGGTAACACATATCTAACCTAGAGGTTTTTAGTGAAATACTAAGGTCTAAAGGGGCTTTTTCAATTCTAGAATTTGTATGGGGATGGTGCACCAAAGGGAGAAATATCTTCTCACTTAAGCTCTTTCTCTCTTAGGTAAAAACTCTCAACCCTTAAGCAAGAGGGGTGGCTCTCTATTTATAGAGAAAGGGAGGATTAGTGAGGGGTTAAAGTCCTAATTAGATTAGCAATTAGGTAATGGGCAATCTAAGGTTTTTGTGGTTTTCTAGAGCTTGGAGAAGAGGAATTTGGGTTTAATGGTAGATGATAGGGTGGTGACTTGAATGGCAAAAGGGTGATAACTTAAGATAATAGGGTCACTAGGGTCCTAAAGAAACACACCCTAGACTTTAGAATGGTCCACAAGTCAAACCCCCAATGTCAATTTTGGCCATTTTTTGAAGGAAAATCAGGTCCAAACTGTTGGAAGTTGAAGACCCGCAGGGGCCCGGCCCGATTTGCAATTTCCTGCACAAATCCGTAATTTTCAAATTGCCATAACTTTTTATGTACAACTCTAAATTAGGCGATTCTTGGCTTGTTGGAAAGCTGGGAAAGTATACTTTTCAATGGTATAGGTCTTAGGTTAGGAAACTATATATGATAACCTTGGCACTCCTCTTTTCATCAGCTATTTTGGTTAGTTCGAAATTGACTCTATGGGTCCGATTTTGCAATATCTCGTACAAATTTACGATCTTCATTCTGCCATATCTTTTTATGTGCAACTCCAAATTAGGTGATTCTTGGCTCGTTGGAAAGCTAGAAAAGTCTACTTTCCAATGGTATATACCTTAGGTTAGGAAACTATCCATAAAAAACTTTAGCACTCCTCTTTCTAACCACTGTTCAGGAGGGTTCGAATCGTGCTCGGAAAGTGTTCTAATAGGTCTGGGAAGGGTATGGTTAATTCCTAAGGGTTCGAGATTGGTTTCTAAAGATTTGGGATAGGTTCCTAAGAGATCTAGGGTGATTTCTAAGGGTTTAGGGTGATTCCTAAGGGTTCCATACATGCCATCAAAAGCTCAGAATTACACCTCTCTCTAAAGGTGTTTCGATCGGGCCTTGGGCCAAATTTGGGTGTCTACATCAGCCTATTCAATCTCATTCATAGTCCATCTCATAACACGGATATTTACATCCACCGTACATCCCTGGGATGTCACACATTCCAACACATCATTCAGATGCCCAATGTACATATGCATCCCTGGGACGGCTTAACTCTTTTACTAGTTGATTTACTCATTTATCCGTGTACGCACACACAACGTTACTTCCAAATACTATTCTTAGCATTTTAAATTTCAACTCAGCTTTAAAGGAAACATGCATTCATGTACTGTCACTACATATATGTTCTCGTAATAAGTGTACAAGTCCAGATATTCCCTACCTCTCACGCGTTTTCAATCCACGGATCCTTCAATCCGAGCTAGCACTCAACCATCTTTAGGTTCGGCTTAACTAGGTCTGGTCAAATACACATAACATATCACTATATGTATAAGACATTGGGGTTAGAAGCCTAATCCCAACAAATGATCAATTCGAATGAAAAACTCAACCAAAGCCTGAATTTTTCCAAATCGATTGAACGATTTTAAATCGATTGATCGAAATCCAAAAATCGATTGAACCATTTTGTTTCGTTTAATCGATTTCCTCAGAAATCCATTTCATCTTATTTTTGTTCCCTAGCAAACCGATCGAACGATTTTATTTCATTCGGACATGTTCCACAAATCAATCAAACAATTTTAGAAATTGTTCGAACGATTTCTTTAGATTCCTTATTTCACATCTCTCTTCATTGGTCAAAATCGATTGAACGAGTTCTAATTTCATTCGATCTACTTTGCCCATTCTTAGATCCGATCGTGTTCTGTCATCTAGAACCCATCTCATCACCATCCACACCCTTCATCATCTATTTCTTACACCTATTCAACCCAATAGTCCTGATCCATCACTTGGTGATTTTTGGGACTCAATTATTAACCAGGTCAAAAACAAAAAGAAATAATGGCTCTCACCACTAAAGGACAATCAATTGTCTCAACAGCCAATATAGCTGTCAACAATCATCACTGACAACAATCGTCGCCAACTTTCTTCAATAAAATAAAAGATGATGCAAGCAATGAAGTCACCATTCAATTATTTTCCTATGACGCATGCCATGATGTCATATAGTAATTACTTCTGGACGAAGCGACTGCATCCTATCCATTCAGCACACGTGTCCCACTCACTGGCGGATTCCAAATCAATTTAAGTCTACAATTATATATAAATAGGTAGCTTGGGGATTGTCCAAAGCACCGAAAACAACTACCGCAAAATAACCGAGAAATCTTTCTCTTTTTCTTTCTTTGTTCTCTTTTCTGGTGTGTATCGGAGAAGCATCGCAAATCGGTGAGCTTTTCCTTTGCTTTCTTTAATAGTTTGTATTAGTTTAATGCATGTATAGTGTAGTTATAGTGTTGTAATAGTATTGTAATAGTGTTAATATTCCATATGTTTTAGTGTGTTTCCTTTTTTGTTTTATCAAATATTATTATATGCAATAAGAAACTATGATTTAGTGCATCTCTTTTTCCTTCCGTAACCACACTCCCCCTACTTCTGATAACTTGGTATCAGAGCCATGTCAGGCTAATAGTGATTAGAAATCCTATTAATGGACATAGAAAAGTGCTGGCTTTGGTTCACTTTAGCAGATTCCTAACTTCCCAAAACCAGTAACATAAGTGGTAACCATTGTTTTCCTTTCTCTTATGATGAAAATGAGAAGCATTTTTATTTTTGGTCAGAGGTGTACTCCATTGAACCACTGCCCAAAAAATCTAACTTGCACACAATCATTAGGTAAAGATTATTATCAAAAGCATTAAAAATATTTTCCATCAGAAAGAAATAAAAAGGGTGTGCATTGAGCACTGTGCTCATGAACGAATGCAAGTATAATTAACTCAAATATCAAATGTGTATTAAGTCTGGAATTCATTAAGACTTCATAGAGTAAATCATGTATTTGTTTTTTCAGAAAGATTTGAAAACTGAATTAGATACCTGTTCTTGGTTTTTCATGCCTGAGCGAACATTAAAGGACCTAAGCTTCTCCGCACGTCGACCAACATGTAGAGCTGCTGACTCTTGCTTATCTGTTGGCTCTGAAAACTTGGCCTTCATCTCAATTCTACTATGATCTAAGCTATCTTGCATCGCCTTCATCTTTGCTTCTTTCTGTGCCCTTTTTGATCCCCATTCTTCTCTTAGCTTCGCATCTCATTTCTCCATATACCTCTCATAGAATTTCCCTCTGAAATCATCAGTTGGACCAAAGTCAACCAACCAGTGCTTCACAATATTACTGTGATCCCGAGTATGAATTATTTTCATCAGCAAATTAGCATTGAATTCCACCTCATTATTCAAACTTTCAGATGGTTCACTCCGACGGGTTTTCTCAGGTGATTTGGTAGGAGTAAACTCTACAAGATTCCCATCAACGACATTAGGCACATCAACCAACTTGCTTCTCCGAGTAGATGACATCTGATCTCCGGGTACCCTGAGTTTGTGCTCCGCAAAGAGCTTCTCCAATTCATTTGCCTTCATTTGCAGCTCATCATTCAATTCCTGATTTCGACTCGACTGCCTCAACTTCTGAACTTGCTCGATTGAAGCTCTTGAAGAAGGATCGACAGCCATGGTACTTCTAGTAATCTTTCTGCCCAAAGAACTCAACTCTTCCCCATTTCCATGAACTAAAATGCTTCCTTCCTCTATACCCTGCAAATTCCTTCTCTGATCAGTAGTAGAACTGTTTCTATAGAACTTCATTCTTTGGAGAGCATAATCTCCTCCAAAATCTCCTTCTTTGGTTGGAAAGGCAGCAAACTACATTTGGGAAGTCATCGACGACTCCTTCCCAATTCCCTCCACTTTGTCACGAGAAGTTCTCCACTGAATCTGAGGAGCCAACAATTCACTCGTATTCAGTTTTTCCTCCTTGTCTGCAATACCTTTATAGGGACCCTGGGAATATGAGGCAGGGTCCTTTTTTACGCCTTCAGCCTTGTGAGAAACATTTTTGAACTGAATCTGAGAATCCAATGGGTCCTTTGAATTTGACACAACAGCCTTGGATTCGCTTGGAGAATTTCTGAATTGGGTCTGTGTCCGTGGGTGATCTAGGCCATCCTTGGATTATTAATAAATTCATTAGCATTAATGAAATTTTTGCACTAATTGGATTATTAATCAAATGTATTGAGTAAATGTAGAGATTTTGGTGTCAACTGTTGGCGTGTGGTTGAGATCATGTCTCAATGCTCATGCAATTCATTGTAGTTGTGGATCATTGGGCCTGTAGCTCAATTGCAAGATGGACGATGACACAGCCTTGAGGTCATAAGTTTAGTTCCAGCTTACCTAACCAAAAAAAGAGGGAAAACAGCTTTAGTTAGTTAAAAGACATTAATACCCTCTCTGTGTACAGCCTTGTGCAAAATACTCCTCTATCCTTCTTTGAGGAAATCTTGTCTTTTCTTTTCATATCAGCAATGACAGGCTAGAATGAGTAAGGCATTCCTCTTTGTATTTCATGCAGTCCCCTCTAATGCTACAATAACACCCAACGTGATCTCGGGTGGAGATTACAGGCAATCCAACCTGTATTTCATGTAGTCCCCTCTAATGCTACATACTTGCTAGTATTGAAGAAGGTTCACACAATATCATATCATACAATCAAGAAGGAAAAATAAGCATACCTAGAGCTTTTTCAATAGCTTTGAAAGCTTCTCAACTTGTTTTTCAATCTCTTGACCATGTAGAATTAATACACGCCAATACGAAGTGATGAAGCCTAAAGCTCACATTAAATACCCAAATCAGTGAAATAATATACCAAACGAATCTACAAACATTTCTCACATTTCGTTTTGTTATTAAGGGTGATTGACTAGGCGCCTACATGACATGGGGGAGCCATGGGATCTGCTACCTATGTTGATTTGAACCCAAGTCAATGCTCAGATGCTCAAGCTATTATAATATATTTATAATTATATTATAACATATGCATATAATATATATAATTATTATATATATAATACTACAGAAATATTTGTATATAATATTCATCAAACGACCAACTAGCCACCCAAGCGATGAGATCTTATGCGGTTATGCCGACTCCTTTAAGTATGCGGTCTATATCCCCAACTCTGTTCATAAATCTCCATAGAGAGTCAGCCGTCATAGTTAGCCATGAGATCTAACGCCCTCATTCCATATTGCACATATGAATATCACTAAAGATTCCCCGTTACTAACATCTACTTAGATAACCTCTGTTAGAAACTACAAAGTAAAAGAAACATAAAACATCACATCTTCACTGATGAGTTGCTATGCTGATCCTTATGAAATGAATGTGCGATTGTTCTTCACGTTGACCTATTTCTCAAAACCTAATTATTTCCTAACTTAATCCTTGAAATTTGAAAATAGAACATAGTATTGATAACAGTTTCCACCAAAAAGGACAGAAGTGAAAATTACACAAACCTTAATTGCATCATGGAATTTTGTAGATATATCTAATCTCATGTTTTGTGTGGAGACTCTCTTACATTCATCCTGCAAAACTGGGCACCAAATAGAAGTCATCGGCTACACCATTGTAGATAACTACAATATAAATATAGAGCAAAAACTGTAGTAGAAAACTGGCCTATTGGCTCCAGTCATCAGCAGGGTTATAGGGTGTTGCAGAGCCTGATACAGTTACTCGCACAAATATATTGAAAGAATAATATGAGTATATTACATATAAAACATAATAAGACTGATAATTAAGGTTAATAAAGAATTCAGTTAAGTAAGAAAGCATTTTAAAAACTGATTAAAAAAATAAAACAGAACATGGAAAAACTTACCAAATACCACCACATGCTAGAGTGACGAAGACATCAACATCGCAAAGATCAACCTCATAAACAAACCCCAACACAATGAAACAAAGCTTAGATTACAAGCTTTAGCTAGATAATGGGTGTGAATTTAATCATCCATAAGTCAAAGAAAATTGATAAGAAAAAGAGCAAACATTACAGACAATGTTTATGTATGGATTCGTAGTTAAAATTTGTTTTTATGCTAGCAAAAATTTGTTCAACTTCAATTCAATGTCTCCTATGATCAATTCAGGGGCTACCTTTAAAAAACTGCAAATTAAAAAGAATTAATGAGTTCAATATTAATTCAAAGATGGTGTGCTTTTTTTCTAGTAACTCAGCCCGAACATCAACTTGGGTTACTTGAATTGGTTTTCTAACTCAGCTCAAGGTTGGGTAATCATGTAGCTTCCAGGTGAGCTACATGCCCAACCCCACAGATAAGACATCCTTGCTGAAGCAATCATGCAAAATAGCTCAAAATGTTGATAACAACAATTTGGTTTATATATATATATATATATATATATATATATATATATATATATAGAAGCAACATATATAGAAGCAATATGGCATATTAGCTTCTATATATATAGAAGCTAATATGCCAGAAATTAACAATCACCATGAAAATAGTAGCAAACCTGAAAATTAGGGGCAAATCCACCTTCATCACCAACATAGGATCTTGACCATATTTTTTCTTAATTACAGCCTGAAAGAGCAAAATACAACCCATCATTGCCATATTGCAATC
This sequence comes from Chloranthus sessilifolius, assembly GCA_021018995.1. Taxonomy (NCBI): domain Eukaryota; kingdom Viridiplantae; phylum Streptophyta; class Magnoliopsida; order Chloranthales; family Chloranthaceae; genus Chloranthus; species Chloranthus sessilifolius. Next base: position 60,627,383 of record CM037587.1, read on the forward strand.
AAGATACAACTAATATAGCATTTGCACCAAGCATGATATTCTCTTATCCTCTGTTTCAGTCACTACTATTGAAACTAAGAATGATAATTTAAAAATGGGTCCAGTTTGCAAAAATCCAGGAAATACCTAACTTTGATCCTCTATTGCAATTGTAATCAAGCCCTGGAGACTCCTAGTTAGAAGTTTATTTTTAGTGGTTAAGAGGACATTTACCTCAAATAGGAGTCTATATTTTTTGTGGTCGTGAATTTTCTCTATAGCTATTGCTGTAAACAGATATTAATAGTGACTGAATTTTTTTAATGAAAAATCAGGAGTTTTTCTTGGGCACAAAACTTTGAATTGTTGTTTCCTCACAATTCTTTTGTTCGTTATTTGCTGAAGTTAAGGTGAGTACTAGTTACTTTCGATATATTCTGTGACAGCCCGAGTTTCGGCACCCCGAAGCCCGCGCCGTCAGCGGGCTGGCGCCAAGGCCGAGCCCCCGAACGAAGCACGTATCAAACAGTTGCAAAACGAAAAACAAAGCAGAACCAAGTCCAATGAATCATCATAGCAAAAAGGAGAACTAGTACTATTCTTCAAAAGCTCAAAATGATGGTTCTAATTCCATATGATTCATTATGGAAAAAGAACCGACAAGAACCACCGATAAGGGCCATACCTTACCGAAACATGGTTCACCAAAAGAAGTACAATCATTTGCAAAATTTACATCCTTTACAACCAAAGCTAAACCAACACATCCTGAATCCTAGGGTCGGACCTACTCTGGCCTAGTTCAAAGAAAGCAGCTCTCACGGTGAATCTCCTCCAAGTCCTCCCCCGAAGCTAGCTCAGAAACCTCCCTCTCGAAAATCCTGGTATCAACGTCTTCACCTAACCCTGTGACATATAGTCAAGGAATGAGCCTCATCCAAGCTCAGTAAGAAAAAACTCATAGCATGCATATTGTAACGACAACATAAATCTTATGGCATAATGAAATAGAATAATCGAGACGTATGCACAGTGTATGGTCATAGCATGAAATATAGGTACAAAGCTTATTCGAAATTTCAAAAGAGATAGGTCCACATCTTCTCCCAACACAAGAAAAGAAAAACTTAAAGTGGTATGCTTAAAATAATAGAATGAGGAGCTATAGCCTCAAGCCCCAGATGGAATACCCACCATCGTCGCTCATATGAACCATTTTCACATATATCCAAGGTCCCATAAAGTTGGACGCTTGGCCGAACATATTTACCGTCATGCGGTAGGAGTCATAAAACACATAGCACAAAGGTGTACGGATTAGCCTTCATACCGGTCGGGTATTCACATAAAACCATAAATCAAAGTGCGTACATATAGCTCATCACCGTGTAAAGTGATAATTATAATTTAGATCAAAGGTCGAAAAGAAGTGTGAAGATACTTGCACAACACAATAGATTGAACCTCGAAAGATTCCACAATGCATGCATGAATCAAAAACGTATGGATACACATGTCCTTCCAAATTTTATTCGTAACCACACATATAACCAATTCAAAGAAACAACCACGTCATAACACACATGTTAACGTAACAATGCAAAGGGTGTCAAGTGTTCCTTACCTCGAGATCTTAACCCTCACTAGCTCACACCGTCGTTTGGGTTTGCCCCCTCAACATACAATACTAAGTCACCTAAAATATAAGATCCAATGTTCACTCATTAGAATAGTGCAAAACATGTTAGGATAATTCCCCTCAAAATCTTGCAGTCAAAACATACCAAAATTTCGAATCTGGGAATTTCAATCGATCGAAAACACGTTTTAATCGATCGAGCTAAATTCGATCGGTCAAGCTCTCACGGAAGCCAAAAAATCAAACCTACTTCGATCGAACGAATCCCCTTTCGGTTGATCGAAAACTTATAATTCGATCAATTGAAAATATTTCGATCGGTCGAATCTTCCAAAAGCAGTTGAGCTATCACACATTTTGATCGAACGAATCTTACTTCGATCGGTCGAAATTTCATAATTCGATCGATTGGATATATTTCAATCGATCGAGTTCTCATAGAGGGTTTTTCCACGTTCCTGTTTATATACGTTTCAATCGATCGAGTGTGAGATTTGATCGATCGAACCCATTTCGTTCGATCGAATTTCCTCATACTTCAAAGTTTTCACATTTTAAGTCCATTTCAATCGATCAAACTCAATTTCGATCGGTCGAAATGAACAAAAATCACCCGTTTAAGGGTTTTCCCCCTCTACGTCAAGTTAAACTCGATTTCTTACGCTCCCGTGATCTAAATTTACGTAAAAATAGTTAAAGACATAATTTCAAGATCTCGATCAAATTTTCATACCTTGATTCCCTCCGAATCTCTAGTCCTAGCCTCTAGATCTGACTCGGGTTCACCAAAGAACAGCAGCTCGTTCGTCGCTCTAATTATGTCACCACAAGCTTCGAGAACGGATTGTTCTCGCATGCAATAAGCGTTTAAATCTCAAATCTCTCCCTCTTTCCTCTTAATGCCCTATGATCAGCAATAACTAAGGTGTTGAATGCAATACCTAAATGAGGCATTTAATTCCTTTCTTATACTTGAGTCCTAGGCTTAGGCATAAAACAGCTGCACCAACGTTGGGTGTACGAGAGTGCACTAACCCTCAACCTAGCCTACATATGTCAAATCTCATCCGTTGGATTTGATCTATAGACATTACATCGACTATCGATACCATCCCCGATGTGCGGACTGTCGGGCACACGTACCGAGGAATGTAGATCAACGTTTTTAAATGTTTAAGACGTTACATCCTCCCCACCTTAGGAATTTTTGTCCTCAAAAATTGTCATAGTGCACGGCACGACAGAGGAAGGGTTACTTCGTAAGGTACCACACATGGCTAAACAGTCCATGTCGCTATAAGATCGCATCACACACATAGACACACAGTCTCCACACACTAAATTCTAATAGATTAAATTTAGGCACATCATCAATGAAAGATTAGCATGATTATGTAAAAAGATCATCGTGGCAGCCATGCCACCATAGTTCTAACAAGTAAAAACAAAAGTGGCAACCATGCCACAATAGTTAAAAAATTTATACACATTGCCCAAAAATTGAAATTTTCAAAAAGAAACACTCTCAAGCTCAAGATCCCTCATAGTAGCTCCTCCAGACACTCCAGCAGGATCCGTCAGACTAGTAGGATCTGCTACATCCTCCGGCTCCTCGTCGGCGTGATCCCCACTGGCTGCCTCATCAGGCCATGGATCCTCAGCAGTAGAGTCTGCCGTAGAAGCGCCGAATACCCGCGCATGCATGGCCGCCATCCTCTAGGCTCAGTCAGTAGGGTACATGGCATGCAACACGTCCTCCACGAGTAGCTCGTAGTAGTCCAGGTGTTGATTGAGCTGGTGATTGCTCTCTTGAATGAGAGCAGCCAACGTCTCATTGCTTATTGGAGCTGCTTGATGGATTGGCGGCATCGGTATGTCGGCAGGTTGGTGAACTGGACGGATAACCTCAGGCTAATCAGGGACAGGAGCCTCTGGAGCAGGTTGGTCAGGTACTGGTGCGTCCTGAGCAGGTGCATCATGTAGTTGAGGAGGGACAGGAGGCGCTTGAGGGGCTGGCTGTAGATGTGGTTTTAGCCGGTTATAAGTCTTCCTCCAATGCTTAAAGGTGTAGAACACCACATTGTCGGAGGACTTAGGCTCCCTGGAGGAGATCTTGTGGACGGAGGTCGCGGCGTACTCATCAAACATAGCCGAGACCAAACTGTCATATGGTATATACTCCTCGGGCTTTTCCACCCCTGCCAATTGCTTCTTCCTCCCATGCTTGATTCCCTCAAAAACCACAGCGGCGGCATCAAACCATTTACCCTGAAAAGCCGCGAATAGGGCTTCCATCAACACCCCTAATCTCTCAGTCTTGTGGCAGATCGGGTAGAGATTGCACTTGAAGATTGTGTCGAGCATCCACATATAGCTCGGAAAATGGGCTCGCCTAATGGCTCAACCCGGTGCAACTCGTGCCCCAGTCATTCGCTCAGCGACAAAAGTATGGGTCAAATTTGGGGGATTTGGGGGTAACAAGTCAATCCCCTCGCCATACCCGTCAAAACATTCCAACGCTCTACAAGCCATTGCGTGGGTAAAAACATAAGTCTTCCCATCGACTTTGGTGCAAATGGTATTAGGGTAAGGGCCATCAAACATCTTTTGGTAAAGCAAGCGCACGAGGCGCGGGTAATAGTACTGATGAAGGGGTTTTAGAAGATTATCCAATCCCGCCTTACCTAAATAGTCAAGTGCCCAAGCGTCAATGTCGGGCACATTGGGTGTTTCGAATAAGGCTGGATCGATGGTGTACTCATGGGCAGAACCCTTGTCAGCCCACCATTCACTTGGTTGGTCGTTCTAGGAAGTTTGCAGAGCAACAGGTTGCTTGGCAGGTGGTTGTGGTGGTTGAATAGGTGGCTGTGGTGGAGGTTTTGGTGGTTGCGAAAGACCCGGAGTGATCTTGGGTCGCTTCGATGTAGGGGTTTTAGAAGTGGCAGCCTTCTTCTTAGGTGCCATGGTCTAAAAAAACCAAAACGAGGGTTTTAATCAAAGAAGAAAATTTTCAACCCAAGGCAAGAAATCAAGAATCAAAATTTAAAGGTTTACCACTTTGAGGTGATTTGGATTCGATTCTTCGAAGGATCTAGCGCAATTGATCGTTCGTATGATCCTCCAATGCAAAAACCCTCGAAAACCCGAACAGAAACCCCAAAATTTTGAAAAAATGAACTTAAAAAAATGCGATTTATATATATATATATATATATATGCGAAATTCGATCGATCGAATTCATTTTGATCGGTCAAAATCCAACTTATATAGAATTCACTTCGATTTCGATCAATCGAAACTCATTTTCGATCGGTCGAATTTAGCGTTAGGAAAACTGGCCCCACATTTCGATCGAACGAATTTTTATTCGATCGGTTGAAACGTCAAAGTTCGATCGAACGAATATTTTTCGTTCGATCGAGCTCGTCAGGCCTACAGCAATTTCTGATCGAACGAATTTTTTTTCGTCCGGTCGAGAAGAAATTCGATTGATGGAAATTAATTTCGATCGAACGAATTCAATACAAATTCGAAATCAGATTATAATGCGATAAAAAATAGTTGGATTGATCGTGAGATTTGCCAACAGTACCCGATATCCTTGACTTCAATGTTCTTATCATACAACGAAATGTCTTCCAATAATTTCCATCATAGAAGTCCCGCAATGAGACTAGCCAACTGAGCTGTATTCTTCCTACTCAACGAGTCAGGCATGACGTTAGCTTTACCTGGGTGATATTGTATAGTGCAGTCGTAGTCCTTGAAAACTCTATCCACCGCCGTTGCCTCATATTCAATTCTTTATGCGTAAGCAAATACTTGAGACTTTTGTGGTCCATGAAGATCTCAAAGGTCTCACCATATAGGTAATGCATCCAAATTTTGAGCACAAATATCACTGCGGCTAACTCTAGATCGTGCGTCAGGTAGTTCTTCTCGTGCTCTTTCAACTGTCTTGACCCATAGGCTATGACCTTACTGCTTTGATTCAGTACACAGCCCAAACTACCATATGATGCATCATTGTAACCAGTAAATCCCCCACTGCCTGATGGAATAGCCAACACTGGAGCAGAGGTAAGCCATTTCTTGAGTTCTTGGTCTCCTCACATTCCTTGGTCCACTCAAATTTTGTGTTCTTCCTTGTACGTCGAGTGAGTGGTCCTGAAATCTTGGAGAAACCTTCCACAAAGCGTCAGTAATATCCAGCTAAATCGAGAAAACTATGAATCTCTGTCACGGTCTTGGGTTGTTCCCAATCTAACACTGCCTCAATCTTTGCCGGATCAATGGTCACGCCTGCTTGTGATACTACGTGACCGAGAAAACTCACTTGTTATAGCCAGAATTCACATTTGCTGAGTTTAGCATACAGCTAGTGTTCACAGAGGGTCTGTAAGACAATGCGCAAATGATGTTCGTGTTCTTCTCTAGTCTTTGAATAAATAAGAATGTCGTCCACAAACACCACTACGCATGTATCAAGGTGTTGCTTAAAGACCCGATTCATGAGGACTATAAACGAGGCTGGTGCATTCGTCAAGCCGAAAGGCATCACTAAGAAATCGTAATGCCCATATCTAGTCCTGAATACTGTCTTCTGCACATCTTCGGCCTTCACCTTAAGTTGATGATACCCGGATCTCAAGTCGATCTTTGTAAAGAACTTTGCCCCTTGCAATTGGTCGAATAGATCGTCGATCCTGGGCAAAGGGTACTTGTTCTTGATCGTGAGCTTGTTCAACTGACGGTAGTCAATACAAAGTTTCATCGACCCATCTTTCTTCTTAACAAACAAGACTGGTGCTCCCCAAGGGGACACACTTGGCCTTATAATGCCCTTATCTAACAGTTCTTGTAATTGCTCCTTCAACTCCTTCAGTTCAGTTGGGGCCATTCGGTATGGAGCTTTGGAAACTGGTTCAGTCCCTAGAGCTAAGTCAATAGCAAATTCGATCTCCCGATCAGGTGGCAAGCCTGGTAAATCATCGGGAAATACGTCCTCAAACTCACAGGCAATTGGGGTATCGGAAATAACATTCTTTGCTTCCTTTTTCTCTTACAGGAATGCTAGATATCCCTCGCATCCATTCTTCATCATCTGCTCAGCTCGTACTGCGAAGATGATCGACGCTACCTTCCCTTTCTTGCCAATGAACCGAAAAGATTTATGTCTGGGTGGACGGAAAGTGATTACAACGCTGGCATGATATGCACATAGCCAATTCATGCCAAGTAGTACATCAAGTCCTTGCATGTTCAACAAGATAAGATCCGCGATAGTCTCTTAATCCTCCACTTGCACGATGACTGATCGGCAACACGTGTCTACAGTCACAGTACTTCCCGTAGGAACGGAAACATCCAAAATAAAATCCAACTCCTCAAGAACAATCTTTAATTTCCCCACAAATTTTGGAGTTATATACGAGTGGGTAGACCCTGGGTCTATCAGAACTCGTGCAACACAACAATCATCGTAGTTTTCCCGGTAAAGCTGTAGCGTACCTATATATCATTTAATATATACACTACGTTCAGATTTGCATGTCATGGCCACACAAAATGCAGCTAGAAGTTTTTCTATCAATGCACTTTCTTCATCTAGAAGACAAATAAATAAGTTCAAACATAACAAGAAGGTTATACCTTGGATTACATCGTTGCTTGTCCGGGCGTCTTCTGCTGTCACAGCAAAGGCATGACCTTGAACAATAGGTCTCGTGGATTGTGTAGGTCTCGATGCGGTAGCAGTGGAGACGGTGCCTATGACAGCCCGAATTTCGGTATCCCGAAATCCGTGCCATCAGCACGACCTTCAAGGCCGTGCCCTGAGCTATTTACCACACATTGTGTACACAAGCCAAAACTGAAATGAAGCACACATAGCTACCCTAAATCGAAATCTCAACAATATATTTGGTCTCGCAGGGCTGTCCTTGTCCCATGCCAATTCATGGACATAAGGACAAACCCAAAAGTTAAATGGTAATTATTCATCCTAGATGTTTTATCAAGAGACAGAAATTAAAGCATTCGACATAAAGAGGCTCGATATACCAAGCCATACATAGTACTCTCTCAACTCACTCTCAGAGTATGCAGCGAGTTTCCTAGAAGAATTCCTCAGGAGGAGGTTCTGACTCTTCTGTGGCCACGAACACCGAGGCCCTTGGATTAACTTCTCCCGAAGTCTTTGCTGCCGCTAGTCCTGGACCTGCGACGTATAGTCTAAGGGGTGAGCTACATCCTAGCTCCATAGGGAAAACAAAAGAACATATAGATCAACCTTCACACATATGTCAGCAATTTAAAAAGCATAGAATTTTCAAGAAGTCACTTATGGATAATAATTTGAGTAACAGGAATAACCCAATAATTTCCGACCAATACTTAGCATATTTTTGTTTATTCTCCTTATAAGTTTGGTTGTGAATTTGGCCTAATCACTTAAATCTTAACTTAAGTAGTCCTCGAGCAATATAGCATCGAGCCCCGATGGAATACCCGCCATCGTCGTCTAACTAGACAGTTGTTGTGTGTATTCACAGGAATCTTGCCGAGCCCCTTTTCTCATAGGCGGGTCTATTCTCAATCTACATCCACAGGATGTGTTATAAATGTCTGGATTGGCAGCGTGCGGTCACGGATATCCTGCCGAGTCAGTCGTGGGTATCCCGCCACGTCGGTGGGGTATTCTAATCAACCTTAAATAATAAAAATATCAATGTGCTTTACATATAGTTATTCACCGTGATTGTGCTAAATATATTACATTAGGCCGTATCACGTTACCTTTGTTTCTCTGTTTGTTTTCTTACGCATCCCTGGGATGCCACTTGCTTCTATTTTATTTCTCGTCCCCTGGGGACCTCAGGATTTTCCACATTGTAACACACACACACACCCTTATCATGAGGGTTTATGGAATATACACTATTTACATAGACTATACTACGCATATGAGTTCACAGAATAATGCACATGTTTCGAGAATATTCCCTACCTCGACGAATCTCAAAACACGCTTTGCCCTTAGAGGGTTATAATGCATCAACCTACACTTGAAAAAGAAAAAGTTTTAGAATGATCTAAGGTCATTGGGGTGTATGACACCCAAGTTTCTTATATTAGAAAACCAAGATCCGAGTGGTCACCAGCCCTCGCTCGCGCGGCCATTTATCCTCGCTCGCGCGGTCACTTGACCTCGCTCGAGCGGTCTCTTGACCTCGCTCGAGCGGTCTCTTGACCTCGCTCGAGCGATTAAATCGAGCTTTCAAAATATGACTGTGGACCCTCGCTCGAGCGAGCTCCCCTTTAGTTTAAGGGACCGCTCGAGCGAGCCCAGAGTCGTTCTTTTCTCTGTACATCCTCGCTCGAGCGAGCCTTTTTCAACCGCTCGAGCGAGGAACAATGATTTGTCCCTCGATCAGATCGAGAACAGGTGTCCATCCTTCATTTAACCTTAATCTTATACAAAGCAACATTTATCCAACATCCTTCCTACTATTCAAAACATTCCTAAGTATCTATCATGTTTTTTTTAACGTACCTCTGACGATGAAAACCCGCACATGCCCGATTTATGATTTGAATATCTACTAGGCTATCCGGCCTCCCTGGTTCTTCCTCCCGTCATTTCCTCTGATCCCCTTTTCCGACCTAAGTCTCAACGAACCCTAGTTCTCTACTAGGCTCTTTTCTTCTTTCTCTCTTTATTCTCCTTCTCTCTATTTAGGTTAGAATAGAGTTACGTAAAGGTTCCTCTCTCTCTCTTTCACCTTTATATCTATAAGTTTGGGATATACTAGTGTGTTTCCTACGTACACACTTAATGTATTTGGGTTGTTTTGGTCTCCTTGCGAAACGCATATACCTATGTGTAATGCGTGCCGTGCACAAATCTCAAAAAATCTGGGTTGTGACAGTGCCTTCCTTTCTCATCTCAGGGCAGTCTTGTATCATATGGCCTACCTTCCCACATATAAAACATCCGCCCATATCCCGTCTACAGTCCGAAGCTTTATGCGGTTTGTCGCAACAGGCACATTTTAGTTGTGGACTCGTAGATGCCGCTCTAGAAGGTCCTTGTGTGACAGATGCCCCAGACGTCTGAGTCTGAGTAGGGCCCTCTCTGCAGAACGGTCTCGAATAAGTGAAAGTATTTGACCTAGGATAATTTGCATCGGCCGGTCTTGAAACTGGAGTAGGTGTTGACAACCTCGGCTTTTTATTCCCCGAGTCATAGTCACTCACCCCCCCCCGAACTTGGCTTGTTCTTCCACTCACGTCTTTTGTTGAGGTCCCTTTCTGCAACGATGGCCTTTCCCATCACATCAGCATATACTTCCAATTCAAATATGGACACTCTCCCCTGTATAATCGGTCTCAGGCCTTCTTGGAATCTGCTGGCCTTCATTTCTTCAGTAGTTACCAATTCTGGTGTAAATCTTGATAACCTCACAAACTCGTTGCCATACTCCCGTATGGTCATACTCCCCTGTACAAGATTCGTAAAATCCTTCTTCAACTGATTCCTGACTTGCTTAGGAAATTACTCCTTGTTAAATGCCATTACAAAGTCCGCCCACGTCTATGGGTTGTATGGACCCTCAGCTTCCCTCTTCCTCAACACCGACTTCCACCAAGCGTTAGCGTCGCCTTCTAGTTGGAAAGAAGCCCAACCAACTTTCTCATGCTCAGGGCTTTGCAGTTTCTCCAACAATTTCTCCATCTGCTTCAACCACTTTGCTTCAAGCAGATCAGTCTGTTCGTGGAACACAGGAGGTCTCAATCTCCTGAAATCCACAAATGAGGATGGCAACAAAGCAGGAGGAGATGGTGGTGGCGATTCTTCGATGGTGACGTTGCTTATGCTAACAACGTCTGCTTTCGGTCGAAGTGTAGTCGATGGTCTGCTAAGCCATACAGTACTCTGACCTCCATAGCCAGTCGAAGACTCATCTCTGTGACCTCTCTCCGCCTCAAGAGGTGGTCTCTTCTCTCCTCCAGAACCCGAAGGAATATCCTCCATATGCTTTTCACCTCTTTGGCGGCTTCCCCTAGGTCTACCTCTTCCTCGCTGATCCATTGGAATCTATTACAATGAAACCAAAGTTTCATTAACAGACAGTCCCTAGTATCTAACAAAATCTCAATCACGAAATAGTTTAAGACTTGTCAGACGCCTCTAAGGCCATGCTCTGATACCAACTGTGATAGTCCGATTTTCGACACCCCGAAGCCCGCGCCGTCAGTGGGTTGGTGCCAAGGCCGAGCCCTCGAACGAAGCACGTATCATACAGTTGCACAGCGGAAAACAAAGCAGAACCAAGTCCAATGAATCATCATAGCAAAAAGGAGAACTAGAACTATTCTTCAAAAGATCAAAATGACAGTTCTAATTCCATATGATTACTTATGGAAAAAGAACCGACAAGAACCACCGATAAGGGTCGTACCTTACCGAAACATGGTTCACCAAAAGAAGTACAATCATTTGCAAAATTTACATCCTTTACAACCAAAGTTAAACCAACACATCTGGAATCCTAGGGTCGGACCTACTCTGGCCTAGTACAAAGAAAGCTGCTCTCAGGGTGAATCTCTTCCAAGTCCTCCCCCAAAGCTAGCTAAGAAACCTCCATCTCGAAAATTCTGGTATCAACGTCCTTACCTGAACCTATGACATATAGTCGAGGAATGAGCTTCATCCAAGCTCAGTAAGGAAAAACTCATAGCATGCATATTGTAACGGCAACATAAATCTTATGGCATAATGAAACAGAATAATCGGGGCGTATGCACAATGTATGGTCATAGCATGAAACATAGGTACAAAGCTTATTCGAAATTTCAAAAGAGATAGGTCCACATCTTCTCCCAACACAAGAAAAGAAAAACTTAAAATGGTATGCTTAAAATAATAGAATGAGGAGCTATAGCCTCAAGCCCCCAATGGAATACCTACCATCGTCGCTCATATGAACCATTTTCACATATATCCAAGGTCCTATAAAGTTGGACGCTTGGCCGAACATATTTACCGTCATGCGGTAGGAGTCACAAAACACATAGCACAAAGGTGTACGGATTAGCCACCGTACCGGTCGGGTATTCACATAAAACCTTAAATCGAAGTGCGTACATATAGCTCATCACCGTGTAAAGTGATAATTATAATTTAGATCAAAGGTCAAAAAGAAGTGTGAAGATATTTGCACAACACAATAGATTGAACCTCGAAAGATTCCACAACTCATGCATGAATCGAAAACGTATGGATGCACATGTCCTTCCAAATTTTATTCGTAACCACACATATAATCAATTCAAAGAAACAATCACGCCATAACACACATGTTAACGTAACAATGCACATGGTGTCAAGTGTTCCTTACCTCGAGATCTTAACCCGCACTAGCTCACACTGCCGTTTGGGTGAGCCCCCTAAACATACAATACTAAGTCACCTAAAATATAAGATCCAATGTTCACTCATTATAACAATGCAAAACATGTTACGATAATTCCCCTCAAAATCTCGCAATCAAAACTTACCAAAATTCTGAATCTGGGAATTTCGATCGATCGAATCCCAATTTCGATCGATCGAATCCCAATTTCGATCGATCGAAATCACATTTCGATCTATCGAGCTAAATTCGATCGGTTGAGCTCTCACGGAAGCCAAAAAATCAAACCTACTTCGATCGAACGAATCCCCTTTCGGTCGATCAAAAACTTATCATTCGATCGATTGAAAATATTTCGATCGGTCGAATCTTCCAAAAGCAGTTGAGCTATCACACATTTCGATCGAACGAATCTTACTTCGATCGGTCGAAAATTCATAATTTGATCGATCGAATATATTTCGATCGATCGAGTTCTCACAGAGGGTTTTTCCATGTTCCTGTTTATATACGTTTCGATCGATCGAGTGTGAGATTCGATCGATCAAACCCATTTTGTTCGATCGAATTTGACTTCGATCGAACGAATTTCCTCATACTTCGAAGTTGTCACATTTTAAGTCCATTTCGATCAATCGAACTCAATTTCGATCAGTCGAAATGAACAGAAATCACCCGTTTAAGGGTTTTCCCCCTCTACGCCAAGTTAAACTCAATTTCTTACGCTCCCGTGATCTAAATTTACATAAAAACAGTTAACGACATATTTTCAAGATCTCGATCAAATTTTCATACCTCGATTTCCTCCGAATCTCTAATCCTAGCCTCTAGATCTGACTCGGGTTCACCAAAAGAACAGCAGCTTGTTCGTCGCTCTAATTACGTCACCACAAGCTTCAAGAACAGATTATTCTCGCATGCAATCAACGTTTAAATCTTGAATCTCTCCCTCTTTCCTCTTAACTCCCTATGATCAGCAATAACTAAGATGTTGAATGTAATACCTAAATGAGGCATTTAATTCCTCTCTTACACTTGAGTCCTAGGCTTAGGCGTAAAATAGCTGCACCAACGTTGGGTGTACGAGAGTGCACTAACCCTCAACCTAGCCTACATATGTCAAATCTCATCCGTTGGATTTGATCTATAGACATTACATCTACTATCAATACCATCCCCGACGTGCGGACCGTCGGGCACACGTACCAAGGCATGCAGATCAAGGTTTTAAAATGTTTGGGACGTTACATATTCTCTCTTACTATTGAATCCCAAAACACTCAGAAACCAAGAAGCCCAACATCATACAAGTACAAGGTATATTAATTGGTCACTAATGTGTGACGACCCAACTTTTTCAATTCTCATGGTATAGGAAAGGTCGGTTCGCCAACCTATTGATTACTCAATAAGCCGAACAGAATAATTAAATATCATATTTCAAGCCTGCAACACAAGCATAATCTTAAAACAAAATAAAAGTAGTCAAACAAGAATAATATCTCATACAAAAATATATCTCAAAAAGAAACCAGGAAGAACCACCAATGATGGCCAATCCAACACCTAAACAATGGTTCCTCAAAATGATATCAAAAGTATCCAAACAAAGCCTTGGGCCCATAGTTCAAAATGATCCTAAACAAAAATGTATACCAAGCTAATAAGCCTTGGTCAAGGAAAGAACTCCTCCGCAGTGATCTCTGGCTCCTCCTCAGGGATGTAGTCAGAGTCCTCAAGATCAAGGTCTTCGGAGCCCAAATCACTCTCAGCACTTGTGACGTATAGTCGGGGTGAGCTAACATTGAAGCTCAGTAGAGGAAACCCATTTATTCTCATTTTGTCATAAGTAATGGTTTTCAAAGACTAAAATCAAATCAGATATGATTTTCAAAACATGCCTTGATTTACTAAATTCAAATTCTAAAACAGTATGATGAATGAGAAGTCAAACAGATCTAATATTCTTATGGTTTCATATTCTAATTTCATGCATACATCTTTATTTAATTGCCTTAAATCATAACTTAAGATTATCTCCCAAGTTAATATATCATGAGAGCGAAAGTAATACCGATGGGAAACCCTACTAACCATCGTCGTTCAATGAATCCTTTTTTCTGAAATTGCAACAAGCCCCTGCGTCATGAGAAAAACTTGCGCCAGGCAGATTTACCGTCACCACGGTTCATAGAATTTAGGGTTTCGTTCTAATTAACCTCAAATCAAATGTGGATACTAATCATATAGTGTTTTATGTACATAATACATTTTCAGATTTCAGAATTCTAATACATAATCAGATTCAGAGGTTAAATTCAGAATTTCCAAGTTTTCAGAGTTCATATGTCATTTCAAGATTTATTTAAAATTCCTTAAATCAAAGTAATGCTACACAGAATCATGCTATATTCAATTAATTTCAGAATTTGTGCTTGAAAAGAGATTATCAAATACTTAGATAAAATGCAATAAAGTTTTAAGGTTCCCCTACCTTTGACTTGGATTCGGTTTATGTTCACACAAAAGTCCTCACAGTAGACTCTTTCTACATACAACCTACAAGGATTAACACCACATACATGTTAATGAATTCTACATGACCTAACAAAGGTTCCAAGCCAGAAGCAGGGCAAAATTCGAACATCGAATTCCATTTTCGAAGTTCGAATTTGAATTCGAACTTCGAATTCCTTCAAAAATGAACCAGATAGAACAACCATTTTCGAACTTCTATTTTCTTTTCGATGTTCGAATTGTGAATTCGAACTTCAAATTTCTTTAGGTTTCTGCTGTTCTCAGTTTGCTCTTTCTTAACTTGAATTCTTCCAAAACTAAACTGACATCTGCTTTAAATTCACATATTATCTAATCTAATCTAGTTAAAAATAACTTAACCAAATGAATTGAAAAGCCTACCTCTCAAGGTTGATTCTTGCGACTTCCGATGATCCTATTTCAAAGCACCAGATCAAATATATAAAGCCTCAATAGTCGAACTCTAGATTCAGCTCATCTTTAACAGTGCTATTTTGTAGTTATCCCCTAGATTCACACACAGTTGGTACCACTCTCTCCTAATACCTTCAATCCAAATCAGTGGCGGATTACAACGTGTTTCTACGATTAATTGCGAGAATGATCGTAAGAGATCTTAAGCAAAGAAGATAGTGAATTTCGGAATTGCACAAGTCTGGTTCTCACGAGAGGAAGAGTGAAACTTCTTCTTCACTCTTCTCTTTTTATAACTAAAATAACCTACCAAAATATCTTGATATTTAATCAAAATATCATGATATTTTGTTTACAAATCCTATCCACTTGAATTGAATTTAAATTCAGTGTTGAGCACATACATTCTCGTTGGTGTACAAGTCGCTAGTTATAGGATTTCCTCAATTCAAAACCAGAATTCTTTTGACCAAGTCTCTTCTTTTATGTTCACTTACCCAATTACTCATAATCCATCACGTAACTTTTCCAGGCATGCTTACCGAGGTAATCGAATTCGGGTCTAAAATATTCGGGATATTACACTAATGCCTCTTGGGTTCAAAGAAACTGATGAGTCTCCTACTTCAGTACTATTTTCAGTACAAAATGCTCAATATTTTTAAATCACGCAGCAAAGCGCGCAAACTGAATTATAATTTTAAGCACAAGCATATAAGCTGATTGTGAACAATATTGAAGTTTATAACACTATTACCTATTCCACATATGCCAGTCAGTGATAAAATGAACAAATACTAAGGGAGGTTAGGAACAAAACTATATATGGAGACCAATGCCTAAGAAACAATTTGAAACTCCAATTCTAGATCTTTGAAACATATCGTAGGGAAAGAAAGGATGGATGTAAAGCAGGGATTATCTGCCACAAGCAAATAAATAACTGTAACTAAAAATTTAAACCCCACACACATTATCTGCCACAAGCAAATAAATAACTGTAACTAAAAATTTAAACCCCACACACATTCACACCATGATGCAGAATTCTAGTAGTTATTTGGAAAGATTCATATCTTTAAAAAACCTATATATATATATATATATATATATATATATATATATATATATATATATATATATAAGATTGAAAGAAATTGATTATAGTTTACCAAAAACAAAAATTAATAGAAACCAAAGATAGAGAAGAAGTGGACCAAAAGACATACCATTACATAATAATCACCTTGCCAACCATTATAGTGCACCTTGGGCACCCCATGGCTACCACCAAGAGTACTATTCAAAATGAAACAACGACAAATTAAATAAAAGTATCGGTAGAGTGGAGAAATGAATATGAGATGAACTTGGCATGAGGAAAAAAAAATGTCAGACATACATATAAACTTGCCACTCATATGGTGGACCATAATTACAACCTTTGCTGCTTCTATGCTGAAATTTTAGAGCAACCTGTGGGAGATACAATGGCCAATGAGAAATGAAGCATGAAACCTCAGATTCAAAAGCAACAATAGTTTCAATTAAAGATATTTATTAAACTAAGGAGATTAGAACCTCCAGAGCTCCAATGCCAGTAGCTCGTTCATTCCCGCCGGAAACACGACGACCAATAAAAACCTGACCAAACCCACCTTTACCTAACTTCCTCTCTATCTTATAGAGAGGAGATCCCCCTACTTGTACCTGAAATTTTAATTCAAAGAAAAGATGAAACCACAACAAATACAAACCCTTGGATGCCCATTGAAAAAATAATTATACTAGGTGATCAAATTGCTACCGAACGTAAACTAAAAGAAAACGACTGATATAGCATCAAACCTAACATAGAACAACAAAACACGATAATAAATTCAATATAATCAATGAAAACTAAATCTAAAGATCATGATAATTAACCATGAATGAGAAGGAAAACATGAAGGTCATCAAACACCCACCACTACAAGAACCAAAAAACATACTAACAAAAATAAAAATAGAATAGAACCAGAATATTTCAATCCCACTGTCATAAGATTCACAAGATAACTTTTTATCTTGTATCCATTGTGTTCAAACCCATATTCATCAATAACCATACCAATATATATATACATTATATTTATTTTGGAACCAAATAAGTTCTTATTCATTTCTCTAAAATAAGAATAATGATGATAATAATAATATCAGGTTTGTGTTTTAATCCCCAATAAAAACCCAAAAAAATATATATATAAAAGAAAAAAGTACATATGGATGAAGATCAAAATAAAAGCACGGAAAATAATCATAAAAATCCCAAAACAACAAAAAAAACTACCTGCAACAATACAAAAGATGATCGAAAATAGAAAAAATGCCCAATAAATTAGAAAGACCTAGTCAACAGATATTTTTTTATCCAGCCAATTTGATACAGACCTATGTATCACTGTATAGTCATCATGCATATACAAAGCCATATTTACCAACAAAAATACCAATATTTATTTAGGAACCAAAAAAATTCTTATCTGTCTCCGTTTCATCCACCCTTTTCTCAGTTCACTTGATTCTTTCAAATTCTTCAAAAAAAAACTTCAGCTTTGGGTTTTTAACTAATCCTCGATAAAAATTCAAATTCTACTAAAAAAAAACCGACATGAAGATCATCAAAGACCCAGCAATAAAAGCAGCAACAAACAAAAATAATAATAATAATTGAGTATTCCACCAGATTTTTTTTTATCTGAAAAATCCAATCCAGAGCTATGTACCAGTGTATAGTCATCATGCATGTTCAAAGCCACAAATTTATCAACAATTATACAAATATATACATCATATATATTTTGGAACCAAAAGAGTTCATATTCGTTTATGTTTTCACCCAGTTTTATTTTGGAACCAAAACTAAGAAGCATATTGTTTCCAATAGAGATGTAGCAAACTTTTTTTAATTTTGAATGATTATGGATTAAGTCAAGCTTCACTTATGGAGCTCAAAGGAACTAATAGGGATCAATTTGAAGTCGCTACACTAAGAATTTATTATGATCAGTACTATATGAAAAAGAGATACAATAATCCAAAATTAAACTTACTTAAATTGCATACATTGAAAATGTCTATTGCCATTTTTATATCATACTTTCTTTCATGTTTGAGCACTACGGTAAAGATTACTTCTTTACAAAACAGTCCACTTTTTCTCATGTTTGATTGATTCTCCTCACCGCCATCATAAGGTTATCAAGCTTAAGAAGTGCGTGTTGCACCATTGAATCTTAATAAAAACGGATTCACAAATTAGCCTTGGCCAAAATTTAGCAAATCACTACTGCTAGATGAATTGCTTCATATACTGATATACCCTATAAAGGAGTTGGTCTATGCAGCAGCTATATAGATTACATGCTGGTTTCTGAAATTGACTACACAGCAAGTGCTATATATAGCAGCTATATGGACTGCATGCTGATCTATAGACATCTAGTTGAAGGCAAGTAGATGACAATGTACCTATAGGGCTTGTTAAATCTAATTGTAATTAGAAAGGTCTAAATAATCAAATTCCACATTTCATAACTGAGGAGATAATAGTGGAGTTCAGGAATTTCCCATGCTACATATTATCATAAAACTCCACAAACTTTCATTACACCCGACATGATCTTATTAGCAATAATGAGGTTGAATTAAATTATAAGGGACTCTGGACATGTAAGATCACAGAGGGTTTACTGTTATGTGATTTATTTGGGGTCATTTGAATCTAGTCCTATAGAGCTTTTTGTTGCAGGTCATTGAGTGGGGCATATTGGTCATCAATTTGGAACATATCAGCCCCTCTCACCGTTCTATCTACTAATCTATTTGCTACAGTGCTGCTTGGCACAAAGCTTTAACTCTGGATGACATCCATGGAATGTTGGTGACAGATTGATGTCTCATGCGCCAAGAAGACGAGGAATTGGTAGAAGTCACAATTCATTGTCCAATAGTTCTTTTATTTATATGGTAACATTTCCTTCGACAATTTGGTGTCAAATGCTGCATTACAATGAAAGAACCAACTTGTTACCAAGATGAGATAAGGCCCATTGATGCAATTTGCTCAAACTCTTTAGAGATTGGTCCTGCTAACAATTGTTTGGGGTATTCAAATTGAAAGAACAATTTTTTTTTTTAAAAAAAGGCTGACATCTGTGATCATCAATATTATCAACAGACATATTATAAGATGGATTTGGATTTCTCTAAGTGTCACTTGTTTGAGTGACAAAGATGTACAAAGGAAATGCAGGATATGGTTTAAGTGGCTCAACAAAGGTTAAAAAGATGGAAGATAACAAGCCTAGCCAAGGGATGTTCTTAAACATAATTTTGATAGATGCTCTATAGACAGAGTTGAGCTCCCATTGGAGACATATTAAAGATCATGAAGGACCATCCAAATCATTCGAATGTGACTCTACGAAAGAAGAGACCATGGGCTTGATTGAGCAGATAAAACCTTCTTTCATAATCTGGTGGTCATTGGAAGTGACTTATTCAATGCAATTTGGTGGGTATGGAACAAAAAGCAATTCCCATGGAGATCATCAAACCATGTAAAATAATTTTTGACTGAAGTTAATGGATACTGTCAAACCCCATCAAAAGCAAATGACATGACGAACAACCTAGAAAAATGGGCGTTAACAAAAGATTAATAATGGTGGGCGATATAGCATAAGCATTGAAATCTAGTTAATTTTAAGGAGATCTTTAAGTGAATTTGTATTTGTATCCCCATTCTTTTTCTGCTCTCACTTTAGCGAGCCATCCATTTTCTGTATTTACTCATGGACACTATGATTGCTTGAAAAGATAAAAATTGAAGAAAAAAAACGAAGAAGAAAAATTCAATTCTTAATTTTTGAAATGTGATAATGTAATGTATTGTGCCCAACATAATTATGTAAAAAATAGATTAAAATTATTTTTAAGCAAGATTAAAGGGTACTATTATCAAGATAGATATAGCAAGAAATATGCATAGGACTTACTTGATTATTATCAAACAATACAACTTGAATAGGGGAATGAGTGTCGATTCTCAAAATACATTCACATGCAGGAAGACTCCAAATTGATAAACTTCTACCAGTGCCACAAGCCTGGAAATGAAAAATAGATTATGTCATCAATTTCAATCTAAATAGAAGAACTGAACAATCAAAACCAACCAAACCAAGAGACTGCAAATTGCTTGACATCCAGTGAAGCTTAACTTTCTAAAAGGAAAAATTAGTCTCCTTTCTCAATAGGATAAATGAGATATTATCTTAAAATAGGCTATCGAAAAAAGAATAAAATCAATTTCCTGTTTTAGCGTTAAAATGCTTTTCTCATGGTGGACGAATCATAAAAAATAGATCAAATCCCGTACATTCAATGTAATACACTGTACAAGAATGCCATTGGCAAAAAGCACACAAAAGACCAACAGTATCATCAACTCCAACCCCTTCACAAAATGGCTCCGTGAATACAACCTATAGTTATCCACAAACTTTACGTGAAATACCACAAAACCCAACGTGTAGCTCTGTATTTAGCTCCTCCATGGAGTATTGGCATTGTGTTCCAAGCTGAAAACCAAAGAAAACAGAGGCCAGCTGCAGCTGCATGATTATGAAATCAGTCAATGCAGTGCGGATTCCTCGTTCTATGCTCATGAACTTTAGAAAACAATCATTCTATGAACCAATTTTCAAAAACGATTCCAACTGATTAAAAAATTAATTTAACAAAAATAGAGGGTATACATCAAACCTAATTAATATAAGTGTGTGTGTGACACAGGGCATAAGGATATCCACAAATAAAGAATTATTCATTAAACTTTGCTTAAACAAACCCTCTAAATTAATATATGTGTGTGTGTGACACAGGGCATACTGGTTCATAGAGAAAAAAATACTACCCTTGGATGAAATCCGCAAGCCTAAAAATCCAACCATTCTTATTAAGCGAAGAAAGTCCCAAAAACTCCCACACGATGTGGGACTATTCGAGAAGAGTAAACATTAAAAAAAATAAAAAATTTAAAAACTAATAATTATAAGAGCTGCTATAGAGCCAATCAAGTCGGCAAAGTTGGTGACAGGTCATGACATTTGGCCTTCCCTTTGCTTCTGCTTGGCTCTCTATTTTTAAGAGGAACACCAATGAATACTTCAGGAGAACCAAACTTGCCTTTTGGTCTTGGAAGGAAGAATTATCAAATGACTTAGTCATATAATCTTATGATCCAATGAGCTTTAACTCAATCAAGAACCAAGAAATAAAATGGAGATTCACTAAGCAATTTTTAAATGCTAGAGTGGCTTTTCCCTCATTTTGACGTAGTGCATCTATTGATGTGGGTAACTAGGGTCGATCTCAAAACAAAAAATGTCTAAATATAAACCTTAGGGCATTGCTTGTTGATAGTATACCATCTGTTTCATGACAAAAAAGTTTATTATAAGCCAATATATAAACTGCTGTCACAACTCATCCAAAAAAAAAGCCATCCATGAACAGCCTATGGTAGGTAAAGTCAGTGGAAAATGCAGAGCTAAAAGAACATTTATAAAATGTTATTTAATGGGTGGATTCAGGTGTAGGGCTGGCCCATTTCTGGGTCGTCAAACCTGACCATTTAAAAGTCAAGTCTGGGCAGGGTTTGGGTAGATCAGTTGGAGAAGATTCAGACACCAACATATTTAATAATCAGGTTGGTGTTTTGGTCCCGTATCGGACCTGAATGAGTCCAATATCAGACCCAGACCCATTTATAATCAGGTCAGGTCCATCTGACACATTTGCACCCCTATATTAGTTAACCATGGATTTATGCATCAGCATTGGCTGCAATACATAATATAATGTTGTTTTCATGCAACAACAGAAGCAAGTTATGCAAACGTAACTTGAGAGGTGGTTACAATGTGTCATTAAACATTGAGAGGTGGCTACAACGTGTTATTAAATATGCTTACATAAGTACACACCTTTACAAAGAACCATGAAGTTTATTATAATTTTTAGCAATTTATTTATATGAGAAATGACAGTCCCAAATTCAGCAATTTTCTGTGCCCTGTATAGGACAGATTTGCATTGTTCCACCCCAGAATTTGTTCAGGTAAAAAAATAGTGAATCAGTGGCTGAGATTTGATCAGGGACTTGAACACTGATATGTTCATGTCCATTAGTTTTTACTAAATTTTTCAAGGCCTGTAGATTGGTCAAATGGTATTGCGTCTTACATCTTAGGTTTTGTTCTTCATCTGATATGTCTGGGTATTGCAATTTCAATTCCATGTAGGAATTGCAAGTTTTGACCCGAAATACGAACCTGATCCAAAAACCAGCGAAACTGAACTGGTTCGAATCGGAAACCGATTCAAAAAGGAAACCGTACCGACTCCAGTTTGAAATCGGTTTTGGACGGTGGCATAGTGATAAATTTCTCCGAAAATTTTCAAAATTTCTTAGAAATTCAGCGTAACAGGATCTGACGAACTTTTCAATGAAATTTCGGAGCTTTCTCCGAAATCATTGTCTATTAGGTATGGCCATGATCCATAAAGATATGTAGTGTCAAAAACTTGAAATGCATTCCCTTAAATTAATTAGATGGTGTTTGATTATTTTTATCGACGTAGATCAATTTTTGACCCGGTCTTCAACAGTAGAGGTCTTTAGATGATAATACATCTATCGGATTGATAGCGCCACAATGATTCTAAGTCTATATATATACTTATATATACACACAACACTAATCAAAATGGATTTCAGGGAGATAAAAGGAAAAGATAAAAGGACCAACATGAACTGCCGGGATATTGAATCTAGGAATGAGAGTGACTCTTGAATCTAGGGCTGTTATGTCCTTCGCTATTGCTTTAATGCTCTCAAGATTCAAGACTAAATGATTCCTTTTTATGTCCCTTGGTATTCAAAATTGAGATAGCAAAACACTCACTTTTTTTAAATTTTTTCATAAATTATATAGTTTGTCTTTTCTAGAACCATTATATAGTCTTAATAACTTCTCCAAACTGTTAAGGTAAGACCCACATTTGCACCTTATCCTCAAGTGGGTCAAGTGGGACTCTCAAAAGCAGATACACATAAAAACAAGAGAGCTTTTTTGAACCGCATAATGAAAATAAAGAAAGGTACTTTCCTTTATTACAGGTTGCATGAAGGGAAATTGGAGAGGTAAATTTAAAAGCATTTATTATATTGACGTAATTCAAAAAGCCCAAAGGTGCTTATTTAGACAAAACAAGCTTATCTATACACATGAAATTTATTAGTGTTTTACATAAGGGTGATGTAAAGGTTGCACAGCTAGGTAGATTTTTAAAGTTCATTAGTCATATCTCTTGGAAAGAGATTTGAAGAAGGTGGCTTTTTCTACTCTTTTAGTCAAAGAGATGTGGTTCACAGAGATTTCCTTGGATTAAAGTGAATTCTAACGTTAAAAGTTAAAACGCAACTAGAGATCTCTAAGAACTCTCATTTTGAGTAAAGATGGGTTCTTTTGAGTGAAATAGAAGCGAGCCACCTTCAATAAAATATTTCCTTTAAGCAAAAGGGCAGAAAATTGATGAGATGCATTTTCTAAGGAAAATAATAATTAAAAATTAATTTATAAAATGTAAAGCCCATCAGAGGGAAGATATTTCTCGACTCTTAGGCGCTCTCATTTTGTGCAAAGACTTGTTCTTGTGATGTGGGTCAGATTGATATTATGGGACTAGAAAATATCATTTTGTGAACTGATAAAGGCTCAATTTGGCTCTTTTCATGAAAGGAAACACGTGGGCCATAATTTTTTGGGTGGAATAATTTTTTGGCTAGAAGAAAACATGTGGATTAGATTAATCTTTTGGATACTATATCCTAAATCCATGGCTGAGCATAGAGACGTCTAGGAACTCTCATATCTACAGCACTTTGTTAATCTTGGAACCATTGGAAATATAGGAGTTTTAAGAATCTAGTGCTCAAAGCTTAAAAAGGGGAACATAATGATAAGATCAGATATCATATATTATAGGGCATGTGGAAATAAAATAGTACCACATTCTCTTTTAGGCATTTAAACAAACATGTGATATGCACCTTTAAAGCCCCACAAATCCAGCTGCTGAATGCAAGTCCTAATTCTATTCAATTGCAATTTTTGATATGGCATGCAGAGCATTGTGATACCAACAGAATAAAGTTATATCACTAGCAACACTATAAAGATACCAACAAAACAAAGCCTATCAAAGACATGATGTAAGAAATGATGAACATTGTGGTATGAAATTTGATATGGCATGCAAACATTTGGAACAATTTACACTCCATGCTTCATGAACAGCCCATGTGAAAAAAACATACCCTCAAGGTTAAACTTCATCTCCTAAAAAATCAAACTAGATCTGAATCCATCCCAAAGAAATATAAATTTTACCATAAACAATCCACAAGGAAACAAAAATTCAAAAAACAGTTAAATAATCTAACAGATTAGAGAGAGAAATGTGTTGAAAGAAATCAGATCGAGATCTGAAAAACAAACCTTGCAGAGGCAGCAAAGTTAATACTCTGTGGTACAAACTTCGGATTCAATCACTGATAAGTGCCGAAAACTTCTAGCGAGAATGATGACAAATAGTCGAATATATAACTTTACACAAGAAGAGCGGAAAACGCTGATTCCATTTGATCGATCTTTTTTGGCAGCGCCTTGTTAGTGCTCGATCTGAAAATCAAACCACGTCCAAAGATCAAAATCAATATCACACAAACTTGATCGATTTGAAGCAGAAAACAAGGAATTAGAAAACCTAACTTAACAAATTCAATACTCCAAAGATCATCTCTAAACTGATAAAGTCGATTGATCTGAAGAAGAAAATAGGCATATTACAAACCCTAACTTACCGGGAAAAACCCTAGATTTAGAGTCTCTTTCTCTCTATATAGCTTCTCATACTTCCGATCGAACAACAATGGCCAATTCACGTAGAAAAATGGGTGTTCGATTCACATCGGGTTTAATGCCCTCATCCGATCATCTAATTTTTGAGAACAAAAATGGTCGATTCTGCATTTGCATGTGAATCGATCAGAAGAAAAAAAATTAGATCATCAAAAAATCCCTAATCAATCAGGCAGAGAGAGAGAGAGAGAGAGAGAGAGAGAGAGATTTTGTAAGACCAAAGCTTACTAGGGATTTAGCACCAAAAAAATGAGGAATCGAACCTCCAACATCTCGATTTCCAGCCAAGATTAGGGTTTGTTGAGAGAGAGGAAGAGAGGAATACGAGAGAGTGGCTAAGGTTTCAGAGAGAAAAGGAAGAAAGGGTTGAGACTTGAGAGAGAGGCGTTGTGGGTTAGATGCTTTAAGTTGGCATCGTGATAATAAGACCATTTTTACAGTCTTATTATTCGTCTTTAAATCTTGTGCCATTCAGTAGTATGGGACCGTCTTATTGTAAAATTTAAGACGATTACAGACTGTCTTATTCAAAGACGAAAAATAACAGTCTTATTTTATGTCTTTTTTAGACTTTTTGACATAGTGTTACTTAGACTAAACATAGAAATTTTCCCGCAAACATAGGTATGTCTCAACAAGACGATAACAAATTATTTCTGTATTCTTTTAGAGAGAGACTCCTATGACCACCATAAACATATTGTATCATGAAAGTCTACTAAGTAGCCATTGGTGTCACATCTTTAGTCAAACACTCTTTCTCATTGAAATGTGTTAGCCAAAATCATTTTATTTTTCCCACAAATTTTGTGTAAGGAGTCTACAATATGAACTTTTTAGAGATTTCAGACTCCTTATAACCCATAATAGAATCTTTCATTAATCTATTTGTTGCAAAGGTTCTTCTATCATTACTAATTAAAATCTTATAGATTATTCAAAAGCTATGGGCATGAGCATATAAGGAATATTTAGTTACTACTACTACTAGTTACATACTTATTTAGTCATCTTTTAAAAAAAGGGCTAAGAACAACGCTAAAGTATAAAGTAGGCATCAACTTTTTTCCAATCTGCTTTATAATCTATAAAAGTATCTTTCAACAAATATAATCTAAGAAAACTGACCTAAATATACATATATATATATATATATAGAGAGAGAGAGAGAGATAGAGACACACACAATCATCATTATCAGGCATAACACTCATTGGATTCAGTCTGTGACAGTGCCATATCCATTCACAATCAAGAGGAACAACCAAAGGGCCTTCCCAATCAACAGATTCAGCATGTTTGACGAGTAAGGGAAGCCAAAAAGTCGTGTACCTAAACAGCAGCAGCCTAAAAATATCCATCAAAAGAATATATGAATAAAAAACAAAAAAAGCAACTTTTGGCAGATCCGAGATATACCAAAACATAGAGTAGTATAAACAAAAAGAACGAGAGAGAACAGAAGAAGATGGAGCTCTACCTTAAACACTAGATATATCAAACCACGGAAGGTCAAAAGCAAAAAACAAAAACGAACACCAAAAATCATGAATAAAATACGAAAAAATTCGTAAAAACAAAACCCCTAGGAATCGCAAATGTAGCATAAAAGTCTTCTACTTCTTTCTAAAGGGAAGAAATAAAAGAGCAGATCTCATGACTAACCGTCGTTCATTCGGGCAAGAGTGGGAGCCAAGCTCTGTGCTTGAAAAGTAGGCAAAACAAGGCCGAGAAGAAGAGCAACGATCGCCATTACTCCAAACGAAACCTTACAAATCACCATGTCTGCTTCTCTTCTCCTCCAAAATCAAAGATCTCTTCTGTTCGAAGAAGAAGAGAGAAGGGAAACGGAGGGTGAAAGAGAGATATATATGAAACCTTAAAAATGGAGAGTAGATTTCTGATGCGTGGATCTCAATGATCTGATCT
The DNA here is from genome assembly GCA_021018995.1 of Chloranthus sessilifolius. Classification (NCBI taxonomy): domain Eukaryota; kingdom Viridiplantae; phylum Streptophyta; class Magnoliopsida; order Chloranthales; family Chloranthaceae; genus Chloranthus; species Chloranthus sessilifolius. The sequence continues at coordinate 60,654,335 of CM037587.1, forward strand.
GATGCATGAATCGCGTTAATCTGTGACGATCAGCTAGCTAGGGTTTTGAAGAGAGATGTCGCGGGGAGAGAGAGAGAGGGGGCGGTTTCAAACAGCAGGAGCATGAATCGAGTAGGTTATATACTCGACCCTATGCCGACGGCTCCTATGAAAGAGCCATCGGGGTAACCTATATATATATATATATATATTTTTAAGTGTTTACAAGTTACAAGGCAAGATTCTTCCTTCATTTACCTTCATTAAAATGCTTAAACCACTGATTTCTTTGAATCAGAGATGAAGATTGTATTTCACACAATGCATGGGCACATCAACCATTTCTTAGATCACTTTTTAAAATGTGCCTTATGTGAAATTAAAATCTGACTGTTTGATGGTACACCCAAAATTTCAAGATCCATATGATAGATGATTGGGGTGAAAAATGATCTTCATAGTTAGATTCAAAACAATCAAATGCTTACGCACGTGAAAGGTTGAGAAAGAAACATATTGGATTGAAAATAAAGGTACCATATTTGTATATAATAATAAGTTCTAAAATATATATATATATATATATATATATATATATATATATATATATATATATATATATATATATATATATATATATATATATATATATATGCTATTTACTATAAACGTGTCATCTAAAGGGAAAAAAGAAAAATTAAACTCTTAGGTAGGAGACTGATGTAGATGGTGATGCATGTTTTCACTCGAAAGTCAAAACAACCCGAGCCAATCCTGAAATTTGAACCAAATAGATTAGAACCGCTTCGAGTTCGGTTCAATTTCAACTTTGGGTAGCAAAAATCAAAAATAGAAAATATTAGAAAAACCCAATGTTGGATCTATCGATCCAACCACCCAAATATTTGTCTTAGGATCTAGGCGTATGATCAATCAAAACAATAAATCAATAATTCATAAATTAAAATATATGTGTGTACCTTACTGCAAAGATCGTGGTCGTTGATTCAAGTCGATGCTTGTTACGCAATCCAAAACTTTTCCCTGCGAAGAAAGATGAAAGTGGCTCTACCCGTCTCTCTTGGTACACTCTCTTGATGGGAAGATGCAAAAAGACTTGTGTGTAGTGAGCGGGGGACGCCCACCTATATATATAGCATGAAGTGTCATGCTCTGCCAAGGTATTCTAATAATAATAAGAATCACATGTAAATCAGGAAACCTTGAAGTTTCCTTCAATTCTCAATAATTCCCTTTATTATTTTAAGCAACTGCAATTCAGGGTTTTTATAAAATCCTACTGTATGTAGGCCACATAAAATAAGAATTTTGAGATTCCATAAAAATTCTAATAGTCTCCCACTTGGTTCACACAGGAACTATGGTTTTAAAAATGACTCCCATTGGATTAGAAAACCAAAATGAGTATACTCTGAAAACAAAACGTTGTTTGAAATAACTTAGGCATTCCCAAAATCACTCAAATTTAATAAAAATATAGGAATGGATTATGAATGCACATAGTATATGATTTTCTGAAATCGATAATATGACAGTTTCATAGTCACAAAACTATATTAACAACAAATTTGAGAGATGATAGCCAATTTAACATATGAACTAAATGCACAACCAAAGTGTGCAAACCCATAATGTCCCGCTCCATACTCGTCATATGTTATTCTGACATCCAGAAAACTCTGGCTTGTAAAATACTTCATTTGATCATCAGAACAAGAAGTTATTAACGTGGTGCCTAATCATGCTCAATTCAGAGAAAATCCAAAAGAGTACTAATACTCATAGGCAAGATTAAGGTAAAACCTTATTGGCTAACTCACCAAGGTGTGTCACCCACATTGTGAAAAAACTTTACCCTCAATTTGTGAAAAACTCTACCCAAAATATAATTTTTCTATTAGCTCACTCACTAAGGTGTGCCACCCAAATTGTGAAAAATTCCACCTAAAATATAATTGTTGAAAAAATTCTACCTGATTTTGTGAAAACTCCACCCAGAATATGCATGCATATATAAGACAAATTTTAAAATGCATAAATAATAACTGCAATTTAGAAATGAGATAACTCCCACTCAAAATGCAAAATTGAAGACTTTACTAATCTCTTACGATGATATTCATGATGTAATAATAAAATCATATAACCATTAAATAATAATCATGTTCAAAATATAATAGACAATTTTAAAAGGAAGTTTTGATAATAAATCATAATAAAATATAAACGGAGATTCGCACTCCATAATAATTTACACATATATTCTTTTAACAAAGTCTTATTGATATATCTATTATTTAATATTAAAAGTTATATCACAAAATTATGTTACCAACCATAGAATCCACTAAGGATATAGACATGATAACATGTCACTCAAAAGTCTAAAAGACCAATGTCCACAAAGGACTCCAAAATAACTATAAGCCGTTAATATCCACAAAGGATAGATACAATAACATGTCACCCAAAAGTCTAAAAGACTAATGTCCACAAAGGACTCCAAAATGACTATAAGCCATTAATATCTATCAAGGATATAAACACAATAACATGTCACCCAAAAATCTAAAAGACTAATGTCCACAAAGGACTCCAAAATGATTATAAGTCATTAATATCCACCAAGGATATAAATACAATAACATGTCACCCAAAAGTCTAAAAGACTAATGTTCACAAAGGACTCCAAAATAGTTATAAATCATTAATATCCACCAAGGATAAAACAATTCGTATTAGAGGTATGAACGAATTGATTAGAGTGGTTTATCATATGTAAATAATCCACTCTTTGGGTATAGATAATGTGTAACATCCAGCATCACCTTTGGGCAGAAACTGAGTGTACAACCTATCCTCTCCCCCGGGGCGCAGAAAAATGCTCGTAGACCTAATCGCTTATGTTTCAGGTCTGAAACCGATGATTCACTACCTTTGGGTAAGAGAATCATCATTCTCTCTCCTTTACACTTATGACTTACTCACCCCATTTACACGAAATTAATGAATCACTTTTGGGCATAATCAATTACTCCATGCAAATCAGTGCACAAGGTAATCTTAATGAGAAAAAATTTTAGATTCAAGAAACAACATTCATAGAATGGTCACCTTTGGGCAGATCTAATCATACTTCAATTATAGCCTCTCGAACGATCACTTTAGCGGTCTTCCTTAATCCCATTAGAAAAACCTAGACCTGATATGTTTAGTCTCAAGAGTTTAACCAACTCACCGTAAATTGTATGTATGTAACCTTCAGATAATCAAAAGTGCCACAAAATAATATTTTAAATAAATTTATAATAACAAAACTTAGGCATAGACCTATGAGCATGCACACACATACACTTAGGCCATAAAATCAAACCAAAGATCTAAAAGTACATATAATAACAATAAACTAAACATATCATTGGATCACCCAAATATTATATTGTATCATATACAGTTATCAACTGTTGTCAATAATAAAACCAAGCACAGGCCTCAACAAGTAGTTCGAAATTGACTATTAATGGGTCAAAATCGGACTTAAAAATGGGCCGATACACCCAAACCAATAGAGCCTTTTCAATGGGCTAAATTAGGTCCTATATGATTAGCCCAAGCTCTAATCTAGTTTGAGCCTAGAGACGGGCCTTAAAGACCAAGAAAAATAAAACCATTATAAGCCCACAATCATGAGGTCTAAATCATTATAAGCCCACAATTATGAGGTCCAAACCATTATAAGCCTACAAACATATTCTTTCAAAGAATCAAGCTCAAAACATGATTTAATTGATTAAGAAAAATTATACCATTATAAGGTCAAAAAACCCATGTGTAGGTTGGGTTCTATAGCAACCCAATGCCTATATTTTAAGATTTATTGGATTGAAATATTTGGGTGTACTATGCACCAAGATTTTATGCACATGCTAGAGCATCTCTCCAAAGTAGTGCAGAAGAAAATATTTACTATAATTATTACACAACTTCACCAAAAACCTAATGCATTAACCAATCTTCTCAAGTGAACTCTTTTGCCAATGCAACTAGAGCACCAACACTTTATACCCCTCCTCTCGAGGGCAGCTCAATGATTTTCGAGCATGACAAGAAAATCATGAGTACTAATGTGCTGCTCGTGACAAAATTATCTAATTTATGACACTCAAAAATAAATTATTAAAACGAGCTATTAGGGGTCAAAATGACATATTATAAGTGGACGAAAACATATATATATATATATATATATATATATATATATATATATATATATATATATATATATATATATATATATATATATATATATTTATTTATTTATATATATATATGGGCGCCGGTTCCGTCCTCCATTGGAGGACGGTGAGCGTCCTCCAGGATCGTCTAGCAGTTGCTATGTGTCCTAGTGCTTTAACTAGGTATGGTTAAAGCCGGTTTTTATATTTTAAAAGAACTGCATATTTTATTTTAGACCTTCCTCTTTCTCTTTTTAAAAGTCCTTTTTTGGAAACCTTTTCTTCATTCCTTCGGCAGTTCTTTAGGACATTGGACTACAGTGAACTTCTCATTTCAAGATCGATGTCTCTGTCTCCATCTCATCAAAAAAATCAGCTACAGATCTTCGATCTCTCTTTCTCATCATTCATTATTTTTTTCACTTTCATGGCTTCAAATTTTTGGTGAAATTTTTAGCCGGTGTTAATGCCATTTAATCTATGTAAAGTTTAAATGGCTTCATATTTAAATGGCTTTAAAATTTTAAATTTTTTATGTTTTCTCTAATTTTTTGGTGTTAATCAATTCTGAGCTATAATTGCTGGTTTGCTGGTTCCGATTTTATTTTTATTTTTTGTGTTACACAGATCTAGGTGAGAGCACTCAGTTCTTCATTTTTTTTTTTTTTTTTTTTTTTTTGTTTTGTAGAAACCACGTTAAGAGCGAACTAAAATTGATCCTTGATAGGCGCTTATAGATATCAAAATTGTATCTAACTATCTAATTCAATCTGAAACACAAGTAAATTTGGATTTTAGAGATGATGATTGATTGATTGATTTAGGTGGCTGGATGGTTTAGATTAAGGGAGCAAAACATGATTAGATTGTGATGCATTATGAGCCGTCTGATTTGGATACCATGATGTAAATCAATTTATATCTTATTATTTATCATCTTCAGCGAAGGCGGTGGAGAAAAAAATGGACGTTAATGGGTCCGGGTCCATGAGCGACTCAAGCTAAGGCCAAGTTAGTCTGTGTCTGGAGTGATCTACACTACTTAAGTGGTCATCATTGCATCAGAATCAAGGATCAAAATTTCGGCCGAAAATCGAAAATTTGGCCGAAATTTCGACCAAATTTTTGGGTCCCATACAAATTTGGACCAAAAATTCGTTCCAAATTATCGTTTCAGTGGGGACTGAAACCAATAATTTCGACCGAAATTTTGGGCCGAAATTTTGATCCTTGATCAGAATCATTTTGCCCATTTATTGCAGCTCTTGCTTATAACATGGATGTCAATTATTAAAGGAAAATTATAGGAAAAAGTGCATACTGACGTGGCGCGATGTGACTTGTTGCACTAACTTGCATTAATTGAGCTCGATAGCACTTGCAGCCAATTGTGTCATGCCACATCAGTCGCACTTGCAGCCAATTGGACCATGTCAATGCCATTATGCATATACACACTTTAATCAATTGGGTTTGAGTCTTTTGCCACCTGACTTGTTTGCCCTCATAATGCAAAACTACACATTAATGTTGGGTTAAAAGTGTAAAGACATTGAATCTCCACAACGGTCAAGCTTATAAATCAGTCTTCTATGCCACTAATCTAGTGTTAAGGGAATCCCGATTGTTTGCAGGGGTCATAAAGTTTCTTACAGGTCAATTTTTTACTACACTTCATAGTTAAATGATTTCACAATCTTGTTAAGGGATAACACTAACGCCATTGATAGAAGTTTCACAATATTATATGTAATTTATTAAAAGACTATAAAACAAAATCAATCAGGCCGCGAGAAATCTAAATGGTTCTTAACTTCGTCGACAGTGGCAGAGAGAAGAAATCTAAATTGCTTCTTTGCTCCTTGACAAAAGAATTTAGGAGAAATCTCGTCAAAATCAGAGGAGAGAATAAATCTAAATTGCTTCTTTGCTCCTTGACAAAAGAATTTAGGAGAAATCTTGTCAAACTCAGAGGAGCAAAGAATCTATCCAGTTCAATCAAGCATGGGTCATCTTAGATCAAGCGGACCAACAAAATCACCAAAATCCTCATTGGCGAGGAGACTCCCTCACAGTTGTTTCTTTTGTGAGAAAAGCTAGTGACATTGAAATCTCCAGCCATTACCCATGAGAATTCCCTATTGGAGGCATCCATTTTGGAAATCTTCGGCCACAAAATCACCACGGATGCTTCACTGAAAGTTTATGTTCCCAACCCAATAAAAAACATTATAATCTGATGGGTCATAGCAAATGAATCTGTAAAGAGGGTACTTTTATTAGCAGTACCTTTGCATTTCAAAGTCATCAATTCTTAGCCAACATGAAAATCAAACTCTTCTTATCGAAAAAAAGAAAAAGAAAATCAATATCCTATTAATACTTTCAACAACATCCTATTAACACATTCAAAAACATCATATTAATACATTCACGAGAGTTGAAGCTCTTCCCAGCCACTCTCACACCTTCCTCGTATACCCATCTTATAACAATCTGCAACATTGTCATTTACATCCATTAGATATGTTGAACTGAATATTAGTAGAAAAAATATGACTGAAAAATAAAATATGAAAAAAGGTTAAGAATTTATTAAGTACAAAATATATTGTTAACAAAGGGAAAATAATATCTATAATATTAGTTACACACCAGGATAATTATTGAGTCAACTATAATTATAAGCTGAGACAACTCAAACAAAATTCTTTGATGCCAGACACCTGAAGCAAAACCTCCAACCTTGGGAATAAGCTGAAATGATGGAACTGCTCCTCTGATCTATGTATATTTACTACTTGATTTCATTTGGGTCTTCACATTAACAAGTGATGTTTGGAAAGACATAGCCCTGGCTAAGGTAGAAAGGAGGAAGCAAAGTTGTAGGAATGATCACTTTGCTCTTGCTGCCTTGAATTCTTTTCTCAATGGGTGGGACCCAATTAATATGCAAGTGAGATGGGTGGACCCTAGCCTTCCTAAGAGTTGCAGGAGGAGTTCAGTTAGTAGATATACTTCATTGTGATACTCTTCTTGATCATGCCTTACAATCATTTAAATAAGAATTAGCTACAAGGTAGGCTTAAAAAAATAGGAGCTTTGGGAATCATGTCAGTGGATTCTAACCACCAGTTTGATGCACTCGTATTGGGCTATCCATAACTCATGATCAGAAATTTAGAGACCTCTTGAAAGATTGAATTGAAGCTGAGACCCAACTTGGGCATGTCAATTGATGACCATGTGTTTCACGCTACACCGACAATTGAACCTAATACTAGCTTTTAGTTCCAGTTCAATTCACACAAGCTAAGGGAGCCATTATTCAGAGCAATGAGAAGGGAGGTACAATTCTCTTAATTCATACAGATGTTGATATTCAAAAGAGCATCACCAGATAACTAATGACCACAGGCTCTTATTGACAAAAAATTACAGGTAATTAACTAATTTGCCTATTAGGCATTGATCTTATCCAAAGATCTAAAGACTTTTTGTTAAAGTTTTGTGGATACCCCTGTTTCGGTTGATGTAATTTATAAAAAAGGCTAACTTGAATCACATCATTAGAAGATAAAACTTGAATGATTACTGGTGGTCCATGAGGTTCTAGAGGAATTGAGATCAGCACACTTCATAATGTTTCAGCTTTCTCCAGTTTCCTTATAGAGGTTGATGACGTGAAGCTAAAAATAAGTCAGTGAGAACAGGAAGGTTTGGCTGGTGGACACTTCAAATTACCAGACGTATATGAGATGCCATATGAAGCATCCACCACTTGAAATCTAGTGGTCTCTCCAAGCTGTGGTTGTTCCTTCAGGTGGAGACCAACAATCACTTCACCTGTATTCATTCAAAAGAAGAGGAGACCATCAACAATGATTCAGATTTTGTCTTCAAATGATCATCTCACAAACAAATCGATCATCGCATGAAGCGAGATTGGGTGATAAAGAGGGGGAAATCTGATAGAACAATGATCCTTGGTCGTGCTTGCATTTGAACCCATGAATCAAAATGGACTTGGAACCTGAATCGAAATCAAACCACAGCTTGAATGGAAATCTGATCAGACTTGGAGACTTGTAACTTGAATCAAAATAGAAATCGAATTGCAGCTTTGATCGAAATCGAACCAGACTTCGAGACTTTGTAACCGTAGCTTGAATCAAGATCGAGTCAGAGAAGAGAGTTGAGGAAGACGGGGAAATAAATCCATTCGTATTCCGTTATTTAAAATTGAGTCCAAGATTCCTTTATGCATTATCAGTTTCTACATAATGCATAGGCCAATATTTTGAATTAAGGATTATAGATTGCTTGCTATCACTTAAACAAGCAAACAGATTTAATAAGGTTAGCTCCATTTGCTATCGCTATATGGCCCAAACACAATTCACTTTATTTCGACCATAAAAAAGTCGCTTTCTAATACTAATATTAGTAATAATAATTTACAGATTTATTGTGACTTATCCTCCTTATCTCAAGCATATGTATTTTACAAAATATCACAAATTCAAGTTATTAACTTGTATCGTTTGGGATCTGCACTTCAATATCACGAAACATATCTTTTTCTTAAGGATAGAATAAAAGACTATTGTGGGACACAAGGAATATTTGATTCCGAATCAAGGCATAAGAAACCTCAAAATTCTGGAATGAATGAATGGAAAAACTGGTTAAGGGGCCATTATCAATACAAATTATCTCAGACTAAATGGTCTAGATTAGTACCGCGAAAATGGAGAAATAGAGTCAATCAACGTCGTATGATTCCAAATAAAGACTCAAAAAAATTGGATTCATATGAAAAAGAAAAAAACCAATTAATTCATTACGATAAATGATGATTCTGCGGTGGATTCATTGTTGAGTCAAAAAGAATTTTTTTAAAAACACTCAAGATATGATCTTTTATGTCATAACCCTAGTTTTTGAGAACCGTGCGCATCACATACCATGCACGTGTACCACATATCATGCACATGTATTTGTGATTCACAAGAAAACTAAAAACTACATATACACACTATATGTGTATATGTGAAACTCTCTAGCTTTCACTATATAAGTGAAAGTGCGGAGGAGAGTCTCTCCTACGTAACCTAAATTAGCATAGATAGAGAGAACGTAAAATAAAGAGAAAGAGGAGAAGGGTTGCAATAGAGAGAAAGAAGAGAAGGTTTGCAAAAGAGGAGGAGAGGTTCGTTGGTTGTTAAGCAATAGAGAACCTTGAAAATCTTCACGATTAGACGAAGCTTGGATCAAACGATAGGAGACCTATCGAGTAAGGTATGATTTTAGATGTTTTCGTATGTTTTAAGTAGAGTTTAAACTATTGGACGAATGATCCTTGACACTATTAGGTCTCTCATGAAGAAGGTGATAGTTCTCGAACAGATAGAGAACATACATCTTTTCGTGGCTCACTCGAGCGGTCTAAATAGCTCGCTCGAGCGAGGACAGAGGGAATATTCTGAGTATATTTGTGTTTTGGACTCGCTCGAGAGAGACCCACAGTGAAGGAGAAGCTCGCTCGAGCGAGGCATCGCTTAGAGCTCCAGATATCTTAAATTATAATTGCTCGAGCGATGAATAGTACTCACTCGAGCGAGGAATAATTACCGCTCGAGCGAGGAATAATTACCGCTCGAGCGATGAATAGTGCTCGCTCGAGCAATGAATAATAATCGCTCGAGCGATGAATAATGACTGCTCGAGTGAGAATTTATAACCACTCGAGCGAGGTCAAGTGCTCGCTTGAGCGATGCTAAATGACCGCTCGCGCGAGGAATTACCCAATTTTCTCATTTCTTTAGTGTAAATTATGAGAGCTATGTTTCCAAAGGTTCTAGAGACCTTTCTGAGTAAATTCGTATCACATGCGATGTAGGTGTGACGTGAGTTATTACGCGTAAACCTCTACGAGAAAGGAGCGCGTTGGATTTTGCTTGAGGTAGGGAATATCTTGAAACATGTACTTTAATTCGTCAAAACCATGTATGTAGAGCATTTTCAATCATATAGAGTATCTCAAGAGAATAGTCATATTAAATATGTTTTCAACAGGTGTGTGTGTGTGTGTGAATTTAAATGAAAATCATGAGGTCTCTAGGGGACGTAGAATTATAACAATGGCATCTAAATGATGCATTAAACCAGTAGCATTTCAGGGATGCAGATGAAACCAAATGGTGAAACAAAAGAAGAACGATACGGCCTAATGTAATAAAATTAGCACAATCACGGTGAATAACTATATATAGAGCACATTCGATATTTTGTTATTTAAGGTTTAATTAGCATACCCCACCGACGTGGGATACCCACGACTGACTCGACAAGATATCCGTGACCGGTACGGCGACCAAACCGTACACTATAGCATATCCCAGGGATGTTGAATTGAGAATAGACCCCGCCGCCTAAGAGGAAGGGGCTTGGGTGGTATTAAATTTTAACTTATAACAAGTGTCTATTTAGACGACGCTAGTGGGTATTCCATCGGGGCTCAATGCTATATTGCTCGGGGACTACTTAAGTTAAGATTTAAGTGATTAGGCCGAATCCGTTACTATACCAGTAAGATAAGAATAAACGAAGTCATGCAAAGTAACAGTTGTATTTATCATTTTAATTCTGAATTATTTCAATTGTCTTTCAGCAGTTCTATCAGATAAATCATGCCTTTAAATTATTTTAACATACATGTGAGAGCTTAATTTATATGTTCACTGTGTTTCCCTATTGAGCTCTCAATAGGGATTCAGATTACATGCCCACAATAGGGATTCGGATTACAATTGTCTTTTAGCTAGGATGTAGCTCACCCCCCTTAGACTATACGTCGCAGGTCTAGGACTAGCGGCAGCAGAGACTTCTGGAGACGTTGATCAAGGGGATTCGGATTACATGCCCACAGAAGAGTCAGAGCCTCCTCCTGAGGAATTCTTCTAGGAGACCCATTGCATACTTTCAGAGTGAGTTGAGAGTATTAGGTACGGCTTGGTATGTCAAACCTCTTTATTTTGAATGTAATTAAATACCTTATTTCTTTTGACAAACTGTTTGAGGTGAACAGTTATCACCAACGGTTTGGGTCAGTTCTTATGCCCATGAATTGGCATGGGACAAGAACTGTCTCTAGAGTTTCTGTTATTTTAAATGCATGAGAACTTGTTTAGAGTAGATGCATGTGCCTTACTTGTAGTTTTTGGCTTGTATATATACCAATGCTCCGTACAGGATCACAGGGCTCGGCCTTGAAGGTCGTGCTGATGGCACGAGTTTCGGAGTGTCGAAATTCGGGTTATCACAGTTGGTATCAAAGCCTTTCTTTTAAAATTTTTGACAATCATTCTTTTATCAGAACATAGAGACTTCTGCTAACGAAACCGTGATTTCTCATACAGACCGTTATGTTTCCTACAGGAAGAGGCCAACCCAAGGGTGGTCATGATAGGAATTTATGCAGTAGAGATGAGTTCATCTCACCTACGAATAGAGTGTTATTGGGAAATAGGGAGGTTCCCGAGGGTAGTGGCCAAGAGAACCAAAATCAGGCAGAAAATCAGGATCGAAACTGTCAGGATCAAGATCAGAGAGAACAAGATAGAGTGAGAGAAAGAAATGAAGAAAGAGAGGAGCGTCAGAGGATGATGTATACTATGGAAACCATGACAACTACCATGGCACAATAGGTAGCATCATTGGCAGCTTATGCCGCCCCAGAGCAACATCAGACACCTACGCCTCTAGTAGGGCCTACACTACCAGTAGCTTCAGCATTTACCGAATTCAGGAGGATGAGACCTCCTAGCTTTTCAGGGCAGGCAGATACCATGGCAGCCGAAAATTGGTTGAGTTAAATGGAGAAGGTATTTAGTGTACTGACATGCACAAAGGATGAGAGCGTCCGTTGGACAGCTTACATGGTAGATGGGGAGGCTGGGCCTTGGTGGAAATCGGTTTCGCAGACTAGGGCTCAAGAAAGTCCCGATATGCCATGGGCATGGGATGAATTCGTCGAAGAGTTCAACAAGTAATACTTTTCGGAGGTTGTGAGGAATCAAATGAAGACCCAATTTTTACAACTAATGCAAGGAAAAATGACCGTAAGAGAGTACAGAGTAGAATTTATGAGACTGGCTCATTTTACTCCAGACTACATAATTTCTGATGTGATGAAAGTGAAGAGGTTCCAACAGGGTTTAAGGCCAGACATCCGAGGAAGAGTTGCACCATTTAAGCTAATGACCTATGGAGAGGTCATGAGTAAGGCATTGGTGGTCGAAGAAGAAAAAAAGAATCAATACCGTCAAAGGGAACAACAGGGAAGAGGAATCATAGATCAAGGCAGGACTGGGAGTTATGAACCGATGAATAAGAAGTTGAGGTTCGTAGCACCGAATCAGAGACAATCGTTCCAGACAGGGTATGGGAGAGTCGCACAACAGACCACTCATCAAAGATTCCCATTGCTGGCGTCAGGGAGACCGATGAGGTACGAGAGTCCTGCTATTTTCATTGGAGCCACAGTTACACAAGGTTTTTCACGAGCTGCTTCTTCAACACCAAGAGAGACTTGTGCCAAGTGTGGAAAGTCCCACAAGACGATGGATTGCAGGCAAGGAATGCGGGATTGTTTTAAATGTGGCAAGATGGGCCACGTGATTAGAGATTGCCCTGAGGCAATTAAGGAGAAGATGACCTCAGCTTTCATGCCATGACCTATTCAATCACGGAAACTAGTCGTTCAAGGGAGAGCCTATGCAATCACCGCCCAAGAAGCAGGAAGTGCACATGACGTCATCCAAGGTGAGATTCCTTTTAAATAAGAGTTTCAAGTTTAATACCATTTTAGATAGAACAGGTGCATTCATTTCAAAAGAATTTGGACTTATTTTTAGTACGTTAGAAAATTCTAAATAAAGTATGTGCTATATATGTATATGTATGTGTTATAGGTACGTTACAAGTCTATGAAAAAGGGTGCTATGTTGCACGTGACGCACGAGTGTTGATAGACCCAGGGTCTACCCACTCCTTTATCACTCCTAGATTTGCAAAGAAAATGAAGATTGTTCCAGAGACACTAAACTTCATTTTATCAGTGTCTATCCCAATGGGAGAGTTAGTGAACACAGAGTTAGTCTGCCAATCAGTAGTAGTGAGCATTCGGGATGATGACGTCTATGAATTAGACGCGCAATTAATATTATTGGACATGCAAAGATGCGATGTGATCCTTGGCATGGATTGGCTGTCTCATCATTGTGCAACAGTGGATTGCAAGAACAAGGTCATCATTTTTCAACCTAACACAAGGAGATCGTCTCAATTTCGAGGAGAGAGATCGACACAGGTGCCACTCATCTCTGCAATCAGGGCCGAACGTTTAATCAAAAAGGGATGTAGCGGTTATTTGGCATTTCTGAAGGGAGATAAAGAAGAAAAGAATGTTATTTTTGAGATAGCAGTAGTGCGAGAGTTCGAAGACGTATTTCCAGAAGAATTGCCAGGATTACCTCCAGAGAGAGAAGTGGAATTCGCTATCGACTTAGCACCAGGAATAGAGCCTGTTTCAAAAGTACCATACAGGATGGCTCCTGCTGAGTTGAAAGAGTTGAAAGAGCAGTTACAAAAGCTCATGGAAAAAGGGTTTGTAAGACCAAGCGTGTCTCCATGGGGAGCACCGATTTTATTTGTGAAAAAGAAAGATGGGTCGATGCGATTGTGCATTGATTATCGGCAATTGAATAAACTCACTGTGAAGAATCGATACCCTTTGCCAAGAATAGATGACTTGTTCGATCAGTTACAAGGGGCGAAGTACTTTTCCAAGATCAATCTAAGATCTGGATACCATCAGTTGAGAGTCAAGGCCGAGGACATTCAGAAAATGGCATTCAGAACACGGTATGGACACTATGGATTTTTAGTGATGCCGTTCGGGTTGACAAACGCACCGCTGTCGTTTATGGATTTAATGAATTGGGTGTTTAAACCACACCTGGACTCCTACGTCATCGTATTTATTGACGACATCCTGATATACTCTAAATCGAAGACGGAGCATGAAGAACACTTACGAGTCGCTCTGCAAACCTTATGTGAACATCCATTGTACGCCAAACTCAACAAATGTGAATTTTGGTTAGAAGAGGTCAGCTTTTTGGGACATGTCGTCTCAAAGCATGGTGTCACCTAGGTCCTACTAAGATCGAGGCAGTAGTGAGCTGGGAGCAACCAAAGACCGTGACCGATGTCCGAAGTTTCCTTGGACTAGCAGATTATTATCGACGCTTCGTTGAGGAGTTTTCAAAGATATCGGGACCTCTTACGAGGCTTACAAGAAAGGATTCAAGATTTGAGTGGAGTGAAGCGTGCGAGAAGAGTTTTCAAGAACTCAAGAAGAGACTCACTTCAGCTCCAGTGTTAGCCATTCCTTCAGGCAGAGGAGGATTCGCGGTCTACAGTGATGCTTCGTATAATGGTTTGGGTTACGTGCTCAACCAACACAAAAAGGCGATAGCTTACGGGTCAAGACAGTTGAAAGAGCATGAGAAGAACTATCCGACGCATGATCTAGAACTAGCAACGGTCATATTTGCGTTGAAGATTTGGCGACATTATTTATACGGGGAAACGTTCGAAATCTTCACTGACCATAAGAGCCTCAGATACTTATTTATGCAGAAGGAACTTAACATGAGGTAGCACAGATGGATGGAATTCCTCAAGGACTATGATTGTTCCATACAATACCATCCAGGCAAGGCCAATGTGGTGGCCGATGCCTTGAGTCGGAAGAATTCAATGCAGTTGGCTAGTTTGATTTTGGGAAGGCACCGATGGAAGTTACTTGAAGATCTGGCACTATGTGGTGCGGACATCAAGTCGCAAGCTACAGGAGCCTTTTTGGCTAACATATCAGTGAAACCGGTGATATTCAAACACATACGCGAACTACAGATGGAAGACCTGGTACTAACCAAGATCCGTCAAGATGTAACGGAAGGCATCAGATCAGAATTTTCAATCAGGGAGGATAGTTCCTTGTTGTTCAAGGGTCGACTTTGCATTCCTAACAATGTCGATCTGCGACGAACCATTCTCGATGAGACTCACAAATCAAATTACGCTATCCACCCCGGCAGCACAAAGATGTACCAAGATTTAAAAAGGAATTACTGGTGGAGAGGTCTGAAGCAAGATGTAGCAGAGTACGTCTCACGGTGTTTGACGTGTCAGCAAGTGAAGATTGACCATAGACACCCTGCGGGATTATTACAACCTCTGCCAATACCAGAGTGGAAATGGGAATCGATCTTTATGGACTTCATCGTTGGACTACCGCGCACTTCAAAGAGATATAATGCCATTTGGGTAATCGTTGACCGACTGACCAAGTCAACACACTTCCTACCTTACAACGCGATGTACACGGTAGGAAAACTCGCAGAATTATATATGAAGGAGGTAGTACGCCTACACGGAATCCTAAGCAGTATTATTTCAGATCATGATCCACTATACACGTGAAAATTTTGGAAGAAATTTCAAGAAGGAATGGGAACCCGACTGGACTTCAGTTCAGCTTTCCATCCATAAACCGATGGGCAAACAGAGCGAGTAAATCAAGTAATAGAAGATATGCTCAGAGCGTGTATGTTAGAGATGTAAGGATCGTGGGATCAGCACCTACCGTTGATTGAGTTTGCGTACAATAATAGTTTCCAGACAAGCATTGAAATGGCACCGTATGAAGCCTTGTACGGAAGGCGATGTAAATCGCCAATCAATTGGGAGGAAACTAGTGAAAAATTTGTTTTGGGACCCGAGTTGCTTAAGGTTAACGCCGCTATTGTCCGCATGATCAGAGAAAGACTAAAGGCGGCTCAGAGCAGACAAAAAAGCTACGTTGATATCAAATGAACCAGTGTGAATTATAAGGTGGGTGAACACGTGTTTGTGAAGGTGTCGCCTATGAAAGGCGTGATGAGATTTGGAAAGAGAGGGAAACTAAGTCCCCATTATCTCGGACCCTTCGAGATTACGGGTGAATTAAGTAATCGCATATCGCATTGGATTACCACCAGTGTTCGATCGAGTACATAACGTTTTCCACATTTCTATGCTCAGAAAGTATGTGGGTGACCCTTCCCACGTTCTACAAGGTCAACCATTGGAGATGCACGAGGATATGAGCATGATAGAAGAACCGGCAGATATATTGGATAGAAAGGAATAAGTGCTACGCACCAAAGTTATTCCCTTAGTGCTTGTCCGATGGAAGAATCATCCGATCGAGGAAGCAATGTGGGAACGTGAGGCGGATGTCAGAGAACAATATCCCAACTTATTCGAAATTGCCAACTAATTAGTTCTATTCAATAATAATAATATGTAATGGTTGGTAGTATGAAAGTCTCTATTTTTTAAAATGAATGATTGATTTTTTTTGAAATTTTAGTATATTAACTCCAAATTATGATAGAACCAACTTTTGTGTGATAATTCTAGATACACCACATAGGAAACTAGTGGTGAGGACTATTGATGACAAACGAGCAAAGAGCACCGTAAAAGCGTTTTCGGGCTCGCCGGCGACCATAAGCAGCCACATAAAATCATAAATTTTGCTCGCTCAAGCGATGACTATTGCTCGCTCGAGCGAGGCATTTTGACCGCTCAAGCGAGAATTTATAATCGCTTGAGCGAGGCCAGAGTATATATATGGGCGGAATTCTGTTCTTTTATTTCATCTTCATGTGAGAGACTCCCTAGCGAGAGTTAGGGCTTTTTTTATTTCAATCTTCAAGCTTTTCCATCCGATTCAAGCCGGATTCGGATGATCTGATCCGTCAAAAGCGTTCTATAAGGTGAAATCTTCACTATTTCTACCTTATTTTCATTTATAAATTCTTCTTGAATATCAATGGCTTCCCAAATCCCTAACCGCCAACCTAGGAAACGGGTGGCGATTCGATCGCCACCATCGCGCAACCAAGCGCCACAAACACCACAACCACCCCCATCCACACCTCCTACCCCAATCCAATTAAATGAATGGTGGGGATCAAAAATTTTTGAGAACGAATGGGAGATCCATCCCTCTTGTTTTGGGGATCCGACGTCCACTCAATGGACTTCGGATTTCCTTACGAGCAACCACCTACGAGCACTGTTGACACCTTTTGGAGCTCGGTACTATCCGAGGCTCGTAAAATTATTCTACCAAACACTCAAGACCAACGTGAGTGAGGACTCTATTCTCGTCACTATTGACGGGAAAGAACTTATTTTCGATAGTGCCGATGTCTCCTCCGTCATGCAGTGCCCCGACACATACACACCAAACCCCCTTTCTCTTCCACCTTTTTCTGGGAGCGTAGGCTTCTCGACCATTATTACCGATATTACTGGCGGCACCACCGCATCAGGCCAATCAATCACCCGATCCCAATTACCGCCACACATGTGGTTTCTAGATATTATATTTAAGAAAAATTTGCACCCAACCGGTCATGACCAAGAGTGCCGCGAGACAATTTTGCGGGCTCTGTACTCTGCTTTTCATAATAGGTGGTTTAGCGCCCCGATGGTCGTCATAAAGGGCATGGCGCATGCCCATAAAAGAAACCTAAGGGGTGCTATTCCTCCACCGATCAACCGACTACCCTATGCACGTTTGATTTCCTGACTCCTCGATTCACGAAATGGGAAGGAGGGATTTCAAATCAGGATGGATGAACTCGTGCTCACCGATAACGTCATTCCATTCCTCGCCCAAGACCTAAGCCAAAATTTAAAGAGCCTCCAAAATAGTGTGAATAAGAAGAGAGATCGTCAGATTTCCTGACAAGCGGCGCAGGAAACACCGACAGGACCGACTGCTCCCTCCACTTCTTCTTTACAGCCCTTGCCTACCACCGACAGCAGTATGATGCGAGAGATCCTCCTACAAGGGCAGAAGATCAGATTACATCAGCGGTTCCAGGAGGCGCTCCTTATAGACCTCATGGGCCATGCGTACCCGCAGACATACAGGGAGCGCATCGGTGCTATGCGAGGTGCTATTTTTGGCGCATCTAGCTCTGGCCCTGCTACGAGGAGCACTACAGCGGGGGCTACTACCGCCAGGGAGGAGGTTGGAGATGATGATGACGAGGACGACTACGACAACGATGATGAGGAGTATGAGCAGAGTGACGACTAGGCCGTCATCTATCATTTAAAAATTTGTGATTATCAATGTAATATTTCTAATTTTGAGGTGAAAAATTTTGTTTGAAACAATCGTGACATGATTGTCACAAAATCTAGGGCGGACATAGTAGTGACTTGATATAGATATGCATAAATTTTGATTAAATGAGTCTGTTTGGTACAATGTGCAGGTTCTCCTATATTGTTTGTGTAGTTGATTGTGTAGTGGATTGTGTAGTTGTACGTAAATCCTTGTGCAGGTCCTCAGAAATTGAAGTAGAATGGATGTCATTCTGCTTGTAAAAAAAAAAAAAGAGAGAGACATCAAGAGAGTTCTATGATAATTAGGGTGCTTAATATGAGTGCCTTCTTATTTTGTGTTGTTTAAAAAAAAAAAAAATTCCTCATGCAGGTATGATCTCAGGTCATTGGACCATATATTCAATTATCTGATTATGATTGCTTGAGTGTGTTGCTACGATGTCTTTTCGAAGGTTTTTAATAGTCGCATTTGATTCCTAGTGTGTCGTCAATTTTCGAGGACGAAAATTTTATAAGGTGGAGTGAATGTCATAACCCCAGTTTTTCGGAACCGTGCACATCACATACTATGCACGTGTAGCACATATCATGCACATGTATTTCTGTATATGTGAAACTTTCAAACTTTCACTATATAAGTGAAAGTGGGGAAGAGAGTCTCTCCTACGTAACCTAAATTAGCATAGATAGAGAGAACGTAAAATAGAGAGCAAGAGGAGAAGGGTTGCAATAGAGAGAAAGAAGAGAAGGTTTGCAAAAGAGGAGGAGAGGTTCGTTGGTTGTTAAGCAATAGAGAACCTTGAAAATCTTCACAATTAGACGAAGCTTGGATCAAACGATAGGAGACCTATCGAGTAAGGTATGATTTTAGATGTTTATGTATGTTTTAAGTAGAGTTTAAACTATTGGACGAATGATCCTTGACACTATTAGGTCTCTCATGAAGAAGGTGATAGTTCTCGAACAGATAGAGAACATACATCTTTTCGTGGCTCGCTCAAGCGGTCTAAATGGCTCTCTCGAGCGAGGACAGAGGGAATATTCTGAGCATATTTATGTTTTAGAGTCGCTCGAGCGAGACCCACAATGAAGGAGAAGCTCGCTCGAGCGAGGCATCGCTTAGAGCTCCAGATACCTTAAATTATAACCGCTCGAGCGATGAATAGTGCTCGTTCGAGCGATGGTTTATAACCGCTCGAGCGAGGAATAATTATCACTCGAGCGATGAATAATGCTCGCTCGAGCGATGAATAATAATCGCTCGAGCGATGAATAATGACCGCTCGAGCGAGAATTTATAACCGCTCGAGTGAGGTCAAGTGCTCGCTCGAGCGATGCTAAATGACCGCTCGCGCGAGAAATTACCCAGTTTTCTCATTTCTTTAGTGTAAATTATGAGAGCTATGTTTCCAAGGGTTCTAGAGACCTTTCTTAGTAAATTCGTATCACATGCGATGTAGGTGTGACGTGAGTTGTTACGCGTAAACCTCTACGAGAAAGGAGCGCGTTGAATTTTGCTTGAGGTAGGGAATATCTTGAAACATGTACTTTAATTCATTAAAACCATGTATGTAGAGTATTTTCAATCATATAGAGTATCTCAAGAGAACAGTCATATTAAATATGTTTTCAATAGGTGTGTGTGCGTGTGTGAATTTAAATGGAAATCATGAGGTCCTCAGGGGACGTAGAATTGTAACAATGACATGTAAATGATGCATTAAACCAGTAGCATTCCAGGGATGCAGATGAAACCAAATGGTGAAACAAAAAAAGAACGATATGGCCTAATGTAATAAAATTAGCATAATCACGGTGAATAACTATATATAAAGCACATTCGATATTTTGTTATTTAAGATTTAATTAGAATACCCCACCGACGTGGCGGGATACCCACGACTGACTCGACAGGATATCCGTGACCGGTACGGTGGCCAAATCGTACACTATAGCACATCCTAGGGATATTGAATTGAGAATAGACCCCACCGCCTAAGAGAAAGGGGCCTGGGTGGTATTGAATTTTAACTTATAACAAGTGTCTATTTAGACGACGATGGTGGGTATTCCATCGGGGCTCGATGCTATATTGCTCGGGGACTACTGAAGTTAAGATTTAAGTGATTAGGCCGAATCCGTTACTATACCAGTAAGATGAGAATAAACAAAGTCATGCAAAGTAACAGTTGTATTTATCATTTTAATTCTGAATTATTTCAATTGTCTTTCAGTAGTTCTATCAGATAAATCATGCCTTTAAATTATTTTAACATACATGTGAGAGCTTAATTTATATGTTCACTGTGTTTCCCTATTGAGCTAGGATGTAGCTCACCCCCCTTAGACTATACGTCACAGGTCCAGGACTAGCGGCAGCAGAGACTTCTGGAGAAATTGATCCGGGGGATTCGGATTACGTGCCCACAGAAGAGTAAGAGCCTCCTCCTGAGGAATTCTTCTAGGAGACCCATTGCGTACTTTGAGAGTGAGTTGAGAGTATTAGGTACAGCTTGGTATGTTAAGCCTCTTTATTTTGAATGTAATTAAATACCTTATTTCTTTTGACAAACCGTCTGGGGTAAACAGTTATCACCAACGGTTTGGGTCAGTTCTTATGCCCATGAATTGGCATGGGACAAGAATTGTCTTTAGAGTTTCTGCTATTTTAAATACATGAGAACTTGTTTAGAGTAGATGCATGTGCCTTACTTGTAGTTTTTGGCTTGTATATATACCAATGCTCCGTACAGGGTCACAGGGCACGACCTTGAGGGTTGTGTTGATGGCACGGGTTTCAGGGTGTCGAAATTCGAGCTGTCATATTTTATCACATGAATATAATATATATGAAGATGGGAAGGGCTCATCTATTTATGGATCTCTGCTAGAGGTAAACAAAAACCAAGAGATTCCATATAATTACAAAAAAAATAAACTCGAACACTTTTATGTACCGGGCGGTATATCTATTAGTGATTGATAAGATCAAGGATGTATAGTGGATGACAATGGAGAGGTTCAGTATCAGTGTTGATATCAGGTGTGACTAATGTTATCAAGATAAAAAGTTCCTCAATCATAAATGAGGTCACCATCAATATGTTCCACTGACCAGTACAACGGGATGCCAGATAGCTGCAGTAACTATTTCACCCACACAATGTTTAATCACAGGAACAAAACAAACCCTAACTACTTCAATTGCAAGACAGTTGATTATAATAACCAAAAATACCCTAATTATTCTAAATAGCATCAAACTGAAAAAAAAATAGCAAATTAAATTTACCGCTTGTTGCAACTGCCATTTCTCTTTTGCTCGTCCTCAGGGCATCTGAAACCATAGAAAAATAATAATAGTTTTGAATTTCAGAAACGAGGGAAAAAAAAATTCTAGAAATCAAAGACAAGAAAACCCATAATCTTCTAGAAATTGTAGCCCATGTTAACCCAATCCAACCAATTTCTAAACATGAAAAATGGGAAATAGAACCAATACAGATGGATTTGATGAGTAGGAAAAAAGAACCACAAGATGAGAACATGTGGGCCATCTGGTTCTCAGGTCACCTTTTGGAATGTGTAACATGTGGAACCAACATGTGAGCCATCTGATAGTATGCCCCCTGATCTTGAAAACTAATGGCCAGAATATTAGGATGAAAAAACTATACATCTTCTGCTTCAAAGCAATCTAAGGCCATATAAAATTAACGGTATGTTCAGTTTCTGTTGGTAGCGGTTAATTTTTCATTACCTTTTACTGGATTGAATCAGATGATCGAGATCATTTTTCATCTAGGTCATCCACACAATAGATCTTGTGATCATGGGCATACCATCAGACAACACACATGTTAACTCCATTTGTCTCATGTCCCAAGAGTGACCAAAGAACAATAAATGACCAGCGAACATGAGTCGGCACTCGAGTCAAGTGCTCTACAACTTACCCTTTAACAAATTGCGAATTGTATATGCCAATCCAATTTCCAGCATTAACAACAAGAGTGAAAAAAGGTATCCCTTTCCCAACTCCAACTACAAATTCCATGAAGGTACCAAAGCAACAATTAAAATAATTACCTCAAACCTAGCAAGCTTTTGGCCCAATTTGCCACACCAACTTTTACTACAAGCAAACCAAACCAAATAAATTGCAAAAAGTTTTATAAAGTTTGGTATCTGCATAGAGCTTGGAACCAGCTGGGGACTTGCCGGGTTTAATATCAATATAGCATACAAATTTTTTATTTCATTCAATGGCCATTAGATTGATATTAGAATTCTCTGCATTAAATCAACACAAAACAGGAAACTGAGAGTCTGAGACAACATAAACAACAATAAGCAAAAATAAAGAAATTTCTCCGTACAAAAATAGATAAATAATTAACTTTATGAATCTGTTTGAGCATAGACAGATGATGCATTGGAAATTTGGCCAAACTTGATACTCCACAAGCTTGAGATGTTAAAAGCACATTAGCAATAACCACAACAGAACTTAAATTCAAATTATAAGGAAACATACGATTAAACCATAACAAAATATGGAGTTGATTGTGTGGAATTGGAATGAGAGCCATTTGCAAGGATCAAAATTTTGACCGAAATGACCGAAATTTCGGCCGAAATTATCGGTTTCGGTCCCCACCGAAATGATAACTATGGACCGAAATTTCGATCATTTTTGTATGGGAACCAAAATTTCGGTCATTTTTGTATGGGAACCAAAATTTCTGCCAAATTTTCGATTTTCGATTGAAATTTTACCCGAAATTTTGATCCTTGGCCATTTGTCATAATTTTCTACTAGACTATAGTATCAAGATTAACTAAAAATAAACCAATGTACAAAAACCAGCTCCATAAAAAAATTATCAAGATTTTGCAACTGAAGTCTGTGTTCTCTAAAGAAGTTGGATTCACCTCACAAAATGAGGATTGATCAGCCCCGAGATCTCATGAAACCTGACACGTTCCCTCCCCCAAAAGAAGTTCTTCAGCTTTTCATCACAGACTATGATATTTTTGTTTTACGGGTCCTTCAAAAAGAAAATAGATAAAAGATAGTAGGTACCCAAATTTATGGAGAATCAATCAAATGAAGCAACAACTAGTTACATATTAGAGAAATAAAAATCAGAATTTCCTAAGTTTAGAAGAAGAAGATCCCTTCATAAATCTCATATGTTGAAAATAAAGATCACGTCATCAGAGCACAAAAAACTACTAGGATAAAGGTCCCTCAACATTATTTGCATGGGGACTTTTTCATAAGCTGCTTTAATCTGTATGAGAAATTTAACTCAGAAGAGAAAGAAATAACATGCAAAAAAAATATGATGCAAATGCATGACAACAGGCTTAAGTTTTACCTGCTCCAAAGTCAGAAACATTATCACATTCCATGATCCTAGCCGACCAAAATTTGGGATGAACCCCTTATAGAAAGAAACTGGTCCTTGCAAACAATACCCATAAGTTATATATCTGTTAGTGCAGGTAAATGATTTTATTAAGACAAAGAAATAAGTTAATGTTTGTGAGATAAAGGAACATATGCAAACATCGAAACATGCTGAAACAGGGCAATAGGTACTACCTTGTCAAGTTAATGTTTGTGAGATTTTTCATGGACACTCCCTTCCGAGATAAGTACTTTTGTTGCATCTTTCTGGAATACACCAAAAATGAAATTATAAAAATATTGCGTACTTAAACTAACTATAATAGCTTGAAAATTTGATTGAACAAGTATATGGTCATTACCTTTTTTTTCGGGCAAGTCGAAATATAATGGCCTTTTAATGAACAATAGTTGCAAGTCTTTTTATTGTTCATATCTTGATTTTCTTTAATGCTCGAACGAATTCTTTTCATATTCTTCGGTCTACCAACCGTGTGTACACGCGGTGGGTCGCGTACACGAAATTTTAATTGTTCGGGGAGCACACCAAATCCTTTATCATTTTGTGCATTCTCACTTTCCCTCTTTTCAATTGCTTTATCAAGAATTTTAAGTTTCTCTAGTAAGCTTTCCATAACGGGCGTTGCAAGAGTATAATGTTCCATTGATTTTATAGTATAATCAATAAACTTCAACCCTCCTTCTCTCGCATTCCATATCATCACTGGATCGATATCATGTGAATTGCTACTTTCCCCCTTAATAGGCTGAGATTGACCATATCTAGCATTTATCGTCCATCGTGTAGGAATATATCTTTGTGGGATTTCTAGAAGATTTATCGTTTGAAATACTCTGAGAATATGCCTACACAATAACCCTTTGAATTCAATTTTTTTACAAGTACAATATGCAATTGCTTCACTTTCATCAATACTTACTGTGGAATTCCTCTCTTTTTCCCTGGAAATGCTGACTCGATACTCGCTAACGGAACCTTCTTGACTCAACTTTTGTGTGATGCATTTATCTTTTTTCTTGATTTCTTCTTGAAATCTACGAAAGAAATTCTTTGTATAAACTTTCCTAACATCTTCTTCCATTGGGAAGTAGGAACATAAAGGCACGGTTCTCTGTAAAGTTTGATGGTCTTCCTCTTTCTCATCAGCTCGTCGATTTGCTACTACCATATCATCTTTTTCCATAAATTCATTTAACGGAGTCCTTGGATGGCATAATGACCGAAGTAGGCATTCATACCTTTGCTACGTTGTGTTGAACTCATGCCCGCAAAAAAAGTGATTCTTGTGTAGCATGGAATCCATTGATGTCGAGCTTCGTATATGGATCTCAACCAAGAATTATCTTCCAGTTGATATTTTTCTATAAGTTGGGTCCACCTATCCTCAAATTGTTCAACTGTTTCACTATATTTGCATTGAGAATATTCTTTATTAAAATCATCATTTGCTGCTTTTATGTGGCCCAAGTGTTTAGGCTCATTTTGTCCTATATGCCACAAGCAATAGACATGGATAGTTCGTGACAGTACCTTTTTAATTGCATTTCTCATTGCATGACACTGGTCGGTAATTATAGAGACTGACTTTTTTCCTCCCATACATGTTAACCAAGTGTCAAATAGCCAAACAAATGTTTCTTCAGTTTCATCCGCCAGTAGAGCGTAGCCAAATAGAGTAGATTGTCTGTGGTGATTGAACCCGTAAATGGAGCAAATGGCAATAAATACTTATTTGTTCGATATGTGGTGTCAAAACTAATTGCATCACCGAATTTTTGATATGCCATCCTTGTTCGACTGTGGCCCAAAAGATGCTCCTCATTCTATATTCTTCGTCAATCTCAGCTCTCCAAAAAAATTCATCTTTAGATCACCTGTCCATAAATTCCATTATAACATTCATGCATTCATTAGTTATATTATTTTTTCTCTTAATTTCTTCAAGTAATTTCGGGTCTCTTGATTGCTAACAATAATGTCAGTGTCTCCTCCTAACGTGGACAACGTTGTGGCAATAGCAGAAGGACCCATAGACTGAGATAATTCACCAATTAAATGCTTCGATGCACTTGATAAGTGTTCCCTATATGAGCGTAACTTCATAGTTCTTGTAGGGGTCATAAGCCCATAGGTATGCTCGTCTTCAAATTTATGTATAACCCATCTTTCATCTTTTGTCAACTTTATTGTCAATGCAGCCTTACAACCAGTTCTTAAATCTCCTCGTGAAAATGCAACTTCTTCTGCTCTCTTAACTCTCTTAAATCATTCTCTATCACATACATAAATGTACTTGATAGTTTTTTTTTTATCGGGAGTTTTATAATTTTTGTTAATTTGAATACCAAACCCCATCTCCCTAGCATATCGATTATAATAGTCATATGCCTCTTCAGATGTATTAAATATCATAGAAACAAATGGTTTGTATAGGGTTCCTTGTAGGGACCCATCTTCTTCACACCTGATTATCTCTTCAGTATCCCCCATAGCTCTGTTAAGTTAAAAATGATGTCAGATTAATTAAAAGATGGATTGAACATACCAAATTAATACTACTTTATCTAAAACTTATGTGCATGACCACGCATTTTTATTTTAAGAGTAACAACGCTTCATTAATTAGAAGGTTGAAAAGCTACAAGTTAATAAAAAGAATAATACGAGATACTATTAAAGTAGTATCACAGTAATAGTGACATATTTCATTTTCGGTAATTTTTCGGTCGGGGGTCCTTTCGGTACATTTTGGATTAATTTCAATGCATTTTAGAAAAATTTTGGGGATTAAAAATATATTTAAGAAATTGATCCAAGTGACCAAGCACTGACGCCGAGCTCGAGCATAGAACTATAGAAGACAAATTGATCGCCTTTGAATAAGGGTACCGTTATACTCACCTAAAAAGGCTGCTTTTTCACCCCACCTCCTCCACCTAGTATGTATTGATCGCCTTTGAATCAAATGGTGGAGGTTTTTTATTACGCATGGCACACATTGCAAAAAGTCACGCTAAAATCATGCTTGAGCGTGATGAGGGTCATATGATTTTAGGGGTTACTTTTTGATATGTGTGCCATGTGTGATAAAAAAACTAATCGTCTGATGATACGCCCACGATCCTTAGACCCATTGTCCAGAAGACAGGAACGAAAAATAACCTCTACCATATGAATCAAAGGTGGTCAATGCATGCCGATTTAAGAAGGTGGGGTGAGAAAGCAACCTGGTGGGGTGGTATAATGGTACCCATTGACAAAGTCATTTTCTAAATGGCATTCCACATCAGTGGTCACTCTAGCCACCTATATAACATGCTCTCAATTCACTTAAACAATCCATGTAGTGACGTAGCCGTGTGGTGGAAATTTTGGAATTTTTTAGCATATTTAGAAAAAAAAAAAAAGAAAAAAAGAAATCACAAATTTCAAAATTTGGCCGAAAAAACCGAAATTTCCGAAATAATCGAAAAGTACCAAAATCTCTCCGAAATATTCATTTGACCCAATTTCAGCGAATTTCACGAAATTTTGTTGTATTTTGGCGAAATTTTTCACTACGATCACAATTAGAGATTTAATGTCAATGCATGGGTCCTTTGTTGAAACAAACTTCAAATCTACAAAAAACACCATAAATGGACTCCTTACAAGAACGATTGATTTCACAGAAACTCTAATAATAACAGTGGTTGATGTCATTATGCACACACAATCAAAGGCGAGTTCAATAGCCCATTGGCAATGTACGGCAAGGATCAAAATTTCGGGTTTCATTTCGGTTTTGGAGGGGACCAAAACCGAAAATTTTAACCGAAATTTCAGCCAAAAATTTAAATTTCGCCCTCAATTTCGGCCGATAATTTCAATCTCATACAAAAATATGATCAAAATTTCGGTCCAAATTATCGTTTCGGTGAGGACCAAAACCGATAATTTGGACCGAAATTTCAGTCATTTCGGCCGAAATTTTGATCCTTGGCATACGGTGAGTTTAGCCGGAAAACATAAACCACCATGATAATAATATTAATAATTAAGAATTAAGAAAGAAAAGAAGAAATGGAGAAAAATAAAGAAAAATGAAAAAAAATGGGAAAAAAACAGAAGCAAAAAAACAAAAAATTAAACACATATCATCGATTTTATTAAAAAAAAAAAAGATTTAAGATATTATGCAAATACAGAGGAAGAGAGAGAGAGAGAGAGAGAGAGAGAGAGAGAGAGGGGCTCACATTCGCCTTCTTTCAGTCATTAATAGAGAGATGTCTGCATTCCATGGCTACATTGGTTGCCATTAAAGTTGCCTCACAAGCGAAGAAAAGATCTGGTCCCAAACGAGCTTCATTGACCCTGCTTCAATGGTGGCAGCTCGTGCGAAGGAGATGGAGGAGCTTTTGGGCGGTGGGTTTTAATCGATGAAGAGGGGTTTCTTCAATGGTGGCAGCCTTTGGGCGGTGAGTTTTAATCGATGAAGAAAGGGGCGGTGGGTTTTAATTGGTGAAGAAGGGTTTCTTCAATGATGGCAGCTTTTAGGCGATGGGTTTTAATCGATAAAGATCCCTTTTCTTCAATGGGCAGCTCGCACGAAGGAGATGGAGGGAGGATCATTGCTCTTTACTGTGAAGGTTTGGGCGGCAACTTTTGGGCGGTGGGTTTCTTTCTTTGAAGAAGGATTTTTATTTTTTGAATAAAAAGGACATTTAAGTCACTTCACCTGTAAAAACTCTTGTCTCTCAAACTCTTAACCCTAGTTAAAATACAAGGACACGTGACAAACATTGTGCTCTTTGGTGGACGCCCATCATCCTCCGACCCCTTTTCCTATATATATATATGTACAACCAAACTTTCACAATTTAATTTAATTAAAGAATATTATTCTTTTTCCTATGTGCTTAGAACACGTGGCTTAACTCTCTAGTCTCCACCAAATTTAAAAAGATAAGAAAAGACTCATCTTTAGGCCTCGTTCGGTAACCCAAAATACTCAGAATCTGGGCAGATTCTGAGTTTTTTTGCAAGATCTGAGCAAAGCCCACGTTCGAGAAACAATTTTGGGAAGCGGGAATCTGAGTGTTTTCTGAGTGAAAACGACGTTTGGTCGTCCGACCAAACCTCTCGGATTAGCTCAGATTCTGAGCTCAGAATCTGGGTTGGTGAAGTATACTCCTCATCCATCTATGCAGCTGATCAAAACTATGTGTCCTTCCACTCTGTGAGCTTCTTTAAACTCATCGTCTTCCCAACCATCCATGGCGATAGGTAGGGCCACCTCGATTCAAAAACACTGCCTCCATCTCTCCGATTCCTTTACATTGCATTCACATGGCCACATCGATGACGACTCGACAGTGCTCGATCGACTGATGTAATCGTCATCGATTACATAAAAAAAAAAAAAAAAAATTATTATTATTATTTAAAAAAAAAAAAAATTTTTATTTTTATTTTTATGTAATCGATAACGACTCGATCTGAGATCGATCGATTTCGACTTGAGAATCGGATCGATTACATAAAAAAAAAACATTAATTAATTAATTAATTAATGTTTTTTTATAATGTCGATAACGACTTCAATCTGATGTAATCGGCATCGACTCGGTACAGAATCGTTATCGATTACATAATTTTTTTTTTTTTTTAATATTATCGGTGACGGCACTGTAAAGGGCCAAAGACGATTTTGTAAAGAATCGATGACGACTCTTAAAATGATCGGACTGTGTACAGAGTCGATATCCCCTTTTTCTCATATCTATCTTTAGAATTATCGATTTTATATTGTAGTCTTCAAATCTGACGGCATAGATCTCGTTTCTTAAATGAGTGTTTGGCTTTTTTATGTTTATTGTTCTCCTATCCACTTTGGTTATTTATGTATGGCAGTCACTGTGATTTCTTTATAATTCTCAATATGAAGCTTGTCTCTTTTCATATTTTATTATTTCTCGTGTAAGCAAATCATATGGGTTGTGTATCGTATCCCAAATGACTCTTCTCGAGGTGAGGGTCACCGTCGCAGGGTTGTCATACTCAGCTCCGACTCCTTATGGTGACGACGCCGTACAATCGTGCAATGGTAGTGTTAGGGACCCATTTTAAAAATAATAGTAATTAAATCAAATTCGAAAAAAGACTCCGTCAAATATGTTCAGCCCCATCTCGATTGGTTGCCCGTAAATTTTGAGAGAAATTCGAGTACGGCACATAAACCGATGATTAAGATCACGTTTCTACGGTCGTAGTATAACCACTGATTGAAGCTATTCTGAGGATTTTCTGAGAGGAATCTGAGTGGTTTAAGAACAAAGGATTTTGAGTTTTGTAAGAATCTGTCAGGAATCTGAGTGGTTAAAGAACGCATATGGTGAAAACCAGGAATCTGAGTTTGCTAAGAATCTGTCAGGAATCTGAGTGTCCAAAATCTGAGCAAAATCTGAGCTTTTCTGGGAAAAATCAGGAAACACCCGAACGAGGCCTTAGAAACTAGAACTTTATGTTTTCTAGGCGTTGCGGTACTCCCACCATCGAAAATGTCGAGCCGTGCCCACCATATGTGCAACCAGTCACTCGCCCTACATAAGCTGCATAATTGTCTATAGAAACTTCTCCACTGTGTAACAGTGCCTTTTACATATGCTGTGTGGGAAAGACTTTATGTCCGTGTCACTGTCCCACGCCCAAAAAAAGTTTGCAGTAGTGATTGGTGGACCCTCTTATACAATCCCAGTGGGAAGAAGAGACGCGAGGACGTTGAACAGAGTTGGAGCAATAAGCGACCTTCCAAGTCCCTTTGCCGACCTTAACCCAATTATAAGTCAATTTTGTAGCTAGGAAGGGATCACCGTTGCCACCAGTCCCAGCAGGGATTTAGAAATAAGATGGCTTAGGTTGAAGAAGATAATTATGTTCTCTCAAGGTCTCAATATCATACAATGCTTTGACTGATCAAATATCAATTATGGCTCTCATACCAATTGTTAGATCTATCGATATGATCACCCAAATATTTGCCTTAGGATCTAGGTGTATGATCAATCAAAATAATAAATCAATAATCCATAAATTAAAATATATGTGCATACCTTACTGTAAAGATCGTGATCGTTGATTCAAGTCGACGCTTGTTACACAATCTAAAACTTTTCCCTGCAAAGAAAGATCAAGGTGGCTCTCTCTATCTCTGGCTACACTCTCTTAATAGGAAGATGCCAAAAGGCTTATATGTAATGAGCGAGGGACATCCACCTATATATATAGCATGATTGTAAGCTACACAAAATAAGAATTTTGAGATTTCATAAAAATTCTAACACCCATAACCAAAAGAAAATATTTTAAAATATTGACATATTTAGATTTACGTTCAAAAGAAAACACCGAACCAAAAATTTTGATTTATTCGATAAACCCAAATTACATCCTAGATGTAATTAGGACTCATAAAGAGAAAATAAGAATACGTACCGTTGACACTATATTATAGTAGTCGGGCATCAAACTAAGAAGGAGATTCTAAATATTCCATTACATTATGGGGCCCCTTAATACCCTTTTGGTTTTTTGATTTGTTTTGTACTTATTTGGGGTTTTCTTTCTCAACCTTTGGCCCAATGTCTTCTCTTCCTTTTCCTAAATTTTTTTTATCACATTATGGAGGAAAGATGATTTCAGATTGGGTACCTCTATTTACCCCCACACATTTCTTTGAAAGAGCCCACGTCCAATACACCTTGAAAAATGTTGACCCTTTCTAAGCAAATGATGGAAATCGTATTTCACTCGGATCTTTTATGCAAAAGATTTTGAGATCATAACGTATCTATCAGTCGGTCAATTTTTTATTATATGTGTCACAAATCCCAAAAAAATGCTCCTAAATCAAATAACACACATCACGCTCAAACATTATTTTAGGGATTTTTTGGGATCTGTGACCCGCTGATTCACAAACTGAGCGTATGATAGATGCGCCATGATCTCCTAATTGATTATGTGGAAGATCAGGGTGAAAACCGATATCCATCATGTGATTCGAAGGAAGCAATAGTTTTCAAGGGTTATAAGATGCTGGCGCTTTCAGAAAACGCGTGGGCACATTTAGAAGTACTATACCCTTTGTGATTTATATTCGTTGAGATAAATAAGAGGTCTGGCATTAAATTACACACGTAATATTTGGATACAGCTGAAAAGTTGGAATCTAAAGGGCCAAATTTACAAATTGTCACTTTCCACCATTTGGATGTAACTAATGCATCTAAAAAGTAGATCCTAATTTTCCTCCATTTTCTGAGCTTCAAGTTTAATGGTATCCCTCAAAATTTCAAGGAAATTTTTTTTAAAAAATTAAGGGTCTGTTTGGCTTAAGGAAAATGGAGGATTACATAGGGTTGGATTCCAGAAACCGACTTAATCCCATGTTTGGATAAAATTTAGCTACGTAAAACTTCGAAAAAAAAATTCTAACTCTTTCTATTATCATAAAAGTGTGATGGTATCCCTTGCACTTTCGTTTTCACCTCGGAAAATAATTAGGGTACCGTTATACTCACCCCAATAGACTACTTTTTCACTTGTCTCCTCCAGCAGACATGCATTGACTGCCTTTGAATCAAATGATGAAGTTCGGTTTACATCCCCATCTTCCGCACAATGGATTTATAGATCATGGCCATACCATTAGATGGTCAGTTTCTCTTACACGTGGCGTGAATCCCAAAAGAGAGGGTAAGTTGGTTATATTTTAATTTTTTATGCCTTTTTAGGGCATAAAAAGGCATGATCATGTTCACTTTTGGGATATGTGTCATCTGGAGTCAAATTTTATTTGATGTTGTGATGACATATACATGAACTCATATCCATTGCATGGAAGATTTCGGTGAAAAGTGATCTCCATCGTTTGATTCGAAACAATCAATTATTTAAGCATATCGAAACTGGGTTGAGAAAGAAGATTTTTCAGTTGTAAATGAAGGTACCCTTATAAGGTTTTGTTGTTATCGTTGATCCCTTATCCTAAGAGTAGGGAACCTTTTATCTAAAATTGTAATAGATGCCCTATTTCAAACCACACTTTGCGGTATGGACACGGGTCTGGTCAGGCCTGTGCCTAACACATGACACAAAAGAATTAATGAATGTGGTGTTCAACACTAATAAGTGGCCAATAAATTTTGTTCGTCAAATCCGGTCAGTCATACACATAAATATAGTGTCTTACACATACACTTGAATTATGGTATTCCATATATTATATTAGCAAATACATTGAATAAAATTATAAATAGTAACTAAGCAAGCCAAATTTCAGCTACCTTATACCTAAACCATATGTATACAGTATATGAAAGTCAAACCAAATCTGGCGTGTATATATATATATATATATACTAATAACTAAAGGGAATGCAAGCCCATCTTTAGATACTCCATTTTATCTAGTTGCACAACACGGGATGTAAAACCCAGGTTGGCTTATATGCCTATACATGAAAAAAGTCCATGTGGGCACTGTAGGGGATCTAATCCCTTTTTGAGTTATAATACAAAAAAAATCCCTCTTGGCTCCACGCATGCATGAGTCACGTTTCGACTCCATGCACGCAAAGTGGAAAAAACCCACTACAAACGTACCCAAACCTTCTTTCTTCTTCCTGTTTCCACTCTTGACGAAATTAAATCCCCATACAAATTGAACCTGCAAAATATCATAAGAAAAGGAACCCGCTTCTCAAACCCATGCTCCATTTCAACCCTTTCAAACCATGGATCACAAGGTGACCTGCGAGTCAATCGAGAGGATTTCAAAAACGACCCTTGGTCTCGGAGAATCTTTGCGGCCTTCGCTCTTACGAGCTCGGCGAACCCGACACCAACTCACTTCCGGCATCATGATACCCACAAGTTCACCAAAAGGAATGCCGTAAAACGAACTATGGACGAGTTCTGTTAGCGTAGAGTTCATTTACACTAAATTTTATGCCGGTTTCACAAGCTTGAATCAACAGCTTTGAAATCAGATGGTTCTTGACGGGGTTCGGAGTTAAGAATGCCATTGATTACACTCTGAACCTCCCATTCCAGATTTAATAAATAACATAGTTTATTTTGTATAAAACATAAGAGAAATATCACATAAACCTATCTATGGTACAAAGGCTAGCAAATCAAGTGAATTCAAAAGCAAGAGAGGAGCCAAAAGACACCACGACATGTTGGCATTCAGGCTTGCCAAGGCAAGGTACTCAGTTGGGCTGCTTGCCGTGGCAACCGTCTGGCTTGCCGAGGCAAGCCTATGTCTGACTGCTTCGGCTACCTTGAAGGCTCTTTGGTTTATACATGGGCGTGTGAGTTGACTCTATGGCTCAGTAACGTTGTAGAGCATGTATGTAGGGTCTAAGGTGACCCAATATACTAGTAAAAATGCTAAACCAATTGAATGTAAATCATAGGTGCTTGGTGCACATGACGAGTTCGTAACTATGACTGTTTTCTTGGATGCATGCGTGCACGTATAAGCAAATATACGTAAGCTTGAGTTAAGGTAGGGAGTTTCCATTGTCATTTATATTTTATTTTCAAATTCATCTTTGATTAGCAAGTTAGCCTATGTTAGTTTTGATGGATGATCCCATACGATTATTAGAGTTTCAGTTCAATGAATGATTACACATGAAAAAGCTAAATTCAGTTGGATGTATAGTAGTGCATGATGACGAGAAGATCAGTTTAGACATATGCTTTTGTATAGTTATTTATGATGCTCGATGTATGGTATACTGATGATATGATACGTAGAATTTTTATCTAACTATACTCATGTCAGTATTGATAATGATGATAGAGTCAGTTGAAATGACTGTTTTTGCATAACTCGACTCATGATGGTTTTAATGAATAAATATGCTAGTTCAACATGATGATAATAAGATCAGTTCTACATATGGTCATGCTATAAAATTCAGTTCGATATACAATTATGCAATGACTATATTAGTTCAATTCTATATATGGGTTATGTAATGATGATGCTAGATCAGTTTTAATGAATGTTGATGAATAATGATGTACGTTCAGATTTGACGTATGTTTAATGTATGAACACGCTAGTTCAGTTTCGATAAATGGTTAGGTATAATGATGCTAGCTCAGTTCGATATATGACTATAAATAAGGACGTTAATTTTCAGCTTACGTATGAATATGCAAGTTTCCATTATACTAGTATGTTTTGATATATGCTATCTGTTCATAATGTTCTAGCATACATTATACCATGCATTGTTCATGTACTGTTATCCTTGATGGCATGTACACGTTCTTGCATAGTTTGAGCCAAGTGATCCGCTAACTCGAGAGCTTGACTGTTTAATTTTTAAACACAAGTGATCCCGTTAACTCGAGAGCTTGACTGTATAATTTTTAAACACAAGTGATCCCGCTAACTCGGGAGTTTGATGTCTTGGTCTAAGTAATCATGCTAACTCGAGAGCTTGACAAGTGATCCCGCTAACTCAGGAGCTTGATTATCTCTGTCCAAATGATCCCGCTAACTTGGGAGCTTGATTATCTCTGTCCAAATGATCCCGCTAACTCGGGAGCTTGACAAGTGATCCCACTAACTTAGGAGCTTGATTCTCTTATTTCTTATACATGTATCTTTTACATCTAATAGCTTGTTTAAGCTAAACTTGTTTCAGCGTAATTCCTTGTATTTGTTTCAGCATGATTCCTTGTTCAACATAATTCCTTGTAATTGTCTAGCATGATTATTTCAGCATGTCAGCATGACTACTTATTCACATTATTAATGACTTATTTATGTTATAAGTTGCTAGAATATCTACAAAAAAAGATATTGCATGCTTCGAATTGTATTTTATGCATGAAGAAGTAAATTGGTAATCTAACATATAAGTTAGCACTGTAAATTTTCCTGCTGAGCTTCGATGATAGCTCATCCTATGACTTCAATGTCTTAGCTGCAGATATTGATCTGGAGCACGAGGGTGATCCCACGTACTAGCCGGAGGAGAAAAAGAAGACGAGGAAGAGGAGGACGAGAAGGAAG
This sequence comes from Chloranthus sessilifolius, assembly GCA_021018995.1. Taxonomy (NCBI): domain Eukaryota; kingdom Viridiplantae; phylum Streptophyta; class Magnoliopsida; order Chloranthales; family Chloranthaceae; genus Chloranthus; species Chloranthus sessilifolius. Next base: position 60,690,352 of record CM037587.1, read on the forward strand.
AATTCTTTCCTAAATAGGTTTGAGAGAGAGAGATTTATTATAAGCACTTGCATAAACTACAGTATGATATTTTTGAGATATTTAGTACTTCATGTATAGGTTTTGTTTTCATTGTTTAGATGACGGGTGTCAGTCATCAGTGGAAAGCTATATATTACATCAATTAGTTTTGATATATATATCTTTGCTAGTTTACCGTTGTTAATAGATGAGTAAATATCAGGTTTTGTCATATTATATCATGTCAGAGTTCTTAAATTGTTTCTATATATGTAATACTTTATACACGACACGATGCACTTGTATGACAGGATCATGTTAGGTGATCCGACGACGCGACCTTTCCTATATATGATAAGGGGAAAAGTCGGGCTGTCACAAAAATCTAAGATTTTTTCTTTTCAACTCGAGTTTTATGTCCTTAAACAGTTCACTTTTTTAATTATATGAGATTATTTTGTTGGCCAAATCTTCGACACATTAGAGCCTGAGATCATTGGCTTTAGAGGAGGTTTGATTTTACAGATTAGCCTAGCTGGGTGACCTTGGGCGGGAGTGAATGAGTGTATAGGGACAAAGTTAGTTTGTTTGGGTATGTTCAAATAAAGAGTTGTAAGGGACAAAGTTAGTTTGCACGTTGTTGGGGTGTTGGTTTTGACTCTGATTAGGGTATGGATGTTGGTTTTGGTTAGGGTATTGGTTTGCATATTGGTTTTGGTTTTGATTATTTCGATTATTCAAGTTCACTTGGTTTTATTCTTGGTTTGTGTTGATTTATTCAAAGTCGAGGGTTTTATTTAGACTTGTTGTTTTAGAGTTGTTGGAAGAGACTCCTTCGAATGTTAGAGTGGAGAAATTAAAGTCCTCATTTCTCATGCGACGTTGTATGCGCGAAGCATGTAAATAAAGGCTTGAGAAGTCGGGCTAGTCACTTAGTATAAGGGCACTCTGAAGGGGCTCTTGGGTATTATTGATTATGATGTCTATGGCATCTTTTTCATTCATATGATATCCTGTTTGAGCGGCAAGCCTTCTCCAACAACTAACGAAAGTCGCGAAGTCTTCCTCTTCTCCTTGTTTTAGGGTCATTAAGTTGGAGAGACTGATCTCTTCGTGAGTCATGTATTTGTATTGGTTTAGGAATCTGTCGGTCAGATCTTTGAATATCTCGATTTTAGCCAAAGGGAGAGCAGCAAACCAGTTAAGGGCCTCTCCTTCTAAAGATCTTTGAAAATAGTAGATTAGAAGCCCATAGTTATTGCGGATTGGTCGACAAGTGTTACCGAAAAGTGTCTAGTGGTGATTCGAATTTCCCGTACTATTATACTTGTTGAAATTTGGCGGTTTAAAATCGGCGGGTACAGTAAATTCGATATCTCAGAAAAATTTGTCAAACCCGAAAGAGTGATTTGGACGCTCTCTCTTGGTCATGTAATCATCTAAGACTTGGGTGAGGTTCTCCATGTTTACGATGGTGTTTTTCTTTCACGTTTCGAGGGAGAGTTGTCTTCGATGGTTATTATGGAATGAAGAGTGGAAGGTATGCATGTTAGGTGTTATTGGAAGTGTCGAGATATGTGGAGGGGTTGGCAACCTTTCTTCTTGTTTATTTCTCGGAGTGACTTGTCTTTCATCTATTAGTTTTTGGTTGACGACGGCTTTGTATAAATCGGCTAGGGATTGTAGCAAGGCATCAACTTCTTTTCCTCCTTTTATGAGCGTATCAGGTAGGTCTACCATTTGATTAGTCGTGTAGTTCTATCCGATACCACTATCTCCTTTATCATTGCGACTGGTATATGGTGGAGTAAAAGGTGATTTTTTGCCTTCATCGGCCATATTTCCCTGAGTACGATCTTGGGCTATCTGTTGAGACGGCCCAACATCATACTTGGGATTGTTATGGAAGCCCCATGAGGATGAGTCAATATTGTTAAAATTCAATTTGCAGATTCCAGTAATTTTTTTTGGAAAAGCTAGTAGGACAAGCGCTCAATCTCATAGGTTTTAAGGACTAGGGTGAAAGGGTGTTCCTATTCTACTTCGAGTACCTAAGTTTTCCTTACCGTATATGCCTGTGTTTTCAGGTCAACGGGGGGTGGGTACAATCATCGTCTGATTAGGTCTTACGAGAAGGTTTGAAATGTAAGATGTTCCCTGAAGAGATGATCAAACTGGCCCTTTCAAGACAGAGGAGATAGTATAGAATGGTTTCTAAGATGCCTAGTATGCGTGTTTAGTGTGTGTTTAAGAGTAATAAAAGAAAAAGAAAAAGGAGAAATAGAAAAAAAGAAAAAGAAAACTCAAATTAATTAAAACGGGGCAACCCTAGCAAAAGAAGTCTCACCGTGATCGCCAGTCTGTTGTGTAGACACTCTAATTTCACCCTCTCGGAGTACACGAATTCGTTTGGTCAGCCCTTGACCTTTTTAACCCTCGACATGGGACCATGCAACTGTACATGGTTGAACACAGGCTGAAACAATAGCTTTGTGGCTCAGATCCCAACGTAGGGAGGCTATATACTAAGCAATAGTATATAGTCAGAATACAGACTGAAATAATAGTCATGTATTCTATTCTTGAGACCATACCCAGACAACCCTGAATTAAGCGCCTGAAAACCCGCGCGTAATTCGATCACGCGTAGAATCACAAGCACGCGATCAATCCCCTTTCAGACCAACCTTCCTTTCACAGAACGTTTCGAGACTCGATTACATGCCTGAAAACAGACGCATGATCGGATTGAGCACTACACCACTAGCGTGCAATTGGCCTACGCCCGACCTAGTCTCCTACTCTTGACTCCTCTGTTTCCTCGATTAAGCGCTTCAGGTAACACGCTTAATTGGATAACGCACATCCCACCACGCACGTAATTAGTCTTAATTTCGTTAGGACTAGGAAACCCGCTAAGTAATTCAGCCCGTCGCTCACTGAGTCGGTGATCGACTCAAAGCGATTAAGCGTCAGAAAACGGGCGCGCAATTCAGTTAAATGTTCGGAAACGAGCGCGTTATTGAATAAAAACCTATAAAATCTTTTTTTCTCAAAGAGAGAGAGAGGTTGAAAATTTTGAGAAACGAGAGCGTAAATTCTGAAAACAGAGAGCTCCGAGAACGGATCCCTAGAGAAAATTAGCCATGATTTTAATATTCGAACTCCGAGATTTCTCATAACAGCCCCGATTCTAATTTTTAGACCGTAGCATCCTCTTCGAACACACAACACGAGAGGCTGCGAAATTCAGAGGAGAGCATAAATTCTGAAACCAGAGAGCTCCGAGAACGGATCCCTAGAGCAAATTAGCCACGATTTTAATATTCGAACTTCGAGATTCCTCTCTGCAACCCCGAACCTAGGTACGAATTTACTTTTATTTTAGGCTTAGGATTTCCCTTAGTTTAATTCATCAATTCTATTTCCAATTTTTAGACTGTAGCACCCTATTCGGACCGAAATTCTCTATATTTGGTTCTAGTTCCCTATTTTTAGAACCTGTCCTTAATTTAACGGTCCAATCCACCGACTTTATACTTTGATTCTACTCCAAAATCTTAATCTATAGTCCTATCATTAATTTATGGTTCTGACTCTCAGAGTTCAGAACCAGTCCTTAATCATACAGCCTGATTTTTCTGATTTCAGACCCGAATTCAGTCCTAAATTTTAATCTATAATTTAATTCTATATTTTCATAGCATCAAAAAAATCCAAAACTATAAATTTCAGTTCATAACTTTAGTCTCTTAATTTAATTTCCTATTATAATTTCAAATTCCATTCCAAAAATACCTTTTTTTTTATTATTCAAATACCAATCTATTTTTTATCTCAGCCATCCGATTTGCCCACGGGAGCTTACAGAGGGTACTCGGGAACGAGGCCAATCCTCCTTAGCATAGCGGGCCCAACCACCCTTTTTTAGATTGCTTAGGATTACTTAGTTAATTTTAATTAATTTTTATTGCAGTATAATCGATTAATTGCATCTAGTAGGCCTCTATATCATTATTTGCTTTGATTCAATTTAGTATTCCGGTTTAATTAGTCTATTATCTTAAATCAGAAAGGAAAGTTAATTTACTTATTATTCGTTAGATTCTTGCCATAACCAATCCACAGATTATGATTCGAAAATAACAAAAAGTAATATTAATGCATCAATTATTTACTTATATTTTAGTAAGTTAATTTATTGCTTTAATCAGAGTCGTAGTAAAATTAGTTTTTTGTGTCTTCTTTAATTAGAATTCTAGTAGGACTACTTCAATTGCTTTAGTTATAATTACAATACGATTAGTATACCTGCTTCATATAGAATTGCAATACAATTGGACTCTTTTATTTAATTGCAATATTATCGGAACTGATGCACATGCACTCCTAGTACCAGTAGGAGACTGAAATTGATTGTACTCTTAGTAGAGCCAGGACTTTGATATTAATTGAACTCCTAATAATATTGAGAAACTGAAAATGATTGGACTCATGATAGCATCAGGACACTAAAATAACCTGTCATAATAAGCTCACCTAATCTTAATTCACAACAAAAAAAGGGAATCTAAACCGACCATAACAGTAATAAGGGAAACTAAAAAGAAAGCTGAAACTATCTAATTAAAAGAGGACACTACTATTGACGTTCGCAGGCGGACTATTCAGTATAGAAGTAACCCACACACACTTAAATGCGTGATCATTGACGTGTTGCAGCGTCGATAATATCTGCAGCTGGTGATCATAAATCAACTAGGAATCATCCTAGAAAATTCCTCCTATTACTATTTATCCCCACCTTATCACATACACCACATTGATAGAGTCTAACAGGACAGAATTGGAAGCCACTTATTCAACGAGAATTGAGAGAAAGCCAGAAAAAGTGCGCACCAACAGACTGGCGACCGCGATGGGACTTTTTTCTAAACCCCTTCTTTTTCTTTAGATAGTTAGCTTTATTTTACTTCCTTATTTTTCTTTCCCGTTGTGTCATTTAAATTTAGATTTTTTGAAGATATATATATATATATATATATATATATATATGTATATGAGTCATCGCCAAAGACTCGAAATGTCTGGCATACGTAGAGTTAGTTTAGGAGATCCGCCATTGTGGGGATTTTATAACAACCCTGCCTACGAGGAAGAACCACCTTATACTTTTAGCCCACAACAATCTGAAGTCAATATGGCTATGAACAAGAGAACCCCTTTTCTACACCACACGCCGGTAATAGCCATAGTGATAGAAATAATAGCCCTGGACAAAATCTCACCACTCAACAAATCGTAAAACTTAGCATCCAAAGAATACAAAGAGGAGGCGATAATTCCGAAGAGTTACTTCGGGGATTGGCTATTGCATATGAAACCATTAGGGGACAATAAAATTCGGGAGAGCAGGAGCGACAAGAGAGACCACCTTCTACCCCAAGCACAGTGTCAGCCCGCGGCAACATACTCACACGTTCTTTAATGACAGTTTGCCAAACAAGGGTATCTCACGTGTCACTCTTAAAGACAACACTATAAAGGTCGAAGACCTCCCAAAAATGCTCGATGAATATATGCCTAAGAGGGAATGCCCAGGTCGCTCGTTCGGATTTGATAAATTCTGTCGAGACATTGAATTTGACCTACCCATAGGATTTAAACCGCCAAAATTTACTAAATACAATGGCACCAGAAATCCGAACCATCACTTGGCCGTCTTTTGTAATGATTGCCGACCTATACGCAACAATCAAGGATTTCTCATTCACTATTTTCAATGTTCATTAGAAGGAGAAGCTCTAGACTGGTTCGTGAAGCTCCCACTTTATAAGATAGAGACTTTTGATGAGCTAGTAGGTCGATTCCTAGACCAATACAAACACTTGATTTAAGAGACGGTTAGCCTCAACGACCTGATGGCGGCCAAGTAAGGACCAGATGAAGAATTCGCCGACTTCATCGCTAGATGGCGAAAGCTTGCTGCTAGAACTGGTACTTCAATGAAAGAGAAAGATTCAATTGACATCATCATTGACAATACTAAGAAACCACTAAGGAGCGCCCTAGTAATCAGCGATTGCCCCTACTTCACTGCACTTCACTCTCGGGCATCCCCACTGACACGACACATCAAGGGCAGAGATCTTGCATTATCCATAGTCACGTCAAAGGTGGGCTCCTCCAATGACTCGAAACTAAAAAATCATAAGAAAGCCTCAGGAATCAAGCAAGTTAATATGGTTGTCAACGACAAAATTTGAATAACGAGAACTTCCCACCACGTAACTTTGGGCACAAGCAGACCCAACAACGATACGCTAGTCAAAATTAGGGTGCCAATCAATACAGGTACGCAAACCAAAACTAGGGCCAAAACTAGAGCCGAGGCCAATATCAAAATAGAAACCAATACCCTAACACTTATCAGGCCCAAAATGTAGCACAGAATCGACCGGCCCATGCGTCGAATTATAATAGCGTACCTCCACCTCAGAACTTTAACCCAGTTAGGGGACCCTACCAGCCAAAGAGAGAATACTATCCCCCTTTACCCAATACAATTTCCAATGTTTTTCGCCTCCTTAGCACCTAGAATCTGTTATGATTCTCACAAGAAAAGCCTAGGGCTGCAAATCTCGACTACGGTAAATACTGTTCTTTCCACCAGTACGCGGGACACAACCTAGAGGACTGTTGGGTTCTCAGGGACATGATCTATGACATGAACGACCGACATTAAATTGATTAGGAAGTGCTTAGGAACCTTGACCCTAATAACAATCAACCCCAACAGAATTTAGGGATCATAAATAACCCCATGCCCAACCACAACCAAGGGACACCGGCCTAGGTCACTACTGTAGAGCTCCCCAGTCAACCTTATTTCCAGCCTTCGACATTAATCACTCGTATCCTACCCTCCGACGCTATTACTGCCCCTATAAGAACTCCATCCTCTTTATACCCCACTGCCTTGATCACACGGATCGCGCCACCGATCCTGCTTCCATATCCGAAGTTTACTCAAATACGAATCCATTCCTTTAGGGCCAGGAGGCCATTCCTCCATCATTCCCCACTAGAGCCATTGACCCCGCCAAATCTCGAATCACCAGTGTTGCCACTCCCTTCACCCGACTCTGAATTTGAGTGCAGAGACTATGCTCTCCAAACCGTCATTCTGATTTTCACAGATGCGAACCAAGAGAGTGAAGTCAAAACTGAGTATCCGTCAGATAAAGAGCAAAGTGAATGAAAAGAATACATAAACTCATGCGAGACGTTGGTCTCCACTTTCTTAGAGGAAGAGGATCACACGCAATACCTCCCACCTTGGAGGAGTACCATACGGACACGCACTCCCACCCTTAACTTCACTCGCTTCACAAATGCACCAACGTCGAGTCATGCTAGGTTCGACCAGCAACCGACCTACCCTATTCTCAAGTCAGGAACCCACTATCCACCTCTTCCTTTCCCGTGGAATAAAGATTTTACGCATGCACAACTACCCGAGGGGAACACGAGAGAAAGGGAAGTTGACTTGCCACCCCCACTGCACGTCATCCCACCACTAATTCCCGTACCACAACCACCTCAGCCACCTGCACCTAGGGCCCATTTGTTGGGCAAAGAAATAGCACTCGAGCCAGGGCAAGAGTACGATTTGTTACGACATCTCCAAAGATCCCAGCCCAGATATCTATACTAGAACTCATCAAGAAGTCGCCTGATCATCACCGACTGTTAATAAGGACACTCGAGGACACTTAAGTGGACAAAGATACGACTCTGGATGAGCTTCATCAAATTACCTCTGTCATGGCACAACCTCCCGCCCTCACGTTCACAGACGCATACATGTCTAAGGAGTCACTTCGCGGGAGCACTGCCCCCATATATCTTACAGTCATAATCAGAGGGTTCTCTGTGCCCCATGCACTAGTCGACATAGGCGCAGGACTCAATATTTGCCCTCTCACCATATTGAAAATACTTGAATACACAAAACAAGACGTTCGGCTCTCGGCCTTGTCACTCATAACCTACGACGGCTTGCGTCATTTCATAAAAGGAACTATCAAACATTAGGTCCGCCTTGGACCCGTGACAAAAGATGTTATGTTCTATGTTGCTGACTCCACCAGCACATATAATCTCATTTTAGGCAGAAAATTGTTAGAATCAATGAAGGCTGTCGCGTCCATATACTATCAATGCATTAAATTCCCGTATGAGGACTTCATCGTCCGTATATACGCTAAAGCACCTCTTCAGGAGATGGATACCGATTATGTGGCAAATATTCCGACTGCCCATGAATCCGTACTAAACACGGGCCACATCCAAAAGACGTGAATTCCTGATGAAGCAGTTGTCGTAGGAGTTTGCTCACCTGCCCTTCCTGGTTTCCACCCAGAGCGACAATAAGAGCTAATGAGGAGGGAAGTTGGCCCAGACCTCGCTAGATTATACGACATCAACCCAACCTCGATGAAAGGGTGGGATCTTATATACCAACTCAGATATGTTCCCCACACAGGACTCGGTAAGAATAAGCAAGGGCGTGTGAAACCTATATTCCCGACCAAAATACGCAAGCACATAGGATTAGGTTACCCATCGAATGGCCAACCAACCGATTTATTCCCTACCTCATCGAAATGGTCTCTTTATGACCACTTCGTCTATGGAACTACTGAGAAAGCAGATGTGTCAAAGCAAAAGGGAGTATCCTTCACTAAACCCCAGGAGACCGAAATTGAATTAATATCCAAAGCATTCAATGATTTGACAAACCTGAGTGATGATATCAACGAACCCCTCGAAGGAGTCAAACCTTTGTTTGACACTAAAAACTCCATAGAAGGAAGAAAGAAAGACCCTCCAGAAATCAAACCGTAATTACAGGATTGAGAATCTACAGATGACAAAGATTTTTACATAGCGGCCTTACGAGGTGACGAAGAACACTCACGGTCACCATGGGAATGGGATGATACCTTGCAAGAAAATATTAATTCATATAGCATCCACCTTTCCTCGGCCTTGGAGGATGGGAATGCCTGTGGGACTCACCTTGTATCTTTCACCCATATCAACCCCGATGCGAAGCATGCACTCGCATACTAGAGCAATTTGCTAGCAAGATCACACATCCTATAACGACCGAGGTGGATTGAGCCGACCCTACAACCACAAGCATGACCAGTAATCCACCAACCTCGCTCTTGGCACTCGAAGAGAGAAGACACGATAGTCAGTTATTCGACTCAAGAGGAAACACCCACGTCCCACTCCTAGAGTTTGAAGAGGAGTTTGAATTAGACGCTCCTTCCCCAGATGCACCATAACTCCAAATATTTTGGCAATCGCTTGAGGAAGAGTAGCAACCTCCACCAAGTGATGACGAGGACTACTTGATAGACCTTCCTGCACTCGAACTGGCAGAGCAAGCCAACCTAGAACTTTACGCCTTATCAGATCTAGAGAGTGAGTTGGATAATATCATTGGCCATAACTTGGACGGATGAGAATGTCCTTGGAAATCTCCCTGCATTTCTTACCATTACCAGCCCCGTTGTCGAGCATGTGCGCTCATCCCAACATATCATAAAGATCAAGAGAAAGAGGTCCCTCCCCCTGGGGATCCTTTAGGAGATTCTCCCTCAAGGGAAGGACAATCATCTCATAATTTCGACGACGATGGTTCAATCGATTATGATCTCTCGAGCTTCTTCAGAGAAGAGACAATCAACCTAGTAGAGGAAACTTAAACTATGATACCCCTGTCATCAGTATCACTCATTCGAAAGATCTCATTGAATGAGGACTCAAAAAAAAAAATGCCAAATTTACAAGTTCGCATTCCCCGAATGATTGCCCGAATGGCTCCCGCAGCCATCTCGCTCCCTCAACTAGAGGAAGCGGCTCTCCCGGTGTCTCTTGAGGCCACCGACCCTATACCATATTTATTATCAAAAATAAAAAAAAATAAAACCCTAAAAGGCTAGAAACACAAAACCTAAAAAAATCAGAAAACCTTGAAAAAGAAAGGGAACTCTTTATCTCGACTTAAGTCTGCAGTCAACGAGGGGACTTTCCTCCTCTAACTCCTGACCTGTCTCGCACGCAAGGACGCAAAGCCTTCAGGCTAAGTAATAAGCCAGTCATCATTCCGGAAGAGATACTCCACGACTTCGAAAGAAGAATTAATAGCCTTGACCTTCACTTTACCAAAGATCTTTCGATCATAAATTGCGCCGATGAAGAGTTGCCTTGCATAAAAATAAATCCCCAGCCTAATAATTTCGCGGTATATGAACTTATCGAGGAGGAAGGAGGAACACCAGGCCCTGATGAGACTCAGGACTTTCGACGGGTTATTAAACGTTTTCACGAATAGACCCAGGCTGCCGCCGAACCCACGGAGTAAATCGATTTTGGCACTAATGAGAAGCCCAAGAAACTATTAATTAGTGCGACGCTCAATTGTAGAGAACGTCAACAGATTGTACAAATCCTACAGGAACATCTCTACTCTTTTGCCTGGTCCTACGAGGACATGCCTAGTTTAGACCCAAGCTTAGTAGAACATCGTCTTATTTTAGAACCCGATGCGAAGCCTGTTAAGCAGAAACTCCGTAGGATACACCCCCAAACAACCCTTCAAGTCAAAGAGGAAGTTGACCAGTTACACAAAGCTAAATTCATCCGAGTTGTCCTCTACCTTAAGTGGGTCGCCAATATAGTACCTGTCATCAAGAAAGACGGCAGGGTACGGGTTTGCATTGACTTTCGAAACCTCAATCAGGCATGTCCAAAAGATGACTTCCCACTCCCACATATTGACACTCTTGTTGACAACACCATTGGAAATAAGATGCTGTCTTTCATGGACGGTTTCTTTGGATATAATCAGATCAAGTTAGCAGAGTCTAACCAAGAGAAGAGTTTCTTCATCACACCATGGGGGACTTACTGCTATATCGTCATGCCTTTTGAGCTCAAGAATGCAGGAGCCACCTATCAATGTGCCATGATGGCTATTTTTTACGACATAATGCATAAGTGTGTAGAAGTTTATGTCGATGACATATTAGTAAAGTCCCACACGTGAGTAGGACACGCTGAAGCCCTGTGGCTAGTGCTACAGAGAGCTAAGAAATATCAACTAAAAATGAATCCTAAGAAATGTGTTTTCGGAGTTACCTCCAGAAAATTACTTGGTTTTATAGTTAGCAATCGAGGGATTGAAGTTGACCCTGTGAAAGTGCGAGCCCAGCAATATTAAGGAATTATGAGGTTTGATAGGAAGATTGCAATTCATCAGGAGAATTATCTCTCAGCATTCAGACCGATGCCATCCTTTCTACAAACTACTTAAAGGGGGAATTGAGTACAAATGGGATGACCAATGCCAGCGAGCTTTTGATAATATTAAAAAATACATCCTTAACCCATCAATACTATCACCACCAGTTCCTGGAAGACCCCTAATCCTGTACCTTTTAGCAAACGATAAAGTGATGGGAGTAATCTTAGGACAATATGAAGAAGATGGCAAGAGAGAGAACGCCATTTACTACCTTAGTAGAATGATGGTGGAATATGAACGAAAGTACACCCCTATGGAAAAGACATGCTTCACATTGGTATGGTCTTCAACTAAATTACGACATTACTTCGGAGCACATAAGATACTAGTGCTAGCCCGAATGGATCCTCTGAAGTACATATTCGAAAAGCCCACCACATCAGGGAAGATCGCCCACTGGCATATGCTATTACAAGAGTTCGATATCACTTACGTCACCCAGAAGTCGATCAAGGGGCAAGCCATTATAGATTACCTCGCAGATCTTCCACTGCCGAACGATGAACCCATACACATAGACTTCCCCGATGAAGACTTACTCACAATTCATGACGAACAGCCTGATAAAACCTCATGGACTCTCTATTTCAACGGTGCTTTAAATCACAAAGGGAAGGGCATCGGAATAGTCCTTCTAAGCCTGGAAAGAGTGGTGATACCCAAAGCTTTTCAATTAGACTTCCCTGTTACCAATAATATTATAGAATACAAAGCTTTTATAGTTGGATTGCAGACAATGTTACAATTAGGTGTCAAACAGTTAAAGACCATAGGCAATTCTAAACTTGTAATCTCGCAAGTCATAGGAGAATGGAAAACTAAGGAAAGGAGATTGATGAGATACCTAGAGACCACTCAATACTTGGTGAAGAAATTTAAAAAGATCTCTTTCACAGACTTCCCTAGATTAGAAAATGAGTTAACAGATTCCTTAGCCACACTAGCCTCTGTCATCCAGATACCTATCGGCCAAAATACCAAAACGTTCTTTATTGAAAGATTAATAGTACCCGCCCACAAAGTAGCATGGACCATTATAAGGGAACTACCAATTCTCCCTGCCAGCATGGAATCAAAAGAAATAATCACTCCAAAAAATCATGCTGAAACAGAAACCAAAGTCGCTACGTTCAGATTAGAGAAATCACCAACCGACGATGGACAGCCATGGAATTTTGATATCTGGAATTTCTTGAAACATTAACATGTTCCCCCATAGCCATGAAGATTGAATGAAAGACCATAAGAAATCGGGGTGCCCGATTCTGTATACTCGGCGAAATATTATACAAAGAAGCCTTCACCAAAGGAGTACTGCTGCGATGCGTTACGATTGTCGAAGGACAATACATCATCTGAGAAGCACACGCTAGCGCCCGCGGCGCCCACTCCGGTAGACAAAAACTCACCGATCAAGTTATACGAGAAGGCTACTTCTGACCGACGATGATGAGAAACTGCCTCCTCTACTTTCAATCCTGCAAACAATGTCAAGAGCACCTACACTTATCAAAGCTCCATCAGTTATACTAAACACCATGACCTCACCGTGGCTGTTTTCGATGTGGGCCTTCGACATCATTGGACCGTTTACAGACACCGTTGGGAATACTCACAGGCATGCGTTCATACTTATAGCGACCGAATACTACACCAAATGGGCCTAGGCCAAGCCTTATGTCCGAATCATTGCTTTGACGCTCATGAGGTTTATAGTTTGAAATATCATTACACGGTTTGGAGTACCCAGAATGTTCATCACCTACAACGGACCACAATTCATTGAGAAAAAGATGAAGAAGTTATGCAAGAAGTACGACATTGATTTTTTCCACTCATCGCCGTTCTACCCTCAAGGCAATGGACAAGTAAAAACTACGAATAAGAAGCTGATTCGAATCCTAAAACGAACTGTGGAAACAAGCAATGAAGCCGACTGGCCCGAACAATTACCAGAAGCACTCTGGGCCTATAGGACATCTATTCGCATGACCACTGGCCAAACTCCCTACCTCCTCACCTATGGGATGGAGACAGTCCTACCATATGAGATACAAGTCTCATCTTTATGCATCCAACTCGACGATGAGCTATCCTTAGATGAGAGGAGAATTGCTTTACTTACTCAATTAGAGCGACTCGATGAAACACGCCTAAGGGCAGCTGATCACGCTCAGGTATATCAGAGGAGAATGGCTAGGGCCTATGATAAGAAAGTCCTTGAACGAACCTTTAACATTGCCGAACTAGTTTTAAAGAAAATTATGCCTTTCAAACATGCCCATCTAAAAGAAAATCTGAAACTGAATTGGGAAGGCCCTTACGTGATAACAGCTGCATACCCTAGAAACGCATACAAATTGGCGAACCAAGATGGGGAAGAGCTCCCTAGCCCTTGGAATGCCATATACCTTAGAAAATACTATCCTTAGTCTTATGATCATCATATCCTGTGGTTAAAATACCTATACTTATCATCCCCATAGTCATCATGACCCATCCATTGGTCGTATGTCTTAAATCCTTAGAATATCCTTAAAATCTCCGACTTGTTGCCCACCATTTACACTCGGGCGGTTTGATTGAAGGATTAGTGACCCACCTAAAACTTTTTTCTCAAAAGCGTAAGAAACACTCGATTCTCATTCCCTATCCCTGCCATTGGAGTAGACGTTAGAGCAAAAAAATGAAGATGTTAGGTTCAATCGAAACTCGTCATTCTTGCACCAGCAGGATGCTTTAAAAAAAAATATACAAAAAATATATATATATATATATATATATATATATCGAGCGAGAGCATCACGATGAATGAATAAGTCAATGAACTCAAGGATGCATAAGTAGGCCGCGAGGACATCTCCGGTAACTTTACTGGAAGTGTATAAGCAGCTGTGAGGGCATCCCTGATATTCTCATACTACTAGATGTCGTCGTAAGGTGACGGGAGGAGGATAAACCCCTGCTAGCCATAGAATGTGAGATTTCGATGGTACCGAAACATGACGAAGAGTTCGATCATGGCATTCCATACCCCTCAAAGGAGAAGATTGCCACTTACCCCTTTTGAAAAGGTATTAGTCACGAACTATTTCCCATATCACTAAGCCTTACCTCTCCCCCTTCTAGTTTTATTTTGGGGACGATGAATCTGAGACTTCACAGGATATTCCTAAGAATGAAACTGAAAACCACTGAATGACGATTGATGCAATCACCCATTATACTTATCATGCTTTTCCCGAATAACCATGGAATAGGATGATCAATACCCTAAGATAGACCCCCGTACATTATTAATCGAAGGACCTCCCCTCGGTTCGGAGACAGTATCGATGCACTTTTCTGTAAGACTAATTCACCTAATACCCATGACTATTTATAGACCCAAAATGCTTATCTAAGGCCCAGGGAAGCTCCATTGCATCCACATGGTGCGACATTTTTTTTTTTTTTTTTATGGAAAAAGAAGGTAAGCTATACCGGAAGCGCCGACCTGACCACCAAAAGATGAAGAATGATGAAGATACTGCTCAGAGAGCACTATCAAAATACCGTACTACAAGTTCAACCACGCTTCTACGTTGGGACATTTTTATATTTATTTTTATTTTGTTGTCATTATTTTTTATCATTTGCTTTCCCTGTTGTACTATTTATTATTTCAAAAAAGAAGAAAAGAAGAGAGAAAGGCAAAAAAAAAAAAAAAAAAAAAAGAGGCTTATATTCGCCTTTCTATCACCAGACCCCGGTCTGAGATATTTTCCCCCTTGACAACTGGCAAGGGGAGAGAACAAAACTACTGACAACATTACCTTTACATGTGCAGACGCAAAGTGACCTTCAAACCAGCACAAGGCTAGATCAGAAAGCATCCAAGTCCCAGCGACAGCTGATGGCACTGAAGGCAAAAAGAAAACACCAAAAGGTGATCAAAGGAGGAGAAGCAAAAACCAAATATCCCTATATATATAGACATATACCAAAAAAATAATCCTTTCTTTTTTCTTCACATTTGTCACTGGGAACACTCCCCCTATATACAATGAACATACAACGAATATAAACAAACACACACACACACACACACACACACACACACCTAATCCCTACGCTACCGCTGAGGAGGACGAGCGCCGCTATCGCTGGTATCATCAGCCTGGAGGTCTGTAGACTGATCATCTGAAAACACAATCTCGGCACCCGGAGTCCTCAGAACCTCTAAACAGCGAGGACCCGCCATCGAACCCCCCTCACTAGCCTGACTGACCGACCGCCTCAACTGAGAATGAGGAGGAAGCCTCGCATGACTCCCCTGAACGACAGAATCCTCATGACTATTGCTCCTATTGTGACTGCGAGAGGTATGAAGAGACTGCCTAACTGAAGAACTCGTAGCCCTCGACTCCAACCCCTCACGATGTGACTGCCACTCCGCTCCACTCGCTCCTCGTCGAGCGATCATCGATCTGGAACACTGCATCTCTCGCTTGTGTCGTCCTAGTGCCTCACTGAGTCCTCTGCGTGACCAACATCTCGAACAGAAGATCCTCATGACTCTCCACCTCTCCGAGGACCTATCTCGCCTCCGGAGTGGCTTGCGCCCGCGCTGCCTCTAGCCGTGCCTCCTCGAGCTGGCGAACCTGTATAACTCTATTGAATCAGAAGAAGCAAACATATACATATACGAACAATAACAAAACCCGAAATAAAAAAATACATATATGCCAGATCTAGCCTCTCTCCTAAAAGTCACTCGACTGTCTCCGCAGTCACAGGATCAGCTGATGGCATCCGAGGGATGGCAAACATAGACGGCTATAATAAGAATAAACAAATGCATCAGGCGAATATAGCGATAACAAATAAGTTATGAACCCAATGACTAAAACATACCTGGGTAGGGATAGGAACGGACCACCCCTAAGGAGGAGCCTTGGGAGCGGAGTCCGGAACTGCCTGAACAAAAAAAATAAACAAGCCAATACGAACGTGTTAGAATAAATAGAAATGAACAATCCAAACTAAATTACACTAAACCATACCTGACTCTCAGAACATAGAGAGGCGGTGGTCGCCTCCCTCATCTGCAAGTCCTCAGCAGCTCGACGCTGAAACACCGGCACACGTTAGTAAACCATCAAGCCAACATAATAATAACGCCTAACCAACCAATATAGTAACACAAGTAAACTGAAGAGTGATGGAACTTACCCAATGCTCCAACTCAGACCACAGACGAGCTATCGTTGGATCCTCCCTATTGGAGGAAGTCACTGAAGAAGGATCAAATGCCCAAGCCGAAGCCCCTGCAGCAGAAAGCTCTACCATCTAGAAATGCCACCAATATGCCAACATTAGCAAGGATCCTCGAACCGTCAACAGTTAATAAGTTCAATCCAAGGTACTTACCAATCGCTCGATCTCCAAAAGTAAACTAGCCTCCATCGCGCGACCCGCCTATTGCTGGCTGTGCAACAGCTCGATTATCGCCACCTGGCGAGTAACCTCAGACTCTCTCTCAGAATAGCCACGATAAAAATAAGACCATTATGTTAAAAACATTATCAGAATAAACCAATACAACGCATGGACGAATTAAAACAGGTAAATTAACTCACCAGGAGCTTACGAGCCTCTGCTAGTCGAACTCCTAACTCATCCTCCGCGCCCTAGCCCTGGAAATTGACTCTTTCAAAGAACGCAACATCTCCTCATCAGGACGAGGAGCATGCCCCATCTGCTCCATCGCCCTATGGAGGGCGTCCAATGCTCCCCGCACACTCGCCGTGAGGTGGCCCTCCTCAAATGCGACCAACCTCTCCCTCAGTGCCAACGCCGACTCTGGCCCGTCGACAGCGAAAGGACCACTACCATGAAAAGGACACGTGAAGAGACACCCACCACCCAACGTGCCAAACCACCTCCTATACTCCCGCACATCAGCCCCATCACGCGCCCCCATAACTCTGGTCCCCCAAGCTCTAAAATTAGCTATCTGGAGCGCCATCTGCTCCTCAAAATTTCGGCCTGGAGGGCCGGTCATCCTCTTAGCCACACTGTGGCTAGTCGCTGGAGGGACTCCCTAATCGAGTCCCAGCTATCGTATAATCCGAGAGGTGTGGATCCTCTCCACTCGCTCAAAATAATGGACCCATATGTCCACATCGAAGAAGGGCCGACCGAACTCAATCACCGCCTCACTCCCGTCCTTTGCACCATCATAAGGTCTCCAAATCACCTATTGAAAGGAACAAATCAATCCATGAGCGCAGCCTAAGGGCCACCAAAAAACAGATGAAGTTAAATGAAAACATAAACACCATACGTACCTACCCTGCGTGCATATCCTCAAAGAGGCCTCGTGCAGTCTGAAGGTCAGTCGACCAGCGATGACCCCTCAATGCCTCCCTCCACACATGCATCCGTGGGAACATGAACGAAATCTCCGACGGAACCCCCGAGTGTAGAAAAGCGAAATGATTGTATGCCCAAAACTGAAAATGATAACATAACAACAACGACCACACGTAACAAACATTAAGATTGTCACTATGGCTAAAGGTTAAAAAAGGGTTCACCACTATACCAATTTAACTAAAACTCACCTGGAGAAATGAGAGGAAACCTTCGATTAACGGTATCCCCTGACCCCGACGATAAAACTGCTCGTAGAGATGCACCAATGGAGCCGCACCCCACGCGTAGGTCAGGACTCGATCTAAATCCCCCAGAATTATCAAAAATAACCCAGTGATGCATCCCCGAGTCGAAGAAGAGAAAAGTACTACGTCCAAGAAGTGCATCAAGAATGCTCGGAGCTCCCTATCCGCGGCTAATCTCGGCTTGGTCACTGGCTCTCGGCCCATCACCCTCGCACAACATGCCTCGTAAAGCGCGGCTGCCTCCGAATGACGCCTTGGAGGGGTGAACCCACTCGCGAATGTTTCGAAAAACCAAGTGACCCAAACAACATTGGGCCCTGATCCACTCAACTTATAAGGCACACCCAGGATCTCCTCACATACCTCTAAATAACTCCCTGCCATCCGCCCTGTGATTGGCTCACACTCAAAACGAAGACTAGTAATGTGGACCTAGCCCTCAGGGGTCGCCAGCATCATACTGACTGGAAAAAGAAGTGCCTGATGCCTCTCGCTCCACCTCTCTATAATCGCTGCGATCAAGCCCCGATCAACCTGAAAAAGCCCCAACTATAAAATCATCCCAAACCCGAAGGACACCAACCGCTCCCACTGAAACTTCGGTAAGGCACGATACCAAGTATGAGACTCGGTCCATGTCGTGCTGATAGCCAGCTGCGGGAGCTCCTATTAAACGAAACACAAACAATGACAGTAAAACTAACGCACACCTATGATGAAAGATAAACAAATTTAAAGCTCAAAGCAGATGAAATATACCTAAACCACATAATAAAAACTTACAACGAAAACACAAAACATGATAAGGATAACTAAATACAACATGTTGTCATAATACACAAGTAAACACGACCCATAATCAACACAGGTTCGACGTAAATTAGAAGGGTTTACAAATCCTAAGAAGCCTATATCATAGCCTGAATGCCTAGGAAAATGGAAGAACTCTTGCTTAGAGGGACCTACCCGGCCTCTAGTAAAGAAATCCTCTAGTGGATAATGCCTACGATTTCGAGGCTCAGCGCCTAGCTGCTCCTCACCCTGCTCACCCTCAACTTTATCGCTCTCCTCCTCGGCTACCCCTAGCTCAGCCTCGGGTACCTCCTACCTAACCACCATCTGGTCGCCCTTGGGGACTCTCTCCATGACGATCTCCCTAATATCCGCCTCTATGGCAATGACTCTAGCCTGTGCCCCCGAACACCCTCACCCTCTAACTCAGAAATAGTGAGCTCCGGCCTAACAACACCCTCACCCTCCATTTGATACAAAGAACTCGAAAAACTGAAGAAAATGGAAGAAACGACACCCGAAATAGATGACCGGATCATAAGATATCACAAAAACATGAAAAACGAGCACACAGACACTAGGAAACAAGAAAATCAAAGACTAAAATAGATCGCGTGACGAAAATGAGAAGTTCTAAACTATTTATAGAAGCCGCCCGAATTGCGCGCGCTTGAAACAAAACGCTCAAATGAATAACCCGCCACTCACAAAACGCTTAATTTGAATCACACGCTCACTGATGAGCGCGCAAATGGTCTGTCGCCCGCTCACATCTATCCGACCGGTTGATCACGTGCGTTACTGAAAGCGCGTAATCATCTCAAACTCTTACACGTCAGTGTGGGAATGCCAGCAGTCATGTTCATCCTATGCACAGGTTTAAATGATTAAATGAATTAAATGCCTATGAACTAGCGCGTAATAACTCTTCACCTTTCTGAAATGCGCGCTCGAATTTTGGCACGTAATTAGATCAAACACCCGAAGATAAACGCGTAATCTGCCCATAAACAAAATTTTCACACCCAAGACACAAGCCAAAACCCGAAATTAGGACATTCCTAACATTTACTATCGACCCGAATAACACCCTTGGGAAAACCACCAAAATACCCGGGATACGAAATAGAAAGGAATAAAAGACATAAATAAATAAATAAATAATGCCCCAAACAAAAAAAGAGGGAGAAAACTTTCAAACTTTAAACTTGAAATAAGAGAACAAAATATTCAAACCCAAAACCTCAGACTCAGACATTTATAAACTATGTCCTTTGAATCACCAATTGACAAATGCCACACATCTGTATCCCCTACCAAGCTGATTGGATCCAAAACCATACACAAACCCCTTCAAAAGACCACGATCCATGACAACCAGGATGAACTAATAATTACACAACACTTGCCCCTCTAAAAACATAAACTCCTCAAGTCGAGATAGACCAATAGGATTCAAATACTTAACACCCATCTAGAAACTTTAAATTAAACCCCGAATTCATAAGCTTCTAACAAGTGTCATATCAAATCAAATAAAAAGACTAAAACAAAATACTTTAAACTTTAAACAAAAGAATAATTATCTACAGTAAGACCCTGACTTCTTTGGGACCAAAAAAGAAATGCTCCCAACAAACCCATCAGAACCAAGTAAACCCTCTAAACAAAACTCAATAAAATAAATTAAAATTGAGATAAACCCTCAATAAATCCGGAGTGAAACCCTATACTGAATTAAATTCCAAAATAAATTAAAGAAATCAAATAAATCTAACTAATTCATCGATAAATTAAATCAATAAACGAGCATAATAAGATAAAAAAAAAAGCCACAAACAAGCCTGATAAAAATCAAGTGATCCTACTAAGTAGGACCTAGTAGGACGAATGAATAAACCTTAGGTCATTCTCATAACGAACTTTAAAACTATAAGCTTATTCAAATCTTAAAACTACGATAAAGCAGATAAGTCCAATTAATCCATCAACCAAAATTTAAGCCAATCAACTGCACATATAAGGAATAAAAAAAAAAAAAAAAAATGCCCCTTTATTTATAATTTAAAGTTTTACAAGTTTCACTGGACACATACCTCTCGAATTACAACCCAAAATGAAAACCTAAAATCTAACATAGAACTCAAAACGAAAACCAAAATTACAATGAGCCAAAACGAGGAGCAGAACATCCAATTAGAGGCTTCAGAAATGTTGCCACCAGACTTGGAGAACTTAAACGAGACACCGACAGAAGAGATGAAAAATTGGTTAGGGAGTCCATCCCTCCATTTACAGCACCTCCTCTCCCTGCCATCTTCACTTCCTCCATCGCCGCCCCATCAATGCTGCCTTCACTATTCCCTAGGAAGGAACGGTGTGAAGACCAGTGCCCTCATTCCCAATACCGCCCATTCCCAGAATGACACTATCCCCGAGCATCACACTAGGACGAAGATCACGCGAAATGACGAATATAAGAAGAAACCCCATCCCAATCTGATGGTTAGATCACTCAATATCGCTGAAACACGAATCTCAGAATGCTAGAATACTCAGAAAAGTTAAGACTCGAGACTAAACCCGAGAATGAAAAGAAAATAAAGTTCCCCTACTTATATAGAACATGACCCTGATCACGCGCATAGAAAAATGCGCTTAATTTAATCACGCGCTACACACATAGCGCCCAATCCAAATCCTGCGCTCCTAACCAGGCGCGCAATACAACTGTTGCCCACACAGATAGAGCGACCTCCCGATCTTGCGCTTCCTACAGACCACGTAATCCAATCGAACGACAAATAGTTGATGCTCAACGTGAAAGGTCACCCGCATAGTGACCTGGTGACTCTCCAATCCCGCGCCCCTGCTATGTCGCATAATCGGTTTAAACATCACAGTAGCCACGTAAGACCAAAAAGTCGCCCGTCCGTTGACACGGTAACGCTTCGATCGCGCGTAAGAATCATTGCGTGCAATCCAATCACAGGTTAACCTACACACACGTAAATACTTCCTTTAGACCCTGAATTTCCCGCTTGGAATCAGGCGCGTGATCAATTTAAGCTGCTGATGTCAGGCGCTTAATTCCTGATTTTGCGAGAAATTTATCCCTTCTCGAACGAGAGTCCCCTTCGTCCCATTGCATAGCCTCATGATCCAGTCAGAGTGAAAAGGGACCGTCACTTGCTGTTGTCCCATCGCGTAACCAAAAAAGAATGTTGACCACGCCTCTGGCCCTATTACAGACAAAATATATATGCCCCACGTGACACCGTCGCCCCCTCACCACATCGTTCATTTCATCTTAATCGAAACCATCTCGCCCCATCATGCAACCACTCAAGCATGTCCCACTACAATGAAAACACACACAGATGATACCACCATGATGTTCAGTCCCATCGCAAAATTGTAGCCATGCCCTCATGGCCCATCGCGAAAAGCCAAATATAAATCTCTCGAAAATGCAAATATACCAAACAATAAAAAAACTAAGTCAATCATAATGCAACTACAACATAATCTCACAAGAACCTAAGATCTGCTAAAAAAAAGAAACTAGACACACTTGTCACATGAACACCCTACCCAGCGTAACGCTTAGCTCACTTCCCATCGCAGACACCACTACCCAAAAAAAATCATTCACAACACCAGTCGCACTAAAAGAAGAAAAGGGAGAAAGCACGAGCATATCCCATCGTCAAAACAAAGAGCCTCATCCCAAAGTGTCCACCACAAACCCACCAGACGCCATTGCAATAGAAAGGCATGAAGACGTGAAACTACTCCCATGTCTTATCGCATTTCACTACTGCCAAGCTACAACACAAACATCCCAACAATACCTCTCAAGTCCCATTGTGGTACCACTACAATCACAAAGACCCCATCTCGACATCACGTCAACAACCGCCAACCACCGCTTAAGCAACAAGCGAAGAAAAAAAGGGTACCCTACTACGACATTGCACCCGAAACATTGCATTACAATGATAGCCACTAAGTCCCGTCGTGACACTACAATAATATCAAAGTGCCACCGCTATAATATTCCCAAGGTATCACCGCACAATTCAGGTAAGTATCACCCCCAGGTAAATACTACCCCTTTTTCAATTACTCGATATTTTTTCTAAATTATAATTATCTATGATTAAGTCAAAATGTTTTCAAAACCCGTCTCTCTCAACCCGTGAATTACTATAGTCCTCCCATAAGAGACAATCATCAGTATTCGTCGAGAAGGTTAGATGGAGTATCCGACATGCTAAGTGTCATCTTGACAACCTCATGAACGGTCGGGTCCAGAAATCCCACACCGGTGGATCTGCTCAGCGACATCTCGGAAGCCACATTTTCTGCCGTTTTACCACCGAATTGATATTAAGTTAAAATCCCCAAAATTTCAAAACCCCTCACTCATTCTAAAATCTTTTATTTCAAAAATCTTTCTTCTCTTATGTGCAAAGCAAAGAAAAAAAAAACAAAAAAGAAAAAGAACAAAATGAACAAAATACATAGACCCGACCCACCTTTCTTTAAATACCACAACCAACTATACTTAGCCTTGACTTTTAAATCCCAAAGCCCTCTGAACTAGCAATCAAGCGCATATGCCACTACGCAGGATCACTTGTTTAGATGCTAAAAAAAAAATAAAAAAATACTCTAGATGAATCGAGCGCATGTGCCACTGCGCAGAATTCAACTGAGCACACTTCACAAAATTTACCTCAATTTCCATCCCAAATCAACCATTCCCCTGGGAAGCCAAACAATGAGTATACTCAATCTAAGAAATTACAAATGCCTATTGGAAACGAAATGCCTGACGCGCATTGGTGTGAGCAATGACGCGCCCGGTCTGACAAGACTTGCAAAAGCACTCGATACTACATACTATTTCATCTCTTTATTATTGGTCCTTGGACCTTGTTTTAGACATTTGATTGATGCCCTAATACCTTAATTGCATAAAATCCCTCTGTTAGCTCACGCCATGTGACGGGATGCACCATGCACCTACAGACCCGAAATATGCCCTTCGACAGCTACCATTTGCCCTTCAAATACTCTACTTTAGCTTGCGCTGGTAGATAAGAAACCCAAGCTTGCCATGTTAGCATCACCAATTCACATTTATGAATTCCCAAGAAATAGGAAGATACCTCGAAAGAGGGGTGTCTACTTCTTCGACGCGTTCTTACTTCACAAGAGCGCATCGAAGAGGGGTACCTGCAGACACCCCCATTTCGCCCTCTCGGAGTACACGTTCGTTTGAGCACTAAAATATACCACTTTCTACCCCTTAACCTGACCTATGATGGACCTTTGAGCATATTAATAGTGTCTTTTAAGTGTGTTTTTACAAATAACAGCAAAATAAGAGCTTAATGTTACAATCCATGCTTTTGAAGCCAAGAAGAAGGAATTTTGTGTTTAGCAATGGAGCTGATGGATTTATTGAAAAGGCACCATGGTGGTTCACACCATTGGGGCTTTTTAGCATGCTTTGGGGGCCTTGAAGACCTATTGAGATAGAGAATGGTGAAGCCCAAAGGTTAATGAGGTGCTATGCAGTAATATTGCATTTTGTGTTTGTAGCAAGGTAGCACCTTGGATGGAAGACAACAGCAAATCAGCACCTCAAGGCATTTTATGCGAACAGCTGCAGAGCAATTCAAGTGAAATATTATAGCTACAACATTAATGCACTTGAGTACATTAAGTGTTGAAGTTCATCTACTTGAGCTGATGATGGAAGCCCATGAGCAGCACAACTGTAAACTTAAAGAATTCGAGTAGTTTAGAGGGCTGGTGCAACCTCTCAAGTGGTTTAAATGCATGATTTAGTGAACCCCATGAGTGGTTCATGTTAAAAACCAACCCCTCGAGTGGTTTAAAATGATAAGATCCAACCTCTCAAGTGGTCGGTTGAACCCCACGAGCTGATATGTGCTGAAATCAAGCTACAGTGCTGAAAAAAAGGCTAAAATTGAACCTGTCACAACCTATCGAATGGATGTTTGAACCTGTCGCAACCTATTGAATGGTTGTTTGAAACTTTCGCAACCTATCGAATGGTTGTTTGAACCTGTCACAACCTATCGAATGGTTGTTTGAACCTGTCAAGAACTTGTCGAGAGGTTCTGATGCTGAAAATGAACCTATCGAGTATCCTGTCAAATGGTTGAATGAACCTGTCGAGAACCTGTTGAATGCACACCTGAAGCCCATTCAACCTGTTGAGATTGAAGTTCTGAAGCTCCAACCTATCGAACAGTTGCTTGAACCTATCGAGATTGATGTTCTGAAGCTCCAACCTATCGAGGCACGGGTTCCAGCCATCTATTTCACACTTTAGGGACATTTTGGGGATTCCAATGCTTCTAGAAGGTCTCACACATCTCAGGGATTTATCTTGGGTTCCATTAGCAAACATCAGTGGCTGGCAAGAGCATTTTTGAGAGATGGAAAGACACATCAGCTGGGCACAAAACTCTGCACATGGGTGGGATCCTAATTTTTGGCGGGAATGCAAGTTAGCTTCAGTTGGGCACAAACAAAATCAGATCCCTATCTCTTCTCTGATTGGTTGAAACTCTTAAACAAGGATTAAGCTTAAACTAAAATCCTCTCTTCTGATTGCCTGCAAATCAAGACACATGGATCGATGCATATGTATAAATACCCATCTATTTCTGCTATTTTTCTTCAGCAAGGAAAGTAGGAATAAAGGAATAGCCTTAGTTCTCCTTAGCTCATTTAGATTTAGTTTAGGTTTTTATTTTCCTTTTCTCTTCCCCCTTCTCTCTCTAATTTAGCCAATTGGATTTGATCTAGATAGCAGCTCAGATCTGGTTTGTAATTATAATTTCGGCATGAAGAAATGTGGATCGATGCACAGACTACAGATCTGGGAACAAGTTTATTGTAAGTTGTTTTATTTGAAGCAATAAATTGTTGATTTTAAAGCTTAGTTAAATTTAAAGATCTTGTGGTCCTATTAGATTCTCGATCGGACTTGTGTAGAGGAGTTTGTTAATCAGGTCACCCACTTAATTGGTAGATCTCTTGATGACCATCTGATTTCCTTGGGTTTGACATGCCTGTGGGTGTCTGTGCCTATGGCCTTGCATCCACAACATCTGTAGTGATTATCTTGTTCTGATCGAAGCCATCGGAATAGAGGAAATCTATTGGATGGTCTGTGACCATTTAAGTGGACAGATCATAGCCATAAGATCAATCCAAACAAGGGATGGAGGAAATCTATTAGATGGTCTGTGACCATTGAAGTGGACAGATCATAGTCATAAGATCAATCCAAACAACCGGTCTAAATCAGATTCCTATACCTTGCATTTGTGCTTGTAGCCAAATGAAGGAAGGCTGCATATCCTTAGATCTTGATCTGTTTTACAATGAAAATCAAGCCCTAACTGTCTATTTCTCACCATTTGATCTTTATTTTTCCATCCATCTTCCTTCATCTTTTAGTTTAGTTTTATTTCAGTTTTGTAGAATTAGATCTAGTGACACCCGAAAAGCTCTCTTTCTGGAGGTCTACTATACACCTATCTAGGTTTAGATCACTACTCCCTATGCGATAAACTCTTACTTATTAAAACTTGCTACAAAGGACCCTGTATCTTGCAGGTTTAGGATATTTTAGATGTGCTGAATCCATACCCTGTATTACTATCATTACACAATAAATCAGCACACTGAAATTCCCCAACAGTCAGCCCTTGACCTTTTTAACCCTTGGCATGGGACCATGCAACTGTACATGGTTGAACACAGGCTGAAACAATAGCTTTGTGGCTCAGATCCCAATGTAGGGAGGCTATATACTAAGCAATAGTATATAGTCAGAATACAAACTGAAATAATAGTCCTGCATTCCATTCTTGAGACCATACCTGGACAACCATGAAGTAAGCGCTTGAAGACCCGCATGTAATTCGATCACGCACAGAACCACAAGCGTGCGATCAGTCCCCTTTCAGACCAACCTTCCTTTCACAGACCATTTGGAGACTTGATTACGTGCCTAGAAACAGACGCGCGATCGGATTAAGCGCTACACCACTAGCGCGCAATTGGCCTACGCCCGACCTAGTCTCCTACCCTTGACTCCTACGTTTCCTCGATTAAGCGCTTCAGGCAACACCCTTAATTGGATTACGCACATCCCACCACATGCATAATTAGTTCTGATTTCGTTAGGACTAGGAAACTCGCTGAGTAATTCAGCTCGTCGCTCACTGAGTCGGTGACCGACTCAAAGCGATTAAGCGCCAGAAAATTGGTGCGCAATTTAGTAAAATGTCCGAAAATAGGCGAGTAATTGAATAGAAACCTATAAAAGTTTTTTTCTCGAAGAGAGAGAGAGAGAGAGGTTGCAAATTTTGAGAAATGACAGCGTAAATTCTGAAACCAGAGAGCTCTGAGAACGGATCCCTAGAGCAAATTAGCCATGATTTTAATATTTGAACTTTGAGATTTCTCACCGCAGCCCCGATTCTAATTTTTAGACTGTAGCATCCTCTTCCAACACACAACACAAGAGGCTGCAAAATTCAGAGAGGAGAGCATAAATTTTGAAACCAGAGAGCTCCGAGAACGGATCCCTAGAGCAAATTAGCCATGATTTTAATATTTGAACTCCGAGATTCCTCTCCGTAGCCCCGAACCTAGGTACGAATTCACTTTTATTTTAGGCTAAGGATTTTCTTTAGTTTAATTCATCAATTCTATTTCCAATTTTTAGACCGTAGCACCCTATTCGGACCGAAATTCTCTATATTTGATTCTAGTTCCCTATTTCTAAAACCCGTCCTTAATTTAACGGTCCAATCCACCGACTTTATACTTTGATTCTACTCCAAAATCTTAATCTACAGTCCTATCATTAATTTCAGTTCGACTCTCGAGTTCGAGAACAGGTCATATCATCTGCTTTGATTTTTACGATTTGGACTCGAATTCAGTCCTAAATTTTAATCTATAATTTAATTCTATATTTTTATACCATAAAAAAAATCTAAAACTATAAATTTCAGTTCATAACTTTAGTCACTTAATTTAATTTCCTATTATAATCTCAAATTCCATTCCAAAAATACCTTTTTTTTTATTATTCAAATACCAATCTATCTTTTATCTCAGCCATCCGATTTGCCCATGGGAGCTTACGGAAGGTACTCGGGAATGAGGCCAATCCTCCTTAACATAGCGGGCCCTACCCCCCTTTTTTAGATTGCTTAGGATTACTTAGTTAATTTTAATTAGTTTTTATTGCAGTATAATCGATTAATTGCATCTAGTAGACATCTATGTCATTATTTGCTTCGATTCAATTTAGTATTCTAGTTTAATTAGTCTATTATCTTAAATCAGAATTTAGAAAAGTTAATTTACTTATTATTCATTAGATTCTTGCCATAACCAATCCACAGATTATGGTTCAAAAATAATAAAAAGTAATATTATTGCATAAATTATTTACTTATATTTTAGTAAGTTAATTTATTGCTTTAATCAGAGTCGTAGTAAAATTAGTTTTTTGTGTCTTCTTTAATTAGAATTCTAGTAGGACTACTTAAATTGCTTTAGTTATAATTACAATACGATTAGTATACTTGCTTCATATAGAATTGCAACATAATTGGACTCTTTTATTTAATTGCAATATTATCGGAATTGATGCACATGCACTCCTAATATCAGTAGGAGACTGGAATTGATTGGACTCTTAGTAGAGCTAGGACTTTGATATTAATTAGACTCCTAATAATTGTGGGAAACTGAAAATGATTGGATTCCTGATAGCATCAGGACACTAAAATAACTTGCCATAATAAGCTCACCTAATCATAATTCACAATAAAAAAAGGGAATCTAAACCGACCAAAACAGTAACAAGGGAAACTAAAAAGAAAGCTAAAACTATCTAATTAAAAGAGGACACTACTGCTGACGTTCACAGGTGGACGATTCAGTATAGAAGTAACCCACACCCGCTTAAACGTGTGATCATTGACGTGTTGCAGTGTCGATAAATATCTACAGCTGGCGATCGCAAATCAACTAGGAATCATCCTAGGAAATTCCTCCTATTACTATTTATCCCCACCTTATCATATACACCGCATTGCTAGAGTCCAACAGGACAAAATTGGAAGTCACTTATTCAACGGGAACCGAGAGGAACCTAGAAAAAGCGCGCACCAACATGTTAGTACACATTTTTCGGTAACCCTCTTGGATTCGAGAAAAAATGGATCCAACGTGGTCACATGGGGCTCTGTTTGCGAAGGTGAGATTTTAGTTTCATTATTTTTTAAGGTTCATTGTTCTCTTTTAAAGGTTTTATTAATGCCGTAGTGCTTCCCTCTTTTGTTTTAGTTCTGGGCGTATGATCATTTCATCTTCCTACGCTCGATGGTTCCATCGGGGATAGCGCCTTCGTTCCTGTTCATGTATGTGTGGAGGACGTTAATGGGAGATCACCGGAGGACCACATACCTCCAGACTGCGAGGTGGCTCTTCGAGGACATGCACTTGGGTAAGGCGCGTATTTTTGGTTGTTTTGTCGGTTCTATTTTGTCTTGTGTTTCTAGTTTTGCTGACATGTTCTTCTTGTTTGTGTTTGGTAACAGGTCATCTTGAGGTGCTATGGGGATGATGAGGGTGCTGATCAGGCTGTGATACAGTCTAGTCAGGCATTCTTCAGACGAGATATATGGATCCCCTGCATTGAGAAGGTGGAGCAGATTCATGTATCGTGAGTTGCGCGCTAGTTAGGACTCCTTTAGGGAGTCCCTCCGGAGCTTCGCCCATGAGTGGTGAAGAAGATGATTGGTCCCCATGACCAATTTTTTAAAAAGAAGATGCCAGATTAGTATGCTGACTTCAGAGCTGGGGAGACTGAGGTGGCCGGAGCTCGTGATGAGGCGGATGCTCGGGACTTCACAAGATGGTTCTAGGAGCTCGATGACGGCTGATTCTTTACGTGATTCCCCTTTCAGGGGAAGAGTTCCTTCAGTGTTAGTGGACTCGAGTTTGCTTCAACATTGAGGGAGAGAGCGGCTGCGTTGGAGCAGGGCCATCTCGGGCCTGGGGTCCGAGGAGCGCTGGAGGCCCTACATCTGGCACTGGAGTAGATGGGAAGTGCCCCCCGTCCAGATGAGGATATGTTGAGTTCCTTGGACCTCGATAGCTGATGCCAGGGTGGTAGAGGATCATTTGAGGGCCCAGCTGGCAGAGACTCGTCGCGTTATGGTGAGTTAGTTTATTTTACTTGTTAGATTTAATTTACCTGTTCTGGTTTAATCGGTTAATGTGACCATTTCATTTATTTATATATTAGACTTCTAGGGAGGGCTAGGTCACAAATCAGGAGGCATATATTGAGCTGCTTCGGGGAGAGCAGATGGCTAGTCCAGAGGTGGAGGCCAACATACTCTCAAAGATCGAGCGGCTGGTACGTGTTTGGTTTGTGTTGTCTTTGGAATGAGTTTATTAGTATTTTGTGTTTCTGATATGTTATTGTTATGTTTTCAGAGGGAAGAGCTTGCTGCCGCCGGGGTATCTGTTCCCCCTTTCGATCCATCTAAGACTGCTTCTTCCAGTCGAGAGGATCCAGAGGTGACTCGAATCTGCGGAGAGTTGGGCTATTGGGTGTGTTTTGTGTTCGGGTTATTTCGTTCTCATTTATTATTATTATTATTATAATTTTTAATTTTATTTTAGTGACTTTTCCTAATATCATGTTGGAATATTTTTAGCGCAAGATCGCTAAGGAATTTTAGATGAGGGAGGTTGCAACTGCCTCGTTACGCCTAGAGACTCAGGTATAGTACGTATTCATTTTGTTTGTCAGTTTTTATCTGATGTGTTTATGCTTGCTGTTTGTTTTGCCTTGTGAAGGTCATCCCTGACTCTACTCCCAAGGCTCCTCCTTAGGATTGCACTCCTCCTCAGGTATGTTGGTGTAGTGCAGTTGTTTTCAATTTTATGCACATGATATCATCTGATGTGGCTTTGTTTAACTTGTAGTAGCCTACGGTGGTGTTGCCTTCTCAGCTTACACCAACCGCTGACCCTATGACAGATGAGACGGTCGAGCGTCTTCTTCGGGAGCAAGCTGATCTATTACTTTCTCTCTTTTCTTCTTCAATATTCTCGTCCTTTGTTGGATACCTAGTGCTTAATTATGTGTTTTTGTGTAGGCTCGCTAGCTCGAGGAGTCCTGTATGGAGGTTGAGCGCGTTCGTGCCTACCCAGGGGCGAGACGTTGCGCGGTTATAGGTGATCCAAAGCAGGATCGCGTTGACGTACTCACTGACCTGGTCATCCATCAGGAGACCCACACGATCAAGCTGGATACTGGTTTGTAGACCATGCAGGCTGAAATGTAGGCCATGATAGACCGCCTGCAGTACCAATTGGCGAGGAGCGAGCGAGTGGTCTGGGGGATGGTTAGTCATCTTGCTCAGTCGGAGTCAGTGGCTACTAGCTATTGGCTCCTTGGCTAGTCGGCCTCATTGTACAACCCACGAGCATGTTAGGGACTATGAATATGTTGATTCCGTTCTTTGTGATCTATTCGCGATTGGTCCCTTAAGCACCCAGTCCAGGCGATCAACCAGTCAGGCGAGTGAGGAAGGTTCCATTGTCGGGCCCTCTCCTCCCAAGATGCCTCCACCTACTCCTGGGGCTTCAGTAGAGGCTTCAATGTATCAAACTCCTAATCCGCAAGTAGATGACACTGGTGACAGTGGTCGGCCATCCCAGGGGCAGCGAAGGGAGTAGGGTATTTTCTTGTATTTTTCTTTATTCATTGTATATATAGGGGGGATGCCCCCGGTGATTCATGTAAATTTTTTTTAGATATATATATATATATATATATATGGATTTTTTTTGTGGGGTTCAAATGTACCTCGTTTCACTCATCTTCTTTATCTTATCCTTTAGACTTTAGCTCATCATTCAAGCATCGTCATCTGTTATCGGGGACTTGGATGGTTTCGAGTAGGCCCTATAGCAGTTGAAGGCTACTTATGTCTATACATGAAGGCAAAGTTATTAGTAATTTTATTTTCCCCCTTGCTAATTGTCAAAGGGGGAGGCATCTCAAACCGGAGTTTGGTAACAAAAGGAAATATCATTGTATTTTTTTCATTACAAGGAAAAGAAAAAAGAAAGCAACAGGGAAAGCAAAATACTGAAGTGAAAATTTAAAGCCAAAACTTTAAAAAAAAATTCCCTAGTGTACGATCGTGATAGGGCAGGCAGTGTGGTGTCTTTGGCAGTCTTCCTCAAGTGATGACCTTGTTGTTTTGCATCCATCCTTGGGCAAGCAGGGGCCTCAATGTGATTCCATTTTCTAAAAAAAGTTCCCTAGTGTCGAAGTGCAATGGAGCTTTTCTAGGTCTTGTGAGCACTTGGGGTCTATAGAAAGCTATGTGTGTGCTTGGTGAGTTAATTTCAAAGAAAATTTCCTGATAATGTCACGGCATTGGAGGGGCCATTTGGCCATATCGGTCGAATACCGGGTTCTACCTTCAACAATGATTATCATAGCCCGTGGTCTTTGTGGGCGGAGATGAGTGGTAGGTAGTAGGTGATTACATCAGTCATCATTCACGAGTTTTCAATTTTATTTCTGAGGATATCTTTAGGAAAAATGCTGACTCATCGTCCAAAAGTAAAATAAAAGGGGTGAAAGCGAAGTAAGGTTCAATGATGTAGGGATAGTTTTCTACTTGACAACTTTAAAAAGGATAAGCAACAATCTTTTTCTCAGGTGCTATGTGGTGCCATAGTTGAGCTCTCTGTTATGCTTTGGTACCATCAAAGTCTCACGTTCTATGGTTAGTATGAGTTTGTCCTCCTCCCTCCGCCTTATAACGATATCTAGTAGTATAAAGGCACCAGAGATGCCCTTGCAGTTTGCTTATACTTTCCTAATAAGATTACCAGGAATGTCCTCATAGTTTGCTTATGCTTCCCTGAGCTCATTGACTTGTTCACTCGTCGTATTGCTCTCACTCGATTATGCTTCTTCTTTTCTCTCTTTAGTATCTCGTTTTTGTTTCTCTCTTGAAGCATGTATATATTTTTTTGAAACTACCTGCTAACATAAGAATCGTGGGTTTTGATTGAGCCTAACATCCTCATATTTTACGCTCTAAGCTCTACTCCAATGGCGGGGGTAAAGGGGTGAGAATTGGGCGTTGCCTATGCTTTTAAAAGAAGTTGGGTATTCCACTAATCCTTTCAATCAAATCGCCTGAATAAGGAGGTGGGTGATGAGTTAGAAGGTTTCAAAAGATATCCTCGGAAATAATGACGTACGATTAGTAAATGACTTGTGAGGACTATGAGGGCGGTAAATATAAGTATCTAGGTCTGACTACGGGATACGACAGTCACGGGGCTAAGGGTAGTATTTTCTCAGGTACATGACATTCCACAGGTTAGGAAGTTCCTCCCCATCTTGGTTCACTAGCTTGTATGCATTTTCGGGATATGCAGCTGCTATAACATACGGTCCTTCCCAGTTCAGCTTCAGTTTCCCTTTTTGGTGAGCATGTTTAGAGGGCATGATTTTCTTCAAGACTAAATCTCCAATTTTGAAAGTTCGCTCAAGGACTTTCTTATCGTAGGCCTTGGCCACTCTCCTTTGATATACTTGTGCCTGATCGACTACTCTTAGACGCATCTTATCAAGTTGTTCTAATTGGGTGGGCAGAGCAACTCTCCTTTCATCTATGGGTAGCTGATCATCAAGCTAGACACGTAGAGATGGTACTTGTATTTCATAAGGTAGAACTGCTTCCATTCTATATATTAGGAGGTAAGGAGTTTGGCTAGTAGCCGTGTGCATAGAAGTCTTATAGGCCTAGAGTGCCTTCGATAGTTGCTAAGGCCAGTTGGCTCCATTGCTAGTCTCTACTGTTCATTTCAGGATTCAGATCAGTGTTTTGTTTATGGCCTCTGCTTGTCCATTCCCTTGAGGGTAGAAAGGTGACGAGTGGTGTAGCTCAATGTCGTACCTCTTGCACAGCCTCTTCATCTTCTAAGCGATGAATTATGGTCCATTATTAGTGACGAACATTCTAAGAACTCCGAACCTTGTGATGATATTCTGAATAATAAACTTCACGAGTGTTGAAATAGTGATTCTGACATATGACTCGGCTTTTGGCCATTTGGTGTAGTATTCGATTGCGGTTAGAATGAAAGCATGCTTGTGTGTATTCCCGACTGTGTCTATGAAAGGTCCGATGATAGTGAAGGTCCACATTGTAAATGGCCATGGCGAGGTCATGGGGTTTAGTGAAATCGATGAAACTTTGATGAGTGTGGCGTGCTCCTGATATTGTGTGCTGCGTTAGACATAGATGTGGCAATCCCTCATCATTATGGGCCAGTAGTAGCTTTTTCATATGTTTTGGTCTATGAGTCTTTGTCTACTAGCGTGAGCATCGCGGGCATTGGCATATGCTTCCTGGATGATGTATTGTCCTTCGGTCTCCGTGACACATCATAGTAAGACTCTTTTGTGAAGGCTTCTTTGTAAAGTACCTGTCCTAAGATACAATATCTGGCGCATTGGTTCCTTATGGTCTTCCGCTCGATCCTCGTTGCTTAGGGAGGGATGTGTCAATATTTGAGAAACTTTCAGATATCATAGTACCATGGCTGTTCATCATCAGTTGGTGATTGCTGAAATCTAAGGGTCGCGACGATAACATCTTTCTTTGCAGGACTTTTTGTGGTGGCTCCGTCTTATTCAGTAATTTTGGGGGAACTGGTAGTTCTAGTTTCACTTTCCAGGCTACCTCATGTGCCGACGTGGTTAATTTCTCGATGAAGGACCTGGTGCTTTGTCCAATCGGTATTTGTGTAACTGAGGCTAGCATAGCGAGAGAGTTTGCCAGCTCATTCTCTAATCGTGGAATATGCGTGAAGGAAATCCTCTTGAACTTCTTTATCAGGAATTGAGCAGTCTCTAGATATGCCGTTAGTCTTCTTTCTTTCGTCTTCCATTCTCCAATTACTTGTAAGATCATAAGTTTGGAATCGCTGATGGTCTTCAACTGCTTGACCCCCAGTTGTAGTGTGGCTCACAGTCCGGCGATAAAAGCTTCATATTCCACAATGTTGGTAGTGTCTGGGAAGTTGAGTTGAAAAGCTTTAGGTATGACGACTCCTTCTAGGCTTAGTAGGACTATTTCGACACCTTTTCCTTTCTGATTAAGTGCCCCGTCGAAGTATAATGCCCATAAAGTTTTATCGGGTTCCTCTTCTTTAATTGAGAGTAAACAAAACAGAATAAGACTAAGCCTAATTGCTTACAGAGGATATAGCCAGCAAGTGTTGGGCTAAGAGAGAAGAAAAAAATAGAAAAAGAGGTGATCAAACCCCAACCCTAGCCTGCTCGAGCTCAAAGCTGATAGAGGTTGAATAAGGGATGATAAAATTCTAAGTTACATGTACAACTTAAATTCTCAGTCTTAATGTCTTAGCCAGCTGAAGATTAACTAATTCTTAGGGCAGATGTAGCACTATTATAACCTTGGATGCCTTGGGATGTGTGCCTCGAGATTAGGGCCTCAAGATGTGCACCCTAGACCTGGGAAATCCCCAAAAGGTCCCTGAGTAAAGAGTGAGAAGTGGAGAGCCCGAGCTTCACGGGGTTGGCCTTGGTTCATTAATCCATTCGCGCAGTTGGCATAGTGCTCGTGAGGTAGCATTTGGCTTAGGAAGCTTCTTGCTCGCGCAGAAGACTTTAGCTTATCGCGCAGTTGGTTTGGCCTGAAATGCACTCGTGAGGATGAATTTGCCTTGATATGTCTCGCTCACGCAAAATGCCTTTGAAAGGTCGTGTAGCTGCTCTGGCATTTAATGCATTCGCGAGGATGGATTTACAATCTGTCTGGCTAGCACAGTGGAGCTTCAGGTATCTTCTGTCGCGAGGTTGTCACGTGGAAGATCTTCTCTCTTGGTTGTTTGTCAAAGGATTAACACAGCTCGCTCGGTAGAAGCTTGAACTTTTAAGTGTGCAAGTGAACTTCTGGAGCTCCCTCTTCCAGAGCCACGGTAGAACTTCACAAGTTTGTTTGTGCTCTTCATGCAAAGTGGTCACGAGATTGTGCGCACAGTTACTATAAGCCCTGATCCTTGTGAGAGCTTCGCGAGGTCTTTGAGTGTTGGTTGCAGCTGAAGTGCGCGACTACTTCGTTAGTTCACTTATGCTGCATATAATAGCTACGCGAGATGCTTTGATACAAATATAAATAGCGTGAGGCACACTTGTGGTTGCGCGAGATGACACCATTCTGCTTCTCTGCTGCTATTACAGTCTTCTCCTCTCACATCACACATATTTCATCTATTGGACTTCTTGGTTCCACTTTGACATACAAACTAGTGACCATGGTGTGTACCACCATGCTGTTGCATTGATCTTTGGGCCAGTGGTCTTCTTTGGCTTAAATTCTCTCTTTTTGGCACTAAAAGCAGGGACTTTGTACTAAGCTACATAATTATTACTAACTATAAAATAAGCTAAACAAGGATTGTTAGTCAGCTTCAAGGTCCAACAAAGGCTAGGTTAAGAGGTAAAAAGTGATACTTTTTAGTGGATAACATAGGTCTTCATCAGAGAAATTAGTGCATACTGGCTCGTTGCCTGGGAGTGGAAGATTAGCGAGGTAATCGGCAATAGCCTGTCCTTGGATCGACTTTTGTGTGACATAGGTGATGTCAAACTCCTATAGTAGCATGTGCCATTGAGCAATCTTTTCGGATGTAGCTCGCTTTTCGAATATGTACTTCAGGGGGTCCATGCGTGCTAGTACCATTATCTTTTGAGCCCCAAAGTAGTGTCGTAGTTTCGTTGAAGCTCATACTAGTGTTAGGCAGGTCTTCTCCATTACGGCGTATTTCTATTTGTACTCAACCATCGTCCTATTGAGGTAGTAGATGGCCTTCTCCTTCTTCCCGTCTTCATCATATTGTCCTAGGATTACTGATCAGTCACATAATTTACCAATTTTTTACCCTTAACTTAGTGATGCAAGGCTTTAGTTTATTACTAATAAGTTGATAATATACAGATAATAAGGATAAATAGAAAAAGAGAGCCTAAGTGTTAATATTCATCAAAATGAACTCATGTAGTAGTAAGAATAATGATTAAGCATTAAAGACAATTCGCCGCCTATTAAAAGACAGAAAATCATACTTTACGATTGTGCGCTACTACTGAAGTCAAAGAAAAGAACAAAGAAATCGTGATTAACAATTCTTCAAAAGACGATTCTTTAGAAAGCGATAAAAGAGTAAAAAGGCGATACAAGAAGAAAATAGATGAATTGAAATCTAGAGAATCGTCCACTAAAGAAAAGCTATGAGAAAGTAGAAAATTGTGATTTACGATTTTCTAGATAAAGAAGAGATAATCGTTGTTTACAATAATATAAATAGAAGCTTCTTAGAATGGTTGGGGTTGCTGATCATGTGAGAACTATCACCGCCATATACAAAATTAGAAGACTCTTTAAATTAGAAGTTCTACGGAGTACAGATCTAAGAAGATTGATGAAGATAAACACTTAAAGAAATCTTGGTTGCTGAAATAAATGAACAATATGGAAGCATATCAACTAAAGAAAGCAAGGAAAGATAAAATTAGAAGTAGAGTTATATTAGGATAGTTTTTATTTCTTTTATTAGAATTAGAACTTATAAACCGACTCCTTATGATCTACAAATAAGAGATCTTGGTATAGGAATAAGCATTGATGACTTTCAACATCAATTGACGCCTGAGGTTCAATTTTCTTCTGATCAAAGTAGTGTAAAATAGTTAGAGTAGTTTAGATATCCAAGGTTTCTTAAGAGCAATTGATGACTGCAATTGAGTGTTGAAGATTAGTGTAGATATCTGTAGTTTCTCAGAAGCAATTGACGACTGCAGGTGAGGGGTGAAGGATATATTTTACTTTGCTTTCTAGTTAGATTTATTTTTATGCAAAATTTACAGCTTTCTAAACGTCTCCAAGTTTTAATTTGAATTGAGGACTCTGGTTAGAATTTGCAGATTAGTATAATGATTTTTATTTTTCCATCTTCAGTTTTTTAAAGTTTGACGCCCAAAATTTTGGTTGATTGTTGATTAGATTGTTAAGATATTTTAGGTGCTGATTATTATTGGTGAGAAAACAATGGTGGTGAAAACAAATTAATTCAAGATCAAGGGTGAGATGAAAGAGATGAAAATAGTACATCTAGAATATACAGACCTGTAAGATATAGGGCCCTTTGTAGTTAGTTTTAAAAGTAAGAGTTTGTCCCACAGGGAGTAGTGAATTAAAACCTAGTAGGTTGTATAGTAGACCTCCAGATTTGCTACAGATTTGGCAATTCTAACCTAGTTTAAGAAAATAGGGAAAGGAAGAGAGTTTTTCGGGTGACTACAAAACTGAAATACAAAACTAGATCTACAAGATGATGGAGGTGAATGATAAAATAAAATATAAAATAGGGAGAAATAGACAGCTAGGGACTAGTTTGTATTATAAAACAAATCAAAATTTATGGATTTGCAGTTGTCCTTCACTTGGCTACAAGCACAAGTGCAAGGTGGAAGAATCCAATTTAGACCAAAGGTTTGAATTGATCTTTAAGGCTATCATCTGTCCACTTCAATGGACACAGATAATCCTAGGGATTTCCTTCAATTCAAAGGCTTTAAATAGAACAATAAAATCACTACAGATGCTTTGGATGCAAGGCTACCTGCTCAGGCATCCACAAGAATATTAAACCTAGGAAAATCAGATGACAATCAAGAGATCTAAAGGTTAAATGAATGGGCATTTCCCAAATACATAAATCCGATTGAGAATCTAATAGAACCAAAAGATTTATAGATTTAAATAAATTTTAAAACAAACAATTTATTGATTCAAAACTACTTACAATAGATTGTTCTCAAATCTGCACTCTGTGCATCAAGCCACACATCTCCATACCGAATTTATAATTACAAATCAGATATGAGCTACTACCTAGATCTAATCCAACAGGCTGGATTAAAGAGAGAAGGGGGAAGTGGAAAGGAAAAATAAAATCTAAATCTGAACTAAAATTGAGCTAAGGAAAACTAAAGCTATTCCTTGGTAATTCCATGCTGAAGAATTACAGCCAACAGGCTGCTTATTTATACATATGCATTGATCCAAGTGCCTTGGGTTGCAGCCAATAAGAGAAGAGAATTTCATTTCAGTTTATGCTAATCCATGTGTTTAGCATTCTAGCCAAACAGAGAGGAGAGAAATCCATTCAGTTATGCACAACTGAAATGGTTTGCTTCCTGCCAAGAATTTCTCCATTTAAATTGAAAAACAGTTTACATGTGGGCAGAGTTCTTTTGTGCTTTGGAGTTCTCAAAAATACCCCTACCGACCATTTATAATGGCCGTTGGAATCCCAAGATAACTCCAGCTACAGTCCTCACATAATTGCTGAAAATCAATTGGAACCTAATGGAGTCCAAGCTGCTGTGGCTGCCCAAAATAATCTCACAATCTGTTGGTTGCATTTGGAACCTGAGATAGCCCCCAAGTGGTTACTGATAACAGCTGATGACAGCTAGATCCTGAGCTTCGAGTAGTTTAAAGAAGGAATTTGAGAGGTTATTTGATCCATTCGATAGGTACTGAAGGTTGCTGAGATGTACTCGATAGGATGAAGTGTAGAATAACAGCTTCAGGTGTCCATTCGAGGGGTTAATAGATGAATTCTACAGGTTAGCTGAAGCTGTAGAGAACCATTCGATAGGTTGGCTGGCTGGAGTAAACAGGAGCTCCAGAGGTTGGGTGGATTGCTGCAGCTTATACATCGAGAGGTTCAAAACAGGTTCAACAATCCTCTCGAGAGGATGGAGGGTGTCTGCAGGTCGATAGGTTCAAGGTGTAGCTCATCTACTCGAGAGGATGGCTGAAGGTGCAACTATCCATTCGAGAGCTTCTTTAGATGAACTTGACAGGTTGATCTTCCAGCCACATACACTTTGTGAGGTTGTATTTTAGCATCCATTCGAGAGGTTTAAGGATCAAAGTCGATAGGTGCTGAAGTTACAGCTTTGGAGCATTTGACAGGTTGGTTTTGGAAGCTGCACTCGAGAAGTTCAACTCTTACACCACTTCAACCATTCGACAGGTCCAGCTCTGAACTGCTCGAATGGATTGTAAAATTTTCAACCTTTGGTGTTCCTACTGCAAATGTTCAGCTGTTGATGCTTTTATTTACTGGACCTTGCAACTGCTAAAGATGGTGAAGTGTGCAGCTATTCAAAGGTTCCCACATGGCTGTTCTATTGTGCAGCTTGTGTGCATAAAATTGAAGGTGTAGCTGCTCCCATGGACACAGAGCTGAAGCTCTGAGAATGCTTAGGCTTGGGGCTGCTAAAATAATATTGCTGCTGGAGCTGTTCCTTGTTTAATGTGCAGCTAGCTGTGTGTGCGCACAACTGAAACTTATGCTAGGCTGCCCAAGTGTGCACATAGCTGCAGTTTCTCTTTATCAATAAGCTGCTATTTTGCTCCAATCATCAGCTATCTTTTAAGCCACGGGCTTCACCTGTTTCAGCTCCAATGAATGGCTCTAGTTCTATTCTTTGTGGCACTTGTTACTTAGAATTCTGCATTATGCTATATTTTATTCCTAGCTGGAAAATAATATTGAAAAACAGTTATTAATTACTCTAATTCTAACAAAAGCTAGGTTTAAGGGGTATAAAATGGTATAAATCAGTGACTACCACAGATTAAATCTATATTGATAGGATTTTAGTATTAATTGACGACCAATGCTAGGAAACTAGAGATATAGT
Organism: Chloranthus sessilifolius; assembly: GCA_021018995.1. NCBI lineage: Eukaryota > Viridiplantae > Streptophyta > Magnoliopsida > Chloranthales > Chloranthaceae > Chloranthus > Chloranthus sessilifolius. The sequence continues at coordinate 60,731,123 of CM037587.1, forward strand.
GTAACGGTATTGTTTACTTTTATAAATATTCGATAGCTGAAGATTGGGATTGATGACCTCAATCTGAAGAAGGAGGATTAGGATTTATTTTTATGCACTTTAGAGTAAAAACAAAATTATTTTATTCATATTTCTCCATTAGTTTAGGAATCTTTAAAGATAAATATAAGTTTTCAGAAAAGTAGATTAATGAAATAATGACTATCTTCATGGGAATGATCCTATACTAGCTCTACAATTTCCATTATGAGCTTACAATAGGTTAAGACTTAATTAGATACACATAATAAGCCAGTCAATTACCTCCATTACTTTATCATTGGCTGAGATGTAGAGGAACAAGGGTCTTCCGAGAATTGGTGGCGATAGTATCAGAAGATGAAGAAGTTACTTCTTGATGTTGTCAAAGGCTTGCTGACACTGGTCATCCCATATATACTTGGCTCCTCCTTTATGAGTTTGTAGAAAGGGTCGCATCTGTCTAACTGCTGGGAGATAAATCTCCTAATGAATTACAGTCTTCCTATCAGGCCTCGTAGTTCTTTGAAGTTGCTGGGAGGTGACATTTTGAGGATGGCTTTGACTTTCACCCAATCGACTTTGATTCCTCGCTTGTTGACTATGAATCCTAACAGTTTTCTGGACGTTACTCTGAACACACATTTCTTCAGATTCATCTTTAATTGATACTTCTTAGATCGTTCTAGCACAAATTGAAGTGCTTCAGCATGTCCTGCCCATGTTTTGAGACTTCACCAATATGTCATCGATGTAGACTTCCACACACTTGTGCATCATATCATGGAATATAGCCATCATGGTGCGTTGGTAGGTGGCTCCTACGTTCTTGAGACCAAAAGGCATGACGACGTAGCAGTAAGTTTCCCATGGCGTAGTGAACAAAGTCTTCTCTTGGTTGGCTTCTGCTAATTTGATCTGGTTGTATCCGGAGAAGCCATCCATGAAAGATAGCATCTCATGTTCGGCAGTGTTATCGACTAGAGTGTCGATGTGTGGTAGAGGGAAGTCATCTCTTGGGCATGCCTGATTAATGTTTCAAAAGTTGATGCACACTCATACTCTGTCGTCCTTCTTAGTGACAGGTAGTATATTCGCAACCCACTTAGGGTAAAGGACAACTCAAATGAATTTTGCTTTATGCATTCTTCTTAGTTTCTACTTGACAGGTTTTTGCATCGAGTTCTAGGACTAAACATTGTTTCACTAAACTCGGGTCCAGACCAAGCATGTCCTCGTAAGACCATGTGAAGGAGCTGAGGTGATCTTGGAGGACTTGGATAATCTATTGTCGTTCCTTAGGGCTAATCGTTGTGCTGATCAATAGCTTCTTGGGCTTCACCTTGGTGTCGAAGTTGATTTCTTCTATAAGTTCCGCAGTGGCTTGAGTTTGTTTGTCGAAGCGTTTGATGACCCGTTGGAAGTCCTGTGTTTCCTTAGCAATGGGCACTTCTCCTTCATCATCAATGAGCTCATAAACTACAAGATTACTACACTGGGGGGTTAGTTTTGTGACAGGTAACCCTTCATCAGTGCAATTGATAACTGTGACATCCTTGGTGAGGTGCAGATCGAGGCTATTCATCCTTCTCTCGAAGTCGTAGAGTATCTCGTTGGGTATGATTACTGGCTTGGTTCTTTGTTTAGACGCCTTCGCTCTCGCAAGGGGTAGTAAGGTTGCATTTGGCAAGATCAAGGTGTGGCTCTATGGTGTTGAAAGTAGTAGCACGACTTGGCGCGGGTATATAAGTTATTACTTCCTTGAATTCGTCAGTGTAACCATTACTTGTAGCCTTAATAGAGAAGTTTCTTTATTCGTTGATGAATGGGTCTGGGATGAAGGGTTGCCTCTCTTTTTCAGAAATTTCTATTTTTTTGGGTTTTCATTTTAAATTTTTTAGGTGTTTTGGTTGGGTCTTCTATTTTTTTTATTTTTGATACTAAATAGGATACAGGGTCAATTTCTTGAAGAGGAATCAATAGGGGCGCTTCTCTTAGTTAAGGAAATGTGACGATTGCCGAAGCCATTCATGCGAGCCTTCGGATGAGGTGGATCCGCTCTGAATTTGGCATTTTTTTAATAGCCTTCGTCTGGCCTGATTCTCTTGATAAGTGATGAAGGCGATTCGGTTGATGATTCGATTTCTTCTATTACAAGGATTGCTTGATCTTCAAATAACTGCTAGATATTCTCTAGTTCTTCTTCTTCAGGCGGGTCTAGCTGATTGATTGTAAGCTCTTCTTCATGGTGCCTCAAGATGAAAGCGCATACTCTATAGTGGGGTTGGTATGGCTGATTGATGTAGGGGTACCCCCATGGGCACTCCCATCTTGTGAATAGCCATCCGGGATCTGTGTCACTGTTAGAGTCAGAATCTTCGTGTCGGGGTTTTTCCTCATCTTCAGATAATCTTTAGAGGTCCTCGCCTAGTTGTTCTTCCATCTCGAGAGTGGGGAGGTCTAACCAGTAATCCTCATCGTCACTCAGTAGTGGATACCATTCCTCCTCCAATGATCTCCTGAATATTTGAAGTTGTGATGATCCTGATGATTGAGTATCGTCAAGCATCAACTCTTCTTCAACTTCTATTGCTGCAATATGGAAGTCTTCTTTGTCATTTGATTCCCAATCTTCGACGAGTGGTTTACGTTTGCGGTGCTTCTGCTCTTCTGTGATAGGGAGCTCTTCAGTCCTAAATAATGGGCTGACTCCACCAAGAGGTTTATCTATGTCATCATTTTGCACTAGGTCTATCAGATCAGCGGAAGCTTCGATCGTCTATTCAATTTTCATCATTTGTGGTTTGGTGAGGGATTCCTCTCTCTTCAGCACGTCGACCTTCTGATGGTTCCATAGATGAAATGATCATAGAGTGACCATTTGGGTGAAGTCACGAAGGCAACAGTTTCCTTCCCATCTAGCTGGTATCCTACACCAGTGTGCTTGTGAACCTTCTTTGGAACTACAAGACCTATCTGCCGCCTATCCGTCCTTGCTTATGCTTGTCAAGCCTTGTGTGTGGGACATACCCTAGCTGGTATATAAGATCCCAAACTTTTATCGTGGTTGGATTTATATCATACATTCATGCAAGGTCTGGACCGGCTGACCTCTTTGTTAATCTGTGTTGGTGTGTTGGGGGGGACCGTGGATGATTGACTTTTGCTATTGATGTGTCATCGGGGGTCTTCGTCATGTGGCTAGTAGATAGTACTAAATCATGAGCCGTCAGAATGCTTGCGACGTAGTCAGTATCCATATTCTTAAAGGGTGAGTCGGCATACACCCTGACGATAGTGTCCTCATGGGGGAATTTGACGCATTGGTGATATGTGGATGCCACGACCTTCATGGATTCCAACCACTTTCTTCCTAGGATCAAGTTGTAAGTGCTGGAGGAATGTGACATCTTTGGTTACCGGATCGAGACGAACTTGAAGCTTGATAGTTCCTTTGATGAAGCGCCAGGAGCCATCATATGCGATGAGGGATAATGATGAGGGTCATACGTCCTACTCCGTATACTCGAGGGTCTTGAGTGTCGTCATTGGGCAGATATTTAATCTCGCACTTGTGTCAACTAACATGTGAGGAACTTAGAAACCTTTGATTTTTACCGTTAAGTATATAGGGGCTGAACTTTCGCGTAATGATTCCTTCGGCATGTCAGCATCCGTAAAGGCAAGGGTTGGAGGTTGAGCAATGACTGAAGTGATTTAATGTAGCTCATCCAGAGTAGTATCCTCGTCCATGTGAGTTTCAACTAGTGCCTTTATTAATAATTGGTAATGCTTCGGTGACTTCTTGATGAGTTCAAATATTGATATCTGTGCTGGAACTTTCTCGAGATACCGTATGAGGTCGTACTCTTGGACTGACTCCAGTGTTGGCTCTTTACCGGATCTGTGTGCTTTGTTGGCAGCTAGTTAAAGTGGCTGAGGTACTGGAGCTGGCGGTGGAGAAATCACGTGAGGTGGGGGAGACGGATTCATCTCCCCGTCTCTCGTTATCCTCTTTAGTGGTTGGTGCTCGCTTTCTCTCTCCTGGGGGAATGGTGGTGGCGGATAGTTAGTTCCTGACTTGAGGACTGGGCATGTTGGCTATTGATCCTTGAGCCATGTTGTGACTTGTGTTGACGAGCCTCCTGAAATATTTCTCACAAATGGGGCAAAATTTGAGGAAAGGATACGTACAGGGGCTACGCCATTCCACAGAGGGAGGTATTGCGTATAGTCCTCTTCTAGAAATGTAGAGATCAATGCTTCCTCTTTTCTTGGTTCCTCATCTCACTGACCCATTTTGGCACTAGATTTGCATCCAACTATTGCTTCAGATTCTTGACCCGACGTATCATCGACCTGTGGTAAGTCTTGAGAAGCGGTTCCGTCGGCTTCAAGTTCAGAGTCAGAGAGAGGAAGTGGTAATGAAGCTAGTTTTAGGTCTGGGGGAGTCAAGGGTTCTGGTGGTTGTCTATGTAGGTTAGGTCTTCGACCCCTGAATGATTGGACTCGTGTGCGAGTGAAGTTTGGATATGGTGGAGGGTTTGGAGGTTTGATTCAAGTTATGAAGGTCGAAGGATGGAGTTGAACAATTGGGAGTCTTGGAGGCTTGATTAGGTTTACTGGGGTGTTTAGGGATCTATGTGAGTGATCAAGGTTGGGGGGAACGATTAATCGGCTGGGGAGGTCCACCATGGTGATGTGAGAGACCGGTCCTTGATTGTGGTTGGGCATGGGATTATTGATGATCCTTAGGTTCTACGAAGGCTAACCGTTATTCTGATTAGAATTTCGGAGGGACTCCCAGTCGATCTGATTCCGATCATTCATATCGTAAATTACGCCCCGTAAAACTCATCAATTTTCTAAATTGTCCTGTGAACTGATGGAATGCACATAATTTATTATAATTGAGCTGTGTCGGCTGCTCAGTCACAGAATATACTAATGAAATGCTATATATATATATATATTTAGATTAATGAGCAAATTAGAGCCGAAGTGTTAATCTTTACCAAAATGAACTCAAAAAGTAGCAAGAATTACGATCGTGACAAGAAACAATCCACTCGAATGAAGAACTAGTGGATGAGTAAGAAAAAAAAATATCAAACAAACGTAAATCTCGAACGAGCGAGAAAAGAAAGAAGAAATAGAAATCATGATTCACAAATGTACGAAAGAAGCTACGACTGGAGAAACAAAAGTAAAATATCAAATGTTCTACAGAGCAGAAATCATACAAAAAGAAGAACAATCGTACACACAATTGTATGAAATAAAGCTAATATTGCTGATCACGTGAATTCTACACCACCATGCACATAATTAGAAGATCTCTTAGATTAGAAGTCTGACAACTTGCGGATCAGAGAAGATTGGCGAATGAACTTAGAAGATCTCTACTGCTAAAATAAAGGAGAAAAGTCTTGCACACATCTACCATATAGAGCAATGAAGAACTAGGATTAGAAGTAGAGTTATATTAGGAATCTTTTGTTTAGAAGCTTTCTTTTATTATAATTAGAATAATGTAAACCGACCCCTTATGATCTATAAATAAGAGGGCTCGACATAGGAGTAGAGTTATTAAAGGAATTCTCAGCATCAATTGACGACTGAGGTTGGATTTTCTACTGATCGAAAGCAGAGTAGAGTAGTTTAGATATTCAAGGTTTTTCGAGAGCAATTGACGCCTGTGATTGGGAGCTGGAAGATTAGAGTAGAGAATCTATAGTTTCTCAGAAGCAATTGACTCCTGCAACTGAGGGATGAAAGATCTTTTTATTGCTTTCTAGTTTAGATTTATTTTCATGCACTTTTATTGCTTTGTAAACATCTAAAAGTTTTTTATTTGAATTGACGACTCAGATTGAGAATTTGTAGATTAGTGTAAAAGTTTTACTTTTCCATCTTAAATTTTATTGAGTTTAATTTACGCCCAAAATTTGGGAAGATTGTTGACTAGTTTAAATCTGTGTTAAGAAATTTTAGCTTTTGATTGACGCCCAAATTCTAGAGGACTAAGATACGGTGTAACGGTACTTTATTTTGTAAACATTCGAGATCTGAAGGAATGTGATTGACGACCATGATCTGGAAGGAGGTGGATTTAAATTTATCTTCTGCAAATTAGTTTAAACAACCCATTCTTGTATTCATATTTCTCCAAAAGTTTAGGTTCTTAAAAGACAAATTCAAGTTTTTAAACAAATGAAAATACATAAGAATAATCACCTTCCTCTTGGGAACGATACTATACTAGTGCTGCAATTTCCATTGTGTGCTTACAATAGGTTGAGACTTAGTACGATTAAAAGTCCGAACAAGTTTTTGGCGCCGCTGTCAGGGAAGCAAATTTTATTCTTTATTTATTTTTTGTTTGTACTTTGAAAACTAATATTTGTCTTTCTCTTTATATTTTTTTTTAATCACCTTTTTAATCTTTCGTAGGTTTATTCAGAGCGGCGAATCAAAGGTTTCAATACTTCTTCTGACAAGAGAAGCTAGAGGCTCAGATTTATTTTCTCTCACTATTTTCTAAAATAAAAATCATATAAAATTAAAACAAAAATAAATAGATACAATAGTCGTTCTAGCCATCACACTCTATTTCTAATTCCATTTTACTATGGTGGAGAAAGATTAATTTGTGTCTAAACCGTTGGGAGAGTATTATGCATTGACACCACTTACACCTCCGTCATATAGTCAATTACCCCCTGTGACCAACAATGAACCTTCGATTTCAAACCCAATGTACTTCAATTACTTCCTATCTTTTATGGGTTTGGTGAGGAGAATCCATATATGCATGTAATGAGGTTTCTAGAAATCTGTACAATTGTTAAGATTAAAAACTTGTCAGAAGAAGCTACTCGTTTGAGGCTCTTCCCATTTTCCGTTAAAGAAAGGGTAAAGCAGTGACTAAACTCTTATCCCAATAACACAATTACTAGCTGAGAGGAATTGCAAACAAAGTTTATCACAAGGTACTTCCTAATTGGTAAAACGAATTGAATATGGAAGATTATCATAACGTTTCACCAATTTTTGAACGAATCTTTTGAGAGAAGTTGGAAGTGTCTTAACGAGCTTCTGAACAAGTGCCCTCATCATAAGGTCCCATGCTGGTAAATAATCCTTGATTTCTACGAAGCCGTAATGAATAAATCCGACACATGATTGATGTTGCTTGTGGAGGAATGTTTCACACATTAACTTAAGAGGATGCTTGGGAACTTTTTGAGACCCTTAGCAAGGAACCAATGCAAAGCCATGCATCAAATGAGATTGATTCGGAGACCTTAAAAAATAAACCTCCTAAGTGGGGAGGATTTTATGAATTAAAGTCAATGATGAATTGTCTCCCAAAGATAAAGCTTTGGAAGATAAAATTGCAGTCTCTGTTGGGTATAAAATTGCACCCAACATGTCAAAAAGGAGAAGCTTGTGGTTCTAACCATGGCCCATCTCAGGAAGATCCTTAGCATCTTGCTGTACCTTTTTTCCCCACAAGAGTTGAAGACCATACTGCTGCCATCAAGGATGCCATGTTGTAGACATGCGGAAATTGTCAGCGGCATGACCAGAACCAATCGAAGCCACTTCTCGTTCTTCAGCGATTTGTTTTTAAGTTAGAAGCCCAAGTTGTGCAACTAACTATTTTAATCAAGAAGAAACAGAATAGCTATTCTTCATCATTGTCAGATGGCACCCCAAGAGAACATATTTTTATGGGAGGCACATCAACTCCTCGAAATCTTAACTAAGTTCCTCCTGGATACTGTCGTGCTGCCGACTCATCCGTAGCAAAATCTTGTAACATATGTGCATTATTAGAAAACCTTGTTGAGAGAGTACCCTACGAGCTAAGACTTGTTGAAACACATTTGATTGTAGGACCTCTCCTATGTAATATAATCACCTGAACGTATGGATTTACGACCTTTCGTGATTTATTAAAGCAGAATCGTAGCGACTACTAATCGACGTATCACAAAGTCTTAATACCATTTTAGAAAATTGTAAATGACAATTCTAGGGAACAGGCGAATCCAGTGATTATTCTTATCGGTTACTTTGGCTTTTGAGTGCCCTTAAATTGTGAAGGAAACAAACAAGCATTGCACTTATGAGCACTAACTCTAACCTACCCCACCTAACCGACCTTTAATGCTTAGTCTTCAAAAATTAATTAGAAGCTACAGTTCAAAGCCCTAGCCTTCCCCTATAAAACCATGCCTTCACCAAGCAAACCCCATCACTTTCATTTTTCCTTTAAAAAACCCTAAAACTTATGGCAAAAGAGCCTGACCAAAGCAACTTCACCAGCAGACTTGATTGAATTTTTGAGATATAAAGGGCTGAGCTCCTGGCTGCAATAAAGAAAGTTGAAAAACTAAAGCGCCAACGACCCATACCAAATGCTTAATCATCTACCAAAACTATCCATTACCCTAAACCTAACCCAAATTCAAAACCTCATTCCAAAAACCCATCTTCCCTCACTTCTTAACCATTCTACCATCACAATCCACCCCGAGTGCAAGTTCCTTTACGATGGTGGTGGGATGTAATTTTCAGGGTCATCTCCCATCTCTTCCTTGTTTTCCTCCACCCCTCTCCATTGCTCATCTTCTCCCCTTGCCTGCGTTACATTCTTTTCACATAGTCTTCGCAGGGGAGTATAGGCTGTGGGAGGATAGAGATGTGTTCACTTTCCATTCTTCAAAATTGCATTCCATTTCACCTGAGAGAGGTGTGTGATGTGCTCTGTTTGGGAGAGATGTCTAGAACATAGGGGGTGCGAATCCACCAAGGTGTGGATAGTCTTTAAAGGCGGAGGGACATAAGACTTTGATTAAAGGTGGCACAATTTTGAACAAAAGTCAAGGGCCGATCTTTATGAAATAAATCTTTTGCCTCAGACGAGTGCTGCCGGTGTCGTCGTAGTTAGGGTGTGTCTAAATTTTTCTTAAGTTTAATCTTTTATGTAAGCACTTTTACTTCTTTTCAATGTAATTTGTAAATAGTTGGTGTGCTATATAAAAATATCTCTTGATTATTTTTTTTGTTTCTAATATTCTTTTGATGATTATCTTTCTGTGTGACCCATGCCGGATGTGATTTCTCTCAGTTTTAGAGAAAATTTTGACTATTTCTGCAGATTATAAGCCTGGTACACACAGGTATGATCTAAAATTTTGAGTATCCCCTATTTTTAGAAACCAATGAAGACATTTTCATATTTTAGTTTGGGTGGGGATACACCTTTTTGTGTAAATTAGTTTTGCTTAGTCTTTAGTTGCTTTATTTTACTGTAGTTTTGCTTTTTGGTATTTTACTGTAGTTTGGGTGGGGATACACCTTCTTAATGTAAACTTTTTAGACTTTCTTTTCTGAATAGCAAATCATTGTATGTGAGTTACGATAGAAAAAATTATGATTCCACAAACTTTACAATCCATCGTAGTAAAAGTTCAACAATCAAATAATAGAGCAGTTACAATTCATGTCTAGCTCTCTTGAATACTGTATCAGATTAAATAGTTGAAACTATACTTTGATTTAAACTGTAATATTTAGACTATAGTTTCAAAATTATATAACCAGTGAGCTTTTGAGCCATATTTCCTCTATTATTTTGAGAGAGACTACTTTCTATTCGAACTTAACTTTTCTTTGAACTTCTTGACTGCATTATAATGAAATTTCATATTGCTGAAAAATTGAATCAAATACTCTATAATTATGATAACTTGTCTTTCTAGAATTGTTTATTAGATACATCAAAACAATATGTCAGTCATGCTAGTGAATCATGGAAATGATAAAAGGCCATTCTTTTCATTCGTTAGAGCCAAAAAGCAAAAATCTCATAAATTTATTAACCCCTTGAACCCATATTAGAAGCCCAAACCGAATTTCTTTGTACCAAATTCTTATAAATTATTAATCATATGTACTACCTGAAGCTTTCAACCTTTTTACTTATATTATTTTCTGCGAATTTAGTATGCAGAAGGGAAAAAGAGGAAGTGAAAGGAGTATAAGAATAATAGATAAGGGATATGCAACAAAAAGGGTATTCCTGATAAAGAAATAAAATGAAGAAAAATATGATAAATCAACAGAATTCATAAAATACAATTCTACAAAAAGAGAAGCAAGAAGCTTCCAAACTCAAGAAAATGGGATTTACTGAAAATAAAATACAAGAAAATGGAAAGTTATCCAACTTTTTGGATACTTACTGAAGCAGAAATAGAAAGAAGAGAAGAAGATGGAAGAAAGATGAGCTGAATACTCAGAATTTTCAAATCCTTTCTATCTTTCTTTAAAAACCTCTTAACCCAAAGCCCCATTACAAGCCAAAAAAAGACCTTGATTTATGATTTACAATAACATGAGCCTAGTAGAGATGTATATAATAAGTATTATGGAGAAACAGGAAAGCATATGAATAGAATTGATTATCCATTTCATGAGATTTTCGTTTATGTCAATTATCCATTGAGCATTCATCATATATATAACATATAGAGAACCGAAAAATTTTAATAGTTTTTTTGAGAGTATGCCAATAGTGAGAGTTTACATGAAAATGTTTTCTAAATTTGCAGTTTAGAAAAATCTATGATGAATAAACTTTTTATTTATATGCACACACTCCACGCTTAATATGAATTGGAATTGTTGAGCTCTGATCAAGAATTACTGCTAAGATGGAAGCAAATGATGTCGGGATCATGCTTTTAAAATTGTGATAATCATATAATGCTCAGCTATTACAGTTTGGTGAATAAAAATATAGTTTTGAAAATTTAAAATTTTTGCTTTTCTTTTAAGAAATTTTCGAAAAATCTAAAAATATTTAAAGTTTTTAGATACCTTCACTAAAAACCTTCATGAGACTACAACTCCTCCACTAGGGATCAAATAGGAGTTTAAAGGCTTATTGCATCTGCTAAATGCAATCGTGTTTCTTACGAATTAATTTTTAGATTAGTTTTTTCTTTCCTTGTTTGCTAGGGACTAGCAAAGCTTAAGTTTGGGGGTGTGATTAGTCACAGAATATACTAATTTACCAGTCTTAATTTAGTGATGCTAGACCTTAATTTATTACTAATGAGATGCTATGTGCAAATATTTAAATTAATAAGCAAATTAGAGCTGAAGTGTTAATCTTTGTCAAAATGAACTCAAAAAATAGCATGAATTATGATCGTGCGAAGTAACGATCCACTCGAACGAAGAACCAGTCGATAAGCAAGAAAAAGAAATATCGAATGAACATAAATTTCGAACGAGTGAGAAAAGAATAAAGAAACAGAAATCGTGATTTATGAACATATGAAAGAAGCTGTGACTGGAGGAACGAAAGTAAAATCTTGAACGTTGAACAGAGCTGAAATCATATAAAAAGAAGAATAATCGTACACACGATTGTACGAAATAAAGCTCATGTTCCTGATCACGTGAAGTCTACACTGCCATGCATATAATTAGAAGATCTCTTGGATTAGAAGTTTGGCAACTTACGTATCAAAGAAGATTGGCGAAAGAACTTAGAAGATCTCTACTGCTAAAATAAAGGAGAAAGTCCTACACGCATCTACCATCCAGAGCAAGGAAGAACTAGGATTAGAAGTAGAGTTATATTAGGAATCTTTTATTTAGAATCTTTCTTTTATTAGAATTAGAATAATATAAATTGACCTCTTATGGTCTACAAATAAGAGGGCTCGGCATAAGAGTAGAGTTATCGAAAGAATTCTCATTATCAATTGACGACTGAGGTTGGGTTTTCTTCCGATCAAAAGTAGAGTAGTTTAGATATCCAAGGTTTCTCGAGGGAAATTGACACCTGTGATCGGGAGCTAGAAGATTAGAGTAGAGTATCTATAGTTACTAAGAAGCAATGGACATCTACAACTGAGGGATGAAAGATCTTTTTATTACTTTCTAGGTTAGATTTATTTTTATGCACTTTTACTGCTTCGTAAACATCTAAAAGTTTTTTGTTTGAATTTACGACTTAGATTAAGAATTTGCAAATTAGTGTAATGATTTTACTTTTCCATCTTCAAATTTCTTTAGTTTGATTGACGCCCAAATTTTAGGAAGATTGTTGATTAGTTTAAATTTGTGTGAAGGAATTCTAGCTTTCGATTGACGCCAAAATTCTAAAGGACTAAGATACGGTATAACGGTACTTTATTTTGTAAACATCGGAGATCTGAAGGATTGTGATTGACGATCATAATTTGGAAGGAAGATGATTTAGATTTATTTTCTACAAATTAGTTTAAACAATCCATTCAATTATTCATATGTCTCCAGTAGTTTAAGTTCTTAAAAGACAAATACAAGTTTTTAAACAAATGAAAATACATCAGAATAATCACCTTCCTCGTAGGAACAATCCTATACTAGTGTTGCAATTTCCATTGTGCACTTGCAATAGGTTAAGACTTAGTACGATTAAAGCCTGAACATTGGCCAGGGGTGTGGTCGCTCTAGTGGAAATTTGATTAGGTTTTGATTGCTGAGGAGACAGAAGGTGTTAAGGATAGTGTTGGGTAACGAAGCTTAGTGCTCGCGGTTCAGTTGGTAAGTGGGACTTGCTTATTGGTTGAAGTTCTGTGATGGGGGTACATTGTTATAGTTCGGAGGGTTAGTAGTCCAATTCTGGGCTGTATTCTGGTTTTGGTTCTGATAGGTGTTTTGGTTAGGATATTGGTTTCAATTCTGATACTGGTTCTGGTTGGGATATCGTTGCTAACCCTGATTCTGGTATTGGTTTTGTCCGAGATTCTTCAACTGGAAATTCCTGCTTTCGAAGTTTTTCCCTTGACTGGCCATTGCGTTGATTTGCTCAGAGCTTGAGTTCTTCTTGTTGTTCTTCATCTTGGAGTCCCTGGAAGAAGCGCCTTTCGATACTATTATTGAGAGGGAGAGGTCTCCACTCTTGATGTATCATTATATGTGAGAAGCGCGTAGATGGAGGGTGACGAATTCTGGGCAGTCGCTTATGATAAGAGCATTTCCAAGGGGCTCTTTGATGTTATCAATGATGATATCGATTGCGTCCTTCTCCTTCATCTAGCTTCTGGTCTAGGCGGCAAGTCTTCTCCATCGGCTCATGAAGTCGATGAAATCCCCATCAGGTTCCTGCTTCATCATCATTAAGTCACTAAGACTAGTTGTTTCCTGAATCAGGTGCTTGTGCTGGTCTAGGAACTGGTTGGCTAAGTCATTGAATATGTTGATCTTTTGAAGTGACAGGCCAGCGAACCAATCAAGAGCTTCTTCTTCTAGTGACCTTTGAAAGTAGTGGATGAGAAGCCCTTGGTTGTTGTGTAAGGGTCGATAGTCATTGCAGAATAACACCAGGTGGTGGTTCAGATTTCCCATGCAGTTGTACTTGTTGAACTTGGGAGGCTAAAAAACCTGCTGGTAGTTTAAACTCGAGGTCTCAACAGAATTTGTCGAATCTGAACAAAAATCTAGGACGTTCTCTCTTAGCCATGCAATCGTCTAGGACCTGAGTGAGGTCCTCCATTCTTACACTGGTGTCTTTCATGATCGTCTGAGGATGAGTTCGTTCTTGACGATTATTGCTGAAGAGGGTGCGAACGATTTGCCTTGGTGGAGACATACAGGTGATATAGTACTTAGAGTGGGTGGTGATCTACCCTGTAGTTCCTGGTCCTCCCAATTCTGTTGTTCCTCCATAGCCTTGTACATAGCAGTTAGGCTTTGGATTAGCTCTTTGGGTTCTTTTTCTCGTTTGTTTAATGTATTGATGTTGAGGTCCATGAGTTGTTGGGTAGTGAAACTTTGCCCGATGCCACTCTCTCTTCGTCTGTCATTGTTGTTAGTGCTAGAAGGTGTGAAAGGTATTTGCTGGTCTTTGCTGGCCATGTTGATCTCCGGGTGATTCTGAATAAAGTCATAGGATGGTTCATTTTCGTATGTAGGGTTATCGTGGAGGCTCCACAAAGGTAGGTCTTGATTTCCAGGACTCAGTTTACAAATCCCAGACATCTTCACTCTGTAAGAGAGTGCTTACAGTTCACGGTGGCTCTCACACGGGTATGTGCAAAAAAGTGATAAAGTAGGAAAATAAAGAAAGAAAATAAAATTGAACTAATAAAGTAGGAAAAAAAAACTAAACGAAACAAACAAAGACTATTCTACCCTTGCGATCACTAGTCTATTGGTACGCTCTCTTTCTGAGTCCCTTTCGGGTCCCGAAATAAGTGGCCCAATTCGGTACACATGGACTCTGGTGGAAGCGATAGAATGATAGACTAAGAAATATTAAATACTGAAAAGAAAAAAGAAAATTTTAAATCGAGAATACCTGGGTTGATGCGATCGCCTGCAACAGATATTATCAACACTGCAACACGTCACTGATCACGTGGGGAGATGCAGGCTGAACTCCTTTACTGAATGTCGATTAGCCAACTTCAACAGGTAGGGGTAGCCTAAAATCTATCTAGCCTAGTTTCCTATTCCTACTAAACCTATCTAAAAGGGGAGGGGTGGCTCGCTATGCTAAGGAGGATCGACCTCGTTCTCGGGTACCCTCTGTAAGCTCCCTAGGGCAAATCAAGGGCTAAGGCTATTTTGAAGGACTAAGAGGGGTTAGGGACCTAATTGGCTCTTGGGTAAGAATTTTGAGTAGGGGTTTCCTAAAGATCTTAGGCTAGGGGCGTTTCTCACGCCTATGCTTCCTTGAGAGTCAGGGCTAGCTGGCCAGCACTGCTAGCCTGACTACATGGGATTCTTAGAGAAGAGTCTGCGATTCTAGAAGTCTAGAACACAGTTCAACCCCTTTCATTGAGAACCCTAGAGAGAACCTCGAATTTTCTAAAAGGACTAAGCTTCAGAGAGGAAAGATTGCTATGAAAATTGGTAAGTTTGGGCGTGGAGAGGTCTTTTTATAGGTATCAGGTTAATTATGCGCATGGGGACATGTGTGTAATTAACCAATTACGCGCATGGGTTCTGGTGCGCAATTCAATTACATGTATGAACTCATGTGTGTAATTCCCTGGAAGTCGATCACTGACTGGGGAATGATCGGCTGACTGGCTCAGCTGGTGTCCCAGTTTCAGTCTACTTGGAACTGATTATGCACAATGTAGACACCCAAATTCGGCCCAAGGCCAGATCGGAACACATTTTGAGAGAGGTGCACTTTTTAGATTTTGATGGCATGTATGAAACCCTTAGAAACCTTTCTGAATCCTTGGAAACCATCCCGAACCCTTAGGAATCAACCCTAACCTTCCCAAACTTGTTAGAACCCTTTCCCAGACTAGTGTAGAACCCTCCCGAGCAGTGGTTGGAAAGAGGAGTTCCACAATTTACATAGACCTCTTCAAGAGATGAGTTATATACCATTGGAAAGATAACTTCTCAAGCTTTCCAATAAGTCAAAAATCACCTCAATCGGAGTTATATATCAAACGTTATGATCATTTAAAAATTGGGCTATTTTGGAGGAATTTTTGCCTGCGCAACTAATAGTTGCGCCAAGCCATTTTTTCCCAGAATTTGCCTGGCGCAACTAATAGTTGTGTCAGGCCTTTTCTCCCCAGAAATGGCCTGGCGCAACTAATAGTTGCGCCAGGTATAAATGGGTCCCCTGCTCCCCGCGGGCTTGCAACCTTTAAGAAATCTCGCCCACTGTTTTACTGTATATATGCTTGGCTCAACTAATAGTTGCACCAGGTATATGAACAGTAACTGTGCTTTATTGCCTCGAATTTCGAAGCTAGGGTTTGACTTGTTGACCACCTCAGTCCTTGGGGTGTGTTTTGATAGCTTTATTATACCCTTTTAACACCTATTTGTAACCCATAAGTGATCTAAACTACTAACCTATCATCCACCATTAAAGCCCATCTTCACACTTCTCTAAACCCTTGAAACCCTAGGAAACCTTAGATGCTAGATTACCTAATTTCTAACCTTGATTAGCATCTAAGCATCCTTTTAACCCCTCATTTTCCTATAAAAGGAGAGGCACCCCCCCTTAAAGAGGTTGTAAAAATTAGAGTTGAGAGTTTGCTTAAGAGAGAAAGAGCTTACAGTGAGAAGTTCTTCCTCTCTTTTGTTCCCCCATTTCCACACAAATTTTAGAATTTAGGAACCCCCTTCCAAGCCTCATCTTTGATCCAAAAGCCTTAGTTTAGGTGTGTGCTATCCCTTAAACTCCTCTCTCTACCCCTTAGCTAGCAAGCTTTAGAGGTTAGAACTCCATTGCCTATCATATAAGTCATCAAGAGCTCATCAAAGCAAGCCAACATAAGGCTCCCCTGCGGTGTTACAATGGCCCGAGGGCTCCAACTCTCTCCTTTCTTCTCCTATCTCTTTTAGTCTTTTTCCATCCTTGTATTTGTGCTGTTATGCCACCGACTTTTCGGTAGGGACAAAGGGGCACAAATAGGATTTTAAGGCCCTTTGGGCAAGAGGAAGGCTCTTTTATTTCTTTCATGCTATTTGTGTTTCGGCCAAAAGTAGAGACCACATTAAGCGGGTTAATTGGATGCCTGATACCTTCTCAATCGATAATCGAAGCCCCTACCAAAGAACCTTTTGTGTGGATCGGATTCAGAGTCATATTTTTAGCACTTCGGGGCTTATAAAAATGAACTAGGTTTCCCGGGACACCAAAAGCTCCAGGTGGCGACTCTATATTTTTGTTAGTGAGCGCATCGCCGCAACGGGATCATAAAAAATCTCACGGTTGAACAAATGGCGACTCTACTGGAGATAGCTTTTAGAGCTTCTCCTTGAAATTTGGCCATTTCTTTTTATTTTACTACCCATTTTTGCTATTTTTTTACTATTTTTTTTAATTTTCTCACCCCTACTTTTCCGTCATTTACATGCCTTAGCCGATCGGCGGGCTTACTTGTGCATAGTCATTAATTTTCTTTACATTTCCGTCATTTTTTGGTGCCTTAGCCAATATACGGGCTTACTTGTACATTACAATTTAATTTCTTTACGTTTCCGTCATTTAAAGTGCCTTAGCCGATTGGTGGGCCTACTTGTGCAAACATATTCCGACAGTGGACGTCGGCCCGTAGCGGTGGCACGGGGTCATCACTCCCGACTTTTGGACTAAAGAAAACTTTCATAAAAAAAAAGTTAAAAAAAAAAAAGAGTTAAAATTGAATCAAGAATAGGGAGCTTAATTAACTTGTTTTTACGGGGTAGATTTTCGAAGGGTTGGATTTAGGCACACATACAACCACTCGGGTCTTAGTATGGTGGCAGCCCCTAGTGGTGATGATCCAGAAAAGTCTCAGCCCACCTAATATCTGAGAAGGCGCTTGCACTGAAGGTATATCAGATGGGTTCCCATTCCTACAAAACTTAAAACCCTTGGAGAGCGCGTTAGCGAGTTATACCGGACTCAAACCTTTAGGCTTTGGTGAGGAGAGAACCGATCATATAAACAGTTAGTTCATGGAAGCTTAGCTTCCACAAAAAATAAAAAATAGACCCATTTCAGGCTGCTGTTCTCTGCTGTCATAGAATTCAGGAGCTTCATTTTTACCTGGCACAAGTATTAGTTGCATCGGTGTAAAAATCTCAGAATTATAACTGGCGCAACTAATAGTTGTGCCAGCTTTAAATTTGATAACTTTTACCTTGGCGCAACTAATAGTTGCGCCAGTGTAAAAATGAAGCTCCTGAATTCTATGACAGCAGAGAACAGCAGTGTAAAAAGGAGGCTTTTCTGACTTGGCGCATGTATTAGTTGCGCTAAGCCTGCCTGGATAGCAGCAGCCCTAAATTTGAGGCTTTCTCACCTCTCGAATACCCCGATTAGTATGCTTAGTGCCTTTGTTTGGGCTCCGCCATCTCCGACACCCAATACACCCTTGCCGGTCAAAAAAAGGTGACTTCTTTTTGGCTCATTCTGGGGGATTGGGTTATTCGCCTCGATTTCCATGGCTTCAATAGATCAAAGGTTTTCCTTTGATTCTTCTGAAGTACTTCAGAATCGTTGCCGCGGGTCTTAAATTAGGGTATGAAAGCCACCCGAGAAGGGAATTCTAAGGCCTCGAAACCTTTGTTTTCAAAAAAAAAATTTCCCCAAAAAAAAATTAAAAATAAAAAAACCTAAAAAATTAGAAACCTTTGTGGTGCTAGCACAACGTCATCAGCTTGCCCTCCATCCTCTCGTAGGGGAAGTGTTGTCTTTCCGGATGTGCTGATTTATTATGTGGTATTGGAAGAGAATTAAAATCACAGTAAAACAGAGGATAAAGATATGGTCGAAACGACAATCCTAAAACATCTTAGACCTACAAGATACAAGGCCTATTGTAGCATGTTTTAATAAGTAAGAGTTTGTCCTACAGAGAAATTGATCTAGAACCCAAAATGGGCTGTAATAGTAGGCCTCCAGATCTGGTTACAGATTTGACAATCCTAAAGAAAGGGAGTTGGGTGTCACAACTACACTAAATTAACCCTCATAAAAGAGAAATAAAGTGCAGCCCTATCCTAAAGAAAGGGTTAAGAAGAAGATGGTGATGGTGTATGCCAAAATAAAATATAAAAAAGATGGGAAGGAAGTAGGTTAAGCTAGAGTTAATGCAGTAATGTAACTCAGATTTAGACGGTCTCTGCAGTGGTCCTTGCTGAGATGCTATTAATAATCTCAACAAGGTAGAAGAATCCAATTTAACCCATGCCATTTGGGGTGCTCTTAGGGCTATACTCTTTCCACTCAAATGGTCACAGAGTCTTTGATAGAGTCTGTCAAATCTCATTGATTAAACCAGAAATGATAACCTAATCCAAAGGAGTGGACTGATCATTTCCCCAACCAATGGATCATATCAGGCCATGAATACTATTGCAGACACTATGTAATGCCAGTGCTACAAGCTCCCCAAATGTGCAGAGATCTAACTAACATCCATAGGTATTCCAATCCATAAAGTCCTAAGTGCTTTGCTAAGGCCAACGACTCACTGTGCCCACACAAAGGACCAACAATAGGTTGAATAAAGATTTAGATTCAGCTAGTCATTGCTACAAAAGGCTTGTAATGACTTAGCCTTAAGGTACAATTACTATAGAGAAATCATATCTAACATCTGATATCGGTCAAGTAAAATAGAGGGGAGCCAATTCCTGCACAAACCTCCTCACAAGGTTCTAGAAGCTCATGTGCAGAGGAGAAGAATCCTTCTCAGACATGTGGCTGGACACCACCTTAGGGTTATACTCTGTCCACTCAAATGGTCATAGGGCATCCGGTTGGTCTGTCCATGCCACAGAGATCTAAGAAAGAACATGTAAACTGCTATTGCCACCATGGAGTCCCAGGGCTACGAGCTCTCCAGATCTGGCTATAGATCCGGCTTGCTATCAATGGGTCTATCAAACCAAGGAAAATCAGATGGTAAATAATATATCTACTAAAAACTAAATGGGCTAGTCCCAAAGCATAGATCCTATAGATATCTAAGGAAACCACAAGATCTATAGATTCAATTAGTCATTAAAACAATAATCCATTGATAAAAGTAAAACTTACAATGAACTGTCTCAAGGCTGCAGCCTGTACACAACTGCTTATCCAAAAGACCCCAATGTATATAAAACATATTACATAACTAAAATAAAACTAAACCTAACTGCTTACAAAAGGATTAGCTAGCCAATGTTTGGCTAAGAGAGAAGAAAAATAAGAAAAAGAGATGATCAAACCCTAACCCTAGCATGCTAGAGCTCTCAGCCGATAGAGGATGAAGGAAAGATAAAAATACTAAGCTCTAAGTACAGCTTATATACTCTGTCCATAAGGCCTTGGCTCAAAAGAGAGTAACCCTAATTTTTCCAGCAGACGTGACACTATTACAACCCTTGAATGCCTTGAGATGTGCGCCTTAAAATCTGTGCCTCAAAAAGTGTGCCCTAATCTTGGGAAATTTCTAAAAGGTCCTTGAGTTAGGGTTGAGAAGTGGAGAGCCCGAGCTTCGCGAGGTTGGCATTTGCATTAATTCACTTGCATAGTTACTTTGCCTTCGCGGAGGAGCGTTTGGCTTAGGAGGTTTATTCATTCGCACAGTAGGGCTTCAGTTGATCGCGCAGTTGCTTTGCGTTGCAATGCTATTGTGGAGGAGATTTTAGAACACATGGATTTCTCACGCAGTAGAGCATCAGAAGTTCTCTCTCGCTGGATACTCGCGCAGGTAGGCTCCTGCGCTCGCATAGTAACTAGTTAGGCCTCAGAGTACGCGAGAGCTGTGCGAGGAAAATTCTGGGTGTCTCTCTCTTCCAAGGCTTCGCGAGAACTTTGCGAGGTGATAACTTATTCTTTATGCATGTGGACTCACTATGTTCTGTGTGCGGCTACTTTAAGGCTTGATTTTCGCTAGGACAAATTCTGAGGGTTTTAAGACGCAAGATCTTCGCGATGTCTTTACTGCTCTCCTCTTGACTATGCGAGGGTAGCTTCCACTGCATCCTTAGCTCCGCGAGGGAGCTCCTCAACTTTGCGAGATGAGTCTTTTGATTCTTTGATGCATTGCACTTACTGCAATTGCAGCTTCCTCCATTCTCATCTAACTTCTTTCATCTGCTAGACTTTTGGTCAATGATGACCAGTAAATGAGTCACCATGGTGAGCATTATCAGGGTGTTCCATTAGGCTTTGGCTCAGCTGTCATCTTTACATATTTTCTTTCTCTTCTTTGGACCAATAAGCAGGGATTTTGTATTTAGCTGCACAGTTTATTACTAACTACAAAACACACTTAACAAAAGATTATTAATGAGCTTCAAGGTCCAGCAAAGGCTAGGTTAAGAGGTGAAAAGTGATACTTTTCAGTGAATAATAGGAAGGAGGAAAATTTCTGAGCCTCATCCAAGGCACCCATACCCAACCCATTCCCGAAGGATGTCGTGGGTAGTGGACCCGGCTTACCCCGATCCCGACTCATCCCCGCCACACTCTCCAACCCACTCCCATTCGGGAGAAGCCTTCACATCCATCCCTATAACCTTATCCCCTTTTACCGTTACCGTCCCATTTGGCGCCCCCATTTTCCCAACCACCACTTCCCAAAAAATCGAAAATCCAATCCCCCATTCCCCATCTTTTTCCCAAGCTACCTTTCCCCCCATGTCCATGCAAAGCCAACCACCCATTCCATCCACATCCCCTCAAAATCCAACACCTTTCCCATCCATAGTCATGACAAACCCAACCCCATTTTCCCAATCCCCTTCCATGCCCCATTTTCCACCTTCCCCATATAGGTCCAATCCGCCCTCATTTACCTATGTCACCTCCACCCTATCTGACCTTCCACAAGTTCCCCCATCTACCCGGGTCATGCCCATTTTTACTGGGGCCATGCCCGATTTTTTCCAAACATCCACACCCCACCAATCATCATCCCTAAACATCCCTAATCTTTCCCCATCTTTTACCCCACCTCAACTCTCCAATCCACCCCATATCCCATCACATATCATGGTCATGCCCGATTATACTGGGGCCATGCCCAATTTTCCATCCATACCCAATCATCCCCTAAATCCACCATCTACACCCGATCTTCCTTCCATGACCATGATGAAGGAGATGTTTCAAGCCTACTCCTTATGAAAGGCTTCCCAAATACCTCCCCTCATCCACACCACACATCCATGAACCCATCCCATAACTCAGCCAACCTCCATGCTTCACTCCCCCATGACCCCCATCAACCCCCCATAATTCACACCATCCAAACCCCCATCTCCCACATGCCCCAAGGCCCATTGGCCCAAAACCCCACCATTCACCAAGGCCCATTGGCCTAAAACCCCACCACCTATGATCTCCAAGGCCCAATGGCCCAACACCCCATTACCCATACCCAAGGGCCCATGGCCCAAACCCACCAATGGCCCATGGCCCATACCCCTCAAAACCCAATAGGCCCAACCCACGTGCATCAAGGGCCCATGACCCAAGCCCATTTGGCCCAAGACCAAACCCTCCAAAGGCCCATGGCCCATACCCCTCAAAACCCAATGGACCAAACCCACATACCCCAAGGGCCCACAGCCCAGACTCATCTTGCTCAGGCCTATACCCACCAATGGCCCATGCCCCAAACCTTCCAAAACCCAATGGGCCATACCCATCAAGGCCTAATGGGCCAAGATTCCCCAAATCCCACAACCTTTACCCAAGCCCAAACCGACCTCGGGCCCATGGCCCATGGCCCAAGCCCCATACTCATACCCTCAACAATACCCCCAAAATCTCACCCAACCCCAACCTTCACAACCGGGTCAAACCCATGCCATACCTCAGACCCAATTTTCCTATGGGCCCACACCCCAAGGCCATATCCAAACCTTCTCCCATATCCAATGGCCCCATCAAGCCCCACCCCTAAACCAAACTACCATTCATCCCATCACCCCACAACACCTCCCTTACATTCAAGGGGATCACCCAACCCATATCCAATCCGATCCCATCCAGTCCATGCAACAACAGTTTGAGAATCCCGTCCTCACTGCACCTTACATAGATCAGCAGTAAGAGGAGGACGAGATCAAAAATAGTGGAGCCTATGTCGGGGTAGTGACCACTGTTAATCCTCCACTTATAGCTACCCCACCGTTGATAGCACAGAGTGAGTCCAGACCGGCTGTTGAAAAAGTAGACCCCATATCCAAAGAATCAGAATAGTTAAGGGAGCAGCTGGACAAGATCCAGAAATAGTTGTTGAAGATGGGTGGTGCTGAAATCCATGCCATTGATTTTACAGATTTGTGTCGATTTGCCGAGGTCCCCCTGCCCCTCAAATTTAAAATGTTAATATTCGACAAGTACAATGGCACGGGCAACCCAATTGCACACTTTAAGTCCTATTGTAAGGACATGTGCCAGTACGGGGGGGACGAGAGACTCCTAATAAAAGTTTTTCAGAAAAGCTTGATCGGTCCAGCTCTGAGATGGTTTACATCTCTTGCACTGTCCATGATGAAGACATGGAAGGACTTGACGCAGTTGTTCCAGGAATAATATGTCTACAATATTGATTTTGAACCGCGCAAGTTCGATTTAGCCCGGTTGAAGCAAAATCCCAATGAGACCTTCAACGACTATTTGGGGCGTTGGAGAGCACTGGCAGCTCAAGTCAGAAACAGAATACCAGACGATGAGCAAATAGAGATGATTTTAAAGAACACTCTGTCAGTGATTTCTGATTTTCTTGTCTACCAATAGCAGTCCAGTTTTATTGATTTAGTAAGGAACGCCAACCGCTGTGAGGATGCCATCAGGAAAGGACGGCTCAGCAAGAATGCTTCAGAGGGACCTAGCGGGGTTAGAAGGTTTTTCGAACAGAGAAATGACAGGAGGGTTGGGGCAGAGGTGCAGAATGTGACTAATATCAAGCCCAAGAAAAATATAGTCCCCTTTCAGTTTAAGGCGACGCAACTAGCTCCCGTCAGACCAGGGCCAGTGCAGAGAGCAGGGAACAAACAAGGGGTGCAAATGACCCGGAAAAGGAGAGCCCGTTATGATCGTGTTTTTACGCCCTTGGAGCAATCTTTAAGTGTACTTTTGCCTTTATTAATTGAAAAGGGATTAGTAACTATGCTCCAACCACGACCTCCTCCTAATCCGATCCCATATACCCAAATACTCATTGCAATTTCCACCAGGGTCCGGGTCACCTGACTAATCGCTGCTTCCCATTGAAGCACGCGATCCAAGATTTAATTGATGTTGGAAAGATCATCCCCCTACACCCACCCAAGCAAACTAGCATGTGAACATACACCAGGTGCTTTTACCACCACACCCTACTGGAACAGCAGGTCCCAAACCCACCATAGGGATGGTAGAGGAAATTGAGGAAGAGGATGAATTTGACCCCTCTGATTACATCAGCTACAGAGAAAATTTTGTGATCCTAAGGCAGCAAGACTGAGAAGAAATAACTATTGGGGTGATTGAGCCCCTGAATCTACCAGATTATTTTCCTATCCCTACACCAGCAGTTGAGCCCCTAGATCTTAGGGCCTATTTTCCACCATCCACCCCCATTAACTACGTACAAATAAATACGTATCAACCATATTCCACCACCCCCCATCAATTACCCGATAAACCAATAAGCCCCCAATCCTCGACCACCAATAAACTATCAATGGCTTGCGCCGCGCCCACCCCATTACCCTTGGTTCAACCACCCGCAAACTCTACCACCCATGTCAATTACCTAATGGCCCATCAAACCCCTGATCCCCTGCCATCACCTATCAGCTACCAATGGCCTACTTTTAGAAAATTTCTCCCATTACCAGCACCCTCAAGCTTCACTACCCCCATTTGGCCCAATTTTCCCACCCAACCAGCTACCACCGGAATAAATCAAGTATTGCACATATGTCCTGAGCCTGTAGTGCAAGTGCCTCAGGTGCCGACAGCCATACCATTCTAGCTCTTAGGACCAACCAATGATCCACATCAGGTTCTACTAAGCTATGAGCAAACCAATTCTAACGCCGACATCAGCAGCAGGTAGGAGGCAGTGGACTTCGTTACCAGATCGGGAAGAATCTCGAAACAGCCTGAGGAAGCTACAACAACAACAACAGCACCAGCACGACCAGAGGAAAAGAAGGACAGTGCAGTTCACCCATTTGAGAAAATGAGCCGGGAGCACATTCTCGAGACTCAATTAAGAAGGATGCCAGCCCATATCACTGTCTGGTAGGGGTGTTTTCGGGTCGATTCAGGTTAGTTTTGGGGCAAAACTGAAACCGAACCAATAGCTATCGATTTCTATTTTATGAAACCGAAATCGAATCGATAAGGTTCAAAATCGAAACCGAACCGATAGGTATCGGTTTGGTCAGTTTTTAGTTTCTAAACCTCAATTTTTATTTGTACTTTATTAGGAAGCCATTGTCAATTCATAAGGGTCAGACCACTAAAGACTCTGGAGGTTGTTGCCTATATCGCTAATTCGTTATTAACCATCCAAAAGTAGGTGATTGATCAAATAGCGAAGAATATTTCCAAGAAATTAATGCACCAATTGGACAGTCCAGATGGATAGGTATTTTCTACAAAATTTTATTTTAAATAAAAAATGATTAACATATCATTAGAGAACAATTCAGGAAACCAAAATCCCAAATGCAAAACCCCAAAACCCAAATCAACACAAATACAAACTACAAAGGGAGTCCTAAGAAAACCCAACATCACAAATTCAAATACACTATATAGAAATCACAATTAAACAAAATGGGGTCTTAAAACCCCATAAATACACATCCTTTAAGCCCATTACCAGATTTCTTTGTTTGCAACCTAAGTTTGTATGCATTATGCACTTATGTAGCCGGGTAGCACCACTATCGGTTTCTTATCAATTCGATTTTGGTTTTTTAACGTTAAAACTGAAACTGAACTGATAACTATTGATTTCTATTTTTCGGAATCGAAACCGAACTGATATGTCCCAAAACTGAAATCGAACCGAAATTCGAGTCGGTTTCGGTCGGTTTGGTCGGTTTCTGTACAACCCTACTGTCTAAGATCTTTTGATGACATCCCCACTTTATTTCTAAGATCTAATGGGGGCGTTAAAGAATGCACATGTGTCCCAACAGGTGAGCGCATACGAGGTCGGGCAAATAATCGGACACGTGATGACACCCAATGCCATTTCATTTTCGGACGCAGATCTACCTGAGGAGAGAAACTATCATGCTAAATCCCTCAATATTACTGTTGAATTCAGGAGCATGATAATTCCCTTCGTTCTAATTGATAACGGGTCGGCTCTGAATGTGTGCCCGTTGAGGATTGCCACCAAGATCGGCGTGGACCCTTGTATGCTAAGGCCGACAAAGACTAGCGCTTGGGGATTTGATAATACAAGAAGAGAAATAATGGGAGAGGTCAATCTGAAATTAGTAATTCGGCCCATGATCTTTTCTATACCTTTTTCAAGTGATGGATATCAAATCTTCCTTTAATTTGCTGATAGGATGCCTGTGGTTACATGAGGTTGGGGCGATACCTTCTACCCTCCATCAAAAGTTAAAATTCATATCCGAACAGAAGGTGATCACCATCATTGGTGAAGGGCACGATGAGAAAGACAAGGGCACCCACAATATTAAAAATCCTAAGGTAGTGGATGTGTCACATACTGACAAAGACACTGACTTCCACAGTTTCAAATATGAGGTGTTGCAGTAGGCCCGAAACCCCCGAAAAACATCATGTCAACAACCGACGGTGGAATGGAAGCAGCGGTGGCCATGGTCCAGAAATGGGGCTATCAGAAAGGCAGAGGGCTCGGGCCTAGACTGTAGGGCGGAAGAGAGCCAGTTATTGCCAAGGGGCAGAAAGTTCGATTCGGGTTAGGTTATAAGTCCTAAGAGGAAGAGGTCCGAGAGGCTAAAGAGAAAGCCAGGGTCGCTGCAGCTGTAAGAGCTTGAGGAATCAACATAGAAGAGAAACCTCGCCCTAGGCCGCACATTAGGGAATCCTTTGTCAGTGCTGTGGTCGTAAAGATCGATCAAAATAGGGTAACCCATTTGACCCCACATAAACCCACAGCCCTTGTTCGTTCCATCAATCTCAACATCTCCCTTCCCAACCTTGAAATAGATCTAGCTGCCCTTTCCCTATTTGAGGAGCGACATTCCGTACTTGAAAAAACTCCTCCTGTGGTAAACCACCATAGGACTTTGCTGACGTTTGAGGATGAAATCTCAGACAAACCTATGATCAATATGATGGAGGCCAGTCTAGAAGAGTCACATTCGTCAGCCTCCTACATCTAAAAAGGTAAAGGGGCAGCAAGTCAGGTATGCAATTGGGCATCTTTGTCCCAAACTCTGAAAGCAGAGAGTGGCCTACAATTTGGCACCTGTTTCCCAAAAAAATACAACCTATAAAAAGTGAGACAAGTCCTTGGTAGGCCATACCTTGTATATATAGCAACCCGCTTTGCCAAGGGTCCGTCTTCGAAGAAAACAAAAATCTCAAAAACATTGGAAAAATACAAAATCTCAAAAACATTGAAAAAATACAAAATCCCAAAAACTTTAAAAAAATATAATGTCTAAAAATATTATCATTTAAAATTCCAAATAAAGTCTCACAAAAAGATACCTTAATTGAAATACCCGTCCTACGTAAAATCGACCCCTTTCCTATAGAAATACAAGAGGTAGGTGTTATGAGTCTGGACGAGGATGTCCCTTTAGAGGAGCTCCCCAATGAGCTCCTTGATCGGTTTGCCGAATTTGAGCATGGCCCTACCCCCATTGTTGAAGAAATCGAGGACGTTAATCTAGGGATTGAGGAGAGTCCCTGTATTACCAAAATCGGAACGTCACTATCTCCCGAGAAAAGAAAAAGCATGATCAATTTCCTTTGATCATACCAAGACGTTTTTGCTTGGTCATACGAGGACATGCCTGGTCTGGACACCAATTTAGTCAAGCATGAGTTGCCTCTCTACCCTGATATGAAGCCGATTAAGCAAAAGCTGCGACGTCTCTGACCCGAGTGGATGTTGAAAGTCAAAGATAAGGTCATCAAGCAGTATGACGTAGGGTTTCTCATGGTATCTAAGTACCCGCAGCCAATATCGTGCTTGTGCTGAAGAAGGATGGAAAGGTTTGCATGTGTATTGACTTTCGCAATCTGAACAGGGCGAGCCCGAAGGATGATTTCCCATTACCGCACATCGACATCTTGGTCGATAACACTGCTTAGCATAGGATGCTTCCTTTTATGGACGGATTCTCGGGATACAACTAGATAAAGATGGCAGAGGCAGATCGAGAGAAGACTACGTTTATCACACCTTGGGGCACCTTTTGCTATCGAGTCATGCCATTTGGGCTGAAGAACGCCGGCGCTACGTACCAGAGAGCTATGATCACACTGTTTCACGACATGATGCATCGAGAAATTGAGGTGTATGTCGACGACATGATCACCAAGTCACTGGAGCGAAGCGACCATCTGGTAAACCTTCAGAAGCTGTTTGAGAGACTGAGAAAGTACATGTTATGTTCGAATCCACATAAGTGCGCATTTGGCGCCATGTTAGGAAAGCTATTGGGATTCATCGTCAGCAAGAGAGGGATCGAGGTTGATCCAGTCAAGGTTAAAGCCATCACTGAAATGCCACCACCGTCTACTGAGAAGGAAGTTAGAGGGTTCTTGGGTAGAATATAATATATGAGTCGATTCATTGCATAGTTAACTCCAATCTCCATGCCGATCTTCAAGCTACTAAGGAAGGACTTGCCCGTTGAATGAAACGACAATTGCTAGGTAGCATTCGATAAAATCAAAAGCTACCTCCTTAACCCACCTATGTTGGTACCATAAGAGAGCAGGCCATCTACTATCTAAGCAAGAAGGTTACTCATTATGAGACACGCTATTCTTATCTAGAGAAAGCATGCCTGGCTCTTGTATGGGCTACTCAGAGGATCCACCAATACTTGCTATCTCAAGCTATTCTACTTTTGGCCAGAATAGGCCTGTTGAAATACCTGTTCGAGAAACTGGCTCTCATTGGGCGGACTGCACGGTGGCAGCTTTTATTATCTGGGTTTGACATCACCTACGTCACTCAGAAGTCGATTAAGGGGCAGGCACTCTTCGATCATCTTGCTGACAATCCTTTGTTAGATTATAAACCTTTAAGAACTAAATTCCCTGATGTGGACATCCTTTTTATGACGAAAGATGATACTGAAGAAGCAGAGGAATCATGGGTAATACACTTTGACAGGGCAACTAATGCTGAGGGTCAGGGAGTTGGTGCCATTCTGATTTCGCCGAAAGGATCCCACGTACCCGTCTCTATCAAGCTTAACTTCCTTTGTACTAACATGGCTGAGTACGAAGCGTGTCGGTGGTCTGCAAGCAGCTCTCGATCTAAATGTAACTCACCTCCAGATGTTTGGTGATTCACAGTTAATCATATGCCAGACAAATGGTGACTGGAAGGGAAAAGATGAGAAACTGATCCCTTACCATGAGCACCTTGAGGATCTGATAGCTTGCTTCAAAGATGTGACATTCTCATATGTCTCCCGGATAAAGAATTGCTTCGCCGACACACTAGCGACGCTGACATTAATGATAGAAGTCTCGTATGGTGCTGAGATGAAGCCAATCATGATTGAGCAAAAGAATGAGCCGGCCTTCTGCCTCCAGATTGAGGAACCTACCAAGCCTGATGATGAGCCACCTTGGTTCTCAGATATCAAAAATTTCCTCGAGACTCCAACTTTCCCTGAGGGTATATCCAAGACGAACCGATGAACCATTCAACATCTAACGGCAGGCTACGTCATTTGTGCGGAATGCCTTTACAAGCGATCCTATAATAACATCTTACTCAGGTGACTTATAGAAAGCGAAACGATCAATATCATGAAGGAGATCCACGAGGGAGTATGCAGAGCCCACGTCAGTGGTCACATGCTTGCTATGAAAATTCTACGGCAGGGTTACATTTGGACCACTATGGAATCAAATTGCAGCAAATATGTTCAGAAATATTACAAGTGTTAGGAACACTCCAGTTTGATACACGCTCCTGCCATCGATCTTCACTGCATGACCACTCCTTGGCCATTTGCTACCTAGGACCTTGACGTTGTCGGAATGATTAATCCAAAAGCATCAAACAGACATTGGTTCATCCTCGTCGGCATTGAATACTTCACCAAGTGGGTAGAAGCGGCGTCATATGTCAACATCATGGCCAGTCATGTCGAGAAGTTTCTCAAGAACAATATTGTGTGCCAATTCGGAGTACCTAAGGATATCATCACAGACAATGGCACAAACTTTGCGAATAAGCGCATCCAAGCCTTCTGCGAGCAATTCAAAATCAAGCACCATCACTCATTACCTTATCGGCCTCAAACTAATGGATTCATGGAAGCTGTGAATAGGACGGTCATCTGCATCCTTGAGAAGATGGTCATCACTTACTGAGATTGGAGCGAAATGCTGCCGTTTGTTTTGTGGGCCTATAGAACATCAATTCGTACAGCTACAGGGGCAACACTATTCTCCCTTGTGTATGGAACTGAGGCCATCTACCGGTTGAAATTGAAGTACCCTCACTCTGAATCCTTATGGAATCAGGCTTATCCGAAGCAGAGAAAGAGAAATCTCGCTTTGACCAATTGAATCTACTAGACGAGAAAAGACTCCTAGCCTTGTGTCATACTCAAGTCTACCAGGGGTGAATTGCACGCGCTTACAATAAACATGTCCACGGTCGAGATCTATAGGTAGGAGACACTGTACTGACGAAGAGCTTCCTATCCCTCCATGCCGACCCGAGAGGGAAGTTCAGGTCGAACTGGGAAGGACCTTATGTCATCCGAGAAGTGCCTCCAGGATACACCATCCGCCTCTCCACCATGGACGGAGATCATCTTCCTGAGCCCATCAATGTTGGATATGTCCAACGGTTCTACGCTTAGTCTATCACGATAAGGTAAGTATTGGTGAAACAGATACGTAACTGCTTAAGAACCACCCAAAAGAGGCCATCATTCTAAGCACAGTAGCCAAAATGCATTCCTAAAAAAGATGATATCCTTTGCTACCCATTTTGAGCCTAGGCCTTTTTTCAGTGAACCACTTCCCTGGGAAAGAAAAAGTGTGTACATATAAAAAAAAAAGAGAGGAAGTAAAGTTACCATCAAAATCGAAAAAATCATAAAAGCAAAACCTCAAAAAGAGATTGCCTGAAAAGGAGCAAAAAGAACAAAAATATATATATATAAGAATCACGGGGCATGTACAGTAAAATCCCCTAAGGAAGAAGAATGTTGAGAAAAACTGAAGCCATATCAAGAAGATCCTATTTATCCCAGCATACCTTCAAATCCTAACTTGACCCATGGCCAAGCTACACCCTGAAGGAAGCCCTCTTTTTAGGTTCACAAGCAGTCATAGGATCTGTTAAGTCAATACGAGCCGAGTTGTGAGACGACACCAGACCCCGTTTAGCTGGCTATGACGGAATCGATGTCTATGTCGTGGCTTTCGAAAAAAAAATGAAAGAAATAAAAATAAATAATAAAATAAAAATATAAGATCAAAGCAAGATGGACGTAGTGAAAACTCGAAAAGGCGCTACGGGTAAAAACAACGAGTTTGTGCGGACTAGGTGAAAACTCGAAAGGGCGCTTGGGGTAAGAGAGCTAAGCCCATGGACGTGGTGAAAACCCGAAAGGGTGCCACGGGTAAAAAATAAAAATAAATAAAAATAAAGAGAGAAAAAGAAAAGAAAAGAAGAAAGGTTTGAAATGATTGATTGATATTTGAGGAACCTTTTTGTTGCTCTCCCTGTTGCCCGTTTTCCGACTGGGCCACTCATGTTAGTTTAAGACGGGTCCCGACCAGATTTCTCTTTGTGAAACTGCTTTGTCAAACGTATGACTCAAGGTAAGGAGAAAGGTTTGACTCAATCCAAAGGGATTAACGTTTCGGCCTTAGTGAAACTGTTGAAACTCACTCAGGCCTGACCATATGAAAGGGTTTAGCTATGCTCAAAATGGGACCCGTGACTTCACCTCACTGATAAGGCATCATCAAAAAAAGAAGAAGAAAAGCCAAAAAAAAGAATAAAAAAAATCAAGAAAAATCCAAATACAAAAAATGTATGTATGTATTTATGCTCTTTCTCATGTACATAGTTATAACATCTTGCTTCCATCTCAAAAATAAAGAAAAAGAACAAAAAATATTTTAAAAATAAAAATCTAAAAAATTATACTCTTTCTCATGTACATAGTTACAACATCGTACTTCCATCTCAAAAATGAAGAAAAAGAACAAAAAATCTCTGAAAAATAAAAATCCAAAAAATTCTACTCTTTCTCATGTACATAGTTACAGCATCGTACTTCCATATCAAAAATAAAGAAAAAGAACAAAAAAATCTTTGAAAAAAAAAAATATATATATATATATAAATCTTAAAAAAAATATATATATATATAGGTAAAAGTTTGTTTCTCCTTCTGTTAATTAGGATGCATTTGTTACTTATATAAATAAAAAAGGGACTGACGTTTTCTCGAGAATGTGTAGGAATATCACACGGTCCAAAGCCTCAAAGCGGACAACTTCTTAGCGATGGACAAATCAGATAAAGCATCTCACCACTGACGCTAGGTCTATTAAAAAAAAGAAGAGAAAATTATTTTGAAAAAGAAAGAAATATATCTGTGTTTTTTTCATTTGAACTTTTTGTAACGCACAACTACGCACATACATGTTTTCAATGCGGTAAAATGTCGATATTTTATCGACAACACAGCTGTCCAAAACTAATGTCCTAGGTCTGAGGTTCGCCTTGGATCCATGGATCCTACTTCAAAGTAGGAGCAACGATGTCAATCTCGGTCAAACAGTCAATGTTTCAATCAAGATGATTCCACTGCTAAATCTTTGAGCTAAGCACTCTGTCTTTGATTCATATGAATGTGAGAGTCTAAGCTTCAAATTTGTCACGAACCTTTGGGAGGTGGACTCGTGGTCCGCGTAGTCTGGGCTCGCGCCCTATAGGGTTTGAGATCCGGATAACTCCGTTGGAAAAGGTCAATTGTTGGTTGAGACCAACCTGTTGAGAACGAGATTACGTATCAATCAAATTATGTACAACCATGCATCCAGAAGGGTTCATTTCTCCTTTATTTTTTGCAGGCTTAAAACTTGTATTGGCAGCAGTATCCCTGTAAAGTGTACGCCATGTGTTTGGGTATTCGTATGATGGTCGTTTGTTCCTCTAAATTATACCCGGGCAAGTCCGGGTCGGGGCTTTCGTCGCCTTTGTTGCTTATCGCCCCTAATGGGTGCATGATTATGCATAGTTAAATGATGTTTATGATCATTATTGACAGAGGCCAGGATTGGGTGTCCCTTTTGGGAGATACCCAATGTATGGTTAGATCTGTTCCAGATTAGTTGAAGCTGGATGCTCTAGGTCATGTTGAACCGGGGCACGTTTTCAAAAATGGCACGTACTCCCCAAAAAGTGCGACCTCTATTTTCTCTGCTCGGATAGTCATGCTAAATAAACTTCAGGATTGATGGGTTTGCCCAAAGATTTCGAACCGCTGCCTCAGGCAGGGGCACCCATGAACAGTCAGATGGGGCAATCAAATGCCTCGTAGGATTGGACGCAAACTATGGAGCCTTGCGTATGTTTACTTCATGCCGATCTTTGAATGTGGGTCGATCACCCCTCTTACATGCAAAGCTGTTATATTCAGAATGAATCTTAAATATCAAATACCTTCAAATCATCTCGAGAAGTGAATGTTTGTCCTGACATACAGGGCTTTCGCAACTCGTTCCACCTCGATTATGCCCAATAATATCGCTAAGCGCTTGGGGATCGATTACCTTGAGAAATGAATGTTTGGCCTGGCATATAGGGCTTTCGTTTTCTCACCATGTTACTCATTTAATGTTTGAAGTTTGTTCTAAATGCAGCAGACCCGTCAGTAATGCCTTGGGCCTCTTCGGATGTCTCTTATCTTTGGCATTCGATTATTAGTGATTGGATACCAAAGAGGGGCATCTGTAGCAATGATTTCTCGCCATTGACACATCTTGGTACTGTTGCTTGTGTTTCTCTCAGGATGTTGAGTGAGGAGGAACACGGGCAAGAGGAGAGGTAAGAGGAAGAGGAGGGACCGAAAGTGGCCTATGGTCCCCGAGGGAGCAATTTTTCATGGTGCAGCGCTCCTCCCGTCCCTGGTATGAAATGTAGGGTGAGGCAGCCCATACCGATGTCCTTCACCAACAATATGCCCATATTTCAAATTTCGAGATCGCTGACAAGGTACAAAAATACTCTTTGTTGTTGCTCTTTGCTCAAGCTTGCTATACTTTCCGGACTTGACATCTCTTTATTTTTAATGCAGGACTTGCCCTCGATCATGTTCCGCGGGGGCTAGTTTGACCTCCAGCGTTTCTACCTCTACCTCCCTCCGGTCATGAAGTTTCTTCTTGCTTAGGCTGATTTCAGGGATTTCATCTCGTGTCCCACCATGAGAGCTGATTCAGCCTATCCTAGGGCCTTGATTGAGTGCTTTCGTCCTGAGACCATGCCATTTCACATGGCCATGGCGAAGATGACCCCTTACCCGTCGATTAGTCGATGATTATAGGGATTTGGATGGGGGGATCCCAGTGACTAATCTTCACGTGCCTGGTCATGGTTTAATTGATCGAGGATTATCCCACCTCCCAAGATATACATGGCTCTGAGGATTAGTTGTCTTGGCTGACCAATTTGTTTGATGCGAACTAGCTGGTGGATCTAGGACAGTCGGACGCGAATATCTTCATTGAGCTCGAGCATGCCGTGAGTTTGGCTCGCATCTCACTCCTTTTCCTATTGGGAAAGACCCTCTTCGTAAATGCCAGTGACGGTCGAGTCTCACTGTCCCTGCTTAGTCTTATGGGAAACTAGGACAATGTTCATTGATATGACTGGGGCGGGGCTGGATACGCCATGCTGATATCTAGCCTAGCACAAGTCTCAGTTGGGGATTCGAGTTCTGTTTTGGCTTTTGGCCCGCGATCGAGGTAATCATCTGACTCTCTCTTTTTTCCCTTGGTTCATTGGCCAGCCATTTATCTTATTTCTGACGCATCTTTTATGTATACTGCTCCTTTCAGGATTGGGGATATTTGCACTTCAAGCCTAGCCGCCCCCTTTTTCACTTTGATGCATACGCATACCCGCTTAAGTACAATTAGAACAAGAACCGCCGCAGGGATGTCAGTATGAATCACCTGGAGATGGGCCTGAGGTCCTAGTTTGACTTGCTGATCCCAGAGCAGGTACGACTATTTCTCTCTCTTCCTTTTCTGAGTTTCCCCCTTTTGTTATGATATCTATTTGGCTGATTAGATGCTTTTCTGTCTGGGCAGGTCATCTATGACCCTTACATTGGTTCTCCCTTTTGGGATCGAGCTATTGTGGGTTCATCTCACCTTTTCGTTGATCACTGCATCATTTTCTTTTATGGGGACTGGGCCAGGGCATATTACCTGGGAGAGAGAGTGGTACATCAGTTTCGAGATCACTTTATTGTGCCGCAGGCTCCTCCCACGACTGTTCTGATACCTGTGGGTACAGTTGAGGAGCTTACTGTCGGATTTCTCCATCAAGGGGTCCCCATCGATGATCTCCTCATGCCTGGGGGATACCAATTGTGGTATGAGTCCTTACCCTATCGGTCCATCCTTCCCCGTTTCGTACCTGACACCAACTTCCTGGCCTTTGGAGATTCACAATATCAGGTAGTTCTCCCTTCTCTTTTAGATCGGTTTCTTATGGTCTTGATTCAATTTTTATCTCTACTGACTGAAACTTTACTTCTTTTCTCAGTTCGGCCAAGGAGGCGATTCTGATGACAATGATGGGAGGGCAGTAGGTTCTGCTGAGGCTGCGGGTGCTGGTCCTTCAGGTCCCTCTGGAACGATAGTTCGACTACTGAGGTTCAGGGGGCCTTCAGATGCCTTGATGATGCCTTTCTCTTGGCAAGTCGGTCCCCCTCCTGAACTGATTCCTGGGGTAAGTCTTCCTTTTCTGCGTGTTTGCCCCTTTGGTAGAGGCATGCCTGTGTTTACGCCTGTGGCCCCTGTCTAATATCTCTCTTTTTGTGTGTGGAACTATGAATCGGCTATGAACCAGGCCGAGTACTACAGCAATATTTCTGGTCTGCGAGATGTGAAAGTGGTGAGTATCATGCTGATTGGTTTCGATCATTGCCTTACTATCTTTATCTTTCGCTCAATCTTGACTGATGACTTTAGGTATGACCTGTAGCATGTTCGTGAAAAGGAATCACGCTCCCTACTTAGCCGATTTTCTCAAGCGTGGACCCGAGTGGGAGATGTCCGTACATATCAGAGTTCTTCACACCGGTGTAAGAAGCCCAAGGGTACTAATAAGGATTAGGCCATGTTTTTGGATTTTTGAACTTTGAGACGGTTGGGACATATATATATATTTGGATGTTTGGGATTTATGTAAGGGATGATGTGACACTTTATTATTTCTTGGATGGTTTTTCAGTGCATATTAGTGCTTTTTTCTTTTGATTGAATGTTCCATCTCCCTTTGGCTTGCCATAGTGAATCGGATTGCTTGCAGGATGGGCTTGATTTTTACAGAAAGAATGGCCTTTGGGGACACATACTTTGTTAACACTTGACCGCCATTTTCATGTCTATGCGGGTCTTTCTTGCATAGGGAATTGCATGTAAGTTCGATGCAATTAGAAATTTGGATCTCTGTATGTGGTCTAGTATGCTTTTTAAGTAAATGGCAGGAAGTGCAGGCGAGCTGGCTAGGGGATCAGCAAAAACAAACTCCCCCTAACCCTCACCTTTTCTTGTGGGGGGGGGGCATAAGTGGTTTGGCGTGTGTATTACACATGCCAGGCAATTCTAGGAAGAAAAATGGCTTGCGTGTGTGATACACACGCCAGGCATGCCTTGGGATAGAAATGGCTTGGTGTGTGTAATACACACGCTAGGCCAATCCTGGAAAATTTGTTCTGGCATGTGTATTACACATGCCAAGTGCCTTCTGATGAAAATGGGGTTTTTTAAGCCTGAGAATGCTCTCTTTTCCTTTTCTTTTGATCTAGACTTGGTGCTTTTTGCTGCCACTTTTCTCCTTGCTTGCCCAAGGGTGGGTCCATCATCCTACATCGAATTTGTATCTTTGGAAAAAATCTTTGTATGACAATGGACCCGCATTTCGACCCCACCTCTCTTGGAGGTTTTGGGACCGTTATACTTCCCTCTTTGGGCCCGGGGCCCAGTTTTTTAATGAAGTGGCTTGAGAGTTTGAATGAAAGCGAGCTCGTGGATTTGGATTGGCTTGGGTTGACCCCCTCTCATCTTTTCTTGAAGTTCCTCCACTGTGGGACCTTCTTCATGCGGCGACCTCTTTTTGGGAAGTAAGCACCCCGATTTGGGAATCGTGAGTTGATTCCTATGCTTGAGGAGCTCTCCAACCTATCGAGCTTGAAGCTTCATAGAGGCCTCGCCAAAGTAGTGCCAAAACTAGGCTATGCTAAAGCCGCCCATGCAAATTTGGGCTTGAAAAAGGTCGATTATGTGAAAAGTCTCATTGGTGGACCCACCAGGTATTCAGTGAAATTTCGGAGAGAACTTTTTAGCGACGAGAGCTTGCAGAAATTGCTGATTAGAAATATTTATAACGTGAAGGCTTTTGCTCTCTGTCTCATCTCTGAGGTTCTTTTCTATACTGGGGGAGAGAGCTTCTCGCTTGTACTCTGATACATCTTGGCAGAATTAGAGGGGGGCTACTCTGTGATGTATCTGACCTTGGCGGAGCTTTATCGTTGCCTCAACACCTTTGCCTTGGGCAAAGTGGCATGCCTTAGGGGATGCCCGCTTCTATTTCAGGTTTAGCTAGGGGAGCACCTTGCCATTTTGGGGCCTGTGCCTCATTTCTATAAGTCTATGGTGAGGTGACCCGTAGCTTTTTGGGCAGATGCCACATGCTTCCACAAGGAGATGCGCAGGGGCTGAAGCTTTGGTTGGCTGAGGCTGAGTTGGTGTGGAGGCTTCCCTGGTTAGACCGAACTTTCTCGATGGTCCGCTTTAGAGATCATGAGGGCATGACGCTTCTTGGCTTGACCGGCAGCACCTACTATTTCCCATTTCGGGTGCGGCACCAGTTCGATTGCTCTCAGCACGTGCCTTGTGCGGTAAAACCTTCCCTATGCAACTTGATCTTTTCTTGGGGTGCTCTGGGGACATGGATAGGATAGCTGCTCTCTAGGAGATGCGTCAATCGACGCTCATGTGTGATCTAGAGTAGGGGAGTTTGGTTTTATCCTCCCCAGAGTATGACGCTTGGCTGCTATCCGAGAAGTCTTCTATTGGTCACTCGAATCAAGCAGAGAGCAGTGATTTAGGGGGACCTTGGCCGAAGAAGGAGTCGACACTTCGAGCCCACATTGAGCTGCTGACGGATGAGAAGCGAATTCTACAAGAGCATATAGAGAAGCAAAAAATTAGAGCAGAAGTAGCAGAAGCCAGAGCCGAAATAGCTGAGTGTGAGGTCATTCGTCTGGAAGGAGCCTTGAGTGATGCTCTTGGTGCTACCGATGCTTCCCGGAAGTGGTATTGGAGTCTCCATGGTCGCTGGATGACTGAGCGGGATGTTTGGAAGGATGATTTACACCTACCCTGAAGCATGAGTTGGGTCATTGATTCCATCTTGCACATATCTTTTGCATAGATCAAAACCATAGAAAGGGGTATAAGAAACCCTTGTTCAGATACATCCTTTTTGGTGTATATATTTTCTTCATATTTTTGTTGTTTTTGTACTTTTGTAAAAAGGAAAGAAAGGAAGCTAGACATCACACCAATTATTTTTTGGGATGTGGTGTAAGCAGCATACAAGTTTGTAAAAAAAAGGAAGCCTATTATCTTACAAAAAGTGTTGTTCCTACTCTCTTCGATTGATGGATTTCTTTTAAGATGGAAAGTGCATAGTATGGGTAGGTAAATGGGAAAGGGAAATCCGTTATCTTTGACAAAAGTGGTCTCCTTGCCTTGTGGTGGTGCACACAGTGTGGGCCTAAAAATGGAAAAGGGAATCTATTATCTTTGATAAAAGTGGTTTCCTTGCCTTGTGGTGGTGCACACAGTGTGGGCCTAAGAATGGGAATGGGAAATCTATTATCTTTGATAAAAGTGGTCTCCTTGCCTTGTGGTGGTGCACACAGTGTGGGCCTAAGAATGGGAAAGGGAAATCTATTATCTTTAATAAAAGTGGTCTCCTTGCCTTGTGGTGGTGCACACAGTGTGGGCCAAAGAATGGGAGAGGGAAATCTATTATCTTTGATAAAAGTGGTCTCCTTGCCTTGTGGTGGTGCACACAGTGTGGACCTAAGAATGGGAGAGGGAAATCTATTATCTTTGATAAAAGTGATCTCCTTGCCTTATCGTGGTGCACACAGTATGGGCCTAAGAATGGGAAAGGGAAATCTATTATCTTTGATAAAAGTGGTCTCTTTGCTTCTTTTCCCCTTTCCCTCTTTTTTTTTGTTTTGGTCTGATGCCTTAATCACAGGGTGAGATAACGGGTCCCCCTTTGAGCACGATTGAACCCCCTTACGTGGTTAGATCTGGATGAGGATCAACAGTTTTACCAAGGCCGGAACATCTATCCCATTAGATTAAATCGACCTTTTCTCCTTAACCTGGGTTATACGTTTGACTGTGCAATGTTGAAGTCATACTTGGTCCGGGCCTAACTTGATCTAATATGAATGACCCAGTTGGCAACTAGGTAGCAAAGGAGGGTGATCGAAGGATTTCTTCTCATCTTTTCCTTTTTCTCATTTTCTTTTTCTTTTTCAACTTTCTTACTCACAACGCCCAAGGCGGGTTTTCGTCGTGCCCATTCTTGCTCTTTTTTTACCCGTAGCGCCCTCTCGAGTTTTCACCACGTCCATGGGTTTGCGTTTTAACCCCTGGCGCCCTTTTGGATTTTCACCTGGTCTGCACAAACTCCCTCTTTTTACCCGTAGCGCCCTTTCGGGTTTTCACCATGTCCATCATGCTTTGAGCTTGTATATATTTTATTTCCTTTTCTTTTTCTTTATTTTTCAAAGGCCACGACATGGACGTCGACTAAGTCATAGTCGGCTAGATGGAGTTCATGGTTGTCTCAAGGCTTGGCTTGTGCTGACTTAACAAATATTGTGATTGCTCTTAGACCTCGAAGAGGGCTTTTTCTCGAAATGTATCGTGGCCATGGGTAAGGTTAGGACTTTGAAGGCATTCTGGGCTAAAAAAGGTTTCCTTGACTGGGTTCTTGTTACCGTAATACACTTCTTCCTTTGGGGGAGGTTTACTGTACATGCCCCATGATTTTTCTATCTTTTTTCTTTTTCTATTTTTTGTTCTTTCTGCTTTTCAGACAATCTCTTTTTTAGGTTTTGCTTTTTCGATTTTGGGTTTTGAGGATAACTCTTTTTCCTCTTTTTTTTGGTTGGTATATGTACGCACATTTCCTTTTCTTGGGAGGGGGTGGTAAAAAGAAAGGCTAATGGCTCGATGGGTGTAGCAAAAAGGTATGATTTTTAGGGGTGTTTTTCAGGTTACTTGACTTTGAAACGATGGCCTGTTTTGAGGGGTCCTTAAGCAATAATGTATCCGTCTTATCAATGCTTACCTTGTCATAGGAGACTATGAGTAGAACCATCGGACGT
Organism: Chloranthus sessilifolius; assembly: GCA_021018995.1. Classification (NCBI taxonomy): domain Eukaryota; kingdom Viridiplantae; phylum Streptophyta; class Magnoliopsida; order Chloranthales; family Chloranthaceae; genus Chloranthus; species Chloranthus sessilifolius. The sequence continues at coordinate 60,771,512 of CM037587.1, forward strand.
ACCTAGTGTTGATGGGCTCAGGAAAGTGATCTCCGTCCATGGTGGTGAGGTGGATTGCATATATTATGAGCACTTCTCGGATGATGTCTTGAATTTCCCTCTTCAATTAGCGTGGAGGGATGGAAAGATCTTCTTGAGTACAGTGTCTCCTACCTTCATATCTCGATCGCGAACACGTTTGCTGTAAGCGCGTGCGATTCACCCTTGATAAACTTGGGTATGACACAAGGCCCCCAAGGCCAGGAGCCTTTTCTCGTCTAGCAGGTTCAGCTGCTCAAAGCAGTACCTTTCCCTTTTTGCTTTAGGCAAGCCTGATTCCATGAGTATACAGAGTGAGGATACCTCAACTTCTACTGGAAGAATGACCTCAGTTCCATACACAAGGGAGAATAGTGTTGCCCCTATAGCGGTACGAATCGATGTCCTGTAGGCCCATAATGCAAACGGCAACATTTGGCTCCAATCTCGATAAGTGATGACCATTTTCTCAAGGATGCGGATGATTGTTTTGTGAGCAGCTTTCATGGCTCTATTGGTTTGCTGTCGATATGGCGACGAACAATGGTGCTTGATCTTGTATTGCTCGCAGAAGGCCTTGATGAGCTTGTTCGCGAAGTTGGTGCCATTATCGGTGATGATGTCCTTGGGTACATCGAAGCGACAGACAATATTATTCTTGATGAATTTTTTGATATGCTGGGCCGTGATGTTGGCTTAGGATGTTTCCTCTACCCATTTGGTGAAGTATTCGATGGCGACCAGGATGAATTGATGTCTATTGGAAGCCTTTGTATTAACCTTCCCGACAACATCGAGGCCCCAGGTGGCAAATGGCCATGGAGTGGTCATGCTGTGTAGGCAGGAGCATGTATCAGACTAGAGTGTTTTTGACATTTGTAGCACTTCCGAATGTGTTTTCAACAATCATATTCCATGGTTGTCCAGAAGTACCCCTGCCGTATAATCTTCTTAGTGAGCACGTGTCCGTTGATGTGGGCACCGCATACTCCCTCGTGGATTTGTTTTATGATGTTGGCTGCCTCACTTTCAGTTAAGCATCTGAGCAGGATATTGTTATACGATCGCTTATAGAGACACTCACTGCAGATGACGTAATTTGCAGCCAAGCGATGGATGGTTCACCTATCCGTTCTGGATGCATCCTAAGGGAATGTTTAAGTCTCGAGGAAGTTCTTGATGTCTGATAACCATGGCGGCTCATCAATAGGCTTTATGGGTTCCTCAATCTGGAGGCAGAAGGTAGGCTCATTCCTCTGTTCAATCATGATCGGCTTCATCACAACACCATATGGGATTTCTACCATTGATTCCAAAGTTGCTAATGCATTGGCGAAGCGATTCCTTATTCGCGGGACATATGAGAATGTAACATCCTTAAAGCATGCTATCAGATCTTCGAGGTGCTCATGGTAGGGGATTAGCTTCTCGTCCTTCATCTTCCACTCGTCGTTTGTCTGACATATGACCAACTGAGAGTCGCTAAAAACTCTGAGATGAATTACATTCAGGTCCAATGCCGCTTGTAGGCTAGCTGTGCAGGCTTCGTACTCGGCCATATTGTTGGTGCAGGGGAAATTGAGTTTGATGGAAACCGATATGTGTGATCATTTTGGCGAGATTAGAATAGCGTCGACTCCCTGACCCTCAGCATTTGCTGCGCCGTCGAAGTGCATCACCCAGGATTCTTTCATCTCTTCGGTATTGTCCTCTGTCATAAATAAGATATCCTCATTTGGGAACTCAGTTCTCAAAGGCTCATAATCAGGTAAGGGACTGTCGGCAAGATGATCGGCTAGTGCTTGCCCTTTGATTGACTTCTGAGTGACATATGTGATGTCAAATTCGGATAAGAGTTGCCAACATGCAGTCCGCCCAGTGAGAGCTAGCTTTTCGAACAAGTACTTTAACAGATCCATTCGTGCTAGCAGTAGAACAGCTTGATATAACAAGTAGTGGCGGAGCCTCTGTATAGCCCATACGAGAGCCAGGCATGCTTTCTCCATATAAGAATAGTGTGTCTCGTAATCAATAAATTTCTTGCTGAGATAGTAGATGGCCTGCACCCTTCTTCCTGTTTCATCATGCTGCCATAGGACACATCCCATCAAAACTTCCGTTGTGGAGAGATATATTAGGAGTGGTCTCCCTGGCTTGGGCGGTACTAAAACTGGCAGGTTGAGAAGATATCCCTTGATTTTATCAAATGCCGCCTGACAGTCGTCGTTCCATTCAACGGGTGAATCTTTCCTCAGTAGTTTGAAAATCGACGTACAGATAGGAGTGATTTGGGCGATGAACCAGCTGATATACTGTATCCTGCCCAAGAATCCTCTAACCTCTTTCTCGATAGATGGTGGCGGCATTTCTGTGATGGCTTTTACTTTGATTGGGTTAACCTCGATACCTCTCCTGCTGACAATGAAGCCTAATAGTTTCCCTAACATGGCACCGAATCTGCATTTATGAGGATTTAGATGAAGCCTGTATTTTCTCAACCTCTCAAACAGATTTTGGAGGTTTATCAGATGGTCACTTCTCTTTGCTAACTTGGTGATCATGTCGTCGACATACACCTCTATTTCTCGATGCATCATGTCATGGAATAGCACTGTCATTACTCTCTGGTAGGTTGTGCTGGCATTTTTTAATCTGAATGGCATGACTCGGAAGTTAAAAGTTGTCCAGGGAGTGATGAATGTTGTCTTCTCTTGGTCTGCTTCTACCATCTCGATTTGATTGTACCCGAAAAACCCATCCATAAATGAGAGCATCCCGTGCTTAGTAGTGTTATCGACCAAGATGTCGATGTGTGGCAATGGAAAGTCGTCCTTTGGGCTCGCCTTGTTTAAGTTTCAGAAATCAATGCACATGCAGACCTTTTCATCCTTCTGTGGCACTAGGACGATGTTCGCTAGCCACTGAGGGTACTTGGAAATCATGATAAATCCTGCGTCGTATTGTTTAATGACCTCGTCCTTTACTTTCAACATCCACTCTGGTCAAAGTCACTCAACTTTTGCTTGACTGGCTTGATATCAGGGTTGAGTGGCAACTCATACTCGACCAAATCAGTGTCTAAACCAGGCATGTCTTCGTATGACCATGCAAAAATGTTATGGTATGATCAAAGGAAATCAATCAGGCTTTTTCTTTCTTCGGAAGACAGCGCCGTTTCGATCTTGGTAATTCTAGAAGTCTCCTTGGTCCCTAGATTGACGTCCTCGATTTCTTCAATGATAGGGGTAGGACCATGCTCAAAGTCAGGAAACCGTTCAAGGAGTTCATTGGGAAGCTCCTCAGTGGGGATCTCCTTGTCCAAACTCGTGACTCCTACCTCTTCTTGTATTTCTACAGGAAAGGGGTCGATTTCATGTGGGACGGGCTTTTTTATAAAGGCATCATTTTCTTTGACTTTACGAGGAATTTTAAAAGACAATATTTTTCAATTTTGCATTTTTCCTATGTTTTTGGAATTTTTGTTTTCTCTAGAAATGGGCTCTTGGCAAAGTGAGTCCCTATATATACATAGTATTGCCTGCCAAGGGCTTATCTCACTTTTTATAGGCTATTTTTTTTTAGAAAACGGGTACTAAATTTCAGGCCACTCGCCGCTTCCAGGGTTTGGAACATAGATGCCCAATTTCATACCTGTGGTGTCGCTCCTTTACCTGTTTGGATGGAGGGAGTTGGCTGATGTGATTCCTCAGAGTCAGCCTCCATCATGTTAATCCTGGGTTCGTTTGAAATTATGTCCTCAAACATTAGCAAAGTCCTATGGTGGTTTACCATAAGGGCGAATTGGGTAGATATGGAAAACTTTTTCTCAAAAAGGGACAGAGCGGCTAAGTCTATTTCAAGGTTCGGAGGGATAATTTGGAGATTGGTGGGGTGGGCTGGGGTTGCTGGCTTATGCGGGCTTAACTGTGTTGCCCCATTTCGATCAATCTTCACAATCCCTGTGCTCACGAAGGTGTCCCGAATGTGAGGTCTAGGATGGATTTCTTTTTCTAGGTTCATCCCCTTGGCTTTTGTTGCAGCGATGGCTCGGGCCTTTTCCTTAGCCTCTCACACTTTTTCTTCTGTGGGCTTGTAACCTAGCCCAAATCTGACTTGCTACCCCCTTTTACCTTGACGGGCTCTCTCCTGCCTTGTAACTGGGGTCCCAACCCCTTTCCTTTCTGATAGCCCCATTTATGGAGCATGGCCACGACTACGACCATTCCGCCTCTGGTTTTCAGGGTGATACTTTCTGGGGGCTCCGGGGCTACAACTAACACCTCGTATTCAAAGCTGTGGAGGTCAGTATCTTCGGTTGTGTGCGGTATATCCAGCATTTTGGGGTTCTTGATGCTGTGTGTGGCCTTCTCACTTTCATCATGCCCTTCACCTATGATGGTGATGATCTTTTGTCTAGACAAGAACTTGAGCTTCTAATGCAATGTTGAAGGTATTCCGACCTCATGTAACCAGGGGCGCCCTAATAACAGGTTGAAGGAGGACTTGATGTCCATTACTTGGAAAGGTATGGAAAAGGTCATTGGCCCAATTACGAGCTCAAGGTCAACTTCTCCCATTATATCTCTTCTCGTATTATCAAAACCTCTGGCTCTGGTTTTTGTCGGTCTCAACATGCAAGGATCTACCCCTATTTTGGTAGTTGTTCTCAGAGGGCATATATTTAGAGCAGACCCATTGTCAATTAATACTAATGAGATTATCATGTTTCTAGATTCTACAGTGATATTGAGGGACTTGGAATGATTATTTCCCTCTTTTGGTAAATCAGCAATTGAAAAAGAGATGGCATTGGGAGCCATCACCTGCCTGATTATCTGCCCGACTTCATCCGGGCTTACTTGAAGAGATACATGTGCATTTTTTAATGCCCCCATTAGAGCTTGGAAATGAAGTGGGGATGTCATTAACAGGAGTATGTGCTTTCAGCTGAGTCTTAAGTATGTGCTCTCGGCTCATCTTTTCAAATGGTTTTACATCAGTAGTATCCTTCTTCCCTTCTGGTCGGGTTGGTGCTAGTGCTGGTGTGTCTGGTTACTTGGAGATCTAATAAGACTGGGTGACAAAGTCAATTGCCCCCTATTTGCTGCTGTTGGCATTGACGTTTGTCTGTTCGTAACTGAGCGAGACTTGGTGAGGATCATAAGTTAGTCTCGGGATCTGGAACGGAATGACTGTCGATATTTGATGTGCTTATACTGATTGCTTGGAAAAGGTGAGCAATACCTGGTTAACCTCTATAAGCGACGGGCGGGTGGAAGAGGTGGGTCAAATGGGATTGGCGAGGATTGTGGGTGACTGTGATGGGGGTGATGTGACGTGGGTGGGCCATTGATAACTAATGGGTGATGGCGAGGGATGGGGGGCACAATTGGCTATTGGGTAGTTGGTAGGGGTGGCCGTGTACAGTCGGTAGGAATTAATTTATACATAATTGACAAGAGCTGGCAATAGGAAATATGCCCTAAGATCTAAGGGTTCCGCTTGTGGCGTGGGGTTAGGAAAATAATTAGCCAAATTCAAAGGCTCAATTACCCCAATGCTTCTATCTTCTTGATTTCTCTGCAGCAGCGCAATAAAATTTTCCTGGTCGCGGATGTAATCTGACTGGTCAAATTCCAACTCTTCATCATCCTCTTTTACCATGCTGACAATGGGTCTTAAACTCGCCCCTCCGGGAGGGTATGGGGGTAGTGACACCTGGTGTATGTTGGCATGCTGGTGGCTTGGGGGAGTTCTGATAGAATGATTTTACCAACCTCTATCAAATCTTGTATCGTGTGTTTCAAAGGGAAATAACGATTAGTTGGGTGGCCCGGTCCTTGGTGGAAGTTGCAATGAGTGTTAGGATCATAATTTCTCGAGATCGGATTCGGCGGGGGTCGTGGCTGGAGTGCTGTGACCAGACCTTTCTCAATTAACAGAGGTAACAAAATGTTCGGTGACTGCCCCAAGGGCGTAAAGACTTGATCAAAGCGGGCTTTTCTCTATTCTGGTGTCATCTATGTCCCTTGGCCATTTCTGATTCTCTGCATTGGCTCACTTCTAGTTGGGGTTGGCTGGTCTACCCTGAATTGGAAGGGAATTGTGCTGACATTGGGTTGCATATTATCGACTATTTGTACATCCATCTCAGTTCTTCTTTTGTTTCTTTGATCAGCAAATCTCCGGACATGGCTGTTAGCTATTTTATTCAATCGGCCTTCTCTTATCGCACCTTTGCAGCGATTGGCATTCCTAACCAAATCAGTAAAACTAGATTATTGTTGGTATACTAGGAAGTCTGAAATGACTGGCAGAGTGTTCTTTGAGATCATTTCGATCTACTCATCGTCGGGTATCCGGTTCTTGACCTGAGACGCCAGTGCCCTCCATCGCCCTAAGTAATCACTGAATGCTTCATCGGGCTTTTACTTTAATCGAGCTAGATCAGATTTCCTAGGTTCAATGTCTATGTTATAGACATACTATTCTTGGAACAGGTGGGTCAGGTCCTTCCACGTTTTAATCATGGAAGGTTCTAAAGATGTGAACCACCTTAAAGTTGGACCCATAAGGCTCTTGTGAAAAACTTTTATGAGTAGATGATTATCTCCCCCATATTGGCACATTTCCCCACAGTAGGACTTGAGATGTGCAATGGGGTTCCCCATGCCATTATATTTATCGAAGACTGGCACTTTAAATTTCAAGGGTAAGGGGATTTAAGAGAAAAGGCATAAATAAAAAAAGTCTGTGGCTTGGATCTCAGCTCCACCCATCTTCATTAACTGCTTCTGGACCTTGTTCAGTTGTTCTTTCTGCTGCTCGGACTCTTTAGATGGTGGGGCTGCTTTTCAATGATCGGCCTTGATTCGCTTTGTGCTGCCGGGGGGGGGGTGATTATGGGTGGAGGATTGATGCTGGTGAGTGCCCTGGCATAGGCTTCGCTATTCCTGATCTCATCTTCCTTTTATTGCTAGTCTACATATGGTGTAGTGAGGGTGAGATTTTCCTGTTGGTGGTGAATGGACTGAATGGGGGTTGGGTGGGGCAAATGTATATGAGGGAAATTTTGCGGGGTGATAGGATGAGTGGAAGTTGAATTTTGGGGTGGGGCCTGATGAGGCCATTGTAGGGGAATGTTTGGTAGTGACTTTGAGGTGCATGATGAGCGAATTGAGGTTGATGAAGGGTGGGTGTCAAGTTCCCGCCTTGGGCCGGATAGGAGGGTTGAGGGAATTGTGAAGGGTATGGGTATGAGGACCCAAGGTTTGGGCCTTGTTGGGCTTGGGTATGAGGTATGGAGCTTGAGTGGGTTTGGGCCATAAGGCCTTTGGAGGTCTAACCCGTTGGGCTTTGTTGGGTTTGGGCCATAAGGCCTTGGTGGGTTTGGCCCATTTGGCCTTGATGGGTCTGGCCTATTGGGCCTTGATGGGTTTGATCCATTGAGCCTTGATGGGTCTAGCCCACTAGGCCTTGAGCTCCATTCCAATGGTCCCATGGTGGGTGAGGGCCCTGAATGGTATGGATGATAGGGGTTGGGCCATTAGGCCTTGGTGGGTTTGAGGTAGAGCAGCATGGAGACTTGGGAGTGTGCATGATGGATTGGAAGATACGTGGTGAGGATGAGGGGAGATGTTTTGGGAGGCCTTCCAATTAGTATAGGCCCAGACCATCTCATCCATCATTTCCATTGGAGAGGGATTGGATGGAGGTGGTATATATGAGGGAATGTGGGTTATGGATGAAGTGGGTGTGTGGGAAAAATCGGGCATGGCTCGGTAAAATTGGGCATGACCTGGGTAGATGGGGGGATATGTGGTGGATTGGAGAAACTGGGTGTGGCATGGGAAAATGCGGGTGGATTGGGTATATGTTGGGAGGATGAAAAATGCGGCATGGTGGTAAAGGTGGGAAACCGGGTCGAGTTTTGGGTGGATGTGGATGAAGGATGGGATGGATTTGGAATGGCCATGGATGGGGAAATGGGCACGGTTTGAGCAAATGAGGGGGAATGGGGTGTCAGATTTTGGGTGGTTTGAGCAGTGGTTGATGGGAAAATGGGTGCACTGAAAGGTCCGGTGACGGAAAATGCGGATTGGGTGAGGGGGATGGAGGTAAAAATCTCTTCTGCATGAGAATGAGTTGGGGAATGTGGCAGGGATGAATTGGAATCAGTGTATGCCAAATCCACTGCCCACGACATGGCTTGGTGACGGGTGGGGTACGGGTGCCTCGGATAGGGCTCGTAAAGTTTCCTTCTTCCCCTACAGGATGACGAAGGGTAAGACGATGCCGTTGTGCCGGCACCGCGAAGATTTTTCCTTTTCGATTTTTTTTTGGTTTATTTGAAAATTTTGTAAGTGGATCTTTACAATGAAGGATTTCAGGGCCCTTGAATTCCCATTTCAGGTAGTGTTTGTACCCTAAATAAATCCTACCATGGGATCTCAATGTGCTTCAGAAAAGTCAAAGGGGAACCCCTTGATCTATTGAAGGCACGGGAACCAACGCAAACAATTCGATCCCTTGGAGCGAGTCAATAAGAAGTTACCCTCTTTTGACCAATGGGGGCATATTGGGTGTAGGACAGTGCGGGACCTAATCAGAGGTGCTAAACCACTAACAAGCCTCAGACTCGGGCTGTACTACTCAGGTTAGGCTTGGCGTGTGTATTACACGAGTGAGGCCAAATCTGGTCAAACTAAGCTTGGTGTGTGTATTTCATGCGCCAATGCAAATATGGGGAAATCTAAGCTTGGCATGTGTAATATACACGCCAATGTAAATCTGGGAAAAAGTGGTTTGGCGTGTATTTTACATACGCCAGGCATAAACAGTGGGGGTAAATAATCTTGACAGCAAACCAACAAGCCCGAATTCAGTCTATTTTTTTAGTTTTCTGGAAGCGATGATTCTGGAGATTGATTTCTCAGTTGCAGCAGGTCTCTCCTCACAGAATCTTAGGGATACAAGGTCGATTCAGGACTACTAACACTCTCCCTTAAGGGTTTTAAGCTTCATAACATGATAGGTTACCCACCCTATATACCTTCGGCGTAAGCGCCTTCTCAGATACTTGGTGGGGTGGTTCTTTTTTGGATTATCACCACTAGGGGCTGCCGCCATACTTAGAACCGGGATATTTATATCTTTGCCTAAGATTCCCAACCCTTGAAAAATCTACCCTCGTAAAACTCTAATTAAGTCCCCCTCTTGGTTCAATTTTAATTTCAGATTTTAAGGGAGTTTTCTTTAAGGTCAAAAAATGGGTGGTGATTGTCCCGTGCCGCCTCTACGAGCCGGCATCCACTGATGAAATATGATTGCGGAAATGTAAAAGCTCACGCAACCCTGCCAAATGGCTAAGGCATGTAAAAAGTACAAGTAAGCCCGCCAATCGGCTAAGGCATGTAAATGATAGAAAATAAAGGGAATATAAAGACGATGCTCAAGTAGGCCTGCCAATCAGCTAAGGCACGTAAATGATGGGAAAGTAGGGGTAAGTAAAAGCAAGACTGAATCGTAGGGGTGAGTGGAACAAAGAAAATAAATGAAAATAAGAAGAAACACAAGCAAATGTTAGTAAAGAAAAATAAAAAGGCCAACTTTCAAGGGGAAGCTCTACTAGCTACTCCCCAGCAGGGTCACCATCTGTGCAACTGTGGATTTTTATCAAATCCGTCGTGACGATGGGCTCTTACGAAAAATATAGAGTCTCCACCCGGAGCTTTTGGAGTCCCGGGAAACTTCAAATCAATATTGAATGCACCAAAGTGCTAATATGGCACTTATTCATCGGTCGACGCCAAAGGCTCTTAGGTAGGGGGGCTTCGGTTATCGATAGGGAAGGTATTAGGCACCCGATCAACCCACTCAAAAGCGGTGTCTATTTATGGCCAAAATAAATAAAAAACATAAGAAAGAAAAGAGCACTTCCTCTTACCCTAAGGCACTTTGACCATATTTGTGTCCCTCGGCCACTACCAAGATTTCGGCGGCGTAACGGCACAAATTCAAGGGTAGAGCAAAATCTACTAAGGTAGAGGAGTAGAGGAGAGAGCTGGAGCTCTTGGGTCCTTGTTGCACCGTTGTGGACCTCTGCGTAGGTGCACTTGGTGGGCCTCTGATGGCTTGAATGCTCTAAGGATGGGTTCTAGCTTCTAGGGCTTGATGGCTAAGAGGTAGGAGAAGAGAGCTAGGGAGTAGTTCTCACTTAAACTAAGGGATCTTTGATAGAAAATGGGGTCTCAAGGGGGTTTTAGAATTTTGGAATTTGTATGGGAATGGTGCACCAAAGGGGGAAAGGAAGCTCTTAATCTTTTCTCTCTTTGGAAATTTTTTTCAAGCCTTTGTAAAGGGAGGGGTGCCTCTCTATTTATAGGAAAAAGGTAGGTTAGGAGGGTACTTAAGTGCTAATTAGGGTTAGCAATTAGGTAATCTTCTAATCTAAGGTTTCCTAAGATTTTGAGAGCTTGGAAAAGTGGGCAATGGGCTTCCATGGTAGATGATAGGGTGAGGTCTCAAATGACTAGAGGGTTGCAAATAGGGTAATAGTGGGTGCAACAGTCCTAATGAAACCTACCCTAAACATTGAGATGGTCAACAAATCAAACCCCAAAAGTAGAATTCGAGTAAAAACCCACAGTTACTGTAGCTAAGCCTGGCGTGTGTATTACCCACGCCAAGCATGGCTACAGTATCTGGAAGTCTAGAGCCCGCATGGGGATTAGCCATGCTTGGCGTGTGTAATACACATGCCAAGTATGCATAGATCCTTGTGAGGTTCTCGCGTGGTTCAATGCATGCCTCGCGAGGTTCAAACAATGCCTATTTTTTTCCCAAACTTCAAATTGTTGTAACTTTTGATATACAACCCGGATTGAGGTGATTCTTGACTTGTTGGAATGCTGGGGACCTGTACTTTTTAATGATATAAGATTTAGTCTTATTAGAGGTTCCAGCCATCCCTAGTACATCTCTCTCCAACCATTTCCCGAGAGGGTTAATTAAGCGTTTGAAGAGGTTTCTACAGGTTGGGGGTAATTCCTAAGGGTCTGGCAAGGCTCCTAAGGGTATGGGAGATGCCATCGGAAGCTCAGGGGTGTGCCTCTTTTGAAGTATGTTTCGATCGGGCCTTGGGCCAAATTTGGGAGTCTACACGATGGATCTGCTCAGTGACGTCTCTGAAGCCACGTTTTCCAAAATTTTACCGAATTAATCTTAAGTTAAAATCCCAAAATTTAAAAAACCTCTATCTATCAAACTATCACTTCCTCACATAACTCTAATTCATTCTTTCCCTTGAGAAACTAAACACTGAGTATACTCAACTTTGATAAATCATAAATGTCCACTGGAAAGGGACCCCTAACGTGTCGTTGGTGTGAGCAATGATGCGCCCGGTCTGACATGATCTGTGAAAGCCTTCACTATCATATTACATTGTATTATCTGATCACTTTACCTTATTTCTAGACATTCCTATGACACCACTCATACCTCGTTTGTGTCAATTTCCCTTCATTTGACTGTGATATGTAGCAGGTGACGATATCCGATGGGATGGGATATGCACACATGGTTGAGGATACACCTCTCGATTGTTACAATATGGATCGTGAATGCCTCCCTTTAGCTTGCATTGATAGATAAGAAAGCCAAGCATTTTATGTTAGCTCCTTGGTTCACACTTGCGATCTCTCAAGGAGATGAGAAGGCACCCTAAAAGGGGGGTATCTACTTCTTCAACTCATTCTTGTTCTCCAAGAATGCGCCGAAGAGGGGCATCTGTAGACATCCCATTTTCGCCTTCTCAGAGTATACAAATCGGTTTGATCAACCTTTGACCTTGCCCACGACCCCCAAAAAGGAATCAATCCTCTCCAAAGGTCTTAGAACCCCTCAAAACTCCATTCGGGACTCATACGCTGCATAGACAATGTATAGGGGAGTACTAGGTTGAAATCTCAATCCATAGAATCGAACCCGACCCAACTAGGGAGGTTCTTCAATTTTGCACAATCACCCACGCACGTAATTGATTGCACGCATGAATTCATGTACATAATTGTTCCAAATTAGACTAGGGTACACCTTTCGTAGACCGCCTGAAGACCTGAATTATGCGCCTGCCCCTAAGCGCTCAATTCAATTACGCACACCACTGGATGCGTGTAATTGGTCCAAATTAGACCAAGTCTTTTAATCACAAGACCCCCCGAATTCCCCGATCACGCGCAAAGATCCATGCACATAATTGGATTATGCGCATGAATCCATGTGCGTAATTAGTTCCAAGTGAACTGGAACTAGGACATCGACTGAGCCAGTCAGCCGGTCATTCCCCAGTCGCTTACCGACTTTCAAGGAGTTACGCACTTGGAACCATGACGGAATTTAATTCCATGCAAGGCTTTATGCGTGTAATTGGTTAATTACACACGTGCCCCTATGCGTAAAATTAGCCCGATACCTATAAATAGATCCCCCACCCAGCGACCAAATTCACACAATTCACTAGTATTTCTTCTCTTTCTGAAGCTTCTCTCTTTTAGAAAATTTGACGTTCTCTCTAGGGCTTCCAAAGAAAGGGGTTGAGTTGCTTTCTAGGCTTCTAGAATTACAGACTCTTCTCTAAGAGTCCCAAGTAGCTTTAATTCTTGAAGGAGTATCAAAGGAGAAGTGCTTAGCCTTAGATCCCTTAGGAAACCCCTACCCAAATTCTTAGCCTAGAGCTAATTAGGTCCCCTAACTTCTTCCAGTTTTAGCCTTAGCCACCCGATTTGCTCACGGGAGCTTACGGAGAGTACCCGGGAACGGGGCTGATCCTCCTTAGCATAGCGGTCCACTCCCCTCTTTTTTTAGATAGGTTTAGCAAGAATAGGAAACTAAACTAGATAGACGTTAGGCTACCCATAGCTGCTAAAGTTGGTCGGCCGACGTTCAGTAAAGGAGTCAACCTGCATCTTGTAAAGCGTGATCAGTGACGTGTTACAGCGTTGATAAATATTTGCAGTTGGCCATCGCTTCAACCCATGTACTCTCTGTTTAAAATTCACCTTTTCCTTTTCAGTATTTAATATTTCTCAGTTTATTATTCTATCGCCTTTCGCCAGAGTCCACGTGGACCGAATTGGGCCACTTATTCTGGGGACCGAAAGAGACCTAGAAAAAGTGCGTACCAACACCTACGCCTAAAATTGTTTCTTGTTTTGAATTAGATGATGGATATTATTTTCCGTCCAAATCTTCCATACAGTAGATATTGAGATCATGGGTGTACCATTAGGCAGATAGTATTTGATTCCATGTGGCTAACATCCCAAAACATGTACTAAAAATCATGTTTGGGTCACATCATTTTCAGATCACGTTTTGGGATGTCTCTCACGTGGAATAAAAAATTGACCATTTGATGATACGACCATAGTCTTAAGTGTTGCGCAGAAGGTCTCAAATTAACCAACGATCTCACAATAAACGATCAAATAAGAATGTAAAAAAAAAAAGAAAATCAAACACAATCACACAAGAGACAATATTTACGTGGTTTGATAATTTGCCTCTGTCCACGGGCAACGATGATTCACTATACTGATGATTCCAAAAGAATACAAGAACACTCAAGCCTCACCAAACCACTCTACAAAACCCTACAATGATATCTCAGCTCACTTAATTCATCCAAGAGCTTTTTCCCTTATATAGAAGATCTAAATCCTACTTCTAATCTAAGATAAACTAGCTTTATAAAGCCTAAAATAATATTTATCCACCTGGCTCTAAGCTTCACCATGTACTCTTTCCTCCAATCATTGTTAAACTTGTATCACCGCTGCCACCAACACGCCGAGGGCACTCAAACTAGCTGAACATTGATCAAATCTAAATCATGTTTAGACTTGACCATCAGTACCACCTTTGTCATCATATCTGTGAGATTGTCCTTCGTATTCACATTCTGTAAAGATATCTCGTCATCTTCGATTACTTCCTGTATGAAGTGATATCGTATATCAATGTGCTTTGTACGAGCATGACATACATGATTCTTTGTTAAGTAAATAGCACTCTAGCTATCGCAGAATACATCAAAACTTTCTTGTGCAATCTCCAAATCACCAAATAAGCCCTGAAGCCACAATACTTCTTTCACTGCCTCTATTACTGTCATATACCATGCCTTCATACTAGACAAAGCCATTGTATCTTGTAACATTGACCTCTAGCTAATCAGATCACCTGATAGTGTAAACACATATCCCGTTATAGATCGACACTTATCCAAATCACCCGTGTAATATGAATCAACGTAACCACATAACTGATGATCTATACCACTATGAAAAGCCAACTCAACATCCATAACACTACATATGTACCTTATAATCCATTTCACCGCCTGCCAATACTCCTTACTTAAATTAGCCATATACCTGCTAACCACACTAACAACTTTTGTAATATTCGGTCGTGTGCACACCATAGTGTATATCAAGCTACCAACCGCACTCTCATAGGGAACATGAGTCATGTACTCATGCTCCTCACTCGTAGTAGGCAACATGCTAGCTAAAAGAAGAAAGTGAGCTACCAATGGAGTACTCACCACCTTTGAGTTCTCTGTCCCATACCGTGAGAGTACTTTCTCCAAATAACTCTTCTGTGTCAGACTCAACTGCCCTTTCTTTCTATCTCTCTGAATCTTCATCCTAAGAATTTTTCTCGTTGTGCTAAGGTCCTTCATCTCAAACTCCATGCCAAGTTTAGATTTCAACTTGTTGATCTCCACCATGCTCTTTACAACTATGAGCATGTCATCAACATACAAGAGAAGATAAATATACGAGCCATTTGCTAGCCTCTTAAAGTAAACACAGTTGTCATATTCACTTCGAATATAATTTTGACTCATCATGAACATGCCAAACCTCTTGTGCCACTGTCTTAGAGACTGTTTTAACCCGTACAATGACTTCTTTAGTTTGCACACTAACAACTCTTCTCCAGGAGAGTTGAATCCTTTGGGTTGGTTCATATAAATTTCCTCCTCTAAATCAACATATAGATATACCATTTTCTCATCGAGTTGCTCCAACTCTAAGTCCAACTATACAATAATTGATAAAAAATTCGGATTGAAGTGTGTTTTACAATCGGTGAAAATACCTCATTACAATCAATACATTCCTTTTGTGCATAGCCCTTTGCTACCAATTGTGCCTTGTGCCTTGTATCACTACTTTTCAGAGAACCCTCTTTATTCTTATAAACTCACTTGGATCTATTCGCGCTCTTACCCTTAGGTAGCTCTAGCATATGCGATCATATCCTCATAATCACAGTAAATTGGTGCTCTAGCATTCCTTTTTGGTCTCTCAGGTCTCTCACCTACTAAGGATTGCTCTAGCTCCCCCTCAACTCTTTCTTCACTTAAAATTTCTATACATTTTTCTGATGTAGTACTTGTAGGAGTTTAACTCCACCTCAAACTGATCTTCTGCTACCTCTCCAATTTTCATGCTATGTTTACTTGATGTTCATTGTGCGACCGTGGATCCTCTCGAACCCGTCGCGGCGATGCGCTTGCCTAGGATAAAATGTAGAGTTGCCACCCGGAGCTTTTGGTGACCCGGGAAACCTTCAAATCGATATTTTGAGCACCGAAGTGCTAAATATGACTCTGATTTACCGGTCTTTGCCAAAGGCTCTAGGGTAGGGGCTTCGGTTATCGATCGGGAAGGGTTTAGGCACCCGATCAACCCGCACGTAGTGGTCTCTATCTATGGCCAAAATGAAAATAAAAAGGGCGGAGTTTCTCCTTGCCCGAAGGCAATACGGTCCTATCAAGCTTTGAGCCAAACCGAAATTTCGGCGGCGTAACGGCTTGAATCCTTGGACGGAGGAGACACCAAGAAGGTAGAGGAAGAGAGGGGTGAGCCGGAGCTCACAGGCCCTTGTTGCACCGTGAAAGATCTTCACTTTGGCGTGCTTCCGATGGCTTAAATGGTGTGAAAATGTGTTCTAATGCTAGGATTCAATAAAGTAGGGGTGTAGAGTGAAGCTAGACGCTAGGCTTTAGCTAAAGGGAGTGATCTAATGGTGGAAATGGATTGGAAAAGATGAACTAAGCTTGCTAGAATTCTGGGAAATGAGTGCACTTTCTCTCACTAGGGTTCTCTCTTGGGCTCCAAATCTTTAACCTCCAATTTCTTCCAACCCTTAAGGAAGAGGGAGGCCTCTCTATTTATAGAGAAGGGATGGGTTAGGGGCTTACTTAAGAGCTAATTGGTTTAGCAATTAGGTAATCCCCCATCTAAGGTTTTTTTGGGTTTTCAAGGTCCTAGGGTTTTGGGAAACTAGTTTCAATGGCGGATGATGGGGTGAGACCATGGGTGACTTAAGGGTTGCCAATAAGCTCAAAGGGGGTGCAACCAATCTCAAGACACCCACCTCAACCCAGGGGATGGTCAAAGGGTCAAACTAGATGGAGGAAATTAGAGCTACTGATGACAGTTACTGTAGCTAAGCTGGGCGTATATATTATATATGCCCAGTTTAGGAACAGTAATTTTCACCAAAATCAGGGGAGTTTTGAGAAGATGAAACCCGTGGTGGGCCCCACCTATACTGGGCATACATATTATATACGCCCGGCCAAATTTTCCCCTAAAATAGGTAGGCGTATATAATATATACGCCTGAACAATCTGGGGTAAAAATGACTGGGCGTATGTAATATCTACGCCTGCGCAAAATTCATGATTTTATGTGAAACTTAAAACGGCCATAACTTTTGAACCGTAGCTCCAAATTGGGTGATCGTTGGCTTGTTGGAAAGCTGGAGAAGCCCTCTTTCTAATGGTATATGGCTCATCCATGGTACTGGTCTGTGTGAAATTATATAGCTCTCCTCCCTTCAATCGCCAGAGGGGTTTAAGTTAGGTTTGGGAAGGGATTCTAGGGTGTAGGGGTGACTTCTAAGGATTGGGGGAATGGCTCTAAAGGTCTTAGGGTGATTCCTACTAGTCTAGGTAGGTTCCTAAGGGTTCAGGGGGGTGCCATCGAAAGCACATGGGTACATCTCTCCCGAAGTACAAATTGATCGGGCCTTGGGCCGAATTTGGGTGTCTACAGATGCCCCTCTTTGGTATTCGATCACTAATGATCGGATGCCAAAGACAAGAGACATCCGAAGAGGTCCAAGGCACGTTTGATGGGTCCGCCTGGTTCAACTCAATTCTCAAACATTCATGGGGATGGTGAGTGTACGTAAGCCCTCTCATTTCGAGATATCGTCCGTACCTCAAAGCTAACAGTCCCCAAGCGCATTGCGACATTACTGGGCATAACTGTGATGATCACAAAAAGTGTAAGCCCGCTAGCCGAGATATCATCCACTTCCTGAGGGAAATTATAGATTTGTGATGTTTGAGTATTAATCTGAACTAGACAGCTCCATGAAATGGGATGATCGATCTATGCTTCGGAATTGATGCGAAGCATACAAAGCGAAGACCTTCAAACTGTGTCCAATCCTATGGAATGTCGACAGCTCCATTGGATTGGGCACGGGTGCCCTTACGTAGGAAAGGCTCAAAGTTTCTGGGTGAACCCATCAACCTCGAGGTTGCTTTAGCATGATTGACCCGAGTGGAGCGAATATTGATGTCGCAACACCTCTTGGGAATGCATGCTCATTTTCTGAGTAATTTTTTTTATGTCATTTTCAGAATTTTCTTTTGTTTCGAGGCCTCCAAGCAGAGCTCAATGACCTTTGATAACTTTATTTTTGCACAACTCTTTAAGTGGATCAAATGCCAGTTGATACGCTTTAAGAGGCGTGCCAGATAGGTGCACCTTGGGGATGCGTACGTTCCAGTGGTGAGGTGCTCCTGATTCGCACGGACCGGAGTGCTTTAACTCGAGACAAAGCTAAAGATCGAGCTAGAACCGAACATCCCTCGAAAGAGATGGCTAATTTCCAGCCTCCGTCCCTAATGAAATCATATCTTACTAATTATGCACAAACAGACACCCATCAGGGGCGGTAAGCAGCAAATAGGCGTGAATGGAAGCCTCGACCCTAAGGTACAATTTATGAGGACAACGACCATCCTGCGGATACCCAGACGCAAGTGCGTACATTCAACAGGGACACCGTGCCTATCTGAGTTTTAAGCACTGTAAAAGGAAATAAAAAGGAAAAGTGCCCTTTGGTACTATGTTTGCACATAGTTTGGTTGGTTGTAATTTCATTTTTGGCGGGTCAGTTTCGACTGACAATAGACTCTTCGAATGGTCTGAAGTTGGGGGCACTCTTGGTCAATATCAATCCGAAGGTGGATGACCAGAGTGAATGTGTGGAAGGTGGGGTCAACCCACTCAGGGTTTTCACTAAGCAGCAACAAGTTGTCATTTCTTCTCCTTTTCTTCCCTTTTTTTTTCTTTTTTTTGTTTTGATTGAGACTCCGGGCATGCTCAAGCTGCCTTTATTTTTGCACGTATCCTTGGGCGAATCAACTTGCCATGTCGATATACCTTAGGGACGTGTGCATTCCGGTGATGGGTTCTTGGTTTGCCTACCGGATCAGGCCTTGACTTCTTCTGGGGGAGATCTGGGGCTAAGTGTATGCTCCCGGTGATGAATGAAATTCATTTGCCTGCCGGATCAGGTGCAAAGTGTCCTTGCATGAGATGGGGTTCGAGAACTTTCGGGTGAACCCGATCATTCCGAATTGATTTAACACGGCTCTCGGGGTGGGGCAAACAGACGTTGCGACGCCCTTGTGAGAACCAGCGTTGTATATTTTTTTTCTTTCTCTTTTATTTTTTTTTCTCTTTTTGATTTTGTGGGCGTATTAGGTGGGCGCCTACGGATCTGGAACCGTTTGTTGTAATACAGTCCCTTTGGGCCAATCGAAGGAAACTCGAAGGGTCATTTGGGGATGCGTGCACCATGGCCGACGACACGTGGGCCTCGAAGGGGGTCCGGATCGAGGTCCATAGCATACAAGGGGGCCGTTGGGCCTTAAAATCGAAAAAGGGAGGTCGGGCAGTTTAAAAACTGCCATTTTTGGTCGGGCGTATATAATATATACGCCTGACCAAAATCTGACGAAAAATGGTCGGGCGTATATATTATATCGCTTTCTAAATCTGGCGATTCTGGCTGCGAGCCCGAGCACAAAAGGGGCCCCCCTTTTCAAATTCTCTCCTCCTCCCTCCTTTCTTCTTGAGTCCAGGACAACCCCCTTATGGTTTTTTTGTTTTTGATTTGGCTTGAATTCCATTACTGGCGGTCGCGGGTGTGGATCGAAAGGCGCTTACCCTCCGCCGCTCTTCGTTTTTCTCCCCCATTGAAGGTAACCATTACCTTCCCTTACTTTCTCTTTGTATTTTGATAACATTATTGTTTTTCTTTTTCTCTCTCTTTTTTTTTTCTTTTATGGTGAAATGCTTTTTCTTTTTTTCATTTCCATTTAAACATATGTGATGCCTATGTTCCTTTTCTCTCGGTTTTGTTGTTTTTTTTTTTTTTTTTCCTTAGGCCTATTTTTTTTCATCTATTATTTATTCATCTCATCCTATTTTCTCTTTCTTTTTTGTTTTCGATGGATTAGCGCATCTTATTTTTTTGGATTAGCACACTCGCACATGGTTTTGTTTGTTTTTTTTATACACACATCTCTTTTTTGGATTAGTACCCACACACACATGATTTTTTTGTTTTTTTTTCTTTTAGTACACACACACATCTTTTCTTTCGGATTAGTATATACACATGAGTTTTTTTTTTGTTTTTTAGTACACACACGTCGTTTTTTTGTTTTGGATTAGTATACATACACACATGTTGTTTTTTTTTTTTTAGTTTAGTACACACACACACACATCTCTCTTTTTTTTTTTTGGTTTTGGATTAGTATTCATACACACGTCTTTTTTTTTTTTTTAGTTTAGTACACACACACACACACATCTCTCTTTTTTTTGGTTTTGGATTAGTATTCATACACACATGTTTTTTTTTTTTTTTTTTTTTTAGCACACACACACACACATCTCTTTTTTTGGTTTGGGATTAGTATACATACACACATGGTTGTTTTTTTTTTGTTATTATTCTTTGGATTAGTGCATATACATATTTTTCTCTTTCTTCTTTTTTTGTTGGCAACCCCTCATATGCCGATGCGTCTCATGTTTTCAGGATGTCTGCTGACGAGGGACATGATCAGCAAGAAGGGCCGGAAATGGCCTACGGCCCCCGTGGGGAATAGTTCATTGTGTCTCAGCGCTCCTCCCAGCCTTGGTATGAGATGCAAGCACACCCATATGTCCAACTTCGGGATCATTGGTCAGGTAAACAGATGGACCCCCTCCTCCTTTCCGCTTTTATTTTCCTTTGATGCCCTCATTATACCTCCCTGCCCCTATCTGATTGATGCCTTTTTCTTGCAGCCCCTGCCGCACATTATGTTCCGAGGCGGTTGGTTTGACCTCCAACGCCTTGTGCTTTACCTTCCCCCAGTGGTGAAGGACCTACTTACTGCTGCCGGTTTTGGGGACTTCATTTCGTGCCCCGCCGTAAGAGCTGATACGGCCTATTTAAAAGTGTTGATAGAGCGTTTTCGCCCCGAGACGATGACATTCCACATGGCCGTGGCAGAGATGGCCTTCACTCCGGCGGACTGGTCTATGATCATTGGGGTTCGTATCGAAGGTGTGCCCGTGGTAACTACTCGCACACCAGGTAGGGAGGAGGTGATTCAGCTGCTAGGGGCCTACCCGTCCTCAAGGAACGTTCGGGGCTCGGAGGTCAAGCTATCTTGGTTGGTTGATCAGTTTGGGCCTAATGAGTTGGTGGACCAGGGGCAGCCCGACATGGACATTTACATCAAGCCTGCGCGCGCACTTATACTGGCCCGCATCTCCTTACTGTTCCTCCTGGGCAAGACTCTCCTCTCCAACACCAGTGGAGGGCGAGTCTCTTTGTCCCTGCTCAGCTTGATGGTGAACTGGGAGACCGTGCATCGATTCGATTGGGGCGGCGCTGGCTATGCCGTACTTATGTCCAACCTAAAGCGGGCTGTTCTTGGGGAGTCTAGCTCCATTGTGAATTTCTGGCCTGCCGTCGAGGTATTTTATCTTTTGTTTTTAGTTTACTCAATTTTCTTTTATAGCATACCTGTCCTCATCTGGATGCTTTCTCAGGTCTGGGGGTACCTTCACTTTCAGCCGGGTCGCCCTCTGCTTCAGTCTGACATTGCTACGTTCCCCCTTATGAGTAACTGGCATGTGGGTCACCGTCGGGACGTAGGTATGAAGCATTTAGAGTTAGGACTGTGCTCTCAGTTTGACCTGTTGATCCCAGAGCAGGTAAAACAATTCCTTTTTTATAAATTTGGTAGCTCAGCTTCTGTGTGCTAGGGGTTCTGATCAAATGTGCACCTCCCCTTCCGATTTTTTCTTCTTTTACAGGTCATCCTCGACCCTTACATAGGATCCCCCTTCTAGAATTTGGCATCAATGGGCCCTTCTCGTCTTTTGCTGGACCGTCGTATCATCTTTCTCTACGGGTCCTGGACTAGGGCCTACTATTTAGGGGAGAGAGCGGTTCATCAGTATCGCCCTCTCTTTGTCGTGCCCCAAGCTCCTCCCGCCGATGTGTTGGCCCCAGAGGGCTCCATTGATGAGCTCACTGCTCACTTTCTTCATCATGGGGTTCCTATCGATGACCTTCTCCTGCTTGGGGGGTATCAGTCTTGGTACGACTCCCTGCCCTATCATTTCTTGCTGCCTCGCTTCGTGCCTGGTGCTAACTTTTTAGCTTTTGGCGGGCCGTGATCTCAGGTAATGCCCCTTTTCTTCTTTCATTCAGCAGCTTTCATGTGGTTACTTTGATTGACCTGTCACCCTTAATGATAAAACATTTCTCTCTACAGTTTGAGCAGGGCGGTGACTCAGATGAGGGGGAATAGGAGGCCGTTCCCTATGATGCAACAGGTGTTGGACCTTCCGATCCTTCCGGGGCTGGTGCCTCTGGCATGGCTTCAAGTGCTGGACCCTTTGACCCTTCTGGTGCCGGTGCTTCTGGTAGCTCGCCCGTCGAGGTCCAGGGGACCTTCAAGCGCCTGGATGATGCCTTTTTGTCACGCGTGTGTGCCGACGTGGCTGAAAAGGCATGGATTTCTGCTGAAGCTATCCAGGTCCCACCTCCCGAGCTGATTCCTGGGGTAATCTCTATCATGTTGCTCTGTTCTTTTTACCCTTTGAATTATGCTGATGGCTTGTGTGACTAACACCTCCTTTTTCTTACTGGCCAGGATTATGAGTCGGCAGTGAGTCAGGCCGAGTACTACCGTAACCTCATTGGGCTTAGGGAGACCGAAGTGGTGAGTGAATGCTGGCCTAACCTAGTCATTTTCCTAGTTTACTTTCCGCCTGTTTCTCTATCTGATGGCTTTTGGTGTGCCTCTGCAGCGTGCTCGTGAAAAGGAGTCGCGCTCCTTGCTTAGCCGTATCTCTCAGGCATAGACTCGGGTGGGGGAGACCCGTACCTTTCAAAGTGCGAGCCGGCGCCAGAAGAAGTCGAAGGGGGCTGCCCAGGACTAGTTTATTTCCTACAAATTTGACATAATAAAACAGCTTAGACTTGGCTTTATTTGGGGATATGTAATAACAAAAAAAAAATTTTGTTTGGATGGTTTATAATTTTCATGGTTTATGTGAATGTTTTATTTGGGTATTCCTTTTCTTCGGTGGTTTCCTTCCCCTTTTCCTTGCTTGGGATGAACTGGCACCTCTCCAATGATGAGGTTGATCATGCAGGTGACCCTTCGTATGTGACCTACGGGCGGCGCGCCACCCGGGTGTTTCTCACGGGTGTGGCATGGCCGCCCATGTGCGCTCTTGCGACGAAAAGGTGGTCAACATAATTACGTCCCTCCTTGGGAAAAGAAATAGACCAGTGAAGGGGGGGGGGCCTTACCAGCCTCGGCTTAAATCAGGCGTATATATTATATACGCCAGGCCAACATTCAACAATCAATAGCCAGGCGTATATATTATATACGCCTGACCAATCCCCAGCAAAATTTGTTCAAAATTTGCCTTGGCGTATATAATATATACGCTTTTGCTATAAAGCCCGTACCACCTTATAACTTGTCTCCTCTTTTACTATGGTTTGACTGTTTTGCCCCTCCTTTTATTTTCTTTCTCTCCCCTCTTTTTCTAGCGGGCCCATCGCCATATATTGATCGATAAAGAACCTCTTTGCACGCCGATGGACCTGCCTTCAAAAGGAGGCCCAAGCTTTTATACGGGGACCGGTATACTTCCCTATTTGGACCCGGGGGCCAGCTTTTTGCAAAAATGGCATGATAGTTTGGCCGAGAGCGAGCTTGCTATTCTGAATGGCCTCGGGTTGTCCCGTCTTTCTTCTCTCCTCGTTGTTCCTCTGTTGCCCGACCTACTACAGGTGGCTTTGGCATCATGGGACACTAGGGCCCATGTTTTTAAATTTAGGTCTAGAGAGCTGACCCCAACTTTGGAAGAGTTAGCCTCCCTCACTGGCTTGAAGATGCATCGAGGCCTTGCCAAAGTAGTGCCCAAACCGGGGTATGCAAAGGCGGTCCACGTGGTCCTTGGCTTGAAGAAGGGTGGATATGAGAAATGTTTCGCCGGAGGGCCCACCAGGTGTTCGGTGAAATTCCTGAGAGAACTTTTCGGTGACTCGAGCCTTGAAGTTGCCTATTCGAGATCCTTCAATGTGAAGGCCTTTGCTCTTTATTTGTTGTCGGGTTCTCTTCTTCACCGGGGTGAGAGCTTTTCCTCTCGGGCTATGTGATGTTTTGACCGAAGGAGGTCGCTCATTGGTACACCCGGTCTGGCAGAGATGTATCGAGGCTTGATGTGACCTCGGGCAGTTGGGATTTTCAGTGGGAGCACGCTTCTTGTTCAGATCTGGTTAGGAGAGCATTTGGCTATCATGGGGCCTGTGCCGAGATTCTGCTTGATTAGAGGGGATGTGGCTCGGGGTTTTCTGATCCGGAGTTCGAGACTGCCTGGTGGGAGCGTCGAGGAACTGAGCCTGTGGCTATCTGATGCAGAGCTGACCTGGCAGCTTCCCTGGACGGACGGCACCTTTCCGATTGTCCGCTCTCGGGATTGTGAGGGCATCACACTTTTGGGGCTGACCGGTAGCACATACTACTTCCCATCTCGGGTGCTCCGCCAATTCGAGTATACTCAGTATGTGCCGTGCACCGCGAGGCCACCCCTGTGCTCTCTGATATTCTCTCGTGGTTCTCTTAGTGATCTTGTTCTCATAGCTGCCCTCTGAGAAACCCGCCAATCGGCGCATATGTGAAGCTTGGTTCTGGGGGGCGTTGTCTCTCTGGGTTACGAGGGTTGGCTGGTATCTGAGGAATTACCTACTCCTAGCCCAGCTTTGGTAGATGTGGTAGAGACAGGGCCCTGGCCATGTAAGGAAGCGATGCTTCGGACCCGGATCGAGTCCCTTTCCGTAGAGAGGTTGGCTTTGATCGAGACTTTGGAGAAAGAAAGGGTCAGAGATGATATTGCGGAGGTGAGAGCTGCTACAGCCGAGAGCGAGGTTCTTCGGTTGACTGGTCTTTTGACTGAGTCCTGGTGAGCTTCACGGAGATGGCAGAAGAGTCTTCATGGTAGGTGGATGTCTGATCGAGATGCCCGCGAGGACTCCCTGCTTGCAGAGATTAGCGCTTTGAAGCGTGCTCCCGGCCCTTGACCTGTTCCTGCACATATCATAGATCATATACACAGGGGGGAAAGCCCCCTATCAGAGATCTCTTTTTGGGTTATCTTTTTCTATTTTTTGGGTTATCTTTTTCTATTTTTGGGTTATCTTTTTCTATCTTTTTGGGACGTGACACTCAGCGGGCAACACTTGTAAAGGAAGGGAATGAAATCTATACATGCGCTCTTGTTTTTCTTTTTGTAATCCTGCACTGTAAGACTTTTTATGGGATTTTTTCTTTTTTTCACCTGGTGGGGTTTCTCTTTTTTTTGTTTTTGGAATTTTCTCCTACACAGTGTGAGGTTTTTTATGGAAAAGAAAAAACTATTTTCTTTTTTGGAATTTTCTTCCTCACAGGGTGAGGCTTTTTATGAAAAAGGGAAATCTATTTTCTTTTTGGAATTTTCTTCCTCACAGGGTGAGGCTTTTTGTGGAAAAGGGAAATCTATTTTCTTTTTGGAATTTTCTTCCTCACAGGGTGAGGTTTTTTATGGGAAAGAAAAATCTATTATCTTTTTTGGAATTTTCTTCCTCACAGGGTGAGGTTTTTTATGGGAAAGGGAAATCTATTATCTTTTTTAGAATTTTCTTCCTCACAGGGTGAGGCTTTTTGTGGAAAAGGGAAATCTATTTTCTTTTTGAAATTTTCTTTCTCACAGGGTGAGGTTTTTTTTTTATGGGAAAGGAACATCTATTATCTTTTTTGGAATTTTCTTCCTCACAGGGTGAGGTTTTTTTATGGGAAAGGGAAATCTATTATCTTTTTTGGAATTTTCTTCCTCACAGGGTGAGATTTTTTTATGGGAAAGAGAAATCTATTATCTTTTTTGGGATTTTCTTCCTCACAGGGTGAGGTTTTTTATGGAAAAGAAAAATCTATTATCTTTTTTAGGATTTTCTTCCTCACAGGGTGAGGTTTTTTATGGGAAAGGGAAATCTATTATCTTTTTTGGGATTTTCTTCCTCACAGGGTGAGGTTTTTTATGGGAAAGAAAAATCTATTATCTTTTTTGGAATTTTCTTCCTCACAGGGTGAGGTTTTTTTATGGAAAAGGGAAATCTATTATCTTTTTTGGAATTTTCTTCCTCACAGGGTGAGGTTTTTTTATGGGAAAGGAAAATCTATTATCTTTTTTGGGATTTTCTTCCTCAGAGGGTGAGGTTTTTTTTTTTGGGGCCAAACCAGTGGGTCCTATTTTGAGCATGGTCAAACCCTGTGGGTGAGGCACAGGTTTTTTCCTTTAAACATGGGAAGGTTAGCTGCCCTGGGATTGGTTCAGCCCTTTGTCTTTCCTTTTGGTCATGCGTCAGACGCTGCGATAGAGACGACATACTTGACTAGGATCCGATCCAATTTCCAATAGGAGTGACCCATCAAAGGGGAGAAGAGGCTTGAGGGATCCAAACTGAAATAGGCGGGCTAGGACAGATCTTCTCCTAATCTCTCTTTTCTTGACATTTTTTGCTCATAGCGCCCAAGACGGGTTTAGCCATACATCATCCTGTTTTACCCGTAGCGCCCTTTTGGGTTTTCACCACATCCATGGGTTCGCTCTCTTACCCCAGGAGCCCCTTCAGGTTTTCACCTGGTTCGCGTGAGTTCGCTGTTTTTACCCGTGGCGCCCTTTCGGGTTTTCACCACGTCCGTCTTGCTTTGAACTTGAATTAATTTTTTCTTCTTTTTTTTCTTTTCTTTTTTTTCTTTTTTTTCTTTTCTTTTTTTTTTCTTTTCTCTCAAGAACCAGAAAGCCACGACATGGGCGTCGATTCCGTCATAGCCGGCTGAATGAAGTTCTGTGTGGTTTGTTAACTCGGCTTATTCTTATGCAGTAGATGTTATAACCGCTTGTGGACCTTAAAGAGGGCTTTCTTCCGGGTTGTAATGTGGTTGGGGTTCAAATAGGTTGGGTTTTTCTGGGGATTTGGATCTAAGTTTGGGGTGATTTCTAGATTCGGGAACTCCTTTTTCTTTTGGGGGGCTTTTTATGCCCCAGTCATCATTCATTTTTTTTTTGGGGGGTTTTTTGTTTTTTTTGGGGTACCCCTCTTTTTCTTTGTTGCTTTTTTTTGGGGAGCGCCTTCTTCTTTTTTGGTTTGGATTTTTCCTCCCTTCTCTTCTTCTTTTTTGGAATTTTGGGTGGGGTATATGAAAGAAATGGTTGTTGGCCCGAAGTGTGTAGCAAAAAGGGGTGAAGGTTTTCAGGGAATATTTTTTTTTTGGCCACTTGACTTTGAAATGATGGCCTCTTTTATGGGGCCCTTAAGCGGTCACACATCTACTTTTATCAAAACTTACCTTGTCCCAAGACCTACGAGTAGAACTTACGGAGGTCTCCAGTGTTGATGGGCTCGGGAAAGTGGTCTCCGTCCATGGTGGCGAGGCGAACAACGTATCCTGGCAGAACCTCTCAGATGATGTAGGGTCCTTCCCAATTTGGCCTAAACTTCCCTCTCGGATCGGCGTGGAGAGACGGAAAAATTTTCTTGATCTGATGTCTCCTATCTCTCTCGTGTCTCGACCATGGACGCTATTGTAAGCACGTGCAATTCTCCTCCGATAGACCGAGTGTGGCACAAGGCTTGGAGTCTTTTTCTCGTCAATTAGGTCTATTGTTCAAAATGTGCTCTTTCCTCTCACGGTAGATGGGATTCCAAAAGGATACGGAGTGACGGTACCTCGACCTCAACGGGTAGCACGGCCTCGGTCCCATACACAAGGGAGAATGGTGTTGCCCCTGTTGCGGTGCGGATAGACGTTCTATAGGCCCAAAGTGCGAAGGGTAACTGCTCACTCCAATCTCTGTAAGTAACTACCATCTTCTCCAGGATGCGGATCAGAGTTTTGTTGGCTGCCTCTACTGCTCCATTTGTCTGAGGCCTGTACGGGGATGAACGATGATGCTTGATCTTGAACCGATCACACAAGGCCCGGATGCGCCTATTAGCGAAATTAGTGCCATTATCAGTGATGATATCTTTGGGTACGCCGAACCTGCAAATGATGTTGTTCTTGATGAACTTCTCAACATGGCTAGCCTTAATGCTCGTATAGGAGGCCGCCTCTACCCATTTTGTAAAGTATTCCACAGCGACGAGGATGAATTGATGCCCATTGGAAGCCTTAGGATTGACCTTGCCGATGATGTCGAGACCCCAGGTGGCTAACGGCCAAGGGGTGGCCATGCCGTGCAAGTCAATGGCTAGAGCGTGTATTACGCTGGAGTGCTCTTGGCAATTATAGCACTTCTGTACGTGCCTGCAGCAATCGGTCTCCAAAGTAGTCCAAAAGTATCCTTGCCTTAGAATTTTCTTAGCAAGCATGTGACCGCTGACGTGGGCTCCGCAGACCCCCTCATGAATCTCCTTCATGACCTCAACCGCCTCTTTCTGGGTTAGGCATCGAAGCAGAATATTGTCGTGAGACCGTCTATACAGGAGATCGCCGCAGATGACGTAGTTTGTTGCCAATCGCTGGATGGTGCGTTTGTCTACCTTTGATGTTCCTTCCGGGATAGTTCAGGTCTTGAGAAAATTCTTGATGTCTGAGAACCAGGGTGGTTCATCATCTATCTCTGTAGGTCCTTTGATCAGGTGACAGATAGCCGGTTCGTTCCTCTACTCTATCATGATTGGCTTCATCACCACTCCATATGGAATCTCAACCATAGAGGCCAGGGTAGCTAGGGCGTCAGCAAACCGATTTCTTGCTCGTGGCACATAAGAGAAGGTGACTTCCTCAAAGCAAGTTATCAGATCCTCCAGATGTTCATGGTATGGGATCAGTTTCTCATCCTTGGTCTTCCAATCCCCGTTGGTTTGGCATATAATTAACTGTGAATCTCCAAAGACCCTAAGGTGAGTTATATTTAGATCAAGAGCTGCCTATAAACCAGCTGTACAGGCCTCATACTCGGCCATATTGTTGGTGCATGGGAAGTTCAATTTGATTGAGATGGGTATATGGGATCCTTTTGGTGAGATAAGAATGGCGCCAACTCCCTGGCCCTCAACATGTGATGCCCCATCGAAGTGCATTACCCAGGGCTCCTCTGTTTCCTCTGTATCCTCGTCGGTCATGAACAAAATGTCTTCATTGAGGAATTCGGTCCTTAGAGGCTCATAGTTCGGCAGAGGGTTCTCAACAAGATGATCGGCGAGTGCTTGCCCCTTAATCGACTTCTGAGTGACATAAGTAATGTCAAACTCGGATAGGAGTAGTTAAGCGTCTTGATTCGGCCAGTGAGAGCAGGTTTCGCGAATAGGTACTTCAAAGGATCCATCCGTGCTAGAAGTAGAACGGCCTGGGATAACAGGTAGTGTCGAAGTCTTTGAGTAGCCCAAACGAGCGTCAGGCATGCTTTCTCCAGATGAGAATAGCGCGTCTCGTAATCAGTGAATTTCTTGCTTAGGTAATAGATGGCCTGCTCTCTTCTTCCCGTCTCATCATCTTTGTCTAACACATTACCCATGGAAAACTTCGATCGTGGGACAAGTACATTATCGAGGGGTCTAATAACCTTTAATCTTGTTGAATGCAGCCTGGCAGTCATCATTCCACTCAACTGGTGAGTCCTTTCTCAATAGCTTGAAGATTAGTGCGCATATCAGAGTTAACTGTGCGATGAATCAGCTGATGTACTGGATCCTACCTAAGAAGCCTCTGACTTCCTTCTTTGTAGACGGTGGTGGCATCTCAGTGATGGCCTTGATCTTGGTCGGATAGACCTCGATCCCTCTCCTACTGACAATAAAGCCCAGTAGCTTTCCGGACATAGCGCCAAATGCACATTTCTAGGGATTCAACCGCAATCTGTATTTTCTTAGCCTCTCGAATAGCTTCTGCAGGTTTATCAAATGGTCCTCCCTTTCATGTGATTTGGCAATCATGTCTTCGACGTATACTTTGATCTCTCGGTGCATCATGTCGTGGAACAGGGCCGTCATTTCTCTTTGATAGGTCGCCCAAGCATTCTTCAGCCTGAATGGCATTACTTTGTAGCAGAAGGTTCCCCAGGGGGTAATGAACGCTGTCTTCTCACGATCAACCTCTGCCATCTTTATCTGATTGTATCCTGAGAATCCATCCATAAACGAGAGCATCCCGTGCTTTGCAGTGTTATCGACCAAGATGTAGATGTGTGGTAGTGGAAAATCATCCTTAGGGCTCGCCTTGTTGAGATTTCAGAAGTTGATACACATTCGAACCTTTCCATCCTTCTTTGGTACGGGGACGATATTGGCTAGCCACTGCGGGTACTTGGATACCATGAGGAAACCTGCGTCATACTGTTTAATGACCTCATCCTTCACCTTTAACATCCATTGAATTGAGTCGTCTCGACCATTTCAGCTTAACATCGGGGTAGAGTGGCAACTCATGCTCAACCAGATCGGTATCCAAACCAGGCATGTCTCCATACGACCATGCGAAGACGTCTTGGTATGACCGAAGGAAGTCTATCATACCTTTCCTCTCCTCAGGGGACAGTGACATTCCAATTTTGGTGATTCTGGGGGCCTCTGTGGTGCCCAAATTGACGTCCTCTGTCTCTTCGACGATCGGGGTAGGGCCATGCTCAAAATCGGCAAATTGTTTGAGGAGCTCATTGGGGAGCTCGTCGGTTTGGCCTTCCTCGTCCAGACTCGTGACTCCTACCTCTTCTTGTATTTCTATAGGGAAGGGGTTGGCTTCACGTGGGACGGGTATCCCGACATTGATTTTAATTTTATTGGGAATTTTAAAGGACAATATTTTTAGAACTGGTATTTTTTCTATTTTTATGATATTTTGTATTTTTTCGGAGGTCAGCCTCTGGCGAGGAGGATCTCTATATATACAAGGTAGAGTGGTCCAGAGGCTAACCTCACTTTTTACAGGTTGTTTTTTTTTGGAGAGTCGGTGCCATTTTCATGGCATTTGGCGGCTCTCAAGAGTTGGGGCAAGGATGCCCAGTTACTCACCTGCGAGGCTTGGCCTTTACCTCTTTGATCGAAAGCGGCATCGGTAGGCTCTTGCATTTCTTCCCTCAACATATTTATAGAGGGATCCTCTGGGACCTTGTCCTCTACGGTTAGGAGGGGCCCAGAGTGGTTGGTGCTGGAGTGAGGGGTGGATCGAGGAACTTCTTCCTCAAACAAGGAAAGGGCGGCTAAGTCCATTTCGAAGTCTGGGGGGATGATGTAGGGATTGGTGGGGTGGATTGAAGTAGGCTTATGTGGGGTTACCCTCGTCTCCCCATTCAGATCAATTTTTACTACCCCGGCGCTCACAAAGGTTTCACGGATGTGGGGGCGAGCGTGAGGTTCCTCTTCCAAGATGATTCCTCTGGCCTTGGCGGCTCATTGCGATTCTCCTTGACTTCTCGACTTCCTCTTCTGCTAGCTTAGCTAAATTTAGTTTGTTGCCCCTTGGCCTTGACGGGGTCTCTTCTTCCTTGAAGGCGTGGGCCCAGTCCTTTCCCTTTTTGATGGCCCCATCTATGGAGCATGAACACAGCTGCATCCATTCCTCCTCCAATTTTATCTAGGGTCTTTTTAGTTGGTTCGAGGGTAACATTCGAGAAGTCGTACTCAAATCGATGGAGATCAGCGTCCTCAGCTGTGTGCGGTATGTTCAGCACTTTCGGATTCTCAATGTGCAGAGCGCTCTTCCCCATGTCTTCTCTGCTCTCACCTAAGATGGTGACAATTTTTCCTTCTGAAATGAATCGGAGCTTTTGGTGTAGAGTAGATGGTATCACTCCGAGCTTATGTATCCATGGCTGGCCCAATAGCAGATTGAAGGTAGACTTGATGTCCATCACTTGAAAGGGGGTGGTGAAGGTTTGCAGTCTGAGGATCAGGTCAAGGTCTACTTCTCCTATGATTTCCCTTCTAGTATTGTCGAATCCCCGTGCGCTTGATATGGATGGCCGGAAGGTGTCGGGGTTCGCCCCAATTTTGATTGCCGTCCTTAAAGGGCATACATTCAGCGTTGACCCGTTGTCGATTAGGACCAACGACACCACAAAGTTCCCTACTTCCACTGTTATATTCAGGGGTTTAGAATGGCCATTCCCCTCGATTGGTAGGTCCGCATCGGTGAAAGAGATGGCGTTTGGGGCCAACACTTGCCCTATTATTTCCCCTACTTCATCTGGAGTTACATGGGTGGAGACATGCGCGTCCTTGAGCGCTCCCATTAAGGCTTGAAAGTGGCGTGGAGATGTGATCAATAAATCCCACACGGGAATATGTGCGGGCATTCTCTTGAGCTATGTCTCCAGTATATGTTCCCTGGCCATTTTTTCAAAGGGATTTCCTGTGGCCTGTTCTTTCTTCTTTTCTTCTCCTCTGACTGCCCCTGATGCTTCTGGCTGGGTAGAAATCCGGCCGGATCGAGTAACAAATTCAATAGCCTCTTCTTGGTTGCACCCGACATTCATGTCTGTCTATTCATAGCTCAATGGTACCTGATGCGGGTCATAAGCAGGTTTTGGGATAAGAAATGGGGTGTGTGAGGATTCCGGGGAGGATTGGGCCAGATATACTGGTTTCTCGGGTCTGACCAGGTTAACTCCAATGGGGGGTGGAATGGTAGTGGGGGGAATTGACAGAATTGGAGTTATGGGCACGGAGGGGGCTTGTACTGGTGTTACCTGGGCATGGTAGGACTAGTGGTGATTGGGTGATGAGGGGATTGGGTGAGGGGTTGCTTGTCCGGGTGGTGGTGGAGTTGGATTAGGGCCAAAATAGCAAAGGGATGGCGGGAGTGTGACTGGGCTGGAGGGATGGGGAGACGTTTGAGGTATGGTGGGCGCGGGATGATGGGGGTATGAAGGATTTGTATATGGGGAGGTATGGTGGGATGGTGGCGGGTTTGTGGATGAAGTGGGGTAAATTGGGGGTGATGGAGTTGTGCATTGAGCGGGATGATCGGGACATGGCGGGGTAGTGGGTGGATTGGGGGGATATAAAGGGTTTGTGGCATGGTGGGATGATGATGGGTTGGTAGATGAAATGGAATAGATTGAGGATGACGGAGTGGTGCATGGAGAGGGGTAATTCGGGGGTGATGGAGGGGTGTATGGGGTAAATTGGGTGGCGGGACTTGAAGGCGTGTATGGCATGGGGTAACTTGAGGATGGCGGAGCATTGTATTGGGTGGAGGGACTTGAGGGCGTGTATGGGGTAGGATAATATGGGGATGGCAGAATTACGTAAGGAATAGGATGATTTATGTGTGACGGAGGGGTGTATGGGATAAACTGGGCGTGGGGTGGATATGCGTATGATTGCGGCGGGGCTGTGCCCGTTTGGATTTGATAGGCGGGAGCGGGGGTGGAAAAATACCGCCCTAAATCTAAGGGCTCCTCTTGGCAAGCTGGCGTGGGAAAATAATCGGCAAGATACAGTGGCTCGATCACCCCAACAAATAGTTCATCTTCGATTGACCTGGGGAGCGAAAATTCCTCCTGATTGCTAATATAATCTGAAGGGTCAAACTCTTCTTCTTCTTCCTCTATCCAATGTATGTTAGGCCTGGGGCCTTCGGGGTGTGGTGGTAGAGGGGCTTGATGGATATTCTGGTTCTGCCCTTGGGGAAGTGGCGGGAGTATGATCTTTCCCGCCTCTATCAGATCTTGGACCGCGTGCTTTAATGGGAAGCACCAGTCCGTAGGGTGACCCGGTCCCTGGTGGAAATTGCAATGCAGATTTGGATCATAATTCCTTGGTATTGGGTGGGGTGGGGGGCGAGGTTGGAGTAAATTGACCGGGCCTTTCTGTAGTAACACTGGCAGTAAGACACTCAAGGATTGCCCCAACGGGGTGAATACTCGTTCGAAGCGCGCTTTCATACATTCGGTAACGGGCTCTTGGCCCGTTGCTTGGCCTTGGTACTTGCTCGAAATGGGTCGGGGGCGGTTGTGTAGCCTAGAGTTGTATCGGGGGGGCGTTGGTATTGGCCTGGGGGTAAACAATGTTCTGTACCTCTGTCCCTGGTCTTCTTTCAATTCTTGGCTCGGTTTTTTTGAACCCCAGGGCCCTGCTGGTCGCATTCCTTCCTAACCGCCTCTCTAATGGCGTCTTCTAGCACGGTTGGCATTTCGGACGGATCAGAAACTTGATCATTAGCGATATACTAAACAATCAGCGATGATTGGGAGGGCTCCCGTGGTTATCAATTCAATCTGCTCATCATCGGGAATTCGATGAGTTACCTGAGAGGCTAAGGCCCTCCACCTCCCTAAGTAAGCACTGAATGTTTCATCATATCTTTGCTTTAATTGGGCCAAGTTCAACTTCCTTGGTTCTATGTCCATGTTATAGACATATTGTTCTTTAAATAAGCGTGTCAGATCTTTCCAATTTTTAATCATGGATGGTTCGAGGGATGTGAACCATCTCAGTGCCGAGCCCATCAAACTTTTCTGGAATACTTTGATGAGGAGTCGTTCATCTCCGCCATACTGGCACATATCCCCGCAGTAGGATTTCAAGTGGGCGATGGGGTTGCCAATGCCATTATACTTATCAAATGATGGCATCTTGAATTTCTGTGGCAAGGGGACGTCAGAGAACAGACATAAGTCTGAAAAGTCCGTCGAGTGTAGTTCCATTCCTCCCATCTTCATCATCTGCTTCTGTATTCTGTCTATCTGTTCTTTCAGCTGCTCTGGTTCCTTCGAGGCTGTGGCTAGGACCGCTTCCCCTTGATTTGGTTTGACCCTAGGAGTGATGATGGTGGGCCCTGGAGGGTTAAAACTGGCAGTTCCTCCACTATTGCGGATCTCATCCTCCTCGTATTGTTGGTCGTGGTATTGGTGAGGGGCGAGCTCTGCTATTTGGACTTGGGGGGTGATGGGTTGGATGACTTGGTGGGGCCACATGGTTTGTAGGGGATGAGAAGGGATAAATGGGTGAGCGTTTTATGGGTAAGTGATGTGCTGAGTTGGTGGCACATTCTGGGGGTGATGGGGGTGTGATTGAGATGGCGGGATGTTGTGGTTTTGAGGAATGGAATGGATTGGATTTCCCATTGGAGGTGGGATGGAGGCGTAAGGGGTATAGGTAAATGAAGGGTATTGGTGGGGGGGTATGGGGTTAGTGAATGGGCCTTGATGAGCATGGGCGGATGGGTCTTGGGTTTGATGGTTTTGGAAGGCTCGAATCGACAGGCCCTGGGCCGGGGTGTGGGGATTAATATGGCTTTGGGCCAATGGGCCTTGTTGAGTTTGGGCTACTGGGGCATGAGGGGGCTGGGTTTGGGTCCATGGGCCCTGGGTTTGAGTTTGGTAGGTTTGGGTCCATGGGCCCTGGGGGGCTTGGACTTGGGTTTGGGTGTGGTGGGCTTGGGCTTGGGCCTATGGGTTTTGAGGGTTTTGGGTCTGGGCCTGGGCTTGGTGGGCTTGGGCTTAGGCCCATGGGTTTTGAGGGTCTTGGGTCTGGGCCTGGGTTTGGTGGGTTTGGGCTCGAGCCCATGGGTTTGGAGGTGTTTGGGCTGGGGCCTGGGCTTGATAAGCTTGGGCTTGGGCCCATGGGTTGTGAGGGTTTTGGGCCTGAGCCCATGTCTCTAGTGGTGCTTGGGCTGGGGCCCATGGATTTGTGTGGGTTTGGGTCTGGAATTGAGGTGGGGGATTCTGGGAGGTATGGACGATGGGTGGTTGGACATGGTTGGGAGGGAATGGGGTGTGGAGGCTTTGGAAATTTAGATGCGGGGTTTGAGAGGTAGGGTTGTGAGAAGCAGCCCATTGGGCATACATTGTTCTCATGTCCTCCATCGAGGGCATGGACTCAGGTGTGAGATTGGGGGGTGATGGATTACTTAAGGATGGAGGTGGTTGGGAGAAATTGGGCATGACCTGGGTAAACGGGGGGGTATGTTGGGATGTGGATAGTATGTGAGATGGGGTGGATGAGATGTAGGATGTTGGGGGCATGGGTGATGAGAGGGATGGAATGTGGGAAGTGGGCGGGGGATGGGACTCCCTGGGGGGTCTTTGGAAGTATGGGGATGCGGTAACGGTGTTTGGATGGGAGATGGGGATGTAAGGATCGGTTGGGAAATGAGAGGTTTCAGTAGGGGATGAAAAGGGGGTATTTTGGGGGAATGTAAGGGAAGGGGATGAGGTGGAAGTGAACACAGGCGCTCCAAATGGGCCCGTGATATCGAACCTGGCTTGGGTGAAGGTGTCGGAGACCGGGTCTTCTCCTATACGGGAATGGGATGGGGATGATGGTGGGGATGTATTGGCTCTTGACATGATCCGCCTACGAGTGTTGTATTGATGTCGCGGATAAGGGCCGAATACCTTCCTAGTTCTTCTCCTACGGGCCGGGTTTGAGGTCGCCGTAGTGCCGGTCACTCCAAGGTATATTTTTGATTGTTTTTCTGTGTGTTTTTTTTTTTTGGGGTTTTGGAAAATGATGATTTTTTTTTCTTTTTGGTTTTGAAAAGTGAGTTTTGTGATTTTTGATTTTTGATTTTGATTGATTTTTCCCTCTTTTTTGAAGGTGGATTTTTTTTGAAGATGAGGATTTTCTTTCTCTTTTTTTGCAATTAACTCCCCTCTACTTAGATGACTGATGACCTGGTGCCCAGGGTCAACTCCCGTTTCGGGCGATAGATGTACCTTTAGTAGGTCCCACGGCGGGATTCAACACACTTCGAAAGAAGCGAAAGGGAACCCTTTCGTTCTATTGAAGGCGAGGGAATCCATGCAAATGACCCGATCCCCCGGAGCAAATCAATAAGAAGTCGCCTTCTTTTGACTGGGCGGGGGCATATTGGGCGTTAGAGAATGTGGGAGGCTACCGCGGACACTAATACCGCTAATCGGGGAATTGGGGTGGTGGATTGGGCCTGAGGTCGGGTTGCTGCAGCCCAGTATATACTGGGTGTATATATTATGCACGCCCAACCAAAAAAGTATAGATTTGGTTGGGCGTATATATTATATACGCCTGGCTTAAATCTGGGGATTTTGGCTGGGCGTTTATATTATATACGCCTGTGTAAATCTGGGGCTATTTTGCTGGGCGTATATATTATATACACCGGACAAAAAGGTTCTGTATGACAGTGGACAGCAAGCCCGAATGTGGGTCTTTGAACTGGTTTCTTGGGAGAAATGCTCCCGGGGACTGCTGTGTTTATTATCGGGTCCCTCCTTTCCGTTTCCTAGGAATACACAGCTGAATTTTGGGTTTTCTACGCTCTCACCAATGCGGGTTTTACGGCTTGATCGGAATTGGCAACCCAACCGATATACCTCCCAATAGCGCCTTCTCGAATCTTGGAAGGTGGTTCTTTTCGTGAACATCACCACTAGGGGCTGCCGCTTCTTTCGAACCGGGTAAATTATATCTGTGCCTAAACCCCCTGAAAACTACCCAAAAACGCAAAAATAAATTCAATTATGTCCCCATACTGTTGGTTCACTTTTAATTACAAATTTTTATAGGGGAGTGAAATTAAGTCCAAAATCGAGTCGGGGATGACAAATCCGTGCTGCCTCAACAGGCCGGCGTTCAAAGGTGAAATATGATGACCGAAATAAAGTGCGTAAGTAGGCCCGCTAAACGGCTAAGGCTTGTAAATGACTAAAATTTAAATGACGTGAAAATAAATGCGAGCGGGCCCGCCAAACGGCTTAGGGGTGAGTATGTTAGTAAAAAAAATAAAAAATAGCGAAAAACAGTAGCAAATTAGAACAAAAAACAGCCATGGTTAGTAAAATAACAAAATAAAAGGAAAGGCCAACAAGAGGGGAAGCGCTAGGGTGAAGTCCCCAGCGGAGTTGCTATCTGTGCGACCGTGGATCCTCTCGAACCCGTTGCCGCGATGCGCTCGCCTAGGATAAAATGTAGAGTCGCCACCCGAAGCTTTTGGTGACTCGGGAAACCTTCAAATCGATATTTTGAGCACCGAAGTGCTAAATATGACTCTGATTTACCGGTCTTTGCCAAAGGCTCTAGGGTAGGGGCTTCGGTTATCGATCGGGAAGGGTTTAGGCACCCGATCAACCGGCACGTAGCGGTCTCTATCTATGGCCAAAATGAAAATAAAAAGGGCGGAGTTTCCCCTTGCCCGAAGGCAATACGGTCCTATCAAGCTTTGAGCCAAACCGAAATTTCGGCGGCGTAACGGCTTGAATCCTTGGACGGAGGAGACACCAAGAAGGTAGAGGAAGAGAGGGGTGAGCCGGAGCTCACGGGCCCTTGTTGCACCGTGGAAGATCTTCGCTTTGGCGTGCTTCCGATGGCTTAAATGGTGTGAAAATGTGTTCTAATGCTAGGATTCAATAAAGTAGGGGGTGTAGAGTGAAGCTAGAGGCTAGGCTTTAGCTAAAGGGAGTGATCTAATGGTGGAAATGGATTGGAAAAGATGAACTAAGCTTGCTGGAATTCTGGGAAATGAGTGCACTTTCTCTCACTAGGGTTCTCTCTTGGGCTCCAAATCCTTAACCTCCAATTTCTTCCAAACCTTAAGGAAGAGGGAGGCCTCTCTATTTATAGAGAAGGGATGGGTTAGGGGCTTACTTAAGAGCTAATTGGTTGAGTAATTAGGTAATCCCCCATCTAAGGTTTTTTGGGTTTTCAAGGTTCTAGGGTTTTGGGAAACTGGTTTCAATGGTGGATGATGGGGTGAGACCATGGGTGACTTAAGGGTTGCCAATAAGCTCAAAGGGGGTGCAACCAATCTCAAGACACCCACCTCAATCCAGGGGATGGTCAAAGGGTCAAACTAGATGGAGGAAATTGATTCGATGGCGATTCATGTAGCTAATTTGGCGTATATTATATACTCCCAGTTTAGGAACAATAATTTTCACCAAAATCAGGGGAGTTTTGAGAAGATGAAACCCGTGGTAGGCCCTACCTATATTGGGCGTACATATTATATACTCCCGGCCAAATTTTCCCCCAAAATAGGCAGGCGTATATAATATATACGCCTGAACAATCTAGGGTAAAAATGACTGGGCGTATGTAATATCTATGCCTGTGTAAAATTTATGATTTTATGTGAAACTTAAAATGGCCATAACTTTTGAACCGTACCTCTAAATTGGGTGATCTTTGGCTTGTTGGAAAGCTGGAGAAGTCCTCTTTCTAATGGTATATGTCTCATCCATGGTACAAGTCTGTGTGAAATTCTGTAGCTCTCCTCTCTTCAATCGCCAAAAGGGTTTAAGTTAGGTCTGGGAAGGGATTCTAGGGTGTAGGGGTGACTTCTAAGGATTGGGGGAATAGCTCTAAAGGTCTTAGGGTGATTCCTACTGGTCTAGGTAGGTTCCTAAGGGTTCAGGAGGGTTCCATCGAAAGCACAGGGGTACATCTCTCCCGAAGTAAAGATTGATCGGGCCTTGGGCCGAATTTGGGTGTCTACATTCATATAACAGATTCATCAAAGATCACATCTCTGCTAGTCACAACCTTATTCTACTTAGGACACTATAATTTGTATCCTTTCACACAATCTGCATACCCTATGAAAGTAATTTTCTTAGCTCTTGGGTCAATTTTACTATATCTGACAAGATAATAAGTTGCACAACCAAAGACCCTCAATGTACTATAATCTACAGGCTTCCCTGACAACATCTCAATCGAAGTCTTGCACTCTATTACCGTAGATGAAGACTTGTTTCCTAGATAACACGCCATACTGGCTACCTCAGCCCAAAATTCTCTACCCAATCTCATATTGGATAGCATACATCTTGCCATTTCAAGTAGAGATTTGTTCATACTTTTTGCTACCTCATTCTGTTGCAGTATATTTCTCATTGTGAAGTGCCTAGCAATACCGTTCTCTTCGCATAACTCCTGAAACTATCCACTGGTATACTCACTACTATTATTGGTTCTTAACTGCTTGACCTTCCAATTTTATTCTCAAACAATATTATTGACCTCTTGAAGATTTTCAACACCTCATACTTGCCCTTCATCATGTAGATCCATACATACCGAGAGTAATCGTCGATGAAGGAGATGATGTACCAGACACTACCTCTAGAATGAACCTTTGAAGGCCCCTATATATCTGAATGTATATAATCTTGTGTGCCTTTCATAGCGTGAACCGTTGTGCCAAACTTAACCCTACATTGTTTCTCAAAGATACAACGCTCACAAAAGTCAACCTTGCTAGCATTTACACCTTTCAACAAGCCCTGCTTGCTCAACTCTGTCATCCCTCTTTTTGACATGTGTCCTAAGCACATATGTCATAGCTATGTAGAGGACAAGTTATTATCTTCTGATGTAGATACCGCTACTCTACCTGTCACTGTACTCCCTGATAGAAAGTAAAGGTTCTCAATCTTTTCGCTTTCATCACAATCAGAGATCCCTTTATCACCTTCAAAACTCCACCTTAAACTGCAGACTTTAGCCCATTAGAGTATAGTGTACCAAGTGATATGAGGTTCTTCTTCAGTTTCGGAATATGACTTATATTGATAAATATTCTAACAATCTCATCGTGCATCTTTATTCTAATATTCCCCTTTCCAACTATTTTACAGGTTATATTGTTACACATCAAAACCGTTCCACCATCCACCTCTTTATAAGACGTGAACCAATCTCTATTTGGACACATGTGGTAGGAGCACCTTTAATTAAACATCCATACATTATGTGAGTATTTATTGAAAACCACTGACAATACGTTCTCGTCATCATCCGAAGCTTGTTCAGTTATACCAGCCTCATCAACAACCTATTTCTGCTTCTTATCCTAAGCATCGTTCCTCTTAGCTTGTAACGGAGGACAATGCCTTCTGATGTGAGCCTTCTAGTGACACTTGTAGCATTATACAGTCTTTCTATTTATGAATTTATATCTAGTCTTTGACCTACCCCTTCCAAACTTACTGTCC
The DNA here is from genome assembly GCA_021018995.1 of Chloranthus sessilifolius. NCBI lineage: Eukaryota > Viridiplantae > Streptophyta > Magnoliopsida > Chloranthales > Chloranthaceae > Chloranthus > Chloranthus sessilifolius. The sequence continues at coordinate 60,812,189 of CM037587.1, forward strand.
TCTGATCTCCCCCTAACAAACAAGTCATTTGCTTGTGTATCACTATCCGAACATTTCTTTCTTATGTCATTACAAAGTAGTGTTGTTATAAGTGACTCCAGTTAATAGTCTTCTTCCCATAGAGCAGCATAGTAACTAGGTGCTCATAGGAATCGACGAGGGAAGACAAAATCAATAATGCTTTATCTTCATCCTTAACCTCTTCTCCAATATTTAATAATTCAGATATTATTATATTGAATTCACTAAAATGTTCGTTGAGAAGAGTACCTTTCCTCATGTGCAACTTCTACAGTTGTTTCTTGAGATATAGATGATTTGTCAAAGATTTTATCATATAGAGACTCCAATTTGGCCCACAGCGCCGCCGCCGAGTTCTCCCACATCATGTTGTACGTAATCTCTTTTGCTAGATATAGCCAAATCGTACTACACGCTTGAAGTTTGAATTCTTCCCAATCACCATCGGACACATCTGTCGGCTTACCCATAAGCTCTTTCAACGCCTTGTGTAGCCCTTGTTGAATCAAGATATCCCGGACTTGTACTTGCCACAAGTCAAAATTAATCTTCCCGTCGAATTTCTCAATCTCGAACCTCATGTTAAAAACTTTTGTGGACTTTGATGCCATCTCTAATCATAGAACATAAACCTAATATCTTCGATACCAATTTATTGTGCGGAAGCTCTTAAATTAACCAACGATCTCACCATGAATAATCAAATAAGAACGCAAAATAAAAGGAAATCAAACACAATCACACAAGAGACAATATTTATGTGGTTCGGTAATTTGCCTACGTCCTTGTGAAATGATGATTCACTATATTGATGATTCCACAAGAATACAAGAACACTCAAGCCTCACCAAAGCTCTCGACAAAACCCTAGATAGGTTTGCTAAAGCTTTACAATGATATCTCAACTCTCTTAATTTGTCCAAGAGCTCTTTCCCTTATATAGAAGATCTAAATCATACTTCTAATCTAAGAGAAACTAGCCTTATATAAAAAGTCTAAATCGTACTTCTAATATAAGAAGTTAGAGCCTAAAACAACATCAAGATCCATTGTGTAGAAGAGTGGGACGAAAAAAGATCTCCATCATTTGATTCAAAGTAGTCAATGATTTTTAGCATAGGTGCCCTAAATAATTCAGTAGATGTGAATAGAGCTACCCTTAAAGTTTAAAATGATGCCTTCTATAATAAAGTAAGTATATTACAAAAGTAAGCTTGCATTTACTATTACAATCATTAAAAAATAATATATGAAGTACAATTAAAGCATGTATAACAATGAAAAAAAAAATTGAGAAAAAAAATCAAAGAATGTACAATTCGAGCGAACATTCGGCAAAAAATTAGGCACACAACCTAGTCGAGGAATAATTTTTAAATTTTTTTAATAATTTGGAAAACGTTATGAGAGAGGTTACAATTAATCTGAGCCAAGTACTTAGGGAAAATAGTGATATGGACCATCAAAATTTCATATGCTTTCGTAGGAATAATTTTAGTTGCATATAAATAAATAAACCTAGAATTAATCGTTGATTAATTTTACTATGAAGTAGATGATTTGTGATAAAGTTTTGTTGCGAAAAGTTTGATAGTTGTGAGTTGAGGCATGGACTAAGTCACTCTCTTAAAGACGATTCGCACTCCCTTGATTAATTGACAGGTGCATAGGGTTGTTGAGACAATGCTTCCAGAAGACAACAGCTCACAAATCTGATCAAGTCAAGCAAACTTTTGATCACACACTGCTATACCATTGCTTGCTCAGATATCAGGGTTTTGAGAAAGCACTCATTAAATAGGCTAGGTTCAATGTGAACCGCCAAATCTTCAGTTAGAGGTGGCTAGGTCCTTGGGTGAACTGTGCTTTTCACCCAACATTTTCCCCTTGAAAAGTACTTGTTGGAAAAGAGTTGTCAAACAAGGCCTTAGAGATCTTCATAGTAACCATTTATGGGTTTGATGTGTGACAGCCCGACGTTTCCCAGTCTGTCAACTAGAAAAGGTCGCGCCATCGGATCACCTGATATGATCCTTTCATTAAGGGTTCCTTATTTTACATCAAAGTGATATAAAATGCGGAAGCAATGTAATTAAACTTTGACAAATGACAATGATGGCAAAATAACTGTAATAGATATAGAACTAACATATGCAATAAATCCACACAACATCTCCTCAGAAATCAACATATATCATTCTATACAGACCAAAATATTTTTTGTTTCTTTTTCTCTTTCTCTCTCTCTCTCTCTCTATCCCAATGCCCCATATCCCAAACAACAAACCTAACTACGGGAAGAACTCCTCTAGAAAGTCGTCTTCCCCGTCGTCGTCATCGTCTTCGTCTCCCTCCTCCTCAGGCACATAGGTCGGATCAGTCGCCTGCTTAGGATCGGGCTCTGCAGCTAAAATATTTAAATCGAGGAATGAGCTATCATCCACAACTCAGTAGAGAATATCATATTGCTAACATAAATTGACAGTTTATCAATTCTTATTTAGAAACATTACTAGAGTACAACATATGTCAATTTTAACATGCTGATGTCATGACATATGCATGATGCAACAGGTATAACAAAATCAAGCTGAAACAGGATATACATGCAGGCGAAGATCAGGGAATCAACGAGATTAAGCTCCCGAGTTAGCGGAATCACTTATCAAGCTGCCGAGTTAGTGGGATCACTTAGACTGGAATATTACAAGCTCCCAAGTTAGCGGGATCACTTGTCAAGCTCCCGAGTTAGCGGGATCACTTGATACGATAATTTCAAGCTCCCGAGTTAGCGGGATCACTTGATACGAGAATTTCAAGCTCCCGAGTTAGCGGGATCACTTGATACGAGAATTTCAAGCTCTCGAGTTAGCGGGATCACTTGATGTAAACTGGAATAATAACATGTCAAAGATATTTCAAATGATCAGGATCTGACTACTGAACACTGTAGAATATTCAAGATGCAATTCCCATGTATGATTCCTAATGCTTTTTCACTATTTATTGATAACACTTGATACAAACATATAAATCAGAACTGTCATGTGGACCGATGTTTTATCAAAAAAATCAGATTTTTCAAATACAACCGATCAAAGTTTATAAAGTATAATACACAATTATTCCGCTCTTAGCATCAAAATGTCTATGAATAATAATTGATATTCTATCCATAATATGTAAAACAATATACGTTCCCTACCTGTGTGCATCAAGTCATACACTTTTAATTATCCGATAACATCATGCGCATCCATTTCTTCATAAATATTTAAGTGCTCCAAGTGGCACCAAATCTAATAAAATAGATTTAATTAAAAAACTAATCGTTTATATATGATGCACACTGCACCAAGACACACAGTGCACCCAGGTCTCATCTGCTATATACCTGATCCTATGTGGACCCAAGGCCCATAAGCACAAGCACAAACACAGTCCAGCTCAAACCCATGGCTGGAGAAGGGTTGCCGTGGCAACACATGGTGCTTGCCGCGGCAACCCTTTCTGGTTGTCGCGGCAAGCCACTCAGCATGGGGTCTTGCCACGGCAACTCCTTGAGGTTGCTGCGGCAAGCCTGGCTTGCCGGGCTTCAGGTATGTCTTTTTCTTGGCTTTTTACTTTGTTGTATAAATGTATATATATAATTATATATATATATAAATATCTATATCTCTAAATATATAGAAATAATGGCAGCAGTTATATATAAATTTATACCGAGTTATATATATATATATATAGCTAGTTTATCAACCACAGATCTTCACTGATCTTCAATGACGATCAGAGTGAAAAATCTGTTCTCAAGTTCAGGTTACATTCTGATAGTTCATATTTAAACACTAACTAACCCTTTTGATGAATTCGTAGTGTACTTTGCATGGAAGAAGATTTTGCTTGCTGATTTCAGATTTAATGTAATCGAGAGCCAGAGCAGATTAATCTTTCATGCTGGTTCACTATATCAGAGTTCCTCTGGTTTGTTTGTTTTCATTAATCAAACGTAAAGAAGAAAGGGAGGTTGCCTTTTTAACAGACGACCTCGACCTTGCGTGCATGCTTAGATCGCATGACTCATTGGAGTCATGTATATGAGATGCCATGCAAGTAGCTTACAAGCTGCTGAGGGTTAGGATCTCATGTATGCCAACACTACGTTGGTAGTGTATGCCTAATAAAACAAAAAAAACCAACATTCTCTTGCTTTGGACCGATTTTACAATAACAGGCTAATATAGTGTGTTACAACACTGCCTTAAAAATAGAATAGCAATTGAGACAAAATAGCAAGGCTAGATAAAACCATCCTGATTTCCTTGGTTCTTTACTACCGGTTTAGAGGTAAAGCCTAATGGCTTAACCTCATTATAAAGCGTATATACCACTGCTGGTATATATATGCATTGAATTATTTCTAAGACCATTTTAATCTGTTATTTTACTACACTTGTATGTATTCAGTTTTAAGTCAATTTCTAAAATTTATGGACTATCCTAGTGAGGTCTTTGCGCATGACCCGACTAGACACTTACCACTGCAGTGTCAATTCTGGGGATTGTTACATGATGATTCACATGTGTAAGGACCCGATTTGAACCTATGTTAGATAGTTCAATTTAGTTCTTTATTTAATGCCTTTCGGATTTTTGTATTTGTTTTATCGATGGGTGTTTGGGACCTTTAAGTGGTTAAAATATGGTGTTTTAGTAATTTTATACATTAAACGGCATACTAGGAATTTCTTATTTAAGAGAAAGGTTGGGTATTGTACAATTGTGAAGGGGCATATTTGACATTTGGCTATAGTTAATGGATTTAAGGGATTATATATATAATATAAGATAATAGACAGTCATATATAATAGCTAGAAAGATAAAGTATATGAGATATATCCTATATATGAGTAAGATACTATCTACGCTTTATCTAATATAATATAAGCTACTAATTGTGTTTGGGGGATTTGAGGAGAGGTTTTTAGAAGGGTTTCAAAGGCTTGAGATGCTGGGTCTTGTGGGCTGTAAATGATAAGACAAAGAAAAGAAAAGAGAAGAAAAAAGGAGAAAGAGAGAGAGAGGAAGAGAGAAACAATCTAGAGAGAAATAGGTAAGAGAAGAAGAATAAGAGGAATTTGAAGAGGATTTTGGTTAGGGATTGACACCCTAAATCTGGAATTTTGAGGCAAGTATCCATTTCTATTACCTGTTGATTAATCCAAACCTGAAATCGAGCATCGCCTATATTTTATTTTGTGAAATTGAGCATTGCCTATGATTTTATTTTGTGAAATTGAGCATTGCCTATGATTTTATTTTATAAAATCGAGCATCGCCTATATTTTTATTTTTTAAATCAAGCATCGCTTATCTTTGAAATTAGTTTATACATGTTGAAATCTACACCTTTTGTTTTATGAATTCAGTTATGCTTGAATATGAGATTTACTATTTTGCGTGCGTCTGAAATTGAGATTTTTTATATGGGCAAAATTTAAACTTGTAATCTGTGTATCGGTTTGGAACCTTTGAAATTTGGATTTTTGTATGAACACTTTTAAAATTGTAATAAGTATATCAGATTTTAACAACTGACCTACAACGATATCAGGATCAAATTTTGACATAAATGGGTAACTTGTATTATACAAAGCTGATTATTTTTTAATAAGATTTGTTTTCGATATTTTGTTTGATTCCAATATTTATGACTCCGATTCGAATGGCAAATGATCTGGATAAGTATGGAAGGAATGCTTATAAGTTGTTAGGAAGAAAAACTAACACCCTGGCCAGTGGTGATTCTGATATCTAATCTAATTTGACTATGTTATCTGGTATCTATTCTTGACTCAATATGTGGTTCAGAAATGCATGCAATAGTCATGCTAGTAGCTATAAAGTAACCTGATAGTTATACATTTGTTCAGGTATTTCATTATGAATTTCGTATCCGTATGTTAATTTATCTGTGTACGAGATTTGTTTTCAACAACATACAAGCATGATTGCAAATGAAATATTTGATTTGTTTAAACACACCAAAAAGAAACGTAAAAAGGGCATGTTGCTAATTTGAAACTATCAGCCTCCTTATATAGTTTAATCATTAGTTATTAGATTTGGATACTTGTGAAGCATATGGATTAGCTCTTACAGTGGTTTTAACCACCTTGCAGGTAAAGGAAAGAGAAAGGAAGAAGAACTGTAGACGGAGTTCTCGACAGTGTTAGCTGGTGAAGACTTTTGTAAGACTTCTATCTTTGGATGATTATATGTGTATAGGGTATGTTCATAGTGTATGGCATGTAGTAGTGCCAAACATTTTGTATATAGTCGATTGGGCCTTGTTGTGAAAAGAGAAGTTGTGATGTTAAATATGGTGAATTGTTTTGACCAGTTTTTGAGAATGAAAGGAAAATTTTCTGTTGTGTTTTTGAAATCTGGTTTGATAGATAGCGGTAGTATATCCCTTTTTAGAAATAAATTTTATTTTAAGGTTTTTCTTGGTTTTGTCTGATTTGTCTGGGTCGCAACTCGAGATCTAGGTGCGTGGATTTTGGGTCGTGATAGTGTGGTATCAAAGCTAGAGTTGAGTTGTGACAACGTTGTTGTGCTTATGGCACGACCGGTCCTTGGAGTATAGTTAATACGTTGGAGAGTTGTTTGAGGAAAAAAATTTTGGATTGTAATGATGAGACTCTTTGTTCATTGCCTATGTAGGACGATATGTCGAAACAGAGCAAAAAAGGAAAAGGCAAAGCTCATTATATAGCTCATGAGGAAACTCTCCAGGCATTTGCTAGTGGAATTCAAAAGAGAAAAAGATCAAAGGGTTAAGAAAGTGAGAAGAGGCCATCCTTCAAAGATTTCGATGAATACATATGACGCCAAGTATATAGTGATCATTCACATAATTTATCAATTTATCACCCTTAACTTAGTGATGCTAAACCTTAGTTTGCTACTAACAAGTGATGCAGATAATAAGGAAAAATAGTAAAAGAGATCCAAAGTGTTAATTTCATCGAAATTAACCTATAATGTAGTAAGAAAGAACGATTGAGCACAAAAGACGATTCGTTGCCTACTGAAGGATAGAAAATCATAAAAGAAGATTTTACAGAACGTCGAAAGAAGACAAAATTAGAATCGTAATTTACGATTCTCCAGAAGACGTATAAAGTAAAAGTTATACAAAGGAAAAGCAACCAATCGTAGTTGAAGAATCGTCCTGAGAGTGAACACTATGATAAAAAGAAAATCGTGAATTATGATTTTCTAATAAGAAGAAGAAAATAAGAAATCGTTATCAATGATTTCACAGAAAGAGAACAATCGTAATTTATGATTTTATAGAATAGAAGCCTCTCAGTGTTGCGGATCACGTGCAGATTCCACCGCCATGTAATACTTAGAAGAACTCTTGAATTAGAAGTTTGGTAAGTCACGGATCTGAGAAGATTGATGAAGATAAGTACCCAAAGGACTCTATTATTAAAATAAATGAGAACAATCTAGAAGCACATTAACTATCCAAAGCAAGGAAGAATAAAATTAGGAATTAGAGTTATAGTAGGATACTTTTATTTTTAGTAGTTTCTTTTATTAGAATTAGATCAATATAAACTAACTCCTTATAATCTATAAATAAGAGAGCTCGGTATAGGAATTCTTTATCAAAGGAATTCTCAGCATCAATTGACATCTAAGGTTGGGTTTCCTTTCGATCAGTAGAATACTTTAGTGTAGATATCTGTAGTTTCTCAGAAGCAATTGACGCTTGCAATTGAGGGATGAAAGATATATTTTATTACTTTCTAGTTTAGATTTATTGCTCTGTAAACATCTCAAGATTTTGATTTCAATTGACGACTCAAATTGAGGTTTGCAGATTAGTGTAACTATTTTACTTTTCCATCTTCAATTTTCTAGAATTTGATTGATGCTCAAATTTTTGGGTGATTGTTGATTAGATTATATCTATATTGATAGGACTCCCAATGCTAGGAGAATTGATATATGGTGTAATGTTATTTTAATTTTATAAATACCCGATGGTAGAAGATTGTGATTGACGACCACAATCTAAAGTTTGAGGATTAGGATTTATTTTCTGCAAATTAGTTTAAGAAACCATTCTTTTATTCATATTTCTCAAGTAGTTTAGAATCTTTAAAGATAAATATAAATTTTCCTATAAGAGCGAAATATTAAAATAACTCTTCTCTGTGGGAACGATCTCATACTAGCTCTACAATTTTCATTGGGCGCTTGCAATAGGTTAAGACTTAATTAGATACACATAGTAAGCCGAACAAGTTTTTGGCGTCGTTGTCGGGGAAGCAGTTTATCTTATATTAGCCTTCGAAAATGAGTATTTATCTTTCTCTTTTTATATTTATTTATATGTTTTTTTTCTTTTGATCCCTTCCTAAGCTTTTGCAGGTTTATTCGGAATAGCGAATTGAAAGCTTCAACTTCTGTCGGCCACAGAAACTAGAGGCCCAGATTTGTTTCTCTCCCTGATTTTCTAAAAATAAAATTAAATTTAATATAGATATACCAAGATACAAGGGTGTATTTGGGAATTCCATTAAGGGGGTAATATTGAGAATTCCTATTTGTTTCTCTCCCTGATTTTCTAGAGACAGAATAGGCTTTTGCCTCTCAAGGGGGTAATATTGAGAATTCCTATAATTCTCAGTGGAACGATCCTTACGGCTTCTCAAGGGAAGTTCAACAGGAAATGTCCTGCTCATACCCACAATATTCTACGAACTTCCAACAGTTACATCGCCCATACCAATCTTTTGTGCAACAGCCAGGACCCCAGAATAGGAACGATGGTGCTGCTATAATTCAAATTCTCTAAGATTTGCAGCAACATGCGTACTATCGCTCTAGGGAATTAACCCAGTTGTCCTAAATCTCCCAAAATCTACACTCTTGCACTTAGTCCATTACAAATCTAGGAACCCAGATTGGGCAATTAGCCTCTTTATGGGAGGAGAACAACTGACCAAACGAACTCACACACGCTAATTCCCATAGTTCAAGCTGTTACGACCTTAAGGAGTGGCTGGACTATTGACAATGGAGTAAAGATGCCTACATCAGTAGCTGTCCCTATGACCAAAGATATGGAGAATAAAGCCAGGGAAGAGTTGTTTCCACCAGAAATACAAAAAAAATTAGAAAACGAAAAAAAAAAAAAATGAGGGTAGTGCACCCATGTCTGTGACAAAAGTACCCTACGTACCAAAGTTACCCTTTTCTAATGCTTTTGGTGCACCATCCCCTTTTAATAAAAATTCAAAACTAAAAGAGATTATAAAAATCTTTAAAGAAGTGATGATTAATTTGCCTCTTCTGGAAGCAATCAAACAAGTTCCAGCTTACGCACGATTCTTGAAAGATGTACGCAGAAATGGAAACGGCGGAATAATATTTCACAAAAAGTATTCTTAACCGAACAAGTAAGCTCAGTCTTACAAGCTAGGATCCTACCAAAGCTTAAAGATCCTGGAGTGCCCACAATTCCATGCATCATAGGAGACCATGCAATAAACAAAGCACTTCTGGATCTGAGGGCCAGCGTGAACTTGTTACCATACTCTGTATAAGAAAAATTAGGACTTGGAGATATGAGGCCCACTTCGGTAACTCTTCAGTTAGCCGATAGATCAAAAAGGATGCCAGTAGGTATTATAGAAGATGTAATGGTTGGGGTTGACAAATTTATTTTTCCTATTGACTTTCTAATATTAGACATGGAACCCGATTCAAAATCTCCAACACAAATTCCAATCATACTCGGTAGACTATTTTTGGCCACGGCCAATGCTTACATTAATTGTAAAATCGGAGTGATGGAAGTCTCTTTTGGAGATATGAGAAATCAACTAAATGTATTTTCCGCTTCCAACCAGATGGCTTCAATTGATGATGAGGAATCCTTTAGCATAGATGAAATTGACGAATTGGTAGAAGAAGCATTACCTCTAGTCTTGTCTAAAGAAGTGCCCCAAACTGTATTATGGTATACAGATTCGAGAGAAAACGATCATGAATCCGAGGAGGTGACCTATCTATTAGACACCTCTTCCCGCGATTCCCAAACACATACTTTGAAGCCATGGAAAGAACCTCTTCCCCACACTTCCAACGAATTGTTATAACCATCCATTGAAAAGGTGCCAGTTATAGACTTGAAATCACTTCCCGACACCCTCAAGTATGCTTTTCTCGGACCTAACCAAACTCTCCCTGTAATCATATCTTCTTCTCTTAATGAGGAACAAGAAAGTAAACAATTGGCCAAACTTGTAAAGCATAAGCGTGCAATTGGGTGGACCATCGCTGACCTAAAAGGACTTGACCCCTCGATATGTATGCATCGTATCCACTTGGAAGATAATGCCAAAACCTCACGAGAAAGTCAGCGATGATTGAATCCTAATATAAAGGAAGTTGTTTAAAAGGAAATCGTAAAACTACTAGACGCAGGCATTATTTATCTGAATTTTGATAGTGAGTGGGTGAGCCCCATTCAGGTATGTGTAACTGTGGTATTTGTGACGATCCCATCGCGACGATGCACTCTCTAATAAATATTTAGAGTCGCCACCTGGAGCTTTTGGTCTACCGGGAAACCTAAATCAATTTTATAAGCACCGAAGTGCCACAAATGACTCTGAATCCGGTCTACGCCAAAGGCTCTTGGGTAGGGGCTTCGGTTATTGATTGGGAAGGTGTTAGGCACCCAATCAACCCCCTTAATGCGGTCTTTACTTATGGCCAAAATAAAAATAATATAAAAGAAAAGAAGAAGGCTTCCTCTTACCCAAAGGGTCTGAAAATTCTATTTGTGCCCCTCTGTTCCTATCGAAAATTCGACGGCGTAACGACACAAATGAGTGGATAGAGGAATGACCGAGAAGGTAGAGGAATAGAGGAGAGAGACAGAGCTCTCGAGCCCTTGTTGCACCACTATGGAGCCTTGCGTTAGCTTACTTCGGTGAGCTTTTGAAGGCTTGTATGATGAGAAAGGGGGTTTTAAGTCCTAGGGCTTGATAGCTAAGAGGTAGAGAGAGAAGGCTAGGGGTAGCACACACCTAACCTAGAGTTTTTTGGTGAAATGCTAAGGCCTAAAAGAAGTTTTAAAGTTATGAAATTTGTATAGGAATGGTGCACAAGAGGAGAGAGAGAAGGGATTCCTTAGTCTCTTAATTGTAAATTTTTTCAGGCCTTCATAAAGGGAGGGGTGCCTCTCTATTTATAAGAAAAAGAGACGTTAGGAGGTTGCTTAGGGGCTAATTTGGATTAGCAATTAGGTAATCTAGCCATCTAAGGTTTTCAAGGGTTTTGGAGCCTTGAAAAGTGTGAGAAGATGCTCCAATGGTGAATGATAGGGTGGGGCTTTAAACCACTAAAGAAGTTACACATAGATGGTAAATGGGTGCAACAGAACTAGTAAAACACACCCCAAAGGCCAAGATGGTCAACAAGTCAAACCCCATTCTCAAAAATTGAGGCAGTAACCCACAATTACAGTTCATATGATTGGCGTAACTAATAGTTGCACCAAGCATATGTACAATAATACAGTGAAGCTACAGTGGCATGGAAGTTGGAAGTTGGCTGCCTGCGGAGGGGCCAACCTTATAACTGGTGCAACTATTAGTTGCGCCAAGCCATTTTTGGGGAGAAATGTCTTGGCGTAATTAATACTTGCTCCAAATCCCAAAGGGGAACTCAATTGAATTTACCATTTTATCCCTGAGCTTCAGAATGCGATATCTTCTTGTACAAAACTCCAATTGGTGATTCTTGGCTTGTTGGAAAGCTGGGGACTTCTACTTTTCCATGGTATGGGATTCGATAGCAATAGAAGGTCACAGCTAGTCTCGATGCACCACTCTTCATCCATTGCTCTGGAAAGTTAGGTTTAGGTACGGAATGGTTTAAGGGTCAGGATGGGTTTCTAAGGATTCAGGAAGGTTCCTAAGGGATCGAGGGTGATTCTTAAGGGTTTAGAATGACTCCTAAGATTTCATAAAGGTTTCTAAGGGTTCCATACATGCCATCAAAAGCTCAGAGATGCGTCTCTCTCAAAATATGTCTCAATCGGGCCTTTGGCCAAATTTGAGTGTCTACAGATGCCCCTCTTTGATATCTGATCACTAATGATCGAATGCCAAAGAAAAGAAACATCTAAAGAGGCCCAAGGCATTACTAACGGGTTCACTATATTCAGAACAAACTTCAAACATCAGGCGAGTAACATGGTGAGAAAATGAAAGCCCTGTATGTCGAGAAAAATGGTCGTTTCTCAAGGTAATTGATCCCGAAGTGCTTAGCGACTTTATTAGGCATAACCGAGGTGGAAAATGAGTTACGAAAGCCGAATAACTGGGAAAAATAGTCACTTCTCGAGATGATTTGAAGGAGTTTGATGTCCAAGATTCATTCTGAATGCAACAGCTTCGTAAGTAAGGAGGGTGATCGACCCACATTCAAAGATAGGCACAAAGCAAGTACACAAGGTTCTACAGTTTGTGTCCAATAATCTGAGGCCTTGACCGCCTCATCTGACTGGTCCCAAGTGTCCCTACTTGAAGCAGGGTTCGGGGTCTTTGGGCGAACCCATTGATCCCGAAGTTTATTTAGCGGAGCGAATAGATGCCGTAATGCTTTTTTGGAGTATGTGATGCTTTTCCAATGTGCTCCGGATCATCATGACCTAGAGCATCCAACCACAAAATAACACCGAACAGATCCGGCCAAAAATCGGGTGCCCACCATAGGGGGCACCTAATCCTGGTCTCTGCCGATAATGATATTACAAATCATTTAACTATGCATAAACATACACCCATTAGGGGTGATAAGCAACAAAGGCGAAGGAAGTCTCGACCCAGATCCTGTTCGGGTATAATTTACGAGAATAAACAACCATCCTATAGATACCTAGATGCAAGGCATACACTTTACAAGGATACCGCGCTAATATAGGTTTTCAACCTATGAAAATAAGGGAAATGAACCTTTTTGCATGCATGTTCACACATAGTTGATTGATATGTAGTACCATTTTCAACAGGTTGGTCTCAACCAACGATCGACTTTTTTCATAACGGAGTTACCCGGACCTCAAATCCCATAGGGCGCATGCCCAGACAGTGCAGACCAAGAGTCCACACCTCTGAAATAGCTCTTGATGAATCTCAAGTTAGACACTCACGTTCCTATGAATCCAAAGACAAAGTGTTTTAGCTCGGAGATTTAGCAGTGGAGTCGACCCAATCGAAACATTGATCTTTTGATAGGGATAGACGCCGTTGCTTCTACTTTGAAGTAGGACCTAAAAGGCCAAGGCGCACCTTAAACTTAGGACATTGATATAGCATAGCTGCGTTTGCTAATAAAATATTGATATTTTATCGCCTTAAACTACGCATGTGCGTAGTTGTGCGTCCAATCATATGAGGCATTGACCGCTCCATTTAACTGGTTGGGGTTTGAAAATTTGTTTTTCCTATTGACTTTCTAAGAGTAGACATGGAACCTGGTTCAAAATCTCTAATACAAATTCCAATCATACTCGGTAGACCAGATTTGGCCACGACCAATGCTTGCATTAATTATAAAATCGGAGTGATGGAAGTCTCTTTTGGAGATATGAGAATTCAGCTAAATGTATTTTCCGCTTCCAACCAGATGGCTTCAATTGATGATGAGGAATGCTTCAGCATAAACGAAATTGAGGAATTGGTAGAAGAAGCATTACCTCTAGTCTTGTCTAAAGAAGTGCCCCAAACTGCATTATGGTATACAGATTCGAGAGAAAACGATCATGAATCCGAGGAGGTGACCTATCTATTAGACACCTCTTCCCGCGATTCCCAAACACAAACTTGGAAGCCATGGATAGAACCTCTTCCCCACACTTCCAACAAACTATTATAACCATCCATTGAAAAGGCATCAGTTCTAGACTTGAAATCACTTCCCGTCACCCTCAAGTATGCTTTTCTCAGACCTAACCAAACTCTCTGTCACGACCCGAAATTTTATCCCATTCTGAGGGCCTAGAATTTCGAGTTATGACCCGCACATATCCCGGATATGCTAAGCGGACATACACCTAATCAGAGTTCTCATGCAATAATGGTTCCATGAAATCCGTGAAATCTAATAAATATGGTGGAATATAAATGCAATTATAAATACTGAATAAGTGTGATAAAACCACAATCCACCAATAAAATGTAAATCCAGTCGGAGACAAATCCAATAAAATAAACTATAAAATCCGCAATACTAGTATCAATAAAACTCAATACCATGTCCACAATGATCAATAACTGGCACTCGAATCAAGATCAACACCGTAGTCTTGATAATCAGAAGCGTCGCCCTCCAAAGGCTCCTGGTAGTCAATGCTCGCGGGATCAATGAAATCAATGTCGACGAAATCTAGATGGCTCGCGTCTACTACACCAGCATAATCACTTGCAACTGTTAGATTGTCGTGGGATGAGTTTACTCAGTCACGTAAACTCAATGGATACATCACCAATCCAACCAATACTACTCAGGTGCATTGTGGGTGCATTAAGTGAGTGATAAACATAATATCTCAAAGCAGCTAGCAAAAGAAAGATAAAATCATATGCATATCGTAAAACTCATATCATATCATAAATGCAAGACCATGATCTAGATACTCATATTCTAACGTACCTTATCATATCTCATAACATATCATATCATGTCTTATTATCATTCTCGTACATACATCTATACATCGCATAAGCGTAACTAACATACTCATGAAATCTTAAATGACCTGTGCCAGAGTCGCTGCTCGAGCTACCATGAGAGGGTCAACATAGTATCATACCACCATATTATAATGCCCTCATTTCATACTCATACTCCACCATCCAGCCAATGGGGAGACATAATGGCTAAAGTCACTCATAACATACTCATACTCATAATCTCTCTCAGAGATCCGTCTTAGCTGAAAGACGTTGTTGCCCTTACGGTGGCTACGCAAGGAATGACATGTACAGAGACTTAAGTTCTTTATCTTTTGTTGGCCTACACAGCGATGTCTTATTATCATACTCGTATCATAACTTATCTTATCTCATACTCATATCTTATCATACTCTTATACTTAATCCTAGGATGAACTATAGTGAGGCAACTTTCCTAATTCACACTTCCCAAGAAAAAGGTTCTGTAGTAACCTGGATGTACTTTGTGTGGCAGCCCATACTACCATAAAGGGTTGCATCCGTACATGGACGCTAATATACCGAGTTTCACGTGACTGTAAAAGAAACCTCACCATAGCTAAGGCTCAAAGCCCGATTCTCGTATCATATCTCATATCTTATCCTCTCGTATTAAAACTCGGGGTGATAGGATCACCGTATATGCCACCGTATATGAAGTTACACTGAATTCACACTCACCCGACTCGTCATGGGTCCCATTCTACCATGAGTTGTAAGGCATGTGAATACGGTGTATTTCTCGCTTCGATACCATCTCAGTGAGTCACCACGCTCAAGTGTAGGCATGATCTCATACACTCTCGTACATATGTCTTAACTTACTCATAACTCATATAATGTAATTCAGATGAAAATACAGAAAGTCAGACGTACAAAAAATTTTTATATTAGATTATCTTATATTTATATGTATACATTTATTTATACACATTCTAATACAACATAGAATAGAATAATTATAAGTGTATTCTCGCTAACGGAAAGGTCGGGGTTTGATGTTCACGAGGTATCGAATTCCTAACACTTCGTGTTATCGAAGAGGTCGCATTGAAGCGATAAAATTGAGATATATATATATATAATAATTAGATAATTAAATTAAATAATATTTATAATTATTAAGTTATGATTTATCATGACCATCGATCAAAAGACCTTACAATATAATATACACAAGAACTTTGGTCATGAGAATTGAAAAATAATATTAAATTCGAATAGCCTTGAGTCATTCAAAATTAAACCCAACTTGTTACTCTATTTTGACCTCTAAAACATTAGATTCGTGAAATGGCTATTTTACACAAAGTTGTAAAGCTCCCTGTCTTCTTTCCAATGCCATAAGAATTGTACTAATTCAAGATCAGAGTAAAAAAGTTATGACCAAAATATCAGGACCAACACATCGATAGTCGCGAGCTCGGGTTCGTGGCCGCAAATTCGGGTTCGTAGCACCAAGTTCGGACTCAAAACTTTAAGATGGTGTAATCTATTATTCTTTTAAATAAAATAAAAATATAATTTAATTTTTGAGCTTAATTAATTTTAAATAAATAATAATATAGACTTGCAACAATAATATATATTATTATAGTCTTAGTAGAAGGATAAATTTCTAACTATATAGTTTGAAAATAAATAATATCAATATGATATTATGCCAATTAAGTCAATCTATCAAATTTATAAATATTAGAGTTTAATTAATTTTACAGATATAAAAGGGGAAGTAAACATATTAGATATGCAGACCTAATAGAAGGTAAAATATTAATGGCCCAAACAAAAGGTATTCTTGAAAAGAAAAGAGAAATAACATATAAACTCAATTTACAGTTTATGCAATTTTAATAGAAAAATAAAATACTAAACATGCAGATTTATCATACTTAAAGATATTCATGTTTAAGTAGTATGTAGATTTAAAAGGAAGTAGACATATTAAATATACAGACCTAATAGAATGTAAAATATTAATAGCCCAAATAAAAGGGTTCTTGAAAAGAAAAGAGAAATAACGTATAAACCCAACTTATAGAATATACAACTTTCAAGGAAAAGCATAATATTAAATATATAGGTCTATTAATTTATGAGATATTTGGGTTTAGATAAGATTTTTAAAATCGTCGATGCGTGATCGAACGCATCCTACGCGACGAGATCTGAGAAGAACAAGATGGATTGATGCGTACCCACCTCTTGAAGCATGAACGAAAGATTAACGGCGATTCGGGTTGAAAAGGTCGGTGCCCAGGGTGTTGGTTCGTCTAAGTCTTCAAAGAGAATGATTTTTGATTATAGAGAGTAGAGAGCTGTTAAAGTTTTATTTATAATGGTATAAAGTTTTAGGTCAACTCTAATTAACACTTTTCGTAGAAGATTTAATAAAATAGGAGATTTTTACACGGAATAAGAATTCATACGTAAGTTGGATAGCTTGAAAAAAGGTTTCGTTCTAGTGCTTTGTATAAGCACCGAAGCAATTGGTGTTTCTCTCCCGAAATTACAGTTATACTATTTGACTTGCTTGATAACTTAAAATGGGCATAACTTTTTATATTCTTGTCAGAAGTCGTCAAATTATATATCGTTGGAATTGTATCGACGAGCACTTCGCAATGAGTGTAATTTTGATATAAGAAAAATTAGAATTTTTCTATTTTAAAGGGTGGGTTCCGATTCCGATGTGCAGCATTAGCACGGTGCATAGTGTGATACATCATCTGATACCGTTAAAATAAAGTCTTAAAATCTAGGTTGTTACACTCTCCCTATAATCATATCTTCTTCTCCTAATGAGGACCAAGAAAGCAAACAATTGGCCAAACTTGTAAAGCATAAGCGTGCAATTGGGTGGACCGTTGCTGACCAAAGAGGGCTTGACCCCTCAATATGTATGCATCGTATCCACTTGGAAGATAATGCCAACTCACGAGAAAGTCAGCGATGATTGAATCCTAATATAAAGGAAGTTGTTTAAAAGGAAATCGTAAAACTACTAGACGTAGGCATTATTTATCCAAATTTCGATAGTGAGTGGGTGAGCCCCATTCAGGTGTGTGCAACCGTGGGATTTGTGGCAATCCCGTCACGATGATGTGCTCTCTAATAACTATTTAGAGTCACCACCCGGAGCTTTTGGTCTCCCGAGAAACCTAAATCAATTTCATAAGTACCGAAGTGCCACAAATATTATTCTGAATTTGGTCTACGCCAAAGGCTCTTGGGTAGGGGCTTCGGTTATCGATTGGGAAGGTGTTAGGCACCCAATAAACCCCCTTAATGCAGTCTCTACTTATAGCCAAAATAAAAATAATATAAAAGAAAAGAAAAAGGCTTCCTCTTGCCCAAACGGTCTTAAAATTCTATTTGTATCCCTCCGTTCCTACTGAAAATTCGGCGACATAATGACACAAATGAGTGGATAGAAGAATGACCGAGAAGGTAGAGGAATAGAGGGGAAATCTGAAGCTCTCAGATCCTTGTTGCACCACTATAGAACCTTGCGTTGGCTTACTTCGGTGAGCTTTTGAAGGCTTGTATGATGAGAGTCCTAGGGCTTGATAGCTAAGAGGTAGAGAGAGAAGGAAAGGGGGTAGCACACACCTAACCTAGAGCTTTTTGGTGAAATGCTAACGTCTAAAGGAAGTTTTAAAGTTCTAAAATTTGTATGGGAATGGTGCACTAGAGGAGAGAGAGATGGGATTCCTTAATCTCTTAATTGAAAATTTTTTCAAGCCTTTGTAAAGGGAGGGGTGCCTCTCTATTTATAGGAAAAAGAGAGGTTAGGAGGTTGCTTAGGGGTGAATTTGGATTAGCAATTAGGTAATCTAGCCATCTAAGGTTTCCTAGGATTTTTGGAGCCTTGAAAAGTGTGAGAAGTTACTCCAATGGTGGATGATAGGGTGGGGCTTTAAACCACTAAAGGAGTTGCTCATAGATGGTAAATGGGTGCAATAGAACTAGCAAAACACACCCCAAAGGTCAAGATGGTCAAGAAGTCAAAACCCATTCTCAAAAATTGAGGCAAAAACCCACAGTTACTGTTCATATGACTAGCACAACTAATAGTTGCGCCAAGCATATGTACGGTGATATAGTGAAGCTATAGTGGCCTAGAAGGTGGCTACATGTTAGGGGGCCCACCTTATAACTGGCGCAACTATTAGTTGCATCAAGCCATTTCTGGGGTGAAATGGCTTGGCACAAGTAATACTTGCCTCAAATCCTAAAGGGGAACTCAGTTGAATTTACCATTTTTTCCCTGAGCTTCGGAACCCAATATCTTCTTGTACACAGCTCCGATTGGGGTGATTCTTGGCTTGTTGGAAAGCTGAGGACTTCTAGTTTTCAATGGTATGAGATTCAATCATAATAGAAGGTCATATCTAGTCTCGATGTACCACTCTTCATCCATTTCTCGGGAAAGCTAGGTTTAGGTCCGAAATAGTTTCTACAAGTCAAGATGGGTTTCTAAGGATTCAGGAAGGTTCCTAAGCGATCTAGGGTGATTCTTAAGGGTTTGAAATAGATCCTAAGGTATCAAAAAGGTTCCTAAGGGTTCCATACATGCCATCAAAAAGGTTCCTAAGGGTTCCATACATGTCATTAAAAGCTCGACGATGTGCCTCTCTCGAAATGTGTCTCGATCGGGCCTTGGGCCAAATTTTGGTGTCTATAGATGCTCCTCTTTGGTATCCGATCACTAATAATCGAATACCAAAGAAAAGAAACATCCAAAGAGGCCCAAGGCATTACTGACAAGTTCACTGTATTCAGAATGAACTTCAAACATC
Organism: Chloranthus sessilifolius; assembly: GCA_021018995.1. Classification (NCBI taxonomy): domain Eukaryota; kingdom Viridiplantae; phylum Streptophyta; class Magnoliopsida; order Chloranthales; family Chloranthaceae; genus Chloranthus; species Chloranthus sessilifolius. The sequence goes on from CM037587.1 coordinate 60,831,826, forward strand.
AGGCGAGTAATATGGTGAGAAAATGAAAGCCCTGTATGTCGGGAAAAATGGTTGTTTCTCAAGATAATTGATCACCAAGCGCTTAGCGACATTATTGGGCATAATTGAGGTGGAAAATGAGTTGCGAAAGTTGAATAGCTAGGAAAAATGGTCTCTTCTCGAGATAATTTGAAGGAGTTTGATGTTCAAGATTCATTCTGAATGTAACAGCTTCATAAGTAAGGAGGGTGATCGACCCACGTTCAAAGATAGGAGCAAAGCAAGTATGCAAGGTTCCATAGTTAGTGTCCAATCATCTGAGGCATTGACTGCCTCATCTTACTGGTCCCGAGTGCCCCTACTTGAAGCAGGATTCGGGTCTTTGGGCGAACCCATTGATCCAGAGGTTTATTTAGCACGACTACCCGAGTGGAGCGAATAGATGTCATAACGCTTTTTGGGAGTACGTGTTGATTTTCTAACATGCTTCGGATCATCATGACCTAGAGCATCCAACTTCAAAATAACATCGAACAGATCTGGCCAAAAATTAGGTGCCCACCAAAAGGGGCACCTAATCCTAGTCTGTACCGATAATGATCTTACGAATCATTTAACTATGCATAAACATGCACCCATTAGGGGTGATAAGCAACAAAGGCAATGGAAGTCTCGACCCAGATCCTGTCCGGGTATAATTTATGAGAACAAACGGCCATCCTACGGATACCAAGATGTAAGGCGTACGCTTTACAGGGATACCGCACCAATACAGGTTTTAAGCTTGCAAAAATAAGAGAAATGAATCCTTCTGCATGCATGTTTACACATAGTTGATTGATATGTAGTTTCATTTTCAATAGGTTGGTGTCAACCAACGATTGACCTTTTTTATAACGGAGTTACTCGGAACTCAAATCCCATAGGGCGCACGCCCAGACAGCGCAGACCAAGTATCAACACCTCTGACATAGCTCGTGATGAATCTCAAGTTAGACACTCACGTTCTTATATATCCAAAGATTGTGTGTTTTAGCTTAGAGATTTAGCAGTGGAGTCGACCCGATTGAAGCATTGACCGTTTGATCGGGATGGGCGTCGTTGCTCCTACTTTGAAGTAGGAGCCAAAAGGCCAAGGTACATCGTAGACTTAGGACATTGATATAGTACAGCTGCGTTTGCTGATAAAATATTGACATTTTACCACCTTGAACTATGCATGTGCATAGTTGTGCGTCCAATCATATGAGGCATAGACCGTCCCATTTAACTAGTCACGGGTGTCCCTGCTTGAAGCAGGGTTTGAGGTCTTTGGTCGAACCCATTGCTCCCAAAGTTTATTTAGCACGACTACCTAAAAGGAGTGAATGGATGTCGTAACGCTTTTTAGGAGTACGTGCTATTTTTCCAAAACATATATTTTTTATCATTTTATGTGGGAAATTTTGACCTTTTTTGTGTTTATCATTTTATGTCATTTTTAGACTTTGGGTTATCATTTTATGTGATTTTTATTTGGGATTTTAGGTTATCATTTCATATGATTTTATCACTATATTACTTCTATCATTTTACTCCTATCCAGCCCAGTCAACACCAATAAGAAAATCTCACCCTCACTGTACCATATATAGACCCACAATATGAGAAAGATGAGATCAAGAATAGCGGGGCCTATGCCGGGGCATTTGCCATCATCAATCCTCCACCCATAATCACCACCCCCCGGTAGCACAAAGTGAATCAAGGCCAACCATTGAAAAAATAGTCCCACTGTCTAAAGAGTCCAAGCAATTGAAAGAACAACTGGACAAGATCCATAAGCAACTAATGAAGATGGGTGGAGCCGAAATCCATGCCACGGACTTCTCGGACTTGTGTTTATTTATAGAAGTTCCCGTGCCCCTAAAATTTAAAATGCCGGTCTTTGATAAATACAACGGCATAGGTAACCCTATCACACACCTCAAGTCCTACTATGGGGACATGTGCCAATATGGGGGGGACGAGCTCCTACTTATAAAGTTCTTTCAGAAGAGTCAAATGGGCCCGGCCTTGAGATGGTTCACATCCTTAGAACCATCCAATGTAAAGACATAGAAAGATCTGACGCATTTGTTCCAAGAGTAGTATGTCTACAACATAGACATTGACCCGCGTAAGTCAGATCTAGCTCGATTAAAGTAGAACCCTAATGAGACCTTCAGCGATTACCTTGGGCATTGGAGAGCACTAGCAATGCAGGTAAGGAATAGAATACCTGACGATGAACAGATTGAGATGATCTCAAAAAATACCTTGTCAGTCATCTCAGACTTCCTCGTTTATCAACAGTAGTCCAACTTTACTGATTTGGTGATGAACGCTAATCGTTGCGAGGATCCTATCGGGGAAGGCATTTAAGCAAGAATGTTCCGGTGGGCCCAACAGGGTTAGGAGGTTCTCTAAGCAGAGGAATGATAGAAGAACAGGAGCAAATGTGCAAAATGTCACAAATAATAGGCCCAACACCAGTATAATCCCATTTCAATTTAAAGCCGCATAGCCAGTTCTAGTCCAAAGTGAGTCGATATAGAGAACCGAGAATGGGCAAGGGGCACAAATGACCCCAGAGCAAAGAAAGGCCTGGTTGGACAGAGTTTTTACACCCTTAGGGCAGTCGCTGAATGTTTTACTACTATTAATAGAAAAAGGGTTGGTCACTGCACTCCAACCATGACCTCCACCAAATCCCATCCCAAGGAACTACGACCCCAACACCCATTGTTATTTCCACCAAGGGCGGGGTCACCCAACTGATCGTTGTTTCCCATTGAAGCATGTAATACAAGACCTGATTGAGGCCTGTAAAATTATCCCCCCGACACTTCCCCAAGCCACCCCGCATGCCAACATACACCAAGTACCACTGCCCCCACACCCTCCCGAAGGGGCAGGTCCTAGACCACTATCGGTATGATCGAAGAGGATGATAAAGAATTTGAGTTTGATCCGTCGGATTATATTTACAGTCAAAAAAATTTTGTGGCACCATTACAGAGAGACTAGGAAGATAAAAATATTGGGGTGATTGAACCTTTAAACTTAGCTGATTATTTTCCCAACCCCGAGCCATAAATATGACCGTTAGAGCTTAGGGCATATTTCCCCGCACCAACTCCCATCAACTACATACAAATAAATTCCTACCAATCATATGCTACATCCTCCACCAGTTATCCCATGGCTAATTATGTCCCCTATCCCCCGCCATCACCCATCGGTTATCAATGGCTCGCCCATGCCCCATCACCCCCGATATAGTCACCCACAAACCTCACCAACCCCAGCTGGCCCACTTTTTCCACCTGCCCATTCCTTATTGAAATTAACCAGGTATTTCCCACTCTAATCGCTCAGTGTCGATATTCCCAATACCTACTTTTTCCCCATTTCAGATCCCAGGACCAACATACAATCCTCATCAGGTCCCGCTCAGCTATGATCAGACAAATATCAATGTTGGCAGCAACAAGGAGGGGGCAGTTGACTTTGTCACCAGGTCGAGAAATATTTCCAAGCAGCAAGATGCACCTGCACTAACCTAACTAGAGGGAAAGAAAGATACAAGTGTAGTGAACCCGTTCGAGAAAATGAGCAGAGAACACATACTGAAAACTCAGTTAAGAAGAATGCCGGCCCATATCACAGTCTGAGACCTATTGATGACGTCCCCACTTCATTTTCAAGTTCTAATGGGGGCATTAAAGAATGCACATGTGTCTGGCAGGTGATGGCTCCCAATGCCATCTCGTCTTCAGATGCTGACTTACCTGAGGAAGGAAATAGTCATTCTAAATCTCTCAATATCACTGTAGAATCTGGAAACATGATAATCTCATTAGTACTAATTAATAATGGGTCTACTCTAATTGTATGCCCTCTGAAAACGGTTACCAAAATAGGGGTAGATCCATGTATGTTAAGACCAACCAGAACCAGCGCCAGAGGTTTTGACAATACTAGAAGAGAGATAATGGGAGAAGTTGACCTTGAGCTAGTAATTACGTCAATGACCTTTTCTATACCTTTTCAAGTAATGGATAAAAAATATTTTTTCAATCTATTGTTAGGGCGCCCCTGGTTGCATGAAGTTAGGGCAATACCGTCAACACTGCATCAAAAGCTCAAATTTGTGTCTGGGCAAATGATCATCACCATCATAGGTGAGGGGCATGATGAGAAAGAAACAGCCACCCACAATATTGAGGACTCCAAAACACTGGATGTACCGCACACAACTAAGGATGTTGACCTTCACAACTTTGAATATGAGGTATCGACAGTAATCCCAGAGCCCCCAGAAAGCATCACATTAAAAATTGGAGGCGGAATGGTTGCAACTATGGCCATGCTTCAGAAGTGGGGCTATTAGAAGGGAAGGGGGCTAGGACCCCGACTGCAAGGAATGAAAGATCTAGTTAAGGCCAAAGGTGGACAGCAGGTCCGATTTGGGCTAGGATATAAACCCACTTAAGAAGAGGTCCGAGAAGCCAAAGAGAAAGCCCGAGCTACAGCAGCTGCTAGAGCTAGAGGAATCAACTTAGAGGAGAAGCCCCGTCCTAGACCGCACATCCGAGATACTTTCGTTAGCACCGGGATCGTGAAGGTTGATCGGAATGGGGAAACACAATTAACCCTGCACAAACCCACAACACCTGTCCATCCCACCAATCCCCAGATTATCCCTCCCAACCTGGAACTAGATCTAGCTGCTCTGTCCCTATTCGAGAAGCAATGTTTCATACCTGCACAGTCTCCCCCTGTGGTAAACCACCGCAGGACTCTGCTGACATTTGAGGATAAAATCTCAAACAAACCCATGATTAACATGATGGAGGCTGACTCTAAGAAATCACATTAGCCAACCCCCTCCATCCAAAAAGGTAAAGGGGCAGCATCTTAGGTACAAAATTAGGCATCTGTACCCCAAACCCTGGAAGCGGCAGGTGGTTTAAAAAAGTGAGAGAAGCCCTTAGTAGACAATACCATGTTTATATAGGGACCTGCTTTACCAAGAACCCATTTTCAAAGAAAATAAAAATCCCTAAAACATAGAAAAAATACAAAATCCAAAAATATCGTCTTTCAAAATTTTAAATAAAATCAAAGAAAAGGATGCCTTAATCGAAATTCTCGTCCCACGTAAAATCGACCCCTTTCCTGTAGAAATACAAGAAGAGGTAGGAGTCACGAGTCTGGACTAGGAGATCCCTACTGAGGAGCTTCCCAATGAACTCCTTGAATGGTTTGCCAACTTTGAGCACTGTCCTACCCCTATTGTTGAAGAAATAAAAGACGTCAATCTAGGGACTAGGGAGATTCCCAGAATAACCAAGATCGGAACATTGTTGTCTCCCGAAGAAAGAAAAAGCATGATCAATTTCCTTCGATCATATCAAGACATCTTTGCATGGTCATACGAGGACATGCTCGGTTTTGACACCGATTTGGTCGAGCATGAGTTGCCACTCTACCCTGATATCAAGCCGGTCAAGTAGAAGTTGAGACAACTCTAACCTGAGTAGATGCTAAAAGTTAAAGACGAGGTCATCAAGTAGTACGGAGCGGGATTTCTCATGGTCTCCAAGTACCCTCAGTGGCTAGCCAACATTGTTCTAGTGTTGAAGAAGGATGGAAAGTCCCGCATGTGTATAGATTTTAGAAACTTGAATAGAGCAAGCCTGAAGGATGACTTCCCATTACCACACATCGACATCTTGGTCGATAACACTGCTAAGCACGGGATGCTCTCATTCATGGATGGATTCTCCGGATACAATCAGATCAGGATGGCAGAAGCAGACCGAGAGAAGACAGTGTTCATCACTCCTTGGGGCACTTTTTGCTATAGAGTCATTGCATTTGGGCTAAAGAATGTTGGTCAACGTATCAGCGAGCAATGATGGTGCTATTCTATGACATGATGCACCAAGAAATTGAGGTGTACATCAATGACATGATTGCCAAATTACCAGAGTGAAGTGACCATCTGATAAACCTCCAAAAGCTATTTGAGAGGTTGAGAAAGTATAGGCTATACCTAAATCCTTAGAAATGCGCATTCGGTGCCATGTCAGGAAAGTTGTTGGGCTTCATCGTCAGCAGGAGAGGTATCGAGGTTGACCCAGTCAAGGTGAAAGCTATCACGCAAATGCCACCGCCGTCTATCGAGAAAGAGGTCAGAGGGTTCTTCGGTAGGATACAATACATCAGTCGATTCATTGCGCAACTCACTCCAATATGCATGCCGATCTTCAAGCTACTAAGAAAAGATTCTCTCGTTGAATGAAATGATGACTATCAGGCAACATTTGATAAAATCAAAGGCTACCTTCTCAACCCACCAGTCTTAGTACCGCCTGAGCCGGGGAGACCACTCTTAATGTATCTCTCTATCACAGAAATTTCAATGGGATGCGTCCTAGGGCAGCATGATGAAACAGGAAGAAGAGAACATGCCATATATTTTCTCAGCAAGAAGTTTACCGACTACGAGATGTGCTATTCTCATATAGAGAAAGCATGCTTGGCTCTCGTATGGGCCACCCAGAGGCTTCGCCATTACTGGCTATCCCAAGCCGTTCTACTTTTAGCTCGAATGGATCTGTTAAAATACTTGTTCGAAAAGCCCGTCCTCACTGGACGGACCGCACGATGGTAGCTCCTACTATTTGAATTCGACATCACATACGTCACTCAGAAGGCAATCAAGGAGTAGGCACTCGCTGATCATCTCGTCGAGAATCCCTTACCCGATTATGAGCCTTTGAGAACCAATTTCCTGGATGAGGACATCTTATTCATGACAAAGGATGATACAAAGGAGATGGAAGAATTCTGGGTAATGCACTTCGATGGGTCAGTAAATACTGAAGGCCAAGGAATCAGTGCTATACTCGTCTCACCAAAGGGGTCCCACGTACTAGTTTCTATCAAGCTCAACTTTCCATGCACAAATAATATGGCTGAATATGAAGCTTGCACAGCAGGACTACAAGCAGCACTTGACCTAAGGGTAACTCACCTCAGAGTGTTTGGTGACTCACAGTTGATCATTTGCCAGACGAACGGCAATTGGAAGATGAAGGACAAGAAACTGATTACTTACCATGAGAACCTCGAGAACCTGATAGCATGCTTCAAGGATGTCACGTTCTCCTATGTCCCAAGGATAAGGAATTGCTTGGCCGACGCGTTAGCAACTTTGGCGTCAATGGTAGAAATCTCATATGGTGTTGTGATGAGGGCGATCATGATTGAATAGAGGAATGAGCCAGCCGTCTACCTCCAGATTGAGGAACCTACAAAGTTAGATGATGAGCCACCATTGTTCTCAGACATCAAGAACTTCCTCAAAACATGAACTTTTCATAAAAATACATCCAATACAGATAGGCGGACCATCCAGCCTTTGGCAGTGAACTACGTCATCTGCGACGAGTGCCTTTACAAGCAATCATATAATAACATCTTACTCAGATGCCTTACTAAGAGCGAAGCAGCCAACGTCATGAAGGAAATTCATGAGGTAGTATGCGGGGCCTATGTCAGTGGGCACATGCTTGTGAAGAAAATCCTACAGCAAGGATACTTCTGAACCACTATGGAAATTGACTGCTGCAAGCACGTTCAGAAGTGCTACAAATGCCAAGAATACTCCAGTCTGATACATGCTCCGGCTATTGATCTACACAGCATGACCACTCCATGGCCCTTCACTACCTATGGCCTTGACGTCGTTGGAATGATTAATCCTAAAGCCTCAAACGTACATCGATTCATCCTAGTCGCTATCAAGTACTTCACCAAATGGGTAGAGGCAGCATCCTATGCCAACAGTACGGCCCAGCACGTCGAGAAATTGATCAAAAACAACATTGTATGCCAGTTTGGCGTACCCAAGGATATCATCATGAACAATGGCATGAACTTCGCAAACAAGCGCATCAAAGCCTTCTACGAGCAATACAAGATCAAGCACCATTGCTCGTCGCCTTACCGACCGTAAACCAATGGAGCCGTAGAAGCTACTAACAAAACGGTCATCCGCATCCTTGAAAAAATAGTCATCACTTATCGAGATTGGAGTGAAATGCTGCCATTTGCATTATGAGCTTATAGAACATTAATTCGTACCTCTACAGGGGCAACACCATTCTCCCTTGTGTATGGAATCAAGGCTGTATTGCCAGTAGAGGTTGAGGTATCGTCACTCCGCATTCTCATAGAATCAGGCTTATCTGAAGCTGAGAGGGAGAGATCCCATTTTGAGCAGTTGAACCTACTAGACGAGAAAAGGCTCCTAGTCTTATGTCATACCCAAGTCTACCAGGGGTGAATCGAACGTGCTTACAACAAACATGTTTGTGGTCGAGATCTAAAGGTAGAAGATACTGTGCTCAAGAAGATTTTTCCATCCCTCAACGTCGATCTGAGAGGGAAATTCAAGCCTAACTGGGAAGGACCTTATGTTATTCGAGAAGTGCTCCCGGGATACGCAATCCACCTCGCCACCATGGTCAGGGATCACTTTCCTGAGCCCATCAATGTTGGGTACGTCCGACGGTTCTACTCATAGTCCCCCACGGCAAGGCAAGTATTGATAAAATTGATACATGACTGCTCAAGGACCCAATGAAAGAGGCCATCAGTTTGAAGCCAAGTAGCCAAAGAGCATCCCTAAATGGTCACACCCTTTGCTACACCCGTAGAGCCATTAGCCTTTCTTTTTATGCCCTCCCCAAGAAAAGGAAATGTGTGTATATGCACCAAAAAAGAGAAAGAAAAGAGTTACCATCAAAATCTTTAAAAAAATGAAAAAGCAAAACCCTAAAAAGAGATTATTCAAAAAATAAAAAGAACAAAAATAGAAAAAAATAGTAGAAAAAAATCATGGGGCTTGTACAATAAAAATCCCCCTAGGAAGAAGCGTATTAAGGCAGCTGAAGCCCAGTCAAGGAAACCCCTTTTAAACCCAAAATACCTTCAAAATCCTAGCCTTACCCATGGCCATGATATATCATGAGAAAATGTCCTCTTTAAGGTCTACGAGTACTCACAGTATCCGTTAAGTCAGCACAAACCAAGTTGTGAGGCGACATGAGAACTCCATCCAACCGGCTATGACGGAATCGACTTCCATGTCGTGGCTTTCAAATAAATAAATAAATAAAGAAAAATAGAAAAAATACAAGCTTAAAGCAAGATGGACGTGGTGAAAACCCGCAAGGGCGCCACAAGTATAAACTGCAAGTTTGTGTGGACCAGGTGAAAACCTGAAAGGGCACCAGGGGTAAAAATGTAAAACCCATGGACGTAGTGAAAACCTTAGAGGGCTCTACGGGTAAAAAGAAGGCAGTAACGGGCACGACAAAAACCCACCTTGGGCGTTGTGAGTAAGAAAGTTGAAAAAAAAGGAAAAATAAATGAAAAAGAAAAGGAGAGATGAAAGGAAAGAATCCCTTGGTCACCTACCAGTGCTACCTGACTCCCTTTTAGGCCGCTCATGTTAGATCAAATTGGGTCCCCACCAAGCATGTCTTCAAGACTGCACCGTCAAGCATATGACTCGGGGTAAGGAGATAAGGTAGATTCAATTCGAAGGGATAGATGCTCTGGCCTTGGAAAAACTGCTGAGCCTTGTCCAGATCTATCCACAAAAAGGGGTTCGACCGTGCTCAAAAGAGGACCCGTCATCCTACCCCAAAATTAAGGCGTCAGACCAAAATATGGTCATACTATACACTTTTTAGCTTAAAAAGAAATCCATCAAGTCAAAAAAAAAGGAGAAATAACACTTTTTTTTAAGATAATAGATTTTCCTTTCCATTTACAAACTGAATGCTGCTTACACCACATCCCCAAAAAAATAATCGGTGTGATGTCTAGCTTTCTTTCTTTTCAATTTTATAAACACATGAAAACAATAAAAACATAAAGAAAATATGTATACAAAAAAAAATGTATCTGTATAGGGGTTTTCTATGCCCCTTTCTAAGGTTTTGATCTATGCAAAAGGGTATGTGCAGGATAGGATCAATGACCCAACTCGCTCTTCAAGGCACGGATCTCTGCACGTAAAGCGTCCTCCCAAACATCCAGCTTTGTCATCCAGCGACTGTGGAAGCTCCTATACCACTTTCGAGAAGCATCAGTAGCCCCAAGAGCCTCACCTAAGGTGCCTTCCAAATGAAGGACCTCACACTTAGCTACATCGGCTCTAACCTCTGCTATTTCTGCTCTAACCTTTTGTTTCTCTGAATACTCGTGCAGAACTCATTTCTCGTCCACTAGCAGCTCAATATGGGCCCGAAGCGTCGACTCCTTCTTTGGCCAAGGTCCCCCTACATCGCTGCTTTTTGCCTGATCCAAGTGACCAGTAGAAGACTTCTCGGATAACAGCCAGGCCTCATACTCAGGGGAGGATAGAACCTAACTCCCTTGCTCTAAATCACACATGACTGTCGACTGGCGCGTCTCCCAAAGAGCAGCTATCCTGTCCATGTCCCTAGAAGACCTCGAGAAAAGATCAGGTCGCATAATGGAGGTTTGGTCGCACAAGGCACCTATTGAGAGCAACCAAACTGGCGCAACACCCAAAATGGGAACTAGTAAGTGCTGCCAGTCAAGCCGAGGAGAGTAATACCCTCATGATCTCTAGAGTGGACCACCGAGAAAGTCTGGTCCAACCAAGGTAGCCTCCATACCAACTTAGCGTCTGCCAACCAAAGCTTCAATCCTTGGAAATTCCCCTGGGGTATCATGTGGCACCTACCCAAAAAGTAGCGGGCCACCTCACCACGAGTAGCATAAAAGCGAGGCACGGGTCCCAAAATGGCAAGGTTCTCCCCTAGCCAAACCTAGAATAGAAGCTAACATCCCCTAAGGCACTTCACCTTTCCCAGAGCAAAGGCATCAAGGCAGCGACAGAGCTCTGCCAGAATCAGATGTATCACAGAGCGACCTTCCTCCAATTCTACCAAAACGTCGCAAAATGCCAATGAGAAACTCTCACCCCCCGTATAGAAGAGGACCACAGAAATAAGACAGAGAGCAAAAGCCTTCACATTATAAGCATTTTTTATCAGCAATTTCCATAGGCTTTCATTGCCGAAAAGTTCTCTTAGGAATTTCACCAAACACCTGGTGGGCCCACCAATGAGACTTTTCTCATAATCATACTTTTTCAAGCCTAAAGTCATGTGAATGGCTTTAGCATACCTTGGTTTCGGTGTTACTCTGGCAAGGCTTCTATGCAGCTTCAGGCCTGACAAATTGGAGAGCTCTTCCAGTGTAGGGGTCAACTCACGACTTCCCAAATGAAGAACGTGGGTATCCACTTCCCAAAGAGGAGGCCGCGACATGGACAAAATCCCAAAGTGGGGGGACTTCGAGGAAAGACGAGAGTCAGACTAATCCAAGCTGATCCAGACTCGTGAGCTCACCCTCATTCAAGCTCCCAAGCCACTTTTTTAGAAAACTGGGCCCTGGGACCAAAGAGGGAAGCATAGTGGTTTTGGGCCCCCGATGAGAGGTGGGGTCGGAAAGTGGGTCCATTGACATACAAAAATATTCCAAGGATACAAATTCAATGTAGGACGATGGACCCACCCTTGAGAAAACAAAGAAAAAAAAAGCAGCAAAAAATACCAAACCTAAGTCAAGAGAGAAGGAAAATAGTGCATTCTCGAGCTTAAAAGGCCCCACCTTCATTAGGAAAACCTTGGCACATCTATTACATGCACCAGGTCACTTTTTCCTAGATTTGGCCTGGCGCATGTAATACATGCGCCAGACCAATGCCCCCCCCCCCCTCCCCACAAGCAAAAAAATGATGTCTGGGGAGCTTGTTTGGCTGATCCCCTTGCCAGCTTACCTACATTTGCTACCTCTTACCAAAAGGAGCTTTAAATCACATGCAGGGGCAATTTTTGGTCACATCTAACTCATGTAAATCTTTGTGCAGGAAAAATCCACCTAAATGATGGCCAAGTGTTAAAAAAGCATGTGGCCTCGGAGGCCATCCTTTTTTGGCAAAATCAAGCACATCCTGCAGGCAATCTGATATACTACAACAAGCGAAGGAGAGATAGAGCATGCAATCAAAAGGAAAGGCACTAACATTCATCAAAAGAAACTAAAAGAACCATCCAAAAACAAATAAATAGTGCCACATCATCCATTACATATTTTCCAAAATCCAAAAAAAATGTGTGTTCCAGAAAGTTTCAAAATTTCTAAAGCAGAGCCTAATCCTTAGTAGCACCCTTGGACTTCTTACAATGGTGCAAGGAGCTCTGATAGGTCCGTACATCTCCCACTCAGACCCACGCCTGAGAAATTCGGCTAAGCAAGGAGCGCGACTCCTTTTCTCGAGCATGCTGCAAGTCATACCTAAAGTCACTAATCATGATCGATCAAAAGATAAAAAAATGGCAAGGCAGTAATCAAGGTTGGTAAGCATGATACTCACCACTTCCACATCCCACAGGCTGGCAATGTTGCCGTACTATTCTGCCTAATTCACTGCCGATTCGTAATTCTGCACACCAAAGAGAGAGACATAAGTTGCAGGGACCATAAGTGCAATCACAGGCACATCTCTAAAAAAGGGGGGGGCAAAATATGCAGAAAAGGAAAGGCGTACCCTAAGAACCAGTTCAGGAGAGGGGACCCAGATCGCTTCAGTAGAGATGTGAGCTCGCTCCTCTATGGCTGCACATAAACCTGATAGAAAAGCTCCGTCAAGGCGTTTAAAGGTCCCCTATAGCTCAGCAGGTGAACCACCGGAAGCACCCATGCCTGAGGGGCCTGAAGGGCTACCTCCCGAAGCTTCAACAATACTTGCCTCTGCCCCATCATCATCATCTGAATCACCTCCCTGCTCAAACTGTGAAAGGAAGAAAGGTTTCAGTCAGTAGAGATAAATATTGAATCAAAACCAAAGGGGACCAATCTAAAAGAAAAAGGAGAACTACCTATGAGCGTGGGCTGCTGAAAGCCAAGAAATTAGTGTTTGGTACGAAGCGCAGAAGAACGAACCGGTAGGGGAAGGACTCGTACCACAGCTGGTAAACCCCGGGCACAAGGCGATCATTGATGGGGACCCTATGGTGAAGAAATCTGACGACAAGCTCCAAAATTGTACCCGCAGGTGATATGACATCTGCAGGAGGAGCCATGGCACGACAGGGTGGTCTTAGTACTGATGAACCACCCGCTCTCCCAAATAGTAGGCCTTGGCCCAAGCCCCATAGAAGAAGATGATGCGGCGATCAACGAAAAAATGAGCCAGGCCCACAGCAGCCCGATCCCAAAAGGGAGAGTCGATGTAAGGGTCAGGGATGACCTATCCACACAAAAGAGCACCCCATCAGATAGGCAAATAGCATAACAAAAGAAAACTCTAGGAAAGAGGGGGGAGAGGTAACCATACCTGCTCCGGGATCAGCAAGTCAAACTAGGACCTCAGGCCCATTTCCAAATGCTTCATTCCAACATCCCTGAGGCGATGCTTGTTCCAATTACTCATAGTGGAGGAGTGAGCAACCAGTTTGACCTGCTGATCCACTTTGAGGATAGGTGTATTCCTCAGAGTGGAGGAGTGAGTAACTAGGCTAAAAGTGCAGCTTAACCCAGACTTGAAAGAAGCAATATACATGAAAGATGTCAGAAGCATGGAAGAACTAGCCGATAAACCAAGAAAGCAAAAGAATCAGGGGTTACCTCCAAGGCAGGCCAAAAGCCAACAAAGGACTTCGCATTTCCAATGGAGGCTCGAGCGATGCTGGACATCAACACGACGTATCCGGTCCCACCCCAGTCATATCAATGCACCTCATCCCAATTTACCATAGTGCTAAACAAGGACAATGTGACCCACCCACCACTGACATTTGTAAAAAGGGTCTTACCCTACAGTATGAGGAGCGAGATGCGAGCCAACATCACAGCGCGCCCAGGCTCAATAAAGACGTCCTCATCCGGCTGCCCCAGGTCCACCAACTCATTCAAACCAAACAGATCGGGCAACCATGTCATTTTCACCTCGGAGCCATGCAGATTCGTGGAGGTCGGGTAGTCCCCGATTAATTGAATCACCTCATCCCGATCAGGCACTTGAAGGTCGGCCACTAGTATCCCCCCTATCTGAATCCCCGTAATCATCGACCAATCGACGGGGGTAAGGATCATCTCTGCCATGGCCATATGAAACGTCATGGTCTCGAGGCGGAAGTGCTCAATCAGGGCTCTCAGATAGGACGCGTCGGCCCGGATGGTAGGGCACAAAATGAAGTCCCCAAAACCGGCCTGCGCGAGGAGGAACTTCATGAGCAAAGGGAGGTAGAGATAGAAACGCTGAAAGTCAAGCCACCCCCCTAGGAACACCATAGAGGGTAGGTCCTGCATTAGAAGAAAGAGGCATCAACTCACTAAAAATATAGCAAGCTCACAACAACAAAAAAATAGCAAAGTCTATCTCTTTACCTTGCCAGCAATTCCAAAGTTTGAGATATGAATGCACTGCTAATGAAGGAGGCTGGTACGGGCGGCCTCGCCCTACATTTCGTACCAAGAACCGGCAAGGCGTTCCACTACGAAGAACTGCTCCCCCCGGGGACCATAAACCACTTCCGGTCCCTCTTCTTACTCTTCCTCCTGCACGTGCTCTTCCTCACTAGACATTCTGAGAAAAATATGAGCAATAATATCAGGGCAGGTCAATAGCGAGAAATCATTGCGCTACAGGCCAAGGAAAGGTAAGTATGTTCTTATCTTATTATTATTATATATTCGTCAATCTTAATCCCTTTTATGCGGAAAAGCAAAAAAAAAAAAAAAAAAAAAAGAAGGAAAAAAATTCTCTCTTTTATGTGCAAAATTAAAAATTAAAAAATCTTCTCTTTTATATGCAAAAAAACAAAAAATTCTCTCTTTTATGTGCAAAAACAAAAACAAAAAAATTCTCTCCTTTATATGCCAAAACCAAAACAAAAAAATTCTCTCTTTTATTTGCAAAAACCAAAACAAAAAAAATCTTCTCTTTTATATGCAAAAAAACAAAAAGTTCTCTCTTTTATGTGCAAAAACAAAAACAAAAAATGTTTCTTTTATATGCAAAAACCAAAACAAAAAAATTCTCTCTTTCATATGCAAAAATCAAAACAAGAAAATTCTCTCTTTTATATGCAAAAACCAAAACAAAAAAAATCTTCTCTTTTATATGCAAAAACAAAAAAAAATCTCTCTTTTACGTTTAAAAACAAAAATTAAAAAAATTCTTTCTTTATGTGCAAAAACAGAAACCAAAACAAATTTTTCTTTTTCTTTATGTGCAAAAGCAAAAACAAAAAAAAAATTCTTTCCTTATGTACAAAAAAAAAAAAAAAAAATTTCTTTCTTTATGTACAAAAATAAAATCCCTTCTTTATGTGCAAAAAGCAAAAAAAAGCCTCTCCTTTTTTTTATATGCAAATGTAAAAACAAAAAAATTTCTCTTCTTTATGTACAAAAATAAAACAACAACAAGAAAATCCCTTCTTTGTGTGCAAAAACAAAAAAAAAACAAACAAAGCAAAAAAAAAAGTCTTCTTCAAAACCAAAAAAAGAAAGAGATAGGCCCACACTTAGATCCAAAAAAAATATAAATAATAATAAATATAAAATATATATGCCCTAAATCATAAAATAACTCAAGAAAAACCAATCAAAAGAACAAAAAATATATACAGGGCATCATTTACATGGAATAAAATCAAACCAATAATCATGCTTGCAAGAGAAACCATCCATTTATAATCTAGAAAAGCAAGAATCATGAACACATGGCAAAATAATTCAAGAAAAATAAAAAAGAATGGAGATAAAACAATAGTTACCTTCACAAATGGATCCTTGATCCGGCGTGGAGCGGGGGTTTGGTTGGCGTGAGCAAACACCGGCAGTGAAGCACGCTTAAAATCAATGTAGAGGAATCCTAATAGAAAGCCCCTTTTCGGTTTTGAGAGGGGGAGAGAAAATTTTTGAAAAAATGCCCTCTTGGCTAGGGCTCGGGCATCTTAAAAATGCCCCCAGGTTTTGCTTGGCGCATGTAATACATGCGCCAAGCATATTTTGACCCACTTTTGGCTTGACGCATGTATTACGTGCACCAGGTTGTTTCGGGCCTGACTTGGTCCGGCATGGGTGCGGCCCAAATTTGGCTTGGCACATGTGTGGCACACGCTCAGCCTGATCCCCTTTATTGCTCTACTGGTGCACATGCCCCCAAAATGGCGCGTTGATCTCCATTTGACCTGCTCTGGTGGCTGTGCAAGAATAAATGGTTTCGGATCAATGAGCTTGCTCAGAATCCCGAACGACATAAAATCCAAAATTCGCATAAAATAATAGCAAACAAATTCACATAAAATAATAGCAAAAATACCAAAAAAATTCACATAAAATAATAGCAAAAATCCACATAAAAATTCACATTAAATAATAGCAAAAATCCACATAAAAATTCACATTAAATAATAGCAAAAATACCAAAAAAATTCACATAAAATAATAGCAAAAATCCACACACAAAAATTCACATAAAATAATGGCAAAAATACCAAAATATTCACATAAAATAATAACAAAAAAAAATATAACAAAAAATTCCACATGAAATAATAGAAAAATATTCATATAAAATAACTAAAAATTCCACATGAAATAATAGAAAAATTTTACAAAAAAGTGAGAAAATTCCGCATAAAATAAAAATCTACGTAAGATAACAAAAATATATTTCAAACATGGCACGTACTAGCTCGGGAAGTCATGCTAAATTAACTTCGAGATCATTAGGTTCGCCCAAAGACCTTGAACCCTGCTTCACGAAGGGGCACCCTTGGCCAGTCAAATGGAACAATCAATGCCTCATAAGATTGGATGCTAACTATGGACCTTCGCATATTTGCTTCATGCCTATCTTCAAGTATGGATCGATCACCCTCTTACTTACGGAGCTGTCATATTCAGAATAAAACTTGAACATCAAATCTTTTCAATCATCTTGAGAAGCGAATATTTTTCCTAGTATAGTGGGCTTTCGCAACTCGCTCCACCTCGGTTATGCCCAGTAATGTCGCTAAGCGCTTGGGGACCAGTAGCCTTGAGGAACGGGCGTTTTGCCTGACATACAAGGCTTTCGTTTACTCACCATGTTACTCACCTGATGTTTGAGGTTCATTATGAATACAGTAGACCCATCAGTATTGCCTTGGGCCTCTTCAGATGTCTCTTGTCTTTGGCATTCGATCATTAGTGATCAAATACCAAAGAGGGGCATCTGTAGACACCTAAATTTAGCCCAAGGATTGATCAGAGCATGATTCAAGAAAGGTGCACCCCCGAGCTTCTGATAGCATTCTCCACTGCCTTAGGAATCACCTCAGATCCTTTAGAACCTTCTTCAAACCTTTAGAAACCAATCCCAACCCTTAGAAACCTATCCGAACCCACGATTAACTTTCTCGAGTAATGGTCAGATAGAGATGTACTAAGGTTGGTAGGGACTTCTACTGAGACAAAATCTTACACCATTGAAAAGTAGAGGTTCTCAGCTTTCCAACAAGCTAAGAATCACCTCAATCTGAGCTGTACATCAAAAGGTACAGCAATCCCAAGTTTGGGCTTAAAAATAAGCATCAATTGAGCCTTCGGAGGACCCATGCATACTTGGCGCATGTATTACATGCGCCAAGCCATTTTCTCCCGTGAAATGGCCTGGTGCATGTATTAGTTGTGCCATGCACAAGTGGGTCCCCCCTCGGGCTCCGGACTTCCAGCTCTGCATTTTTACCTGGTGCATGTATTAGTTGCGCCAGGCTTAGCTACAGTGACCTTATGTTTTTGGCTCAAATTTCACTATTGGACGTTTGACTTGACCATCTCAATGTATAGGGTGGGTTTCATTAGGACTGCTGCACCCATGCTTACCCTATTTGCAACCCTTTAGTCATTTGTAATTATATCCTATTATCTACCATTGAAGCTATCTTCACACTTTTCCAAGCTCTCAAAATCCTAGGAAACCTTTGATTAGAGATTACCTAATTGTGAACCCTAATTATCATCTAAGTATCCTCCTAACCTACCCTTTTTCTATAAATAGAGAGCCCCTCCCCTTGGATTAAGGGCTTGAAAAAAATCCTAAAGAGAGAAAAGATTTAGAGAAAGACTTTCCTCCCTTTGGTGCACCCCTTCCATACAAATTTCAGAATTCAAAAGTTCCCTTTAGACTCCATCTTCCATCAAAAAAGCCTTGAGTTAGGAGAGAACTATCCCCCACCCTTCTTCCTCTACCCCTTAGCCATCAAGCCTTAAAGGTTAGAGCCCGTTCCCCCACCATTCAAGCCATCGGAAGCTCACCAAAGCACCCTCACGCGAAGGACCACAGTGGTGCTACAAGGGCCCGAGAGCTCCGGCTCTCCCCTCTACTCTCCTATCTTCTTAGCTTTTCCCTTATCCTCTAATTTGTGCCGTTACACTGCCAAAATCTCGACAAGAGCGGAGGGGCACAAATAGGATCCAAGTGCCTTAGGGCAAGGGGAAGTGCTCTTTCCTTTTCATTTTTATTTTCATTTTTGACCATAAGTAGAGACCGCTCTAGAGCGGGTTGATCGAGTACATAACACCTTCCCGGTCGATAAGCGAAGCCCCTACCAAAGAGCCTTTGGCGTAGACCAGTGAATAAGAGTCATATTTGTAGCACTTCAGTGCTTATAAAATTGATTTAGGTTTCCTGGGACACCAAAAGCTCCGGGTGGCGACACTATATTTTTTAGAGGGCGCGCATCGATGCAACTGGATAGTAAAAAATCTCACAGCTGCACAGTGTAGATATCCGTAGTTTCTCAAAAGTAATTGATGCCTGCGGCTGAGGGATGAAAGATATATTTTATTGATTTCTAGATTAGATTTATTGCTTTGTAAACATCTCCAGATTTTGATTTGAATTGGCAACTCAGATTGAGGTTTGCAGTTTAGTGTAACTATTTTACTTTTCCATCGTCAATTTTCTGAATTTGATTGATGCCCAAATTTCTGGCTGATTGTTGATTAGATTAAATCTATATTGATAGGACTCTAGTATTGATTGACACTCAATGCTAGGAGAATTGATATATGGTGAAATGTTATTTTAATTTCATAAATATCCGGAAGCAGAAGATTGTAATTGACAACCATAATCTGAAGTTTGAGGATTAGGATTTATTTTCTACAAATTAGTTTAAGAAACTATTCTTTTATTCATATTTCTCAAGTAGTTTAGAATCTTTAAAGATAAATATAAATTTTCTTATAAGGGCGAAATATTAAAATGCCTCTTCTCTGTGGGAATGATCCTATACTAGCTCTACAATTTTCATTGTGCGCTTGCAATAGGTTAAGACTTAATTAGATACACATAGTAAGCCGATCATATAATAGTTTGACAGTTTCTGGTGCAGGGCTCCTCATGATACCTTTAATCTGCAAAGGTTTCGAAAGCTTGGGGCACCGACTTTTCGAGGTGATCCGAGTCCTATTGAAGTGGAGGATTGGTTGATGAAAGTGGAGAAAATATTAGATGGTATGGACTGTCCAGGAGAACAGAAGGTCAGGTTAGCTACATTTATGTTACAAGGTGACATGTGGTGGAAAATGATAAAAAGGACATACTTGCAACCTGGAGAGAAGGTTTCCTGCGAAAGGTTTGTTGAATTATTTTATGAGAAGCATTTTCCTAAGCATATACGGACTAGAAGTAGGTCGAGTTTGTTCAACTATATTAGGACAATAGGTCAGTGGCCCAGTATGAAGCAAAGTTTAAAAAATTGAAAAGATTCATCACGCAACTCATGGAGGAGGCTGCTAGAGCGAAAATATTTGCTTGAGGATTAAGGCCTTCAATACGAGAGAAGTTATCGTCATTAAAACTGAGGATATTTGTAGATGTTGAAAGGGACTTGTTTGTTGAAGACGATGATGCAGATATATAATGAATTTGAGAGAAAAAAGGGAAGGCTAAAATAGCATTTATGGACCGACAGAAGAGTAAACAATAATGGAGAGGAGAAAAGAAGCCACGTTTGATACTCGTCGTCAGATGATACTATTAAGCACTGAAAAATATCATTAACCTAGCCTTTACTACACCTTGGAGCCATCTAATAAATCTGTTTTTAGTATGTTTTGTAGTTAAGAATAACAACTGCAACTTAGCATAATAGTCCATCCTTTGGAAGCCAAAGAAGAGAATTTTAAAGCCAAGGGTTACAGCTGAGTAAAGAACAGAGGATACACCACGGTGGTGCACATCATAGTGACCATTTTGGTTGCTTAAGTGGGCCCTAGAAGTCTGACAGATGAGAGAAAGATGGGCCAAGTAAAGAACACTGCTGCAGCAGCATGTGCACTGCAGCAGAAGAGAAAAATGTCAAGCCTCGCGCAGCTCTCCAGTGGCTCTCGCAAGGGTCTAATTCACCAGAAGCAACCTCTCATAGTTAGAACTTGTAGCCCAAAGATAGCTCGCAGGGACCTCGCGCAGCTCATTAAAGGGGAGCTTCAGAAATTCAACTCGTGCAGACCTCGCGAGGATCAAACCGCCATTACCCTACTCGCGAGGTTCTTGCAAAGTTCATTCATCGCATGCTTATTCACGCCGCGAAGCTCTAGCACAATTATAGCTTCAGAAAATATCCTCACAAGGCTCTTGCACATTTCAAAAGCAGAGACAGCCACACGAGAAGTGCATTTCATCTTGGAGATCATCTGCGCGAAGCTCAAAGCTTATCCTCGCGAGAACCTTATGAGCTTCAAGTCATCCATGCGAGACCCTCACGACCTGAACTACCTGGAGGACATCCTTGCGAGCTACATCATCCATTACAATTCATCTTGGTGACATCTACGCGAGCTGCACTACCCACAGCAAATAGAACCTCGCGAGATGCCTTCCTTCCACACAACAGCCATGCAAGATGCAGGAATCAAGCAATTCAACCTCGCGAGGCACGAGCTCCTGCCTTCTTAGTCCATACATAGGGACACTTTGGGGATTTTCCCACTTCTAGGGCATAGATCCCAAGGCTTTAATCTATTTGCCCACATCTTGAGGCATCCAAGAGCTACAAAGGAGCCACAATAGCGGCAACAACTAGGGTTTCCTCTCCTGCGCTCCTATTGGCCAGGGTAAGATATTTTTTGGACAATGTGTATATAAATTATTGTTTTTAGCTGAAATAGCCATCTCATCCTTAACCTAATTCGGCTGAGAGCTTCTCTGTTCCTAGGTTAATTTATGGTTAGAGTTAGGTCACCTTTTTCATCTTTTCTTCCCTCCTAGTCCAACACTTGCTGGCTAAGATCTTTGTAATAGCTAGGAATGCTCTTTTATGCTATCATCAAGACTGTGAGGGCTTGTAAAGGTGTAGAATATGCATTGGCTGTAGTTGGAAGAGGGCTTGATTGTAAGTAATTTTATAATTAATGCAAGCTATTTTTGTTGAATATGTCAATCTGTAATGCTCTTTGGTATTCTACTTAGATCTTTATTGATTGGATGCTCCTATGGATGCATGAGCTTGTAGCCAAGCATCCACAGCAGCTGCAGTAGTTTTTATTGCTTTGATCTTTACCCTTTGACTAAGCTATATCTCTAGGATGATATATGACGACACAATAGATAGATCATAGCCCTAAGACTAGCCCATAACTCTGGGTTGATTTAGATTATTCCTCCTTGCATTTGGGCTTGTAGCCAAATGAAGGACAAATGTAGATCCTCCCCTTTATTAGCTTAAGCAACCCCTGTTTCAGTCTAAAAATAATAGTTCCTATTTTATTATTTCTCACCCTTTCCCTTTTGTTTTACAAAACCATCACCATTCTTCTTTAAAACCCTTTCTCATAGCATAGTACTGTGGTTTTATTTTATACTTTAGTTTTAGTAGTAATAGTCCAAAACCCCCTTCCTTTAGGATTGCCAGATCTGTAGCCAGATCTAGAGGTCTACTAAGACAACCCTTGTGGTTCTAGATCAGCTTTCCCTCTGGGACAACCTTTCTTATCAAAACTTGCTACAACAGACCCTGGATCTTGCAGGACTGTGGTATTTTAGAGTTGTTGTTTTTAATCTCCATCTATCTCCTCTCTTCTCTTGATTTATATTTTCCACCATTTTCTAATAAAAAAATCATCAACCTAAAATAATATTAACAAGTTTTTGGCGCCACTGCCGGGGATAGTTGATCTACTTAGTAGATCTGAGTTTTTATGTGTCTGTTTATAAATTCATTTGTAGCAGTGCCTGAGTTTGAATAAAAGTACTACTGATTTTTATTAGTTTTTGCAGATCTGGATAGCAACAGAAGGGAAAAGCTAGATCTATAGCTGGAGCTTTGCTAGCCTTAGTTTGCATCCCCTTCCCTTTGCTTATATTTCCTTTCTGTTAATGTCTTAAATTCAGCAGTACTTGTTGGCAGTAATTGTTGTGTATCAATTCTTTTTGTGTGTTTCTTCCTTTACTTGTTGTTTATGTGTGTGCATGCTCGGTAGGAGGTCCCTTAACCCTGACTTAGAACCTCCAAATCCTGAGATAGAAAGGGCCCTTAGACCTAGGTTGACCACAAAAACCCCTACTATTAATACTAAGCTAGCAATTGAGATGGGTGAGTAACAAAGAACATTGAAGGAATACTATACACCAGGGGCATACTCATCCCCCTTCTGCATTCAATTCCCTGTTGTTCAAGGAATTTATGAGATCAAATCCTCAACCATCCAAATGTTGTCATTATTCCATGGGCTAAGTAAAGAGGACCCATATAAGCACATAGATAAGCTCCTTGCCCTATGCACCACATTCAATATTGCTAGCTTAGCAGAGGAAGCCACCAAAATGAGGCTCTTTCCTTTTTCATTAAAGGATAGAGCTAGAACTTTGCTCTCCATGCTCCTAGCAAACAACATACAGTCTTGGAATGATCTCCAATGCCAGTTTTTGGCCAAAATTTTCCCCATGTCTAAAATCAGCTAGTTGAGGAAGAACATAATTTTCTTTGCTCAATTTCCAACTGAGGATTTCCATCAAGCATGAGAAAGGTTTAAGAAACTATTAAAGCAATATCCCCACCACTAAATTCTTGAGTGGCAGCTTATCCAGAGCTTTTACTAAAGAATTGATTCCAAGAGCAGGGATATGGTGGATGCCTCATGTGGGGGTACTTACCTCCACAAGACAACTGATGAGGCTTGGTAACTTTTTGAGGTCATTAGTGAAAATTCACTGCAACAAGAATCTGTCTAGAGGTGACATTGAGACTCCAGCAAGAGTGACAAGAGACCCCAATGCTAAGGGAAGAATGTATGAAATTAATGTGTATAATGATTTGGAGAGGAGAGTGGGCAGTCTGACTCAAAAGTTTGATAAGTTGATTGGGGTGATGCAGCCTAAGATGGTTGCTCAGGTGGAGGAGGCATGTCTGATATGCCAGTCACCTACACACTCCCTTGTTGGTTGTCCATCAGCCATCCAATACCCTGAACTGCTCAGTCCTATGGGCAGCTGCCTACTGCTGGGTATCAATGGAGAAACCACCCCAATTTGAGGTGGAGACAAGACAACTACCAGCAACCCTAGCAGCAGCAACATGCAATACCATATAGGCCACAACAATAATTCCATCAGGGATTTGTACCAAGACAGCCCTTTCAGTAGTCAGTCCCACAGCAGAGCCAGTTGGCATTGCCCCCACCCCAGCCTAGAGCCCCCTCTTTTGAAGAATAAGTTTTAGCATCACTGCAAAACCTGGAGTCCCTATCTCAGACTGTGAACTCTCACAGTCAAAGCATAAAGAAAATAGAGAACCAGCTTGGCCAAAATTTTAATACTTTAGCCAGGAAAGAGGAGGGTAGGTTGCCAAGTCAACCCTTGGCCAATCTTAAGGGTTAGTTTATGATTGGTGAGGGCTCCTCAACTCATGAGGAGGCCAAGGCAATCACTACCCTTAGAAGTGGCAGGGTTGTTGATAATCAAGTGGGTGTGGAGGAGAAAATAGAGGAGAATGAGGGCGTATCATATCAAATGGTCAGGGCTTACGATAAGAAAGTCCTTGAACGAACCTTTAATATCGGAGAATTAGTCTTGAAGAAAATTATGCCTTCTAAGCATGCCCACCCAAAAGGAAAATTGAAACCGA
Source organism: Chloranthus sessilifolius (assembly GCA_021018995.1). Classification (NCBI taxonomy): domain Eukaryota; kingdom Viridiplantae; phylum Streptophyta; class Magnoliopsida; order Chloranthales; family Chloranthaceae; genus Chloranthus; species Chloranthus sessilifolius. The sequence continues at coordinate 60,856,065 of CM037587.1, forward strand.
ACTGGGAAGGCCCATATGTCATAACAGCTGCATACCCTGAGAAAGCCTATAAACTGGCGAACCAAGATGGGGAAGAACTCCCTAGTCCTTGGAATGCCATGTACCTTAGAAAGTACTATCCCTAACCCTGTGATCATCACATCTCATGGTTAAATGTTTATACTTACCACCCCCGTAGTCATCACGACCCATTCATTGGTCGTATGCCTTCAATTTTCAGAATATCCTTAAGACCTCCGATCTATTGCCCACCTTTTCTCACTCGGGCAATTTGATCAAAGGACTAGTGACCTATCTAATCCCGTTCAAAAGCATAAGTAACACCCGATCCTCACTTTCCTTCCCCCGCCATTGGAGGAGACGTTAGAGCAAAAAAAATGAAGATGTTAGGTTCAATCAAAACTCATTATTCTTACGCTAGTAGGATGCTTTCAAAAAAAATATATGCGTTTACATGTCTAAAAAAATTGAGTGAGAGCATTACGACGAATAAACAAGTCAATGAGCTCAGGGAAGCATAAGCAGACCATGAGGGCATCTCTGGTAATTTCACTAGAAGTGTATAGGCAAGTTGCGAGGGTACCCCTGATGTCCCCATACTACTAGATGTCATCGTAAGGTGGCGGGAGGAGGATAAACTCCTGCTAACCGTAGAATGTGAGATTTTGATGATACCAAAACATGACGAAGAAGCTCGATTATGGCATCCTGCACCCCTCTGAGAAAAAGGTTGTTACCTATCCATTTTGGAAAGCATTAGATATAAACTACTACTCCCATCACTGAGCCTTACCTCCCTCCGCTATTTTTTTTATTTTTGGACAATAAATCAAAAGTCTTATAGGATATTTCTAGAAATGAAACCGAAAACTGATGAATGACGACTAGCGCAATCACTTACTGTACATACCGTACTTCTCCCTAAAAAAAAAAAAACAACCACGGGATAGGATGACCACCACCCTAGGATAGACCCCGTATACAATTGACCTGATCATAAATATGACTTCCCCAATTCAGAGACAGTACTGATCAACTTTTTTCTTCAAAACTAGCTCACCAGATATCCATGACTTCTTATAAACCCAAAGTGCTTATCTCGAAACCCGAAAAAGCTCCATTGCATCGTGACGCTGGGGGATTTATTTTAGGAAGAATCATATCAGAAACGCCGGCCTGCCGGTCCTACCAAAGATAAGAAATGACGAAGTTACCCTCCGAAAAGCACTACCAAAGATACCTACTGCCGGTCCTACCACGCTCCTACACTGGGGCATCTTTTTTTAATTTTATCATCTTGTTATTATTTCCATTTTAGCTATTTGTTTTCCCTGTTGCATTATTCTCATTTCAAAAAAAAAAAAAAAAGAACACATGCCCATCTTTCACTACCAGACTCTGGTATGAGATACTCGCCCCCCTTGAAAAACTGGCAAGAGGATGAACAAAACTACTGATGATGTTACTTTCACATGTGCAGATACGAAGTAGCCTTCAACCCTCACCATGTCAGCTCAGGAAGCATCCAAATCCCAATGAAGGTTGACAGTGCTAAAGAAACTGGAAGCAAAAGTAGGTGAAAGAGGTAACCAAAAGAAAAAGGAGTCAGTCAGGTACATCTAAATAAATAAAAAATATATATTTCTATATATATGTGTAAAAAAAATTTCCATTTCTTTTTACACCTATCACTGGGGACGCTCCCTATATATACAACAACACATATGTTATAGACATAAAAAGAAAAAAAGAAAAACCACACACACACACCTAATCCCTATGCTGTCGCTGGGACGGTCGAGCACTGTTGTCCCCAGTATCATCAGCTCGGAGGTCTGTGGACTGGTCCTCCGAAAATACAATCTCGGCACCCAGAGTTGACGGAACCTCTAAACGACGAGGCCCTGCCACAGATCCCCCCTCACTCGTTTGACTAACAGACCACCTCGAACAGGAATGAGGAGTATACCTCGCAAGAACCTCACGAACCACCGCATCCTCGCGAGCATCACCCCAGACACAATCATGTGACATGCAACGAGATTGCTCGGCTAAAGAACCCGTGGCCCTCAACTCCGACCCATCAAGTTGATGAGCTAGCCTATATATACCTCGCTCACTCCTCATCAGACGATATTGTAGCTCATCAAAGGACGCCTGCATATCTGCCCATGTCGTCCGATGAGCCGCCTCTAACGCCTCAGTATGAGTCATCTAAGTGGCCATCATCTCGGCAAATAAGTCAGCCTGACTCTGCGTCTCCCCAGGGACTCGTCTAATCTCAGGAGTGGCGCGTGCTCGCGCTGCCTCTAGGCGCGCCTTCTCTAGCTGATGAACCTGCATAACCGCATCAAGTCAAGCAAAAACTAATTTATACATGAACAAAAGGAGAAACTTTGAAAAAAAAGAAGGGGAAAGAACTATACCAAATCCAGCCTCTCCCTCAGGAGTCGCTCAACTATCTCAGCGGTCACTGGATCAGTAGGAGGCGCAGGAGGGACAACAAACATAGGCGCCTACAAAAAAAAAATAGACAAATACATCAGAAAAATACTATAATGACAAATAAACTACAAACATAATAACTAAAACATACCTGAGTAGGGATAGGAATAGACTCTTGAGGGGGAGCCTCTGGAATAGCCTGCACAAAGAACCAAGCAATCGAAGATATTTCAGAACGAGATAAAGATGGAACAACCAAAATAGAATTATCCCACACCAAAAGAAACTTTACCTAACTCTCTGGACGTAGAGAGGCAGCAGTCGCCTCCCTCATCTAAAGATCCTCGATGACCTGACGCTAAAATACCACATAATGTTAGTAAACTACTAAGAAAGCAAAACAATGACATCCAACAAGCTAGTGCAATGACACAAACAAGATAAAAGATCGAATGGAACTCACCCAAATATCTAGCTTGGCCCGAAGCTGAGCCATCGCTGGATCCTCCCAACTAGAGGAAGCAACGAAGATGGATCAAATGCAGGAATGGGACCTCCGGCGGCCAGCTCGGCTCTCTACAAGTAATAATAAATATATCAGTCAACGAGCTCACAATGTTAACGATTAAACAGAACCATACTTGTGAGGACGCTTACCAATCGATTAATCTCAGATCATAGACTGGCCGCTACCTCCCAGTCGACTAGCTGCTGACGGCAGTAAACATCCAGCAAGGTCGCCTGACGAGCAACCTCACCCTCTCTCTCAGACTGTCCAAAACAAAACTAAACGAGACACCACAACTATGTCAGAATGACCAGAAAACCAAGTTCACATAATAATAATAATAAAATACAAGTTAACTCACCAGGAGTCGTTGAGTCTCCGCTAGCCGAGCCCCCAACTCATCTTCCACTGCCCTAGCCTGAGCAACCGAGGAGGCTAAAGACTGCAGCATCTCCTCATTCGGACGAGGATCACACCCCATCCGCTCCATCGTCCTGTGGAGAGCGTCTAATGCCCCTCACATGCTCACGGTGACATGGCCCTGCTCCAATGCAGTGAACCTCTTCCTCAAAGCTGACGCTGACTCCGGCCCTCCAATCACGAAAGAGCCACTCCCATGGAAGGGACGTGTGAAGAGGTGCCCGCCACCCAATGCACTAGACCACCGCGCATACTCCGGGCGTCCGCCTTGTCGCGCACCCCTTTAACTCTGGTCCCCCCAACTCTAAAATCCTCTATCTAAAGAGCCATTCGCACCATAAAATTTTGGCCAGGAGGGCTAGTCATCCTCTTCACCACTCTGTGGAGAATCTCTGAAGGGACTCCCTGAGTGAGCCCCAGCTGTCGTACCATGCGAGAAGTGTGGATCCTCTCCACCCTCTCAAAACAATGGACCCACATGTCCATGTCGAAGAAGGGCCGACCAGACTCAATCACTGGCACACCTGCATCCTCATCCTCATACGGCCTCCAGATCACCTATAACCAAATGAACGAGCCAATCTCTCAATGAAGACCCAGATCCTACAACAACAAAAACAAACATACACATGACAATCTATACCTGCCTTGCATGCATATCCTCAAAGAGCCCGCATGCGGTCTGAAGACCAGCGCTGACCCCTCAATGCCTCCCTCCACACATGCATCTGCAGGAACGTAAACTTCACACCCAACGAAACTCCCGGATGAAGGAAAGAAAAATGATCGTACGCCCAAAACTGAAAAGAAAAGTAACAACAATAACAATGACACATAAGGAGAAACATCTACCATTAAACGACTTAAAATTAACCAAACTAAAGATATTATGACGTTAATTAATTAAAACTCACCTGGATGAAAGGAAGGAAGCCGCTGATCGATGTGACACCCTGTTCCCGACGATAAAGCTGCTCATAAAGATGTGCCATCGCGACCGCACCCCACACATAGGTAGGGACTCGGTCCAGATCCCCAAGAACCATCAAAAACAACCTGGTGACGCATCCCCGAGTCGAAGAAAAGAAAAGTATCGCACCAAGGAAGTGCATCAAGAATGCTCGGAGCACCCTATCTGCAGCTAATCCTGGCTCCACCACGGGCTCCCGACCCGCCACCACTGCACAACGAGCCTCATAGGCCGCCTTCACCTCTGAATGGCACCTCGGGGGGACAAAGCCACTCGCAAATGTATTGAAAAACCAAGTAACCCGAACTATACCTGGCCCCGAGCCGCTCGACCTATACGGCACACCTAAGATCTCCTCACACACCTCCAGATAATGCCCTGCCATCTGCCCCGTGCTCGGCTCACCCTCAAAACGAAGACCGGTGATGCGGAGCCAGTCTTTTGGAGTCAGTAACATCATACCTACTGGAAAGAGAAGTGCCTGGTGCTCCTCCCTCCACCTCTCTAGAATTGCCGCGATCAGGCCACGATCGACCTGAAAGGGCTCCAACTCCAGAATCAGTCCGAAACTAAAAGACACTAGTCGCGCCTGTTAAAACTCTAGCAAGGCACAATACCAAGCATGAGACTCGGCCCATGCCGAGCTGATAGCCAGCTGCGGGGTCTCCTATTGAACGAAATGGAAACAACAATAATAAAACTAACACATACTTATGACAAAAGGCAAACTAATCGAAAAAAATAGATTTGAAACTAGAAGCGAGTCAAATATGCTCCAGACACAATGACAATAATAATAAATGCGTGAAATATGATGAGAACAACTGAGTAGAAACATGACCTACCTCTACCTCTAGATGCAATCATGATGCATGAGTAAAGACACAATCAGTCATTAATGCTGGTTCGACATAAATTAGAAGGGTTCTAAATCCTAATAAGCCTATGTCATAACCTAAGTCACTAAAAAAATGGAAGAACTCTTGCTCATGAGTGCTTACCTGACCTTGGGAAAAGAAATCCTCCAGCGGGAAGTGCCTGCGATCCGGACGCTCTGTAGCCGCACCCTGGTGCTCTGCAGCTACACCCTCAGCCCCCTCACCTGCACGCATCTCACCCTTGACTCTCTCACCCTCACCCTCAACACCCCTCTGCTCAATCTCAAGCACCTCCTCCACGATTGCCGATTGGTCAAACTCCAGGACCTCCTCTCGAACTACCTCCCCAACAATGTCCTCTTCGACGACAGCGTCAGTCTGAGCCTTAGACGTCTCACCTATCTCCTCCCCTAGCATCCTCTCCAACTCAGAAATAGTAAGAGTAGGTCTACCACTACCCTCACCCTCCATCCTAGAATAAAGAGCTCAAGAAACTAAAGAGAACGGAAGAAACGGAGTCTGAAACGGACAATCGGATCACAAGATATCATGAAAATACAAAAACTAGAGCGCACAGAAACAAGAAAACCAGAGAATCGGAGACTAAAACGGATTGCACGACAAAAATGAGAGGCTTTAAGCCATTTATAGGGAATAGTCGAATCGTGCGCTTAAATCTATGAGTTTAAACCAATCGCGCGCCAACATAGTAGCGCTTAATTCTAATTACACAACCTATGTAGAGCGCGCAATCTAATCGTTGCCCGCACAAATTAACCCGACCACCCGATTGCGCATCAACTTGCAGGCGCACAATTACATCAAGCGCCTGCCTCGTGGCGTGTGAATGCCACCAATCACATCCCTAGTAACCACCACCACCCTAATCAAGCGCACAACACCTAGCGCTTAATTAGATTACACGATCTAACATGAACGCTTAATAACATTCTGACGCCTTGGAATACGTGCTTCAAATTTAGCGCACAATTCATTTAAACACTTATAGTGAAGCGTGCAATTCCCTGGAAAACACAAAAAAATATACGGATACAAAGCAGCACTTTCACAGACCTAAACTAGGAGATTCCTAACACCAATTATCAGTCTAAGCCATGCCCTTGTCAGGATTGATCCAAGAACACCCCCTAACTCGAAAAAATATACACCCCAAAAAAAGGGAAGAACAAAAAATGACCCGACACCATTCGCACACCCCAACTAAAGCTTAAACCAAAAAAGAGAGGAAGATTTGTCTCAAACCAAGACTAAAGCTAAACGCAAATTTTGTCTCAACTAACACCGATCTAAAATTAAAAAAAAGAATGCCCTCATGTCACACACAACCCCAATTAATATTAAATTAAACAACCAAAAAGATGCTCCCTTCCTTCTTCTTTCTATACATTAAGACCAAAAATGCCCTCATTCATACACTCCAATTAACCCCAAACTAAATCAAAACACAAAACGAAATACTCCTAACATGTCCCGATCTAAAATAAATGAATTAAACAAGTAAATCCCACATTCCAAATAAATCAAATAAGCTCAAAACAAACTAAACTGGAATATAAAAAATAATTTAAAATTGTAATCACTTCATAAATAAATAAATAATTACAAAATACACCGAGGGCATACCCTCTGAATATACAATTTAAAACAAGAAACTAAAAAAAAAATCAGCATATTCAGGCAATCCCTGAATCTGAATTTATTCAGAAAACTAGAAATCTCAGAGAAACCGGAAACAAGGAGGCGCCCTGAACAAATTCTAACCGTAATAACCTCCTCTCCTTGTCCCGAGCCGGCAGAAAAGAAAGAGTGGCTCACGAAAATCCACCCAGGACCTGCAGGATCCACCCTAAGCAGCCCACCTTGGAAACACTAAAAAGGAGGAGCAACTAACGTTGAATCTGCAAACCCTACCGAGAAGAAATAAGCATTGGCCACGAGAACTCTGACCATGTCTTATCCTTTGGTTTCCTTTCTACCACCTTCTTCTCCTCCATCTCTTCCCTTAGCGTGGTAGCAATTTGATTGCTACCTTACATTCCTAATCCCATTCATTCTCAAGAGCCCACACAATAAACACGATTATTCGGGTCCAACACCCGGGATACGATAGAGAAGGGAAGGAAAGACATTAATAAAAAAAAATGCCCCAAAAGAATGTCTCAAAACCTTCAATCCCAAACATAAAATAAAATTCAAAATGACAAAACGTTTGGCTCACACATTTATAAACTATACTCCCTAAACCATAGAATGACAAGTGTCACATCTTTAAACCTTTCTTATCTAAATTAAATCAAAACCAAACACATACCCCTTTAAAAGACCATAATCCATGATAACTTAGACAAACCAATAATACACAACATTTAACACCCTAAGAGATACAGATCCAAAGCAAAATCGATGAACCAATAGGATTTAAACATTTAACACCCATCTAGAATCTAAGAAAACTCACACTTTTTCAATCTCATGATTCAAAACAAACAACAAAAAAAAAGAGACTAAAACTCAAGTTAAAATCAAACCTTAAATCAACAAAAAACTTTTAATTAAATTAAATTAAATAAAACAAGGTCAAACAACAATTCATTGGAGTGAGACCCTGACTAAAAAAAAATGCCCCCAATTAATCAAATAAAACCAAGTAAATTCTCTAAACCAGGCTCAATAAGATAACTTAATCTCGGGATAAACCCTGAATAAATTTGGCATAAATGCTAAAGCTCTAAACTGAACCTTAAAGTAAGTCAAGTAAATCAGATAAACCCAACTAATTCGCTAATGAATTTAAACAAACGAATAAACAAGCATAATAAGAGCAAAAGAAATGCCCCTTCATTCATAATTTAAAATTTTATAATATCACCGGAGGCATACCTCCTGAATATACAACCCAAAATGAAAACCTAAAACTTTAACCTACAACCCAAAACGAAGACTGGGTTCAAAACTGAGACAAAGCGAGGAGCAGATTCTGCTTGGAGCGTCCAATCAGAGACTTCAGGGAGAATTGGTTGGAAAACACATCCCTCCATTTTTTACCCCTGCTCTTCCGCCATCTTCGCCTCCTCCACCGTCGCTGCTTCAATGCTGCCTTCACTACTCCCTAATAAGGGTCGATGTAAATACAAGCGCACTCATTCCCAATACCGCTCATTCCTAGAATAACACCATCCATGAGCATCATCTTAGGACGAAGATCACGCAAAATCACGAATATAGGAAGAAACGGCATCCCAATCGAACGGTTAGATCGCCCGATATCACTAAAATAAGAATTTTAGAGCACGAAATATTCCCAAAAAGTCAAAACTCAAGACTAAACCAGAATGAAAAATAAATGAAATTTCTTTCGCTTATATAGAGTACGGACTTAATCATGTGCGCGGACACGTGTGCTTAATTAGATCATGCGCCACTCACGTGGCGCATAATTCGGAATATGTGCTCTGACTCGAGCGCGCAATTAAACCTTCGCCCACGCCCAACTACAGGACACTCCGATCGCGCGCAGCCCATGTGCCATGCAAACCAATCAAACAATGCACTATAAATGCACAATACAAAATGTCACCTATACGTTGACTGTACGATAACTAGGTGACACCTCGATCACGCGCATGGGCCATAGCGCAAAATCCAATTGCACGCGCACATGCCCGCACATAAATGACCCTTCAAGCCCGATATCGCACTCCCGAACTCAGGCGCGTAATCAGATTGAGCTCCCAAAAACTGGCGCGTAATACGTAATTTTGGATGAAATTTATTCCCTCAAGACCCTTTTATCCCATCGCGGCCAAGATTCTTTTATCATGTCGCGGTCACACTCTTTTGTCCCATCACATAGCCTCACAGGTTGTCCCAAAAAGACACACACGCCCCTTACCGCAATGCCCTCATGACCCCACCAAAAAAAAAAGGAAGACCCCACTGCGATAACATGCACAAGCAACAATGTTACCTCAGTAATCAGTCCCATCAGAATAAATTAGTCATGCCCCCATGACCCATCGTGAAAAGCTGAAGGCACACCACTAAAAAAACTAAGCCAATCACGACGCAACCACAACGTGATCTCACATAACTCAAGGTCTACCAAGAAAAGATAACAATGTCCCATCGCTAACTACGTCCAGCCGACGTCCCATTGCAAGCCTCACTACATGAAAACAAAAGAAAGCTCAGACCACACCTGCCACGCCGAATAATGAAAAGAGGGAAAGCCCAGTCACGTCCCATCGCTAAGGCAACAGACTCTCTCTCTCTCTCTTCCGAGTCAACCCTCAACTCCCGTCGTGACATCATTTACCCCAAGACGTCGCATCACAATTGCCAAGTCCTGCCATAGTGGGCTGAAAGAGAACAAATTTCCAAAAGTTCCATCGTAGCATGACACCCGAAACACTGAATCACAACAATAGCCACAAAGTCTCATCGCGACACAATAATACCATGAACCGTACAAGTTGCGTGCAACCCAAGTAAGTATCACCACAGGTAAGTACTACCCACTCTCTTTTAATTACTCGATATTGCTTATAAATATAATTAGCTATGATTAAATCAAATGTTTTCAAAACTCATCTCTCTCGACTCGCACACCACTGTAGTCCTCCCATAAGAGACAATCATCAGTGTTTGTCGAGAAGGCTAGATGTAGTATCCAGCATACCAAGTATCGTCTTCACAACCACAATAGCGGTTGGGTCCACAAATCCCATATCGGTGGATCTGCTCAGTGACGTCTCAAAAGCCACGTTTTACCACCAAATTGGTCTTAAGTTAGAATCCCTAAAATTTCAAATTTTCAAAATCACAAAAAAGAAATAACAAAACAAACAAAACAAAAAATAAAAAAAGGAGACAAAAAAGAGAACAAAGCAAATAGACCCGACTCACCTTCCTTTAAATTAAACTTGAACTCGACCTTTAACCCTAACATCGCCTGAACTGATAATCAAGCGCATATCCCACTGCGCAGAATTGGATCAAGCGCATACTCGACTGCACAGAATCATTGGTTCAGACACATTAGGACTTAGAATGCCCAACCTAGACTACCCAATCTACAGACCAACCCCTAAACTTGCAATCAAGCGCATATCCAACTGTGCAAAATTAGATCAAGTGCATACTCCACTGCGCAGAATCATTAGTTCAGACATATTAGAATTAAAATTCCCAATTTACCGACCTCCGAACTCCAGATGAATCAAGCGCACATGCCACTGCGCAAAATTCAATTGAGCACACCTCATAAGACCCCATTTCAATTACCAGCCCAAATCAGCTATTCCTCTGGGAAACTGAACATTGACTATATTCAATCTAAGAACTTACAAATGCCTATTGGAAAAGGAACACCTGACGCACATTAGTGTGAGCAATGACGCACCCTGTTTGACATGACTTGCAAAAGCCTTTAATATTATATGATATTTATCTCTTCCTTTATTATCGGTCCCTGGACCTGTTTTGGATATTTGATTGATGCCCTGGTACCTCAATTACGTAAAATCCCTCTGTTAGCTCGCATCATGCGACGGGATGCGCCATGCACCCATAGACCAGGAATGTGCCCTTCGACAGCTACCATTTTCCCTTCAAATGATCAATTTTAGCTTGCACTGATAGATAAGAAAGCCAAGCATGTCATGTTAGCATCACCAATTCACATTTGTGAATTCTCGAGAGAAACGAGAAGATACCTCAAATGAGGGGTGTCTACTTCTTCAACGCGTTCTTACTTCGCAAGAGCGCGCCGAAGAGGGGCATATGTAGACACCCCCATTTTGCCTTCTCAGAATATATTCTTTGTTCGATCAACTTTTGCCCTCCTTTTTAACACTGATATGGGGACCATGCACTGAAACAATAGTACATGACTGAACACAGGCCGAAATAATAGCTCTGTGGCTCATATCCCGACATGGGTAGGCTATATACTGAAGCAATAGTATATGGTCGGAATGCAGATTGAAACAATAGTCATGCATTTCATTCAAGAGACCAGACTCGGATAATCCCAAATTAAGCGCTTGAAACCTTGCACGTAATTCGATTGCATGCTACACCACAAACGCGTAATCAGGCCTCCTTTCAGACTAAACTTCCCTTCTCAGACCTATTCGAGACTGGATCACGCGTCTGAAATTGGACGGGCGATCAGATTAAGTGCCACAAAACCAGCACGCAATTGGCCTACACCTGACCTAGTCTCATTACCCTTAACCCTTAAGTTCCCTTGATTAAGCACTTATGACTAAACGCTTAATCAAATTGTGCACCTCCCATCACGTGTGCAATTAGCCCTAATTTTGTTAGGACTGAGAAACTTGCTGAGCAAGTCAGCTGATCGCTCATTGAGTTTGTGATCAACTCAAAGTGATTAAGCGCTAGGAAACTGATGCGTAATTCAATTAAACGCCTGAAATAGGGCGCGTAATTGAAGGAAAACCTATAAAAGCTTTTTTTTTCAAAAAGAGAGAGGAGGCTGGTAATTTTTTGAGAGAGAATAGATTTTTTTAGGATTTCAAAACCAGAGAACTCTGAGAACCAACCCATAGAGCATCTTAATCATGGTTTCAAGCTTCGAGCTTCGAGCTTCGAATCTTTGAGGTTTCTCTCTGCAGCCTTGACCCTAGGTAAGGATTTAAACTTTTAATTCACAATCATAGCTTCTAATCTCTAGATCTAGGAATTCTATTAATATTTTTATTTTTAGACCGTAGCACCCATGTTCGAACCGAAATTCTATATATCTAGTTCCAGTTCTCTGTTTCTAGAACCAGTCCTTAATCCATCAGTCCAATATACTGATTTTAAACCTTAATTCAGTTCTAAAATCTTTATTTACACTCCTATCATTAATTTCTGGTTCTAATCCTTCGATTCAGAACCAATCTTTAATCATACGGCATGATCTCCTGATTTCGAACTCGAATTCAGTCCTAAAAATTTAGTTTTTAATTTTAAATTGCTTATTTCAACATCTCTAAAAAATTCCTAAATATAGTTTCAGTCTTATAATTCTAGTTTTATAATTTAATTCACAATTGTTATTCTGAAATCAACTCTGAACAATCCCAAAGCACTATTTTACGGCCCACAAATTCAGTTTATTTTCAACTTTAGCCACCCGATTTGCTCAAGGGAGCTTACCTTAGTACTTGGGAACAAGGCCAATCTTCCTTATCATAGTGGGCCCAAACCCCCTTTTTAGGAATTTTAGAATTGATTAATTGCTCTAGTTTTATACTTTTAGTACTATTGATTAGTAAGTTTATTCCAGCATGCTTAATTAATTAAGTGTCTTAAATCTTCGTATGACTGATTAATCTCTTTAGATCTAAATTTAATCGATCAATTCCTTGCTTCAATTATAATTTAATGGAATTAAATTCATTGCTTCAATTAGATTCTCTAGCATAGTCAATTCATTGCTTCAATTAGAGATTTTTACAAAATTAGTTTATTTATCTTAATCAGAATTGGTAGAAAAATTAGTTTATTTGTCTTAATTAGATGTTATTAGCATTAATTCCTTTGCTTAAATTAGAGTTTCAGTAAAATTAGTCTTTTAGTTCAATTAAAATTCTAACAGGACTGTAATAATTGCTTCAATTAGAATTTCCATAGAATTGTTATACCTTATTCAGTCAGAATTCTAGTATACCTGATATGCCTGAATGAATTAAAGTCTCACTAGAACAATTATACATACACTCCTTGTACTTTTAGGAGACTGAAACTAATTAGACTCCTAACAGAATAAGAAATCAACCTTAATTGGATTCCTAACAGGATTGGAACAAACCTATATAACTAAATTCCTAATAGAATCTAAGGAGATCTAAACTGACCAGAAGTATAACTATAAAGGGAAATAAAAGGAAATCAAACTATCTAACCAAAAGAAACAGAATGGTGCTGACGTTCGTAGGCGAATGATTCAGTATAAAAGCAACCCACACTCGCTCCTAAGTGTGATCATTGACGTGTTGTAGCGTCGATAAATATCTGCAGCTGGCAATCGCAATAAATCATAAACTTTATAGGAAACCTCTTTTATTATTTATTTTTACCTCAATTATTCCAAACACCACATCGCTAGAGTCCATCAGGACAGAATTGGAAGCCACTGATTCAACGGGAATGTAGAGGAACCCAGAAAAAGTGCGCACCAACAAATTAGACTCTACATTCACAAGAAATAGTAAATCCACATGCTCCTAGTGATTATAGAAAATGGTCCTTGCGATTTTTAGTGTAATAAATCGTAGAGAACCATTTTCAAAGCTACAATTGTGCATACTTTATACGTGTTTGCTACGGATGAGTCGGTAGCTCGATGGGTTTAGGAGGAACTCAATAATGATCAAGGAGAGTCGATGTACCACCCATAAAGTATTTCCTCCTAGGTGCCAACTGGCCATGAGAAAGAAAAATTACTCTCTCGCGAGTTAGCCAAAATGGTTAATTGCTCAACCTGAGTCTCTAACTGCGTAATGGATTCCAGGAGATTATTGAGTAACAGCATTTGAATCTGGCCATGTTGCAGCCAGTTATCGGCTATCTGTGACAAGGCTTCCTCCACTACAATTTGGTCTTGGGTCAATGTGGGGAAAAATACAAGAGAGTGTTGAGGAACTTTCTAATTTAGGCCATAGTTAGGTCCATAGACTTCTCCATGTTGAGATGTTGGGTGCGATTTTACACCCACCAGAGATTGAAATTTTGTCTTCCAAAGTTTTAATTTTGGAAGGCAATTCATCATAGACTTTAATTTGTATAGTCCTCTTTGCCTAAGAGGTATACTCTTTGGAGTCTCTGATTCAATCTCACCCAGTACTTGGCATTGCACTGGTTCCTCGCTAAAGTTTTCAAAGAATTCCCATGCAGCCTCAGTAGACAAAGTACGGAACATCCCCCCACAAGCAACATCAACTACGAGTCAGGTTTGGTCATTCAGCCCTTCATAGAAAGTGAGGACTATTTGCCAACTAGTGACTTCATGATGAGGACACGTATATAAAAGATCGTTAAGGTGCGTCCACCCCTCTTGAAGAGATTCATTCGGATGTTGTTGAAAAGTTTTAATAAGATATCGAATTTGATTTGTTCTATGTATTGGAAAGTATTTCATGAGAAATCCTCGCTCCAATTCTTCCTAATTAGCAAATGAATTGCGAGGCAAAGAATGTATCCACTGCTTTTCTTCGTCTCTAAGAGAATATGAAAACAACCTTAGAAGAATAGATGTATCTGGCAAATTTGTGATTCGACTAATGTTGCACACTTCTATAAACTATCTTAAATGTAAATAAGGGTTTTCATCCATCAACCCATGGAATATTGGAAGAGTTTGAAGTACTTTGGGCGTGATTTCAAAAGTCTTATCTCCAGTCATAGGGGGTATTTGGATACATGAGGGAGGTGTAAAAGGTGTTAATGCATAATACTCTCCCATGGTCTTAGTCATATTCTGACTGTTGTTTGCCATAATGAATTGAGTTAGTGACAAAACACTTAAGTTAGAACAGTTATTGTATTTAAGTTTGCTTTTAATATTATTTATTTTTTTATATTAGCAAGCAGGGAGAGACAAATCTGAGTTTCTAATTCCTGAGGCCCTCAGAAGTGTTGAAAATCTTATTTGTTACTCCGAATAAACCTATAAAAGATTCAAGAAGTGATCATAGCAATTAAAAATATAAAGAAATATAAAAAGAGAACGATAAATATTAGTTTCTAAAAGAATAAAAATATTAGGATACGAATAAAAATAAAGATAAATCCGCTTCCCCGACAACGGTGCCTAAAACTTGACTTGAATCTTTTTATGTATAATTAATTAATTAAAGTAAAGTCTTAACCTATTTCAAGTGCACAATGGAAATTATATTTCAAGTGCACAATGGAAATTATAGTACTAGCATAGGATCATTCCCACGAGGAAGTTTGTTTATCTTTTATCTCTCATCTATATCTTCACATTCAAATTCCTATTTTTAAAAACTTCTTTTTATCCTGAAGATCTAAACTACTGAAGAAATATGAATAAAAGAATGATTTTTTTAATCTAAATTTCATAAAAATAAATCCTAATCCTCCTTCAGATTGAGGTCGTCAATACCAATCTTCTGCTATCGGATATTTATAAAATTAAATAGTACCGTTATACTACATCTCTGGTTTCTTAGCATTGGCCGTCAATCAATACTAAAATACTATTAATATATATTTAATCTAATCAACAACTTTTTAAAATTTGGGCGTCAATTAAACTCTAGAAAATTGAAGATGGAAAAGTAAAAACCATTACACTAATCTACAAATTCTAACCTGAGTCATCAATTCAAATTAAAACTTGAAGATGTTTACAAAGTATATAAATTCTATACTAGAAAGCACTAAAAATTATATCTTTCACCCCTCAGCTACATTCGTCAATTGCTTCTGAGAAACTACAGTATCTATTCTAATCTTCAGCTCTCAATCCCAGTCGTCAATTGTGATCAAGGAACCTTGGATATCTAAACTACAAAGCAAATAAAATTCTACTCTAATGATCAAAAGAAAATCCAACCTCAGTTGTCAATTGGTGCTGAATTTCTTTGATGGTTTATTCCTACATCGGGCTCTCTTATTTATAGGTCATAAGGAGTCGGTTTACAAAGTTCTAAATCTAATAAAAGAAGTAAAAACTATCCTAATACAACTACACTTCTAATTTTATCGTCTCCTTGCTTTCTTTAGTTGATGCGCTTCTGGAAGGTTCTTTATTCTTCAATAGTAGAGTCCTTCTAGAGATCTTCTTCATCAATCTTCTCAGATCCATAATTCACCAAACTTCTAATTTCAGAGATCTTCTAATTTTGTTCATAGCGGTGATAGCTCTCACGTGATCAGTAGTAGTAGTATAAAGTTTCCATTTTTGAAAATTGTAGATAGCAATTTTTTCTCCCTATCTAGAAAATCGTAAATCACAATTTTCTCTTCTTTCATTAACTTTCATATTGGACAATTTTCTATTCAAACAATTACTTTATCTTCTATATCGTCTTTACTCTTTTGTCGCTTCTAAAGAATCATAAAATTGTGATTTCTTATTTTGTTTTTTCTTCTTTTTATTTTAGCAGTAGCGCAAAATCGTTAAATATGATTTCCTATCTTTCTTGTATTGGTGAATCGTCTTTACACGCTCAATCGTCATTCTTACTGCTTTTTGAGTTTATTTTGATGATTATTAATACTTAGGCTCTCTTTTACTATTTATCTTTAATATCTGCACATCAGTAATTCATTAGTAGCTGTAGACACCCGAATTTGGCCCAAGGCCCGATCGAACACATTTCAAGAGAGGCGTGTCTCTGAGCTTTTGATGGCATGTATGAAACCCTTAAAAATCCTTCCAAGACCTTAAGAGTCATCCCAAACCCTTAGGAATCACCCTAGATCCCTTAAAAATTGATCCCAACCCTTAGAAACCAATCCCGACCCTTAGAACCCATCCCAGACCTAAACCTAGCTTTCCTGAGCAATGGATAAAGAGTGGTTCACCAGGACTAATTGTCACCTCCTACTAGAGTCTTATACCATTAAAAAGTAGAAGTCATCAACTTTCCAACGGGCCAAGAATCACCCCAATCGGAGCTATGTACAAAAAGATATCACATCCCGAACTCGAGGGGCAGAATAGTAATTTTATGTAAACCCCCTTAGGGATTTCGCGTAATTAATAGTTGTGCCAGTTTTAGGTGGACTTGGCGCAACTATTAGTTGTGCCAAGCCATCTCTCCCCAGAAATATTTGCGCCAGCATTAAGGTGGGTCCCTTGCAGGCAGCCAACTTCCCAAGCACTGTTCATGCACTGTTTTACTGTGCATATGCCTAGCGCAACTAATAGTTGCACCAGGCATATAAACAATAACTGTGTATTTTTGCCTCAAATTTTGAGATTGGGGTTTGACTTATTGACCACCTTGATCTTTGGGGTGTGTTTTGCTAGTTCTGTTGCATCCATTTACTATCTATGTGCAACCCCTTAAGTGGTTTAAAGCCCCACCCTATCATCCACCATTGAAGCAACTCTTCACACTTTTCAAGGCTCCAAAAATCTTAGGAAACCTTAGATGCTAGATTACCTAATTCCTAATCTTGCTTAGCCTCTAAGTAGCCTCCTAACCCACCCTTTTCCTATAAATAGACCCCCCTCCCCTTGAGTTAGAGGTTGAGAAAATTTGCCTAAGAGAGAAAGAGCTTAAGTGAGAAGTTCTTTCTCCCTTTGGTGTACCATTCCCATACAAAATTTAGAATTCCAAAACCTCCTTTGAGCCATGTTCTCCACCTTAGATCCTCTAGTTTAGGAGTGTGCTACCCATTTGCCTTCTCCCTCTACCTCTTAGCTATCGAGCCTTAGGAGTTAAAACCCCATTCCATACCATACAAGCCTTCAAAAGCTCACCGAAGCAAGCCAACACAAGGCTCCACAATGGTGCAATAAGGACCTGGGAGCTCCGGCTCTGCCCTCTACTCCTCTACCTTCTCAGTTTCTCCTCTATACCTCCATTTATGTCGTTACGCCATCGAATTTTTGATAGGAACGGAGGGGCATAAATAGGATTTTAAGACCCATTTGGGCAAGAGGAAGCCTTTTTCATTTAATTTATATTAATTTTATTTTGGCCATTAGTAGATACCACATTAAGCGGGTTGATTGGGTGCCTAACACCTTCCCAATCGATAACCGAAGCCCCTACCCAAGAACCTTTGGTGTGGACTGGATTCAGAGTCATATTTGTGACACTTTGGTGCTTATAAAAATGATCTAGGTTTCTCAGGACACCAAAAGCTCCGGGTGGCGACTTTATATTTTTGTTAGAGAGCGCCTCGCACGACGGGATCATCAAAAAACTCATGATTGCACAATAGCAAACTAAAGCCTAGCATCACTAAGTTAAGGGTGATAAAATGATAAATAAAGAGTTAACATACCAATAATCTGACTGATCATTGGTACGTTATTTTTCTGGGTTCCTCTCAGTCCCCGGAAGAAGTGGCCCAATTCGGTCCCAGTGGACTCTGGCAAAGGCGATAAATAAAGAATTATTAATTTGTTAAAATAAAAGATAAATTCTAGGGTGAAATACCTAGTTTGCTGTAATCGCCAGCTGCAGATGTTCATCGACGCTGCAACACGTCACTGATCACGCGGGTGGAGATTTGGGTTGTTCTCTTCACTAAATCGTCGGTCGGCCGACGTCAGCAGCAATGGGTCACTGCAAGTTTAGTTATATAGTTTGTTAATTCTACTCTAAGTTTACTTACATTAATTCTCCTATTCTTTCCAGAAGTCTAATTCTATTCTTTAATTAATTTTAATCTCCTAATTCGATTAGGAATCTTATTTACCAAAGTATTCTATTTTTATGAAGAATTTAATTAAAAACTTAGAAATCTAATTAATATTAATTTCCTAATTATACTAGGAATATAACTAATGTAAAAAATCCTAATTCTATTAAAATTAGAATAAAAAGGGGTTTTGGCCCGCTATGTTAAGGAGGATCGGCCTTGTTCCCGGGTACCCTCCGTAAGCTCCCTTGGGCAAATCGGATGGCTAGGGATTATTTTAAAAATACTATGAATTGAGAAACTGATTTTAAGTTTGAAATTAGATATTTATAGATCAAAGGCTGAGAATTTTAAGGATTATAAATTAAGACTAAATATTAAAACTAAAACTATAAGACTTGAATTCAAAATTAAGAACTAAAGAAAAGACTAAAAAATCTAAAATTAGAGTTTAGAGACTGGTTCTAAAAATTAAAATTCAGAGATCAAAAACTAAGGATTTAAATCTAAAAATTTATGATTAAAGATCTAAAACCTAGAAATTGAAGATTTAAAATCTAGAACAACAAACTAGAAACTGGTGTTGAAATTTAAGGATTAAATCTAAGGACTGGTTCTAGAAACGAAGAACTAGAATAAAAAAATTAAGAACTAAATTTAAAAAAACTAAGAACTGATTCTAGAAATTAAGAACTAGAATTAGAGATTAAAAATTGAGATCTAAAACTAGAACTTAAAAACTAAAAGCTAGAACCTGAGAACTAGACTCTAGAACTGGAAGAAACTTTAAGAACTAGAACTAAGGAATTACCTGAACACCGCAGAGAGGAATTTCAAACTCCTAAGCTTGAAAGCAAGGAACTCGAGACTAGAGAATTGATGTGTTGTGATGTGTTTTTGGGAGGAGGTAAAGGGGTTTATTTATAGGTATTTGGTCAATTGCGTGCCCTATGGGATGCGCTTAATTGGTCGGTGGAATTCAATTACATGCACAGTCAAGTGCGCTTAATTGAATTACGCGTCCCGTAACAAGCGCTTAATCACTTTGAGTCGGTCATGGACTCAGTGAGTGACCGGCTGACTGGCTTAGTCAGGTGTCCTAGTTCTAGTCTAATAGAACTAATTGCGCACTCTGTCTAGCATGCACAATCAATTAAGCGTTCTCGTACAAGCGCTTAATTGGGAATTTCAAGTGATCTAAGAACTAGAGGTCCGGTCTAAATTGGACCAATTGCGCGCCAGTGGTGGGGTGCATAATCAATTGCGCGCCCTATCCTAGGTGCTTAATCGGGTCCTAAGGTAGTCCACAGAAAAAAGAGACCTGGTCCAAGTTGGACCAATTACGAGCCAGCTATGTGGTGTTATTATTCATTGAAAAGTACCACTTTTCACCTCTTAATCTAGCCTTTGCTGGAACTTGAAGCTGACTAACAACTCCTTTTTAGTTTGTTTTGTAGTTAGGAATAACTTGTACAGCTTAACACAAAGTCTATGCTTTTGGTGCCAAGAAGAGAGAGAATTCAAGCAAAAGATGACAGCTGAACTAGAAAGTGATGGAACACCATTGTAGTACACACCATGGTGATTATTTTTCATGTCACAATGGGCCAAGACAGTCCAGCAGATGAACCAAGTGTAGATGAGAGTGGAGGAAGCTGCAACAAAAGCATGTGCATAGCAATAGAGGACCTAGTGACCTATCTCGCACAACTGAGATGCTACCTCACGCTGTTCAATTCACTAGCAAAGCTCCCTCACGCAGCTAAGACATGCAGCATATTAGAGCTCCCAAAGAAGTCGCGTAGCTCATTGAAGGGGTTATCACAAAGCAACTTCTCGCGCAGCAGTCACGCACTTCAGCTGTAAGCAACATGTGAAGCAACTCGCGGACCTCTCGCACACTAAGCCTCCAAAAATACAACTTGCAAAGTTCTCACGAGGATCAAGCCTTAATGCAGTCACGTGCACTACCTCACGAGACCAATTGGCACGAACAACAATAAAGACCTCGTAAAGTTCTTGCATGGCTCTGGAGGAGAGAGACGCTCAGAAGTCCTCTCGCACAGCTCTCGCGCACCTAGAAGCTAAACCCTAAACTGAGCGAGATGCAAAGGCATCTACATGAGTACCTCAAAAAAGAAAATGTTTGAAGCTCTACTGCATGAGTGCATTCAAAGCTAAAGTAGTTGCGCGATCATCCAAAGTCCTACTACACAAGACAGTAATATTCAAAGCCAAACTCTACCCCACAAACACTCTGTAGTTGAGCTACAGAAGTGATATGCAGGAGCTAGCCTCGCGAAGCTCGGGCCCTCCACTTCTCAATCTTAACTTAAGGACCTTTTAGGGATTTCCCCAAGTCTAGGGCATGCACCTCGAGGCACGGATTCTGATGCATGCATCCCAAGACATTCAAGGGTTGTAACAGTGCCACATCTGCTTAAAAAATTAGGGTTTACTCTTCTCTCAGCTACAGCATTCGGACTAAGTATATAAGTTGTGCTTGTTACTTAGAAATCATCAATCACTCTTTCCTTCAACCTCTGTCAGCTGAGAGCTCAATCAGATTAGGATTAGGGTTAGGGTTTGATCACTTCTTTTTCCATTGTTTCTTCTATCTTAGCCCAACACTTGCTGGCTAAATCTTTGGTAAGCAATAAGGTGTAGTTTCATTTAGTTTTGTAATAGGTAATTTAGACATTGGGATTTTGTGTTGAGCTGTTGTGCACAAGGCTGCTGCCTTGAGAGATTTCATTGTTGGTAACATCAGATCAATAGAATTTGTGCTTTTAATGCTTACTTAATCTGTTATTTTCCTATTTGCTTGTAGTTCTGTTCAGGCTATAGCATGCATTTAAGATTTGAGCTTATTGAAAGGCTCATGGAAGCTTAAGCTTGTAGCCCTGGGACCATGGTGGTAGTAGTAGTTAACATGTTCTATCTCATCATTTATGGGTAAGGGAGCCTCTGTGGATAGCCTGTGATCATTAGAGTGGACAAACTATAGCCCTAGGGCAATCTTGGTCACAGATCTGAGATGGATTCTTTTTCTCTGCACTTGAGCTTATAGCCTGGTGAGAGATTGTGCAGGAATAGGCGCCCCACTGTTTCACTTGATCGCTATCAGATATTAGATATGGCTTCTCTGTAGTGATTGCAGCTGTGAGAATATTTTATTGTAAGCTATTTTTAAGTAATAAATTGTTAATTTAAAGTCTATTTAAATCTATAGATCTTTTCGTTCCATTAGTTTTCTCGATCGGATTTGTGTTTTTGGGAATTGCCCATTCACTTAACTTTTAGATCTGATCTGCCTAGGTTTAATACCCCTATGAATGCTAGCCAGATCTGTATGCAGATCTAGGGAGCTTGTAGCCTGGCAAACATAGTGTCTGCAATGGTATTCATGGACTGATTTGATTCATTGAATTGGGTGAGATCAACCCACTGCTTTGGATTAGGTTAGCTTTTTTGGCTTAATCAATGGGTTTCGACAGACTCTATTAGATAGATTGTGGCCATTTGAGTGGACAAACTATAGCCTTTAGGGCGCCCCAAATGGCATGGGTTAAGTTGGATTCTTCTACCTTGCTGAGGTCATTGATAACACTTCAGTAAGGATTTGCTGCAGAGAGAGCCCTAAATCTAAGTTACATAACTGAATGAACTTTTCCCTAAATTGCTTACTTCTTATCCTTTTATCTTTATTTTAACACACCATCGCCACCTTCTTCATAACCCTTTCTTAGGATAGGACTGCACTTTATTGCTTTTCTTTTTAGTAGGTAATTTAGTGTAGTTATGACACCCAACTCCCTTTCTTTAGGATTGTCAAATCTGTAGCCAGATCTAGAGGCCTACTATTATAGCCCATTCTAGGTTCTAGATCAATTTCTCTGTGGGACAAACTCTTACTTATCAAAACTTGCTACAATAGCCCTGTATTTTACAGGCTTAGGATTATTTTAGTTGTGCTATTTCTATCTTTTATTATATTTTACTTTGATTTTTAATTTGTTCTCACTACACAATAAAAACACAGCACACTAAAAAAAATCCTACAACAAGTTTTTGGCATCGCTGTCAGGGATATTGATCTTTTTAGTAGACCTGAGTTGTATTATATTTTATTTTAGAAAATTCTTTGTAGCTGTGCCATAGTAGAAAAAAAGTACTACTGATTTTTTTTTAATTTTATAGAATTGGACAACAGCAGAAGGGAAAAGCTAGAGCTACAGCTGGAGTCTAGCTAGCTCTGTTTGCACTTCTTTTACCCTAAAACTTAGTCCCTTGATGTTTAATTCACTATAATTAATTTAGTATAAATTTGTTTAGTTGTTATTTTAGTTTAGAAATTCTTTGAGTGCTGTAAGCATTTTCCTTACTTGCTGAGTTTGTGGGTGTATGCTTGGAAGAAAGTCTCTTAACCCTGAGTTGGAACCTCTAAATCCTAAGGTTGAAAGAGTCCTTAGACCAAGACACACCATACAAAGCCCTACTATTGAAACTGAGCAAGCTAACATGGCTGAGAGGCAAAGAACCTTGAAGGAGTACAATGCACCTGGGGATTACACTTCTCCCTTCTGCATGCAATTCCCTTCAGTGGAAGGAAACTATGAAATCAAGTCCTCCACCATCAATATCCTGCCATCTTTTCATGGGCTTAGTAAGGAAAATCCTTTCAAGCACATTGATCAATTTTTAGCACTTTGCACCACCTTCAATATTGCTGGCTTGGGACCTGAAGCCACCAAACTGAGGTTTTTTCCTTTTTTCTTAAAGGACAAAGCCAGCACCTAGCTCTCCAAGCTCCCAGCCAATAGCATACAAACATGGAGTGACCTCCAAAGCTAATTTTTGGCTAAATTCTTTCCCATGAATAAGACCAGTCAGATGAGGACAAGTATTTTGTCATTTACTTAGTCTTCAACTGAGGATTTTTATGAATTATGAGAGAGATTTCAGGAGATGTTAAAACAATGCCCCCACCACCAAATTCCAATGTAGCAACTAGTACAAGTATTCTACCAAGGAATTAATCCCAAGAGCAGGGATATAGTGGATGCCTCATGTAGTGATAGTTACCTCCACAAGACAACTGATGAGGCTTGGAAGCTGTTTGATATTATAGGGAAAAATTCCATGCAGCAGGAGTCATCACTGTCTCGCAATGACAGCCAGACCCCTACTAAGTTGGTGAAAGAGTCCACTCCTAGAGGTGGAATGTATGAAGTTAAAGTGTAAAGTGAGTTGGAGGGGAAGGTAGACAACCTGAGCTTGAAGGTTGACAAATTGATGAATGTGGTGCAGCTTAGAATGGTTGCACAAGTGGAGGAGGCATGTCTGATATGCCAATATCTCACACATTCACTCCAAGATTATCTATCAGCCAACCAATTCTCTAATTTTGTTATAGAGCTGGCCAATGCTGCCCAAGCAATTGGGCAGCAACCTGCTAAGTACTCATGGAGAAACCACCCAAATTTGAGGTGGAGACAAGATAATTACCCTCAACCCCAGCAGTAGCAGTTGGTAGCTCCATACAAACCCCAGCACCAGTTTAACCAAGGATACTCGCCTCGATAGAATTTTCAGTTGCCTGTCCCACAGCCTAACCAGTTGGCCTTGCCCCCACAATAACCCAGATCCTCTTCTTTTGAAGAGCAGATGCTGGCATCCATGTAGAATTTGGGGAGCCTAGTCCAAAATGTGAACTCTCATGGGCAAAGCATGAAGAAAATAGAGGACCAGTTGGGTCAAATCTTCAATGCTTTGAATAAAAAAGATGAGCATAGACTGTCTAGTCAATCCTTAACCAATCCCAAAGGGCAATACATGATTGGTGAAGCATCCTCTACCCATGAGGATGCTAATGCAATCATTACCTTGAGGAGTGGTAAGGTGGTTGATAATTTTGTGGGCAGAGCAACTGAGGAGGCCATGGAAGAAGAAAAGGAAAAAAATGAGAGTGGTGAAGAGCTAAAGGAGTCAACCCCTGCTGTTGATCAGTAAGGGCAAAATAAAGGGGCTGATGTTAAGCCTCAACAATAACCAATAAGTGAAGAAAAAAGAAAAAACAAAAAATTGACCATGATGTGATTAGGTGGCACCAGTAGTCCCACAGCTGCCATTTCCTCAAGCATTAGCTGGCCCATCTCCTTTTGATAAGTGAAATGCTCAGATGGAGGAAATGATGGAGACCTTCAAGCAGGTCAAGATCACTTTGTCGTTGCTTGATGCCATAAACAGGTCCCTGCCTATGCTAAATTCCTGAAGGACCTCTGCACACAGAAGAGAAAAGCAAGGGTGTAGTTGTCCAAAAATGTTTTTGCTATTGAGCATGTTGAGTCAGTTCTATCCATTGCCACACCTGAGAAACTACAAGACCCTGGGGTGCCTACTATCCCCTGCATAATTGGAAACCATACCATTGGTAAAGCCCTCTTGGATTTAGGGGCCAGTGTGAACCTGCTCTCATACTCTGTGTATGAGGAACTAGGTTTGGGAGAGCTGAAATCCATTTCAGTTGTGCTCCAACTAGCTGATAGGTCTGAGAGGAGACTTGTAGGTGTGGTGGAGGACGTTTTGGTGGGGGTGGATAAGTTCTACTATCCTGCTAATTTTCTTGTTTTGGACATGGACCCTTGCAAAAGTAAAGCTCCAATTCATGTCATCCTTGGAAGGCCATTCTTGGCCACTACAAATACGTGCATACAATACAGGGCAAGGATGATGGAGGTGACCTTTGGGAACATGAAGGCTCAATTAAATGTGTACCATGCTGGTGGGCATCCTCAGATGGACATTGAGGACTTCTATGCAATAGATGGACTAGATGGCCTAGTGGAAGAGGAATTATCCAATCTGCTGGATTGGGATAATGTCGCTGCCAAATATTTGGAGTATGGTTGAGAAGGAGGCCCAAGTTTTTATGATAGAAGAGAGCACATAAATAGAGTCTTCTGTGGGCCTAGTGCAGCACTCCAGCTTGAAACCCTTATTGCTGCCCCTTCCTTAAACCACTAAGGCACTTTTATTACCTTCAATTAAAAGTCTCCCTGAGCTGGAGCTGAAACAGCTCTGAGCCACATTAAAATATGTCTTCTTGGGGCAGAACAATAAGCTTCCAGTGATTATCTCCTCCTCTTTCACTAGTGAGCAGGAGGGGGCATTATTGAGTGTTCTCAAGAAGCATAAAAAGGCAATGGGGTGGACAATAGCTGATCTTGGAGGCATTGATGCCTCAGTCTGTATGCACAGAATTCACCTGGATGAGGGTGCAAAACCCTCAAGGGAGATGTAGAGGAAACTTAATCCTGACATGCAGGAGGTGATCCTCAAGGAGATAGTGAAACTATTGGATGTAGGGCTAATTTACCCCATTTCAGATTCAAAATGGGTGTCACCTATCCAGGTGGTACCTAAAAAGTCAAGCATAACAGTTATCACTACTGATTCTGGGGAGTTGATGCCAGCCAGAGAGACCACTGGCTGAAGAGTTTGCATTGATTATAGAAAACTCAACTCCAAGACCAGAAAAGACCACTTCCTCCTCCCTTTCATTGACCAAATTCTAGATAAGCTGGCTGGAAAGGCATTTTATCGCTTTCTTGATGGATACTCTGTGTATAACCAAATCCCTGTTTATCCTCAAGATCAAGAGAAAACTACTTTTACATGCCCCTTTGGCACCTTTGCTTACAGAAGGATGCCTTTTAGACTGTGCAATGTCCCAGCCACTTTTCAGAGGTGCATGTATGCAATCTTTTCTAATATGATTGACAAATTCCTAGAAATCTTCATGGATGATTTCTTAATATTTGGGGACAGCTTTAGCCAGTGCTTGAGTCGCCTTGAGCTGGTTTTACAAAGATGTGAGGAGACCAATTTGGTCCTAAGTTAGGAAAAGAGTCACTTTATGGTGACACAAGGAATTATATTAGGCCATGTGGTCTCTCACAAAAGAATAGAGGTTGACAAGGCTAAAGTGGACTTGATTTCACACTTGCCCCCACCCAAGACTGTCAAACAAATCCGATCATTTTTAGGACATGCTAGATTCTACAGGAGGTTCATTAAAGACTTCAGTAAAATTTCAAAGCCATTGTGCCACATGCTTTGTCAGGATGTGCCATTTGACTTCTCTATTGAGTGCCTTGAGGCCTTTGAGGTCTTGAAAAAGTACCTTAACACTACTCCTATAATCCAGGCCCCAGATTACTCACTCCCCTTTGAGCTGATGTGTGATGGATACGACTTGGCCATAGGTGTTGTCTTAGGACAGGGGAAAGATAAGTTGCCTGCAGTGATCTATTATGCCAGCAAATCACTAGCTGAAGCTCAGCTGAACTACACCACTACTGAGAAGGAGCTGCTAGTTGTTGTATTGGTTGTGGATAAGTTTAGACCCTACTTACTTGGGTCTAAAATTGTTGTTTTCACTAATCACTCAACCCTGAAATACCTATTGGCTAAAAAGGATGCCAAGCCAAGGTTGATCAGATGGATCCTCCTGTTACAGGAGTTTGATCTTGAGATCAAGGATAAAAAGGGAGTTGAGAATGTGGTGGCTGACCACCTCTCTAGGATTATTTTGGAAGAATGTGCAGCAGCACCTATTAATGAGTTGTTCCCTGATGAGCAGTTATTTGTTGTGTAGTCTAGTGTGCTCTGGTTTGCACACATTATCAATTTTCTTATTGTTGGTAGGATTCCCCCTCACTGGTCCAAGATGGACAAAGACCTATTTTTCTCTCAGGTCAAACATTTCCTGTGAGAGGATCTATACCTATATAAGCATTGTGCAGGCCAGGTTGTTAGGAGGTGTGTGCTTGAAAGTGAGTTCCACAATATTCTTTCAATGTGCCATGAGCAAGCCTGTGGAGGTCACTTTGGTGGTAATAAGATTGTAGAAAAAGTGTTGCAATATGGTTTTTATTAGCCTTCTTTGTTCAGAGATGCGTTTATACATTGCAAGGCTTGTGAGAGATGTCAAAGGATGGGAGGCATTTCCAAGAAAAATTCTATGTCATTGTAGTCCATCCTTGTGATAGAACTTTTTGACATCTGGGGCATTGATTTTATGGGCCCCTTTCCTCCATCTATGAGTTTTAACTTCATACTTGTGGCAGTGAACTATGTGTCCAAATGGGTGGAAGCCATTACCACAAGGACCAATGACCACACAGTTGTCCTTAAATTTCTGAAGGACAATATTTTCTCCAGATTTGGCACCCCCAGAGCTATCATTAGTGATGGGGGGAGTCATTTCTGTAACAGACCTTTTGAGAACCTCCTCAAAAAGTATTCTATTACCCACAAAATTGCAACTCCCAACCACCCACAAACCAGTGGGCAAGTTAAAATTTTCAATAGGGAGATCAAGCATATCTTGAAGAAGACTGTGAGGACAGATAGGAAGGACTGGGCACAAATTTTGAATGATGCTTTGTGGGCTTATAGGACTACCTATAAGATCCCTATTGGCATGTCCCCATTTAGGCTGGTATATGGCAAGGCCTGCCACCTACCAGTGGAGTTAGAGCACAGAGCCTATTGGGCTATCAAATCACTGAATTTTGATTTAACTTATGTTGGTTCTCATAGGAAATTGTAGCCGGCAGAGCTTGATGAGCTGAGGCTGGAAGCCTATTCAAATGCTAGAATATACAAGGAGAAATTGAAGGCATTCTTCGACAAGAAGCCAATGAGAAGGGACTCCAATGCTGGCACTAAGGTTTGGCTTTTCAACTCTAAACTAAGATTTTTTCTAGGAAAGTTAAAATCCAGATGGGATGGATATTACACTATCATTCATGCCTCCCCATCTGGTGTTGTGGAGATCTTGGATCCCATGTCTAGGAAGATCACGAAAGTGAATGGGCAGAGGTTAAAAATTTGTGTAGAAAATTCAGTGGAGCCCCCTCAAACCATTCACCTACATGAACCTCCCACTGCTCAGTGATCCATAGCTTTGTAATGTATGTAACATATGAGTTATCTGCTCAATTTTTTTTATGATGCTGAGAAAATTTTCAATTACTACTTTTAGGAGTGTTGATTTGCTTGTGTTTGATTTTGTTTTATTCATATTTTTTTTAATACATGTGCATATCTGTCGTCTGAATTTTCTATACAAGTTTGTTGATGTATGGTTGAGGTGCTCTCATGATATATGACATGAATTTTACCAGAAAAACTATCTTTAGAATTCTGCAATTGAGATGAACAGTTGTTGATAATAGGCACATAATTGTGATGATGAAATGGAGTATATGTGAAAGGGTTGATGCTGATTTACAATGGATAGGTGCATGACATTATAGAGGCACTGGCAAATGTGCAGCACTGAGAAAATCGTTAAAAATGGATTCTCGCAATGCTAACAAGTATAAAGTTCAATCTTGCGGAGCTTTGATGACAGTTCAAGCCCCACGAGGCTCGATCTTGGAAAAAATTTGGAACTGCGCGAATAACTGACTCCACGCGTTTATCCTCGCGAGGCACTTGATGCTCTACATTTTGGAGTCTCACAAAGTTAGACAGCGCAGCTGCGCGAAAAAGCAAAAATTCAACTCGCTCACCAAGGCCCAGTATCAGCTCCGCGAACTACATTGAGAAGCATTTTTTTTCTCCTGCGCGACAGAACTCCTCGCAGGACTGAATTTACACTATGCGAGAAATGTGCCCCACGAGCACCTGTTAATAGTTGCGCGAGGCATGGGTTTGCCCTTTAAACCCTTGCAATTTTTTTCGAATTCTTCATTTCATATCTATTCGCCGTAATTCCCATTGCTAATAATAGACCAACATGCACTCTGCGAGATCATTCCCCATAATAATTCGCACGACATTTTATATTTATCCCAGTCAACGTATTTATTGCTAACTAACCTTCTTTAATATCATTATAACAATTAACCTTGGAAGAAGGAGAAAATTTAATATGTCGATGCATATTCCACCACCCATGCATTTTCAATACAAGGCTAGTTCACCTCCATCGCATTCATTCTCTTTTGATCCCATCAGTCCGTCCCTACCCACAACTATGGCGAATGACAAACCTATTGATCTGCTGATAAAATTCTACCCAGTTTTGGAGGACCCACCGCCACCAAAAGAATCTGACCCATTACAATTCCTGTGGGACAAGTATGAGGAAATACAAAATATTTTGGCCAAGGAGGAAAGGAAAAAGAATCGGAGAAAGAAAAAGAAACAGAAGATAGAACCATCTGCATCTTCTACCCCTTCCTCTTCACTCCATCCACAACCTGCTCAGCATCCTTCTCCTTAGTCCTTGTTATCCCCCCTGTTCTGGCTTACAGTTCCTCTTCCATGAAGCACCAAGTTTCTGCCACTATCATGTCTAACTTAATGTGTGTCTAGATTTGTCCTAGGTTTATACTCTTTCTTTATCTAAATGAAATTTTCTTTTATTTTTGTTGTGTAATATATCTTCTGTCTTTATAGCTGCTAGTTTGTTTAGTTGTTTGTGTGTGCCTTATTTCTTACTTATATGCTTTACTTAGTGTTAATTTTCTCTATGTTTCCTGCTGCACATGCCCTCTTATCTTTGAATCAGTGAGGACACTATTCCTCATAGGTTTGGGGGTGTGGCAAGGATTGTCAATGATTTAGTTAACCTAGTGCAGCAGTCTTAACTAAGTGAGGAATAAATAAAATGAATTTCACCTAAGCAATATTGAAAGTAAGGAAATTTAAATACTGTGCAGACCTTTTTAATACTAAAATCATTGGATAATCAATACTTCTATGAGGTGAACATCAGGAAATTTTTTATAAACAGTAGTTAGTGAACCAGTAAGGAGAGAAGCAGGTGAAAGCATACCCTTTGAGTTCAATTGAAGACCATACCAAGTGACCTTTGAGCCTAAAAAAAATTTTTTTTTAGGAGTGTATGTGGCAACTTTTTCCTCTTCTATGGATTGACTGAGTCAAGCCCTTCTCACTAAAAGTTAGACACCCCAAGTTGAAGTTGTTTGGCAGTAATCATGATACTAAGGAAAGGATCAAGGCCTTCATTTGGACAGTTTTAGCCTAAAAGATTAAACCTGTGAAACTACCCTTGTTCATACACTTTTTGAGCCTTAAAACCCCCATTTTTCTTCAACAAACATTAAAGTACTTAAACATGAACCTCTTAACCTGATTCAGCCCTACCCTCATTCTGAGAATTCAGAAGGTAAAGGAGAGGATGTTGAAGATAAGTGAGCAAAGTTTAACATTTGGTGAAAGGAGAAGAAAAGAGAAGGAGATCTGTAAATAATAGTGTAGTAGTTGTAGATGTGTGGCAGCCATCAAAAAAATTTTATATATATATATATAAATACAAGAGACAAAAAGAAAAAGAGAAAAAAAAGAGAAGTCAAAAGAAGAATTCCATTGGAAATGTTGAGAAGAAGAGAAGAAGTTGGCCACTTTAGCTCTGAAATTTCAAAAGAAGATGGAGTTGTGCTGAAATGAAGAAGGTGAAGTCATGAATCATCTCCTACCTGTATTAATTTCTCAATTTTGAATCCCTCTTTACCCCTTTTATTCTTTACAACCCTCACCAATAAGCCACATTACAACCCATGAAAAGCCCTTGTTGATTCAAAGTCAAATAAACTATCATATGGAGATGAAGGAATGTCTAATCTATAGTGAGAATACTTTATGATGTCAGAAATTAGAAGCAATGTCTATGCTCAGGCTTGCAAACCCATTTGGGGTATGTAACTGCGCTTGAGCTTATGTGAAATGGTACACCCTTAAATTCATTTGTGAGAGGCAGCCCTGGTAAGCATTGGGTCTGAGATTGAAATCATTGGGGCATTGTTTGAACCTAAATTTTGATGTACTGGTAAGCTTAGTACTGTTTTGCACATTTTATTTTCTTGGTGTCAACTGATTGGATGTGATGAGCATGCATGCATGACTGAGGTGTTAAATTATTCGCATATACTATTTTGGAACTCCTTTAATTTTGACAGAGTAAGGGTGTAATGAACTGTATTTATTTCAAACTGATTAACCACTATGTGCACTTCTGTTAACTGTTTTATTGAGAAGTTTGTGGGTACCTTCACTGAAAACCCTTAGGAGATTTCACTACTCCACTAGGAATCACATAGGGGTTTAAAAGGCTTGATGCATAAGCTAAATGCATCTGCGCTCCCTACGAAAGTGGCATTTACATTCTTAGAGTAGCTATTCAAATTTTTCTTTGTTCGGGGACTAGCAAAGATTAGGTTTGGGCGTGTGTTATTCACTAAAAAGTATCACTTTTCACCTCTTAACCTAACCTTTGTTGAACCTTGAAGCTGACTAATAACTCCTTTTTAGCTTGTTTTGTAGTTAGGAATAACTTGTGCAGCTTAACACAAAGTCTATGCTTTTGGTTCCAAGAAGAGAGAATTCAAGCAAAAGATGACTGAACTAGAAAGTGATGGAACACCATGGTGGTACACACCATGGTGACTATTTTTCATGTCATAATGGGCCAAGACAGTCCAGCAAATGAACCAAGTGTAGATGAGAATGGAGGAAGCTACAACAGAAGCATGTTCATAGCAGTAAAGGAACCAGTGACCTATCTCGCATAGCTGAGGTGCTACTTCGCGCTGTTCAATTCACTGGCAAAGCTCCCTCGCGTAGCTAAGACATGCAACATATTAGAGCTCGCATAGAAGTCGCACAGCTCATTGAAGGAGTTATCACAAAGCAACTTCTCGCTCAGCAGTCGTGCACTTCAGCTGCAAGCAACATGTGAAGCAACTCGCAGAGCTCTCGCGTACTAAGCCTCTAAAAATACAGCTCACGAAGTTCTCGCGAGGATCAAGCGTTAATGCAGCCTTGCGCACTACCTTGCGAGATCAATTGGCATGAACAATAGCAAAGACCTCACGAAGTTCTCACATGGCTCTAGAGGAGAGAGACACCCAGAAGTCCTCTCGCACAGCTCTTGCACGCTTAGAAGTTGAACCCTGAACCGAGCAAGATGCAAAGGCATCTGCGCGAGTACCTCGTGAAAGAAAATGTCTGAAGCTCTACTATGCGAGTGCATTCAAAGTTAAAGCAGCTGCACGATCATCCAAAGTCCTACTGCGTGAGACAGCAATATTCAAAGCCAAACTCTACCCCGTGAACACTCTGTAGCTGCGTGATAGAAGTGATATGCAGGAGCCAGCCTCGCGAAGCTCGGGCCCTCCACTTCTTAATCTTAACTTAAGGACCTTTTGGGGATTTCTCCAAGTCTAGGGCATGCACTCTGAGGCACGGATTCTGATGCATGTATCCCAAGACATCCAAGGGTTGTAATAGTTCCACATCTGCTTGAAAAATTAGGGTTTACTCTTCTCTCAGCTATAGCATTCGGACTAAGTATATAAGTTGTGCTTGTAACTTAGAAATCATCAATCACGCTTTCCTTCAACCTCTGTTGGCTGAGAGCTCAAGCAGATTAGGGTTAGGATTAGGGTTTGATCACTTCTTTTTCCATTTTTCTTCTCTCTTAGCCCAGCACTTGTTGGCTAAATCTTTGGTAAGCAATAAGGTGTAGTTTCATTTAGTTTTGTAATAGGTCATTTAAACATTGGGATTTTGTGTTGAGCTGTTGTGCACAAGGCTGCTACCTTGAGATATTTCATTATTGGTAACATCAGATCAATAGAATGTGTGCTTTTAATGCTTATTTAATTTGTTGTTTTCCTATTTACCTGTAGTTCTGTTCAGGCTATAGCATGCATTGAGGATTTGAGCTTATTGAAAGGCCCATTGAAGCTTGAGCTTGTAGCCCTGGGACGATGGTGGCAACACCAGTTAACATGTTCTGTCTCATCATTTGTGGGTAAGGGAGCCTCTGTGGATAGCCTATGACCATTAGAGTGGACAGACTATAGACCTAGGACAATCTTGGTCACAGATCTGAGATGGATTCATTTTCTCTGCACTTGAGCTTGTAGCCTGATGAGAGAGTGTGCAGGAATAAGCTCCCCTCTGTTTCACTTGATCGCTATCAGATGTTAGATCTGGCTTCTCTGTAGTGATTGCAGCTGTGAGAACATTTTATTACAAGCTATTTTTAAGCAATAAATTATTGATTTAAAGTCCATTTAATTCTATAGATCTTTTGATTCCATTAGTTTTCTCGATCGGATTTGTGTTTTTAGGAATTGCCTTGATTGCCATCTGATCTTCCTAGGTTTAATACCCCTATGAATGCTAGCCAGATCTATACACAGAGCTAGGGAGCATATAGCCTGGTAAACATAGTGTCTGCAATGGTATTCATGGACTGATTTGATTCATTGGATTGGGTGAGATCAGCCCACTCCTTTAGATTAGGTTAGCTTTTCTGGCTTAATCAATGGGATTTGACAGACTCTATTAGATAGACTATGGCCATTTGAGTGGACAGACTATAGCCTTACGAGCGCCCTAAATGGCATGGGTTAAGTTGGATTCTTCTACCTTTCTGAGCTTATTGATAGCACTTCAACAAGGATTTGTTGCAGAGGGAGCCCTAAATGGCATGGGTTAATTTGTTCTCACCACATAATAAAAACACAGCACACTGAAAAAAAAATTCGACAGCAAGCGTGCATTTGAATTGCGCATGCTAGACAACACAAGTAATTTGGGATTTTCCCGAGTTTGAGTTGGGTCCGTGCCACAAGGCTATTGTTTTAGCCCAGGTCTCAACCATGTATTATTGTTTCAAGTGCATGGTCCCCATATTAGGGTTTTAAAGTCTTCAGAGAAGGTCAATCCTTTTTCAGACATCGTGGGTAAGGTCAAAGGTTGACTGAACATATTTGTATGCTCCGAGAGGGAAAAATTGGGGTGTCTACAGATGCCCCTCTTCGACACATCTTTGCGGAGTAAGGATGCATCGAAGAAGTAGACACCCCTCTCCCGAGGATGCCTTCTCATTTCTCTTGGAAAATCACAAGTGTGAACTGGGGAGTTGACATGAAATGTTTGGCTTTCTTATCTATCAGCATAAGCTAAAATGGAGCATTTGGAGCCTAGTGGTAGCTGTCGAAAGGCGTATTTCATGTTGTGGATGCAAGTGACATCCCGTCGCATATCGCGGCCTGCAGCGACTAGCAGTCAATGGGGGAAAATTGGCATAACCTAATCCGAGGGTGCAAGGGGCATCCCGTCGCATATCGCAACCTACTATAAGGGCAGTCAAACGATAGGAGAGTCAGCATATCCTAGTCTATGGGCGCAAGGGGCATCCCATCGTGTGGCGTGACTTACTGCGAGGGGCGATCAAATAGAGGGATATTCGACAAAATCGAGGTACCGAGGGGCGTCATACGAATGTCTAGAGATAAGGCCCAGAGACCAGGATAATAAGATGTAATATCATGTAATGGCAAAGGCTTTCACGGATCATGTCAGAGCGGGCGCGTCATTGCTCACACTAATGCATGTCAAGTGTCCCTTTTCTAGTGGACACTTGTGATTTCTCAGAGTTGAGTATATTCAATGTTCGGTTTGGATTGGAGAGGTGAGAGGTGAATTTTTATAGATAAAGGATTTATTGGTTATTATTATTTTATTTTTATTTTTTTTTTAAACTTGGGATTTTAACTTAAGATCAATTTGATTGTAAAACTGTGAACAACTTGGCTTTCGAGACGTCACTGTGTAGAACCACCTGTATGGGATTTGGGGACCTTACCATTTATGTGGTTGTCAAGACGACACTTGGTATGCCAAATACTACGTCTAACCTTCTTGTGAATATTGATGATTGTCTCTTATGAGAGGACTACAGTGATTCGTGGGAGAGACAGGTTTTAAAAACATTTAACATAATCATAGCTAACTATATTTTACAAGGAACATCGAGTAGAAAAAGGTGTTTACTTACCTATTTTATCGCCAGCGGGAGGCCTTTGCTTGCGATGGGACTAGCCAGCGGTTGCGGGGGCATTTCGTTGGAACATTTCAGGAAGGTTCACAATAGGCTCCTGTGGTTTCTGTGTAAATTTTTCCACATGAACTCAAAACCTTCTTGTGGTGTTTATGCATTGTTAGAGTGATTTCCTGGGGATTCATGAACTCAAAGCCTTCTTGTTGGTGTTTATGCATTGTCAAAGTGCTTTCTCGGGGATTCAACAATAGTGTCCCCATTATTGTTGACTTGTTCCATTGCCCGGTGAGACTGTCGCGATGGGACATCAGGGGGCCTCTTCTCTTCTTTCGTTTCTCTACTGATTGTTGTGTGTCACGTGGGATGTTCAAATCGCCTGATGAGATGCTTGTGGTGGGAAGTCGGAGGAGTTTCTTCATTCATATGTTTCTACTATAGTGGAATCTGGTGACCGCTTCATGATGAGGTATTTGAGGATTGGGCTCTCTGCTTTTTACGATGGGACATGATCGAGCCCTCCCCTTTGTTTGTTATGCCAAGTTACGCGATTGGGATTTTGGGTAGATGTAATTGGCGATGGGACATTGTGGTTCTCCCCTTTTGGTTTTGTATGGTGGCTAAGTGTTTTGGGTAGTAGCATCATGACAAGGCAGGTTTGCGATGAGATCAAGTTGTATCGCGACGGGACATGTGTGTGAGTGTGTGATGGGGTATCGGTCTGATGACTCCTTAGCTGTTTTGATGTTGTGATGGGGTGATGATGGTGTCTTTAGCAGATCTGGGTCATGTGATGGGTTGGAGTCAGTTTGAATGGTGTCTTGAGATCATGACGGGGCTTGGCTTTGTTCTTGGTGATGTGGCAAGGCTTTAGCGTTACAATGGGACGTGTATTATCATGGGGGTCTGTGATGAGTTTAAGTGTTGTGACAGCGTTGGATGTGTGCATCCTGTTGCTATGGGACATGGATTGTTGTGGGGATGGGATATCAACAGTTCTTCTCCTCCAATTGGCATGTAAGGTCATGCGATGGGACAAGGGAGAGTGATTCTAATTGTGATGGGACAAGTAGCTTGATTGGTTACTTTTTCACCATCAATTTTCGCTTTGTGTTGCGATGGGGCTGTGGGGATGATTTTAGCATGTTGGTTTAGTTGGTGCAATGAATGTTGGGGGGTGAGTAGGTGATGGGAGTCTGGGGAGATGGGCCTTATTCGCAGTAGGGCAGTGTTCCTTTTATATTTTGTATTTCGTATGGTTTTACTTGACTTTATTGGGTTTTTATTTGGATTTATCTGGGTTTATTAGGCTTTATTTGGGAATTATTTTGGGTTTGTTTGGATTTATTTGGATTTGTTTGGATTTATTTGGATTTATTATGTGAGTTTGTTTTGATTTATTTAAATTTATTTGGGAATTATGTGGGTTTGTTTTGGTTTATTTTGATTTATTTGGGAATTATGTGGGTTTGTTTTGGTTTGTTTGGATTTATGTGGGAATTTTAAAGTCACTGGGGATCCTAAAGTCATTGTAAATTCTAAAGCCATTGAGAATTTTATAGTTTAAGAGAATTTTAAAGTCTAGGGTGACACTTGTCATAGGTGTGTGAGTTTAATCTCTAAGGTCTTAATCTCATTGGTTCATCCATTTTGTTTTGGATTTGTGTTTCTTGAGGGGTAAGTGTTGTATATTGATTGGTTGATCTAATTTTGTCACGGATTATGATCTTTTAGGGAGGCATGTGTTTGGCTTGGATTTAATTAGATGGAGAGTGGTTTAAAGTTAGACATTTATCTCATTGTGGTGAAAGGGGTGTAATTTATAAATAGAGGTTAAGGGATTGGGTTTTATTTTGAACTTAATTTATAATTTTGGATTTGTGAGTTTGGGGGCATTTTTTGTTAGTTCTTTTAATGTCTTTTCTTCCCTTTTATTTTGTATCCCAGGAATTAAACCCTAAAACGGTTTGTAATCATTATGTATATTTTTTAGAATGAGCAGTATTGAGAATTTGGGGTGGTGCTGGGTTGATGATGTTAATCTGACCCGGAGTGCCTCCCCGTTGGGGGAAGAAATGGAAGAGTCAAAGGTGGGGGAAAGGAAAACAAAGGATAGAGTTGTGCCAGAGTTTTCGTGACCGACACCAGTTGCTCCTTGGTAAGCTTTGTGGGCTGATTTTTGGTGAGCCTTCCCTTGGGGGGATTTTTGGAATGGCTTTCCATATGTGCATGCCTCAAATTCTGGGTGGCTTCCTATGAGGCACTCTTTTTTTTCTGCCACCTCAGGAGGGGAAAATGAGATTCTTGCTGGAATTCGTTCAGGGTGTGCTTCTCCTCCAGGCTTTTCGATTATTTTCCCCTATTTTGGGCGTTTCTTTTAGGGATGCCTCTTCTAATTTCAAATTCGTCTTTAGTTTCGGAGTCGTAATTACTTTTGTAAATTCAAAGGATATGCCCTTGGTGTAATTTGTAATCGATTATTACATTTGTGAGGATTTTCACTTATAATTACTTATATTCAGATTAATTTTTTATTTGGCTTAATTAGTCTGATTCGGTCTTATTCAATTTGGATCTATTTTGGGGGCATTTTTAGTTGGTCTGATTCTCAAGGATCAAGTTCAGGATGTTTGGGCGCGTTTTAGCTTGGTTTGATGTTGACTTGGTTTGGATTTTGATGGGCTCTAATGGTTAGGTGATTAGACAAACTGTCAATTTTCAGGGCGAATATGCCTAATTCAGAAGGTGTGTGTGTATTTTTAGGGTGTGGGTGCTATCTGGTACGAGTGCCCAAATCTGTGGCTTGCTTTATGGCCACTGTAGCTAGGCACACTTTTTTTTTGTGCCACAACTGCGTAATTTCGCCTAGCCTCTAGGCTGCTTAATTTAATTGCGCGCCTAGTCAGGTGCACGTGTTTAAAACATTGAAGGGGCTATTGCTCAACCAGTTGGGTGTGTATAATTCAATTATGCGCACTTAGCCGCACACGCAATTTAAGCGTCCCCCTCTCACTGTGCGGGTGATCCTTGGGATTGCGCGCTCTGTATAGAGCACATAATTGGATTGTGTGCGGTGCAATGTGCACGATCTGTGTTGGTGCGGGAAACATTTCAATTGCGCACTTTGTTCAGAGCTCATAATTCGATTTATGTGCTAGTTTAAGTGCGCGCAATTCAATTGCACCCCCATTTTGGGGGGTGCGATTAAGTCATGCTCTATAAAAGCTCAAAGTTCTTCATTCTCATCCATGCTTTCTAATTTCTTGACTTTTCTTGCTTCTAAGTGCCCTAATTTTCGTGCTTTCGAGATAGATTGCGACCCGCTCGTCCGTTTTGAGTGCAATTTCTTTCATTCTTCTTAGATTTTTTAGCTCTCTGATCGGAGATGGAGTCTGAGGGTAGCGATCGGATGTAGCTGACCGCATCAAAGCTAGATAGGATGGACGAGGAGGGGGCGAGGTCTCTAAGGTTCGTACCGATGCTGATGTCAGTGTAGTTGAGGACGACGCTGAGGTGGTTGTCAAAGGTGAGGCACCAAAGGCTGACAATGGGGCCGATGAGGGTGGCAAGGATGATGCCGCTCGACACGAGCCCGTGATGCGCTTTCCATTGGAGGAGTTCTTCACGAGGGATCAGGTAGGTACCTGTTGAGCAAGAGTCACCTTTTATTCTAGGCATTTAGGTGATAATATAGGCTATTTAGGATGGAAACCCTTTTAATTTTAAGTTGAACCTGCATTTAGCGTTAGTGTGTGTGCGCATTCATCCATCATGCATGTATATAGTCTTAGGTCACGTTTACTTTACTGTTCTGCGTTACTCACATTTTGCATGCTAGTTAGAGATTTCTGTGGTGATCATTGTAGTATTTGTTATTATTATTATTATTATTATTGTTATAATTATTCTCATTAGGCTCAATCGTTGTCTTTAGTTAGTGTCAGTCTTAGCGTAGGTATAGCTTCTAGGCTTATCATATTTTAGTTTGCTTTTGTCATTCGTTAGGAGCCTTCGGCGCTAGCCATTAGCACTGCGTGGTCGGAGTCTCACGCCTAGTACCGTGTGCTGCCTAAGTTCAGCGGGCGTGGTTGGTGGCTTTCAGCTTCGAGCTGATTCTGGAGTTGGAGCCCCTGTCAGTCGATCGTGTCCTGATCGAAGCGATCTTGGAGAGGTGGAGGGAGGAGCAGAAGGCACTGCTCTTCCCAGTGGGGATGTTGCTACCGACCCCAGAGGATTTGGTTCGCATTACTGGACTCTGGTTTGAGGGGGTGCCGATTACGGGGTAGATGGAGAGTGATTACCAGGTCATGTGTGCCGAGGTGCTCGACGTCGAGTACCGATTCAGTGGATCCGGGATAGGGGTGGTCCGGGTTACTTGGTTTTTTAATACTTTTGCCAGCGAGCTCGTCCCTCCGAGATGTCACTCGGAGCTGAGGGCGATATTTCATGCGTGTTAGGAGGCGATGGCGTGTCAAGTGCCAGTGACAGAGTCGGGAGTGGCGGCAGACCGAGTGCTACGAGCATTTTTGATGCACTTCTTCAGGGCGGTCCTTTTCTCATCATCGACTTGAGGGTGTGTGACGGGTCTATTCCTGACACTGCTTAGGGATTTGAATCGAGTACCCACCTATGCCTGGGGTGCTGCGGTAGTGGCGCACCTCTACAAGGAGTTGTGCCGTAGAGGGAGGGGCGTCACGACCATTGGAGGCTTCCTTCCTTTTCTTCAGGTGAGTCTTAGTTAGCTGGTGATTTCTTATAAAGTCTTAGGGATCTTGTGTTTATCTTAGTGACCATTTTAACGTTTGATGTGTATAGTTTTGGGCGTATGACCATTTCATGTTCCTGCGCCTGAGGGTCCTAATGGAGGTCACGTTCACATTCCCATGGATACATGTGTGTAGGAGGGCATTGGGACGCCACCATTAGTCTTCAGATCTTCAGACTGCATGGGGGCTATTCGAGGATATGCACATCGGGTAGGTGCGTATTATTCATGTTGTCAAGATGTTTTAGGTGTTTAGGTCATAGATTCTTCTTATTGACAAGTTGTTCCATTTACTTTTGATTGCAGGTCATTTGGAGGCCCTACGCAGATGGGGAGGATGCCGAGCAGCTGGTGATTTAGTCTAATCGGTCCTTCTTTGATGTGGACCTCTGGGTCCACTATTTCGAGAAGGTGGAGCGTATCCACCTCTCTCAAGTGGTACGACAACTAAGGCTCCGTCAGGGAGTCCCCTCAAAGATTCACCACCATGTGGTGAAGAGGATGACCGGTCCCTCTGACAGGGATTTCGAGTCGAAGATGGAGACGTAGTTCTCTGACTTCAAAGTTGGGGGAGCCAGAGTCACCAGAGCATGCGAAGAGGCAGGCGCCCGAGAGTTTGTGAGGTGGTTCCGAGACATAGGCTGTGGTCGACTCTTTACCCGCCCCTTCCATGGGAGCGGCTCTTTTATGGTCAACGATCCTGAGTCCGCCTCAGCTTTTGAGGGAGAGGCTGGTCGCAGTAGAGCAGGGCCACCTAGGCACGAGCATTCGCGGAGCGTTGGACGCCCTCCATAGGGCGATGGAGCAGACAGGGAGCGCTCCTCGTCCTGATGAGGAGATGCTACGCTCCCTGACGGACTCAGTCTTTCAGGAAAGGACCTCAGAGGATGAGCAAAGGGCTCAATTAGCAGAGACTCGACAATCTCTGGTGAGTTTATTTATTTTGATTGTAAGTTTTGTTCATTTATTTGGTTTAGTCAACTTGATGTGATCACTTAATTTTGTTCTCTTTTTTTTTCATCAATCAGGCCGAGAGGGAGGGTGAGGTCGCCAGTTAGGCGGCATTGATTGAGCTATAGCGAGGTCAGCAGTAGGTTAGACGGGAGGTATATGTTAGCCTACACTCTAAGATAGACAGACTAGTGAGTGTCTGATGTTTTGATTTTATTAATTGTTAGCACTTGTTGATTCTGTCATTTCTGATGTGTTCTTCTTGCATTGTATCTATAGAGGACGGAGCTCTCGGCAATTGGAGCATCTACTCTAACGTTTGATCTGTCTTCTATCGCTTCTTCAATCGGGAGGACCCAGTGATAACCCAGCTTCGGGCTGAGCTGGAGCACTGGGTGAGTTTCTTCTATCTCTTCTGAGTTATTTGGTTACACGTTGTGTATGGGTTTGCTAATGTTGTGTTATACATTCTTCAGCGTCTGGTTGCTGAAGACCTCTAGACGAGTGAGGCGATAGCCACCTCTTTATGCCCAGAGAGTCAGGTATAATGTGCTAAATTTATGTGTATGTTAATTTGTTTTATTTTGTTGGTTCATTTGGTCTGCAAATTTATTTTGGTGTTTGCTTGGTTCGCGTGCAGGTTATTCCTGACTCTGCTCTCGAGGCTCCTCCTCAAGAGTCTATTCCTATCCCTGCCCAGGTATATTGTAGTTGGTGTAATTATATTTCACTTTTGATTTTGTAGTCATAATATTTTCTGATGTTCTCCTTCTATGTTTTTTTTTGTAGCCATTCGCACCCAAGGCTTCAGTTCCTATTCCGTCGACACCTCCAACTGATTCGGTCATTACGGCTACGATAGAGCACCTTCTATAGGAGCGTGCTGATCTGGTATGTCTTCATCATTCTTGTTTTGTCTCTTACTATGCAGATCCATCTTCTTAGCTTTGGCCTTGTGCAGGTGTGTGAGTTAGAGCAATCACCTCTGGAGGTGTAGCATGCTCAGGTCCGTGAGGAGACTCAGGAGGTTCCTTTCGATACTACTGAGTGTCATCTCCAGGAGTTGACCATGGACCTCGCAATTGAGAGGAGGACCCGGGCAGCGGAGTTGGAGACTGCTCGTGCCATCGTGCATGCTGAGATGCAGCTAACAATCAAGCTTCTACAGCACGATCTAGCAAGGGTAGGTGGGAGAGTGAGGGATGGTTGAGCACCTCCCGGGGTCAGGATTGAGGGCTAGTGGCTCACTAGCGAAAACTCGTCGAGAGACCTGCAAGGGCATGTGTATGCTCAAGCAAACTCGGCTCTTGGGCCTATGCTTGCCCTTGGCTCTCTGTGTTTGCAATCTCGGCAGACCTCCAGCCAAGCGAGCGAGGGGGGTTCTGTCGACAGACCTTCCTCTTCGAAGAGGCCTCCATCCAGGCCTTAGGCTTAAGCTGAGGCCTCAGTGTACCAGGCTCCTGGTCCTCAGGTCGATGATGCTGGAGAGGGTGATGAGCATCCCTTGCAGAGACAGTGGAGGGAATAGGGTATTTCTTCGTTCATTGTATATATAGGGCGTATGCCCCTGGTGTTAAGTTGTAAAAATTTTGATATATATATAAAGATGTTTTTTTTTGGGTTCAGATGTACCTGACTCTTGCTTTTCTCTTTTTTTGTTACCTTCTAC
Source organism: Chloranthus sessilifolius (assembly GCA_021018995.1). Taxonomy (NCBI): domain Eukaryota; kingdom Viridiplantae; phylum Streptophyta; class Magnoliopsida; order Chloranthales; family Chloranthaceae; genus Chloranthus; species Chloranthus sessilifolius. The sequence continues at coordinate 60,898,945 of CM037587.1, forward strand.
ACTCTGTTTGCTTACTCTTGGCGTCGTCTCTTATTATTGGGACTTGGATGCTCCTTTAGTTGGCCCAGTAATAGCAGAGGGTTACTTCGTATCTGCATATAATGATAAAATTATTAGTAATTTTATTTTCCCCCTTGGTAATTGTCAAGGGGAGAGGCATCTCAGAACGGGGGGTGTTAAGACCTGAAAAGTACCACTTTTCACCCCTTAACTTAGCCTTTGATTAAACCCTTAGCCATCTAATAAAGTTTTGTTAAGTGTTTTCTGTAGATAATAAATAGCAGTGCAATAAGGCCAGAAATCATGATTAAGGAGCCTGTATTGGCACCAGAAGTCCCTCAGAAGAATGAGCTATGAATCCAGACCTGAAGTAAGCCTCGCGCAGCTGACAAAGCTTCAAAGGATTCAGAAAACTATGCTTCGCGCAGTCTTCACGAGCTTCCCAAGACTTCACAAGTGCTAACGCAGCTGAGTAACAGAAGAGCTTCAGAAGCACAACCTTGCGCAGCTCTCGCGAAGTTTAGGAGTAAATGGTAGTGCAGTCTCGCGCAGTTCAAGAAGACCTGAAATCAACCTAGCACAGTTCACTCAGAACAGCTAAGGAGAGAGAGCTTCAGGAGATTCTTTGCGCAGCTGTCGCGCAGTAGCCGCGGGATGCAAATGTCAAGAGAACTCGTCGCACAATTCAGAAAAGCCTCAAAGCTATCGCGAGGATCCTCGCGAAGATCTATCAAGAAAAGAAGTTGTTGCGCGGTTCAAGAAGAAAGCAGCCTCGCGAAGTCAGAAGTTAGCCTCGCAAAGATCTATTGTGAAATGGAATTCTCGCGCAGTTCTCGCGCTATTCACAAGTAGCAATCCAACCGCACGAAGCCCAATCCAACGAGAGCTTAACTACCTACCTTGCGACTGCTCAAAGCATTAAGAAGCTACAACCACGCGATGTCTGAAGTTTTAATGTTAAACTCAACCACACGAAAAAATAGAGCTACCACGCGACAAGTTTGGGAATCGACTGCAACCTAGAAAACCTCTGAACTCCAGCTTCCATCATTCGGCAGAGGACTTTCTGGGAATTTCCAAGGATTAGGGCACACACTCCCACACTCAAATCTCTGTGCACGCGCCCTGAGGCATCCAAGGATCATTAATAGGCCACATGGCATCGCTAAAATTAGGGTTTCCTAACCCTAATGCGCCGCCACACCCACTGCTATATAAACCTAAGCCTGGTTTAGGTTTAAGAGGCCGGGAAGAGTTCAGTTTTTGCTTTGTTTTGTTTTTAGCATTGTAGTCTTATTTTTCTGTAGCCGTAAGTAGTTTTCCTTTTTCTTCTTCTTCTCTCCATGGCCCAGCACTTGCTGGCCATGCCTTTGTATGCTTATTAAGATTAGATTAATGGAATTTGTGATTGGGTGTTGTACTTTTATGGGATTCATGTGTTTGTGAGTTGCTCTGTGCAAGGTTGCTGCCTTGTGATCCACCATTGTTTTGGCTGGGATTCAAAGCAATGGAGGACTGATTCTAAGGTCCCATTCAGATCCAAGTGACCTGTGTGTCTGGGCTATCATGGTCCTATACAGCCTTAGCCCCACCACAGGACCCACTAGATCTGAAATCCCCATGGAAGCCTGAGCTGGTAGCCTTGTGACCATGGTGGTGGTAGCAATATTCTTGTTTTATTTTGGGCTCCGTGAGGAGGATAGCCTCTGGGATAGTCTGTGACCATTTAAGTGGGCAGGTTATAGCCTTAGGGTGAATCCAATCCGCCGATCCAAAATGGATCCTTCTTCTCTGAGCCTGAGCTTGTAGCCTGGTAGGAGATTGTACAGAGGCAGACTCCCCCATATCAGTATAGACCCGCCATCAGATGGCAAATCTGATCTGGGTATGGAGATTGTAGGCTTGTGACTAGACCATTGTAGGCCCACTCAAGCAATGGACAGCTAGATCTAAGGTGGTACTCAATCTCTTGCTGGTTCTATGTGTCTGGGCTATCATGGTCCTATACAGCCTTAGCCCCACACATAGAGCTTTAGAGGTTGAGGTTCCCTATGGATTCCTGAGCTTGTAGCCTGGATGAAGTAGTGCCTACAATGATTAACTTGTTTTGACCCATCTCTGGAGTGTGGTTCCCCTATGGGATAGTCTGTGATCATTTAAGTGGACAGGTTATAACCTTAAAGGTTTGGATCATGGCACAAGGATGAGTTGAATTCTTTCTCCTCTTTGGTGATAATGTAGCCATTGGACAAGATTTCTATACCAGCAGATCTGGATCTGAGTCATAAATTTCAGCAGATCTGAACCCAATAGCATACTTCTCACCCTTTTATATTTATTTTCCCTCACTCCATCCATCTTCTCAACCCTTTTCTATAGTTAGTTCATTAGGCTACCTTAGGATACTTAGAATAAGTGACCCTAAACTCCCCTCCATTTAGGACTGCCAGATCTGTAGTCACATCTGGAGGGACTACTAGAGATGGCTCCCTTGGAGCTGTAGATCACCTTTCCCTGTGGGACAAACTCTTACTTATCAAAACTTGCTACAAATGGACCCTGTATCTTGCAGGTCTAAGATTTCTCAGTTGTGCTGATTCCATCCCCTATTTTATTTTGATTTTAAATTACTTTTACCACCAACAAATAAAGTAAGCACATCTGGAGATCGCAAGTTTTTGGCGCCGCTGCCGGGGACAGATGATCTATTAGTAGACCCTTAGTTTTTGTATTTTTAGTGTTCTTTGTAGCTTTGAATAATTGATACTGCTGATGTAATTTTGAATCTTTCTTGCAGATCTAGACAGCAGCAGAGAAGAACAATGGACTGCATTTGGAGATTAGCTACCTCTGTTTGCATATTCTCTAAACCTTTAAAACTCTGTCTATTTCTCTTACAATTTCCATAGCAGTATTTAGGATAGTTGTAAATTTATATTTTCGTAAAATAGCTGTGAATTTGTTAGATAAATTCTTTGAGTCAAGTACAATGTGCCTCCTGCAAGGAGTTGTCCTTGCTAGTGGTGTGTTTGTATGCTAGGTAGGAGATCTCTTAGTCCTACTTTAGAGCCTTTCAACCCTGAGCTAGAAAGGGGTAGAAGACTTAGAAGGAACAGGCACACCACAGTAGAGCCCCCAATTGAATCTGAGACAGTACTCATGGGTGAAGAACAACCCAGAACTCTCAAGGAGTTGAATGCTCCGGATGACTATAACTCTCCATTTAGCATTCAATTCCCTGATGTTCAGGGGAATTATGAAATTAAAACTTCCATCATCCAGATGCTGCCCTCTTTCCATGGGCTTAGCAAGGAGGACCCTTACAAGCATATTGACCAATTTTTGGCCTTGTGCACCACATTCAATATCGCTGGTTTGGGACCTGAGGCTACTAGGCTCAGGCTCTTTCCCTTCTCTCTGAAGGATAGGGCTAGTACCTGGTTGGCCACTCTTCCCAACAATAGCATTGCATCTTGGAAAGACCTACAGACCAAGTTCCTGACAAAGTTCTTCCCTGAGACCAAAACGAGCCAGTTGAGGAAAGAAATTCTTGCTTTCGCCCAATCCCCAACTGAAGATTTTAATCAAGCCTAGGATAGGTTTAAGGAAATGCTCAAACAATGCCCCCACCACAAGATCCCAGACTGGCAGCTTGTATAAAGCTTCTACAATGGGATTGATGAAAAAAATAGAGATATGGTTGATGCCTCTTGTGGTGGAACCTGCATGCATAAGACTGCTGATGAGGCATGGGAATTGTTTGAAGTAATCAGTGAAAATGCTTTTCAAAAGCTATCCCTGGCAAGAACTAGTCAGGAGTCTGTGTCAAAAGTGGAGCCTACCGCATCGTCAAGAGGAAAAGTTTATGAGGTGTCTGGGAACAATGACCTGCAAACCTCTCTTTGAAGTTTGACAAATTACTGACTGTGATGCAACCCAGAAGGGCTGCTCAAGTGGTGGAGGCATGTCTGATATGCCAGTCCCCACAGCACACAGTAGAGGAATGTCCATCTGCAGGGCAATATCCTGAATTGGTATTGGAACATGCTGTTGCTGCATAATCTTTTGGCCAGCAACAATCTGGTGGCTACAACAGACCACCATATGGATACCAGCACCAAAATGCTGGTTACCAATGGAGAGACCACCCAAATCTGAGGTGGAGGCAAGACAATTATATGCAGCCCCAGCAAATGTTGGCTTTACTCCAAAGGCCTCAGCAGCAGTTCAATCAGGGATATGCCCCTAGGTCTAATTTCCAACACCAGCAGCAGCCCCATCAGCAACAAAATCAATTGGTCTTACCCCCATCTCAACCCAGAAATACTTCTTTCGAGGACCATGTCTTGACCTCACTGCAAAACCTGGGGTCTATGGCTCAGACTGTGGATTCTCATGGTCAGAGCATAAAGAAGATGGAAGAGCAGATTGGCCAACTAGAGAATGCCTTAGCTAAAAGAGAGGAGGGGAGGTTGCCTAGTCAACCAGTGGTTAATCCCAAGGGTCAATTTTTGATTGGTGAAGGATCCTCAAACCTTGAGGGGCAAGGGGATCTTTCATTGACTTGATTCACAGAATTGTGCATTGTGTATGTTATGTATTTTAGTATGGTTCATTTTTTTTCTGTTTATAGGAATTTCTAGTGATCTCGTCGGAGTCTGAATGTATATGATCTGAGAATTATTCTGCCTGCTTTGGTTCTCATTCCCTTTGAATTGATGATTTTGAGTAAATGAATGATGATTGTACTGTTTTGATAATGAGAATGCTGTTTGAATATGATGTTTTGGTTAAATGCTTTTTGAGTAATTGCATGCTTAAATGTGGGGAACACATGAGGGAATCCCTTTTTAGAATGACTGTGGGTGTCTCTGGAATAGAGAATGTGAGAGAATCCACCCACAAAATAAAGGAAAATGACAAACTAATGGGTGTGTGATTCTTGTCATTGCTTTAGCTGTCGCGAGGTTCTGAAAAATAGGCGTGGTTTCTTCTCACGCAGTTCATAAGACGTTAGCCTGCTAAGCTGTTGCGAGATTCAATACAATTGTGTAAACTCTCTCGCACGATCCAAATGAAAGTCCAATCTCGCGACCCACTCATTTCTATCCAGCGAGCTGGCATTTTCAAAGCGCGTCGAGCCCCGCGATTTATATAATCCAACCCCGCGCTGCTTTCCTTTCTGTTTTCTCTTTCTTCTCCAGCCAGCGAAACCCTAGCTCTGACTCCCATTAATCTCTCTCCTCCAGCATCCTTTCTACAGTCCATCATTCACCTTCAAATTCTAGGGATTTGCTCCTAAAGCCTCCACCAGTTGCCCTCTGATTGGAGCTCTCACGGTCTTTCGTGCATCCGATTAAACAGAACCCTAAGTTTTAGGGTAAGACTCAGCTCTCAACCTTTGCTTTTCATTTTTCAAACTTCACATTCCCAGAGGAGAAGTTCCATGGCCCCTAAGAGCGCACCTGTGAAAAGAGCAAGGGATTAGGCTCCCGTGGAGCCCACCCCTAAGAAGGCCAAGTCCTCAACGGTGCTGCAAAAAGGGAAAGAAGTGGTTCAGAATGGGGCCGAACTAACACCTGATTACTCTACACCCTCTGAGCTCCTGACTCCCCTTCCCTTGGAGCCTGAAGCTGTTTTTGACCTATCTTTCTTTGAGACGGAACCTCTGTCAGCCCCTGCCATTGAGTTCCTGCGCAAAGCTGGTTTGACCCCCAATGCAAGCTATCCCTGCACTAGCTTACCCTAGACTAGTGCAACTCTTTTACCAGCACATTAGGGCTAGACCAGACCACCGTGGGCAGCCAGGCCTCCTTGTGTTAGTTGACAATTTTGAAATGTTACTCAGTCCTGAGCTGATTGCTGAAGTGATGGGCATCCCTGCTATCTTTGACCCCAACTATGGATATGGCCCCCCTGTGTGTGCCCCCATTGATATAATTGCACAGGCCCTTACCAGAGGATTGAAGGCCACCGGGGATTCCATCAGGAGAAGAGACCTGGACCCTAAACTTCTGTTCATTGATCAAGTTATGTGAAAGAACATTTATTGTGTTGGCTATCAACAGGAGAGGAGGACCCCAATTGCTGATGTTGTTTATTCCTTTTCTCTGGGCCACAGTTTCCATGCTACCAGGTTGATGTTTGAGGCCATGAAGGATATTGTGGTGAAGCTAGGGCACAAAAAGAAGCTCCGCACTCTCTCCTATGCAAAGCTAATCACAAGACTACTCTTGAGGAGAGGATACAGGATACCAGTGGGGGAGTTAACTATTGACCTCCCCCCTACTACTTTCACAAAGAGACAATGGGGGATCAGCAGGAGTCTGATGGATCCCAATAAGAAAGAGAAGGCTCAGATTGCTTTTAAGAAAGGAGAGGGGACTGTTGTTGCAAAGGCCACCCCTGCTCCCAAAAAGGTGGCTAAAGCTCCTGCTCCCAAGAAGGTGGTGCAAGCTACTGTCACTACTGACTCTGCAGCAACACCTCCATCCACCACCCTTGCCCATCCATCAGTTTCTTTGCCTATTCCATCTTTCCCTCTTCCTCTTTTATCTCCCTTTTCCATACCCACTCCAAATTTCCCTGTAATTCGTTCTTGGGAGGAAAGTGTTGACCCCCATGACAGCCCTTTACCTTCACCTACATTACCTCAGTACACACCCCCAATTCCCCCATCATCTAAATAACCACAGCGACCCTCCTGATCACCTATATTAAAAAGAAAACCTCTCACACCACCCCTGCCATATCCTTACCTACATCAATCACCCCTATCATTCCCACAGAAACCCCACACATTGACCCAGCCACCATCCCAGCCATCCCTACTTCACCTCCACTCCCAGACCTTGACTTTAACCTCTCCACTACTTCCGGATATCAGGCCTTCATGACTACCTTGCTTGACACCATGCCAACCCATGATATCCCTCTCCCAGATTCTCCACATCACTCACTAGAACCTCCATCTCCTCCTCCTACAACCTTCCATCATGCCCCTACTTCCCCTTTCCAACCTGTTCCCTCTTCTTCTCATACTCCCCCCCAACCCCACTCAAACACACTTACCCATATCATTTCCTTAATACATGACATTCAAACCCAACTATCAACCACTACACACACCCAAGACCAAATGCAGACTGACATCACCACCATAAAATCCACCCTTCAAACATTGACAAAACCACCCATCTCTGCACAAACACCTCCTACACCACAAATCCAGTCCCCTTCCACCTCTGACTCCACAGTGCAACCAGATTTTCCCCCCATTGACTTAACTACAACCCTCATACTCCACACCATACCCCACCACTCCTTCCCCACCCTACCTATCCTCTCCCCACTCATTTTACCCCCACCACAATTTACCAACCACTCAACCCAAACAGACCGTATTCCCTTCCCATCCACCTTTCCCATTAACCCCCACACATTTTTAACCCCACCCTTACCATTCAGACTCTTCACCATTCCATTTTACCCTGACTCAGAACCTTCTACCCCTCCCCCTCAACTAGACTTCATCACTGCAGCTTCCACTTTACCCCCACAGGACCAATCACCTTCTACTTCTTCCACTCCATTTCTACCAATCTTACCACGACATTCCTACTACACCCCTCCTTACTTCACCCTCCTCCATGCCATGAGGGACAATGCCTACATCTAGAGGGATGTTCTCAGGGGAATGGCCCAACTTTGACAATCCATTAAGTCCCTGTTGCTGCAGAAGTTGAGTGACTTGAAGCTTGCTCACAGACAGCAGCTGAGAGATATTTCAAAGGGATGGGAGAATATTTTGGGGACCCTCACTACGACAAAGGCTGATGCAACTTACTATAAACTGCAGGCGGAGATGGAGAAAGCCAATGTCGAGCTGGAGCACAAGAGAGCCCGGATGTTTGAAAAGAGGCTGAACAATGCTGAGGAGATCCACAGGCTCACTAAGGGGCTTTCTGATGCCAAACTCCTTTATGCTGAAAAACAGATTGAAATTTTGCAAAAAAGGATTGCATCTCTGACAGGCCAACCCATTCAAGCCACCCCTCTTGCTACAGCACCCCCTGAGGCCCCACCCTCCACACACCCCGGGCCATCTTCTTCTACTCCCCTTGCTCCTACATCTACATCTCCTCCTCCTCCACCTCCTCCGCCATCTTCTTCCATTCCCCCTCCTCCACCTCCTACTCAAGAACCTCCACCACCTCCTACTCATGAACCTCCACCACCTCCTGCTCCAGTGCCTCCCCCTGCTAAATCTCCTGCACCCAAGAGAAAAAGGGCTGCTCCCAAGAAACCTTCTCCCTCCAAAAGAGCCACTGCTGCCCAAAAAGGATAAAAGCCTGCACCGCCATCCCCACCCCCAAAGGCCACCGGAGCTTCTGCTCAGGATGACCCCCATGGTCGGTTTCTTTTAAAAGATGAACGCAGACAGGCTGCTGCAGCCCTTGGATTGGACCCCACTATTCTCTTTCCCTTTGATTCTGATTCTGACTCTGCCCCACCTGTGCATCCAAGTCCTACAAATCTTGTTGCTCCTCCTTCTTCTGACCCTACTAAGCAAACTTATCCTCAGAGAAGGAAAGTTACAGCTAAAAGGACTACTCACACTGCTGCCTCTATCAAAATTGGAAAATAACAATCTGCCCAGTCTGAGGAGGCACCACCACTGAACCAGAAAGATAAAGGCAAGAGCCCGGTTGTCCCTCCTAAGCCAAAAAAAGCAAAATCTCCTCTTATTCCCCCTCAGACTCAGCAAGGGCAAGGCTCAAAAGGGAAGAGTCCCAAAGGAAAAAGTCTTATCAAATCACCTGAGCAAACCAAAGACAAATCCCCAGTGACCCCTCCTGTACCAAAGGCCCCCAAAATGAGGGTGAGGGCACCAAAAGCTCCAACCATGCCCAAAACTGCAGCCCAAAAGAAGGAAGAGAGGGAAAGACAGAAAAAAGAGGAAGCGGCTCTCCTTCGAGAGCAGGCCAAGAAGATGGGTTGGGACTGGTTTTGATTAAGGCTCCGATTAGCTTGTACGTAGGATTTTTCTGTTTCTGCTTTTTCTTTTTTTTCTCCTGTTGTTTTTTATTTTGTACATTTCTCTCTTATATAATAGATTTTCTTCTTTTGTCATTGCTATTTTTCTTTGTCTTGTGTCTGTTTTGCTCCATGTTATTTCCTTTTATTTTGCCATTCATAAATTTGCTGCACACCCACCTTTGAACCAGTGAGGACACTGGTCCTCATAGGTTTGGGGGTGTGGCAAGCAGATCCTGCCAATGGAATAGTTAACCTAAGTGCAGCAGAATCTTGTGAGTAATATGGAAATGGAACCATGTTCACTGGAGAATTAGAAAAATAATGAAATTTAAAATTTTTTCCAGACTTTAGACAGTATAAACTTTTAAAATTTCACATCTCCATGATGAGATCACCAAGGAAACTCACTTGTATCAGCACTTAGTGAATCATTAGAGTGAGAAAAAGGTAAGGACATACTTAAGAATTCAAAGGAAGACCATAACCAGTGAGATCTGGGCCTATACAAAAAAAAATTTCTTTGAGGAGTGACTAAGGCAATTTCTTCTAGCTCTAAGGACTGGCTGAGTCACTATGCTCACTAGAAGTTAGGCAACTCCAAGTTGAAACTACTGACAGCATTCATGAGACTTAGGAAAGGATCAAGGCCTTCTTTTGGACAGTTTAAGCCTAAACAGACAAACCTTAAGCAGCTGCCCTTGTCCATACCCCCTTTGAGCCTTAAATCCTAAATTTCTTCAAAATACACCTGAGTACTTGCACCTAAACCTATGTATCTGATTTAACCTTACCCTCACTCTGAGAATTCAGAAGGTAAAGGAACAAGAGTTGAAGATGGACTAGCTATGGTCAACATTAGGTGAATAAAAGAAGAAGTACCTCAAATTCTGGCAGTATGGTAACTGAGAAAATGGTGACATTTCATAAAAGCAAAAACAAAATAAAAAGAAGAAAAATACATAAAAAAGAAACAAAAACAATAATGAAGAGGAGTAAGAGAGGATTCAAGAGGGAACTTTCATTGGAAAAATCGAAATCAAGAAGAGAAACTGATCACTTCAAATCTGAAAACCTCAAAGAAGATGAAAGGAGCTGAATTAAAGAAGGTGAAGTCATGAATCACCTCCTTCACCTACTGATTTCTCAATTTTGAACCCCTTTTCAACCTTCCATTCTTTTTAACCCCACTCCATAAGCCACATTACAGCCCAGTTAAAGCCCTTGTGATCCAAAGTTGAGTGAGCTGTCATGTGGAGATAAAAAGTTATCCAATCTATGGTGAGGATCTGTCAATGATGCCAGAACTTCAGAGCTATGCCTATGCTTATGCTTACAGACCCATTTGGGAGATGTAACTACTCTTGAGCTTGAGAGAAAATGAAACTCTCAACAGTTCTTTATGAGAGTATGCCCTGGAGAGTTTTGGGTCTGATATTGAATGCATAAAGTATGATCTACAACCTAATTTTTGATCCAGTGATGAGCTCAATGTTGACACACATGTGTAGTGTCTTTGGTGTAAACTGATTGGAAATGCTGTGCTTTCATGAGAAGCTTATACTGTTTAAATTTCTGTGCAGCCAATGTGTTTGAATTTCTTATATTATTCAAGGGTGAACTAACTCTGTTTCTTGACTGCTCACTTGATAATAATGCATTTTTGTTAACTGTCTCACTGAGAAGTTTGTGGGTGTCTTCACTGAAAACCCTCAGGAGACTGCACTCCTCCACTAGGGATCACCTAGGGGTTTAAAAGGCTTGGTACATATGCTAAATGTATCTGTGCTCCCTACGAAAGTGGCATTTAAATTCTATAGTTATTTTAATGTAGCTTTGCTAAGGGACTAGCAAAGATTAGGTTTGGGGGTGTGTTAAGACCTGAAAAGTATCACTTTTCACCCCTTAACTTAGCCTTTGATTAGACCCTTAGCCATCTAATAAAGTTTTGTTAAGTGTTTTCTGTAGATAATAAATAGCAGTATAATAAGGCAAGAAATCATGATTAAGGAGCCTGTATTGGCACCAGAAGTCCCTCAAAAGAATGAGCCATGAATCCAGACCTGAAGCAAGCCTCGCGCATCTGACAAAGCTTTAAAGGATTCATAAAACTATGCTTCGCACAGTCCTCGCGAGCTTCCCAAGACTTCACAACAAGTGCTCACGTAGTTGAGTAACAGAAGAGCTTCAGAAGCACAACCTTGCGCAGCTCTCGCGAAGTTCAAGAGTAAATGGTCGCATAGTCTCACGCAGTTCAAGAAGACCTAAAATCTACCTCGCACAGTTCACTCTGAACCGCTAAGGAGAGAGAGCTTCAGGAGATTCTTCGCGCAGTAGCCACGGGATGCAAATGTCAAGAGAACCTGTCGCGTAGTTCAGAAAAGCCTCAAAGCTATCGCGAGGATCCTCGCGAAGATCTATCAAGAAAAGAAGTTGTCACGTGGTTTAGGAAGAAAGCAGCCTCGCGAAGTCAGAAGTTAGCCTCACTAAGATCTATTGTGAAATGGAATGCTCGCGCAGTTCTCGCGTTATTCACAAGTAGTAATCCAACCGCGCGAACCCTAATCCAGCGAGAGCTTAACTACCTACCTCGCGACTGCTCAAAGTATTAAGAAGCTGCAACCCCGCGACGTCTGAAGTTTTAATGTTAAACTCAACCACGTGAAGAACAAAGCTACCACGCGACAAGTCTGGGAATCGACTACAGCCTGGCGAACCTCTGAACTCTAACTTTCATCATTCTGTAGAGGACTTTCTGAGAATTTCCAAGGATTAGGGCACGCACTCCCACACTCAAATCTCTATGCACACATCCTGAGGCATCCAAGGATCATTAATAGGCCACGTGGCATCGCTAAAATTAGGGTTTCCTAACCCTAATGCGTCGCCACACCCACTGCTATATAAACCTAAGCCTGGTTTAGGTTTACGAGGCCGGGAAGAGTTCAGTTTTTGCTCTGTTTTGTTTTTAGCATTGTAGTCTTATTTTTCTATAGTCGTAAGTAGTTTTCCTTTTTCTTCTTCTTCTCTCCATGGCCCAGCACTTGCTGGCCATGCCTTTGTATGCTTATTAAGATTAATAGAATTTGTGATTGGGTGTTGTACTTTTATGTGATTCATGTATTTGTGAGTTGCTCTGTGCAAGGCTGCTGCCTTGTGATCCGCCATTGCTTTGGCTGTGATTCAAAGCAATGGAGGACTGATTCTAAGGTCCCATTCAGATCCAAGTGACCTGTGTGTCTGGGCTATCATGGTCCTATACAGCCTTAGCCCCACCACAAGACCCACTAGATCTGAAATCCCCATGGAAGCCTGAGCTGGTAGCCTTGTGACCATGGTGGTGGCAGCAATATTCTTGTTTTGTTTTGGGCTCCGTGAGGAGGATAGCCTCTGGGATAGTCTGTGACCATTTAAGTGGACAGGTTATAGCCTTAGGGTGAATCCAATCCGCCGATCTAAAATGGATCCTTCTTCTCCGAGCCTGAGCTTCTAGCCTGGTAGGAGATTGTACAGAGGCTGACTCCCCCATATCAGTATAGACTCGCCATCAGATGGCAGATCTGATCTGGGTATGGAGATTGTAGGCTTGTGACTGGACCATTATAGGCCCACTCAAGCAATGGACAGCTAGATCTAAGGTGGTACTCAATCTCTTGCTGGTTCTATGTGTCTGAGCTATCATGGTCCTATACAGCCTTAGCCCCACACATAGAGCTTTAGAGGTTGAGGTTCCCTATGGATTCCTGAGCTTATAGCCTGGATGAAGTAGTGCCTACAATGATTAACTTGGTTTGACCCATCTCTGGAGTGTGATTCCCCTCTGGGATAGTTTGTGACCATTTAAGTGGACAAGTTATAACCTTAAGGGATTGGATCATGGCACAGGGATGAGTTGAATTCTTTCTCCCCTTTGGTGATAATGTAGCCATTGGACAGGATTTATATACCAGCAGATCTGGATCTGAGTCATAAATTCCAGCAGATCTGAACCCAATAGCCTACTTCTCACCCTTTTATATTTATTTTCCCTCACTCCATCCATCTTCTCAACCCTTTTCTGTAGTTAATTCATTAGGCTAGCTTAGGATACTTAGAATAAGTGACCCTAAACTCCCCTCCTTTTAGGACTGCCAGATCTGGAGGGACTACTAGAGATGGCTCCCTTGGAGCTATAGATCACCTTTCCCTGTGGGAAAAACTCTTACTTATCAAAACTTGCTACAAATGGACCCTATATCTTGCAGGTCTAAGATTTCTCAGTTGTGCTGATTCCATCCCCTATTTTACTTTGATTTTAAATTGCTTTTTCCACCAACAAATAAAGTAAGCACATCTGGAGATCGCAACAGGGGTCTAGTAATAAATGATAGATCATATATATATATATATATATATATATATATATATATGTGTGTGTGTGTGTATGTAGAATTTTTTTACTACTACTTTATTAAAAGAAAAAGGAAAATAATGCAACAGGGAAAGCAAATAACTAAAATAAAAATCTAAAACTAAAAAAATGCCCCAATGTAGGAGCGTAATAGGATCGACAGTGTAGCATCTTCAACATTCTTCTTTGGGCAGTAGCTATGGACAAACAGAGGCTTTAAGGTGATTCCTTTTTCAAAATAAAAATGCCCTAGTATCAAGGTGCAATGGAGCCTTTCTGATTCTTTGGGAGTACTTGGGCCTATAGGGAGCAATGCGTGTTTGGTGAATTCGTTTTGAGGAAATCTCTTTGATACTGTCGTCGAACCAGGGGAGGTTGTTTAGTCGTATCAGCCGTATATCAGGTGTTTACCTTTGGCGGTGGTCATTTCATTCTGTGGTCAGTATTAGAGGGTGTGCAGTGTATAGTAAGTGGTCGCATCAATCATCATTCACAAGTTTTCAGTTTCATTTATGGGAATATCCTAGGAAGTTTTTCCTTTATCGTCCAAAAATAAAAATAAAGGATGAAAGAGGGATAAGGCTCAGTGACATAGGGAATAGTTTGTATATGATGATTTCTAAAAGGGATGAGTAACAGTCTCTTCCTCGGATGGTGTGTGGTGCCATGATTGAGCTCTCCGTCATGCTTCGATACCATCAAAGTCTCACATTCCCAGGTTAGTAGGAGTTTGTCCTCCTCCCACCACCTTACAATGACATTTTATAGTATCGGGACATCAGGGATGCCCTCGCAGCTTTCTTATACGTCTCTAGTAGAGTTACCAGGGATGTCCTCACGATATGCTTATGCTTCCTTGAGCTCAATGACTGGTTTATTCGTCGTATTGCTCTCTCATTTTTCTTTATATATATATATATATATATATATATATCCTTTTTTTTGGAAAGCAACCTACTGACGCTAGAATGATGAGTTTTGATTGAGCCTAACATCTTCATTTTTTATGCTCTAACGTCTCCTCCAATGGTGGGGGAAGGGATGAGAATCTTGTGTTATCCATTCTTTTGGAAGAGGTCAGGTATTTCACTAGTTCTTTGATCAAATTGCCCGAATAAGGAGGTGGGCAATAAGTCAGAAGCATTCAAGGATATTCTAGGAATTGAAGGCGTACGACAGATGAATGAATCATGCTGACTACGAGGGTGGTAGATATAGGTATTTGACTATGGGATATGATGATCACAGAGCTAGGGGTAGTATTTTTTGAGGTACATGGCGTTCCAGGGGTTGGGGAGTTCTTCCCCATCTTAGTTCACCAGCATGTATGCGTTCCCTGGGTATGAGACTGCTATAACATAGGGGCCTTCCTAGTTCGGTTTCAGTTTTTCTTTCAGATGGGAATGCTTGGAAGGCATGATTTTCTTCAAGAATAATTCTCCAATCTGGAAGGTTCACTCGAAGACTTTCTTATCGTAGGCCCTGGCCACCCTCCTCTGATATACCTGTGCGTGATCAGCTGCCCTTAGACGGGTCTCATTGAGTTGTTCTAGCTCAGCGAGTAGAGCAATTCTCCTCTCTTCTAAGGATAGCTCATCATTGAGTTGAATTCGTAGGGACGGTACTTGTATCTTGTAGGGTAGGACCGCTTCCATCCCATATGTAAGGAGATAAGGAGTTTGGCCAGTGGCCATGCGAATGGAAGTCCTATAGGCCCAAAGTTCTTTTGGTAGTCGTTCAGACCAATCAACACTATTGCTCATCTCCACTATTCATTTCAAAATTCGGATCAGCATTTTGTTCATGGCTTATGCTTGCCCATTTCCTTGAGGGTAGAATGACAATGAGTGATGTGGGTCGATGCCAAATCTCTTGCATAGCCTCTTCATATTCTCTGTAATGAATTGTGGTCTGTTGTCGGTGACGAACATCTAAGGTACTCCAAACCGGGTGAGGATGCTTCGAATAATAAACTTCACGAGCGTCGAAGGAATGATTTTGACATATGACTCGACTTCTGCCAATTTGGTGTAGTACTCAGTTGCAGTAAGTATAAATGCATGTTTATAAGTGTTCCCGACTGTGTCCGTGAAGGGTCCGATGATATAAAAAGCCCACATCGAGAATGGCCACAGTGAGGTTATAGGATTCAATGTAACTGATGGAGCTTTGATGAGTGTGGCATGTTCTTGGCATCGTTTGTAGCTTTGGACATAGAGGTGGCAATCCCTTGTCATGGCCTGCCAAAAGTAGCCTTATCATATGATCTGATTGTCGAGTCTCTATCTATAGGCGTGAGCACCGCAGGCGCTAGCGTGTGCTTCTTGGATGATGTATTGTCCTTCAGCCATCGTGACACACATTAGCAGTACTCCTTTAGTGAAGGCTTCTTTTTATAGTGTATCGACTAGGATGCAGAATCTTGCGCTTCGATTCCTTATCATCTTTCACTCTATCTTGGTAGCGTAGGGAGGGACTGTTGGTGCACGCTTTTTCTGGGTTCCTTTCGGTCTCCGGAAGCAGTGGCCCACAATACCAAGAGGTGGTGGAAATTAAACAAGTAATGGCTTTTAAGAGGGGAGATTTCATAAATACCTACAATCTATCGTGGAGAAATCATCTCAGATTTAACTACAGCTTTACAGTAGGAGCACAACTAGCACCAACAGTTGCATAACCCCGATTTCCCCAGACCCAAGTTTTCGACCAAAGACCCCAATTGCGGCAGCACAACCCCAAGTTGGACCACGGAACAATATGCCCGATGCTATAATTGTTCAAATTCTTTAGGATTTGCAACAACAGTCGCATTAGCATTCGAAAGATTTACACCAACTAGGTCAATTATCTCAGACCGTTCATTCACAGACCCAATCCATCACAATGCTAGAAAGCCAAATTGGTCAACTAGCTTCGCAAGTGGCAAGGAGAGAGACTGGCCAACTACCAACGCAACCACTGAATAATCCTAGAGGACAAGCTTTCCTGGGGGAGACAGTTGCTCCCCATAATACAAACTAATTAAACCTCATGGATCATCGAGCTACCAACTCATCTGTAACCCCAACTGTAAAATATGTAAAATTATTTTGTTTCATTTTATTTTCTTTAAAGTATCGTACTACGGCCTAAATCATTGGAAAATGGCAGATCATAATTCATACCTATAGTCTATTATAATAAAAATCGAATGGATTTACGATTGATCGTGAATGTGAAGCGAACGATTGCAATTTTTCAACTCATTGGAAGCTAGAATCAACTTATGATTCTAGGTAAATCTGAGTAATGACCGATTCAACAGGTCATCCCTGAAAACTGGACCCATACATTCTCAAAAAGGGGATATGTCGGTCTCATTTTCAAAACCCTTCCAATTTTCTCTCCTAACTTTCCTCACTTTTTCAAATCTCGTAATCCTAACCATTCTACTACCCAATCTTACCACCCATTTTCTTAAAAATCCCCTTCATCTTCGGTTTCATTCTGAGGGAACCTTACGAGTATTTAAGAGCATAAATTCAAATTAGGTTTTCATTATCAATAAGGTAAGGAAATGATTTTTATATGAGAAGTTATTGGCATTGGTTTATTATTCAATGCTTTAGCTTTAAAGTTCAAATAATAGTGTTGATGAACCTCTGCAGAAAAGAGTGATGCGAACGAGCAAGGGAAACGTCAAAGGGAAGAAAGGGAAGAAGATGAAGGTAATAATTCTAATAACACCCCAATTATTCACCATATTACACGGTTTGTCGCCATAAAAGCTAAATCCAAAGCAACAAACCATCCCAAGAAGAATACCAGATCCTAGTGGTAGTAATCAGAGAAGGTCCCACGGACACAACTAAAAAAGACTTTGTGTTCGCCCTAAAAAGGGGACCTAAATTAGATAAAGGCAAGAAACTAGTATCCTCTAAAACCTCAATAGATAAACTCCCCACTTCGATAAAACAACACATCGTGGGAGCCAAGGTTGCAATTGATGCTAACGCCTTGGAAAAATTGGAGATGGGAGCAGAGGCCATCAAATATTTTAAGGATGATGGGCTCTAGCATTTTCTAGAGCCTGGAGTTACCCAAGTCTACCCTCGATTGATAAGACTATTTTATGAAAATATGGTCAATAGCAGCAAAGGACCAGTCCCCATCTTATCAACAGCCATTGATGGATTCCCAATTTTGATTACAGAAGTAATGGTTGTTGGGATAAGAATGCACCCTTGGAGAGACCTAGGCTAACCACTGGCACTCCGGAAGCCAATATACTTAGGCCTTCACCCAAAACTCTACCAGATTTTATTGTTAGGCAAGACACCTAATGAAAAGTCCTTTTTATGTAAAGATTTAAAGGAACGAAACCTATCCCTTCACTTCTTTGATGTTCTAATTCACAAAACGGTCCACCATACGAGACATGGAACCCAGCGAAGAGCCCTCTTTGCAAAAGCTTTGTACCTAATGGAACACCGCTATTAGTTCGATGTTCCTTCTTACCTTTCGGAAGTGATGGACACAGTAAGAGAGAAGTTACCACAAAAGAAGTAACAAACAAATAAATTATATCTACCCTTTGGTGGACTAATCATAAATCTGTTGATAAATGTGGGATACAATATTGATCCCAAGGAAAAAGCATTGCCCCGTAGCAATGAGAACCTAACACCTCAGACCTATCAAAAAACTTTAAGTGCCACAAACAAAAAGAAGATTCTTATCTAGGCATAACCAAAAGAGGTCTTATCTATACTAGAGACAGCCCCAGAACAGATAAAGCCTGCCATAGAATAGGAGACAGGAACTGAAGCCACTAAAACAATAGAAGAAGGTGTGAGCACTTTTATTCCACCACTTGAAAAGGCAAAAAGTAGTTTCCCAGAGACAGAGAGATTACCTGAAGAGGGAATACCAGTTGAAGATCAAGCCAGTCTATATGACCCTATAGACACCCAAATTTGGCCCAAGGCCCGATCGAGACATATTTTGAGAGAGGCGCATTTTTGAGCTTTTGATGGCATGTATGGAACCTTAGGAACCTTTTCGAAACCTTAGGAGCCATTCCAAACCCCTAGGAAGCACCCTAGATCCCTTAGGAACCTTCCCGAACCCTTAGAAATCCATTCCAACCCTTAGAAAGCATTTCAAACCTAAACCTAGCTTTCTCGAGCAATGGATGAATAATGGTACACCGAGACTAGCTGTGACCTTCTAATGTGATCAAATCTTATACCATTGAAAAGTATAAGTCCTCAGCTTTCCAACAAGCCAAGGATCACCCCAATCGGAGCAGTATATAAGAACATATCGCATCCCGAAGCTCAGGGGCAAAATAGTAATTTAGCCGAGATCCCTCTTTAGGATTTGGCGCAACTAATAGTTGTGCCAGCTTTAAGGTGGGCCCCACCGGCAGCCAACTTTCATACCATTATTCAAACACTATTTTACTGTACCTTTTCCTAGCGCATCTATTAGTTGCGCCAGACTTAGGAACAGTACCCCTGGGTTTTTGCCTCGAAATTCAAGATTGGGGTTTGACTTGTTAACCATCTTGACCTTTGAGGAGTATTTTGCTACTTCTGTTACACCCATTCACTATCTATGTGCAAGTCCTTAAGTGGTTTAAAGCCTCACCCTATCATCCACCATTGGAGCATCTCTTCACACATTTTAAGGCTCTAAAAATTCCAGGAAACCTTTGATGGCTAGATTACCTAATTGCTAATCCAAGTTAGCCTCTAAACACTCTCCTAACCTCTATTTTTCCTATAAATTGAGAGGCACCAATTTGCAAATTAGAGATTAAGGAATCCCTTCTCTCTCTCCCCTAGTGCACCATTTACATACAAATTCTAGAACCTTCAAACCTTTCAAAAACCTTAGCCTTTCACCAAAAAACTTTAGTTTAGGTGTGTGTTACCCCCTAGCCTCCCTTCTCTACCTCTTAGCTATCCACCCTAGGTGTTAGAATCCATCATCACACTATAGAAGTCATCAAAAGCTCACTGAAGCAAGCCAACGCAAGGCTCCACAATGGTGCAACAAGGGCCCGAGAGCTCTGGCTCTCCCCTCTACCCCTCTACCTTTTCAATTCTTCCTCCATCCTCTCATTTGTGCCGTTACGCCGCCGAATTTTTGGTAGGAACGGAGGGGCATAAATAGGATTTTAAGGCCCTTTAGGTAAGAGGAAAGCTTTTTCATTTCTTCCATATTATTTTTGTTTTAGCCATGAGTAGAGACCGTATTAAGCAGGTTGATTGGGTGCCTAACACCTTCCCAATTAATAACCGCAGCCCCTACCCAAGAGCCTTTGATGTAGACTAGATTTAGAGTCATATTTGTGGCACTTTGGTGCTTATAAAATTGATCTAGGTTTCCCAGGATACTAAAAGCTCCGGGTGGCGACTCTAAATATTTATCATGAGTGCATCGTCACGACGGGATCATAAAAAATTCGTGATTGCATAGATGGCAACTCTGCTGGAGAGTAACTAGTAGAGCTTTCCCTTGAATTTGGCCTCTTTATTTTTTATTTACTAACCATTTATTGCTGTTTTTTTACTTTTTTTTACTCACCGCTCCAATTACGTCATTTCACTTACCCCTACTTTTACATCATTTATGAGCCTTAGCCGATTGGCGGGCCTACTTGTGCACCGCATTCAATTTCTTTACGTTTCCTTCATTTCAAGCACCTTAGCCGATCAACAGGTCTACTTATGCATTATCATTTAATTTCTTTACATTTTTGTCATTTTCAGTGCCTTAGCAGTTTGACAAGCCTACTTGCGCTTTCAATTCCGCAATCATATTTCGCAAGTGAACGCCAGCCCATAGGGGCGACACGGGATCCTCACCCCCGGTTTTTGAACTTAAGAAAATTTCCTTAAAAGTGAAAAATAAAATTGATCCAACAAAGGGGATTTAAATTGATTTTTGCGGGGTAGATTTTCAAACTCCCGAGTCTTAGTACGGCGGCAGCCCCTTATGGTGATGATCCGGATAAGTCCCAGCCCACCTAGTACCTGCGAAAAGTGATTGCACTTGAGGTATATTGGGTGGGTAATCTTCTCGTTACCAAGCTTAGAACCCGAGGAAAAAGAGAGCGTTAGAGAACCCAAA
Organism: Chloranthus sessilifolius; assembly: GCA_021018995.1. NCBI lineage: Eukaryota > Viridiplantae > Streptophyta > Magnoliopsida > Chloranthales > Chloranthaceae > Chloranthus > Chloranthus sessilifolius. The sequence goes on from CM037587.1 coordinate 60,919,490, forward strand.
TTGGACTTTAAACCCTTAGGTTCGGTGAGGAAGAGAGCCGATTAATATAAACAGTCAGTCCTTAGAAGCCTAGCTTCCACAAAAACCAATTTGGAGACTCATTTTGGGTCAGAACTGTCTGGAACCCCAGTTTTTGCCTGGCGCCACCATTATTTGCGCCAAACCAAAAAATTTCCTAGAATTACACAGGCGCATGCATTAGTTGCGCCAGTATAAAATTGGGCAATTTTTGGTCTGGCGCATCTAATAGTTGCGCTAGCTTGGTTTAGGCAGCAACAGCCCGAATCTGAGGCCTATTTCACACCCCAAACTCTCCGATTAGTATCTTTGGTGCTTTTGTTTAGGCCCTGCAATCTCCGACACCCAATATGCCCTCGCCGGTCAAGAGAAGGTGACTTCTTTTTTACTCGTTTTGAGGGATCAGGTTGTTTGCATCGGTTTCCATGCCTTTAATATATCAAGAGGTCTCCCTTTGATTCTTCTAAAGCGCTTCATAACATTTGTTGCGGGACCTATTTAGGGTAAGAGAACCACCCGAGAAGGGAATTCAAAAGGCACCGGAATCCTTATTTCTTTTCAGTTATAAAATTTTTTAAAAATTGAAATTAAAAACCCAAAAATAGAGTCTTAATTAGTACCGGCACAACGGCATCATCGTATCCTTCGTCTTCCCATAAAGGGAGAAGGAGGAAGCTTTACGGGCCCCACTCGAGGCACCTGTACCCGACCCGATACCGAGCTATGTCGTGGGTTGTGGACCCAGCTTACGCTGATCCCGACATATCCCCGCCACATTCTCCAACCCATTCCCATACCAAAGACGTTTTCACTTCCGTCCCCCTCACCATAACTGGCCCATTCAGTGCCCTTATTTTCCCTTTCACCACTTCCCAAAATATCCAAAATCTAACTCCCCATCTCTCATCATTTTCCCAAGCCATACCTTCATCCATGGCCATCTCATTTCCCATCCTCACCCATTCAAAACTCAGCCCCATCCTCCACTTCTACACCCCTATTTTTCATCCGCCTGCATCTATCCATGCCGCATCTGATCCCCCACACATCCCTCCATTTACCCAAGTCATGCCCATTTTTACCGGGGCCATGACCAACTTTCCTCTCTCATCCTCCACATCTATACCCCATACATCTCCCCCATACATGCCTATTCCATCCACCAATGCCCCACCTCATTTCTCCAACCCACCTCATATCCCATCCCTTACCCAGGTCATGCTCGATTTTACCGGGGCCATGCCCAATTTTCCCTATTCATCCATCCCACCCATGCCCCTCCAACCCTTAAATACCCCATCTCCATCCGATCCCCCTTCCATGGCCATGATGAAAGAGATGTTCCAAACTTATAATAGATGGAAAGCTTCCCAACACATCCCCTCTCATCCACACGACACATCCATGGATCCTTCCGACACCCTATCAAACCTCCATGTCTCATTCCTCCATGACCCCCATCATCCACACCATCCAAATGCCCATTACCCACATACCCCAAGTCCCAATGGCCTAAAACCCCTCATCCAGACCCACCAAGGGCCCATGGCCTAGACCCTCCAAGGGCCCATGGCCCAAACCCATCAAGGGCCCAATGCTCAAACCCATCAATGGCCCATTACCCAAACCCACCAAGGCCCACTGGGCCACACCTATCATGACCAAGGCTTTATGGCCCAAAATTCCCAAGGGCCCATGGGTCAGACCTTTATAGCCCAACCCTCCCAAGGCTTCATGGCCCAAGCCCAACAAGGCCCTAACCTTGGAGCCTCACACCCATACCCTTCACAATTCCTCCAAATTTTCACCCATTCACAACCCTCATACCCAGCTCAAACCCATGCCTTATATCAACCCCAATTTACCCATATCCAACATCCCAAAGTCAGTTCCAAACCTTTCTCCATGCCCAATGGCCTCACTAGACCCCACCCCAAAATCCAACTTCCACTCATCCCATCACCCAACAAACCTTCCCTCACCTCCAATGGACTCATCCAACCCCCATCCAGGCCATTCCCATCCAGTCCATGCAGCACCAGTAAGAAAATTCCACCCTCACTGCACCTTATGTAGACCAGCAGTATGAAGAGGACGAGATTAGGAAAAATGGAGCTTATGTTGGGGCATTGACCAGCCTTAACCCTCCGCCTATAATCTCCCATCCCCTGGTATCCCAAAGTGTAGTCCAATCGATTGCTGAGAAAGTGACCCTCATATCCAAGGAATCGGAGCAGTTGAAAGAGCAGTTAGACAAAATTCAGAAGCAGTTGTTGAAGATGGGTGGTGCTGAAATCCACACCACAGACTTCTCAAATTTATGTTTGTTTGTTGAGGTCCCCTTGCCTCTAAAATTTAAAATGCTAGCTTTTGACAAATATAACGGCACCAGCAATCCCATAGCACACCTCAAGTCCTATTATGGGGACATGTGCCAGTATAAAGCGATGAAAGACTATTAATAAAGGTCTTTTAAAAAAGTTTGACTGGTCCAGCCTTGAGATGGTTTACATCTTTGGAACCATCTATGATAAAGACATGGAAGGACTTGACGTACTTATTTCAGGAACAATATGTCTACAATATAGATATTAAACCGTGTAAGTCAGACTAGGCCCGTTTAAAGCAGAACCCGAATGAGACTTTTAGCGATTATTTCGAGCGTTGGAGAGCACTGGCAGCTCAAGTTAGAAATAGGATACCTGATGATGAACAAATAGAAATGATTTCCAAAAATACCTTACCAGTGATCTCGGACTTTTTAGTGTACCAACAGCAGTCCAGCTTTGCTGATCTGGTAAGGAATGCCAATCGCTGTGAAGATGCTATCAGGGAAGGTCGCCTGAACAAGAATGTACCGAGTGGAGCTAGTGGGGTTAGAAGGTTTTCATCACATAGGAACGAGAAGAGAACAGGGCCGATGTCCAAAACATTGCCAACACCTGGCCCAATAATAATATAACCCCGTTCCAATTTCAAGCAGCCCAGCTAGCACCAATCAAAATTGAATAGATGCAGAGAGCAGGGAATGGTCAAGGAATGCAAATGACTCAGAAGTAGAGGAGAGCCCGCTACAACCGAGTGTTTACACCCCTAGGGTAATCATTATGTGTACTTTTACCTTTGCTAATATAAAAGGGACTAGTTACCGCCCTCCAATCACGACCTCCTCCTAATCTAATCCCGAAGAATTATAACCCTAACACTCACTATAATTTTCATTAGGGTCCGGGTCACCCGACTGATCGCTGCTTCCCATTGAAGCACGTGATACAAGATTTAATCGATGCCGAGAAAATCATCCCACTTGCACCTTCCCAAGTGAACCAACATGCGAGTATTCATCAAGTGCCATTACCCCCACACCCTACCAGAGGAGCTAGTCTCAAACCCACCATCGGAATGATAGAGGAGTGTGAGGAAATGTTTGAATTTGATCCATCGGATTATATCAGCGACCGAGAGAGTTATGTGGCACCATTACAAAGAGATTACAAAGAAAGGAGTATCGGGGTGATTGAACCCATGAATTTGTCAGATTATTTTCCCAATCCAACACCATGAATTGAACCCTTATATCTTACGGCTTATTTTCCATCACCCACAGCCCTCAATTATGTACACATCAATGCATATCAACCGTATTCCACCACCCCCATCAATTACCCGATAGCCCATCATACCCCCAATCCCCCGCCAGCACCTATCAGCTACCAATGGCCTACTCCTACCTCTTTACCCCCGGTGCAACCACCCACAAGCTTCACCACCCCAACTTGGTCCAATTTTGCCACCCAATCATCTATCACTGAAGTGAAACCAAGTGTTACCCACCCCTCCAGAGCCATCAGTGCAAGTGCATTCGATACCGGCAGCTATATCATTTCAGATTTCAGGGCCAACCTACAATCCTCATCAGGTCCTGCTGAGTTATGAGCAAACGGATGTCAACGCCGGCAGCAGCAGAGAAGGGGCAGTAGACTTTGTTACTCGATCTGAGAAGATTTCGAGGTAGCCAAAAGCACCAACAGCAACACAAGCCCAACCCAAGGGAAAGAAAGATAGTGTTGTTAATTCTTTTTAAAAAATGAGTCGAGAACATATATTGGAGACTTAGCTGAGAAGAATGTTTGCTCATATTACTGTATGGGATTTATAAATAACGTCCATACTCTATTTTCAAGATTTAATGGGGCATTAAAAAATGCACATGTATCGCTTCAAGTTAGCCCAGATGAGGTCAAGCAAATAATTGGTCAAGTGATGGCTCCAAATGTCATTTCATTTTCAGATGCCGATTTATCGGATGAAAGAAGTAATCACTCAAAATCCTTAAATATAATTGTTGAGTCCGAAAATATGATAATCCCCTTAGTTTTAATCGATAATGGGTCTGCGTTAAATATATGCCCATTGAGAACCGCCACCAAGATTGGAGTAAATCCATGCATGATGAAACCCATAAGAACCAGTGCCCGAGGTTTTGACAATACGAGGAGGGAGATAATAGGAGAAGTTGGCCTTGAGCTATTAATTGGGCCAATGACCTTCTCCATATTGTTTCAAGTGATGGACATCAAATCTTCATTTAATCTATTATAGGGATGCCCCTGGTTGCATGAGGTCAAAGCAATACCGTCGATGTTGCACCAAAAGCTCAAGTTTGCATCCGAGCATAAGATTATTACTATCCTTAGTGAGGGGCATAGTGAAAACAAAAAAGACACCAACAGCATTGAAAAGCTAAAAGTGTTGGATGTGTCGCACATAGCTGAGGATGTCGACCTCAACAGTTTCAAGTGCAAAGTATCAATCGTACTCCTGGAACCCATCTAGGGCATCATTCCAAAAACTAAAGGTAGAATTGTAGCGGCGGTGGCCATGCTCCAAAAATGGGGCTATAAAAAAGAAAGAGGATTTGGGCCCAGACTGCAAGGCAGAAGAGAACCCGTCACAGCCAAGGGTGGTTAGAAAGTTCGATTCGGGTTAGGCTACAAGCCCAAGGAAGAAGAGGTATGAGAGACTAAGGAAAAAGCCCATGCAACGACAGCTGCAAAAGCTAGGGGGATACACATAGAGGAAAAACCTCATCCCAGGCCTTACATCAGAGAATCATTCGTGAGTGTTGGGGTTATGAAGATTGACCGAAATGGGGTAACTCGATTAACCCCACACAAGCCTACAACACCGGTTCACCCCACCAATCCCCACATCACCCTTCCCAGCCTGGAGATAGACCTGACCGCGTTATCCCTTTTGAGGAACGACGCACTGTACCTGAACAATCTGCCCCTGTGGCAAATCACCACAAAACTGTATTAACATTTGAGGACATAATCTCATACGAATTTGGGATCAACATGATGGAGACCGATTTGGTCGAGCATGAGTTGTCGCTCTACCCTGACATGAAGCTGGTTAAGGAAAAATCGAGACATCTCCGACCTGAGTGGATGCTGAAAGTCAAAGACGAGGTCATTAAGTAGTATGATGCAAGATTCCTCATGGTATCTAAGTACCCACAGTGGCTAGCCAATATTGTTCCTGTGTTAATGAAAGATGGAAAGGTCCGCATGTGTATCAATTTTTGCAATTTGAACAAGGCGAGCCCAAAGGACAACTTCCCATTGCCTCACATCGACATCTTGGTCGATAACACTGCTAAACACGGGATGCTTTCATTTTTGGATGGATTCTCAGGATACAACCAGATTAAGATGACAGAGGCAGACCGAGAGAAGACAGCGTTTATCACTCCTTGGGGAACCTTTTGCTACAGAGTCGTGCCATTTGGGTTGAAGAATGCTGGTGCAACGTACCAGAGAGCTATGACTGCGCTGTTTCATGACATGATGCACTGAGAAATTGAAGTGTATGTTGATGACACGATTGCCAAGTCACCAAAGTGAAGCGATCATCTAATAAACCTTCAGAAGTTGTTTGAGAGGCTAAGAAAGTATCGATTACATCTAAATCCACAGAAGTGTGCATTTGGCGCTATGTCCGAAAAATTGTTAAGATTCATCATCAGTAGGAGAGGGATCGAAGTTGGCCCAATCAAAGTTAAAGCTATCACAGAAATCCTGCCACTGTCTACTGAGAAAGAAGTTAGAGGGTTCTTAGGCAGGATACAGTATATTAGTTGGTTCATTGCACAGTTAACACCCATCTGCACATCGATCTTCAAGCTACTAAGGAAAAATTTACCCACTGAGTAGAATGATGATTGTCAAGCAGCGTTCGACAAAATCAAAAGCTACCTCCTTAATCCACCTGTGTTGGTACCACCTGAACCGGGGAGACCACTCTTAATGTATCTCTCCACGATGGAAGTCTCGATGGGATGTGTCTTAGGGCAGCACGATGAGACGGGAAGAAAGGAACAAGCCATCTATTATCTCAGCAAGAAGTTCACTGACTATGAGATGCGTTATTCTCATCTAGAGAAAGCATGCCTAGCCCATATATGGGCCACTTAAAGGCTCCGCCATTACTTGCTATTCCAAGTTATTCTACTTTTAGCCCGAATGGACCCGTTGAAGTACTTATTTGAGAAGCCAGCTCTTATTAGACGAACTGCACGATGGCAACTTTTATTGTCTGAGTTTGACATCATGTACGTCATCAAGAAATTGATTAAGGGGCAGGCACTCGCCGACCATCTTGCCGATAATCCTTTACCAGATTATGAACCCTTGAGAACAGAGTTCCCCGATGAAGACATCCCGTTCATGACAGAAGACGATACTGAGGAAGTAGAGGAATCATGGGTAATGCACTTTGATGGGGCAGCAAATGTCGAGGGTCAGGGAGTTGGCACCATTCTAATCTTGCCAAAAGGATCACATATACCGGTTTCCATCAAGCTCAACTTCCCTTGCACTAATAACATGGCCGAGTACAAAGCTTGTTCCACTAGCCTGCAAGCAGCTCTTGATCTGAACATAACTCACCTCCGAGTATTTGGCGATTCTTAGTTGATCATATGTCAGACAAATGGTGATTGGAAGACGAAAGACGAGAAGCTGATCCCCTAGCATGAGCACCTCGAGGATCTGATATCTTATTTCAAGGACGTGGCATTCTCATATGTCTCACGGATAAGGAATCGCTTTGCCGATGCACTAGCAACTTTGGCGTTAATGATAGAAATCCCATATGGGGCTAAGATGAAGCCGATCATGATCAAGCAAAGAAATGAGTCGGCCTTCTACCTCCAGATTGAGGAACCTACAAAGACTGATGATGAGCCACCTTGGTTCTCAGATATCAAGAATTTCCTAGAGACACTAACTTTCCCTGAGGGTACGTCCAAAGAAGATAGACGAATTATTCAATGTTTAGTGGCAGGCTACATTATTTGCGAGGAGTGTCTCTATAAGCGATCATATAACATCCTGCTCAGATGCCCTACTGAAGGTGAAGCGATCAGCAGTATGAAGGAGATCCACGAGGGAGTATGTGGTGCCCATGTCAGTGGTCATATGCTGGCTAGGAAAATTCTACAGCAGGGATACTTTTGAACCACTATGGAATCAGATTGCTACAAGCATGTTCAGAAATGCTATAAGTGTCAGGAAAACTCTGGTCTAATACATGCTCCTGCCATCGATCTATATTGCATGACCACTCCTTGGACATTTGCTACCTGGGGTCTTGACATCGTTGAAATGATTAATCCCAAAGCTTCAAATGGACATCGGTTCATCCTCGTCGCCATTGTGTACTTCACCAAGTGGGTGGAGGCAGCATCCTACGCCAACATCATGGCCCAGCATGTCGAGAAATTCCTCAAAAATAATATTGTGTGAAGGATATCATCATGGACAATGATACAAACTTTGCGAATAAGCATATCTGAGCTTTCTGCGAGCAATACAAGATCAAGCACCATCGCTCATCACCTTAACAGCCTCAAACTAATGGAGCTGTGGAAGCTGCTAACAAGACGGTCGTCTGCATCCTAGAGAAAATAGTCATCACCTATCGAGATTGGAGTGAAATGCTACCTTTTGCTTTGTAGGCCTACGGGACGTCGATCTGTACCGCTATAGGGGAAACACCATTCTCCCTAGCGTATGGAACCGAGGTCGTCCTATCGGTTGAGGTTGAAGTACCCTCACTCCGAATCCTCATGGAATCAAACTTACCTGAAGTAGAGAGAGAGAGATCTCGCTTTGAATAATTGAATCTACTGGATGAGAAAAGGCTCCTAGCCTTGTGTCATACCCAGGTTTACCAATGGTGAATCATGCTTATAATAAATGTGTTCGCGGTCAAGATTTGAAGGTGGGAGACACTGTGCTGAAGAAGATCTTCCCATCCCTCCACGCCGATCCGAGAGATAAATTCAAGTCGAACTGGGAAGGACCCTACGTCATCAAGGAAGTACTATTGGGATATGCCATCCGCCTCGCCACCACGGACGGAGACCATTTTCCTGAGCCCATCAACGCTGGATATGTCCGACGGTTCTATGCTTAGTCTATCACAATAAGATAAGTATTGGTGAAACAGATACGTGACTGCTTAAGAACTACACAAAAGAGGCCATCATTCCAAGCATAGTAGCCAAAGAGCATCCCTAAAAATGATGATATCCTTTGCAACCCCATTTTGAGCCTTGGCTTTTCTTTCAATAAACTCCTTTCCCAAAAAAAAAGAGAAAAAAAAAGTGTATACATACAAAAAAGATGAAATAGAATTACTATCAAAATCAAAAAGATCAGAAAAGTAAAACATCAAAAAGAGATTGCCTTAAATAAAACAAAGAAAAAAAAAGAAATGGAAGAATTGTGGGGCATGTACAGTAAAATCCCCTAAGGAAGAAAGTCTGTTGTGAAAAATTGAAACCATATCAAGGAAACCTTTTCTAGCCCAGCATCCTTCAAACCCGAACCTGACCCTTGGCCAAGCTACACCCTGAGGAAAGCCCTCTTTTTAGGTTCACAAGCAGTCATAGTATCTGTTAAATCAACACGAGTCAAGTTGTGAGACAACACCAGAACCCCATCTAGCCGGCTATGACGAAATCAACGTCCATATCGTGGCTTTTAAAAATAAAAAAATAAAGAAAAATAAAATAAAATATTCAAGCTCAAAGTAAGATGGACGTGGTGAAAACCCGAGAGGACACTACGGGTAAAAATAGTGAGCTTGTGCAGACCAGGTGAAAACCCGAAAGGGCGCTTGGGGTAAGAGAGTTAAACCCATGGACGTGGTGAAAGCCCGAAAGGGTGCCACGAGTAAAAAGAGGGCAATCACGGGCACGACGAATAAAAAAGGATTAAAAGAAAATTTTGAAAAGAAAAGTTTGAAATTGATTAATGAGATTGATAGTTGATTCCTTTTGGTTACTCTCCCTGTTACCTCTTTTCCGACTGGGCCGCTCATGTTAGTTCAAATTGGGCCTCGACCAGAATTATCTTTGTGAAACTGCTTCGTCAAACATATGACCTGAGGTAAGGAGAAAGGTTTGACTCGATTCAAAGGGATTGACGTTCTAGCTTTGTAAAAGCTAGTAAAACTCACTCATATCCGACCATTTAAGGGGTTCGACCATACTCAAAGGGGAACCCGAGATCTCACCCTGTGATTAAGGCACCCAAAGAAAAATAGATAATAATAGAGGAGAGGGTGGGAAGCCCCTTTTTTAGCAAAGATAATGGTTTCCCTTTTCCACTTCCATACCCAGGTTGTGCACAGTTCATCTCAAAAAGGACCCATCAAAAAGAACAAAAAAGAGGAGTTTTTGTATATATAATAGATTTCCCTCTTTCATTTACAACTGTATAATGCTTACACCACATCCCAAAAAATAATCTGTGTGATGTCTAGCTTTCTTTTCTTTCCTTTTATATAAAAAGCAAAAAATATAAGCAAAAATGAACCCAAAAAATCTGTGTGTGTATTTGAATAGGGGTTTCTTACGTCCCTTCCCATAAATCTGATCTGTGTAAAAGTATGTGTGCAGGAGAAAATCAACGACCCAACTTGCACTTCAGGGCACTAATCTCGGCGCAAAAACCATCCTCCCGAACATTTTGCTTGATCAGCCAGCGACCATGCAGACTCTTGTACCTCTTCCGAGAAGCATCGGTAGCTCCAAGAGCAACATTCAAGGATCCTTTCAAAAGAAGGACCTCGCTCTCTGCTACCTCTGCTCTAACTTTCTCTTGTAACAAAAGCTACTGCAGGACCCTCTTTTCCTTGATTAGCAGCTCAATGCAAACTCGAAGTGATGTCTCCTACTTCAGCCAAAGCCCTCCCATATCAAGACTCTCTGCCTAGTCCAGATGATCAATAGCAGGTTGCTCAACCGATAGCCAAGCCTCGTACTCAAGGGAAGACTGAACTGAATCTCCCTGCTCCATATCACACATCAGCGTTGACTGACGCATCTCCCAGGGAGTAGAAATCTGATCTATGTCCTCAGAGGACCCCCTAGAAAATATCAAATCGCATAGAGGGGGTTTTGCCTCGCAAGGCACCTGCTGAGAGCAGCCGAACTGACGCAGCACCCAGAATGGGATGTAGAACATACTGCCAGTCAATCCTAGGAGGGTGATGCCCTCCTGATCGCTGGAATGAACTACTGGGAAGGGCCGATCCAACTAAGGGAGTCTCCATACTGGCTCTACATCAGTCAGCCAAAGCTTCAACTCTGACAAATCTCCCTGCGGAATCAAGTGACACCTACCCAGAAAGCATTGAACTGCCTCACCTCGAGTGATATAAAAGTGTGGCACGGGTCCCAAGACAGCGACATGCTCACCCAACTAGAAAGAGCAGCAAAGGACATCCCCTGAGACTCTCCACCTTGCCCAGAGCAAATGCGTCAAGGCATCAGTATAGTTCAGCAAGGACTAGGTGCATCATTGATCAGCCCTCTACCAACTTAGTCAAAACGTCGCAAAGAGCTAGAGAGAAGCTCTCTCCCCCAGTGAAGAAAAGGACTTTTGAGATGAGACTGAGAGCAAAGGCTTTCACATTGAAGATATTCCTAGCCAACAATTTTCGAAGACTTTCGTCACCGAAAAGTTCTTTGAGGAATTTGATCGAACACCTTGTGAGCCCCCCCCCCCCCCCCAATGAGACTTTTCTGATACTCAAATTTCTTCAAACCTAGGGTAAGGTGAGCGGCCTTAGAATAACCCGGCTTCGGCATGACTCTTGCAAGGCCTCTATGGAGTTTGAAGCCAGACAAATTGAACAACTCTTCAAGAGTGGGAGTTAGCTTCCGCTTCCCAAAATGGAACGCATGGGCATTTGAATTCCAAAACGAGGGTTGCCGGATGAAGTAGGTCCCACCGTGGAGGAACCTCGAGAAAGGATGGAAGACGGGATAGTCTGAGCCACTCTAGATCAACGAGCTCGCTCTCATTCAAGCTCCCAAGCCAACTTTTTAGAAAATTGGGCCCAAAGGCCAAAGAAAGGAGTAAATTGGATCCAGGCCCTCCATGTAAGGAAGGGTTGGAAAGCAGGTTCATAGACGTACAAAGATTTTTCAATAGTATAAAATTCAATGTATGTCAATGGACCCACCCTTGGGAAAGCAAGGAGAGGAAAAATCAGCTGAAATAGCTAAGTCAAAGAGAAAAGAAAGAGAAAACAGTCTTTCTCGGGCATATAAAGGGCCCACTTCCCCCCAGGCTGACCCTGGCACGACTAATAGTTGTGCCAGTGTAAATTCCCCCCAAGATTAGCTTGGCGCATGTAATAGTTGCGCCACGCCAATCTGGCCCTCTTCTATGCCATTTTTGGAGCTTTTTTAGGGAATTTTTGTGTATCTTTGCTGGCCCCCTTGACCAGTTTGCCTGTTCACCTGTTTTATACTTTGATGACATTCACAAACATGAAAATCAAAGTGCACCTAACATTGAAAGCATTTTGTGCAGGAAAAACCCACACTGAGGCATACGACCTCAAGGGTAATTTTTATATGCAATCGTCAAAACCATCCTGCAAGCAATTGAATATAATGCAAGGGAAAGATAACACACGATCAAAGAAACAACACTAACATTTTCAAGCAGAAAATCATCCAAAAAGTGCCACAATTATCCATCACAATTTGTTTAAAATCCCAAATTATCATCCCAAAGTGTTAAATGTTTAAATGCAGAAACTAGGGCCTAATCTTTGTCGGCACCCTTTGATTTTTTTCATCGGCGCGAGGACCTTTGGAAGGTCTGCATATCTCCTACTCGGGACCACGCCTGCGAGAGCCGACTAAGTAGTGAGCGCGACTCCTTGTCACGTGCACGCTGCAAGTCATAGCCAATGTCATAAATCAGAAGTCAGGATCAATTAAAAGACAAGGATGGTAAAGCAGTGATGAAAATAGGTCAACAGAATACTCACCACCTCAACATCCTAGAGCTCTGTGATGTTACGATAATATGCGGCTTGGCCCATGGCCAATTCGAAGTGCTACATTCAGGAGGAGAGTGATGTCAGTTACAAGGGCTATTAGACACACAAGCATTTATCAAGGGAGCCAAAACAAAGGGATAATGATCATAAAGAGTCTTACCCCCAGAACCACCTCAAGAGGAGGGACCTGAACCACTTCGACCGAGAGGCGTGCCTGCCTATCTACATCGGCACATAGATCCGAGAGAAAGCCATCATCAAGGCACCGAAAAGTCCCATGAACCATAGCAGGTGCACCACCTATGGCACCCATGCGAGACGAACCTGAAAGACCGACATCTGAAGGACCAGCACCTGAAGAACCTCCACCGGAAGGACCAACATCTGAGGGACCTGCCCCTAAAGCATCCACAGTACCCGCCATCGCTCCACCTTCATCATCTGAATCATCTCCCTGGGTAAACTATGAAAAAGAATAGAGATTCGCTCAGTAGGAACAAAAATTGAATGGAAATTGGAAGGGAACTAATCTAAAAGAGAAAGGAGAATTACCTGAGTGCGCGGGCCATGAAAGCTAAGAAATTAATGCTAGGGACAAAGCGCGGCAGGATGAACCGATACGGAAAAGACTCGTACCATAGCCGATAGTCCCCGAGCACGAGAAGGGCATTAATGGGGATCTCATTATGGAGGAAGGCCACAGTAAGCTCCTCAATGCTACCCACTGGGTCCAAAACATCTATAGGAGGATCTATGGGTATGGCAAGGTAGCCCTGTTACTTATGAACTACCCGCTCCTCCAAATAGTAGGCCCTAGCCCACGCCCCATAGAAGAAGACAACGTGGCGGTTGTTAAAGAGGCGAGATGGACCTGCGATAGCCCGGTCCCAGAAAACAGAGCCGAGGTACGGATCATATATGATCTATCCAAGTCAAGAGGTGGCCAATCGGTCAAAAATGCAGCATAATTACAAAGGAGAATTTCCAAACTGAAATAAATAGAGGAGAAAAGGCCTTACCTGCTCAGGTATCATCAGATCAAACTGGGACCTCAGGCCCATCTCCAGATGCTTCATGCCCACGTCTCGACGTCGGGATTTGTTCCAATTGCTTAGGAGGTGGTAGGTGCATACCTCAGAGTGGAGAAGCTGGAGTTCAGGCTGAAAGTGAAGGTACCCCCATGCCTAAGGAGAGCAGTACACAAAAGATAAGTCAGTAGCATACAATGACCATCTAAATAAACTGATAAAAGCAAAAGAGTTAGAGATTACCTCTAGAGCTGGCCAGAAACTAACAACAGACTTGGCATCCCCGATAGATACTCGGGCTATGCCATATGTCAACGTCGCATATTCGGCCTCGCCCCAATCATACCTATGGATATCGAGCTAATTATCCATAAGGCTCAGCAGTGCCAGGTTGACTCGCTCGTCGCTCGCATTGGTAAAGAGGGTTTTGCCCAACATAAGAAGAAGCATGATACGGACCAGGACGATCGCACGCTCGAGCTCAATGTAAAGCTCCACATCTGGCTGGCCCAGATCTACCAACTCATTTGTCCCATAGAGCTCAGATAGCCAGGTCATCTTGACCTCGACACCATGCAATTGTCCACGAGGGGGATAATCCCCTATAAATCTAACAATATCGTCTCTACTAGGCACAGCGAGGTTGGCGATCGGAGCGCCCCCTACCCTGATACTGGTAATCATTACCCAATCAACTGGCGTCAGGGTCATCTCAGTGAAGGCCATGTGGAAAGCCATGGTCTCTAGGTGAAACCTCTCTATCAAAGCCCTCAGGTAGGCGGCGTCGGCCCTCATTGGGAGGCAGGACAAGAACTCCTCGAAACTCGCATGCTCAAGCAATTACTTCACAAAGGGGGGGATGTAGCGATAAAAGTCATGGAAGTCCAGCCAGCCCCCTCGGAATATGATATGGGACCAAGTCCTGCGTCAAAAGAGAAAAATGCATCAGGTCATGGAAATAGAGCAAAGCCGCACAAAAAAAAGAACTTAACTTTTCTTTTACTTTGCCCGCTATACCAAAGTTGGAGATGTGGATATATTGTTGGTAGAGAAGGCCGACTCGGGCGGCCTCACCCTACATCTCAAGTCAGGGACCTGCCTTGAGTTCTACTACGAGGAATTGTTCCCCACGAGGACCGTAGACCAAGTTAGACCCCTCCTCTTGTTCTTCCTCTGGCACATATTCTTCATCACCAGACATTCTGAGGCAAAAGCAAGCAATTATATTAGAGCAGATCATGGATAAAAAGTCATCTATACTATAGGCCAAGGGAAGGTAAGTATGCACATTCCTTTCTTTTATTTTCAAAAATAAAAATATACATATACAGAAAAATCCCCTTTCTTTTTAATAGAATGAAAATACCAAAAAAAATCCCTTCTTATTTATCTTCAAACAATAAATAAAAATAAAAACTAATTTTCCCCTTTCTATCTTCAAAAATAAAGCAAATCGAAAACAAAAAAATTCTTTCTTTATGCTTCTATAATCAAAAACCAAAAAAATCCTTCCTTTATGTTTATAAAAATAAAAATTTAAAAAAAAAATCCCTTCTTTTATGCCCATCAAATCAAAAAACCAAAAAAATCCTTCCTTCATGTTTATAAAAAAAACAAAAAATCAAAAAAAAAAAAAAACCTTCTTTTATATCCATAAAATCAAAAACCAACAACAACAAAAATAAATCGATTCCTTAGTTAGTTTTCAAAAAAAAAAAAAACAACAAAAACCAAAAATAAACTCCTTTTCCTTAATTAATTGTCAAAAAATAGAAACCAAAAACCCTCTTTCATTAGTTAGTCTTCAAAAATAAAGACCAAAAATCTTTGCTTTATATTCAAAAATGAAAACAAAAAATATAAAACCCTTGCTATATGCACAAATAAAATATATATATATATATATATATATATATATATATATTATGTATTAATAAAACCCATAAAATAATAAAAATAGGGCATCATTCATAAAAAATCATCAACACATCATCAATAAACATGCCTACAATGAAAATAAACCATTTTTCATCTAAAAATGCAAGATCATGATCACATTTGCAAGAAAAATCAAGAAAAATAAAATAAAATGAGTTTTAAATGGTTTCCTTTGAAGAAAAAGGGGGTCTTTGATCTAGCGCGGTGTGGACGATCAATCGGCACAAACAAATGCCAGCAATGAGGCATGCGTAGAGGTGATGTAAAGGAACCCTAGGGGAGGCTCTGTTTTTTGGTTTGGAGAGGGGGAAGAAAGAAGTTTTGAAAATCCCCCAATTGCCTTGGCACAACTATTAGTTGTGCCAACCACTTATGGGCTTGATTTTGGGCCGGGTACGGGTCACACACATAGCCCAATATCCTTTTTCTTTATTTTGTTGTCCCCAGCAAATGCACGTGCTCCTAAATGGTGTGTCAATCCTCATTCGGCTTGTCCGAGAAGCCGTGCTAGAATAAAATGGATCGAGATCAATAGGCATCCCAATCCTACATAAGAAAGCGTAAAAGAAAAAAAATCCAAAAAAATGATTAAAAAGTCTCACATAGAAAGCCAAAAATAATTCACATGAAATGATAGAATCATCCACATAAAATAATAGTTTTGAAAAACCAAAAAATCATATAAAATAAGAAGCTTTGAAAAACCAAAAAATCACGTAAAATAATAAGCTTTGAAAAACCAAAAAATCACATAAAATAATAAGCTTTGAAAAACCAAAAATCACTTAAAATGATAGCTTTGAAAAAACAAAAAATCCACATAAAATGATAAAGAAAATCCCAAAAATAATTCACATAAAATAATGAAATAAAGTCACAGAAAATGATAGAATAAAATAGAATGAAGTGATAGGATCATTCATCTGAAATGATAAACTTAAAAATCCAAAAAAATCACATAAAATGATAAACATAAAAAATTTAAAAATTTCTCACATAAAATAACAAAAAATATGTGTTTTGAAAAGATAACACGTACTCCCAAAAAATATTATGACAGCTATTCGCTCTGCTCGGGTAGTCGTGCTAAATAAACTTCGAGATCGATGGGTTCGTTCAAAGACCTCGAACCATGCTTCAAGCAGGGGCACCCGTGACCAGTCAGATGAGGCGGTCAATGCCTCATACGATTGGACATAAACTATGGAACCTTGCATACTTGTGTTGCGTCTATCTTTGAATGTGGGTCAATCACCCCCCTTACTTACGAAGCTATTATATTCAGAATGAATCTTGAACATCAAACTCCTTCAAATCATCTCGAGAAGCGACCATTTTTCTCGGCTAACGGACTTTCGCAACTCAAGAAGTGAATATTTTTCCTAGATATTGGGCTTTCGCAACTCATTCCACCTTGGTTATGCCCAGTAATGTCGCTAAGTGCTTGGGGACCGATTACCTTGAGGAACGATCGTTATCCCGACATACAGGGCTTTTATTTTCTCACCATGTTACTCATCTGATGTTTGAAGTTTGTTCTAAATGCAGTGGACCCGTCAGTAATGCCTTGGGCCTCTTCAAATATCTCTTTTCTTTGGCATTCGATCATTAGTGATCAAATACCAAAGAGCGGCATCTGTAGACACCCAAATTTGGCCCAAGGCCCGATCGAGACACATTTCGAGAGAGGCGCATTTTTTAAACTTTTAATGGCATGTATGGAACCCTTAGAAACCTTTCTGAAACCTTAGGAATCATTCCAAACCCCTAGGAAGCACCCTAGATCCCTTAAGAACCTTCTCGAACCCTTAGAAATCCATCCCGACCCTTAGAAAGCATTTCAGACCCAAACCTAGCTTTCCCGAGTAATGGATGAAGAATGGTATACCGGGACTAGCTGTGACCTTCTACTGCGATCAAATTTCATACCATTGAAAAGTGCAAGTTCTCAACTTTCCAACAAGCTAAGGATCACCACAATCGGAGCTGTATACGAGAAGATATCGCATCCCGAAGTTCAGGGGCAAAATAATAATTTGGCCGAGATCCCCCTTTAGGATTTGGCGCAACTAATAGTTGCGCTAGCTTTAAGGCGGGCCCCACCACGGGGAGCCAACTTCCAGACCACTATTCAAACACTATTTTATTATACCTTTGCCTGGCACATCTATTAGTTACGCCAGGCTTAGGAATAGTATCCCTAGGTTTTTGCCTCGAAATTCAAGATTGGGGTTTGACTTATTGACCATCTTGACCTTTTGGGTGTGTTTTGCTAGTTCTGTTGCATCCATTCACTATCTATGTGCAACCCCTTAAGTGGTTTAAAGACTCACTTATCATTCACCATTAGAGCATCTCTTCACACATTTCAAGGCTCTAAAAACCCCAAGAAACCTTAGATGGCTAGATTACCTAATTGCTAATCTAAGTTAGCCTCTAAACACCCTCCTAACCTCTCTTTTTCCTATAAATAGAGAGAGGCACTCTCTCCCTTTACAAAATCTTGAAAAAATTTATAAATTAGAGATTAAGGAATCCCTTCTCTCTCTCCCCTAGTGCACCATTTACATACAAATTCTAGAACCTTAAAACCTTTTAAAAACCTTAGTCGTTTATCAAAAAGCTTTAGTTTAGGTGTGTGCTACCCCCTAGGCTCCCTTCTCTACCTCTTAGCTATCCACCCTAGTTGTTAGAATCCATCATCAAGCTATTCAACCCATCAAAATCTCACTAAAGCAAGCCAACGTAAGGCTCCACA
The DNA here is from genome assembly GCA_021018995.1 of Chloranthus sessilifolius. Classification (NCBI taxonomy): domain Eukaryota; kingdom Viridiplantae; phylum Streptophyta; class Magnoliopsida; order Chloranthales; family Chloranthaceae; genus Chloranthus; species Chloranthus sessilifolius. The sequence continues at coordinate 60,937,607 of CM037587.1, forward strand.
GTGATGCAACAAGGGCCCGAGAGCTCCAGCTCTCCCCTCTACTCCTCTACCTTCTCGGTTTGTCCTCCATCCTCTCATTTGTGTCATTAGATCGTCAAATTTTTAATAGGAACGGAGGAGCATAAATAAGATTTTAAGGACCTTTGGGCAAGAGGACGGCTTTTTCATTTCTTCTATATTATTTTTATTTTGGCCATAAGTAGAGACCATATTACGCGGGTTGATTAGGTGCCTAACACCTTCCCAATCGATAACCAAAGCCCCTACCCAAGAGCCTTTGGCGTAGACCGAATTCAGAGTCATATTTGTGGCACTTCGGTACTTATAAAATTGATCTAGGTTTCCAGGGACACCAAAAGCTCTGGGTGGCGACTTTAAATATTTATCATGAGCACATCGTCGCGATGGGATCGTCAAAAATCTGCAATTGTATAGACCCTACATTAGACTCACCAACAGGACCTGCTATGCCCCATGAAATCGAACCAACTCCTCTAGAACCAAAACCAGCTGAACAACAGAATGTTGAAGTGGCTACTGCTAGCCATGCTCCTGTCACTCTTCAACCAATTGTCCCATCATAAGCATTATTAGTTCCACTTCCTATGTCTCAAATAGAAAAAGCAAACCAAAGAATTGAAGTCCCATCCCCTGTTGACTCTATAACCACCACCACAGTACTTACATCCCAAGCTGTAGGACTAAGGCTACATATTGAAGCCCCAAGAGAGAGTTTCAGCACACTCTTACATTAGGAAATGTTTGTTCCATCTACTGGTTCAACTAATCCAATGATTGAACAAACTGATTTGGAAAGAAGACTAAAAGAAGTAGAGCAATGGCAAATTTCCAATGCCCAATTGCCAGGTGTTGTACGGAGAATGATGGATGAAAATACATATGTTGAAAAATAGACTACGAGACAATATGCCTAATGCACAAGAAAAGAAAGAAATGATTACGAACATAAAACAAAAGGCAATAAAAGAATATTGTGTCATTGGGTAGCCAAAACAAATAAGAAAATCCAAGAGGAAATTGCAGCCCTTAGAAATCAAGTTGCACGGGTACAAGAAGAAAACAGGATTCTGCAAGAAAATTGTCAGAGATGGAAAAGACAAGGAAAAAAAATATGAGGATAAAATAGCATAACTTGTCAAGCAATTGACACAGTTCATTGGCACCCAGATGCTTGGGAAACAGCAAAGGAAAAAGCCCATCAGGAATATGAACAGACCTTAAACAAATTGCGGAAAGAAAAGACTCAAGAACTCACAATAGCTCAAGGGAAATTAGTTAAACTACAAGAGGAAAAGGGGTCCCTGATGCTTAGTTGTACTGAGAAAAAGGAAAAGATTGAGTCCCTCATCAAAAATTTATGGGTCACGGTAACAAAAGAGAAAGCTATTTCTGAGCAACTGAGGGAGGAAATGGGTGCTAAGTACGCTTTAATTTGCCAATTAGAAAATAGATAGGCCATCCTGAAAGTAGAACTACGGGCCTTAAAAGCAACATATGAACCAAAAATAACAGAAAATGAAAAAACAAAGGAACAAACCGTAGAAGTATCACCAGAGGAGGAAGTGGAGTCTGAACAAGAAAACGATTCTGATTATGGCACGGCAGAAATCTCTGACTCCGACACAGACTGCAATAACAACCTGATTGCCATACCAAATCCACCACATGTACCATCCAAATCAATTGTCCCATACCCTGCATCACCAAATGAGTAAAAATCTCAATAAAACACATACCTCATAGGTAGGAAAATTTGGATACTTTTGGAACATTTATTTTGTACATATTTCAGGCATATATATAAAGTTTCTTTCTAACAATGTTACTAACATCTAACATTTTTTTTTTAGTTTAGTTCTAAAACACTGGAAGTATTTTTCTCTTAAGTTTGGGGAAAAGATGTTGAATTTTTTTGCAAATTATAAACTCGGTAACTAACGATAAATTTAGGTAAATACTATCTTGTATGTCCCCTGTTTTGCACAATGAGGACATTGTCCAATTTAAGTTTGGGGGGGGGGGGATACAATTGTAATATATTAGTTTATTTTATTTATTTTATTTTATTATTTTTTTAATATATATTTTTTTAGCTAATCATTATATGTGATTTATGATGAAAAATTTAGAAATTCAAAATTCTTAGCAATCCATTATAGTAGTAGTTCAAAATATCAAAAAAAAAATAGTTGCAATCCAAAGTAATGCATCTTTAGAAACTGTATCAAATGAATGTTTGAAACTATATGATTGATCTGAACTGTAAAAATTTTTAAATGATAGTTTCAAAATTATATAACCAGTGAACTATAGAGCCTATTTCCTCTTTTATTCTGTGAAAGAGAGACTATTTTTTATTCATGCTAAATTTTCCTTGAACTTCACTATTATTAATGTCAAAATCTCATATTGCTGAAATTAGAATCAAGATATTCTGAAAGTATAATTATTTGTTTGTTTAGAACTGTCTAGTAAATATATCAAAGTAATAAGACATCTATATTAGTAAATCGTGAAAATGACCAAAGGCCATCTTTTGATAACCAATGCCAAAAAGCCAAAAATCCCTGAACATTTTACCTTTCGAACCCATATTAGAAGCCTAAAAACTGAATTTATTTGTACCAAAAAACATATAAACCTTTAACCATATGTATTGCCCAAAACTTTCTATCCTTAACCCTTATAATTTCTGAGAGTTTAGAATGTAAGAGAAATGAAGAAGA